>JAGSMR010000048.1:0-1310000 GCA_029286605.1 Sericinus montela
CTAGCCGTAGAAATTTGAAGCCGAATAACCCAAATAAGAGAAAACAAAACACCCATGTCCCTTAATTACCTTTGTGAGTTTGAAGGTGAGTCTTCCACTCCGTCGCTAGAGCCATGCCTCGAAAACCGGCACGAAAGCTTTGACGACGCGTTTGCGCACGTGACGCTCTTCATTGAGCCGAGCGCGCCACGTCTCAAAGGCATTCTGACGATCATGAGGAGATCAGCAGCAGCATCACACTGCCCTTAGGATTATTCCAAGTTCCCATTGAGCTACGTCTGGTCTCTTGACCGTGAATGTTCAGTGAAAAAAAGCAGAGACTTTTACATCCAGGATAATAAATGTATATATACAAAAACTCTTTGCCCTTAAACCAAATATGTACTTAAACCAAATTTCGCAATAACACAATATCCTACTAACCATGGCTACTACAAGGAATACTTATGTAGATTTAGAATAACCAGCGACGACAAGTGTCTGTGTGAAAAAACCAGCGTACAAAACTAAGATGCTTCTTTTAAAATATGTCCTATATTCAGTAAAACTATTCAGTAAACGAATCTGAAAGAAGCGAACTCTTTCGCTTCTTACCTCTGTATGTAAGGATCGTGACACATGGCTATTTGTTCCCTCTGGCTACCCCGTCAGGCACTATGCGTAAAGATAAATAATAAATATAAATATTATCTTTATTATACTTCAATTAATTACTTTCTTACGTTTAATTTAAGTAAAAAATAACTGCTTCAGAAAAATCGATATAGTTTAGAACAGAGTTTCTGTTGAAGTTTCCTCCAAGGCCCGGAAACTATGGATTGACCATTTTATTCATACACTTAATTATTACATTCGCTATACATATTTAAGAATGTGAAGCATAAATAATAAATTGTGGCTATTGTAGAGGTCACCACGACATTAGAGAGTGCGATGATGAAGAGGACACGCCGCATATAGGATGATTCAAAAGCATACAAGTGACAAACTCAAGACAAAATTGGCTGTCATTGTCGTTGACGCTGGTATCACTTACTTATAAGACTCAGTACGTATTCTGTAGAAACTTCACATTCTGTAGAATTATTTGCACACACATTTGAGAGGGTGGTTGATGCTGCCTTTCATATCAGGCGAGATGACATATGCCATTTATTGCTTTTGGATGTAGAATTGCGCAACATAATAACATCTATATAGATTACTATATATATTTTTTTTTGTTAAAAAAAATAACGCTTGAGTCTATTAACTCTTCATAGACCAAATCCTAAAATTTGTCTTTTCTATTTTGAAATGCAGACTTTTTATAGAGTATCTTTTGTATATATCACTGCCGAAATTACATAATTTGCTTTCTGCTAATATATTCATTTTAGTAGTAGTCGTCATTCAGTTATTGGTAACACTTTTTGTTTGCCACTTTGGTTTGACATATTGTTGTTAGGAAAGTTAGCTTTGAACGTCAACCAACCGACGTCAATTTTAATAACTAAATTGTTTTTCTTTTCTGTGTTTACTGTTTATACTTTATTAACAAAGTATTTATTATCTAGTGTTCACAACTAAGAAGAGTGTAAAACTAGTCTAATACACCCAATATAAAAAATTAGTTATATAGGTATTTAACGGTGTTGAATACTTTTATATATAATTCTTTTACATTTACATTTTATATGCGGATAGCATAAATTGAACACTAATTGCAGTACAGAGTTACAGGTCATTATTCATGATAATATTTAGGCCGCTATTTGATAACGTTTAGTGTTGATTGAGTTAGCCGATGTTTGCTGGATGATGTAACTTTGAAAAGAAATTAAAAATAAGAACATTAGGTAAGTTTTACCTGTGATTTTTTTAAAATTGCAGGCTATTTATATATGTTCTTATTTTTAATTTCTTTTCAAAGTTATATCATCCAGCAAACATCGGCTAACTCAATCAACATATATATATATATATATATATATATATATGTATACATATACATGTATATATATATGTATACATATACATGTATATATATATATATGTATACATATACATGTATATATATATATATATATATATATGTATACATATACATGTATATATATATATGTATACATATACATGTATATATATATATGTATACATATACATGTATATATATATATGTATACATATACATGTATATATATATGTATACATATACATGTATATATATATGTATACATATACATGTATATATATATATATATATATATATATGTATACATATACATGTATATATATATGTATACATATACATGTATATATATATATATATATATATATATATATATGTATACATATACATGTATATATATATATATGTATACATATACATGTATATATATATATATATATATGTATACATATACATGTATATATATATATATGTATACATATACATGTATATATATATGTATACATATACATGTATATATATATATGTATACATATACATGTATATATATATATATATGTATACATATACATGTATATATATATATATGTATACATATACATGTATATATATATGTATACATATACATGTATATATATATATATGTATACATATACATGTATATATATATATATATATGTATACATATACATGTATATATATATGTATACATATACATGTATATATATATGTATACATATACATGTATATATATATATATGTATACATATACATGTATATATATATGTATACATATACATGTATATATATATATATGTATACATATACATGTATATATATATGTATACATATACATGTATATATATATGTATACATATACATGTATATATATATGTATACATATACATGTATATATATATATATATGTATACATATACATGTATATATATATATATATGTATACATATACATGTATATATATATGTATACATATACATGTATATATATATGTATACATATACATGTATATATATATATATATATGTATACATATACATGTATATATATATGTATACATATACATGTATATATATATATGTATACATATACATGTATATATATATATATATATGTATACATATACATGTATATATATATATGTATACATATACATGTATATATATATGTATACATATACATGTATATATATATGTATACATATACATGTATATATATATGTATACATATACATGTATATATATATGTATACATATACATGTATATATATATATAAGACTTTACTGTAACAGAAAGATTACTGTAATTTGTAATACACATTGCATTGTTGGGTGGTTGGAATTTCGAGTCGAGAGACACGAGTTCGATCCCCAGGTGGCAGTACCAATGAGTTTTTCAAAAACTTATGTACGAATTTCATCATTGGCTTGGACATAAAGACGGCGACGGGCTCACCACCTGTCACGTTGTCCCGAAAAATATCTTTGATGGAAGGTGGGCCAAAGGGACTTAATTGTGTAGACTAGACCTCTGTCTACCCCTGTATTGGGTATTTTCGAGATGGTTATCTCGTCGTCTGACGTTCTGAGTAATCTCTCTCCAACAATGTTTGGGACAAGACCTCTGCCTACACTGAGTGCCAACCTACACTGACGTATAAGGTACACCGGAATTCAAGGTTAAGCCACTTAAGTTAAGGTTCTTTGGGTTGCAGATTCTATTCCCGGTTGGGTTAATGTTGAAAACACTTATACATCATATATATATATATATATATATATATATATATATATATATATATATATATATATATATATATATATATATATATATATATATATATATATATATATATGTATACATATACATGTATATATATATGTATGTATTGGGAATGGCGTGAAGATATTATATATAATTAGTGATAATTAGGGAAAACAAACAGACATTTTCAAACACTGTAAAGTAGTTTAAAAATAGCAAAAATTATGATATAAGTCAAGTGGTTGGGTGATCTGAGTTCAAGTCAGGAGACCCAAGTTTAATCCCCAAGTAGCTTATCCCAAATGGGATGAGAAAACTTGTATGATTTATATCGTTGGCTTGGACATAAAGACAGGGACGGGTACACTACCTGTCAAATTTTCCCGAAAAATGTCTTCTGTCGAAGGTGGGTCGAGGTGTCTTAATTGTCGTACTAGTCCTCTGTCTACCCCTACTATCTCATATTGGAAAAGGGTTTGATGATATATTGTAAAGAAGTTAATGTTTTTGATAAAATTAAATTCCATTTGTTTTAGACAGTAATCAGACTGAAAGTTTAGAAGAATGATCTTATCATTTCAGAAAACAAAAAATTGCACCACACCACATTGATATATAGCAAATTATTGTACCTAGATATATATGGACCTGTGAGGCTTTTTTATGAGGATCATACAATTTTTTATAATGTGTTTTTGTGTATTTTAATTTAATAAATGAAAAAAGGGTATATTAGATTTAGCGAGTAAAATTTTATAATAAGGTAATAAGCAAAAAAAAACATTATATTGCTTTGTTGGTGTATTAAGGTTGATAGTGGACTGTATGTATTGCATGTGATTTATTTGAATGAAAAAGACGTGTTGCAGTTTGCTACTTTATTGTGCGATTGACTACATACTTATTTGAGGATTGACAGTTTTATACAATGCACACATAATATAAAAATAAAAATAAATAGCCAAAACATGTTTATCCGCAGGAAGTTTCCTTAGTAAGCTGTCCATTGGTGGCGGGAGGCCGCTTGATAATATCGCCGACTGGTCCACTTACGCCCTACGACGACGTGAGGTAAGTCACTTTGCTGGACCAATAACGATCTTGCCATTACTCTTTCTTTCTTTTCTCCTGCCCTTTTCCCAATTATTTGTGGTCGGGCCTCCTTGTGCGTCTGCGCTACTACAGTCTATCCTGAGTTGTCGATTGTGGTAAGTTTTGCCTCTGGTTTGCGGTTTGGTTTTAATATGGAGTACCTTTTTCTCGTTTCGTCTCATAGTGTGACCATACCATCTAAGCCTGCTTTGTTTGATCTTGTCGGTGAATGGCGTTACTTTGAATGATCCTCTTATGTACTCGTTACGTATTTTATCCAAGCGCGTTGTTAGAAGCAAACATAATTTGATATTGGAACGTAGCCAATATTGTGCTGCCATTTGCAGGCTCGTGTTCTAATCTCTCTCTCTTTGCCTTGCTGCGCCACGTTGCGTGTGTCTTATTTGTAGAAACAGTAATATTAGTGTTTTTACCTACTAATTAGTGCTAAATCTGTGAGCCAAATAAAGACGTTTGTTTTCACGTTAGTGCCAGGGTATTCTTCTCCACGAGACTCCTGCCAGCCCCTACAATCAAATACAGTCCACCGCTTATGTCTACGCACATAAATTTGGTCCTATCTCGCAATCCAGCTGTTGGCGGGGGTGGAAAAACGAAGAATTAAGTTCTACATCTACAAGATTCATCACGACAACAAAAAGCGCCAATTTCCAGCAACTGAGGCCAATACTGAGAAGAGCATCAAGAATCGTCAATCGCCTGCATATCATTAGTGGTTTGTCATTTGTCGGCCATATTTGCATGCATCGCCCCACGATTCAATTATTTCAAGATTTTCAAGTACGCGTACAACAAACAAGGAGTTTGCAAAATTCGAACGTTCCCGTACAAGAAACTTCGGACGTCTTCGGAAGTTGTCGTCGATCATCGGAGCCGAACGAGAGCCGAACATCACCGAGCGGAAGCCGAGTGGAGCGTCGACGCCCTGCGTGTGCCCACAATCGTGTCGCTTCGTTCGTCAATCGCCACTTTGTTTCACTTTGCGTTACGTGCCACGCTGTCGCCATTTAATTTTGTCTCGAGTAAAACTGCAAGTATTAATTTCGTACTAAGTTTGATCACAAGTCAGTTTCAGTGTTTAGTTTAGTCAATCACAATGAGTGAATTAAAGCAACTCATTGCTAGTAAAGGTTACGCAAAATCGTCAGTAACAAAACTAAAGAAAACCTATAGTGAGGACGCCTTCAGAAAGTTGCCCGCCCAAACATTTCAGGCAAAGTTAGATAGGCTGCACGCAGTTTTTAAAGAATACATGTCATTGTGTGCGCAAATCGCAGACCTCTCAGATGACGGGGAGGATCCTGGGATGCTTGAGGAGGACTACATACTACTAGTCTCTGGGCTCACCACCGCCATGAGCAAGTTAGAGGTCGAGGCTCCCAGTAGCCCACGGGCTGGGCCCAGCAATCAGGCGTCTAACACCTCGATTAAATTACGTAACATCGTCATAGCGCCGTTCTCTGGTAAGTACACTGAATACTACGAATTTATAAACATTTTTAACGCCATGATACACAGAGACACTTCACTTTTTCCTGTGCAAAAACTCTATTATCTAAAGAGCTTTTTGAGCAGTGAACCTCTTGCGTTAATAAATAATCTCCCTCTGCGGGATGACAGCTACACGGAACGAATGGCTTACTTAAAGATAGGTACGACAACAAGACAAAAATAATTCATGAATACATTTTTACACTGCTAGACATACCTAGCATGACACGATCAACAACCGCCAACATTCGCGCTCTGATTTCAGAAACCAAACAAAATTTAGCAGCACTAAAGAAGAACAGTATAGTAGTATGTATCCTGCTACGCAAGTTAGACATGCTGACAAGTCGCGCCTTTCAAATCGACCGGGACAATAAGATCTTGCCCACTGTGGAAGAAAAGCTCTCCTACCTAGAGCGACGTGCGCTGGCTTTAGAGACAACTGACAGCACTAGCCAGAAGCCGCAGGCACACCGTTTGGCGAGCCACGCTGTGTCTGCACAACCAGCACCTGCTAAGTGTCATTACTGTATGTCGAACGATCACAAACTTTTTCTTTGTCCGAGTTTCAAACTTGCTGCACCTAAAAAACGCTTCGAGTGTTTCAAAGCTACAAAACTGTGTAAAATCTATCTGGGACAGCATACACGCAAATGCAAATTTCACTTTAAGTGTGCAGAACACTGCTTTTTACACAAAAAGGAGCACAATGCCCTGCTGCATATGGAATCTACACAAGCTACCCCTTCAGTGACTTTGCTATCTAACACCACTCAGGGCCAGGTTTTGCTGCCTACTGTGCAAGTGAAACTTATATCTAAGGCAGGCAGCACAATTTATGTCCGGGCTCTGCTTGACAGTGGGTCACAAGCATCTTTTGTGACACAGAAGGTTGTGGATTTGCTAAGCATGGCTCCAGGAAATACTAACAACAGCATCGTAGGTATTACAAATACTGAAAAGACAGTTGGCAAATGCATAAGCCTTGAGGTTCATTCAACAGCTTATCCATTCATGACAACAGTCAATTGTTATATTGTAAAAACAATAACAACCAAACTGCCGCAAACCAAGCTTGATCTATCATCTATCACCTTCCCCGCTAACTGCAAGCTAGCGGATAAATGCTTCAATATGCCTGGGGGTGTGAACATGTTGCGTGGCGCTGACATATTTTTCCAGGTCCTCATGCCAACACAGCCTGAAGTGGTCGCCGCTGTAGCTGGCCAGCTGCTGTCTGCACCGGAAAGCCCTGCTAACGCTGAGCAACTGTCAATAGTACACACATCCTTCGGCCACATCGTCGCTGGACGCAGCGCCGCCGTGGCAGCAAACAAAAAGCAGGTTGTATCTTTATTTTGCCAAGAATGTGATAGCAATCTCAATGATACCTTGGGTGCATTTTGGAGAACTGAGAAAGTGCCTGAAGTCTTCCCAGAACAATTACCAGAATATGAATATTGCGAAAAACTCTTTCAGGAGACTACAAAACTTGAAAATAATAAATTCCAAGTCACAATGCCAGTCAAAGTCCCATTAGAGCAAGTAAATTCTGAGTTAGGGGAGTCATTCCATTTAGCACTCAATAGATTTCTCAATCTAGAAAAGAAATTGCAAAAAAATGAATATCTTCATACATGAGAGTACAAAAAATTTATCGACCAGTATGTCGATCTAGGCCATGGAGAGTATCGTGAAATAGAAGCTATGACCTCTCCAAAGACCCGGTCTACTTTCTTCCACACCATGCTGTCATTAAAGAAAGTAGCCGCACTACCAAATTAAGAACAGTTTTTGATGGCTCAATGCCTACCAAGAAAAAAGTCTCTTTAAATGACATTACTAAATGGACCTGTAGTACAGAAAGATCTTTTTGAGATTCTACTCTCGTTCAGACTAGAGAAATATTACTTCATCTGCGACATACAAAAACTGTTTAGGTGCATGGAGCTAGATCCTGCGCAGTGCTCCCTCCAAAACATTTTATGGCGCGAGTCTCCCCAGCTTGATATCAAGTGCATTCAGTTAAAAACCGTTCCTAAGGAACAATAATAAGAAAAGGTTACATCTTATTATTCGTATGCTTCACTACCAAAGCAATCCATTTAGAACTTGCCTCAGATTTAACAACTGAAAATTTCCTTGCTTGCTTCAAGCGCTTTATCGCTAGACGAAACCTGCCCAGTGAAGTCCATCGCGACAACGGCGCCACATTCAAGGTGGCAAGGAAACAATTAGATGAGTTCTATCGCTTACACTCTTCTCAAAGTCACCAACAGTAAGTTCAAGCCTTTGCTTCTAGCCGCGGCATTAACTTTCATTTTATACTGGCTTACAGTCCAATCTTTAGTGGACTTTCGGAGAGTGGTGTTAAAAGCGCTAAATATCATCTCAAGCGTGTTGTAGGTAAATCGTTACTATCATATGAACAGCTGAATACTGTTTAAATTGAAATTGAAGGGGTTTCAAATTCTCGTCCACTCACAGCTATAACAGCTGATTCACATGATTTCTCATTTTTGTCACCAGGGCACTTTCTGACAGGCGCTCCTCTCTATACTTATCCTGAGCGTGATGTTAGCAATACTAATGTAAACTTACTGAAATTCTGGACTATAACTATAAATATGAAACTAAACTTTTGGAAATATTGGCTAAAAAGTTACCTTAACCTGTTACAGCACAGACCAAAATGGCACAACAATGTACCTAATTTAACTATAGGTAGTCTGGTTATTCTATGTAATGACAATACACCTCCATTGCTATGGCCTATGGCACGTATAACTAATTTGTTTCCTGGTAAAGATGGTAAGGTCCGCGCTGTGGAAGTAACAACTGCTAGCGGGCATAAGCATAACCACAGTGTTACTAGGGTGTGTGTACTACCCATAGATTGTAATCAATAAATTATAACCAGTAAATTAACTATAGGTATCTCTTAGTCATAATGAGCAAGATGCTGTAGTTTTAAGACGCAAAAAGTGCTAATATTATTTTCTGTTGTCTAGGTAAGAAATATTGATTCCATGTTTCACTTACTTAATATATTAAACTAAAGAGTTTTTATTCTCTGTTAAATCAAGAAATTATGATTTCTGTTAAAAATTCTTGTTCAAAAATAAAAACAATGTGAGTTTCATTTAATGTTATTTTTGTACTTACTTATTTTCTAACAATGCTTCCTAATTACTAAATTTCTAGCATTATGTTTAGTTAAGCGATTTCTAAAGTTAATTAAATAAACTTCTGTGAATGTGAGTCATACTTACTTTCATATTGTGTATAATGTAACCCTCATAACAAACTTTAATATTAAGAATAGCAGTTTCCTTTATTAGCACAAGACAACCACCACTTATTCTATTGTCATATAAGTTGCTAAAAGTTTACATCTGTGTTTGATAGGTACCTAGGTACCTATATTCATTATCAGTTTTATCTGAACAATGTTAACTTGTGTACCTTGGAATAGATTAGAATATACTATGTAATCAACTAAGTAACTTAATGAATAGGTGTTGTGTATTTTTATGAGGCCCCAGCTTAATCTATAATCTGTTTGTATCTTTCTGAGGCCCCAGCTTATGTTAGAAGCAAACATAATTTGATATTGGAACGTAGCCAATACTGTGCTGCCATCTGCAGGCTCGTGTTCTAATCTATCTCTCTCTTTGCCTTGCTGCGCCACGTTGCGTGTGTCTTATTTGTAGAAACAGTAATATTAGTGTTTTTACCTACTAATTAGTCCTAAATCTGTGAGCCAAATAAAGACTCCACGAGACTCCTGCCAGCCCCTACAATCAAATACAGTCCACTATCAATTCACCGCTTATGTCTACGCACACGCGTAACGCCACCCGCCCAGCGTAGCATTTTCATCTCGGCTACGTGGAGTTGTTTTTCGTGCTTCTTCAAAGCTGACCAGCATTCGGCAACGTAAATCAAGGAGGGTCTGGCGGCTGTTTTATAAACTTTTCCTTTGATTTAGATTGGCATTTTAGAGTCGCATAGTACGCAAGACAGATCTCCACTTCATCCATGCCACATTGACACGATGATTCACATCTTCTTTAGCAATCGGCAGGCAGCATTAGCAGACAGCATGGAGCCAAGATATTTGAATCTAGACACTTTTGGTATGCTGATATTTCCCACTTATAGGTCAAGTCCCACTTCTTCTGTCCCGCCAAAATCACATTCCATATATTCAGTTTATAGTTAGTGCGACTGATACGAAGTCCGTGCCTTTCAATTTCGTACAGCCATTTATTGAATGTTTTTTGGCATGTTCTGGCACTCTTCTCCACAAGGACTATATCATCAGCACACATCATACACCAAGGAGCCTCTTTTTGGATTCGAAGTGTTGTGTAATCCATAGCCAAGTTAAACAACAAGGGGCTCAGCGCCGAGCCTTGATGCACTCCGACTTTAACTAAGAACGATTCACTCATCCCTGCAGAGCTCCGTACTTGTGTTCTAACATCGTTATACATATCCTGAACTAGAGCGACGTAAACTTCTGGTACTCTTTGAGTTCCAAGCGAGTGCCATATCAGGTTTCTTGGGAGCCGATCAAAGGCCTTTTCGAGATCAATGAAGATCATGTATAAATTTTCTTTATTCATCCTATACTTTTCTAAAAGTATTCTGAGTATATGAATGGCTTCTGTTGTGGACCTGCCTTGGGTAAAACAAAAAAATGATCCTTCGCATGCAGCTAGCTCGGGAAGACGTTCACTCTCATTATCTTCATTTAGAATCGTTTCGTAATATTGAGTCCATCTATCTTTAATTGCTTCTTTACTTGTGAGCAACATACCTTGGTCATCCTTAATGTATTTGTTGCACTTGATATCTGATGAAGATCTGTGACGACGTTTGGCTATTTTATATATTGTATGTTCATCAGGAGCATCATTCAGTTGATCATATAATTTCTGCCGCGATGCTGCTCTAACCTGTGCCCCTGCTGACTTGGTAACGGATTTTAAGGATTTATATTCATCTCGATCTTTTTCAAGTCCCGAGTTTTGCCATAGCTTAAAAGCTTCTCTTTTAGCCTGCACAAGTTTTTAAAATCGTTATTCCACCATGTGGTATCTTTCATAGTTGTTAGATTACCTTTGCTTACACGTAACGTTTGGCTCGCGCATTCCTGGCAAAATATTTCGAAATCTGCCCACATTTGGTGAGCTGATTTATTGTCGGCGATATCAAAACTCAGGTAGGTTGTTATTTCATTTATCAATTTATGCCCCTTACTGCTATGTAATCCTTCCACTTGATTCGTTAAATTATATTGATGCAGACTTCAATAGGTTTAGGTAGATCCAGAATGTTTAACGCTATTGAATGTAAAAAAAACGGCAGATCTATAGGGACTGTCCGTTTATGTAATTGCTTCTATAATAGTATTAATTCAGTAATCAGTATTATTTGTACATTCTAAGCGACAGCAGGCGCTGCCAACAAGTAAAGCCTGCTCCGAGCGTCAGGGGCTATAAACAATTTGGACAAAGTTCATTTTTAATATTCTCAATTTTTATAAATTTTTTTATCTCGTCTCGTTATCGTTGTTTTATTTGATTACACTTATAAATATGCAGTGTGCACTATGCAATACAGCTTTCGATGGCGTGAAGTGTGGTTCGTGTAAAAATCATCTTTGTTTTGGTTGCTCAAATATAACTGAAGCTGGTTAAAGAAAACTCGGCGCGGATCGATGAAATGCCTGGAAGTGTTCCCATTGCCGGAATCTTCTGCCATCCACTCCAGCATCAACGCCATCTACGTCACCGCTTATTCCTACTGACGCCGGGGGTGCCTCGATCGATACGGTTCTGCGGGAAATACGTAACCTTAAATTACAGCTTATCTGTCTCCCGGTTCTAATTGAGGATGTAAAGAACATCAGCCGTGAAATCTCAGATTTAAAATTATCCTGCGAATTGAACAATCTAATGTGAACTGTGAATCTAGGATAACTAACATTGAGAAGAAGATACCACCGTTGGAGCTATTAAAAATTGCAGTCGAATCGGCCCTCTCTGAAACAGCGCACTTAAAAGGGAGATGTCTTCTAAAGAACAATGGTCTCGGCTCAACAATGTTGGGATCAAAAGAGTTCCTCTGAAGAATGATGAAAACCTATTCACGATACTTAAAGATATAAACTGTTACGTTGGTTATGCGATCCCAAAACATCAAATTAACTATATTGTGCGGGTGCCAACATATCTCAATAAAGATAAATATATTGTATATTGTAACAAGCTTTATTAACCGCTACGTAAAGGAGGACTTCATCGCCGCGGCACGATCCAAAAAAATCATAACAGCGGATAATGTCAGATTTAAAGGAAATGGACAGCGCCTATTTATCAATGATCATTTAACACCATACACCAAGGCTCTTCTAACTAAAACTAAATCGATTTGTAAAGATAACCTCTATCGATATTTTTGGGCGAAGTATAGCAAAATTTATGTTAGAAAAGATGACTACTAGGGTTATCATAATTTCCAATGGTTTTTTTTTCGTGGGTAGGTGCGAAACCAACAACAGCTGTTTTGGAGCTCTCGTAATTTAATTAATGTTTTAAATAAATCTTAACAGTTTTTCAAAATAATTTATTTTTACTATAGTAAGTAATAGTATCTGGATATTTTGTTATAATATCTCATGTATATAAGAAAGTTATAAGCACTTACATAGTACACCCTCCCTCCATAAACTTTCATAGCACTACATTTTTGTATATAACAAAAATGGCAAATATTTCTGATGTGGAAAATATACAGAAAAAACTGGAAGGAAGTTTATTTCTAAAAATGGCGGAATTCGAAAGACGTTTGAATGCAGCATCCACTCCACCAAACACAACACTTGTACAGTTACGTGAAGAGTTCTGCGTTTTCAAGGATCTGGTAACTTCAATGCTTTGTCTTCTACGTCAGCAAATATAAGACTGTACGAAAAATATAGATGAGATCAACATGAGGCATCGACAGAAAGCACTCCTTTTTCATGGAATCCCTGAATCTCCAGAGTTAAATACACAGAATGAGGTACTCCAACTGATTCGTGGTAAGGTGGGTCTTCCACATATCGCCGACTCTTCTCTCAAACAGTGCCATAGACTTGGTGCGAGACAGAGCGACAAAGTTAGGCCTGTTCTTGCCTATTTTCATGACCATCACAATAAAGCAGATGTTTGGAAGGCAAAATCCAAATTGAAAGGATCCACTGTCTCAATCTGTGAATTTTTGACGAAAACACGACAAGCAATTCACAAAAATACCCGTAAGTATTTAGGGGTTAAAAATGTTTGGAGTCATGATGGAATTTTTCATATCAAGCTTCCTGAAGGTCGAAAGAAGATCTCCTCTGAAGATGAGTTGGAAGCTCTAAAGGTCAAGTTTGCTTCTGCACCGTCGTCTAACAGAGCTGGCAATAGTCCTCGTCATGAAGACAGTGTTTCAGTGAGCAAGAAGGTTTCTCATTCGCAGCAAAGCCCATCCAATGCTACTCGTCAGCAAGAAATAGCGCGAACTAACAATCCTTCTAGAATAAATCAGTGATGACATCAAAAGAGCAAGGCGTTTCGCTTCCAAGCAATAGTCTCTTCACTCCTTTAATAATCAAGGTAATCAGAACATAATATTGACATTCTTTGTGTTTTAACATATGCACTTTATTTTTTATTCAGTTTGTTGTAGACTTTCATACTTTTGAATACTTGGTCTTATAACTTTATATATTTGTTTTTAGGCCATTATTGTATTTTATTTTATTACCTTTAAATTTATCAAAATCAGTCTAATTATAACATCAATGTCAGTTCACTAAAGTAAATTACAGTAACAATGTCAAAATCACAATGTCAATGCCAGGTTATACGTGTATTACTCTATGGTCACAGATAATAACAGTGGCAGATTTTCTTTATTTCATTGTGACTACTATATACACTGTGTAGTACTTAACCGCGTCGTATTAAATTCGCTTTCTATTATTTTGGACATTTTCAACATTGTTTCGTTATTATGTGTAGTTATTTGAAGCTCTCGAAGTAGTGTATTGTCCTCCTTCTACTGATTACTTCGCCAATTTGGAAATGGCTCTCGAAAACATAGGTTCTAAGTATACACATTGCATAATCATGGGGGATTTAAACACTGATATTCTGAAGAATTCTTCTCGTTCACAAAAACTTCGCTCGATCTTAGAGTCCGTCAATCTTGGAATTTTACCTTTAAGGGCTACCCATCATAATTTCGACACTGAAGACTCTCTTTTAGATCTCATTATTACTAGTTCTTCTGATCATGTGGTTGAACATGGTCAGTTTCCAGCCCCAGGATTCTCCCGACATGACCTTATTTATGCTTCGTATAAGCTTAGACCGCCTAAACTTCATTTTTACATTTCCGTAACTTTACTAAGATAAACTTGGATATTTTGCACAGTGATGCGTCTCAAATTAATTTTGCCTCGCTGGCGACTGCTTCCACGGTCGACGAAAAGGTATATGCCCTAAATAGCACGATTATTAGTCTGCCCATGCCCCAGTCCATAAGGTCAGAGTTAAACGTTTACCAGCTTCCTAGATGACTGACGATGTGCGGAGGGCAATGGACAAGCGAAACCGAACTTTCTTGCAATTCAAGAGGTCTCGTATTGAAGAAAACTGGTTGTCTTTTAAAATGGCTAGGAACAGGTGTAACCAGATGGTGAGAACTGCTAAACGCCGATACTTCCTAAACAATATAACTTACTCTTCGCCAGCTGATGTGTGGAAATTTTTCAATTCGATGGGCGTAGGTAAATCACCTTCCATGGATTATGGTCCTTCTATTTCTCACGATGATTTTAATCTGTACTTTACTGCTACTACTGCAATGGACCCTACAATCCGGGCACAAACCATAGCATACATTGCCTCAATGCAGTCTCCACACATCCCTGTCTTTAATTTCTCTCCCGTGAATCAGGATGAGGTACGTAAGGCAGTACTGGCAATAAAATCAGGGCGTGGGATGCGATGAGGTTAGTAGGGTTATGATAACCAACATCCTTGAATTTAAACTTCCTGCTATCACTCACATTATTAATTTCTCCCTAGACTCTGGACAATATCCCTCTCTTTGGAGAAAGGCTTTCGTGCGACCTCTCCCCAAAGTACCTAATCCTACACTTCCTCATCATTTCCGTCCTATTTCAATATCGCCATTTCTCTCTAAAATTTTGGAAGCCTGTTTACATAAGCAAATTTCCAAATTTGTATATGAACATAACCTACTGAGTAACTTTCAGTCTGGGTTTCGTCCTGGCCATAGCACCACAACTGCACTACTTAAAATCACTGATGATATTCGTGAGGGTATGGAGAAGAATAAAGTTACAGTTATGGTGCTTGTGGACTTTTCGAATGCTTTTAACACAGTCGACCATGATATCCTTCTTGCAATTTTTCTAACTTTAAATTCGCTTCCTCGGTATTGGAGTGGTTCTCTTATCTTTGCGGACGTCAGCAATCGGTCTATATGGGACAAAAGACCTCTCAATGGGCGGGACTAGGTTGTGGCGTTCCGCAAGGCGGTATACTTTCTCCCATTATCTTCTCAATTTTTATAAATTTTATCACTTCTAATATTAACTGTTCGTACCACCTGTACCAGACTACCTGCAGATTTATGTACAGTCTGATATGGAAGAACTCCACGATGCAATTAATAAATTAAATGACTGTCTGAAAGCAGTATCAGACTGGTCCTTACGCTTTGGAGTATATGTGAATGCAACAAAATGCCAATCTTTGCTGGTTGGTAGTACTAAAATGCTAGCTAAAGTCGATGTTGGAAACCTACCCTTTATACGTTATAACGATGCAGTGATTCCATTTTCGGGCTCTGTTAAAAATCTCGGGCTACATATCGATAACACATTGAACTGGGGAAAACACATAACTGAAGTTAGCCGTAAAGTAACCGCCACGTTACGAGTGCTCTATCGCCTCAAAAATCTTCTTCCATGGGAAACTAAGCTTATGCTTGTCCAGGCGCTCATTTTACCAATCATTGATTATGCAGATGTGTGCTACTGTGATTTGAACAAAGATCTTCTAAACAAGCTAGAGCGCCTTGTTAATAATTGTATAAGATATATTTTCAACCTTCGTAAGTATGACCATATTTCACAATACCGTTCTCGTCTTAAATGGCTTACTATTCAACAAAGGCGAAACTCTAGAATTCTGCTTGTTCTTTTCTCAATCATAAATGATAGTACTTACCCTTCGTATCTTAAGGATAAATTTCAGTTTCAATGCTCAACACATCACTCTGCGGTCTTCATCTAATTACAAGATGAGTATCCCGCAACACTTTACCAATTTTGTTGGTCACTCCTTTACCATTCAGGCTACACTGCTCTGGAATTTTTTGCCCGAAGACATCAGAAAAGTTACCAATAAGCCTCACTCCTTTACCATTCAGGCTACACTGCTCTGGAATTCTTTGCCCGAAGACATCAGAAAAGTTACCAATAAGTCGATATTTAAAAGACTTGTACGTGAACATATTTTAACTGTCAGTTAGAATTAGTTAAAAAAAAAATAAATATCTTCACGCAATTTCCAATACAGGGGTAGACAGAGGTCAAGTCTAGACAATTAAGTCCCTTTGACCCACCTTCCACCGAAGGTATTTTTCGGGTCAACGTGACAGGTGGTGAGCCTGAGCCTGTCGCCGCCTTTATGTCCAAGCCAACGATGAAATTCGTACATAAGTTTTTGAAAAACTCATTGGTACTGCCACCTGGGGATCGAACTCGGGTCTCTCGACTCGAAATTCCGACCACCCAACAACTCGGCTATCGTGACTGAATTAGTGATTGGTTATTACAGTCATAATAATGTTTTTTTATGTATTTTGTTTATATATATATGTATGTATATGTATATATATATATATATATATATATATATATATATATATATATATATATATATATATATATATATATATATATATATATATATATATATATATGTGTATATATATATATATATATATATATATATATATATATATATATATATATATATATATATATATATATATACATATATATATATATATATATATATATATATATATATATATATATATATATATATATATATATATATATATATATATATGTGTGTATGTATGTATATGTATATATAATATATTTATTATTTGTATTAGTATTTTATATTGCATCTATCTGGTTAGGTCCTATATTGATTTTCTTTTTCTGTAACCCAGTTTAAAGCACCTTAACAATATTTCTCCACGCCTCGGGTTGACTGGCAGAGAATGCCTAAAGGCATTAAGACCGCCCTTTGTATAACTTTCTTTGTAAGGTTTGCAATAAAGTGTAAATAAATAAATAAATAAATGATTTAAACAAGATAGCTTAAACCGTTTCTTACTGTATAGCTTACTTGATTCTAATTTATTCAAAATAGTTTCATTTGTAATTAGTAATTTTAAGCGCTACGCTTCTTGCGAGCTGTTTACAACCTCTGTATTGCTGATGCATTCTTGCTATTGTTATTCGCTTTATTATCATTATCTTTTTGTTCGATGTGTTACTTTTCGCATAACTATTTCTACCCGCATGAATGTGCGAGTAGTTCTGATGCCATACGTATTCCATATATTCCATAGCAAATACAATATAAGAGCGAAAACGGCATGTTTTCGCTCTTATATTGTATTTGCTATGGAATACTATTGAATGCTTTGTTCGTAATAACTTGAAGAAATGTTTAAATTTTCTGAATATTCTTTATATTGCTTATGTGATCTCTCTAAGGCTTTTGATTGCGTTCATCATGGAACACTTATCAGGAAATTACAACATTACGGTATCAGAAATACGGCTCCTGACCTAATTAAATCTTACTTATGCAGTAGAATTTAAAGAGTGGTAAACAATGGTGCATATTCGTCTGGATCGACTGCACGGCGTACTGCAGGGCTCGATTCTCGGTCCATTTCTTTTTCTCATTTATATTAATGATTTACTTTCCTTACTAGGGAATAAACATGATATAGTATTATTTGCTGATGATACCTCTGTAACATTTAAAATCAAACGACATGTTGTTACACTTGACGAAGTAAATGATACTATGTCAAAAATAGTCCATTGGTTCAATGCTAATAATTTACATTTAAATAGTAGTAAGACTAAATGTATAAAATTTTCAACACCGAATGTTAAACATTTGTGTGATACTAATGTACTAATAGATGAAGTGTTGAGCTTTGTGGATACTGCTGTTTTTCTTGGAATAACTCTTGATGCAATGCTTCAATGGGGCCCCCATATATCCCAACTTGCGATTAGGATATGCTCTGCACCACATGCTGTAAGAAAAATAAGGTTCTTAACTGATGTACAAATGGCTAGACTTGCTTATTTCAGTTACTTCCATAGCATAATGTCATATGGTATTCTGCTATGGAGTCGGGCAGCTGACATAGAAACAGTATTTGTTTTACAAAAGAGGGTCATACGAGCTATATATTGTCTAAATTCCAGAGCATCTCTTAGAGATAAATTAATAGACAGTAAACCCTGGAAAATTTAAATTTAATTAAATAGTAGCTTCTTTTTGTATGGCGTACAGGATCTTTAATAAAATTCCATATAAATATAAGAACTTGCCCATTACATTATTTAAAAAAACAACTTCGGACATTGCTACTCGATAAAGTATATTACTCAGTTGCAGAATTTTTGGATGATATAACTCTTAAATGACTTGACATTGGTTTTAATCGATTTATTTGTAATTTATTTAGATTTTGACATTGTTGTTAATCCAATAATTTTTAGTTTCGTGTTTTGTTTTTTTTTTACTATTTATTTGTTGACATTTCTTTAATTACGAATAAATTTCATTTTGTAACTTTTATGACACTAACTTCATGACGATTGATAAACCAATGTACATTCTTATGTCGATAAATAATTAATTTGAATTGATAACAACGAGGTCCCTCTTAGATAATAAAAAAAGCTGGAAAAAATAGTATCCTTTCTTCCATCCAATCTGTTTTACACCTTATCCTGTACATGTGTAAATTAGGAATTAAATTTAAAATCATGTCAGTATACCTGCGCTGATGTGCTCAGGAGTGTGAGTGGGCGTGTGGGCCGTCGGACTGGGCCAGCCGCTCGCGCCACTGCTGCGGGAAGCGGTCGCACTCGAAAAGGCCAGGTGAGGGCCTGCCTTACCCTAACTGCGAGAATCATGGGAACCTCATTTAATTAGTTAAATATACATGTGAATAGAAATTATACAGCATCGGAATGCCGTCACGCTGTTTTATAACAGACAAAAAAATGTGTATTAAAAATAATATTTTACATATGTTTTCGTAAATTTTTCTTAAGCCTAATTAATATTTTTTTTAGATATAATGTAGTTATAGTCATATAACACGCCACTTTTTATATAAAAAGTATTGTCATTTAATGGGTCAGGGCACTGGCTCGAGACATAGGTGGCCCTGATCCGGAGCGCATGTCACCACCCAACATGGCTAAGTACTTGCGCGATGCGTTTGCGGACTCTTGCGTGCGTGTCGAAGTAGTGGACGACCCCAACGAGCTGCGGCGCCGCTACTCACAGCTGGCCGCCGTTGGGCGCGCAGCCGACACCGTACCGCGCCACCGCAGTTAGTACACTCGCACACACTCGCAGTCTCACTTGCACACACTCGTAGTCTCACTCGTACACACTCGCAGTCTCACTCGCACACACTCGCAGTCTCACTCGCACACACTCGCAGTCTCACTCGCACACACTCGCAGTCTCACTCGCACACACTCGCAGTCTCACTCGCACACACTCGCAGTCTCACTCGCACACAGCGCTACCCACTGCTGGCCGCCGTCGGGCGCGCAGCCGACAGCGTGCCGCGCCACCGCAGTCAGTACACTCGCACACACTCGCAGTCTCACTTGCACACACTCGCAGTCTCACTCGCACACACTCGCAGTCTCACTCGCACACTCGCAGTCTCACTCGCACACACTCGCAGTCTCACTCCGCACACACTCATGATCTCACTCGCACACAGCGCTACCCACTGCTGGCCGCCGTCGCGCGCGCAGCCGACACCGTGCCGCGCCACCGCAGTCAGTACACTCGCACACACTCGCAGTCTCACTTGCACACACTCGCAGTCTCACTCGCACACACTCGCAATCCCACTCGCAGTCTCACTCGCACACACTCGCAGTCTCACTCGCACACAGCGCTACCCACTGCTGGCCGCCGTTGCGCGCGCAGCCGACACTGTGCCGCGCCACCGCAGTCAGTACACTCGCACACACTCGCAGATACTCGCACACTCTCGCAGTCTCACTCGCACACACTCGCAGTCTCACTCGCACACAACTTTTATTGTGAGTTTTATTCGCCAAAAAATCTTAATATTAAAATTTTACTTAAAAATTTGCAGGTAGTGTTATATTTCTGGATTATGAACCCGAATCTTATGAAGACACCATCATGCTAGTTGGAAAGGTAATTAAACACAAATTATTTGAAACTAATAAAATATTATGAGTATATTTTAACAAATTAAAATTTTGTTGAAGTGTAACTTCTGTAAGCACGCGACTTGAGGAGTAAGCATGTGAATACGAGGAGAGCGTTACGAAAACTAATCAGGCGAGTCGAATGGGATCGGGTGAAGTTGAGAGGGAGATAGATATAAGTTAGTAAAGATAGAAAGAGAGTAAAATTTACGTTTCGTGCATTATTGTAGAGGCCAAATAAGAAAATTAAAAAAATATTCCTAAATACTATTTTATCAGCTGCAGCTATCTCTGAAGGGCTTTGTGATGGATCTGCTTAATCGTGTGGAATGCTTAAAAACATTCCACACGATTACATTACCACATGTATATAGATTAAAGAAAGTTTTATATTTTGAGTTTAATGGTGGATAATATGTTGTCTATTAGCCACATTTTGAATTTCTTTATTTACTACTTTGTCATCAATATTTTACTAATAGTGTATTTCTATTTATTTTTATAGGTTTATAGCTATTTGAAATGGTTTTAATCCCTCGGTGGGTTTTTATGAGTTAAAAGTTGCTGCTTACGAGCAGCCGATTTACTCAACATTATTGTTACTGTTAATCCAACAGGCAGATATGGCATTTGATAAAGTAAATCGTGGTATTTTCTGAGCAAATATTACCCAGAATACGTATTAAGTTCGTACGCCTTGGTAATACGTATTAAGTTCGGCGGACCTAACATGAAGTGAGGCCCGCCGTCTTCACAGTGGTAGAGCCACGCATCAGCTTTTGTTGTTGCATGAATGGTCCGTCTCGACCGGGGAAAGTACCACGACCTCACAGAATACCGGCGTGAAGTGGAAGTCTAACAAACTTCTGCGTTTCGTCTGGTGAGTGCAGGTAACCGGAGGTCCACACACCCCCTCCCCCAATTTTCGGTAGGGGGCACTCTAAGGGCGGCAACGCATCTGCTATGCCTCTGGTATTGCGGGTGTTCATGGGCGGCGGTGATCACTTACCATCACGTGAGCCGCCTGCTCGTTTGCTTCCCTTTGTTATATAAAAAAGAAAGAGCGCCGAAGCGTACGTGGCGGACGAGCTGCTGCGCTCGCGCTGTATTCATATTAACTATCCACCTTTACCCCTTACTTTCTCTTCCGAGTGACCGCGAAATCGATCTATGCTTGATATGTCGATGCCAAGGATTCCGATACTGGCTGAGGCGACTAGGGAAGTGCTCTGAAAATAAGGTGACACGACAACAGGTAACTTTTGCGGTAAACGCGCAAACTTGTGTATTTTTAGAGTTAAACTGGACTAAATTTAGTCGCCCCCAGTCTGAGATTTTGTCTAACAAAATCTCGACTTCAGACACAAATTTGTTCCGGTACTCGTCGACGTGTTCCTGAGAAATATTGGCACGGCCGGTATATACGGCATCACCAGTGCTGTCGTCTGCATAGCAATGAATGTTATTAATTTATAAAATATCAATCAAATAGTTAAAAACTGCTAAACTCACATTACAATACCACTCGCCCTGATGAAAGACCTCCGATCGGTCTTAAACTAGTACTCCACCGATTATTATACCGTGAGTTTAGCATTTTTTAACTATTTGATTGATAATGTCTCACGAAAGTTTTAATAATTTAAAAAAAAAATATCTTCACGCAATTCCCAATACAGGGGTAGACAGAGGTCGAGTCTAGACAATCAAGTCCCTTCGACCCACCTTCCACCGAAGATATTTTCGGGACAACGTGACAGGTGGTGAGCCCGTCGCCGTCTTTATGTCCAAGCCAACGATATTCGTACATAAGTTTTTGAAAAACCCATTGGTAAGAGCCTACCAACTGGGGATCGAACTCGGATCTATTGACTCGAAATTCCGACCACCCAACCACTCGGCTATCGTGACTTTAATAATTTAATTGTAACATATTGAATTTAAAATCAGACAGTTCGCCAAGTTGGGATAATATCCCAACTAACTTTCTGAAACTTGCTAAAACAGAAATAATACCTATTATAACTCACTTAGTTAACCTTTGTTTCGACAACGGTGTTTTCCCAACATCTCTAAAAAAGGCAATTATAACACCGGTGTACAAGAACGGAGATAAAGACAATATCAGTAATTATAGACCAATTTCAGTGTTACCATCCCTATCAAAAATTATTGGAAAAACTTATTAATATAAAGCTACTTAAATATATAGAAAAATTTGGAATTTTATCAAACTGTCAATTTGGATTTAGACATGGAAGATCAACTGAAGATACAGTTATAGAGTTGTCTTCGCTGGTTACTGAATATTTAGATAATCAAAAGAAATGTATTTCAGTATTCCTAGATTTAAAAAAAGCCTTTGATACCGTCTCAATCCCCGTTCTTATATACAAGCTAGAAAAAAATGGTATAAGGGGAATACCACTGAGTCTCTTCAAAGATTATTTAAATAAAAGGTTTCAAAAGGTCAAATTAGGAGGCGTTCTCAGTGAGGATACCTAGATCTCATATGGAGTACCACAAAGTAGTGTCCTTATTTATATCAATGATCTGTGTGAAATACTGATTGCAAATGCAAAAATTTTTTGTTATGCCGATGATACGGCTGTAGTATTCACTAGTTAAAATGGGCAATCTATCAATTGCGTTGTTGAGAATGGTTTGGAACAAATAGGAAAATGGCTGCGAAATATTTATCTCAATTTAAACATCACAAAAACCAATTACATTTGCTTTAGTATCTATAGCGACACTAAACCCAATAATCCTTTAGTACTTCGCATGCATAGTTGTTCTTCATCAGAGAACAGAGCAAATTGTGGTTGCCCGGCCATCCAGAAAGTTACAGAAACAAAATACTTAGGAGTTATCATCGACCAGCGACTGTCTTGGTACCCACATCTTGAGCAAGTTATTATGAGAACTAGGAAACTTACTTGCATATTCAAATCGCTAAGATACGTGGTACCAAAAGCAGTCAATGGTTCTTCCAGGGATTTACTTAAAGAAATATACATTTCCCTCGTTCAATCAATGTTAATTTACTGCATTACTGCTTGGGGTGGGGTGGGGGTGGCAGCTAAAACAAAAAATAATAAAAATATAAAATATCTTCACGCAATTCCCAATACAGGGGTAGACAGAGGTCAAGTCTAGACAATTAAGTCCCTTTGACCCACCTTCCACCGAAGATATTTTCGGGACAACGTGACAGGTGGTGAGCCCGTCGCCGCCTTTATGTCCAAGCCAACGATGAAATTCGTACATAAGTTTTTGAAAAACTCATTGGTACTGCCACCTGGGGATCGTACTCGGGTCCCTCGACTCGAAATTCCGACCACCCAACAACTCGGCTATCGTGACTTATAACGTGAGCTAAAACAAGGTTTATAAATGTAGAGTGTGCACAACGCTGCTTGATAAAAGTGATGTACTTTAGGAGAAAGAGATTTCCTACTGAACAACTATAGAATTTAAGTAAACTTTTGAGTGTAAGGAAATTATATATCAATAATATTGTATTAAAAAAGCACAAAACGCTACACTATTACCCTAGAGCGGTTACTAAACGAAGAATAGACCATGTAGTGCAAATTCCAATTACTAAGACCATATTTGCGGTCAGACAATATAACAAGCGATCTGCTCAATTATATAATATTTTAGATAAAGAATTGCAAATCTATGAAAATGGTGCTGCAGTGGCTTCATTGGCAATACGACATTCATTATTACTGTTGGCAAAATTATGCTAACAGTGATATCATTATACAAAAACGTTAAGAAAATTTTAAAAAACCACACTTAAACTCCTCATAACTTAAAAATAAGTACAAAAAACAACATAATAATTTTAACAAATAGGTGAAATAGCTTTACATTGTGTACTAATGTTAAAAAAAAAAAAAAAAAATCTTCATGCAATTCCCAATACAGGGGTAGACAGAGGTCAAGTCTAGACAATTAAGTCCCTTTGACCCACCTTCCACCGAAGATATTTTCAGGACAACGTGACAGGTGGTGAGCCCGTCGCCGCCTTTATGTCAAGCCAACGATGAAATTCGTACATAAGTTTTGAAAAACTCATTGGTACTGCCACCTGGGGATCGAACTCGGGTCCCTCGACTCGAAATTCCGACCACCCAACAACTCGGCTATCGTGACTTATAACGTGAGCTAAAACAAGGTTTATAAATGTAGAGTGTGCACAACGCTGCTTGATAAAAGTGATGTACTTTAGGAGAAAGAGATTTCCTACTGAACAACTATAGAATTTAAGTAAACTTTTGAGTGTAAGGAAATTATATATAAACAATATTGTATTAAAAAAGCACAAAACGCTACAGCGGTTACTAAACGAAGAATAGACCATGTAGTGCAAATTCCAATTACTAAGACCATATTTGCGGTCAGACAATATAACAAGCGATCTGCTCAATTATATAATATTTTAGATAAAGAATTGCAAATCTATGAAAATGGTGCTGCAGTCGCTTCATTGGCAATACGACATTCATTATTACTGTTGGCAAAATTATGCTAACAGTGATATCATTATACAAAAACGTTAAGAAAATTTTAAAAAACCACACTTAAACTCTTCATAACTTAAAAATAAGTACAAAAAACAACATAATAATTTTAACACTTAGGTGAAATAGCTTTACATTGTGTACAAATGTTAAAAAAAAAAAAAAAATCTTCATGCAATTCCCAATACAGGGGTAGACAGAGGTCAAGTCTAGACAATTAAGTCCCTTTGACCCACCTTCCACCGAAGATATTTTCGGGACAACGTGACAGGTGGTGAGCCCGTCGCCGCCTTTATGTCCAAGCCAACGATATTCGTACATAAGTTTTTGAAAAACCCATTGGTACGAGCCTACCAACTGGGGATCGAACTCGGGTCTATTGACTCGAAATTCCGACCACTCGGCTATCGTGACTGTTTGTTTTACAACTGTTCAAACTTGTAACAGCAATGATATTTAAGGAAAGAAGTTTTTCAAGTTCGTCCAAACAAGTTAATTTAAGCTTATCATCGTTCATCGTGAAACACTTATCAGGAAATTATACCATTACGGTATCAAATACGGCTCTTGTCTTAATTAAATCTTATTTATCTAATAGAATTCAAAGAGTGGTAATCAATGGGGCCTATTCGTCTGGATCGACGGTAGTTATGGGCGTACCGCAGGACTCGATTCTCAGTCCATTTCTTTTCTCATAATTAATGTTTTACCTTAATGATTTACCTTCCTTACTAGGAATAAACAAGATATATTTTATTTGCTGATGATACCTCTGTAATATTTAAAATCAAATGTCATATTTAACAGGGCCCCATATCCCAACTTGCGAGTAAGTTAAGCCCTGCAGCATATGCTATAAGAAAGATAAGGTTCTTAACTGATGTACAAACACCTAGACTTGTTAATTTTAGTTACTTCCTTATCATAATGTCATAGGGTATTCTGCTATGGGGTTATGCAGCTGACACAGAAACAGTAGTTGTTTTACAAAGCAGGGCCATATGAACTATATATTGTCTAAATTCCAGAGCATCTCTTACAGAGAAATTTAAAGAAAATTAATATTTTAACTCTGGCCTCTCAATTTATATATGAAAACTTAATGTATGTGCATAAAATATTGCAAATTCCGTCGTTGATGTGGTGCTTCAAGGAATGGAACTCTTAGTTCCTTTCTCTGTGGTGCCCATCAGTGGCAGATCTAAGCCTTGGTTTGGTAGCGCCTGCAGAATGGCATCTCGTCAAAAGCAGCAGTGCTACCGGTTCTGGGTTAAAGCATCGGCGTCTCGAGATTCAAAAACTTGCGTTTTTAAGTAGAATTATAACTCTGCCGACAGGTCTTTCAAAAGAGTAATTGCTGCGGCAAAGTCAAGCATTGGCAAAATTGGCGAGAAACTGGTTCGTCTTCCTTCGGGAACTCGTGCGTTCTGGTCTCGCCAAGGCTGTCCGAGAACTGAGTCAGCCATCACTACCATCTCTTCACAGGAGGACAACTGTTATTCCATGACGCAAAGAAAGCCGATATTCTTGGTTTCTTTGCGTCCAACTGACCTGATGATAGGGGAACTCACCGCCGACCATATCGTGTAATGAGTGCTTTATCCCGGACATCCGGTTTTTTTCAGTACTGAGCTCAGTCATTCATTTTGTAAAATGTAATGAAGTAGGAACACTGATCATTTATACGTTTTAAAACTGCTTATTCACAGGCAGCAATTACTTTGCATTGTTACTTTATATTTAGAGAACTCAGTTTCTCATATGTAAATATTGTTTACTTTAACTGTCAGATGTCAGACTTCAGTTTGATTTCAAGCATTGATTGTTTTTATTTGTTACAATACTATTTAAACTTCTGTTGTCATATTGTATTATAATTAATACTTTGTTACAGAGTTTACTTTGTCTGTTATGTAGAGCAAAATAATAATTAATATGTATATAACGTTTTTCAAGGCTAACAGGCGGGAATGGTGGGTTATTCATTATTAGTCATTTATATATATTTATATATATATATATATATATATATATATATATATATATATATATATATATATATATATATATATATATATATATATATATATATATATATATATATATATATATATATATATATATATATATATATATATATATATATATATATATATATATATATATATATATATATATATATATATATATATATATATATATATATATATATATATATATATATATATATATATATATAAATATATATAAATGACTAATAAATAAAATAATGTCTTGTTGTATATAATTTCATTAGTTAGGAAATATAGAAACAAACCTTGTAGGGTTTGTACCTATATTCGACTGTGACTAATATTTTATGTTTAAAAACATATACGTAAGTTTTTGGAAAACCCATTGGTACGGAAATGATTGAGATAGAACACTGGTCTTTTGACTCGAAATTACGACCACTCGGCTATCGTGACTGTTTGTTTTTACAACTGTTCAAACTTGTAACAGCAATGATATTTAAGGAAAGAAGTTTTTCAAGTTCGTCCAAACAAGTTAATTTAAGCTTATCATCGTTCATCGTGAAACACTTATCAGGAAATTATACCATTACGGTATCAAATACGGCTCTTGTCTTAATAAAATCTTATTTATCTTATAGAATTCAAAGAGTGGTAATCAATGGGGCCTATTCGTCTGGATCGACGGTAGTTATGGGCGTACCGCAGGACTCGATTCTCGGTCCATTTCTTTTTCTCATAATTAATGTTTTACCTTAATGATTTACCTTCCTTACTAGGGAATAAACACGATATATTTTATTTGCTGATGATACCTCTGTAATATTTAAAATCAAATGTCATATTTAACGGGGCCCCCACATATCCCAACTTGCGAGTAAGTTAAGCCCTGCAGCATATGCTATAAGAAAGATAAGGTTCTTAACTGATGTACAAACACCTAGACTTGTTAATTTTAGTTACTTCCTTATCATAATGTCATAGGGTATTCTGCTATGGGGTTATGCAGCTGACACAGAAACAGTAGTTGTTTTACAAAGCAGGGCCATATGAACTATATATTGTCTAAATTCCAGAGCATCTCTTACAGAGAAATTTAAAGAAAATTAATATTTTAACTCTGGCCTCTCAATTTATATATCAGAACTTAATGTATATGCATAAAATATTGCAAATTCCGTCGTTGATGTGGTGCTTCAAGGAATGGAACTTTTAGTTCCTTTCTCTGTGGTGCCCATCAGTGGCAGATCTAAGCCTTGGTTTGGTAGCGCCTGCAGAATGGCATCTCGTCAAAAGCAGCAGTGCTACCGGTTCTGGGTTAAAGCATCGGCGTCTCGAGATTCAAAAACTTGCGTTTTTAAGTAGAATTATAACTCTGCCGCCAGGTCTTTCAAAAGAGTAATTGCTGCGGCAAAGTCCGAGCACATTGGCAAAATTGGCGAGAAACTGGTTCGTCTTCCTTCGGGAACTCGTGCGTTCTGGTCTCTCGCCAAGGCTGTCCAAGGGAACTTCAGTCAGCCATCACTACCATCTCTTCACAGGGAGGACAACTCGCTGGCCCATGACGCAAAAGAGAAAGCCGATATTCTTGGTTCTCTTTTGCGTCCAACTGGACTCTCGATGATAGGGGGAACTCACCGCCGACCATATCGTGTAATGAGTGCTTTATCCCGGACATCCGGTTTTTCAGTACTGGAGCTCAGTGCGCAAAGCACTCCTCTCCCTAGACATCCAAAAGTCGAGTGGGCCCGATGGAATCCGCCCTATGTTGAGGATGTGTGCTCCAGAGTTGGCACCGGTTCTAACGCGTTTTTTTCGTTACTCCTACTCCCAAGGCGTCGTCCCGATGGCATGAAAGACAGCTTTGGTGCACCCGATCCCTAAGAAAGGCGACCGCTCAGATCCGGGTAACTATAGACTGATCGCCGTAACCTCCTTGTTCTCCAAAAAAATCGAGTCCATTATAAATTGCCAGCCCTTGAGGTTCTGAGAGGAGCACCAGTTGATTATCGACCGCCAGTACGGCTTCCGTCGGGGTCGCTCAGCTGGTGATCTTCTTGTGTACCTCACTCATCGATGGGTGGAGGTAGTAGAGAGCAAGGGGGAGGCCCTGACAGTTAGTTTGGACATAGCGAAAGCCTTTGATCGGGTGTGGCACAAAGCGCTTCTCTCGAAGCTTCCGTCATATGGGCTTCCCCAGAAATTTTGCAATTTTTTTTATTTTCTTTTTAATTTTTAATTTTTTTGTCACTAGGGGTCACAATTGGGTCACTAGTTTTCTCACAGACCGGAGCATCAAGGTCGTAGTTGACGGTGCATGCTCGAACTCCAAGTCTGTGAACGCTGGTGTCCCACAAGGCTGTCTGCAATAGCACAATATGTTGGCAATAGCCAACCCTGTTTCTTCTGCATATCAATGATTTGTTACACATTAGTAACATCAGACGGCAGCACTGGTTATGTCCTATACGCCGGCCGTGCCAATATTTCTCGGGAACACGTCGACGAGTACCGGAACAAACTGGTGTCTGATTTCGACAAAATCTCGGACTGGGGTCGACTAAATTTAGTCCAGTTTAACCGTAAAAAGACACAGGTTTGCGCGTTTACCGCTAAAAAGAAACCCTTCGTCGTATCACTTCATTTTGAGAGCACTTCCCTAATTGCCTCAAACATTAATACTTTTAGCAAGACTTCTGATGTGCATAATATAAATACTAGGAAAAACACAAGATTGTAACACCGGTTACTATACTCCATAGAGTAAGTTTCTCGTTCTTAGGGCGGTGTATACGCTTCTACAACAAAATCCCGCTAAAGTGCAAATAGACAGGTTAAAGAAATTTATTAAAGAAAAATTTTAGAGGCCCTTCCTCTTATTATAATATAAATGAATATATTAATGACAGTAACCCCTGGGAATGAGGTGTTCGCTCCCAAGCTATTTCTAGAAAATATCACATCACATTTCTATAATAAATCATCTAAATAAATTCTGTTTTGTGGTCAATTACCAGTTCTTCAGCTACGTCGTAACTACTGATATGTCGATCTTGCTCCACTTTTTCAAACATAGCACCCATTTTATCCGTAATAGAGCGATCAGAGCGACGTGCATCTTTGACATAAAAATTTCGCGGCTTGCTTTGCATTTACACTTTTTTTGTAGTAAACAGTGGTAGAGACACGCATCAGCTTTTTGTTGCATGCATGGGCTGACTCGACCGGGGAAGTACCACGACCTCACAGAATACCGGCGTGAAATAGAAATTTAACAAACTTCTGCGTTTCGTCTGGTGAGTGCAGGTAACCGGAGGCCGGCAACGCATTTGCTATGCCTCTGGTATTGCGGGTGTTCATGGGCGGCGGTAATCACTTACCATAACGTGAGCCATCTGCTCGTTTGCCTCCCTTTTCTATATAAAAAAGTAAAATTTTAAAATGTATCGAATTTCTTCCTTAGATTTACTCATCTTGACCGTACGAAAAATAAATAAAAATTACACATTTTCTTTGGAATGACCGTCGATAAATTTAAACTTTTAATGAAACTAAAACCAGCCAGATACAAATAGTATAGCCAAAGAGATATTATTACAAGTTAAAATATACTACAATGCGAAAAGACTTTTTCCCAACTTATTATATACAATCTTAGGACATACTATTGCACAGAGACATAGAGACAGACACTTCCGCGCGAACGACGGTGCACGCGGTGCGCTACCATTACTTAAGTTAACCTTATATAAAGTTTGCAAAACACCACTTTATTCAAGCTGGCCTGGTTACTTAATAGAATAGCATTTACGCTACAAACTTCAAAAGTATATAGTATGTCAAAGTCTTTTAAACTATGTTGCTTTGGAACCGGGAACTGTTAGTAGTAGTAGGTTTAATAAGTGTATTAAAGGTACGTATGTTAGTATTGTTGAGTCATGCAACTCAACTGCACAGCTGAGTCCGGGGCAAGAGGGCAGGGCGTTATTGCGCGGCCAGTTTCGTGCGGCCGCCTCGCCACCGGTCAGCTGTCACGAGCTCCGACGAACAAACGCGTGCTACTTCATATATCTTTCCGAATCGTCCCGTGTGTCCGACTTGTGAACATTTGTACGCTTCGTTCGAATACATTATTTATACAGTCCACTGAGTATTATTTCCCCAACAAGCGTCGAAGCCACCATATGGTCCTTCTACCGCCAGCCTTGGAGATAGAAAAGAAAAGAAACCAACCGACCGGCCGCTCAGATCATAATTTGAATTTAAAATTTCAACGGCTACCGGTTCAAGGCCGAAGTACTTCGGGCTCAAGTCGTGTTCTACTTAGTGCATCAACTGTTTCTCGTCATTGTTCCTGCATTTGGATGTCATAAAAATCAGCACAGTATCATCTTCGTCGTCTTAGGCGATTTTTTCAACGGGTTCTACAAGAAGCAGAGCTTCAGGTGCTGAGTACAAGAAACAAGACTACGGGACAAATATCAATTTCACGAAAAGCAAGTTCACATCCTTGGATTTTCTTCGTAAAAAAAAAAAAAAATATCTTGACGCAATTCCCAATACAGGGGTAGACAGAGGTCAAGTCTAGACAATTAAGTCCCTTTGACTCACCTTCCACCGAAGATATTTTTCGGGCTTCGTGCATAGAAAATATCCGAAGATTCTCTTCTCAGCAGTGGTCTTCAGCATAAACCGTGAGAGTGTTCCAATTCCTTTATTTCATCAGCATTAATTGTCATTCCATTATCATTACACTATCATAATCATTAATCCTCATCCATTACATTTCCAAAAAAAAAAATTGTAATTCGTTACAATGATTACATCATAATATTTTCAGCTTCTCACATTAATTTTAATTGCTTCAGTTCATCCTATATTCATTAATTTCTTCAAACAATCATTTTCACAATCATTTATTCAATTCATAATTGCTTTAGTGCGTAGGTAGTAATAATTATAGTATTAGTATTGTAGTCAATTACCAGTTCTTCAGCTACGTCGTAACTACTGATATGTCGATCTTGCTCCACTTTTTCAAACATAGCACCCATTTTATCCGTAATAGAGCGATCAGAGCGACGTGCATCTTTGACATAAAAATTTCGCGGCTTGCTTTGCATTTACACTTTTTTTGTAGTAAACAGTGGTAGAGACACGCATCAGCTTTTTTTGTTGCATGCATGGGCTGACTCGACCGGGGAAGTACCACGACCTCACAGAATACCGGCGTGAAATAGAAATTTAACAAACTTCTGCGTTTCGTCTGGTGAGTGCAGGTAACCGGAGGCCGGCAACGCATTTGCTATGCCTCTGGTGAGCGTGAGCGGATTTCTTCTGCTTTCGCAGGTATCGGGCCTCGAGGCAAGCCTCATTGCCCGGGCGTCTTCTCAGGGGGCTGCTGCTCCCCCGGTCCTGGGTACCGCTTTCTGCGGTATATATGTGTGCGCGAAAGCTGTCGGGTGAGCTGATATAGCGAGGCTGGATGTTCCGAGGCCTCCTCGATGCGAGCGTTCCACGACTCGCCTCGGAAGGACTTTATCCCTTCCGACAGCTTTTCGGTAATAGTATTGAGTTTTGCCTTTACTTTGGGACATCTGGTTCTAGCCCAAAGCTTCCTAGTGGATCGTTTCTCCTCTAGGAGAGTTTTGAGCCTCCGTGGGAGTACCTCCCCGCGGTGCGTGTCAGGTATTGTCCTGGTGGCCGCTAGATACTCTTGATGTATCTTTTCACAGATATATTTAGCGGCCACTTCTACCTCTTCTTCAGATGTTATATTCGCACCGTAGGTAATGTTCGCCAGCGCTCTTCTGTATTGCTCCCAGTTGGTCTTCATATGGAGGCCCCGGGGCACTACGGAGTCGGCGCTGGTCGACATGGTAATGAGAATTGGTAGGTGCTGCGTGTCCAGGTCATACAGCACCTCCACTTGGACCGGACATGTGATTCCTTGGCAGAGAACTATATCCAGGACATCCGGCCGATGTGTTGTTATCGTGGGGATATGTGTGGGAGCTCCTGGCCCCAGCACTTCATATCCCCTTCTTCAACGTCTTCAAACAGTCTCCTGCCGGCGGGGTTCATGATGCGCGAACCCCATGCCAGGTGCTTGGCGTTAAAATCTCCTGCCATAATGACAGGAGAACTGTTGTCCATGACGGCTCGGATGTCCGAGGGGCAGAGAGGAGGGCCGGGTGGGCGGTACGCTGCGTAGACCCTTAGCTCCACACCGGCCGTCTTCAGGAGTATCCCAATGCTCCTGGTTGAGATAAATGGCAGCAGCTCCAATTCCTCATGCACTAGGTCTCTGCTAACCAAAATGGCCGTGCCTCTGTAGGCCTTTCCTTCGGGAGAGACCTCGTCGCGACGATACACGAAGAAATTGGGGATCTTGAAATGGCGTCCGGGTCTGAGTTTAGTCTCCCCTAGCAACACGACCTGGATTCCGTGCTGCTGCACCATAGTGCGGAGACTGGTGGCTTGTTGTTGGATGCCGCCTGGGTTCCAGTACATTACCCGGAGCTCAGCCATTTCTTGCCATTGTCAGGTGGGTCAGGGCTGTCAGAATAGCCGTGAGTGGGTCAGCTCCGTGGTCATCGCCGCTAGGACGTCGCCTAGGATTTCATGACGACTGTGACCAATTGTGCTAGTGCAGCCTCGATCGTAGTCGGCACGGGTGTTATTTGAGGCCTCGGTTCTCCCCTTGAGGCTTGTGCTCTCGGAGCTGGGTGTTGCACTCGCACATGCTGAGTTACATATCCTTGTGTGTTGGCAACTGCTGGCCCTGGCTGGATGGTGGCAATGGGAGGGTATGGGTGTGGAAGTCACCCTGGCCTCGGACTTGGCCGTCTTTTCTTCTTCTTCTTCCCCTCCTCTTCCTCTTAGTGGAGGGCCTCCCCTCTCCGTGGCCTCGTTAGCTGGCGGTTGCAGAGTTGTGACCGCTGCTGCCTTCCAGGTTTAGTGGCTGGTGCCACTTCTGTTGCCACCTCAGGCGCCGCGGCTGTCGCGGCTGTGGCTGGGGTCTCGCATCAGGTGCGCCCTCTGCGACTGGTGGTGCACCTCTGTGCGTATTTTGCCGCGGCGCATGCGCTGGCAGAGATGGGAGGGGCATTCTAATCCCCCTCTTGCGAGCGATGCGCTGAATAACAGCGCATCTTCGGTCGTTGCCGAGTGCGCCTTACCGCAATTGGCGCACTTCGGTGGCCCATCCCTTGGTTTGGGGCAATCTCATGCGACATGATCCCCGGCGCATCTAACACATTTAACCGGGCGAAAGCAGTTTGCCGAGGTGTCGAACCCTGGCAACGGTGGCACTGAGCCGGGCCTTCCTGCCTTGCCATGCCTCGATCGTTACTCCGGGCATGTAGAGGAGCTCGTGTACGTTATACAGCCTCTTGAGCTCCTCTTGGCTAAGGTGGTGTAATTTGACGTGGAAAGGCAACCCGGTCTCCCTTTCTTCGGGGATTGCCCTCACAAATGTAACGGGAAACCCCAATGCCTTAAGGGCCTCCTCGATGTCTTCTGGGTGTGTGTCTGCTGGTAGCCCACGCAGTCCCACCTTAGTGGCCAATTCCGCGGTCGGTGCATAGCAGTACCATGCGAGCGCTGCGTCCTCCTTGCTGCGCTCCGTTAGGTACCTCTGCACCTTCCGGTATTCATCAGCCGAATGCGGGCGGAATCTTACCCCTTTCCCGAAGGGGCGCGCATTCGGCGCGTGCCCTAAAATGTTGTGCAGGGCACGGAAGTGTTTTGCCCACTCTGGTAGGCATTCTACTATAATAGGAGGATATTTGCTATCCTCCTTTTCCTTGGCCACCACCATCCTAGGTGATGGCACAGGTGGGCTGCGCGGGCGCTTGGGTGCCGCTGCCATCGTGGCGTACGTCGACGCGGACGACGTTCCTGGGCGCGTTGGCCCCCCCCCCCCACGTTTGGGCATCGTAGGCGGCAGCTAGCCTTGGCCTATCTTTGTCGACCGGTGTCTCTACCGGCGACATTGATTTTTGCCCTGCCTTTGTCTCAACCTCCATTTCGGAGGGAGATGGGGTAGAGCGGCTTTGAGCCATGCCCCTCTTTGGCTCAATTAGTATGGCCGAGGCGACCCCCCTCTGTACGCTGACCCCACTACGGAGGTTTGCAGGAGGGGGTGGGGGGGCATCATAAGTCGTCTCGACTTTTGCGAGGTCCGTTCCTTCTGTATTTATACTGGTTGCCGGGCCCGTGCTGAGTTGTGTTACACAACTAGCGTCAGGTACAGCAACCGTATTTCCGGCCTCGCTTTCCAAATTTGAGATTCCGGCGTACTCGGTAGAGTCCCATCCTCCCGGGTAAAGTGCTGGTCCCCCCTTCCTCTTCAACTTGCGTTTCAGTGGCTGGGGAATACTCCGACGAGGAGGATGAGGATGGCGATCGCGGCGGGTCTTCGTGCCGAACAGGTGTCTTCGCTCTTTTTTCCGCGGGAGCGTCGATTTCCGGCGGCGTGCGACGTCTTGCGGCTAGTCGCCCTTGTAGGACCTCCGTGTCTTCCACCTGACGATACTCAGATCGCCGGTCAGTAGACGCGGGGGTCGAGAACGATATAACGCGTGTGCACGGCAGCGGCCGTGGTATCCCGGTCTTGCTGTCCCGGGGAGGTAAGATCACCGATTTCTCGGGATTGAATAGGTCTCGCTTCACTAGTGTCCTTTCGAACGTCGTTGTCCGCCGCTTGTCGGGTGGTTCCCTAGGTCGGCGGGAGGGGTGGGTCCCCCTCATCCGACATTCTTGTACACTTAGTGTAGTGTGTACCTAATGTATGTGTGTATGTGCTTATTCAGTAGACGTGCGAACGATACGGTTCCTATGTCGCTTGACCACTCCCCGCCCCTCAGCGCGGGCCACTTGGCCGGGTGAAACCTTTCGGAGGCCCAGCACAGCGCCCAGCGAGCGGTTTGGGGTTTGTTAACAAGAGATGTCCCCGCGAAATGAGACTTAATACCCCGAAGTGTACAAGTACACCGCAGGGCCGAACACCGGTGCCCTTTTCTAAGAAAGGGATAGGGTGTCCGACGCGCTTGGAACGCTGTTGGCCAGTTACAATTGTTACGGCAGGGCGTGTCAATTGGCAAACAGACGTTATCCCGGGGGTGTGGTCGCCCAAAGTCTCAAAGTCTAGGAACTTCAGGGAGTAAACTCAACCTTCAGAACTTCGACCGAGTTCTTCGGAGCGACGGGTGCCGTGGTAATAGTACTAGTTGAAAAACTTTCCTTATTCACCGATTGCACCGCTACACAAGCCCGAGATGCCTCTGGTATTGCGGGTGTTCATGGGCGGCGGTAATCACTTACCATAACGTGAGCCATCTGCTCGTTTGCCTCCCTTTTCTATATAAGAAAGTAAAATTTTAAAATGTATCGAATTTCTTCCTTAGATTCACTCATCTTGACCGTACGAAAAATAAATAAAAATTACACATTTTCTTTGGAATGACCGTCGATAAATTTAAACTTTTAATGAAACTAAAACCAGCCAGATACAAATAGTATAGCCAAAGAGATATTATTACAAGTTAAAATATACTACAATGCGAAAAGACTTTTTCCCAACTTATTATATACAATCTTAGGACATACTATTGCACAGAGACATAGAGACAGACACTTCCGCGCGAACGACGGTGCACGCGGTGCGCTACCATTACTTAAGTTAACCTTATATAAAGTTTGCAAAACACCACTTTATTCAAGCTGGCCTGGTTACTTTATAGAATAGCATTTACGCTACAAACTTCAAAAGTATATAGTATGTCAAAGTCTTTTAAACTATGTTGCTTTGGAACCGGGAACTGTTAGTAGTAGGTTTAATAAGTGTATTAAAGGTACGTATGTTAGTATTGTTGAGTCATGCAACTCAACTGCACAGCTGAGTCCGGGGCAAGAGGAGCGGGGGCGTTATTGCGCGGCCAGTTTCGTGCGGCCGCCTCGCCACCGGTCAGCTGTCACGAGCTCCGACGAACAAACGCGTGCTACTTCATATATCTTTCCGAATCGTCCCGTGTGTCCGACTTGTGAACATTTGTACGCTTCGTTCGAATACATTATTTATACAGTCCACTGAGTATTATTTCCCCAACAAGCGTCGAAGCCACCATATGGTCCTTCTACCGCCAGCCTTGGAGATAGAAAAGAAAAGAAACCAACCGACCGGCCGCTCAGATCATAATTTGAATTTAAAATTTCAACGGCTACCGGTTCAAGGCCGAAGTACTTCGGGCTCAAGTCGTGTTCTACTTAGTGCATCAACTGTTTCTCGTCATTGTTCCTGCATTTGGATATCATAAAAATCAGCACAGTATCATCTTCGCCGTCTTAGGCGATTTTTTCAACGGGTTCTACAAGAAGCAGAGCTTCAGGTGCTGAGTACAAGAAACAAGACTACGGGACAAATATCAATTTCACGAAAAGCAAGTTCACATCCTCGGATTTTCTTCGTAAAAAAAAATATCTTGACGCAATTCCCAATACAGGGGTAGACAGAGGTCAAGTCTAGACAATTAAGTCCCTTTGACTCACCTTCCACCGAAGATATTTTTCGGGCTTCGTGCATAGAAAATATCCGAAGATTCTCTTCTCAGCAGTGGTCTTCAGCATAAACCGTGAGAGTGTTCCAATTCCTTTATTTCATCATCATTAATTGTCATTCCATTATCATTACACTATCATAATCATTAATCCTCATCCATTACATTTCCAAAAAAAAAAAATTGTAATTCGTTACAATGATTACATCATAATATTTTCAGCTTCTCACATTAATTTTAATTGCTTCAGTTCATCCTATATTCATTAATTTCTTCAAACAATCATTTTCACAATCATTTATTCAATTCATAATTGCTTTAGTGCGTAGGTAGTAATAATTATAGTATTAGTATTGTAGTCTCTGACGCAACCAGCGTTACGCTGCAAAATTGAATTAAATACTCAGTGCCTGTCAATTTATAATAGCAATTGCTCTCTTTGCTAATTCCGCTTTGCTTATTTCAAAAGTAGTTTAGTTAGTCTTTTAAGTTATTTTGCCTTTCATTTTTTTCTTTCAATTTTTTATAATGGCAGATATTAAGAGCTTAATCAAAAAATGCGCTTCAATTAAAGCTAAGCTTACGCAATTTTCATCCTTTTTTAAATACTTCCAAGTCATGTGAAAAGCTTAGCGATTTACAGACTGTAGAATTCGAATATCGACTTAACATATGAGAAAACTTGGAGGGATTGGTGGACGACCCCGACGAGCAATTTGCGGATCGCGAAGAATTCGAAAGGCAGTTTTACGGCGTGGTAGGTTCTGCGCGCCATTTGATCAACTGCTCCCGTAAGCTACTTACGGCAGACGCTACATCCGAGGATTCTGGTACTAATCACACACACAAACATAATTCGATTCGTTTACCTAAAATTGATTTGCCAAAATTTTCCGGGGACTACCATGATTGGTTGGAATTTAGGTATACATTTCTTTCCATCATACATAACAACAATAGCATAGATAAAATCAATAAACTCCATTATCTTCGTGCCTCTTTGAATGGCAGCGCTTCTCTTGTTCTAGACAATCTTGATTTTAGATCAGATAACTATGATGCTGCATGGGCTCTACTGTGTGACAGGTTTGACAACAAGAGGCTGCTTGTCAACAATCATGAGCAAGCTCTTTTCAATGTACATTCTATGAACAGGGAATCAAGTGAGTGTTTACCTTATATAATTGATACAACAGATAAAAATCTCAGGGCATTGTCAACGCTTGGTCAACTCGTTCGTAAAACATCCTATTCTGTTATCTGCTTCTCATGTCGTTTGTAAACTTTTATTCACAATGTATCACGTTCGATTGATGCATGCGGGACCTAAACTCTTACTTGCAACGATACGCCACAAGTATTATCCTATCGGTGGTAGAAACCTAGCCAAGAAAACATCACACCAATGCGTGAAGTGTTGCAGAATAAAGGCCAACATTATCCAACCGATCATGGGTAACCTTCCTGAGCAGCGCTTACATTTAGAGTTTCCCTTTTTAGATACAGGCGTCGACTACGCCGGACCTATAATGATAGCGAATCGTAAAGGTAGGGGATGTAGGCTTATTAAAAGCTTTATGTGTTTGTTTGTGTGTTTGTGTTTGTTTGTTTTTGACGCGTGCTACTTCATATATCTTTCCGTATCGTCCCGTGTGTCCGACTTGTGAACATTTGTACGCTTCGGTCGAATACATTATTTATACAGTCCAATGAGTATTATTTCTCCAACAAGCGTCAAAGCCACCATATATCCGGTCGAAGGACCATATGGTGGCTTCGACGCTTGTTAGAGAAATAATAACCAGTGAACTGTATAAATAATGTATTCGACCGAAGCGTACAAATGTTCACAAGTATAGTTAAGTAATACAAAAGAAATTAAGATTTATACTAGAGCCGTTCATCTTGAGCTTGTATCTGACTTGACAAAGGAAGCCTTTTTAGCCGCCTTAAATCGCTTCATTGCTCGAAGGGGAAAACCACGCAATATATTTTCCGACAACGGTACAACCTTTGTTGGTGCTTTCAATGAGCTTGCTTCTTTGCTTTCACAAAATTTTAGCTTTAACAGCGTAGATACTGGGATAAATTTTTCTTTTATTCCCGCATATACTCCTCATTTTGGTGGATTATGGGGTCCGCAGTTAAATCCGCCAAGCATCATGTGAGACGGGGTTTGACGAACTTAACCTTCGAGGAGATGGCAACATGCCTAATACAAGTACAAGCTATTTTAAATTCCAGGCTTTTAACTCCTCTTTCTGACGACCCCTCAGACCTCACACCCTTAACTCTAGCACATTTCCTGATTGGACGCTCATTAATAATGCTGCCGCATCCACAGATCACAGTCACCAACATCACCAGTTTGCAACGGTTTCGACGCATAGAATACTTAAAACTGCATTTTTGAAACAGATTTTCACATGAATATATTTTATGGCTTCAGGAAAGAACCAAATGGCGTCGATCTTCAGGAGAACTCAAAACTGGAACATTAGTCATTGTAAAGGACAAAAATGCGCCACCTTTAATGTGGCTTCTGGGACGCATAGTTCACATTCTGCCGGGCAGAGATGGCATCGCGAGAGTTGATAACATTCGCACACGCAAAGGTCATTCGACGCGCCTTCAATACAATCTGCCCTCTTCCAGTCACTGCTGTTGAAGACACTTCAACCGGGGGAGTATGTTGACTCATGCAACTCAACTGCACAGCTGAGTCCGGGGCAAGAGGAGCGGCGGCGTTATTGCGCGGCCAGTTTCGTGCGGCCGCCTCGCCACCAGTCAGCTGTCACGAGCTCCGACGAACAAACGCGTGCTACTTCACATATCTTTCCGTATCGTCCCGTGTGTCCGACTTGTGAACATTTGTACGCTTCGGTCGAATACAATATTTATACATTCCACTGAGTACCATATGGTGGCTTCGACGCTTGTTGGAGAAATAATAACCAGTGAACTGTATAAATAATGTATTCGACCGAAGCGTACAAATGTTCACAAGTATAGTTAAGTAATACAAAAGAAATTAAGATTTATACTAGAGCCGTTCATCTTGAGCTTGTATCTGACTTGACAAAGGAAGCCTTTTTAGCCACCTTAAATTGCTTCATTGCTCGAAGGGGAAAACCACGCAATATATTTTCTGACAACGGTACAACCTCTGTTGGTCCTTTCAATGAACTTGATTCTTTGCTTTCATAAAGTTTTAGCTTTAACAGCTTAGATACTGGAATAATTTTTCCTTTATTCCCGCATATACTCCTCATTTTGGTGGATTATGGGAGTCCGCAGTTAAATCCGCCAAGCATCATTTGAGACGGGTTCTGGGTTTGACGAACTTTACCTTCGAGGAGATGGCAACATGCCTAATACAAGTAGAAGCTATTTTAAATTCCAGGCCTTTAACTCCTCTTTCTGACGACCCCTCAGACCTCACACCCTTAACTCCAGCACATTTTCTGATTGGACGCTCACTAATAATGCTGCCGCATCCACAGATCACAGTCACCAACATCACCAGTTTGCAACGGTTTCGACGTATAGAATACTTAAAACAACATTTTTGGAATAGATTTTCACATGAATATATTTCATGGCTTCAGGAAAGAACCAAATGGCGTCGATCTTCAGGAGAACTCAAAACTGGAACATTAGTCATTATGAAGGACAAAAATGCGCCACCTTTAATGCGGCTTCTAGGACGCATAGTTCACATTCTGCCGGGCAGAGATGGCATCGCGAGAGTTACTGACATTCGCACTCGCAAGGGTATCATTCGACGCGCCTTTAATACAATCTGCCCTCTTCCAGTCACTGCTGTTGAAGACACTTCAACCGGGGGAGTATGTTGACTCATGCAACTCAACTGCACAGCTGAGTCCGGGGCAAGAGGAGCGGGGGCGTTGTTGCACGGCCAGTTTCGTGCGGCCGCCTCGCCACCAGTCAGCTGTCACGAGCTCCGACGAACAAACGCGTGCTACTTCATATATCTTTCCGTATCGTCCCGTGTGTCCGACTTGTGAACATTTGTACGCTTCGGTCGAATACATTATTTATACAGTCCACGGAGTACCATATGGTGGCTTCGACGCTTGTTGGAGAAATAATAACCAGTGGACTGTATAAATAATGTATTCGATCGAAGCGTACAAATGTTCACAAGTATAGTTAAGTAACACAAAAGAAATTAAGATTTATATTGAAATAATTTATTAGTAGCAATTGTACCTACTTTATAATTTAACATTACACAACATATAGTTACATCTTTTATTACAATAAGAATACAAAACTAGTTTGGTTTATTTAATTTATACAAAATGTTAATTACAGCCTCGATTTAGTTGGCATATTATTGGATATTTATTTCAATTGTAGGTTGCTCTCCTAACGTTCTTGCTTTGTAAACCAGTGTAAATTATGTTTAAAAGAGCTATAATAAAACTTCATTGAAATCAGTTATTGGCTTAAAATTATCGACTACAACTTATAAAAATATACATGATTTAGTTATGTTCATTACAGCTTGAAATGGCTGTCTTCGTATAGAAGTTTAAGTTGGTTAAGAGTCGTCCACGTAAAACTCCGGTGGATTAGTGCTCCCTGGAGGGTAGTAGTTACCTTCACGAAGCAAGAAAAATACTTTATGTTTTACAGAAATTTGCGAAACAGACGACAACATTCTCTAACAATAATACACCTGCCGACGGAAGGCCACACCTAAACATGAGCTTTTCCAAAAAATCTTACTAAGCTTTCGACGCTATACCTTCAGAATGCGTAAAATTAAGATTGTGGCGTTCGTGATAAAAAGTTGCAGGGACGTTGTAGTCCTGAATCATACTTGTTCAAATAGTTAAAGTCCACTACTACTTTAAGGAGAAATTGCCATAAATGCCCAACTGGCTGGCAACTGGATTGACGATCTCTGTACCAGACCTCTCGTACCTTAGACGCCGTTACCTGCCTTTACAAATTTGATCTGGTATATTTCGAGATGGTAATTCTACCATCTGCGTTAACTATTTGCCTCAGTCGCCTCTTACGACATCCTCGGGAAGAAAATAATTGACTATGTAAATATTTTTACCGGATGTTAACATTTCAGTTTCTTCCTCATTATTGTGTGTTAACTCTTCTGTTTCTTGCCTCGAGTTACTCTTTACTTCGTATTCTGATGAAATTTGTGGAGAAACATAATCATGCAAGGAATTTCTAGTAGGAAGCACATCATCTTCACCTGAAACTGCGGTTGTGTAAAAAGTGCTTAGTGAATGGTACTCGAATGTAGATATTGATGTGATTGTTTTTTATGTTTTTTTTTGTTGTTTTGAACATAACAGTTAAGTACAAGAATTAAACTTAATGTTCTCTGAATTGAACTTTTCGTTTATTGTGTCTCGAATTGGAAACAATGGAGCTTCTAATGATAGTTCCTAGCTATAATTATTATAAAATATCGAGATTAAGTAGTCTCAAAAGACATTGGAACTATTGGTAAGAGCGTACAAAAAGCAGAAGACGATAGCGCCACCACAAACAATTCGATAATCCACAAGTATGGACCTATGAACTTCACCTATACACATATATTTATATTATTGAATAGCTCCATTAAAATATGAATGTGTAAAATAACTTACGGACATGTTATAAATATTACATTCCGCGTGTCTTACCATCGTTGAGGCTCTGTGTGCATCGGGTCGAAAAATCTGTGAAGAGAAGCGATATAAATCAAATCAAATTATTTAAACAAAATGTCTTCACGTAATTCCCAATACCCCTGTATTGACAGAGAGACTAGACAACTAAGTCACTTTGACACACTTTCCACCGAAGGTATTTTCGGGACAACGTGACAGCTACTCAGCTGCGCACCCATGCCAACGAGGGTTAGGGCGACCCCCAAGGCGACGCACACCAGTACGTCCCCGTTGGTGCGGAATGCAGCGCGTAAAGCGGCGATGGGGACCGCCACCCGTCACGCACAGCCCGACATGGCGGAAGTTGGAGGATAGAGTGCAGAGTTGGCACGTGGAATGTTAGAAGAGGCGTGAGAGATAAGACGAAAGAGTTCATCGAAATAATGAAAGAAAGAGAATTAGATGTCGTGTGTTTGTCGGAGACCAAACGGAAGGACAGTGGTACTCAAGAGCTCCCTGGCGGGGCGTTAGCTCTATGGTCCGGAGTCCCGGAGAGCGAGAGCGCCTGCCAGGGAGTGGATGTTATGACTGAATATAAGGTTGTGAACTCAAGACTTCTCTGGGTTCGCTTTCAATTGGGACTGAGGAAGTTATTCCTTTTGGCTGTTTATGCGCCGGTAGCTTCGACCTCCAAGGCTGAGCTGGGGGAGTTTTGGGAGAATGTAAGAGAAGTTCTAGATTTGGTTATGGGAAACGAAAGACATCATCGATGTCAGGAAAGAATGTGTGGAAGAAATATGGCACAGCCTAAGGGATGGAATGGTTAGTGCAGCGGAAGACGTGTGTGGAACTGTGAAAAGAGGTAGTAGTAAAAAGGGTCATGCATAGTGGAATGACGAAGTGAAAGAAGCAGCAAGTAAGAAGAAGAAAACATAGTGTTAGACTACTTGATCTCTAGTAATGATAAGTATATGAGAGAGAAGATGAAAGAAAGATATAAGCTGCAAGAAAGTTCACACGAAAGCATTAATTGAGGAAGTGCGTGAAAGGTGTAGAATGGAAGCGGACGATAGGTTGTCGCACAACTTCAAGGAGAACTCCAAACTCTTCTAGAAAGAGGTTAGAAGGACCCGGAGTGATGCGACGGCCTTAAAAATGAACAAAGTGTTTTCGAGAACCAATGACGTCCTCTCAGAAAAATTGGAAGTCATGCAGCAATGGAGCGAATTTTATAGAGAAATGTATGCGTGAGATGATCTTAGTGAGGGATCCGGAGGTGACGCCTTGACTGGTACGCCAGACTCGGACCTCGATGACACTGAGGTCATCAGTATGAAAGAGATTATATAATAATAATAATATCTTCACGCAATTCCCAATACAGGGGTAGACAGAGGTCAAGTCTAGACAATTAAGTCCCGTTGACCCACCTTCCACCGAAGATATTTTCGGGACAACGTGACAGGTGGTGAGCCCGTCGCCGCCTTTTTTATGTCCAAGCCAACGATGAAATTCGTACATAAGTTTTTGAAAAACTCATTGGTACTGCCACCTGAGGATCGAACTCGGGTCTCTCGACCCGAAATTCCGACCACCCAACAACTCGGCTATCGTGACTTATTGAATGTGAGATTCGAAGTTTGAAATGTGGCAAGGCTGCGGGACTAGACAGAGTTACTGCTGAAATGGTCAAGTATGATGGGCCTCGCGTCTGGGACTGCTTTCATCTGCTGTGCAATTTGTGCTGGCGGACGGGGGCTGCCCGGATGATTGGCGATCCGCAGTCATTGTACCTTTATATAAAGGTAAAAGTTCACATTATGACTGCGGGTGAAATCGGGCGATCAGCTTGACCAGTTTAGCAAGTAAAGTTTACTCGAAGGTTTGGACACGTAGGATGCAATTATCGCAAAATCGCAAAGATTTCTATGGGAGGCACAACGCGGATTTAGACCTGGAAGAGGATGCACGGATCAAATGTTTTCTCGCCACATGATCACGGAGAAGCTTCTGGCTGCTAACCAGAAGATTTTCTGTGGTTTTGTGAATCTTGAGAAATTAGAATTTGATAAGGTTGTAAGGAAGAAAATTTGAAAACTGTTGCCGGGGTATGGTGTGGATGGTCGATTGCTAAGGGCAGTGCAGTTACTTTACTGTGACTGTAAAGCCTGTGTGCGGGTAGGGCATGACCTGTCACCTATGTTTAGCGTCCAAACAGGCGTAAAACAGGGATGTATCATGTCTTCCTGGCTGTTCATACTGTATCTCGACAGCTGTTTACAGAAGCTGAAAGATAGCTGTTTGGGTGTGAAATTGGGTGACATTAAAGTAAATTGTCTGCTGTATGCTGATGATGCAGTGCTTATTGCACCATCAGAGGCAGAACTCCAGGCATTAGTCACGTGTATGAAAGAAGAATGTGAAATTAAAGGTCTCCGTTTGAATGCTAATAAAACTAAGGTTCTGGTGTTTGAAAGGGACGAAGAAAGAACGCAGTGTGTGAAATAATGAAAATAATGGAATAGGCCATACTGAAAATCAGCGGCTGTGGTTTTTCACGCCATATGCTGAGTGCGCGCCTTTTTCGTGTCAATGCAGCGTCACATTTGCTTAGTCTTAAGTAATACATTTGTTTGTAATTGAAGGTGTTGTTTTATGTACCGAAATAAATATTTCTTTCTTTCTTTCAAATATGGGTTAGTCAGGAATATCTAGAACAGGTGAATGAAATTGTATACGTGGGGAGTGCGTTTAGCCGGTGATTTAAATGTGGACTGGCATGTCGCTGCCGGGAACAAAGTCGATGGTGCCCTGATTGCGTAGTCAAAAGGCAAAGCGTAGTGGAAAGTGCACGCCTTGCATAACGCAGTGTTGGTACCAACTTTGATGATGAATCTGAAAGAAGCGAAATAGATACGTAGGGATGGCTTGGCGATCTGTTCTCTCTGGCTACCCCGTCAGGGATTATGCGTGAAGATAAGTAAATAAGTAAGTAATATAAACAGTATAAGTAACCTATACGCTACATTTTCTCGTCGAGAACACCTCAAAGGCTTAAGACGAAAGTTTACAACCGGCGTGTATTGCCAGTGATGGCATATGAATATGCCATATGAGGAAGCTCAAAGAAGCTTAGCGTGCAATGGAAAGGGTTATGGTCGGGTTATTGAAGAAAGAGTGGCAACATTGTTCAAGCATACGCAGTGTAAGACGTGCCCCCACAAGATAGAGCGAGTCGAGGCCTATGTTCAGCAGTGGACTTCTGATAGGCTGTTATGTTGATGATGCCAAGTAATATTATATTCATCGATTTTATATTATATTTTTATCTGTCTACCGTTTCGTAATGACGACGGAGAAACAACAGGCGAAAGAAACTCCACAAGTATTCTTTTTTCGTCATTTTGTAAAGAGTTTTTAATAATAATAATTATAAACAGCACGGGAGCGATCAACTCATTCCCAGGGGCTATTATCATTAATGTATTCATTTATATTATGTATATCTATCTGTTAATACTAACAGACAGAAAGATAGTACTCTTATCATCATTTTACGTAAATACTGATGACAGACAGAGATACGGGTAAAGCGTATACTTACTGAAGTCAGCGAGAGTGGCGGCGCTGCGCTGCGCGCGAAGCTCACCGCTCCACAGCAGCTGCGGGCGGAGCCTCGGTGAAAAACCGTAGGAAATGAACAGTACGGACAGTAAAGTCCGAGGGCTTAGACAATTTAGTCAAGGTGACAGGTGGTGAGCCTGCCAACCATATAAGTTGTACATAAGTTTTGAAGAAACTCCTTGGTACGACCTTAGCTCTTGGGGATCTCGGGTCTCTTGACTCGAATTCGAATCATCCAAATATTCGGCTATCGTGACTTTTTTAGTCTAATGCACTAATATACTTATTTTCAGTGTATCATTTACATGAAGAAATAAGATAGGAGACTGCATACAGCCTTGTGAAACACCAGCGCTCATGGACTTCGCACAGGTCGACCATACTGCATAGATAACTATACTGATGCTCCGGTCCGTGAGATACCGTGCTCCGGGCCACGAGAAGTTGGTGATGCGGCTGCATTGATTTACGTTGAAATTAAGTTTCGCACAAAATATTTGTGCCAAACTCAATCAAAGGCATTTGCTACGTCCCAACTAATTGCTAAAGACTGCCCTCAGACTCCAACAAGCCCTGATACATATACACAAATTTGAAAACGACGTAATCGGCTGTATCGTGGTCGAACACTGTGATTGTTAGTTCGCACGAAGCTACACTGAACGCAACAACTCTCACCAGCAGCAAGCACAAGGCGCGGCGCATGTCGCTTCGCAGCCCGATAACAATGCAGCATTCACTGCTTTACTTGAGATTGATTTCGCAGTTATAAAATAGCGATAAAATACCTCAATTCTGATGTAGTAATAAATCCTAAACAAACTGACTCTCGACAGATTTCAACGTAAATCAAACAGATTTAAACAAAAATCTATAAAAAAATTAATGTTGCCATATTTCATCAAACATAGATCGTGCCATTTTTGTCGTGCCAATAAAAACGCGTGTATGTATATACATTACCACGTGAGTAAGTTATACTTTGGTGTAACAAAACAAAAATTACTGCAACAATTTCATGCAGCCCGAAAATTAAATTCCCAGGTTACAAAATAATCATCATGATTTATTACTTACGGTGGTAACATACAATTTAAAAACATTTGTATTTATTTCGATTTTGATTTTACGAACTACTACTATTATTACAAGCTTACGCAAACAAATACTAGCGTGACCTTTATATAAAAATTAAATAAATAAATATCTTCACGCAATTCCCAATACAGGGGTAGACAGAGATCTAGTCTAGACAATTAGGTCCCTTTTCCTTCCTTTCACCTTCCACCCACCTTTAACCTTCCAACGAAGATATTTACGGGACAACGTGACAGGTGGTGAGCCTGCCAACCATATAAGTTGTACATAAGTTTTGAAGAAACTCCTTGGTACGACCTTAGCTCTTGGGGATCTCGGGTCTCTTGACTCGAATTCGAATCATCCAAATATTCGGCTATCGTGACTTTTTTAGTCTAATGCACTAATATACTTATTTTCAGTGTATCATTTACATGAAGAAATAAGATAGGAGACTGCATACAGCCTTGTGAAACACCAGCGCTCATGGACTTCGCACAGGTCGACCATACTGCATAGATAACTATACTGATGCTCCGGTCCGTGAGATACCGTGCTCCGGGCCACGAGAAGTTGGTGATGCGGCTGCATTGATTTACGTTGAAATTAAGTTTCGCACAAAATATTTGTGCCAAACTCAATCAAAGGCATTTGCTACGTCCCAACTAATTGCTAAAGACTGCCCTCAGACTCCAACAAGCCCTGATACATATACACAAATTTGAAAACGACGTAATCGGCTGTATCGTGGTCGAACACTGTGATTGTTAGTTCGCATGAAGCTACACTGAACGCAACAACTCTCACCAGCAGCAAGCACAAGGCGCGGCGCATGTCGCTTCGCAGCCCGATAACAATGCAGCATTCACTGCTTTACTTGAGATTGATTTCGCAGTTATAAAATAGCGATAAAATACCTCAATTCTGATGTAGTAATAAATCCTAAACAAACTGACTCTCGACAGATTTCAACGTAAATCAAACAGATTTAAACAAAAATCTATAAAAAAATTAATGTTGCCATATTTCATCAAACATAGATCGTGCCATTTTTGTCGTGCCAATAAAAACGCGTGTATGTATATACATTACCACGTGAGTAAGTTATACTTTGGTGTAACAAAACAAAAATTACTGCAACAATTTCATGCAGCCCGAAAATTAAATTCCAGGTTACAAAATAATCATCATGATTTATTACTTACGGTGGTAACATACAATTTAAAAACATTTGTATTTATTTCGATTTTGATTTTACGAACTACTACTATTATTACAAGCTTACGCAAACAAGTACTCACTCCGGTATTTGCACTAGGAAACTAGCGTGACCTTTATATAAAAATTAAATAAATAAATATCTTCACGCAATTCCCAATACAGGGGTAGACAGAGGTCTAGTCTAGACAATTAGGTCCCTTTTTCCTTCCTTTCACCTTCCACCCCACCTTTAACCTTCCAACGAAGATATTTACGGGACAACGTGACAGGTGGTGAACCCGTCGCCGTCATTATGTCCAAGCCAAAATATAATTCGTACATAAATTTTTGAAAAACCCATTGGTACGAGCCTGCCACCTGGGAATCGAACTAGGGTCCCAAATGTATAGAAAAAATTAAGTGGATCATTAATGCAGTTTAAAATACCATGGAATATTTATCAGTGATAACAATATACCTTTCGACAATTTTGATTACGACGAGAAATTCCAATCACTGACAATATTGATCTAGGATTGCCATGCAAATAAATGAAATAAAACAAATGTGTATACAATCATTCTTTTACTAAACAATACGGCGCTATCTTTTAAATCGTTCGCTTGCTTATTTGTTACAAACAGCTCATCACTATCCTGAAAAAAAAAAAAAAAAATAACGGAACGAAAACCCACATCTCTTAACCACAACACAATCCGTAACAAAAGCACTGTTAAACAGAAACGCGTAAGTTCGATGACGTCACAGGTTAGCTGTCACTGCGGTCCGCGGGCCAGCTGCGTGTCGCTATGCGCTGTCGACGCGTCGGGCGCGGACAGAGCGGGCGCGGTCGCGGAAGCGGAAGCGGAAGCGGAGGCGGAGTCGTCAGCGGCGGCGGGCTCGTCGTCGTCCTCGTCGTCCTTGCCGTACAGCTCGGGGAACTGCGCCATGCACTGCTGCATCACGCTGAACTTCTCGTAGCAGTCGCTGCCCTTCGGCTCCGCTTCGCTTCAAATCAAATCAAATCATTTATTCATCGACGTAAGAACATACGTTTGTTTATCGATAGTCATTTTTAATCTACCACCGTTTCGTAATGAGGTTACTCTAACGGAGACGAAACAGGCGAAAGAAACTCTGTAGGTATCCTCTTTTTTGGTCAATATTTTTAACAATATAATGCATTATACAAATGTGATGTGATATTTTCTAGAAATAGCTTGGGAGCGATCACCTCATTCCCAAGGGTTACTGTCATTAATATATTCATTTATATTATAATAACCCTTCCTATAAAGCTTTTCTTTAATAAATTTCTTAAACCTGTTAATAGACAAACAAACAAAACCCAACACCGCTCGCTAATATACCCTTAGTTTTTGTTTAAATATTTTATGCAATTCTATAAAAAGTGTAGCCAATAGGTCTTGACAATTCAATACTGTCGATACACAGTTACAACATAACCTAATAAAATTCTCATTGGTTAGAGCCTTCTTTCTGGAAATGGAACTCAAGTCTCCTGAATTGAATTCCGATCACCCAACCACTCAAGTATCGTGCTTATGATGTACTTATTTAGCACGAAATTAAAGAATCCAATCCGAGGCGACAAAGAGGCTTTACTATATCAAAGATTAGTAGCCACCGACAGAGGGCGGAATGACCTGGGTATATAATCCTGGTAATAATCTGGGTAAGCTTATGTATGTTGTATAAATCTCCCATGGGTATCTTTCATATACATAAAAGATAAGTACACGGGACAACGTGACAGGTGGTGAGCCCGTCTCCGTCTTATGTCGAATACAATGATATAATTCGTAGTGGACAGCTTGTAGCGAGCGGCACCTGTAGTGAAAGCAGGAGAAGGCGTCTCGGAATTGGTTCCCGCAGGGCCCGGTGGCCATGCCGCCCAGGCACGGGCAGCCCCAGTTGATGGAGCCGTCTTCACGCAGCAGCCCGGGCGCTGGCTCGGCCGGCGGCAGAGACAGCCGCGACGGCGCGGCGAGCTCGTCGCTCGCCGCCACCACCACCACGTCCTTGTCGCCCGGTCCGCTAGCCCATTGCGTGCGCGACGACATGCTACGTCACACACCCGTCCACATATGAAATACATTCTTCAACAAATAAATTCTTCAACCTTCAATAATCTTCAATTGGAGGTATATTTCTTCAGTTGGTATTCAAAAAAGAGCATAAGATATTTTTTTATTTATAGAAAAGGGAGGCAAACGAGCAGGTGGCTTACGTGATGGTAAGTGATTACCGCCGCCCATGAGCCCAGAGGCATAGCAGATGCGTTGCCTCCCTTAGAGTGCCACCCCCCCCCCCCGCCCAAGAATTGGTGGAGGGGGGGGGGTGTGCACTCACCAGACGAAACGCAGAAGTTTGTTAGACTTCTACTTCAAACCGGTATTCTGTGAGGTCGTGGTACTTCCCCGGTCGAGCCGGCCCATTCATGCAACAACAAAAGCTGATGCGTGGCTCTACCACTGTTAGCAAAATATCAAAGAAAAGCCAATGTGTCTGAAAAATTACGATATAATTTAAATGAAGCAATTAGAAGCACCACTCTCAACTTGAATAAATATTGAGAGTAGCAGTCAATAATTTATTCTGCTTGCTGCTATATGTACATAAATATAAAATAAAAAAATACATCTCTGTGTATTTCCACTTAAAAGGTGTGCTCTGTTCAACTACAATGATTATAACTAAAATGTTTCAGAAACAAATAAAATTTATTTATTAATTAATTTATGTACACACAAAAATAAAAAAAGAGAGGCACTGTTTATTTCTTAAGAAATTTCTTCCAGCAGACCTGCGACTGGAATGTGGGTAAAAGTAAAATAGATTTCATGTGTACAACTACATATATACATCCATACACATACACCATATTCATATTATAATATATACAAATAAAATGCATACAAATACCTACAGACAAAAATAATAATAATAAGATAAATACATATGCATATAAAATACACTAATAAGTTACAATATCAATGACATATAATGTTCTTTGACTCTTCTCTTGACTAGAGAAATGGTTTATTATTAAATTAAATATATAAATTAAATATCTTCACGCAATTCCCAATACAGGGGTAGACAGAGGTCAAGTCTAGACAATTAAGTCCCTTTGACCCACCTTCCACCGAAGATATTTCCGGGACAACGTGACAGGTGGTGAGCCTGTCGCTGCCCTTATGTCCAAGCCAACGATGAAATTTGTACATAAGTTTTTGAAAAACTCATTGGTACTGCCACCTGGGGATCGAACTCGGGTCTCTTGACTCGAAATTCCGACCACCCAACAACTCGGCTATCGTGACTATGGTTTATTATTATGGTTTATTATTACTATTTATTATTATTATTACTATTTATTATTATTATATCTTCAAGCAATTAACATCCTTGGTCTTTGAAAATTATTCTCGGCCTATCTCAAGCACTTTTATTGTTAAGTTTTATACTGTATATTTTCTTGGCCATTTGGTCTTCATATTAGAAAATATCTATAAAAAGGCAAAAAAACCATTTAATGTCTTTAATGTTGGTTCTGGTACCTTTTGTTTGCGATTAAGCCTCTCTGCTCCCCATCATTACTTTTTCATTATTAGTTTTTTTTTAAATATGTAGAGAATTAATTACCTATTATGTATGTAAGTAATCAATTGATACTTTTTAAATAAGAAAGTCAGCTTTGCTTATATTTTTGTTTATTATGTAAAGAAAAGATGACTGTGTTTCTTAGGTGACATGACATGACTATTTGTCTACTTTTTAATGTGATATTTATTAACAATTAATTTTGTACAAGCTTTGTGTACATTATTTCCAATTTGAAATGAAGATAAATATGAATAAGCTATACAATTAAAGTTAACAACTTATAATTTCGTTAGCTTTTTATATAAAGTTTAGCTTTTAGTTAGCTTAACATTAGCTTTTTAAGTCACTATAGCCGAGTTGTTGGGTGCTCGGAATTTCAAATCGAGAGATCCGAGTTTGATCCCCAGGTGGCAGTACCAATGAGTTTTTCAAAAACTTATGTACGAATTTCATTGTTGGCTTGGACATAAAGACGGCGACGGGCTCACCACCTGTCACGTTGTCCCGAAAATATCTTCGGTGGAAGTTGGGTCAAAAGGGAGTTAATTGTCTAGACTTGACCTCTGTCTACCCCTGTATTGGGAATTGCGTGAAGAAGGTTTTATTTGTTTTTTTTTTTAATATAAAAATATATACCTGATTACAGGAATTAAACTAGAGCCTGCAATGAAGGCGCTTCGGCACAAACTCTAACTGCTTCGGGACACAAAGCAATCGCTGCACGCAAACGCCGGTGTTGATGTGCGTAGACACGTAGCAGTATGTTTCCGTTACTTGTCACTCGCAACACATCAGCCTTCGGAGCTCCGCATTCACCAAAGAGTTCTCGTCCTGCCTTGTTCAACAACTGCTGCACTGCTATCTCCGGACACGCTTCACCACTCCTGTTGATGTTTTACATACAACTATATAATACTGAGAGATTCACTAACTAAATAATAAAGGAATTACCATCACTCCAGGCAGTTGTTCTGTGTTTTGATTGTGTCTATCAGTTTATCAGTAATAAATTAATGGCCTGCCTTTTATCATAAATTGTTACACTGGGTACTGGGTGCATATTTGCCTAATGAGTTGAGTCTTGAGTTAGAAATCTCCTAGACTTACCTCATAGAAGAATATGAAGTATAAAGTATCTTCTCCATCAGAGGAAAATACCTTTTATACATATTATATTAAAAAAGAAGTCATTAAGTTATTAGGCATTGAATGGCAAATACATGAAGTTTTGACTAAGTTGAATTTAGAATATGAGGGTTAAATCAAAACTCATTGTATGTAGAATAAAAGAAATTTTATTAAATGCTAAGATAGAGTTATAATTAAAGATGACAATGAAGAGTAAAAATAGGAATTGTATTAAATAAAACTGTTAATTTTAATTAAAAATTGTATTAATTAAAGTCAAAACAGCCGAGAGGTTGGGTGGTCGGAATTTCGAGTCAAGAGACCAGAGTTTGATCCCCAAGTGGCAATCTTGTACCAATGAGTTTTAAAAAAAAAAAAAAAGCTTATGTGTGAACTATATCGTTGTCTTGGACATAAAGGAGGCGGCAGGCTCACCACCTGTCACATTGTCCTGAAAATATCTTCGGTGGAAGGTGGGTCAAAGGGACTTTATTGTCTAGACTAGACCTCTGTCTATTAAGTGGTTGGGTGATTGGGATTTGGGTCAAGAGACCAGAGTTCAATCCCCAGGTGGCAATCTTGTACCAATGAGTTTTAAAAAAAAAAAAAGCTTATGTGTGAACTATATCGTTGTCTTGGACATAAAGGAGGCGGCAGGCTCACCACCTGTCACATTGTCCTGAAAATATCTTCGGTGGAAGGTGGGTCAAAGGGACTTTATTGTCTAGACTAGACCTCTGTCTATTAAGTGGTTGGGTGATCGGGATTTGGGTCAAGAGACCAGAGTTTGATCCCCAAGTGGCAATCTTGTACCAATGAGTTTTAAAAAAAAAAAAAAAAAAAAAAAAAAAAAAAAAAAAGCTTATGTGTGAACTATATCGTTGTCTTGGACATAAAGGAGGCGGCAGGCTCACCACCTGTCACATTGTCCTGAAAATATCTTCGGTGGAAGGTGGGTCAAAGGGACTTTATTGTCTAGACTAGACCTCTGTCTATTAAGTGGTTGGGTGATCGGGATTTGGGTCAAGAGACCAGAGTTTGATCCCCAAGTGGCAATCTTGTACCAATGAGTTTTAAAAAAAAAAAAAGCTTATGTGTGAACTATATCGTTGTCTTGGACATAAAGGAGGCGGCAGGCTCACCACCTGTCACATTGTCCTGAAAATATCTTCGGTGGAAGGTGGGTCAAAGGGACTTTATTGTCTAGACTAGACCTCTGTCTATTAAGTGGTTGGGTGATCGGGATTTGGGTCAAGAGACCAGAGTTTGATCCCCAAGTGGCAATCTTGTACCAATGAGTTTTAAAAAAAAAAAAAGCTTATGTGTGAACTATATCGTTGTCTTGGACATAAAGGAGGCGGCAGGCTCACCACCTGTCACATTGTCCTGAAAATATCTTCGGTGGAAGGTGGGTCAAAGGGACTTTATTGTCTAGACTAGACCTCTGTCTATTAAGTGGTTGGGTGATCAGGATTTGGGTCAAGAGACCAGAGTTTGATCCCCAAGTGGCAATCTTGTACCAATGAGTTTTAAAAAAAAAAAAAGCTTATGTGTGAACTATATCGTTGTCTTGGACATAAAGGAGGCGGCAGGCTCACCACCTGTCACATTGTCCTGAAAATATCTTCGGTGGAAGGTGGGTCAAAGGGACTTTATTGTCTAGACTAGACCTCTGTCTATTAAGTGGTTGGGTGATCAGGATTTGGGTCAAGAGACCAGAGTTTGATCCCCAAGTGGCAATCTTGTACCAATGAGTTTTAAAAAAAAAAAAAGCTTATGTGTGAACTATATCGTTGTCTTGGACATAAAGGAGGCGGCAGGCTCACCACCTGTCACATTGTCCTGAAAATATCTTCGGTGGAAGGTGGGTCAAAGGGACTTTATTGTCTAGACTAGACCTCTGTCTATTAAGTGGTTGGGTGATCAGGATTTGGGTCAAGAGACCAGAGTTTGATCCCCAAGTGGCAATCTTGTACCAATGAGTTTTTAAAAAAAAAAAAAAAAGTTTATGTGTGAACTATATCGTTGTCTTGGACATAAAGGTGGCGGCGGGCTCACCACCTGTCACATTGTCCTGAAAATATCTTCGGTGGAAGGTGGGTCAAAGGGACTTTATTGTCTAGACTAGACCTCTGTCTATTAAGTGGTTGGGTGATTGGGATTTGGGTCAAGAGACCAGAGTTCAATCCCCAGGTGGCAATCTTGTACCAATGAGTTTTAAAAAAAAAAAAAGCTTATGTGTGAACTATATCGTTGTCTTGGACATAAAGGAGGCGGCAGGCTCACCACCTGTCACATTGTCCTGAAAATATCTTCGGTGGAAGGTGGGTCAAAGGGACTTTATTGTCTAGACTAGACCTCTGTCTATTAAGTGGTTGGGTGATCAGGATTTGGGTCAAGAGACCAGAGTTTGATCCCCAAGTGGCAATCTTGTACCAATGAGTTTTAAAAAAAAAAAAAAAAAAAAAAAAAAAAAAAAAAAAAAAAAAAAAAAAAAAAAGCTTATGTGTGAACTATATCGTTGTCTTGGACATAAAGGAGGCGGCAGGCTCACCACCTGTCACATTGTCCTGAAAATATCTTCGGTGGAAGGTGGGTCAAAGGGACTTTATTGTCTAGACTAGACCTCTGTCTATTAAGTGGTTGGGTGATCAGGATTTGGGTCAAGAGACCAGAGTTTGATCCCCAAGTGGCAATCTTGTACCAATGAGTTTTAAAAAAAAAAAAAGCTTATGTGTGAACTATATCGTTGTCTTGGACATAAAGGAGGCGGCAGGCTCACCACCTGTCACATTGTCCTGAAAATATCTTCGGTGGAAGGTGGGTCAAAGGGACTTTATTGTCTAGACTAGACCTCTGTCTATTAAGTGGTTGGGTGATCAGGATTTGGGTCAAGAGACCAGAGTTTGATCCCCAAGTGGCAATCTTGTACCAATGAGTTTTAAAAAAAAAAAAAAAAAAAAAGCTTATGTGTGAACTATATCGTTGTCTTGGACATAAAGGAGGCGGCAGGCTCACCACCTGTCACATTGTCCTGAAAATATCTTCGGTGGAAGGTGGGTCAAAGGGACTTTATTGTCTAGACTAGTCCTATTTCAACTCCTGTATTGGCATGAAGATATTTTTAAGATATAATACGCCTGCTAAATCGAACATAGCTACTGAAAGAATACATTGCTATGAAATTATGCATAGGCGCTAGTGGTCTAAGAAGGTAAACGTATGGATTTTATTGTAAGGAGACACATATCACTGATGGGCAACTAGAAATGTAGAATTCGATTCGCAGTGAACTACCAGCAGCCATTTGTGAAACCTTAGACGTAAATTCACTTTCAATAATAGGAAGAGAGGTTGAGCTTAGCAGCAATCATGTGTCTTATTTGTAGTGACATCATGCACATTTACTAAAATAATGCACACTGAAATAATATCAACTATAACAACATTACTTAATTTTTTTATATTTACAACACTCATTAACAAAAAACTACAATACTCGTATAAACCTTCTGCTCGAGGCATGGTACCAAGAAAAATTACTTAAAAGTAACTAATTTGAATAATATTTTACGAATCAATCACGAAACAAAATATTAATTAGTTAGTAGTATTGTAATGTATTAAGCTAATGATAAATAAAACGACTATTATACTTATGTCGTCAAAAAATATTTTTTAATATTTTTTTTGCAGGATATCAGCGGACATGTTTGAGCGATAGCTATCGTCGTAACAAAGCCGCCATTGAGATCGCTATCTCCGTGGCAAAGACTTGAACAATGATATCGCGCAGCTGATCGGTGGGTCAGGAGCGATTCTCCATCGTCACTACCACTCTTTTACGATCCTTGCTAAATAATCTGATCTAAAACTACGGAGAGCACACAGCGATTTGAGATAAGCCATGCGTAACACAGCTCACTGCGCCAATATGTTGTTATCAATACCGAGAAAAAATGATTGCAGTCTTAGTAGTTAAGCGGTTGACCACGGTTCTGAAGAGTTTTCTGTATATACTATATTAGTTTGAATATGTATAACGAGTTTTCGAGTTGGTCCAAACGTGACCTTTGAGAGCACTAAATTTATTAGGACATGAAACCTTGCCAAGTCTCTATTTGAAAATCAAATATTTAATTCAAGTATCATGTAAATCATTAGGGTCCACTATGATCAATCTATAAGAAGTTGTCAATATTGTGGAATGCAAATTAAATTTATTTATTTATTTATTTATTTATTTATTTATTTATTTATTTATTTATTTATTTATTTATTTATTTATTTATTTATTTATTTATTTATTTATTTATTTATTTATTTATTTATTTATTTATTTATTTATTTATTTATTTATTTATTTATTTATTTATTTATTTATTTATTTATTTATTTATTTATTTATTTATTTATTTATTTATTTATTTATTTATTTATTTATTTATTTATTTATTTATTTATTTATTTATTTATTTATTTATTTATTTATTTATTTATTTATTTATTTATTTATTTATTTATTTATTTATTTATTTATTTATTTATTTATTTATTTATTTATTTATTTATTTATTTATTTATTTATTTATTTATTTATTTATTTATTTATTTATTTATTTATTTATTTATTTATTTATTTATTTATTTATTTATTTATTTATTTATTTATTTATTTATTTATTTATTTATTTATTTATTTATTTATTTATTTATTTATTTATTTATTTATTTATTTATTTATTTATTTATTTATTTATTTATTTATTTATTTATTTATTTATTTATTTATTTATTTATTTATTTATTTATTTATTTATTTATTTATTTATTTATTTATTTATTTATTTATTTATTTATTTATTTATTTATTTATTTATTTATTTATTTATTTATTTATTTATTTATTTATTTATTTATTTATTTATTTATTTATTTATTTATTTATTTATTTATTTATTTATTTATTTATTTATTTATTTATTTATTTATTTATTTATTTATTTATTTATTTATTTATTTATTTATTTATTTATTTATTTATTTATTTATTTATTTATTTATTTATTTATTTATTTATTTATTTATTTATTTATTTATTTATTTATTTATTTATTTATTTATTTATTTATTTATTTATTTATTTATTTATTTATTTATTTATTTATTTATTTATTTATTTATTTATTTATTTATTTATTTATTTATTTATTTATTTATTTATTTATTTATTTATTTATTTATTTATTTATTTATTTATTTATTTATTTATCGTAGAGAAACATCCAACATAACTCTATCCATAGTCCGCTGAGCAACTGAACTTCCTCATTCGGCCAGCAGTGAAGGACCACGTCTCAGTTCCATAGGTCATCACTGGCAACACGCGCTGGTTGTACTCGTAAGGTTTTGAGGCATACTTGACGAGAAGATATGGCGTAATTTCCCGAACGCTACCCAGCTGAGTTGTTTTCGCCCATTGACTCTGGATCAAAATTGGACTTAATTGTCTAGACTAGTCCTATTTCCACTCCTGTATTGGCATGAAGATATTTTTTTAAGATATAATACGCCTGCTAAATCGAACATAGCTACTGAAAGAATACATTGCTATGAAATTATGCATAGGCGCTAGTGGTCTAAGAAGGTAAACGTATGGATTTTATTGTAAGGAGACACATATCACTGATGGGCAACTAGAAATGTAGAATTCGATTCGCAGTGAACTACCAGCAGCCATTTGTGAAACCTTAGACGTAAATTCACTTTCAATAATAGGAAGAGAGGTTGAGCTTAGCAGCAATCATGTGTCTTATTTGTAGTGACATCATGCACATTTACTAAAATAATGCACACTGAAATAATATCAACTATAACAACATTACTTAATTTTTTTATATTTACAACACTCATTAACAAAAAACTACAATACTCGTATAAACCTTCTGCTCGAGGCATGGTACCAAGAAAAATTACTTAAAAGTAACTAATTTGAATAATATTTTACGAATCAATCACGAAACAAAATATTAATTAGTTAGTAGTATTGTAATGTATTAAGCTAATGATAAATAAAACGACTATTATACTTATGTCGTCAAAAAATATTTTTTAATATTTTTTTTGCAGGATATCAGCGGACATGTTTGAGCGATAGCTATCGTCGTAACAAAGCCGCCATTGAGATCGCTATCTCCGTGGCAAACACTTGAACAATGATATCGCGCAGCTGATCGGTGGGTCAGGAGCCATTCTCCATCGTCACTACCACTCTTTTACGATCCTTGCTAAATAATCTGATCTAAAACTACGGAGAGCACACAGCGATTTCAGATAAGCCATGCGTAACACAGCTCACTGCGCCAATATGTTGTTATCAATACCGAGAAAAAATGATTGCAGTCTTAGTAGTTAAGCGGTTGACCGCGGTTCTGAAGAGTTTTCTGTATATACTATATTAGTTTGAATATGTATAACGAGTTTTCGAGTTGGTCCAAACGTGACCTTTGAGAGCACTAAATTTATTAGGACATGAAACCTTGCCAAGTCTCTATTTGAAAATCAAATATTTAATTCAAGTATCATGTAAATCATTAGGGTCCACTATGATCAATCTATAAGAAGTTGTCAATATTGTGGAATGCAAATTAAATTTATTTATTTATTTATCGTAATATACATTTACAAATACAAGAGTAACAAAAATCATTATCAATTTACTTTCAATGCAAGTTATAAGACAGTGATCCCTACACTAGGCAAGCCTGTATCGTGGAGATCGAAAGAAACAAATGTTTAGGCTAGGTAACTTTAAATTCATGAAAAAATTTTTGATTAAAATTCATGTAATTTCATCCCTCTCAATTAGTTTATATATACTATCGCAGATTAAGCTATTAACGATGGAGAAAACAAGTCATCATAAAGATATTAAGTTCGCCACAGAAGTCCGAGTGATAAAAGCATTTATTTTAGGGTTTAAGGTTCTTTAGAAACAAGACTTAATTGAAGTACAATCTTCTTTCTAACTCAGTTTTTGCGTGACAATGATACAGTAGCTGCCTCTTTTCATTTGAAGTAAAATAAATTTATTCACTTTTATTTCTTATTTACATAGATTAGGAAAAGTTACAATTTTGTTTCGTCTTTTGTTTCACCCTGCAAAGATGGGATTATTTTCTGAACAAAGTAGAACCAACTTAAAAGAAAATTTCAAAAAAGGAGACACCAACTGTAGCTATTGCCGAAGAATATATAGAACATTATAGAAGAGTAGAAAAAGATAAGGAACAAAATGAAATATTAAGTATTTAAGTAATGAAACGTAAACATGATGCAATAGAAAACAAAATCAAGACGAAAAATTATATAGATTCATAAATAAAAAAAATATAAATATCTTCACGCAATTCCCAATACAGGGGTAGACAGAGGTCAAGTCTAGACAATTAAGTCCCTTTGACCCACCTTCCATCGAAGATATTTTCGGGACAACGTGACAGGTGGTGAGCCCGTCGCCGCCTTTATGTCCAAGCCAACGATGAAATTCGTACATAAGTTTTTTTGAAAAACTCATTGGTACTGCCACCTGGGGATCGAACTCGGGTCTCCCGACTCGAAAACCCGACCACCCAACAACTCGGCTATCGTGACTTAGATTCAGATTCTATTTTTAAGCACTAACCTAATATGACCAGTTTATTTTATTTTTATTTAATTATCCTGTTACAAGCTATTATAAAGAGTTTTGTTAAGAGGTTGTTTTAGTTTTACCAATGGTTAACTTAGTTATTATTTTAGTTTAAAAAATTACCTTTAATTTATCTGTGTGGTAATGGTGTAAGATATTTCCACTCTTCTTTTGTATGATAGAAATGGTACGTAAGATTATTGCCACTCCCTTTCTTCCCGTGGATGTCGTAGGAGGCGACTAAGGGAAACAGCCTTGAATATCGTTATGGGAACCGATAGATGGCGGGATAACCATCTCTAAAAATATCAGACCAAAGTAATCAGACCGAAGATGGTCAGCAGCGTCTCAGGTGCGAGTGGTCTGGTACTGCGATCGCCTATCCGCTCGCCAGGCGTGGCGATTATGGCGTATCCTCCCTTTGGGAGAGGCCTATGTCCTGCGTGGACTTTAATAGGCCGTTATTTATGTATGTATGTAATTTATGTCTTACATTAAGATTATTCAAACTATCAAAAGTGATTCATAAGTGTCATAGTTATAAGATGAAGTTCTGGATACAAGTTAGTAATGTTGTTATCTTAATTAACAAGTTTATCAAAGTTAAAGTTTGTTGATGATACGTACTTAACGCAGAGTAGCTGACAATTTGTTTATCAATAAACATTTTGTATATAACCAAAATGCGAATTATTTTTCTATCCTCGGTTATAGAATCACGATTTGCGGTATTAGTAGCATTCATTTTGGCATACCTCAGTAATAGCTTCATAAGGATTTATATATTTAATTATTTAATTTTTTTAATATTTACTCATAACCTGCCTACATCTTAATAGATTTTGAAAGTTTCAGTATTCGAAAATATATACATGTTACTGTTTTAGAAGCAGAAATTCTTATTTCGAGAAGTTAAACCTTAAGGTCTTGAAGTTACCTGGGAAATAGCTGCGTTTACCTTATAAATATTTATTGTGATAAATGTTTGAATTATATTATATGAATGTTATATATAAATACTTATGATGATAAATATTTATGTTTATAAATATGTACCTAGGTATGTACCGTTGTAGCCTTGGACACTTATACGGCGTCAGGTCATGTTGTCTCTTGCTGTAACTGTCACTGTGTCATCTCCTCTAGTTCGTCCCAAATAGGCTTCAGTGAAAGGTTGGTCGAAAGGACATTTCATTTTCTAGAATTCTGTCTACCCTAGGATACACTGGTATTTTTGGGGAAAAGCGCGAAGATACAAAAATATTAATATATTATGCAATTACATACTTTTCGTAATATCTGCAACAATAAATATTACTTTTCAATTGATAAATCCTATTTACTATCCTACTACTCGTAATTTAATTGGCATAAAATTATAAGTGTAAATGTTTATATGTATAGGAGGTCAGAGGTCTATGTTGGAGAGTATTGAGGAGATGTTTGGATGTTTGTTACTTAATCGTACCGTACGTAAAACTGCTGTACAATTTTTAATGAAATTCGGTTCATAGCAGTATAAATAAACATAATATAGTATACTTTTAATTCTGAAGAAGAAAATGCACGCTGCGGGAGAGATCTAAAGCATAATTTTGCTAAGCGGATTTTGCTTTGTAGTATAGAGAGGTCTGGAGAGGGACATAAGACGGCTCTTTACTTTGTGATATTAAATAATATTGCGGGAATTTTAATATAATGCGCGCACAAAGTCGCATGCAGAATTTAGTTGTGGAATAAATAAGAATTGAGAACGTACTTATAACGTTATTGATAACAGTCATGCAGTAGACTCGGTCGTTAACCAAATAGGACCACAAGGAGAGCTCTTGAAAGCAATTCGAAGTCGAGTTAGTCATAATAAGTCGCGAGGGGGAAATTGGGGCCGCGGTGGGGACGAGAGGGGGGAGGAGCGCTGATGAACTATTGACAGCGATGAATAGACGCGAGGCCATTCAATTGCACACGATCTCAATCAGCATATTCATGGACGCCCGCGTCCCGATTTATTTGCCCCCCACTAGTGCCACCACTGTGTCGTGTTTCTATTGAAACATAATTGTGTAATGTTCAATGGTTAATAATATATTTCAGTTATGGCTCAACCAGATATAATGGGAACAGTAAACAAAAGTACAAACTTTTGCAGACAAGTCCCTGTGGTACCATAGCATACCTATTCGCATACACTCTTTAATCCTTGTCTACTACATATAGATCTCGCCTGTAAAATGGAAGGAAAATGGCGCAACAAGCAACTTTGCAAACTCTCGCCGTGCCTCTTCCAAAGCAACATACATTCATAGTAAGCTCTCCAAGTAACTCGGAGCGGCCACATACTGGTTACCATACGCTGGTGACCAAATCGCGAGTCAAGCAATGTTTAATTTTGTAATGGATATTAGATATTAATACGAATTTAACGAATTATAAAATTATCTACACGTACTACAACATAGCAAACGCATTGAATATAACTGAAATATGAATTTGATTGGCTTAGGATTAATAATTTGAGGAGTTTCTCTTTATTAAATATCTCATTAAGTCTCAAATGGTGCGACGTGACCTGATTGCACCGACTGAAGACGGAACTGAACAAACAAACAAACAAAGGGCACTTCAGATGATAATAACACTGGCGAGACGGCTGCATAAATATTGACTCGCCGGGAGCGCCCGGACGACAGGCCGCAGACGTTCCAGCGCACGCTGCTCTTCAACCTAAACATCCGAGAATTTTTAGAAACTCTTTAGTATGATCATTCATTACGCTGTAGTTTAATTCTCTGCAGAAGTCGGTTGGGGCCATGCGCTTAGCTGTTCCCGTCAAACAGCACTTCAACAGCTGTTGTTTCTTCTTAAAGTTATAGAGAGTCGATATAATTACGGGGGGTTAATTTGTAACCAGCTTCAAGAGCTACAGTTGCAACTTACTTGATACTTATAGTAGTATTATAGCAGAATTACACAAAATCTTTATATTACTGTAAAGTTTCATTAAGATCCGTTCAGTAGTTTTAACGTGAAACAGTAAATAACATCCATCCATCCTCACAAACTTTAGCATTTATAATATTAGTAGGATATTTTTATTTATCTATGTTATAAATTGCATAACATCAATGTCACTTTCTGGTTCGGGTTCGGGCGCTGGTTGCCGTGTGTTCAATATACAATAAAATAATAGTTAAAATACAAAATAAAAACAAAGATACTGGGAGTATTTCCTTATTTACGACTACGGAAGCACCATTGAACAACACATTATTCAATATAAGCCAGACAACCAAACCTAGACTGTACTATAAAATAGAAAGGGGAAATAAAAAACAAATAACAATTATTAGAAATGAACGCAACCTGAAACGTGTAGTTTGTTTTTCTGTAAATAAATAGAGACTCTCGGTTTTATGATCGTTTAGTTTACATTAGGCAGGTGCGAGCGTGTTTGTATTGGTAAATAGGAAATTCTTCGATGCAACAATCGTTTGCTGTAATGCAATTATAGAAATGCAATTTACTTGTAATATAATAGTTTCACACGAACCCGCTCAACGCGATATAATGCTACCGCAAATGATTTCCAATATTAAACACGATTCAAATATTTGTTACGTTCCACTTCATGTTTTGTTATTTATATATTTTTGCCAAGCAACACGTTTACAAAAAGCAAAAATCTCCTTTGTAGAAAACTTTTATTATTAAGCATGGTATAAGCCATGCCGAGTTTTGTTATTAAAGGAGCCCCTTATGAGCGTATGAATGAGATTTTAAATTTCAATAGATCGTGATGTGAGCACGGTAGGTCGGAGGTAAGGGAACGGCGAAGTGATTAGTTAGTCTAGCCACGTAGTAGCAGTTCGATTTTCACCCTCATCCTTTAAATCCTGGGCTGATTGCCGAAAGGGTGGAAAAAAATACGGGTAGGGATTTCCGGTTCACTCAACTAAACTAATGCATAAGTCCAAGCTGCATTCTTGGTGGAAAATCTTGTGCGAAGCGTATGTTCAGCAGTGGATCATTAAAGTAGAAGTCGTAAAAAAGAGAAGATAATTTCACCACAGTCTGCAAGGCCGCTGTCCCGCCCAGGTCGCCGCGAGTGCACAGCAAAATGCAGCCGCTGTTGCATCACGTTGGGACTAGAGCGGAAATGTCGCCCGCACGAAGACGGCATACTTGCGCTAGCAATGGAGCGCGCTCCCATAGTTTCTGCAGTCGTGTCGGCACCAAGCCTGGCGGATGTGCGCCATTAGAGACGCTCCCAAAGCTTGAACTAATTCCAGCAAAAACCATTCCTCTTCCTTAGTACATAGACAACATTTTCAAATGCTATGGCGATAGACCAGCGTCACGGCTGGTGGGGCGCGGGGCTCGCATCGAACAAAAGCGAGTTACACTTTACCCTCCGCGCACAAATTACAGAGCGCATGAAAGGTACACTTAATGTAATTTAAATAAATCGTGCATGAAATATATTCTTAGAGCACGTGACTTGAATATATAGGCGGCATTGTAACGTCATATTAATAATGTAATAGATTACATTAATGTTTTCTTATAAATAATGCTACCTATTTATGCATAACACTACTTTATTTATTTATGCATATACTACTGACAAAAGAGAAGTAAGCATAAAAAAGTAGTAAAAAAGATTACGACGAATTGAGAACCTGCTCCTATTTTGAAGTCGGTTAAAAAGCGCACCACACGTTCAGACGAGGTGGCAGTGAGGGAGAAGGGGTCTTCTTGAATGGGAGAAGGGGGGAAGATGTCAGTAAGGGAGGGGAGGGGGGAATCTTATTACTAAAAGCTATTTTTAGACTTGGACATAAAGATGGCGACGGGCGCACCACCTGTCACATTGTCCCGAAAATATATTCGGCAGAAGGTGGGTCGAAGAGACTTCTAGACTAGACCTCTGTCTACCCCTGTATTGGGAATTGCGGGAAGATATTTATTTATTTATTTACATACAAGACAACGATATAAAGCGTACATAAGTTTCGTCATCATCGTACGCACATTTTCGCGGCATGTTTGGAAAAGGGTCTCCTTCAATTTTCCTGCCTAGGGGTACGTCTGACAACATATTACTTTTGGGATTTGTGCTGTTGTAGGTATTCAATTTTAACTTACCCTGAGTCACGTAACCCTAACTTGTACTAGAGAAGTACGCCCCTGGACCCTCTATTTAAGAAAAGTAATATCAGAAATAGAACCAACATAAGGGGCATTACTCAGGGGACATTATTTCCTTCAATCTATGTGTTAAAAAATTACGATAGCCGAGTGGTTTGATGATCGAAATTCGAGTCAAAAGACCCGAGTTCGATCCCTAGGTGGTATGGTAGTACCAATGGTTTTTTTTAACTTTTGTACGATTTATGTCGTTGGCTTGGGCAAACAAAAGTCTTCGGTGAAAGGTGAATCGAAAGGACCTACTCGTAAATGTCTGGATCTTTGACTACCTCAAGAATAGTCAAGATGAAATAGTCGTTTAAAAAGGTTTAGAATATTATCGACTATTTTATAAAAAATATTTCGCTCACCACTTGAATACTTAAAGCCGACTGTGTGTAAGACGAATAAATCAAGGCTACAAGTTGGACTCAAACCCAAATTCGCTGTTTGTAAGCCATATTGTAGGCGACACTTTACACAAAGAATATAATATTGCATATAAATGCTCAACGACATTTAGTGAAGTAGGTAAATAAATAAATAAATAAATATCTTCACGCAATTCCCAATACAGGGGTAGACAGAGGTCTAGTCTAGACAATTAAGTCCCTTCGACCCACCTTCCACCGAAGATATTTTCGGGACTACGTGACAGGTGGTGAGCCCGTCGCTGTCTTTATGTCCAAGCCAACGATATTCGTACGTAAGTTTTTGAAAAACTCATTAGTACGTGCCTGCCACCTGGTGATCGAACTCGGGTCTCTTGACTCGAAATTCCGACCACCCTACCACTCGGTGATCGTGACTTATTAGTGAAGTTATTAGTGAAGTAGGTGACCCCTTCATTTCTATCCTATAATTACAGTAATAAGAAGAGGTTGTGACTAATACTTTCATCACTCCTGTGCTAAGAATAACTGCACTTGATATGAGTTTCCAATTTTCGTTTGAACATTCCTCCGGGCAACCGGCCAACGTTCCCGCTGCAAAAACTAGTTAACAGAGCTACATTTGAAAAGTAATTAAGCGCAACTTTCGAAGCCAGCCAGGAATGCCACTCTAAACACGTTAAGGATTTTGAATTAATGCTTCAAAAGTTACATAGCCTCCATTTTATTGAATTACTTTTTAACTCTAGACGAACAATTAACGCACTTTAGACATTAAACCTAAAAAAAGATTTCAGTCACAACGTATAGAGATACGGGATGTATCTTTGTATGTCTGTATGTACATAGAGATGTATCTCAGTATGTCGATTTAGACAAGTGAAAAGTCTTGAAATGCAATAGGCTATACACAGATTGCTGGATAAGTATCTCAAAACATCAAAATTCGGCAGATCGATGACGGGCAGGTCTCTGGTAGTTGGTATGTACATGGTATATATATAGTAGATTGCGGATAATCACACAACGTAATCACGTTGCAAGGCGTGGCGATTATAGATAGGTACATAGTTCGGGACATATTGTTCTGATCCCAAATTAAGAAGCAGCTTAAGCATTTGTAATATGGAAACTGAAACAACGAAGGTACCACAAACACCCAGACCCGAGGAAATGTAGAAAAATTGTCTTCTACATTGACCCGACCTGGAATTGAACCCGCAACCTCAGAGCTGGCGACACCTTGAAAATCAGTGTGTGCGCCACGCGTCGTACCATAATCCAGACATCCTCCGTGGTTGTCTAGATTATGGTAAAAGGGCTTTAACAGCCTTTAAGATTACATAATTAATAACGGCTAAACACACGTTTAAACGCGTTTAAAAGTGTAGGTACCGATGAGTTTCAAACCTATCGGAGGTTGTGTTCGGAACTCCTCCCACTCACCTTGATGAAGGATTACCAATAACATAACGGGTTCGTGATTTGTGTTCTTGTGTAAAGATCAAAAAGACACTACAAACAATCGTGTCGCTTATCAAAATCTATATTAAATAAATATTAAAAAATCTTCACGCCATTCTGGTGGAGGTAGGTAAACTGAGGTCTAGACAATTAAGTCCTCCCGACCGTCGACCAACCTTTCACAGAAGACATTTAATGGGACAACGTGACAGGCGGCGAGCCCGTCGTTCTACATCGCCCACATACACATATTTGCAACCCATGCGATAATAAAGGCTACAACCCTATCCCTCCTGACATTACAACGTAATGACCCCCCTCCCTCCCTCGCGTATCCCGACCTCGATTCAATTCGCTTTGTTGAACTTAATAATGCAATTAAAATGTAAAGTCTCGCCGTGTTGCATGTCCCTAATTGAAGCCCGGAAATGTGGGATGAGGTGACGGCAGACATGGGAGTTTAATTTAGTGTAATCAGTTTGTGATCTAGAAACTTAAAACGTAAACTTGGAGCACAGGAGTACCGGGGAAGATTACCACCGTTTTTGGAAGCAGATGTTTTGTTGGTGGTGTGAGATTTTTACTAAATCATATCTATTGGCAACCTAATTTTGTATTTAACAGATTGATAGTAAGATCAATATTTGTGTGTGGTATTTATCAGGGCAATCCTTATACAACGTGTGTTTTTCGTACTTTTAACAGACGCGATCAAATTTTATCTCGAAAGTACATTGTTTATACATATTACATATTTTTAACCGCTTAATATTTTATTACATATATTTATTCCAAATACTACTGCGATAGATGACTTCGATAACGCTTGGGTATAAAGGTATAAAGGGGTACGGTATAATATAAACGTAATGTATGCTCTGTTAAATAGTAATACGACACGAGTAAATATGTGGCTATGCAATAGAAGTTTTCAACAACATTTTCATTTTGAAAAGGACTCAAGTTTCGATCACACGTAATTAAAACATTCGCCTGATGAAACTTGGAGCACGTGAGCGTTTCCGGCGACCCCCTTCCTGCGGCGCTGAAATAAACTGAGCGTGTCAATGTTTTGTGGTTGAAAGACGTGTCGTCATTCCTGCGTGTGCTCGTTGGGGCCCTTCTGATGACCTGCTGGTGTGAATACAAAACTTAAGCGAGGCGTAGGGCTGCCGGGCGCCGTCTTTTCAAATTGTGAACGTTCAAATTAAAAAGTCATTAAAGTCTGCCGGAAAATTTAAAGTACGAAGCGGAAATCACGTCACGTGCGTTTTAATTAAGTTTAGTATTAGGGTATAGAAAGAAAGAAAAATTCTTTATTTGAATACTCTTTATTTGATCGCCGTAGTACAAATAATAATTAAATAAATATCTTCACGCAATTCCCAATACAGGGGTAGACAGAGGTCCAGTCTAGACAATTAAGTCCCCTTAACCCACCTTCCACCGAAGATATTTTCGGGACAACGTGACAGGTGGTGAGCCCGCCGCCGTCTTTATGTCCAAGCCCACGATGTTACTCATACATAAGTTTTCGAATAACCCATTGCCACGAGCCTGCCACCTGGGGATCGAACTCGGGTCTCTTGACTCCAAATTCCGACCACCCAACCACTCGGCTATCGTGACTTATTACAAATATTATACAATAAGTCACAAAGAATAAAAAATGTTATTTCTTTATGATACCGATCTATAACCACTAAGATACCGTACGTCAAATAGTGCTATATCACGAAATCGTCCTCGACGGATACAAACTATCAGCCACACTGTGGCAGGGATAAGTAAACAACATAAAGTGCGGACAAGGTATGTGGGACACCGCATTAGTTGAAAGTGTTCTATCAAAATTTATTCACTCCGCAAATGGTATACGAGGGTCGATAAACCACGCGGCAGACATTTTATCGGCCGGGAGACATCCAGGGGTTGCATCCGTTGCACTGGATATTGTTACATAGTACACGAGTTTGATACAATATGAACCTTGTACCATTACCTTAGAGTCTATCAGTTACGGAGCGTGTCTAGCCAGTGCGAGAGCTATACGTATCGTTTTGAATGTAAAAATAAAATGTCACACATTACGTGTGAAGTGCTGCTTCTATCTTGTAATGTACGAGTACGTTCTTGTGGAGAATGGAATGGATGGAGTTCAACATTATGTTGTTCGCGGACGTAAATTTACGGAATTAACAAAAAATATAAAACATTAGTATTATATTTTGTGGAGAGTTTTGGTGATAGCAACACTGAAATTATTACTTTTATTAGGTGAAGAAAACAAAACCAATCTTCACGCCATTTCAATTACAGGGGTAGACAGAAGTCTAGACAATTAAGTCCCCTTAACCCACCTTCCACCGAAGATATTTTCGGGACAACGTGACAGGTGGTGAGCCCGCCGCCGTCTTTATGTCCAAGCCCACGATGTTATTCATACATAAGTTTTCGAATAACCCATTGCCACGAGCCTGCCACCTGGGGATCGAACTCGGGTCTCTTGACTCCAAATTCCGACCACCCAACCACTCGGCTATCGTGACTTATTACAAATATTATACAATAAGTCACAAAGAATAAAAAATGTTATTTCTTTATGATGCCGATCTATAACCACTCAGATACCGTACGTCAAATAGTGCTATATCACGAAATCGTCCTCGACGGATACAAACTATCAACCACACTCAGCTATCGTGACTTATTACAAATATTATACAATAAGTCACAAAGAATAAAAATGTTATTTCTTTATGATGCCGATCTATAACCACTAAGATACCGTACGTCAAATAGTGCTATATCACGAAATCGTCCTCGACGGATACAAACTATCAACCACACTGTGGCAGGGATAAATAAACAACATAAAGTGCGGACAAGGTATGTGAGACACCGCATTAGTTGAAAGTGTTCTATCAAAATTTTATCTCGAAAGTACATTGTTTATACATATTACATATTTTTAACCGCTTAATACTTTATTACATATATTTATTCCAAATACTACTGCGATAGATGACTTCGATAACGCTTGGGTATAAAGGTATAAAGGGTACGGTATAATATAAACGTAATGTATGCTCTGTTAAATAGTAATACGACACGAGTAAATATGTGGCTATGCAATAGAAGTTTTCAACAACATTTTCATTTTGAAAAGGACTCAAGTTTCGATCACACGTAATTAAAACATTCGCCTGATGAAACTTGGAGCACGTGAGCGTTTCCGGCGACCCCCTTCCTGCGGCGCTGAAATAAACTGAGCGTGTCAATGTTTTGTGGTTGAAAGACGTGTCGTCATTCCTGCGTGTGCTCGTTGGGGCCCTTCTGATGACCTGCTGGTGTGAATACAAAACTTAAGCGAGGCGTAGGGCTGCCGGGCGCCGTCTTTTCAAATTGTGAACGTTCAAATTAAAAAGTCATTAAAGTCTGCCGGAAAATTTAAAGTACGAAGCGGCAATCACGTCACGTGCGTTTTAATTAAGTTTAGTATTAGGGTATAGAAAGAAAGAAAAATTCTTTATTTGAATACTCTTTATTTGATCGCCGTAGTACAAATAATAATTAAATAAATATCTTCACGCAATTCCCAATACAGGGGTAGACAGAGGTCCAGTCTAGACAATTAAGTCCCCTTAACCCACCTTCCACCGAAGATATTTTCGGGACAACGTGACAGGTGGTGAGCCCGCCGCCGTCTTTATGTCCAAGCCCACGATGTTATTCATACATAAGTTTTCGAATAACCCATTGCCACGAGCCTGCCACCTGGGGATCGAACTCGGGTCTCTTGACTCCAAATTCCGACCACCCAACCACTCGGCTATCGTGACTTATTACAAATATTATATATAAAATCACTACTGCTGCCTTGTCTAAAATTGGGGACGTCAGATGATTGCTGTTTATTGTTATCTTAGATAATTTTATTTTACAAGTCACGATAGCCGAGTGGGTGGTTGGAATTTCGACCCAAGAGACCCGAGTTCGATCCTCAAGTGGCCGTACCAATAGGTTTTTCTAAAAACCTATGTACAAATTATATAGTTGGCTTGGACATAAAGACGGCGACGGGATCACCACCTGTCACGTTGTCCCGAAAATATCTTCGGTGGAAGGTGGGTCGAAGGGACTTAAACGTCTAGACTTGACCTCTGTCTACCCCTGTATTGAGAATTGCGTGAAGATATTTTTTTTACGATAGCCGAATGGTTAGGCGTTCGGAATTTCGAGTCAATAGACCCGATTTCGATCCCCAGATGGCAGGCTTGTACCAATGGGTTTTCATAAACTTATGTACGAATTATATCGTTGGCTTGGACATAAAGACGGCGGCGGGATCACCACCTGTCACGTTGTCCCGAAAATATCTTCGGTGGAAGGTGAAACGTCTAGACTTGACCTCTGTCTACCCCTGTATTGAGAATTGCGTGAAGATATTTTTTTTACGATAGCCGAATGGTTAGGCGTTCGGAATTTCGAGTCAAGAGACCCGAGTTCGATCCTCAAGTGGCCGTACCAATAGGTTTTCATAAACTTATGTACGAATTATATCGTTGGCTTGGACATAAAGACGGCGGCGGGATCACCACCTGTCACGTTGTCCCGAAAATATCTTCGGTGGAAGGTGAAACGTCTAGACTTGACCTCTGTCTACCCCTGTATTGAGAATTGCGTGAAGATATTTTTTTTACGATAGCCGAATGGTTAGGCGTTCGGAATTTCGAGTCAATAGACCCGATTTCGATCCCCAGGTGGCAGGCTTGTACCAATAGGTTTTCTAAAACCTATGTACAAATTATATAGTTGGCTTGGACATAAAGACGGCGGCGGGATCACCACCTGTCACGTTGTCCCGAAAATATCTTCGGTGGAAGGTGAAACGTCTAGACTTGACCTCTGTCTACCCCTGTATTGAGAATTGCGTGAAGATATTTTTTTTACGATAGCCGAATGGTTAGGCGTTCGGAATTTCGAGTCAATAGACCCGATTTCGATCCCCAGGTGGCAGGCTTGTACCAATAGGTTTTCATAAACTTATGTACGAATTATATCGTTGGCTTGGACATAAAGACGGCGGCGGGATCACCACCTGTCACGTTGTCCCGAAAATATCTTCGGTGGAAGGTGAAACGTCTAGACTTGACCTCTGTCTACCCCTGTATTGAGAATTGCGTGAAGATATTTTTTTTACGATAGCCGAATGGTTAGGCGTTCGGAATTTCGAGTCAATAGACCCGATTTCGATCCCCAGGTGGCAGGCTTGTACCAATAGGTTTTCTAAAACCTATGTACAAATTATATAGTTGGCTTGGACATAAAGACGGCGGCGGGATCACCACCTGTCACGTTGTCCCGAAAATATCTTCGGTGGAAGGTGGGTCGAAAGGACTTAATTGTCTAGACCTTTGTCGACTTCAGTATTAGAAATGTGTAGATGAACACAGATTGATAAAATTCTCAAACAAAAAATCGCTAGTCGAATTTCAAAAATTCAAACCAACTTTATTAAGTTTACGTTCTTAAAAAGTACTCTAGTGAAATAACTGGATTATGCTCGCTATTTGTGCCACCGGGGAAGTTGCCCATTAGGTAAATGTTCAAACGCTGGACACCGCAACTCTACTTCGCTCCGGTGACTACAAAGTGTCCGCTCGAACCGGACAGCGCACAGGAAGCGGCGCAAGCGAAAATTTGCAACGACATTAGTGTCGCATTTTCCACGACGCGCGACATCCGGTCCATGCCAGCAATTTGTGCATTAATATAAATTTTAAAATACCGTTTGGGTGTTCAAATGTCTAGACGTTTAGTGTACCTACTTCCATCCACCCAGCTCTTTATTAATTGCTAAACGTTACAGGTATTGTACTTGTAGTTTTTGACTTTGTTATGCTTAGCGTGTAATCTTCATCATCTTTAATCTAACATTTTATACATTAACTTTATATTATTAACATCCTTGACATACAAAATATTATATATAAAATCACTACTGCTGCCCTGTCTAAAATTGGGGAGGTCAGATGATTGCTGTTTATTGTTATCTTAGATAATTTTATTTTACAAGTCACGATAGCCGAGTGGGTGGTTGGAATTTCGAGTCAAGAGACCCGAGTTCGATCCTCAAGTGGCCGTACCAATAGGTTTTTCTAAAAACCTATGTACAAATTATATAGTTGGCTTGGACATAAAGACGGCGACGGGATCACCACCTGTCACGTTGTCCCGAAAATATCTTCGGTGGAAGGTGAAACGTCTAGACTTGACCTCTGTCTACCCCTGTATTGAGAATTGCGTGAAGATATTTTTTTTACGATAGCCGAATGGTTAGGCGTTCGGAATTTCGAGTCAATAGACCCGATTTCGATCCCCAGATGGCAGGCTTGTACCAATGGGTTTTCATAAACTTATGTACGAATTATATCGTTGGCTTGGACATAAAAACTACGACGGACTCACCTCCTGTTACATTTTCCCGAAAACATCTTCGGTGGAAGGTGGGTCGAAGGGACTTAATTGTCTAGACTAGACCTCTATTTACCCCTGTACTGAGAATTGCGTGAAAATATTTATTCATTTCATTTATTTATGAATATGAATTGAAATGCCTTAAATACTCTAATAATTAAGAACGGCTAAACTCCTTCTGGTCCAATCTTTCGTCTCGGACAGCACCGCGCCTAGTCGTCACTCACACCGAATATAGATGAGCTTAGTTGCTTTACATTATTTAGTTAATAAATGTTGTAGATTCTGTGCGGCACACTCTAAAATTTATTTTGAATTACAACTATTATACTCTGAAATCTGCTTTGTTATGTTATTCTGTTGTCTTGTTACTTTTATAACATCGTGATTATAGATTATTTGGTTATTTTATATATTTTCACGCCATTTCCAATACTACTCCAGTATTCAGAGAGAAACAAGTCCTTTAGGCCCACCTTCCATCGAAGAAATTTTCGGGGCAAGTGAACAGGTGGTGTCGGCGTCTTTGTGTATAAGTCATCGATATAAATCGTACATAAGTTTTCTACCGACAGGGAATCGAACGTGGGTCTCTTGACTCGGATTCCGATCACCCAACTTGGCTATCGTGACTGTTCTAAATGTAAATAAGTATAATTTAAATTTTTAGCATGTACACCATTATGTATAACTGACATACTCCATATTGGGTATACGAAAATTTATATATAGTTTGCTCTTTAATTTATAAGAGTAAGGTGAAAAATGAGCTAACAGTGTGCCTAATGGTAACTGGCTACTGCACTTAACACAAGAAGAAGGTTAAAGATGAGTTTTTACTTACGAGGATTAAGATGGAATGCCTTCATAGTCCATAATTACACTAGCTCTCTATACTCTTCAAACCGGAATACAACAGTTATTACACAGCTATTAATCGGAGTAAATTAGTAAGAGTGTTGTACTGACTAAGACGATTCCTGGACAGGAAAGAAGCCTTCGCCATTTTAAGACGGTAAAAGTTTTAAAAAAGTAATTCATAAAATTTTCGGCCAAGTTTTTAGTTTAATATAATTTAATTTCAGTTTCAATTGTAATTCTCTTGAGTGAGGGAGCTTTAGAAGCTCCGAGTTGTGTTCAAAGAGACTGGTTCAGTCCCGGCGAGCAGGCAGCGGCGCGAGTGGGCAGAGGGGAGCGATCGCTAGCCGCGCGCCGCTTGTAACTTGGAGACGCGTGGGCGGACGTCGACCGACGCTTGTATTCTTTTACGATACCAACAGGGTTGAGCGAGTTCGTCTTTTTGTGATATTACTAAATTTTTCAATTATTTATATATTAGAGAAATTAATATTAATTTATGCTTTATAGTACACCACAGAAAAAAAAAAAAAAAAAAAAAGGAAAGTTCACTATAGACGTTGTGATGCTATGCACAATTATAATTACTTTTTCTAATTTATGCTATTATATTTTATTATATTTTTTGTTTGTTTAAGATGTTAAATAAATTATTGTCTATGTCTATGACTTATTATATTATAGTTCAAAGGCAAAAAGAGCTGTGGTAGCCTACTCGGAAGTGAACATACATAGTATAGTGAGGAAACTGACATGTAGAGAAGTAGTAATAAAAAAAATATATTTCCACCATTTTCTTCCAGTTCACCATCTTATCACCCCACAAAGAATGTTTCACAAAAAGTCTATGCGAAGCTGTGGGCAGTTAGTTACAAGATGATTTTTCTTTTTTTAGTTTTATTAAGGCAAAGCATATGCCCAGCAGTGGGAATTTCCGGGCTGCTTTTTCTTACTTTTAATAAGGCAAAGGTGAGTGTGCTCCTGTTAGCAGTGAGTGTGGTCTCTAGATGAAGCACAAGTCCCTACTTAACTGCAATATACAATAGAGCTGATTTATTTAGGCAGCAGTGCGGTTATGCAGCTACTTGAACCTGAGAGCGTCGCTCTGCCAAGCATAGTCACATATCCTATTTTATAGCACTCTCGTCAAGTAAATTCACGATGGCTGGGCCAGACTCATCCCATTTGTTCATCATGTCTTACTTTCGCACTGGTATTTTTCATAATGTTTTTCTACATTTTCTCGGGTCTGGGTTTTTGAAGCACCTTTGTTGTTTCCGATTCCATAATACAAGTACTTTAGCTTCTTACATTGGGATCGGAGCAATGTATGTGATGTTGTCTCTATTTATGTATCTATCTTTCTACGTCTATCTATCTTTATATCTAATATATCTATCTTTCTATCTATATATCTATTTTACATGTAGATAACTAACTAATTTCGTAATAAACACATATGTTTATTACGACATTAGTTAGTTATCTACGTGTTCGTTAAGTCTTTTTTGCGTAATTCATTAAACCATAATTTAATCAGATACAACGCGAGACAACCCTGGTGTAGTTAAAAGACACGGACAGCAAAAATGTAATCCTTGAGTTCGTTCAGCGATCCTCTTATCTTAAGATAAGTAATCACGATGTATCGATTTCCGACTTACGGCGAGCAACGAGCTTACAACAAGACAAGGTTAATTCAGCTGGAAATTATTTTGAATTCGTGACGTGCGTACGTACCGCGTCGTACACACACGAACGTTTAGACGTATGCTTATATCGCTCGGCTGATTTTGGTTATTTAAAAATGTGCTTACGCTGTTGTATATTTATCTTAATGCACTTTTTAATATGGTAGACAGAGGTCTAGACAATTTGGTACTTTCTTCTGTTGTATTTAATTGCTATGATTATTTAACCGTTATGAAAATATTTACAGTAATCATGCCTTCTACAGTAGTGTAGTTTTAAATTTAACATAATAATTTATAATTTAAGTTACAAATATTACAAAATTTCCATGTTTTTTCATCGAGCACTAAATGGCAAGTACTAATACTTTCACTATTCATTTCGAGTTATTCACAATGCAAACATTAATTAGAAAACATTGTCTAATAAGCTCCGTTGAACTGTCCCCCCTAGTTCAATGGAGCTTATTGAACTCCCTCTGTTTTAATATGTACCAACTGCGGGGTGTGTAGGTACAATTCAGTAGCGCCATAAGAGCATATTAGTTAAAATAATAAATAGGTACAACATAAATTCATGCATAGATAGGGACAACATCACAGACATTGCTCTGATCCCAAAGTAAGCACCTTAAGCACTCATATTATTGAATCGGAAACTACAAAGGTGATACAAACACTCTTACCCAACATAACACAAAAAGAGAGGTTTTCTACATTAACCGGGAATCGAACCCGGGCGCTCAGAGTTGACGCCACCTTAAAAACCGTTCAATTTATTTTCCTTAATGGTGGTAGTTGAGGAAACAGTTTGAAAGACATAAGAACGAATTTTTTTTTACTATTCACATAGTACACATAAGAGTCGTGAATGAATTAGTACCTATAGAAATACACAAAAACAAAAAAGATACTAAAATAAACTTTTTACAAAAAACGAATAGTAAAAATTGATAAATAACAAAGGAAAGGTCTATTGAACATGGTCTATGTCACCTTTCTGCACAGCCGTGTCGGCGGCTGTCAGTGTTGCCAGTGATGTTCAGTGAGACCAGAAGTCTGTCTCTCTCAGATTATCGCAGTAAGACGGCTTAAGACAACAAGAGAGGTTTGACTGTATTATTTATTTAAAATGTGGTATTATATAGTAAAATAAAAAAATAAATAAATATCTTCATGCAATTCCCAATACAGGGGTAGACAGATATTTTCGGGACAACGGGACAGGTGGTGAGCCCGTCGCCGCCTCGATGTCCAAGCCAACGATAAATTCGTACATAAGTTTTTGAAAAACCCATTGGTACGAGACTGCCATCTGGGGATCGAACTCGGGTCTCTTGACTCTAAATTCCGATCGTCTAACCACTCGGCTATCGTGACTTTACTATTACTTATACTATTGTATAGTGTTTTCCAATAAACATTAAGTTCACCTTAAATGTACATAAAGTATAAGTAGTGTAAGAATAACATGAATTATCAAATAAGTAAATAAAATAAATAAATATCTTCACGCAATTCCCAATACAGGGGTAGACAGAGGTCTAGTCTAGACAATTAAGTCCCTTTGACCCATCTTCCACCGAAGATATTTTCGGGACGGGATGAATTATTAAAACACATGAAATATAATTCTTTACACTTCATACTTCAGACTTCATAGAGTATTTCTATCATAGAATATGTACGTATTTATTTAAATCAAAATGCATGTTCTGAAAGACACTGGCATGAATTACTCGATTCCTACGATGCCCACGGGATGAAAAGGGAGTGGCAATATTCTTATGCCGTTACCACACGGTTCATTTCTATTATACAAAAGTAAAAGATAATAATTCTTTAAAAGTATTAGCAAAAGCACACAACGCCGTATTCGTGGTAGGAGCCATTATGAAACTTTTCTTATTTATTTTCTCCGAGCCTGTTCGGCCGCCTATAAGAATTATAACTTAGTGAACAAATCGAAAAAAGTTTTAATGTTTTTTTTTTCCGTCAAACTGTAGTCAATAGCGTTGTTCGAGGAGTTTCGAGACCAGCATTGTTGATTTAACAAAGCGGACTACTTGATTTGGATTTGGAAATACAATGGATTATAGCAATGAGTTCCACTAATGTCTGAGCTCTAAACATATCTAAGAGGAGAAATTTCCGTAGGTAAAGACACTGTTTTGCATAATTCTGCAAACATAAAATTTTATTATGTAATTAATATTATATTAATATGTAATTAGGCCACTAAAGTTTTTCTATCTTTGATTAAATTGGTGTCAAGATAGCCAAGTGGTTAGGTGACCGGAGTTCGAGTCAAGAGACCCGAGTTCGATCCCCAGGTGGTAGGCTCGTACCAATAAGTTTTCCCAAAACTACTGTACGACTAATGTATCGTAGACTTGGACATAACAGCATATAACAACGTATACAGGCTTACCACCTATCACGTTGCCCCAACAAAACGTCTTCTGTGCGTCAAAAAGACTTCATTGTCTGGACCTTTGTCTACCAGAGTTTAGGGAATATCGTATAAACTGTTATTAATATAAACTGTTAGTTTGTGTGCAACGCGTTTGACAATCGCGTATTGGATAACAACATTAACAACAACAACTTAATTATTTATATTAAAAGTCATTATCACCATATAAAAGTCCACTGCCCGACATAGGTCTCCCTTGGAACAGATTGTTTGCCATAATCGCCACCCTTGACATCGGATTGGCGATCACAGTACTAGACACTTCGCCTCTTAAGAGCGGCGGTCTGCGGAATTTTGGCCTAGTATTGTTAGAGATCCCGCCATTGTCGGTAGCCAACTATATTTTCAAGGCCCTTAGACGCGTCCGACAACACCCATGGGAAGAAAAGGCCGTAAGTACATGTCAAACATACTTATTAAATTATATCTTAACAATAGTCGATGCCAGAATTCTCCTTTTAAGCAAGTAATGTCCCAGGAGACTCCGCTCTCCAACAATATTATTACATTTTATTTTGCTAAGGAGAAGTTTAATATACATAATTTAGAAAAGATCTTATTGCATTTTTTGCATTATATGTAAGTCTTAGAGTATCTTACAATATTAATTACGTAGATAGAAAAAAATTGTGTTTTGTTTAAATTTTTATTTTTCTAAACATTTTATACCTTTTTTATTCATACATATTTACAGGTTAAATAGGCGTATAGGAATATGTATAGTCGATAAGTAAACATTTTTAAATAATGTAATAAAATAATAATAAATATCTGCACCCAATACAGGTGTAGACAGAGGTCTAGTCTAGACAATTAAGTCCCTTTGACCCACCTTCCACCGAAGATATTTTCGGGACAACGTGACAGGTGGTGAGCCCGTCGCCGCCTCTATGTCCAAGCCAACGATATAATTCGTACATAAGTTTTTGAAAATCCATTGGCACGAGCCTGCCACCTGGGCATCGACCTTGGGTCACTTGACTCGAAATTCCGACCACCCAACCACTCGGCTATCGTGACTTCTATTATATAATGTGCAGGTATTAAATAATGCTGTCACGCGCCACTTAGCTACTTGGGGCGTCTACTATTGGAAACTAATAAAATATATAAATGAAAGACCTTACCACTTTTAATCATACGATTGAATCAGTCGATAATAGATTAAAGCAGTCTTTTGAGTAATAATCAAAAAAAAATCTGTTAACTTTCATATTTTATTATTTACCACTATGTCTCTATCTGTTCCTAAATAAATATAATGAAATAAATATCTTCACGTAATTCCCAATACAAGGGTAGACAAAGGTCTAGTCTAGATAAATAAGTCCGTTCGACCCAGATGGTGAGTCCGTCGCCGTCTCTATGTCCAAGTCAACGATATAATTCGTACTCGGGACACTTGACTCAAAATTTTGAAAAACCCATTCGTAGGAGCCTGCTACCTGTAGATCGTAGTCGAGAAACTTGACTCAAAATTTCTGCCATCCAACCACTGGGATATAGTAACTCTGGCCTATCTAACAGAGTATACTTCCTAATAGAGCAATAGGGATATTAATAAACAATTGATCATTTTTCACTATCCCTATTTCGACATGAAATGACAAAGACTTTTACAGATGTGTAGATTCAGAAGTTAAAGTGCGATTATGATACGATTTTAATGAGCTTTTTTTATCTGACAGATGGTGAGCCTGTCAGCAAAACGTCGGGATGCAAAGTATACAACGACGTGATTGCTTTTATGAAGTAGGTCACTAATGTGTACTGAGGCGTCCCAGTGCACTCGGTACGTCAGCTGCTGGAAGTCGCGAGTGCACCCACACCGCCCTCGGTCCCACCGCCGCGGCAGAGTTCAGCAACCCGCCACCTTGTGCACTGTTCCGGGTTATATCCAATTGAATAAGACACATGTGTCGATTTACTTTGAATGGATTTTTCTAATACGCTTTCAACTGTAAATAATAGTCCTGTGTGAATCGTACTATAAAGTACAATTAATAAACCACGGCCACCTGCAGGTGGCGCTTGCTTTTGAACGTGAATAATCTATGTTCGAACACCGGGCAGGTATCACACACTATTTCATAATAATAATAAAATAAATAAACATCTTCACGCAATTCCCAATAGACAGAGGTCTAGTCCAGACAATTAAGTCCCATCGACCCACCTTCCACCGAAGATATTTTCAGGACAACGTGACAGGTGGTAAGCCCGTCGCCGTCTTTATGTTGAAGCCAACGTTATAATTCCTACATAAGTTTTTGTAAAATCCATTGGTACGAGCCTGCCACCTGGGGATCGATTCGGGTCTCTTGACTCGAAATTCCGACCACCCAACCACTCGGCTATCGTATCTAAGTTCAATCCCCAGGTGGCAGTACCAATGAGTCTTTCAAACTAATGTACTATTTAAATCGTTGACTAATACATAAAGAGTGCGACAAGCACTCCACCTGTTAATGTTGTTCCTCGAAGGTTGCTCGACAGGACTTAATTGACTAGACCTCTGTCTACCCCTGTATTGATGAAGACATATTTATTTTATATTATTATTTGTAATTCATATTTTATATACTACTAGATAATGGAGTTATACTTACTGTTACATATTACCTGTATTATTTGACGTCCTCCGTGGACGACTGGCGTACACTGGTTTTCAAGGTATCGTCATCTCCGAGGTCCCGGGTTCGAAATCCTGTCAGGTCAATGTAAATACTTGTTCTACGTTATCTCAGGTCTGGGTATTTGTGGTATGGGATCAGATCAACGTATGTGATGGTGTTCTAATCTACATATATGTATTATTTTATTGACAGTCTAACTTATGATGTTATCTGTGTTACGCCTTTTACTCTGTCTTGTTTTTCATAATGTTGTTCTTTGATTTTTGTTTTATATTTTGGTCACGATCACAAGTCTTTTTATTTCGGACGAGTTTATTTTATTATTGATCTAACTTATGATGTTATCTGTGTTACGCCTTTTACTCTGTCTTGTTTTTCATAATGTTGTTCTTTGATTTTTGTTTTATATTTTGGTCACGATCACAAGTCTTTTTATTTCGGACGAGTTTATTTTATTATTGATCTAACTTATGATGTTATCTGTGTTACGCCTTTTACTCTGTCTTGTTTTTCATAATGTTGTTCTTTGATTTTTGTTTTATATTTTGGTCACGATCACAAGTCTTTTTATTTCGGACGAGTTTATTTTATTATTGATCTAACTTATGATGTTATCTGTGTTACGCCTTTTACTCTGTCTTGTTTTTCATAATGTTGTTCTTTGATTTTTGTTTTATATTTTGGTCACGATCACAAGTCTTTTTATTTCGGACGAGTTTATTTATCGTACTCGAGAAACTTGACTCAAAATTTCTGCCATCCAACCACTGGGATATAGTAACTCTGGCCTATCTAACAGAGTATACTTCCTAATAGAGCAATAGGGATATTAATAAACAATTGATCATTTTTCACTATCCCTATTTCGACATGAAATGACAAAGACTTTTACAGATGTGTAGATTCAGAAGTTAAAGTGCGATTATGATACGATTTTAATGAGTTTTTTTTGTCTGACAGATGGTGAGCCTGTCAGCAAAACATCGGGATGCAAAATATACACCGACGTGATTGCTTTTATGAAGTAGGTCACTAATGTGTACTGAGGCGTCCCAGTGCACTCGGTACGTCAGCTGCTGGAATTCGCGAGTGGGTGCACACCGCCCTCGGTCCCACCGCCGCGGCAGAGTGCACTATTCCGGGTTATATCCTATTGAATAAGACACATGTGTCGATTTACTTTGAATGGATTTTTCTAATACGCTTTCAACTGTAAATAATAGTCCTGTGTGAATCGTACTATAAAGTACAATTGATAAACCACGGCCACCTGCAGGTGGCGCTTGCTTTTGAACGTGAATAATCTATGTTCGAACACCGGGCAGGTATCACACACTATTTCATAATAATAATAAAATAAATAAATATCTTCACGCAATTCCCAATAGACAGAGGTCTGGTCTAGACAATTATGTCCCTTCGACCCGCCTTCCACCGAAGATATTTTCGGGACAACGTGACAGGTGGTGAGCCGTCGCCGCCTTTTATGTCCAAGCCAACGATATAATTCGTACATAAGTTTTGAAAAACTCATTGGTACTGCCACCTGAGAGAGAGGGATCCGAACTCGGGTCTCTCGACTCGAAATTCCGACCACCCAACAACTCGGCTATCGTATCTAAGTTCGATCCCCAGGTGGCAGTACCAATGAGTTTTTCAAACTAATGTACTATTTAAATCGTTGACTAATACATAAAGAGTGCGACAAGCACTCCACCTGTTAATGTTGTTCCTCGAAGGTTGCTCGACAGGACTTAATTGACTAGACCTCTGTCTACCCCTGTATTGATGAAGACATATTTATTTTATATTATTATTTGTAATTCATATTTTATATACTACTAGATAATGGAGTTATACTTACTGTTACATATTACCTGTATTATTTGACGTCCTCCGTGGACGACTGGCGTACTGGTTTTCAAGGTATCGTCATCTCCGAGGTCCCGGGTTCGAAATCCTGTCGGGTCAATGTAGAAAATACTTGTTCTACGTTTTCTCGGGTCTGGGTATTTGTGGTATGGGATCAGATCAACGTATGTGATGGTGTTCTAATCTACATATATGTATGTATTATTTTATTGACAGTCTAACTTATGATGTTATCTGTGTTACGCCTTTTACTCTGTCTTGTTTATCATAATGTTGTTCTTTGATTTTGTTTTATATTTTGGTCACGATCACAAGTCTTTTATTTCGGACGAGTTTATTTTATTATTGCCTAGTACTTACTTTACTTATCTTCCATTAGAACGATTTGCCATAATCGCTACAATCGTGAGCCGATGGCAATCGAGAGATTTAAGTCTAAATTAAAAACCTGTACATCGAGTAAGCGAATAAAGATTATTATTATTAATCACCTCGCACTTTAGACGGTGCTGTCCGTTAACGGTTCTTTCAAGTTAGATCTGGTTGTTTTAGATACGTCTATATATTACATTTATTGCTTTAGTACAACCTTTCTGCCCTTAGTAGCCACATACATCTTTCAGAGCACAAAAAGCAATCCTGCGGACAATTGTAAATGCACCATTGTTTACTTGCAGTGACGAAATACACGAATGCTTGAACATGCCCACCGTAAAGAAGGAAATCAAAGAATACACAAGATTCTATGCCAAACGCCTAAAATCATCCAAAATATCTTGAATGCTTTACACCTCCAAAGTGAAAGAGACGACCAAAACGAAAGCTAATTTCGCTGATATGAGGGTAAGCTGGCGCGATGACCTCGAAACGCAACGAATACGTTATTCAATGTAACTGATTATAGTCGCTACCTGACTAAGTTTAAAGAGAGGAAAAACTAGCCTCTTATAAAATCCACAGGACGAAAGGGCGATTTGATTACTCTGCAGTGGAGATATAAATTGAATATTATTCACTTTATATCTGGACAGATAAAGTCAGCTAGCAACGGCACCGGCTCTGGGAATCGGAACAATCAGTATCGCGTTAGCGGAGGATCAACTGGCGTTAGAATCTCATCTCTCACGGCGCCCAAACTCCGCGGAGCTTTTCAAAAAATCTTCACGCACATTCCCAATACAGGGGTAGACAGAGGTCTAGTCCAGACAATTATGTCCCTTCGACCCACCTTCCACCGAAGATATTTTCAGGACAACGTGACAGGTGATGAGCCCGTAGCCGTCGTTATGTCCAAGCCAACGATATAATTCGTACATAAGTTTTGAAAAACTCATTGGTACGAGCCTGCCACCTGGGATCGAACTCGGGTCTCTTGACTTGAATTCCGATCACTGAACCACTCAACTATCGCGATTTTTTTTCTATCCTAAACGTAAACTAACTAAGACTCTGATAATTTTGGAGAACCAACTGCAGTTGCGGTCACTTCCCATGGAGTATATAACGTTTAAGTAAATAGCTAAACTACTGAAAAGTATACGCATAAATGTGCACATGTTGGAGCACCGAAGCTTTCGTGTGGGGGGGGGGGTCAGCGAAGGGAGCGGAAGTTGCGGTCGAGGAACTGCCCCTGTAAAGAGGCGGCCTGCGGTTTAATTACTGAAGTGGCGTTGGCGTGACGTTGCAGCTGAGCCTCTACATGTGCCTTTTAACTCCACTAATTGAGTGAAGTGCACGAGCCCCGCCCCGAGAGCGGACAACGTTACCTAGCTGTGAAGTGCAATAGCGGATGCAACAACATCAGTGCGGAGTATCGGTCAAGTTGATATAAGATGCTTATTTACATTTTGAAACAGTTGTTACCTTTACATAGTCACGATAGCCTAGTGGTTGGGCGATCGGAATTCGAGTCAAGAGATCCGAGTTCCATTGGTACCAATGAGTTTTTTTTTCAAACTAATGTACTATTTAAATCGTTGACTAATACATAAAGAGTGCGTCGAGCTCTCCACCTGTTGTGTTGTTCCTCGAAGGTTGCTCGACAGGACTTAATTGACTAGACCTCTGTCTACCCCTGTATTGATGAAGACATATTTATTTTATTTAATTATTTGTAATTCAAATTTTATATACTACTAGATAATGGAGTTATACTTACTGTTACATATTACCTGTATTATTTGACGACCTCCGTGGACGACAGGCGTACGCACTGGTTTTTCAAGGTATCGTCATCTCCGAGGTCCCGGGTTCGAAATCCTGTCGGGTCAATGTAGAAAATACTTGTTCTACGTTTTCTCGGGTCTGGGTATTTGTGGTATGGGATCAGATCAACGTATGTGATGGTTTTCTAATCTACATATATGTATGTATTATTTTATTGACAGTCTAACTTATGATGTTATCTGTGTTACGCCTTTTACTCTGTCTTGTTTTTCATAATGTTGTTCTTTGATTTTGTTTTATATTTTGGTCACGATCACAAGTCTTTTATTTCGGACGAGTTTATTTTATTATTGCCCAGTACTTACTTTACTTATCTTCCATTAGAACGATTTGCCATAATCGCTACAATCGTGAGCCGATGGCAATCAAGAGATTTAAGTCTAAATTAAAAACCTGTACATCGAGTAAGCGAATAAAGATTATTATTATTAATCACCTCGCACTTTAGACGGTGCTGTCCGTTAACGGTTCTTTCAAGTTAGATCTGGTTGTTTTAGATACGTCTATATATTACATTTACTGCTTTAGTACAACCTTTCTGCCCTTAGTAGCCACATACATCTTTCAGAGCACAAAAGCAATCCTGCGGACAATTGTAAATGCACCATTGTTTACTTGCAGTGACGAAATACACGAATGCTTGAACATGCCCACCGTAAAGAAGGAAATCAAAGAATACACAAGATTCTATGCCAAACGCCTAAAATCATCCAAAATATCTTGAATGCTTTACACCTCCCAAGAAGTGAAAGAGACGACCAAAACGAAAGCTAATTTCGCTGATATGAGGGTAAGCTGGCGCGATGACCTCCGAAACGCAACGAATACGTTATTCAATGTAACTGATTATAGTCGCTACCTGACTAAGTTTAAAGAGAGGGAAAAAACTAGCCTCTTATAAAATCCACAGGACGAAAGGGCGATTTGATTACTCTGCAGTGGAGATATAAATTGAACATTATTCACTTTATATCTGGACAGATAAAGTCAGCTAGCAACGGCACCGGCTCTGGGAATCGGAACAATCAGTATCGCGTTAGCGGAGGGATCAGCTGCCGTTAGAATCTCATCTCTCACGGCGCCCAAACTCCGCGGAGCTTTTCAAAAAAAATCTTCACGCAATTCCCAATACTGGGGTAAACAGAGGTGTAGTCTAGACAATTAAGTCCCTTCGACCCACCTTCCACCGAAGATATTTTCGGGACAACGTGACAGGTGATGAGCCCGTCGCCGTCTTTATGTCCAAGCCAACGATATAATTCGTACATAAGTTTTTGAAAAACTCATTGGTACGAGCCTGCCACTTTGGGGAACACCCCAAGTCCTCTGTCTCCTCTGAGACCTCTGTCTACCCCTGTATTGGGAATTGCGTGAGGATTTTTATCTATTATTAATTACTATTACAACCTGTTAACATAATAATACAAATATATACAACTATTGAAACCTAAATAATAATATATACAACTATTATAACCTGGGATCGAACTCGGGTCTCTGGACTCGAAATTCCGACCACCCGACCACTCGGCTATCGTGACTTTTTCACGGTTTACTGTGTAATTCCCAATACAGGGGTAGACAGAGGTCAAGTCTAGACAATTAAGTCTCTTTGACCCACCTCCACCGAAGATATTTTCGGGACAACGTGACAGGTGGTGAGCCCGTCGCCGCCTTTATGTCCAAGCCAACGATGAAATTCGTACATAAGTTTTTGAAAAACTCATTGGTACTGCCACCTGGGGATCGAACTCGGGTCTCTCGACTCGAAATTCCGACCACCCAACAACTCGGCTATCGTGACTTATTTTATCTTGTGTATTGTGACTTATCTTATCGGCTAGGTTTACTGTGTATTTTCTATAATTATCTGACTGTGTTGTTGTTCCTTCAAATACATTTAAATGGTTGTGTAATAATCGTAAGAAAAAACAGCAAGATGATCGTCGAGTATCGGGGGGTCGTTCACCTCGACGGGGGGAGGCGGGACACCCGGCGCACAGCTGACCGGGAGCGTGGCAGATGTCGCCCGCAGCAGAGCTCGGCGCTGCTGCCTGCTGACCGCCAGAGGATGCGCGTAGCTCGCGGAATTATAAATGAATTACGAATGGATCAGACGCTACGTAGGCTGCTCTTAATCAACTGATATCACAACAAACAGGATTTAAGGGAAATCGCCTTTAAAACCTACAAGTCATGGTATGATATGTCGAAAGCATTCGGTTTAGTTTAGGACTTCAACTGCATGTGGCAGGCTCAACTATAATACATACTAGCATTCTAAGTAGTCAGTTATCCGTCGATGTGCTGATCTTAGAGTATAGTGTGCTTATTCTGCATTGCATGTTAACCGACTGCGGTAAGCTTCCTGTGGTTATTGCGGCTGTCTCATGTCGACCACACAAATAAATGAGAGTAGGCAGAGGATGAAAGGAATGTTTAAATCTCTTTGTTTAAAAACAAGTTGCTTGCGTCAGCGTTTCCGCTCGAAGTCAACGCGTGTGTCCTCTAAACAGGTGTGAATAAGCTCTTACCGTGTTTGTGGGCTTTTATTCATGGCTTCGTTAGCACATCGATTACCATCGTGGGAGTGGAAGTGCTCAATTAGGTGTCATTGACTAGCCAGCTGACGGGCGGGTGGCCGGTTCGATCCCCGGTGCTAGTCTCCAATACAATTTTTAATAGCAATTTCAACTATCTGATTTCTTTACTGACAATACTGTGGCCTTTAAAGAGCAAAATGTTAGTTATTCCTCATTCAAATTCAATTAAAAAAAATTTATAAAAATTCAAATCACTCCTTTTTGAGGCACGACCTCGAGTTTCCAGATTATAAAAAATATTTCATTCAATGTAGAAAACAGGATTCGATATAGAAGATTAATTTTTATTTAAAATCTGCAAGCCTTTTTACAACACGAGGGTAAATAGAGTATTAGATTAAGTCCTTTAGACCCACCATCCAACGAAAGCCTCTTAGTGGAACAAAGTGACAGGTGGTGAGCCTGCCGATGTTATGTTTTTCAAAAAACCCAATGGTACGAGCCTTCCACCTGAGGATCGAACTCGGATCTCCTCATTGGAATTCCGAGTTATTGGGACTCGGCTATCGTGATTATAATGTTGCATTCGCCGTCGGAAACTTATTTCGAGATCGCTTAACACTTGTGCGCAACGACATTGTACGCAAGTCATTCTATATGAACATGTTATGAAGCAACGCTCAGCGCTCCGCAATACGCTCGTGTTCTGAACTGCATGAAGCGAATGCCCGATGAAGTAGGGCTGCTATTTCCGAGGGAGATTTTATTGCTCTAGAGGGCATTGGAGCCCCGGGCGCGGAAACCCTACACCAGCGCATTCGATCCCCCTCTGACGTCACAGCTATTTCAGCCACCGCGAGCCGGAGTTGATCCCACTTCAAGTTATATGGAGCGTACGAGGCCAGTGCACTGAACAGCTCTAAGCCACACGTTCATTGACATTCTCTTGAAGAGTATTTTCCATTCGTATTCAGAAAAAAATATCTTCACTACTAGACTAGATAGAGGCCTTTTACACATTTAAGTTCTTTTGACCCACCTGTCACCGAGAACAATTTGGAACATCGTGTCAGGTGGTAAGTATGTAGCCGTCTTTATATCCACGCCAACAATATACATGATATATAAGTTGAGTTGCACAACAAAGTATGGAGAGGGCAACATAGTTAAAAGTGGCGGTTTTAGTTTCCAAAAATTATCAACAAAGTTTTCAAATAACGAAATGCAGCTGCCTTAAAGATAATTACGAAAATTAAAAATATAAAAATATAAAATGTCATAATAATGTAATGGACAACAACATTAACAATAATGACAAAAACTCGCTATATGACTGCCTGTCTCGGATATGGCGTAACGAACCTTTTGCAGCTCGAAGACCAGCAGCGATTAAAAAAAATATACTAACTTATATTATTACATTCTTCAAATTACCACAAAATACGAGTAATATTTTGTACTGGGCTGTGGTTATATTTAGTACGACCATAGTTTTAAAGACAATTTTCTGAAATATTTAAAATAAATACCGGGAATGTCAAAGACATTACTAGTGTTTCTTTTAACACTTAGCTGCAATGATTGTGTTTAGAGTTGGTTTACAACAATAGCCGAATGGCGGGTTCGAAACTAAACCCTCTACCCTAAAGCATTCGGTTTTTGGCGGTTATTCATTATACCTACTCGTATTATTACATATAAATAGTGAGTGAAATATAAATTAAGGATAAAAATAAAGCAGGATTTCGTCCGTGGTGATATTCGAGCCTATCGCGTAGCGTCAGACAACGTCCAACATTATCAAGAGGGGATGCGAATGGGGGCTAAAGAGCAGCGAGCCGGAAGTGGCGGCCGTGCCAACGTTGCCAAGTGCCAACTCATGCTTCCATTGTTACTCTGTAGCCGCGTATTGTTCCGTTATTTGCGAACAATGTGAACTGTGGTCTAGTTTTAGTTTTCATTGCTTCGCGCTGCAAGTGTGTGCCGTGCGGCGCCCGCGCCCAAGTTTTACGACAAGGAACGCCCGCACTGTAGTGTGGCACCGCGGACAAAGCTTTTATGGGTCATGGGAGACATGTTACACCATAAAGCGAAAGAGATCGTAAAACGAATACAAAGAGAAATCTGAAATTACTTTCTTAATTTATTTGTCGTGGTCTTAGTCAGTAACTGTGTCCACGGACACAAGAAATTTACTTTATCCATAAGGGCAACGCTTGGCAAGCGGATTGCCGATCTCAATACCTCACTCCTTGAAGCTGAGATCCAATCCGTGTCCAATCCAAATCCAATGCGTGATGGCGGATTTCACACGCTCTCGGAATATGTTGTTTATTATTTCTCAGACGATCAGGTTTCCTCGCGATGTTTTCCATGACTGCCGAGCTCGTGTTAAATTTTATATATAACACTTAATATTGCTTTTAACGACATAAGCGCCAATAGCCGAGTGGTATGGTTGATCGGAATTCGAGTCAAGAGTCCGATCCTTTGTGATAGTCCTATATTTATTAGTTTTTTCAAAAACTTGTGCTCGATTTATATCATTGACTTGAAAATAAAGACGGCGACAAGCTCCAAAAGGTGAAAGGTGGATCGAAAGGACCGAATTATAGATATATAAATACATATATAGATAGGGATAACATCACATACATTGCTCTGATCCCAATGTAAGATGCGAAAGCACTTGTGGTATGGGAATCAGAACCAATGAAGGCACCACAAATTCCCAGACTCTGTGGTTTTTCAATATAGACCCGGAAATCGAACCCGAAACCTCGAGATAGCGACACCTTGAAAACCGGTGTTTACGCCACTCGTCCATGGAGGTCGTCAAACCTAATTGTTGAATGGCGTAAACATATTTTTCTATATATAACAATATAAGTTGCGCCGGCAATACAACCTCTCCCATTGACCGATAAAAGCGACCTGACCACTAGCCTACCACTGCTCCTCGGTACCGAATACTGTTTCATGTCAAAGTTATCATAATACAGTAGGTACAAGCCGGAGGTGGCGGCGCGCGTAGAGCAGTAATATACCCCACGTGTGATTCACTCAATCTACATTCATGAATTGAAATGCTTATTTCGTCCTCTGTGCGATTTCCACGTAGCGATTTACATCTTTTGAACGAAGAGATCGAATATAGTTTATGTCCATACCACAGCGACTATATACGTCATGAAAATGTAGTCATTAAATTTTCTTCTCCGTAATAAGTATTGCTCTCTTCACGCTATTCGCAGTACTGGGGTAGTCAGAAGCCTAGACAATTCTAGTCAATCTATCTAGCTAATCTAATTCCCAAAGTGCTTTCAGCCTATATTTCGCGGAAGATATTTTTCGGAACAACGTGATGGGAGTTATTAAATATAAATATATACGAGTACATAGACAGGCCTAAAATTAACCAGAATTAATAATAACGATATATTTTTTGTTATCACGCATTGCCCAATACTAACGTGAAGTCTGGACAAATTTTTTCTTTTAAGCAACATTTCACCTAAGCTTAATCTATATTTAAAATATGAAAACACGCCAGAAAATTTCATTTCGATTTCAACACACATGATTTTGAAACACATCAAAAAAGATTGAAATGAATCAGAATAAGCAGGTTCGCGGCATAATTTTTCAATCAAACTCGCTTTTGCGGCGCGAGTAGTGTATGAACGAAATGCAAGGCGCGCCTCGGCAGATATATGGAAACTCAATGCACTATACGATAAATGAGGAACAAGATGCAATAAGAAAGCGGAGTTCTCGGAGTCCTCGCGGTATCTTCGTGGTATCCTCGCAGTGTCCTAGAGGTATCCTCGCGATGTCCTCTACCCTATATTCCTACCTCAAATGTCATTACGGTACCACTACGTATCACCACGATGACGAACCATTTGCATACTTCAACTTTTAAAAACGCTGTGTTTCTAGTTCTAGACAGTGCTTTTGCGAGGATGTGACTCAAAAACATTCTTTCTACCACCGTAGTTCGTTTAAAAAGCTATAAAACCGCATTGCCACTTCAGAGATCAGTGGATAGCTTAATATTCTAATAATAATATATCTTCACGCAATTCCTAATACAGGGATAGACAGAGGTCGAGTCTAGACAATTAAGTCCCTTCGACCCACCTTCCACCTAAGATATTTTCGGGACAACGTGATGGGAGTTATTAAATATAAATATATACGAGTACATAGACAGGCCTAAAATTAACCAGAATTAATAATAACGATACATTTTTGTTATCACGCATTGCCCAATACTAACGTGATGTCTGGACAAATTTTTTCTTTTAAGCTACATTTCACCTAAGCTTAATCTATATTTAAAATATGAAAACACGCCAGAAAATTTCATTTCGATTTCAACACACATGATTTTGAAACACATCAAAAAGATTGAAATGAATCAGAATAAGCAGGTTCGCGGCATAATTTTTTCAATCAAACTCGCTTTTGCGGCGCAGTAGTGTATGAACGAAATGCAAGGCGCGCCTCGGCAGATATATGGAAACTCAATGCACTATACGATAAATGAGGAACAAGATGCAATAAGAAAGCGGAGTTCTCGGAGTCCTCGCGGTATCTTCGTGGTATCCTCGCAGTGTCCTAGAGGTATCTCGCGATATCCTCTACCCTATATTCCTACCTCAAATGTCATTACGGTACCACTACGTATCACCACGATGACGAACCATTTGCATACTTCAACTTTTAAAAACGCTGTGTTTCTAGTTCTAGACAGTGCTTTTGCGAGGATGTGACTCAAAAACATTCTTTCTACCACCGTAGTTCGTTTAAAAAGCTATAAAACCGCATTGCCACTTCAGAGATCAGTGGATAGCTGAATATTCTTTCAAAAAAGGAATTATATATAATAATAATATATCTTCACGCAATTCCTAATACAGGGATAGACAGAGGTCGAGTCTAGACAATTAATATAATTAAAATAATTCGTTCATAAGTTATTGAAAACCCATTGGTACGAAGCTGCCACCTGGGAATCGCACTCAGGTCTCTTGACTCGAAATTCCGACCACCCAACCACTCGGCTGTCGTGACTTTCTATCGTGACTATCGTGAAAAAAGGAATTATATATAATAATAATATATCTTCACGCAATTCCCAATACAGGGGTAGACAGAGGTCTAGTCTAGACAATTAATATAATTAAAATAATTCGTTCATAAGTTATTGAAAAACCCATTGGTACGAAGCTGCCACCTGGGAATCGCACTCGGGTCTCTTGACTCGAAATTCCGATCACCCAAACACTCGGCTGTCGTGACTTTCTATCGTGACTATCGTGAAAAAAGGAATTATATATAATAATAATATATCTTCACGCAATTCCCAATACAGGGGTAGACAGAGGTCTAGTCTAGACAATTAATATAATTAAAATAATTCGTTCATAAGTTATTGAAAAACCCATTGGTACGAAGCTGCCACCTGGGAATCGCACTCGGGTCTCTTGACTCGAAATTCCGATCACCCAAACACTCGGCTGTCGTGACTTTCTATCGTGACTATCGTGAAAAAAGGAATTATATATAATAATAATATATCTTCACGCAATTCCCAATACAGGGGTAGACAGAGGTCTAGTCTAGACAATTAATATAATTAAAATAATTCGTTCATAAGTTATTGAAAACCCATTGGTACGAAGCTGCCACCTGGGAATCGCACTCAGGTCTCTCGACTCGAAATTCCGACCACCCAACCACTCGGCTGTCGTGACTTTCTATCGTGACTATTTTGTAAAGTTAAATCAAAGATACCATTATTATTACATCTTTACGCAACATCCCTGACGGGGTAGTCCGAGAAAAAAGATCTCTAAATGTCTTAGTTCATTGTCTTAATAACATCTGTTATACGCATTCTTATTAGAATTCGACTAAAAACCGTTTTTAAATTACTTTCATATTTTTGTAAAAAATAAAAAATGTAGTTTTATAAAAACGAATTATAATATATAATATATACTATAAAAGATAGCTTACGAATGTATCTCCAAACATTTTGAAATAAATAATATATATTCAGAGCTTATTTGGAACAATGTGACAGGTGGTGAATCTGTTGACGTCATACTGTCCAAGCCAACCAAACAAATCATGTATACTCGTAAGTTAGGGTAAACTTACTGTGCGATCCTACCGCACGGGAAATTGAAGTAGATTCTGCTGGTTCTAACTACTTTATGTCTGTTTTTTTTAATCAAAGTCTATCGTGGTTTTATTAAAAAGAAATTAAAAAGAGGAACGATTGAACGTTGCGTCTGAATTTATTGTTTTCAGTACTACGCACAATACTGTCGTAGATCCAAAGCAAAGCAAAAGACGAAGATTAGAGTTCTGTCAAATATTTTTGTGACGAATTTGAATGCTTGTACTAGAATCATGGATATTAATATGTATATATGAATATTTCGCTAAATAGGAATGTAAGTAATTATATTGTTATGTAATTTAAATTATTAAACTTAAACTAATTAATTCATGCATCAACTTTTTTGTTGATGCATGAATGGGCCGGCTCGACCGGGGAAGTACCACGACCTCACAGAATACCGGCGTGAAGTAGAAGTCTAACAAACTTCTGCGTTTCGTCTGGTGAGTGCAGGTAACCAGCCCACACAACCCCTTCCCCCAATTCTGGGGGAGGGGGGTACTCTAAGGGAGGCAACGCATCTGCTAAGCCTCTGGTATTGCGGGTGTTCATGGGCGGCGGTAATCACTTACCATCACGTGAGCCACCTGCTCGTTTGCCGCCCTTTCCTATAAAAAAAACATACATAAATAGGAACAATATTATGTAATAATAACTTTTAACTAATAATATTATAACAATATTATAAGTAGCTAAAGTATTTGCGTTATGGAATCAGACAACGGAGGTACCACAAACACCCAGACCCGAGACAATGTAGAAAAAGTGATTTTACATTATATCCTGAAATAGAATCCGGGAACTCAGAGCTCTGGCGGAAATTGTGGAAACCAGTGCGCACGTTACTCATCTACAGAGGTTGTCAAATCTATATATTAAAAGGATTTCTGAAAACCATTACGTGGCCGTCCGGCCTTTCCACCTAACCAATTCGCTTATTTATTTTTTACTCAAAAGGACCGATGCACAGATTTGTCTTCAAGCATTAGAAAGGACCCGTACACCCTACTCAGGTTATACTCAACGTGATTTTCTCTTTTTTGAGATTTTTATATTGTTGGCTTGGATATAAAGACGGTGACGGGCTCACTAAAGACATTTTTGGGACAACGTATTAGGTGCTAAACCCGTCGCCGTCTTTATCTCCAACCCAACGATATAAATCGTACATAAGTTTTGTAAAAACCTATTGCGAGCCTCGGATCTCTTGACTCGAATTCCAATCATCCAGCTACTCGGCCATCGTGACTATTTTGTAAAGTTAAATCAAAGATACCATTATTATTACATCTTTACGCAACATCCCTGACGGGGTAGTCCGAGAAAAAAGATCTCTAAATGTCTTAGTTCATTGTCTTAATAACATCTGTTATACGCATTCCTACTGTTTTATAACTTCAGCCGTTAAATTGCATATATTTAATATGTTTTACTTGAAGAACATTTATTCACTATATTCACTGAATGTTTTTTATCTGTTTGTCGCATAAAAAAGGAACTGATAACCTTTAGTTTCGTTAGAAGTTGTTTGCGTGTTGCTATGAGTCGTTTGACAGCAAGCTCGTTTTTACTTGCACTCATAAATTTCCGGTGCAGAACATTTCGCTCTCCAGTAAGTAGGATTTGCCTTAATCACCACACATGGCAAGGGAATTGCTGCTGTACCAGCAACTTGCACCTTAGACGCTGCTGTCCAGCAACTGTCCGCAATATTTTGGTCTGATATTTTTAAAAATGGTGATTCCGCCGTCGGTAGCTACATTCTTTCACTCAGTTGTCTCTTGAAACACCCGAGATGTAAGGGGATGACAGGTTTTTACATACCACACTATATATTTGTTTACACTGAATCCAGTAGAAGAGATTTTGTGTAATGAAACCTACCATTACTAATTTGGTTTATTTACATATTTTTTTTTTTACATAATTTATTTTTATTTATTTAAAATAAAAAATATCTTCACGCATTTCCCTGTATTGGGAATTGCGTGAAGATATTTTTTTTTTTTACATAATTTATTTTTATTTATTTAAAATAAAAAATATCTTCACGCATTTCCCTGTATTGGGAATTGCGTGAAGATAATTATTTATTTTATTTATTTAAAATAAAAAATATCTTCACGCATTTCCCTGTATTGGGAATTGCGTGAAGATATTTTTTTTTTTTACATAATTTATTTTTATTTATTTAAAATAAAAAATATCTTCACGCATTTCCCTGTATTGGGAATTGCGTGAAGATAATTATTTATTTTATTTATTTAAAATAAAAAATATCTTCACGCATTTCCCTGTATTGGGAATTGCGTGAAGATAATTATTTATTTTATTTATTTAAAATAAAAAATATCTTCACGCATTTCCCTGTATTGGGAATTGCGTGAAGATAATTATTTATTTTATTTATTTAAAATAAAAAATATCTTCACGCATTTCCCTGTATTGGGAATTGCGTGAAGATAATTATTTATTTTATTTATTTAAAATAAAAAATATCTTCACGCATTTCCCTGTATTGGGAATTGCGTGAAGATAATTATTTATTTTATTTATTTAAAATAAAAAATATCTTCACGCATTTCCCTGTATTGGGAATTGCGTGAAGATAATTATTTATTTTATTTATTTAAAATAAAAAATATCTTCACGCATTTCCCTGTATTGGGAATTGCGTGAAGATAATTATTTATTTTATTTATTTAAAATAAAAAATATCTTCACGCATCAACTTTTTTGTTGATGCATGAATGGGCCGGCTCGACCGGGGAAGTACCACGACCTCACAGAATACCGGCGTGAAGTAGAAGTCTAACAAACTTCTGCGTTTCGTCTGGTGAGTGCAGGTAACCAGCCCACACAACCCCTTCCCCCAATTCTGGGGGAGGGGGGTACTCTAAGGGAGGCAACGCATCTGCTAAGCCTCTGGTATTGCGGGTGTTCATGGGCGGCGGTAATCACTTACCATCACGTGAGCCACCTGCTCGTTTGCCTCCCTTTTCTATAAAAAAAAAAACACTAAGACGGCGGCAACCTTACTACCTGTCACGTTGTCCCAAAAAGTGTCTTCGATAAAACGAGAACAGTTATAGAAAGAAATTAGTTAGATCTTCGGAAGTAGTCTAGACCTCAGTCTACCCAAGTACTGGGAATATGGGTGAAGATAAAAAAATAATTGTGTCATCATTTGTAATTTTACCGCACGGTGCATTATGGCTGCACTCCTCCCCGCGCCGAGCCGCACAGTTCCCTTATATGTATTATCTAAGGCTCCCACCTAACGAATTAGCAAACCGCTGTTTAGCATTAGCTACCATGTAGGGAAACTTTACCAGTTGTTTACGCGTTCCTACTGTTTTTATAACTTCAGCCGTTAAATTGCATATATTTAATATGTTTTACTTGAAGAACATTTATTCACTATATTCACTGAATGTTTTTTATCTGTTTGTCGCATAAAAAAGGAACTGATAGCCTTTAGTTTCGTTAGAAGTTGTTTGCGTGTTGCTATGAGTCGTTTGACAGCAAGCTCGTTTTTACTTGCACTCATAAATTTCCGGTGCAGAACATTTCGCTCTCCAGTAAGTAGGATTTGCCTTAATCACCACACTTGGCAAGGGAATTGCTGCTGTACCAGCAACTTGCACCTTAGACGCTGCTGTCCAGCAAATGTCCGCAATATTTTGGTCTGATATTTTTAAAAATGGTGATTCCGCCGTCGGTAGCTACATTCTTTCACTCAGTTGTCTCTTGAAACACCCGAGATGTAAGGGGATGACAGGTTTTTACATACCACACTATATATTTGTTTACACTGAATCCAGTAGAAGAGATTTTGTGTAATGAAACCTACCATTACTAATTTGGTTTATTTACATAATTTATTTAAAATAAAAAATAAAAAAATATCTTCACGCATTTCCCTGTATTGGGAAAGATAGAATGTGCTAGATATTTCCCTGTATTGGGAAAGATAGAAAGTTTATAGAATGTGCTAGTTCTAAGAAATTATGTATCTTATGCTAAAAGACGTAACTTAAGCGGCTCAAGCGTAACATAAATTCAATAACAAAACAGTTTCAGTTAAATTTTGTATACTATGCCCTCGCCCTCCCAAGTTCCAAGGTGTAGTTATACTGTATATATACATGAAAAGGATTTAATGAATTCATTTAGAATACAAAATACGCGTACATTATTCAGCTACGGTCGTGATGTGTGTGTGTTTAATGCGATAGCTAGTTTTAATATTAAAATAAGTTTGTTTTTGTTTTTTTAGGACTTACGATTTCTATACCCTTCCCCTAAACCCTAAACTATCTAGAATTAGAAATAATGAAATAAGACCCTGTGATTGCATAGGTGTGGTTTATTAAAAATTTAAATTTGTTTAAACTATTTACTGGCAAGGAAAGTGGCCCCTGAAACACAGGTATCTTATCCCTAGCTCAGGGGTCACAAACCACTGTTATTCATGATTCTGTTTAATTGGTTTATCAATAAAGATTATTATTATTATTATTATTATTATTTAATCATGAAATTTATGGATATTGTGCTTAGATTCTGAGATTAATAAATAAAAAATACAAGAGTTGAGAGTCCCGAGTTCGATCCCCAGGTGGCAGGCTCGTACCAATGGGTTTTTCAAAAAACTTATGTACGTATATCGTTGGCTTGGACATAAGGCGGCGACGGGCTCACCACCTGTCACGTTGTCCCGAAAATATCTTCGGTGGAAGGTGGGTCGAGAGGCTTAATTGTCTAGACTAGACCTCTGTCTACCCCTGTATTGGGAATTGCGTGAAGATGTTTATTTGTTTATTATTTATTTATAATAGGAATAATAACAAAAATCGGGTATTTAAAATAATTTATTAATATTTAATAAGTTTATTATGTTTAATATTAATAAAAGAGGCCGTGTGGTAGGTGGATCTATGTTTTGGATGTAAGATGTATTTTTATCATCACTTGAAAATGACAAAATAAATACCTCTGCCTGTTGTTTAGATATAAAAACAAACGCTGTCGGATACACGAATGTACTCGTACGTCTCATATTTCGCTGCATAAATGATTTGATCCGACCTTTCGACTCACATTTCACAAGTTTCTTGAAATACGTCAGCTTGTCTCCGTCAGAATGTCAATTCACCGATAAAAGTCGCACATAGGATTTGAAAATCTCAAGAAACCGTTCTCGGATTTAACTCGAGATACGTAGGCTTTGTTTTTCCGTTTGTTATGAAGAAAACAAATTCATAACAATACCTTCACCACTGAATATTTTACTATAACACTGAATATTATATAGTGTAATATTCGATATTTGAAGGAACAGCGGGAAAGTTAAATAAACTTTAATAAAATTTGGCACACGTATAACCAGGCATAACAGGTTTGTGGTACCTTCGTTGTTTCTGATTCCATAATCCGCGTGCTTAAGCTGCTCGCTTTGGGATCAGAGCAAAGTATGTGATGTTGTCCCTATCTATATATGTATGTATTTATTTATTAGAAAGGTGGGTCGAAGGGACTTAATTGTCTAGACTAGACCTCTGTCTACCCCTGTATTGGGAATTGCGTGAAGATGTTTATTTGTTTATTATTTATTTAAAATAAAAAATATCTTCACGCATTTCCCTGTATTGGGAAAGATAGAATGTGCTAGATATTTCCCTGTATTGGGAAAGATAGAAAGTTTATAGAATGTGCTAGTTCTAAGAAATTATGTATCTTATGCTAAAAGACGTAACTTAAGCGGCTCAAGCGTAACATAAATTCAATAACAAAACAGTTTCAGTTAAATTTTGTATACTATGCCCTCGCCCTCCCAAGTTCCAAGGTGTAGTTATACTGTATATATACATGAAAAGGATTTAATGAATTCATTTAGAATACAAAATACGCGTACATTATTCAGCTACGGTCGTGCTCAAGGTTAATGCGATAGCTAGTTTTAATATTAAAATAAGTTTGTTTTTGTTTTTTTAGGACTTTTACGATTTCTATACCCTTCCCCTAAACCCTAAACTATCTAGAATTACAAATAATGAAATAAGACCCTGTGATTGCATAGGTGTGGTTTATATTATTTAATCATGAAATTTATGGATATTGTGCTTAGATTCTGAGATTAATAAATAAAAAATACAAGAGTTGAGAGTCCCGAGTTCGATCCCCAGGTGGCAGGCTCGTACCAATGGGTTTTCAAAACTTATGTACGAATATCGTTGGCTTGGACATAAAAAGGCGGCGATGGGCTCACCACCTGTCACGTTGTCCCGAAAATATCTTCGGTGAAAGGTGGGTCGAAGGGACTTAATTGTCTAGACTAGACCTCTGTCTACCCCTGTATTGGGAATTGCGTGAAGATAATTATTTATTTATTTATTTATTTATAATAGGAATAATAACAAAAATCGGGTATTTAAAATAATTTATTAATATTTAATAAGTTTATTATGTTTAATATTAATAAAAGAGGCCGTGTGGTAGGTGGATCTATGTTTTGGATGTAAGATGTATTTTTATCATCACTTGAAAATGACAAAATAAATACCTCTGCCTGTTGTTTAGATATAAAAACAAACGCTGTCGGATACACGAATGTACTCGTACGTCTCATATTTCGCTGCATAAATGATTTGATCCGACCTTTCGACTCACATTTCACAAGTTTCTTGAAATACGTCAGCTTGTCTCCGTCAGAATGTCCAATTCACCGATAAAAGTCGCACATAGGATTTGAAAATCTCAAGAAACCGTTCTCGGATTTAACTCGAGATACGTAGGCTTTGTTTTTCCGTTTGTTATGAAGAAAACAAATTCATAACAATACCTTCACCACTGAATATTTTACTATAACACTGAATATTATATAGTGTAATATTCGATATTTGAAGGAACAGCGGGAAAGTTAAATAAACTTTAATAAAATTTGGCACACGTATAACCAGGCATAACAGGTTTGTGGTACCTTCGTTGTTTCTGATTCCATAATCCGCGTGCTTAAGCTGCTCGCTTTGGGATCAGAGCAATGTATGTGATGTTGTCCCTATCTATATATGTATGTATTTATTTATTAGAAAGGTGGGTCGAAGGGACTTAATTGTCTAGACTCGGCCTCTGTCTACCCCTGTATTGGGAATTGCGTGAAGATATTTTTTTTTTTATATTAATAATTGGAAAATATTGTTATCCTTTCTTCTCCGAAATTTGGAAGAAAATATCTATTTAACACTTAACTAAAATTTTCTTGTATCGCAGGGATTACTAATTTATGTGAAAAGGATATCAGCAGCACCCACATTTTCATGTAGAATTGTGATGTAGAACATTCATGTGGAATAGTAGTAAGTGTTCTGATATACGAGTATTGTTGGTGACACCGCATTACGTGAATTGTAGAGTTGGATATTAAATACCTTTAAAATTTATAGAATTGCTGTATTAACTTATATATAAAATACATGTAAATATGATAGTACTATCCAATACTAGGCTATATATACGCTCACTCCATGGCCGTTTAATATCCAAGCTAACCGTATAATATAATTTCATACATAAACATTTATATAGATAAATATGAATACACACTGATCGGCAAAGAAAAAGGGTCGGTTAGAAAATTTTCAATTTCTTCAAAAGTACTTGACCTAGCTTTATGTAATTAAGACTAAAATATAGAAAATTTAATGCCACATAAAATATATTTAAAATCCTTTTGACCGACCCATTTTGCTTTGCGTCTCCGGTTTATACATACAAGGATAAACATCCCTGACTCGAGTACAAACATTTGTATTCATCAGACAAATATAGACCACAAGCGAGATGCGAACACGCAACTCACAACTCCTAGTTGTGAAGGCAGGCTTCACTACCTACTCGGCTACCCGGTGCTTTTTTTAACTAGATTATAAAAAAACAGTAATGAGATTCGTGCGTTAGAAATAAATTACACTTGCATTTTGCGTGAGAAAGCGTTCCTAATACATTTAGGTAAAACCTCGATAACATTATTCACAATTACTTAGCATTACTCGGCACAAAGCTATGTTGACGAACGCGATATTAAAAGCGCTTTCAAAAACATTATAGAACCTACCTCAGACTCACCGCGCCGATCCGAGGAGAGTGAGGTAAGCCCGATGCATTTATTTAATCATGATTCTGTCTTCGCATGTTGAGTCTCGACTGACAGTTGCAAATAATGTAGCACGTCTACGTACAATATAATGAAGTTAACATAAACAAATAGCATCACTTAAAGTCCCTGGTGGGGTAGCCAGAGTGAACAGATCGCTAAGTGTCACGATCATACATACATCTTTCGCTTCTTTCCAATTCACAATTTTCTTTACGTTTAAGTATCCAGTACTCTTGATCCGAGCAATTTGCTCATAGGTTAATCGAAAGTAAGTTAAGACTTATCTAGATCCCTTTTATCTTTCAATTTCGCAACGTATATTTTCTGATGGCCGCATAACCGTTTCGAAAAGTACCAAACAAAACATGCTGCTGAGGGCAGCATCTAAGGTGCGATGACTGGTACCGCGTTCGTCAATCGGCTTGCCAAGCGTTACGATTTTGGAGAATCCTCTTACGCGAGATATAGTTTGCTTAGTTATAGTCAAGCGGTCAGGGCGCACAAATTTCGTAATTTAATTTCCGTGCATTACTATAATTAGTTAATAATGTATATTAATGTCATATTTATTGTCACGATAGCCGAGTGGTTGGGTGGTCGGAATTTCGAGTCAATAGACCCGAGTTCGATCCCCAGTTGGTAGGCTCGTACCAATGGGTTTTTCAAAAACTTATGTACGAATATCGTTGGCTTGGACATAAAGGCGGCGACGGGCTCACCACCTGTCACGTTGTCCCGAAAATATCTTCGGTGAAAGGTGGGTCGAAGGGACTTAATTGTCTAGACTCGGCCTCTGTCTACCCCTGTATTGGGAATTGCGTGAAGATATTTTTTTTTTATATTAATAATTGGAAAATATTGTTATCCTTTCTTCTCCGAAATTTGGAAGAAAATATCTATTTAACACTTAACTAAAATTTTCTTGTATCGCAGGGATTACTAATTTATGTGAAAAGGATATCAGCAGCACACACATTTTCATGTAGAATTGTGATGTAGAACATTCATGTGGAATAGTAGTAAGTGTTCTGATATACGAGTATTGTTGGTGACACCGCATTACGTGAATTGTAGAGTTGGATATTAAATACCTTTAAAATTTATAGAATTGCCGTTTTAACTTATATATAAAATACATGTAAATATGATAGTACTATCCAATACTGGGCTATATATACGCTCACTCCATGGCCGTTTAATATCCAAGCTATCCGTATAATATAATTTCATACATAAACATTTATATAGATAAATATGAATACACACTGATCGGCAAAGAAAAGGGTCAGTTAGAAAATCTTCAATTTCTTCAAAAGTACTTGACCTAGCTTTATGTAATTAAGACTAAATTATAGAAAATTTAATGCCACATAAAATATATTTAAAATCCTTTTGACCGACCCATTTTGCTTTGCGTCTCCGGTTTATACATACAAGGATAAACATCCCTGACTCAGTACAAACATTTGTATTCATCAGACAAATATAGACCACAAGCGAGATGCGAACACGCAACTCACAACTCCTAGTTGTGAAGGCAGGCTTCACTACCTACTCGGCTACCCGGTGCTTTTTTAACTAGATTATAAAAAACAGTAATGAGATTCGTGCGTTAGAAATAAATTACACTTGCATTTTGCGTGAGAAAGCGTTCCTGCATACATTTAGGTAAAACCTCGATAACATTATTCACAATTACTTAGCATTACTCGGCACAAAGCTATGTTGACGAACGCGATATTAAAAGCGCTTTCAAAAACATTATAGAACCTACCTCAGACTCACCGCGCCGATCCGAGGAGAGTGAGGTAAGCCCGATGCATTTATTTAATCATGATTCTGTCTTCGCATGTTGAGTCTCGACTGACAGTTGCAAATAATGTAGCACGTCTACGTACAATATAATGAAGTTAACATAAACAAATAGCATCACGTAAAGTCCCTGGTGGGGTAGCCAGAGTGAACAGATCGCTAAGTGTCACGATCATACATACATCTTTCGCTTCTTTCCAATTCACAATTTTCTTTACGTTTAAGTATCCGAGTACTCTTGATCCGAGCAATTTGCTCATAGGTTAATCGAAAGTAAGTTAAGACTTATCTAGATCCCTTTTATTTTTCAATTTCGCAACGTATATTTTCTGATGGCCGCATAACCGTTTCGAAAAGTACCAAAACAAAACATGCTGCTGAGGGGCAGCATATAAGGTGCGAGTTGACTGGTACCGCGTTCGTCAATCGGCTTGCCAAGCGTTACGATTTTGGAGAATCCTCTTACGCGAGATATAGTTTGCTTAGTTATAGTCAAGCGGTCAGGGCGCACAAATTTCGTAATTAAATTTCCGTGCATTACTATAATTAGTTAATAATGTATATTAATGTCATATTTATTGTCACGATAGCCGAGTGGTTGAGTGGTCGAAATTTTAGATTCAAGAGACCAGAGTTCGATCCCCAGGTGGCAGTACCAATAAAGCAATAAAAATGAAATAAAGACGGCGACGGGCTCACCACCTGTCACGTTGTCCCGAAAATGTCTTCGGTGGAAGGTGGGTCGAAGGGACTTAATTGTCTAGACTAGACCTCTGTCTACCCCTGTATTGGGAATTGCGTGAAGATAATTATTTATTTTATTTATATTAATTTAAACTTCGTTCTGTTGAACCTGCATGTGTAAGAAGTTATAAAAAATATATAAGAACTAGTACATGCAAAACAAATCGTCGGATCTTTCACGGTTCTAATCTCTTATTAATTCTTTGTTATTAAATCGACGAGAAATTAAAATAACTAACATGGACGGGATTCGAATCAGCGAACTTCAACGCGCCGGGGCTATGCTCTTACTTCTGAGTCACCGTGTAACCCTTGTCCACCAGCGCGCATTAGAACAACATTACGTCACTAAACTCCGACGGCAAACAAACTCATTCTTCAAACAACTCCCTTCCCCCCTCCCCCTCCCCCGTCGCCTGTGGGAAACATAACGCGAGCGCCGATAGAGAGCTGACGAAGATTGCTTCGTCACTAAAAGCTTTGCGGCTTATCGTGCCGCACTCCGCTTGAAGAGCTTCATAATAGTAAGCGGACAAATCGATAGATATCTGATAAGCTTCTCTTCTACTTATCGTATGATTAATTCAGCTTATTTCTAGTTAAGATTGCAGAGTGAAGTATGCGGATCCGACTGTTCGGTAGTTTAATTTATGTTTCCGGGTGGACAGCCACATTTTAAAGACAGTTTATCAGGGGTGTCTTTTGACTCGGATTAATTTTTATTTTTCGTGAAAATAGATTATCAGAGGTACTTACATAACTTTCTACTATAAATAACCTTCGTTATTGCCGTCAAAAATTTTATTCGATTTGTATTGAAAAAACTTGATATGATTATAGAAAAATAACAAATGGTGACTTCTTGCTATTACAACTTGTGAGGCGCTCAAACATGCATCATATTTGAAATAAAAATTTCCTGTTATCTGCCTATTTATAATGAGAGACTAAAGTTAAAATTGGACCTTGAGATTCTAATTTAATTCTCAACGTATCCTAACATAAAGATATAGGCTATTTTGTACTTTGAGAAAATTGTGGAAAAATTGTTCATTCGGTTCCCCCGAAGGTATATATATGTACAGTCCTCCCCGTCACGGGCGAGGGCTGTAGTATGACGATTATTGAATAAGGTATTTAGTTGATACATAATTATTCAATAAGTCTAGTAGTCCTGCCCTCTAAATTCTTAGGTTTTCAATAATTTTAAGAAATGTAATTTTAAGAAATCAATAAGATTATGCGCATAAGGCAAAGCATGCCAGCGGAAAACAAACACTAACGAGCAATCGACAGCTCTCACTGACTGGAGGTTAATGGAGGTTGTACTCACAGCGGACGGTTTTAGATTTTTACTCTCATTAATAATTACAACTTAATAATTGTATGTGTAAAACAATATCTTGCATACATAAGAGTCACAATAGCCGAATCTTTGGGTGATCGGAAATCTCTATGTCCAAGCCACATAATCGTACATAAGTTCATAACTGCTATTTGTTTACGTTGTCCCAAAAATGTCTCTGGTTTTTTGATATATACGTGTAACAGTAACGATCACCGATTAGCACCGGAAGCTCAAGAATACTGATGTTTCATTGAGCATCAAGGCACCTGGCGTCCAACCTACCCCGGCCATTCGTCAAGACAAGGAATCCTAGTTCGGGACTGTATGTTTTATTGTGAAAAATTAAATAAATAAATATCTTCACGGAATTCCCAATTCAGGGGTAGACAGAGGTCTAGTCCAGACAATTAAGTCCCTTCGACCCACCTTCCACCGAAGATATTTTCGGGACCACGTGACAGGTGGTGAGCCTGTCGCCGCCTTTATGTCCAAGCCAACGTACATATAACAACAATATAATTCGTACATTAGTTTTTGAAAAACCCATCGATAGCCGAGTGGTGGCCGGGATTTCGAGTCAAGAGACCCGAGTTCGATCCCAGGTGGAAGGCTCGTACCAATGGCTATTTCAAAAACTTATGTATGAATTATATCGTTGGATTGGACATAAAGACGGCTACGGGCTCACCACCTGTCACGTTGTCCCGAATATATCTTCGGTGGAAGGTGAGTCGAAGGGATTTAATTGTCTAGACTAGACCTCTGTCTACCCCTGTATTGATGAAGATATTTATTTTTATTTATTTATTTAAAAGATTTAATAAAAAACTTGGCACGGGCGGGACGGAATCCGTGATCTTCACCTTAACGCAGCGTCGCGTGGTCCAACCGAGTCACCCGGTGTTATCTGCATAAGATTTAAATTTTAAATCTAGTAGCGGAGATCTAATTCACGGTAGACGACTGGTTAGTCGATCGGAATTCGAGTCAACAGATCTGTGTTCTTCCGAGAAACTTATGTACGATTCACATCGATGTTGTTGACTTGGACGTAAAGACGGCGACAGGCTCCCCCAACTGTCACTTTGTACCGGAATATGCTTCGGCTGATGTAGATCGTGAGGTCTAAATTATTCAGACCTCTGTCTACACTAATAAAGAAATGCGATTTTAAAATTTCGACTCTATGTAATGGAGTTTTCTGTTTCATATTCCCTGACATAAATTACTATCATGGCACAACAAAACCCGTTTCAAATATGTCCGACTTAAATCATGTAGTCAATATTAATATAGTGAGAGACTCGCACGACATCGGTGTCCAGCTGTCTAACACAAATGTCCGCACTGAACATCGATAAGTTGAATATTTAAGCATTGTTCGAGAACCGGCCGCATCATTAATCCACGTACATTTGACGACCTCTGTGGATGAGCGGCTTCACGGTTTTTCATTGTGCCGCTCGGAGGTCCCGGGTTCGATTCCCGGTAGGGGCATTGCAAGAAACACTTTTTCTACAATCTCTCGGGACTGAGTATTCGTGGTACTGTCTTTGTTTCTGATTCCATAATACAAGCGCTTAAGCTGCTTACTTTGGGATCAGAGCAATGTATGTAATGTTGTCCATTGGGGCATACATAGGTATGTGTGCATTTATTTATTTATAATTGTGTCGCGGAGGCAGTAACAATGACATTAATGGCGGCGGGCGGCGCGCGGCGGCTCGATATGCGAAGCATTTCTTCATTACGAGCAGCGGCTATTGTCTCAACTTTATGGCGTTATAAAATGACCGTGCGCTAAATGCCAAGCGTATGACGATGAGAGCAGAATACGCTACGTGCTTGTTTCGCTAAATTTGTTTAAGTACAGTCATTAAACTGTTAATGAGATTTTTTATCCGACATTGAAAAAATTAAAATAAAGCCATGATAGCCGTGTGGTTGGGTGATCGGAATTCGAGTGAAGAGACCAGAATTCCATCCCCGGTAGGCAGAATGGGTTTTTTTCAAATACTTATGTACGATTTATATCGTTGACTTGGACGCGACGGCCTCACCACCTATGACGTTGTCCCCAGAATAGTCTAAGGTGAAAGGTGGTTTGAAAGGACTTAATTGTCTAGACTTCTGTCCACCCCAACATTAAGAATGATGTGAACATATTTTCTTCCGAAATTTCCCGTGATAAGTGATTGAGAGAATAAGCATGTGTTCATATTATATCGTTTGTAGTATAATAAAGCAAGAAACGTACTGAGGGAAGTGAACGGAACGTCAATTCACATTACACTTCTGCTAGCGGTCGTGAGTAGCTTTCGTTACTATAAAAGTCTGCGGAATGTCCTTGAAAATTTGAAATTAGTGAATTGAATTCCGCGAGCGGACTTTGAACGGGACGTAGTTCTAGACGTAGCTGTAGAAAAGAATTGATACGTCTATATAAATAGTATACAGACGTATAAATTCTTTTCCATATAAAGTATGTATAGGCTTCAAAGAAAGTTCTAAATCTTACTTGCCTAGAAACATACCTAAGATAGATGAAGAAAAAGAATAAGTAAAATGTTAAGTAGTCTTCAACATTTTTCTTCTTCTTTTTCTTCATCTACTTTCTCTTCTACTTGATTACAGCCTATCAAAAGTTCATTGCTAAACATGGACCTCCACTAAAATGTGCCCCAAAGACCGGTCCTTTGCCAACATTTTGAAGGTACTCATTCCATCTTGTATATTAATATATATTATAATAGATAGATGCGTTGGTAAATACTTAATACCATAATCGCCCGGTCCCGAGACAATGTAGAAAAAATGGTTGGATTTACCAGTCCGGGAGTCGAATCTGAAACCAAGAAAACCAGCGTGTATGCTATTCGTCCACGGAGGTCGTCAAAAATATAACATACCTTTGGACTTATATAGACTATAATACGTGTCATGTAGTCGTAAGTATATCATCATCATAACAGCCTTTCGGATGCCCACTACTTAACATGGGCCTCCCACAAAGATTGCCACATAGATCCTGTGCTATCGATTCCCAGTAACATTATGCAGGTCGTCGCTCCATCTCGTGGGGGGGTCGTCCTGCACTGCGTTAGTCTGTACGAGGATACCACTCGAGAACTTTTCTTCCCCAACGGTTGTCAGTTCTACGAGCTATGTTTCCGGCCCATTGCTACTTCAACGTGCTGATCCTTACGACTTTGTTGGTTACTCGGTTCTACTGCGGATGTCTGTATGTACCATTTGCTTTTAGTGTCTTAAAAAAGTGTACGCATCTACAATAAAATCCCTATAAAAGTGAAAAGTTTGGTAAAAGTTGAAAGAAAAACTGCACATAAATGATTATTAGAATATAAATAAAATAAAAATGATATTAACTCGCCTGAGATTTATTTTATATTATTATTTAAATGAGTTGATCGCTCCTATACTATTTCTAATTAAATTAATGTTAAATTTTGTATTTCTTTCTCAAACTCAAAAAAGAATTAGAGTTTCTTTCCTCTGTTTCTACTCCATTAGAGGAACCTCATTACGGAAGAATGGTAGATTAAAAAATGACATTCGATGGGTGTAATGTATGTTACTCATATCGATAAATAAATGATTAAATATAATTCAGTTTGAAATTAGCCTTGAAAATTGGAGACACCACAAGACACTTGGTGGTGTAATCATCTCGAAAAAATATCAGATCGAAATTAAACACTCATAATGGGCAGCAACGTCTAAGGCGCGAGTTGTTTAGCAATACAATCGTAAATCCGCTTTCCGGCCGTGTCGATTATGCCCTCTCCTCTTCACAGGCCGGTAAGTAAGACCAATACATGTATTAGTCTTACTTGTTCTAGCAAACTACAAGAGGTGAATCATTGTAATGTTCTTATACGGAGCGAGTGCTGCCGTGCGAGTGATCTGAGGGATCTTTGAACCAAATAAAGAAAGATAAGTCGTGCACATAGTTGTGCGTGAAAGCGCCATGTGAGATAAAAACTTCGTATACGAGTCGTCTGCTTGGGACTAGACCTGTAATATGTGGACAACTGGTGAACGTACAGACGTAAATGAAAAGTATGTATATAATTAAATTATTAAAACTTTCTTGAGACATTATTAGTAAATTATAAAAAACGACTAAACTTACGTAAAAATTAATGATGTTAAATTAAAGAGAAATTTAAAAAATCAACTGACACTGGGATTTTGGGATTTTGACGGATGTCAGTTGATTTTTAAATTTTTCAAATTTCGATAAAAATTTTACTGTTAAAACGTAAGTTTAAGTTACTAAAATTGCAAGGCTTATTCAATGATCATGAATTATAATTTACTTTTGAAGTTGACTGTACCTTCGTTGCATATTGAATATCATGTAATTTTTATTCAGTTTTAAAGTATGTTAATCATTGAACTTTTTAAAAATTAATTGTAATAATATATTAAACAATCACACCAAAATAAAATTCCTCGTGTCTTGGTAACTGGATCGTGATGAGATCTACTGCCCGTAACCGCTATGCATATTTTGTATTCCTTCGAAGTTGTTATCCCGTCACCAATCAGACTTTTGTCAGAGGCGACTCTTAAGTCGCCTCTTACGAGACCCATGAAGAAGGGGGTGCATTATTCGTAAGCCGATACGGCTATAATCAATAGCACGCACTGAAACATGTTCGTGACGTCGCTGAGAAACTACACCCCCACAGGGGATGCTCACCCTTGTTAAAGACTTCCGCTGTACGCCATTTAACGATACTAATTACACAGCAACGTTTAATTTATTGGTGGCTGGTTTGAGGCCGCGCCCTCAGCCACTAAATTACACCTTTGTGTTACACCGCTTCGCAGTCGAACGCGGGGTACCGGGTTACATGCCCCGTCAGCTACATGTACCCACTCATGATTATTTATATACGGTGTTCTAATATATTATTATTATATAAAAGTCACGATAGTCAAATGGTTGGGTAGTCAGAATTTCGAGTCGAGAGACCTGAGTTCGATCTCCAGGTGGCAGGCTAATGGGATTTTCAAAAACTTATGTACGAATTATGTCGTTAGCTTGGACATAAAGACCGCGACAGGCTCACCACCTTTCACAGTGTCGCGAAAATATCTTCGGTGGAAGGTGGGTCGAAGGGACTTAATTGTCTAGACTAGACCTCTGTCTATCCTTGTATTGAGAATTGCGTGAAGATATTTATTTATAATTTTATTTATATGTACTGGGAGGGGGAGAGTATGACAACATCACAGTAGTCGCAAGTGCTTTGCAAGAAATAAATTAGACGACCTCCGTGGACGAGAGGTAGACACGGGTTCCCATGGTGTCGTCAGCACTGAGCTCCCGGGTGCGATTCCCAGTCGGGTAAATATAGAAAACAATTTCTCTACATTTTCTCGGGTCTGGGTGTATGTGAAACCTTCGTTGTTTCTAATTCCATACCATAAGTACTTTAGCTGCTTACTTTGGGTTCAGAGCAATGTATGTGTTATCCCTAATTGATGTCGAAAATATGTATGTGTTTACGTATCTAAGAGCATTACTATTTATTTATAAAATAATGGTATTAATGTTAAATAATAGAAAGTACCATTCATAAGTGTCTATAAATAATTACTCCGAGATAGTTGTAAGACTCGAGCGGAGAAGAAACACTCTTTCAGGACACCGTCGTTAAAAATAAATCCAAAGTGAGGTCTAATGTAAATTAGAAAGAATACTGAATGCATTTAAAGGCATAACATTTACTTACTTAGGTTTATTGTGTTGACTACTCGATAGCCTAGGATAGATAAGGGTTTGGGATTCGAATAACACTAGGAACAATCATTTGTGCTAAGAACGTGAATCGTGAATCGGCTACCATAGCCCAAAGGAGCAGACATAGTAACAAACTGAGTGTAGGAGAAAGGAAGGTTCATATTATTTTAAATATGTTGTAATCATTCAAATCAAATCAAGTCTAAATTAATTATCAAGTATAAATTAATCGAAATAGTAAACATTCATTTTATTAAATTATTAAATTAAATGTAAATAAAAACAAACCAACGTACATGAGCGGGATACGAAGCCGCGACCGCTGTCCTACGGTGGCAACGCTCCAACCTGAGAGGCACCACGTCCTGCATGCATCAGTTAAAATTTTTAATGTCTCTTTTTACTTACGCCTCTTAGGGGCGTTGACGACATCTAGCAGTTCTGGCATTTCATCCATCGATAGTTTATTATCATAGACAGTTTTTAGTATTTAGCAGCAGAGATTTATGATATATATTACAATATGTATTAGTTATGACGACCTCCGTGGTCGAGCGGTGCCGCTAGCTCTGAGGTGCAGAGTTCGATTCCCGGACGGGTTAAAGTAGAAAACTGCATTTTCTATATTGTCTAAGGTCTGGGTGTTCTAGGTACCTACGTTATTTCTAATACCATCACACACACACACACACGAGCCTTAGCTATTCTCTTTGGAATCAGTGCAATTTGTATGATGTTGTGTTTGTTCTGCATATTTATTTGTATTATATTATATATCACGGCTACGTGTGGAAGAATAACAAAGTCTGGAGCGTTTCCAAGTGAACTGTCACGCTCGTGCCAAACGAGCGGCCCTGCAGCTGATGTACAAGCGTTACAGTCGCGCTCGTTTGCGGCATCCCCATTGTCAGGGCTCCCACACAACATAACTACACATACTATACAAACTTTTAGAAAAATTAAGCGTATTTCAGCGTACAGCGTACGTTTTTCTTTTCATAACATAATATCTTTCTTTTTTTTTCTTCGTTCAGGATAATATTACTAAGACTTCTTGTTGGTGAGAACTTTGCCTTTTTTATTTTGTTTATATATTCTCTATTGTACACCACTGCTTAAGATTAAAAATAACAGATGACTAAGAGAAAATTGACAGATGTTTTTAATTATTAAATTGTTACTATTTAATTAAATACTTACATAGACAGGGGCAACACCACACATATTACTCTGATCCCAAAGTAAGCAGTTAAAGCACTTGTATTATTTAATCGGAAACAACGTAGGTACCATAAATACCCAGACCCGATCAATTGCAAAAAAAGTGCGCTCATCACATCTATTCGTCCGGGAACCGAACCCAGAAACTGGTAACATTACGAAAACCGTTGTCTATGCCAAACGTAGGGACTTAAAACAGATTTGACGAGATATAGATCAAAATACAGATTACCATCTCAAAATATACAAGACCAAAATTAAACAGTGTGATGACAGAGGCTTCTATGGGTGCGTCCATGTCTTGCGAATGCGGCGCTAGCGCTCTGCTCGCGCAAGACTCGCAGTTCCGTTCGCTTCTATCTTCTTCTTCTTCTTCTTTACAGCCTATCAAGAGTCCACTACTGAACATAGGCCTCCCCTAAAACTTTCCATAGTGAACGGTCCTCAGCCACCTGCATCCATCGACTTCCCGCAATATTTTGCAAGTCGTCCCTCCATCTCGTGGGGGATCGTCCAACACTGCGTTTGCCTGTACGAGATTGCCACTCGAGAAACTTTCTTCCCCGACGGTTGTCAGTTCTACGAGCTATGTGACCGGCCCATTGCCACTTCAACGTGCTAATCCTTACGGCTATGTCGGTTACTCTGGTTCTGCTGCGGTTGTCTTCGTTACGGATTCTATCGCGCAGAGAAACACCGAGCATAGCCCTTTCCATAGAACGCTGAACAACTTTGAGCTTCCTACTACGGCCTGCAGTGAATTCTCTGATTCATATGTCATCACTGGCAACACGCACTGGTTGTAACGAAACAGCAGGAGCGAAGATGGTGGGCTGCGCGCGGGCAACACCTTCGCAGTACATTCGCCTGATTTGGACGAACCCTAAGGTGCGAGGTGTCCGATACTGCATTGACAATCAAACACTGTATCTAATAAGAATTCTTCAAAAATCACCCGAGGCCTTTCCAATATGGCGAGAACTCAATCTAGTGTTGTTAATACGAGTTCCCTTCTTCTATAAAAACGGGACAACTGCAGGTTGAACTCGCTTGGAGAGGGTTCCGCATATTATCGAGTGATTAACCATGCGATCTTATGATTATGGATATCTCCCGATTTTTTTAGACAGAAAATAAAGTTCTGTGTTTGTTTTTGTTCAATTCTAGTTTTGGGTTAAATTTTTTCTTGTTAATTGCCTTGAATGACTTGGAAACTGTTTATAAATTTTATAATTAAAATATGAAGTCAAGTAAGATCAAGAGTTACAATAGCCGAGTGGTTGGGTGGTCGGAATTTCGAGTCAAGGCACCCGAGTTCGATCCCCAGGTGGCAGGCCCGTACCAATGGGTTTTTCAAAAAACTTACGTACGAATCATATCGTTGGCTTGGAACGGCGACAGGCTCACCACCTGTCACATTGTCCCAAAAATATCTTCGGTGGAAGGTGGGTCGAAGGGACTTAATTGTCTAGACTAGACCTCTGTCTACCTCTGTATTGGGAATTGCGTGAAGATATTTATATTTATTTATTATTTTTTACACCAAGGTATTTCATATGATACGTCATACGATGCAGTTTGCTTTTCGTTTTATTAACTATCTTCTCGTCCCAAAGTGAACTCCATATTAAGATGATTTTTATTCATGTTATCGTACATTTAAATATTATATTGTACATTTGTTTTAGTTTCAAATAAAGATTATTATTCACACCTTAAACGGTTTAGTAGTTTTTTAAGAACAGACGGACACAGAAATCATCCTATAAGGGAACTGTTTTATATTCGGACGTACGGAACCCGAAAAATCACGTAGAGTCGTTTAGAAACGGCCGCAACAAACGATATTTCCCTGTGAGACATATCCGTGTACTGTAATTGATTAGTCGTGGAGCCGAGCGTCGCGCCCACTCGTGGGAGGGGGTTGATGAGCTATTGAATGCGTTGAATAGACTGCCGTCAGGTTAATGCGGGACTCAATTGAAGCCTCCGCGAGCTGACTCATTCATCGGGTGCACGATTTGTTCGCTTGCCCTCTGCTCCGTCTGACTTATATCGCAACTTGAATATACTGACTTAAATATTAATCACATGTGTATTCAGATGAAGTAATATTATGTTGTTAGATACATTAGAGAATTTACTAAATACATTTGTTTCGCGTAAATTGAGATGTCTGATCTCTAACCGAGTTTTAAGTGCCGAATTCAAATCTTATTGTAATTTGCGCTGAATTAAAGTACCGATAAATATATTTAGTCACGACAGCCGAGTGGTTGGGTAGTCAGTCTTCTAGTCCAGAGACCCGAGATCGATCCCCAAGAGGTAGGCTCGTACCAATGTGTTTTTAAAACAACATCCGAGGAGAAAATGGCAAAATAGAAAAAGTGTTTTCTACTTTGACTCCACCGGGAATCGAGCCCGGAACCTCAGAACTGGAGACACTATAAAAACTGGTGCGTACGCCACTCGTCTACGGTGATAATAAACAAGAAATCCCACCGATTCCTTAAGTTGCTGCACCACTTCAAGTGGCGTGCGGCGCGCGTTTCAGTCGCGCGGCTCTGGGTGAGATTTGTATCTGGTTTTTTTACGCGAGATTGCGCTTTCCCGTCGGCAATGTTACCGTGTTTTATTTAACTCGGATCATAGTTCCGACTGCATTCCTTCACGGAGTGGAGCCCTCGGCTCGCTCGCTCCTACATTTTTATCCAACGGCGAGCAGAAGTGAAACGTTTCGATGTACGGATGTATATTTAAGTTATTAATATTCGACGAGTTAGGCCTCCACGGACTTTCATGCCAAAAAAGTGCCGGCAGACTGTCTCGTCACGGTTCCTTGAATGAGGTCATCCGAAGGGCTCTTGTTGTCTGGCCTTGTGGAATATTTAGGGAGGATGGTAAGAGACCCGACGGCATGACTTTAGTCCCTTGGGAGAGAGGCAAAGCTCTTGTGTGGGACGCAACTTGCGTCGATACATTAGCGGCCTCTCATATCAAGGGTACTTCAATAAGGGCCGGGGCGGCATCAGAGGCAGCTGAATCGGGTAAATGGCGTAAATATGAGTCTTTGAAAGGAGACTATATATTTGTTCCATTTGCCGTAGAGACAATCGGTCCGTGGGGTCCCCGCGCGATGCAGTTTCTAAAGGAATTGTATCCGCGACTTATCGTTGCCGCTGGTGACAAGAGGGCTGGTTCTTTTCTCGCTCAACGGTTAAGTCTAGCCATTCAACGTGGAAATGCAGCCAGCGTTCTTGGTACCATGCCACGAGGAGTAGGGCTCTACGATTATAATAGTTTTTAGTTAATAAGTATTGTAAATATTAACATAATTTTTTCTGTAAATAAATATTTATGTAAGTTATTAATCCAAATTATAAGTTAGTAAATGGCCAGGCAGAGAGTTCCCTTACAGAAATATTAGAGAGCAGTCTCGAAGATTTTTGTAGGAAAATTTAAGGAGAAAAAGTTAGCCTATAGTGGTTATCAGTTTTGGCTACCTGATGATTGATCACTCGTGTTCTAAAGCGTGAGCCTTGACTACATGGCTACCACAGTTTCTTTCGTAAGAAAAGCAAGTTGCTACTAAAAAAATAAGTCATAAAAATGTTATAACTAGTAAACATCTATTTAAATGACCTGGAAATAATATTTTGTATCATATCTAGGATGCGTGAGTTTACGACACGTGTCCTTCACGACTTAATCAGCGACTTCACCTCTCAGCTCATGTAAAAAGCAGCACTTACATGAAGACCGCAGCGCCGGCAATCTAAAAAAAAATAATGTCAAAATACTGTCATTCGAGTACGGTGCGGACATACGTGCCCGTACCTATATTTGGGGAACTATTCTCCCACGACGAACCAAATGTTTACCTTCGTACAACAGTACGAAATTTACAAGTGACAATTTAAACATTGATTCACTTTAATTAGTCGTTCGTTAGTTCGAAGTCACATGCGAACTCACTTAATTACATTATTACTGCACACTCATATTAGTTAATCAATCGCTGAGATTATAAATGAAAAATAAATTTCTTCTATTCCACTAAATAGTAAGTTGTAAATAAATAAATAAATATCTTCACGCAATTCCCTTTGACCTACCTTCCACCGAAGATATTTTCGGGACAACGTGACAGATGGTGAGCCCGTCGCCGTCTTTATGTCCAAGCCAACGATATAATTCGTACATAAGTTTTTTGAAAAAACTATTGGTACGAGCCTGCCATCTGGGGATCGAAGTCGGGTCTCTCGTCTCGAAATTCCGACCGTGTGGTCGGAATTTCGAGCCACTTCGAACCACTCGGCTATCGTGACTTCCAAATAGTAAGTTGGAAGAACATAAAAAATACAGTTTTGTATATATAATAGTTCGATTATTGTAGATGGTCGTGTTCTTAGTTGGTGACAGTAATTTAGGTGATAGATAATTCTTATCTGATTATGAGTGGTTGAAAAGGACCAAATCCTTAGTCATAGGAACAAAACAATAGGAGGTAGCAGAACATAAATTTATTTCTTTGAAATGCGCATAAACACATCTTTTATTGTTTATACATTGTACGCATTATTGACATGGGTACACCATGTCAATAATGCGTATCGCACACACAACGACACAAGCCGCGTCCTGCGACTTACACAACCTCGCCACCGTCGCAATTTCACGACAAGCACAAGATTTTGTCTAGATTAGTCGTCATTGACTGGCAATATCATAAGGCGGTCTATTTCGTTTTAGGGGACGCAGCGCTTCGCAGCAGCAGCCATCATCGAAACCAAACTTCTAATTTGCGAGCCACTGTCCTCGCAAGTCTCTTTAGATGAAGCTGTAAAGGCCCCCGGGCCAACAGCATCCAGTGGATGGTTTTAGTCGGTATGCTTCTCCTCCTGAGATTCGAGCCCGACACTGTTCATTTCGGTGGCCTCCCGGCCAGGGAACGTTCGTGCATAAAACATTTCCTCCACGGTTATCAAAAAAAAACATTGTACTGTAAGGATCACGATAACTGATTGATCTGAATTAGGACAGTCGAGTTCGAACCTCAGGAGGAAAGCTTACGGAGACTAATAATTTTTTCTAAACTTAAGTACGATTTATATCAATGGTTTGGATACTAATCTGTTCGTTGTCCCAAAGAAGTTCTGATAGAAAACGGGCCGTACTATTTAGTCGTCTGACTACCCCAATATTGGCTATACAGTCGTGAGCTTTGTGTTTAGAGTACCTATCATCACCGCACGGCTTGTCCTACATTACAGTATTGATTGAAAGGCCTTTGTTGGCTGAAGTGAAGTCGAGACGAGAGTCCTTTGAGACTAGAACACGGTCGTGTCTATTTAGTCCATTGAACGTTGATCACAGAGAGTTCTTTGAGCGATTGCGTCAGAGATGCGGGCCGGGGACGCGCGTTGTGTTGTGCGAGACAATTGTATGCTGGGGACACGACTGTGAACGGCCTAGTTCGAGAATTGTTTGTGGGATATTTGTTTGCCTTCGCAATACTAGTTAAGACATAAATAATATAATTTATATAACATAAATTTTAAGAGAAAAACGTTTTTTAAATTTCAACTGACACCCGCGACCTCTGACAAACTTATGCTGAACTTTTTGTTATTAAAATGAAATCAATGAAAAATTGCGTAACATTTTATTTTATTTATTGTAGTAACTATACAGCGTATCACTAGGTAATTGCAAACTGTTGTTAACAGTTAGTCCAATTTGTTACTTCTTGAACAAGTAACATACAAATAGTAACTTAATTAAAATTAATAAAATTCACATTGAAGAGCGTGTTAATATTTACGCGTTAGTCTTTACGCGCGCGTGAGTTCGTGTAAGTGTAATTGTGTGTGCTTTATGCTCTATTTATTTTAATGCTTTCACATTTAAAGCAGCTTTTGGATAGATTGAATATGTATAATTTAAAATAGTAGTTATAAGTTTACAACAATACGTAACAATGTGGTGTTTTTTGGTATAATTTAGACTCACTTAAAGGTATCATACCTTCGAAGATTCGAAGATCTCATACGATGATAGCACTGGAATACTTTTTACGTTTCTCCCATTATTCATTTAATCAACTAAAATTGCTACCGATAAATGACGAGAAAAACACCTTAAAAATACTAGTAAAAAACTAAACAGCAGTGTAATTTCTTTTTCGTATGACGTAGTTTTCCAACTCCTAGCAACTTTTTCATCCGAATCTCATGAAAAAACTTTGCACAACATAACAACAACTTTGTTTGTATACCTGGTATTGGACTGTTGTCAATCATGGATCGATGTAGAAAAATCACTTTTTCTACATTTTCTCGGGTTTAGGTGTTTGTGGTGCCTCCGTTGTTTCCGATTCCCATACCACAAGTGAATTAGCATCTTACATTGGGATCGGAGCAATGTATGTGATGTTGTCCCTATCTATATGTTTATTGATGATTATTTAATGTAACTGTAATTAAATAAGTATAACTGTAAAAATAAAAATGTATCATCACGCCTTTCCCAGTACTGGGGTAAACAGAGGTCTAGTCTAAAGTGGAGTCCTTTTTATTGACTTAATTAAGTCTATAAATAAGACTTCACGTTTTAAAAGGATGATATAAATGTGCCTAAAAACCTATACGCTCGTCATAGAAAGCTTATATACACATATATACAAACGATTACTGATCTTCACGCAATTCCCAATACAGGGGTAGACAGAGGTCAAGTCTAGACAATTAAGTCCCTTTGACCCACCTTCCACCGAAGATATTTTTGGGAAAACGTGACAGGTGGTGAGCCCGTCGCCGCCTTTTTATGTCCAAGCCAACGATGAAATTCGTAAATAAGATTTTCTTTTTTTTTTTGAAAAACTCATTGGTACTGCCACCTGGGGATCAAACTTGAGTCTCTCGACTCGAAATTCCGACCACCCAACAACTCGGCTATCGTGACTTAATACATACGTGATTACTGATCTGAGTCCTCATATTGTAACGATCGACAAATAGATGGCTCTATATATTTAAAATTTTGTTTTTGAATTTGACGACCTTCGTAAACCAATGCCTTACACGCTGGTTTAAATGTTGTCACAACTCTGCGGTCTCGGGTTCGATTACCGGACAGAGCAATGTAAAAAATTACTCTTAGTTTCCCTCGCGTACTTCAGTTGCTTACTTTGGAATCAGAGCAATTTGTGAGATTGTGCCCTTCTATTTATGTGTCTATATATGTGTACATTATCTATCTGCATCATCTATAACTACAATTCAAACTTCTTGTACAATTTAAACAGGTGCTTCAAACGAAGTGTACGTGGAGGCGGGTCGGCAACAGACATCGACTCCCGGTCGATGTTTACACGCACAGCTGCGCCAGGTCTCGAGAGTTTTAATGAGCGAAACATCGAGTCATCCGTCGAGACACTCAACTAACTAACTCCACTCCGCTACCGCTCTTAATTACTGTCAAACGGATACAAAGCAGCCGCGACACTCCGACTGCAGTTTGAGGCAGGTCGGCTGAACTTCTGAGGATTAAGTTATAAGCTAGGAACCCGGCACATCTATACAAACTCAAGTGTCTGTTTGTAATATTAAAATGATAGCTTTTACTAAAAGCTTACGAGAATACGAGTAACGAGCTAAATGTGGGCTCCACTGTGCTCATCAAAGCTCACTCTGTTAAAGTCTGTAAAATAGTAGTAGAAAAAAATATCATTAACACAGTTCTGTAGTTTAAGTAAATCTCTATCATATATAAATGAGTATTTTTCGTAAAAGTGAAAATAAAAATAAAATTGTTTATGAATGGGGAACTTCCCGTGCCACGTGTGCAGAAAAACGTGATAAAGTCGGTTGACAATTTTAAATTTGAGTTTTATTTCAAATGTGCACTATTCGAGTGAAATTTATAGGTTCCAATTTAAGGAATTAAGTTGGATTATGTCCATAATATTACACCTCGTATGAAACTAAATGATCTAGCATTTCAGGGCAACGACCGCACGGCGGGAGAGTGGGGAGGGATTGGGGGGGGGGGGGTCAGGAGCTGCACAGCTGATGGCTGACGCGACCGCAGCCGCAGCCGGCGCGACATCCTGCGGTCAGCCCCGAGTCCCCTGGCTATGAAATAAGGCTATGAAATAACTCATAAAGCAAGCAGTAATATTTCCACTCAATCTTAGTTTCGTACTAATAATAGAAATGAGGAATTTTTTAATCAAGATTATTTATTAAATTTATTGCATGCCTGAAAAATAATAGTAGGCTTCGTTTTTCCTGTTTTACTCCATATATATGTGTCAAATATTTGTCTAACATTAATTTAAAAGAAAGAGAGAAAGAAGAGAGGGTTTGTTATATGTATACCTCTGATTTATTCACCAATGTAAAGTACTTTAGGTCGATGAAGTAAGGGCGCAGCTTTCCTATGTTCTGCCGAAATGTCCTATGTTCTATCGAACTCGAGTCTATTGACTCGAAATTCCGAACACCCAACCACTCGGCTATCGTGACATCTAAATAAATACACATATAATATTACAATATTCTTCGACAAACAAATACTTGCAAAGGAAGCAATAACGGATATCAAAGTTTATGAGACTAGCTTGAACTATAGCAAGCAACATTGTTCGTATTGCGTAACGCAGCTCGGTGTAGGCAGGATGCTAAGATTTATGAAGAGCGTTGCACACTGACGGAGCTATGTTAGCTTTCGCTCGACGAATAAAATTTCCAACATTTCCGTACCAGCCTGTAACTAGTCCACAATAGGACATGCACTTTTCTCGTGTGCGGGTTTTGCCATAATGAACATGCTCGATAATAAAAAAGATCTTTAAATATTAGAATTACCAGAAAATATTTAATCTTTTTAGAATCACGATAGTCGAGTGATTGGATGATCGAAATTCGAGTCTCAACACTCTCTCAACTCTCTCTCACTCGTACAAATGGGTCTTTTCAAAACTTATGTCCGATGGTGAAATGAGAATCGAAAGACTTAACTGTGTTAAAGGACCTCTGTCTATCCCAGTATTGGGAATGGAGTGAAACTGTTTTTTTTTTTTAACATAATATTTTAAGATTCTATCTATTACAGGTTAAGTTGGTACAACTGTCGAAATAAGAGTAATAGAAAAGACTACTTTAGAGATTTATACCGCGTGTTACCCTTAAGATGGAAAAATTCTATAGCCGTCATTTTAAAGGCGTAACATTCAACAAAATAATAATTTGGAATAACATAGAATAATCATCATTGGAAATAAACTCTGAAAACACGAAACCGGGACCACGAGATAGCGACACCTTGAAAACCGGTGTTTACGCCACTCGTCCACGGAGGGCTTCATAACATACTTACAGAATAAATATACTATATACTCTGAGAACTAAAGATACTATACTATCCAGAAAGTTATTTACAATCTTATGTACAATATTTTTGAGACGAATAAAATGAAAGCAAATTTCGTTAATATAAGAGTTAACTGAGACGATGGACTGAAAACACAAAGGAATTACATTCACTATCACTGATTATAGTCGCTACCTGACTGATGGCAGCATAAAGTGAGAAAAAAAACATTTTAAATTAAAAAAACATTCTTAACTTCAATTCCGTTTCTTTTATTCTTTATTTATCCTTTTTGTCCTTTCCGATCTGTCCTGTCCGACTTTTGTCCTGTTTGCATATGCCAGCCCCATCATGTAAAATGTTACTGTGGTTGCAATGCTATAATCTTTGTATTATTTGTCTGTTATATTTTTCATTTGTGTTTTTGTATTGCGACAACAAATAAAATAATTTTCTTTCTTTCTTTAATATGTTGTTGAAGATTTATTGAGATAACTTCTATTCAGCCCGCAAACCTTTTTAAATATAATGAAACTAGATAATAAGCACAAACTATCTTCTGTTAAAGTCTCGATAATCGAGTGGTTGAATCGAGAGACCCAAGTTCTATCCCCAGTATCAGGATCTTACCAATGAGTTTTTTCACAACTTATGCATGTCGTAGGTTTATTCATAAAGACGGCGACAGGCTCACCACCTGTCACGTTGTTCTAAAAAAAGTCTTTGGTAAAAGGTGAGTCGAAAAATGTTAATTGTTTTAGTCTCAATTTCCTGGACCTCTGTCTACCCAGTATTGGGAATAGCGTAAAGATGTTTCTTTATCTCCTGTATTGATTTTGATTTTAAATAATCTATGGTTCAGTGTTTTAACGGCCAACAAAAGTTCAGTGCCTTCGACGTGACTGTATTAACGTTAGTATAATTTTTACCTTCATAAAATATTCTCCATACTGAATTATGTATCATGTAACACCGGAGAATGTTACAACAGGGAACTAGGAAAACTGCTCGAGTTGCTGTCAATGTGTAATATCGGAGCAGGTGTTCCGAACAAAAAGCCGTCTCGAGCTATGAGGTAGCGTTACTGTAGAAACAGACGGACGTGCCTGCGGGGTGCGGAGCGTCCCCCCCGGGGGCTGGACAGCTATTCCGATATTGAAAATGTACTGAATCTCGTGTCACGATGTTTGTTGCAGGTAAACTGTGAAACTACGGAATCGACCTTAATGAAATATTGCATATATATGTAATTTGGTGAGACTTAAAATACAGGCTAGATTTTATCTCGATTATTGACGTCAATATTTATATATTAAAATGAATTGACGTTTGAAGGTGACCTAAAAAGTTGAGAGAGGCTAAACCGATATGCCTAATTATATGTAACAGGCAATTAAGTGCCTTCGACCCACTTTTCATCGAAGACAATTTTTGGGACAACATTACTGATGATGATCCTGTCGATTTGATTTGGTTTGATTTTATGGCAAAGTCGACGATATAAATCGTACAAAAGTTTTGTAAAAAAAAAAAGCCTTTGCTGCGAGCCTACCACCTAAATCACCTTGTCACTCGGCTATCGTGACAAGTACAATACAAAGTAAGATAACATAAGGCCCAATATTATTTTCAGATTCAACTCTTACAATACACGTTAAGCTTAGCCTTTATGATCGATTTCAATATCGCATTAAAATGAAATGCCGTCACCATAAAATGCCTCACCCCAAAAACGTGTGCAATAAAAAAGATATTTTGCGTGTAATGGCGGTCGTTAATATCACGGGTGGTCGTTGATCCTGCAGCATGGCACGTCATTTATCCAGTACATTCGTCCTGCAGGCGAGGACAAAACCTAGAGGCATCTGAAGTATTTTACTATCTGGTATGTTTTCAAACCTTTTACAGGCTGTGGTAGAATAGCGACCTGCGCGTTCGCTGTAGGAAGCATGTGATCCATGTTCGATCTAGAGTCAGCTCCGCAGAAGTAATTAATAGCATTTTTATATGTATAGTATGCATTCCTGATATTTAATAATTATTTTACCTGACCAATGTTATTCTTTAACTTGATTTATAAATATAAGGAAAATATTTTTTTTTTAGTTTATTTAGTATTATTATAATTATATTTTATCTATGTACAAATGTATACGTTAATTAAGTTGAAGTGTAAAAAAATGTATATGGTAGTTATTGTCCCCACGATACAGGCTCGCCTAGTGTGAAGATCATAGAAAATTATGTCAAATAAATAAATCTTTTTCAATCAACGACAACAGTGATTGCGTATACTTCTTGTAACATGTTAATGTAATGTTGGTCTTGAGGTAAATAAATACTTTCTTTCTTCATTAAGTTCTGAATTAATCAAATGCTTGACATTGACAAAAAATATCTGACTGAAACTATAGCAGAAGCTATGTTAACTTCTGACGCAATGTTCGCATCTTTACAAACGTGAAGCTATCCATTCGATATCGCCATTTATGCATAAAATTACGAATTTGAATTGAATTTGAAAAATTAATTTGAACATGCATTAGATAAATAAATAAATACATAAGGACAATATCACATACATTGCTCTCATCACATAGTAAATAGCTAATGCACTTGTTTCATGGAATTAGAAACAGTGGTTTCTAATTTCACAACACAAGTGCATTAGTGGTTTTCTAAATTGATCCGGACAGGAGTCAAAACTGGACCTTAGAGCTGGCGACACTGAAAACCGGTGCGCACACCACTTGACCAGGTCGTCAATTACATGATAGGCCATTTTTAAATTGTGTTATCAGTAAAAAATATTTCAAATCAAATCAAATATTTTTATTGCTTATCACATAACAATTACGGTCTTAAATATAATAGTAGTAGCTCCTGCGATATCCCGTCGGGTTACTGCAGCTTAAAAGACAAGAGGTTAGATTATTTACTTTAAAACTATTATAAAATTTATATTCACTAAAACAATATAAACTAAATAAAAACAATATTTTAATACTATGTTTAGACATATTTGTATAAAAGTCACGATAGCCGAGTTGTTGGGTGGTCGGAATTTCGAGTCGAGAGACCCGAGTTCGATCGTGGCAGTATCAATGAATTTTACAAAAACTTATGTACGAATTTCATCGTTGGCTTGGACATAAAAGACGGCAACGGGCTCACCACCTGTCACGTTGTCCCGAAAATATCTTCGGTGGAAGGTGGGTCAAAGGGACTTAATTGTCTAGACTTGACCTCTGTCTACCCCTGTATTGGAAATTGCGTGAAGATATTTAGGTACTTTGGTACATAGTATTAAGTTATCATCTATGTATTGTTTGTATTTGTATTGAAGTCACGATAGCCAAGTGGTTGGGTGGTCGGAATTTCGAATCAATAGACCCGAGTTCGATCCCCAGTTGGTAGGCTCGTACCAATGGGTTTTTCAAAAACTTATGTACGAATATCATTGGCTTGGACTTAAAGACGGCGACGGGCTCACCACCTGTCACGTTGTCCCGAAAATATCTTCGGTGGAAGGTGGGTCAAAGGGACTTAATTGTCTAGACTTGACCTCTGTCTACCCCTGTATTGGAAATTGCGTGAAGATATTTAGGTACTTTGGTACATAGTATTAAGTTATCATCTATGTATTGTTTGAAGTATTGTTTGTATTGAAGTCACGATAGCCAAGTGGTTGGGTGGTCGGAATTTCGAATCAATAGACCCGAGTTCGATCCCCAGTTGGTAGGCTCGTACCAATGGGTTTTTCAAAAACTTATGTACGAATATCATTGGCTTGGACTTAAAGACGGCGACGGGCTCACCACCTGTCACGTTGTCCCGAAAATATCTTCGGTGGAAGGTGGGTCGAAGGGACTTAATTGTCTAGACTCGACCTCTGTCTACCCCTGTATTGGGAATTGCGTGAAGATATTTTATTTTATTTTTATTTTTTTTTTATCTATGTAATCATTATCAGTATAGTGGCATTTTACAGTAAGTACATATTTTAATTGTTTAGTAAATTTTGTGTATATGAATTTGTTTTCTAGTATTTCGGGTAAATGATTACAAAGTTATAGTCTTCAGTAGCCCGGATTATTTTTATTTTATATTTCTACAGAACCTTATTAACCCTAACCTACAGCGCTCCGGTAAATCAATTAGTACGTGATTTCGCCTCAGTGCTTTTTTGCAAAAGTTCCATTTCGAACGCTACTGATCAATTAAGCTTTCAAAAATATCACTCAGAAAAAACAATCCCATCAAGCAACATTAGTACATTAAATTACTCCATCTGACGGTATGTGAGAAAAAAATAACTTAATTATACGTAGTTGGCGCCGCGTACTGGCCTCTTATTCTTTTAACAACCAGTTTAGTTAATTTCGCTATAAATGTAGTCTAAATGACCAGTTGTTACAGCGCATGGCGAGTGCGATAGGGGCCATATAATTATGAGCTTTTATTGTGCTTGCCTTATTTATGTCTGTGACTGACAGGCGCATGCCGCATTGAAGTGTAATTGTATAATCTATGGACCTCCTACTGATTTTTCGGCGGTACAGTAATTTAGCGGTTAATTTACGAAGTAAGAATATAGCTTTTTCTTCCCGTGAGTGTCGTAAGAGGCGATTAAAGACCTTGAAACTAGCATTAGCTGCCGACAGATGGTGGAATAACCTCGAAATTGGTATCTTTCGAGGTAATTCCTAAGTAAACTTCAGCAAAGTAGTGACGGGCAGGGGCATGTAAAATGCAAGATGTCTGGTACTGCGATTGCTAATCCGCCCGCCAAGCGTGATGATGAGTAAACTGGTGATTTATATGTTCTGCAGTGGAATTTGACAGATCGTTATGTATGTATGTATGGACTGAAATTTGGAAAGTGTAAGGAAATCTAATAAGTATACTGGTGGCTTGATAGTACAAAGGGGAAGAGAGTTGTGACAAAGAGAGATCCCTGGATCGTCTGTATATTTCTATGAGCTATGAGACCGAGGCGACAAATGGCTATAAGACCACAAGATTATTAATGTTAATAGGTGTGCTAGTTAGTTTTTTTGCGACTTCACCGCGAATATCTGAGAAATGAAAGTGTCGCGGAGCCGGACTCGTTTTTGCGCTGAAATTCCTTCGTCCAATATTAGCCGTTTCCAATGCTGGGGTAGACAGAGGTCAAAGAAATCAAAGAGTCAGACAGAGGTGAAAGATGGATGGGTGGGATGTCCAAATACAACTAAGAGGTATAGACAGAAGACTTTATGTCTTCTGTCTATACCTCTTTCTACCCAATTATTGGTTGACACGTTAATTGTCTTTATCTTCCGGTCTAATAAAAAAATAACGTCTTAGTTCCACAAATCAGCACAGACAGGATGCCTGATCGTACATTTAAATTAGTAAAAATCTCACAAAAGTCATTACATCAATCGTTTAACGTCTAGATTATCTTGCGCTGCAATAAGAAAGACTAATTCGTTTCGCTACAAACCATTAATCAATCGATGGATTGTCACAATTGAATTGTTATTAAGGTTATCCCACGATTAGGAACGCTTAGTCGTTGCGATATGCCTTTAGTGACTCTAAGTTATCTGCAAAAATAAGCAATTAGGGCATTTATCCATTGAAGTAAGAGGATTTCATGACACAAATTTTTCGTATAGATGTTGAAATGAATTTTAAACGCAGAATAGTGTCTATGAGATTTTGGAAGAAGTTTCTTCAACGAAAATATGAGACAGCTTAATTACCTTCAAATATCACTACTAGTAGTTAAACCTTTGCCATCTTACTGCTGTTTATTCTTCTTTACTGCCTATCAAGTCCCATACATAACATATGCCACCCATAAAACATGCCACATAAAATTTCAACCACATACATCCATAGACATAGAATCCTCGCAATTTTGCTTCATCGTGGCCTCTTTTGGGGGACTTACAATTTAACAATTTTTTATAGTCTCAAAACAAAGGTTGCCAATAGATAATACATATGAGTCAACTACGTTAAATTGTAGTGAACCAAATCAGCAAACATTAAACTAATGGCGATGACGTATGAAAAAAAGCATAGTAATGGTGTGCCCTAGCGTAGAGAATCAGAACAAATATACAGAACAAAACTGACTGACAAAAAGTCCATTACTGTGAGGTAGTTACGTACTTGTAGCTGATGGCTGACTTAATGATATTTTAAGGACGTAAGTTTGTCGAATGGAGAGACGGTCGTTTTCTAAATAGTAGGCAAGCACAGGAAATAATGCTAGCAAGCTGTTTTCCTTATGGTATTATTTAAGTATGTATGTCGTATGGTCAAACTTATTACCGCCTTTTTCCCTTAGTTGACGAAATAGGCTAAGAACAAACACCATTAAAACTCACGATAGCCGAGTTGTTGGGTGGTCGGAATTTCCAGTCGAGGGACCCGAGTTCGATCCCCAGGTGGCAGTACCAATGAGTTTATCAAAAACTTATGTAAGAATTTCATCGTTGGCTTGGACATAAAGGCGGCGACGGGCTCACCACCTGTCACGTTGTTCCGAAAATATCTTCGGTGGAAGGTGGGTCAAAGGGACTTAATTGTCTAGACTTGACCTCTGTATACCCCTGTATTGGGAATTGCGTGAAGATATTTATATATATTTATATTATTTATAACAAACACCATAAAATAGCAATTGCCTATCGTATATCGCATAAACATATCTAAAAAGTATCATCATCAAACATCTCTAAAATATGTCGGACTAGTGACAGGCAATAGCGTCTAAAGAGGTGTGTATATTAGCCAATTTTCTGTAATATAAACGAAGTATAGACTTCAAAAAATAATAGTTTGATAAAAAAATACGCTTGTATAGGAAAATCATAATGAAATATCTTATCTCATTAATATTTCATTAAATTAGTGTCATGTCGACTGTCCTTTGGTGAGCATGCAAATTTTCAATTCAATCGGACGTTTCAAAGTGTTCAAAGACGTTGGAAACGTTCAAAGATTCCGTTACATAGATATGCATTAGCTTGACTTATAAAGGCGTGATAGTGAAACTTTTGTAAAATAAAATAACTCTAGAGTGTTTGTTATAAAGTAACGATAACCGAGTGGTTAGGTGATCGGAATTCGAGTCGAGGACCGAGTTAGATCACCTGGTGGGCTCGTACCAATGGATTTATTTTAAATAAACCTATACACGATTTATATCGTTGGTTTGGACATGAAAAAAGCAACGGACTCACCACCTGTCACATTGTCCCAAAAACTTTCTTCGGTGAAAGTTGGCTGGAAAGGACTTACGTGTCCAGATCTCTGTCTACCCCTGTATTGGGAATCGCGTGAAGATATTTTTTTCAAGTATTTTATATACAAACACTCACTCGTCTACACACAGCCACAATAATTATCCACACTGTATAGCGGTTGCCGGGTACGGCGGTACACATGGACAATGAAGCCGGAAGCAGCAGGCGGGAGGCCCGGGGCTACGTGGTCTCTTATCTCCGCGTGTAACGAATGTGGAATCGATTGGAGACGAGCGGGCGGCGGCGCACGTCGCTTGCAACCAGAGCGAATCCTGCCTTGGTCTATTATTCACTGCTGGCGATTCATGGCTGACTGAAAAAAAAAGTGAACCGCTTTCAAAAAGAACATAACTTCCTTAGCTTAACTTTTTACTTATTAATTTAAATGTTATATAAGTACCAGTTACTAAGAAGTGCTTATTATAGTACTTTTATTAAATTAATAGCTGTCATATTTACCTAAGAAAGTTATATTTTTGTTATGCAATTTTATTGATATTTAAAGCATATTTATCCTGAAATTTTTAATGTGATTAAATTAAAGAAAAAAAAATTTTTTTTGTTCTTTTGTGCTTTTACGATTTCAGTGGAGAAATCCGTACTGCGTACTACTTACTACCCAGTAAGGTATAGGTAGGTAATTAAAAGAAGTAATTAAAAGTCACGTTGCCCCGAAAATATCTTCAGTGGAAGGTAGGTCAAAGGGACGTATTTGTCTAGACTAGACTAGGAATTGCGTGAAGATATTTATTTATTTTATTTATTTACAAGGCTTAAATATAAATTACACACCATTGCATCAAAAACGGTAAGGCTTTCGAAAGGGGTGTTTGGTATTCTATTTCAAATCCACAATAAATTTCCCTATATATTTCATGACATGAAAAATATACACCATTTCAAGAAAAATTTTAAAGCAACCTTTATTTAGAAATAAATAAATAATATTGAGAAATTGTAATACATAATTACTGAATGTTTTACAGACACATCCAGATATATATAATTACAATTAAATTATTCATAATTACAATTTTACAATTGTTATTAATTATAATTATATTAAATCAAGTTATGTAATAATGAGACTATAATTAATAAAAATTGTAAAATTGCAATAAATGAATAATTTAATTTCAAAAGACCTACTTTAATGCTATGTGCCATTACGAATACAATAAAATGATTTGTTTTGAGTTCTTAAACCACACAACCGCTTAACCACTGCGCCATCGATCCAACGGCATTTCATCATATACCAACGCCTAATATTACTTTGCTACTATCAAAGGAGTGGAGCTAAAAGGATCTTACGAGTACGTTCGCAAAGGGCGCAGCGGAGTGACCGGAAGCTGGGCTGATTACGCCTGGACCGCGCTCCTCGTCGGTGAATGAGTGAGGCTTCCGGGGGCGGTGCTTTGTGCCTCTAATCTAAAATCGCTTCGCATGAGTTGTCTTTTGCAAATATTGTACAGGGGCTCCTTTTTAGATCCCACGTACAACCACATATTTTATGCATATAACCTAACCTATAATCAAAGCAAATAACCTAAGACTTTAACAAATAGCAATTTATGCAATGTATTAAAGGCGTAGATATGAATTCTTCGTTCCGTTTTCTCCCACCAAGGGTTACAAGAAGTGACTATTGGAAAATCGTTGAAAACGATATATATATATATATATATATATATATATATATATATATATATATATATATATATATATATATATATATATATATATATATATATATATATATATATATATATATATATATATATATATATATATATATATATATATATATATATATATATATATATATATATATATATATATATATATATATATATATATATATATATATATATATATATATATATATATATATATATATATATATCGGTATATATGTAACGTAAATGTTAACGGTAGATGTATGTCAGACACGCCGTTTGATAATTTTAAATTATTTATATTATAAATAAACTATGCAGGGTTATTCGCGTAAACGATTCCGACTTAAAATGTGCTAAGCTTAGAGTCTTTCTGTCCAATATATGTAAACTTATTCTGTTAATCATTTATTTCTTTTAAACTTAATTTATTTAACAAGCAACACCTGGCACAATGACACTTAACAGCGAAACAAACACAGAGAAAGTAGAGCAAGGGTCAGTCTATAGACTACAGCCAAAGGCTATTATTGCAAAACACATTCAAAACTGAAATATTTCAGATAATATCCTAAGCAGTGCATGTATTCCTCGGCCGAGTAACTTAATGATAACTTGTATTACTTAATCAGTCATCCAGACTCGAGAAAATGAGAAAAGAGTTTTCTACATTGACCCGTCCGGGATTCGAACGCCGGACCTCATAAGTGGTGACACAAGAAAACAATTGTTTACGCCACTCGTTCACGGAGGTCATCAAATATCTTTATTCTATTGTAAGCAAACAAAAAGCTCTACGATTTAATGACATCATTTACTAGTTTGCAGCGATATTTTTTTAAGTACTCCTTAATTACCGACGAAAAAAGTTTAATTCGCGTTCTGGCTGCCGGTCGCCGCTCTAATGACACCAGATCATTTTTTTTTTGTCCAAATAAGCTCGCACTCATGTCCGCCCACTCAACCCGGTAACGATTGTTGGCTAAAGTATCAAAGGAGAATTTCACATCAGCCTCCGATGAAGCTGTAAAGACTGGTCATAAACGAAATTCGACCAAGTCGCACCATTATTTGGTGAATTTATAGATGACGCACAACGGACAACAAAAATTACATTCACATTGTTTTTAAGCATATTGAAGATTTTAAGGAAGAAACCCACTTTTTAGCTCTTTGTTATTACATAAATAAAAAAATATATAAAAAATATCTTCACGCAATTCCCAATACAGGGGTAGACTGAGGTCAAGTCTAGACAACTAAGTCTCTTTGACCAACCTTCCACCGAGAGATATTTTCGGGACAACGTGACAGGTGGTGTGCCCGTCGCGCCCTTTATGTCCAAGCCAACCATGAAATTCGTACATAAGTTTTTTGAAAAACTCATTGGTACTGCCACCTGGGGATCGAACTTGGGTCTCTCGACTCGAAATTCCGAACACCCAACAACTCGGCTATCGTTTTACATAAATGATTTAAAAATATCTACAGATACAGGTGGTTTTCGAACCCGCGACTCGTGCCTGGCGACATTGAGCCATAGCCACGCTTCTAACTGAGCCACCTTGTTTTATCCGCATTTGTCGGACTATTCTGTTCGCTTAGGAGCGTTGGCGATATTGACATCACATGCAGGTTTCCCGTTTCCATAACTTTTATATGCGATCGTGGTTTCTTATCGTATTTTTAAGTGTCTTATTTTTTGAAATACCTTGTTTTAATTATCACTACAACTTAGTCGTTAAAATTGTAAGAACTCTCCTTTTTCCCGAGGCTGGCGAAAAATTATTTAATAGGTTCCGAAACAAAAAACTTTACAGGCAGTATGCCCGTATGCATTCAAATCTGTTTGGGTCAATACCATATCTATTTATATAAGGATAGCTGTTTCTCCCGGCGATCAGCATTCTTTTGGCTAGCGTGTCCCTGTCTGAAAGACAGATAAGCAGAGAACCAGTATAATTACAGGTCATGAACCTTATTCATGGGTGATAACGCAACTTCAAACTTCTTCCTTTGAATTTATTTGCAGAGACAGCATTTTTATAATTATGAATGTTAAAATACCCGAGTTTTTTTTCTACTTGAATATAGTCCATAAGTGTCACAATTTTTTTTCATAGAGTCACGGTGGAGTAGCAAAGACTGCAAAAGGAACCACATGTCACTTTTCATAAATAAACTCCGGTAAAATGATGGACCAGATGACGACGGACATGTTATAAAAGAACTATCTAAATCCTGAAGGTATGAAAATGTGTTAAATGTCATGTAACATGAATCTAAACGTTGCGATGTTGATAGCCCGGCAGCGCTCACTGAAACTAAGAACCACTGCGAATTCGTTGTTCGTCCTCGATTAAATTCCAAGTGGGACTCAGTGGAAGCCGAGCTCCATGGTATCAGCTGTCAATAGTTATTCCTGAAAGGAGAATGCGTACACAACGCTAACAGAAAGTTTCAGAAATCATTTCACGTTTAACTTTAAATGCATAACTAACTTTTATATTGTATTGAACAATTAAGTCACTTATAATTATTCAGAACTAGCTATACGCCTGCGGCTTGGCCTTCGAGAGCATACATGATGTATGTTAATGAGGTAAAGAAAAACTTCCTTACGTATAACTTCTAAAATAACGATATTTCTACAAAACAATCTCAATTTTAGCCACCCGGGTAATTTTTTTTTTCGAAAAGGTTTTTTAATCATCACGCATTTTCGAAGTAATAACGTATTAGTAAGGACATAATTTTATTTCAGTCATCTAAGATCTAAGACAGGTACGATTCGACGCTTAGGATAATGGTTCAAAGCCCTCAGGATGCTATTGCGGTGGCTCTGTGCAAAAAGAGGGAAACACCGTTTACGCATTATAGTAAAAAAAAGGCGAGGCGCCTCGACGAACATCTCTAAAGCACCACGTATGACAATACACGAGTGCCAACATTGACATTCAAGACAATAGCGAGCTTCAAAACCGTTGACCCTTAACTTCTAAGATGAGGTAATTCGAGGCTTAACAACCAAATATATAATATAAATAAATAATATATAAATAGTCACGATAGCCGAGTTGTTGGGTGGTCGGAATTTCGAGTCGAGAGACCCGAGTTCGATCACCAGGTGGGGCAGTACCAATGAGTTTTTCAACTTATGTACGAATTTCATCGTTGGCTTGGACATAAAGACGGCGACGGGCTCTCCAACTTTCACGTTGACCCGAAAATATCTTCGGTGGAAGGTCTAGACTTGACCTCTGTCTACCCCTGTATTGGGAATGGCGTGAAGATATTTTATTTTAATTTTAACAACCAAATATAATCGAAGCCTTAAAATTTGTCGATATGAGTAGTTCATATATACTGTGGAAACGCGAACCTTCTCCAGTCATCATCATCAAAATCTTAACAGCCTGTGAAAGTGCACTACAGGACATAGGCGTCTCACATATGGAAGGGTTTGCCGTAATCACCACGCTTGGTAAGCGGATTGGCGATCGCAGTACCAGACAACTCGCACCTTAAACGTGGTGTTTGTCACCTGTCTGCTGAATTTCCTACTAACATTATAATGAATGTAACTATATCTGTCTCTAAACCATAAACCAGCTTTCAAACTTATAAAATTATTCTATATTCTCTATTCTATATTTTACTAGTCGTACTATTCACGATAAAGCGTTAAAACATACTACACTATTGGCTGGCATTGATAGAAAACTTCAATTGTTAAATCGTTAGAGCGCACAAATCATTATTAATAGTCGTGAGAGTGTGGCGAGGCGGTAACGAAATTCGTCACGATATGTCGCGTCGCGCCGCAGCCGACGAGCGGCCGCTTTTCGAATTATTTTCGGTCGACAAGCGCCTGCAACACGCAACGTGTAACGTAATGCGCTGTCAATGAATAAGCCCCTCTGTGCGATGTGTATAAATATCTTCACACATATTCCCAATACTGAGGTAAACAGAGAACAATGAAATCCTTTCGACTAGCTTCTCTTTGAAACACATATGGGATAATGACATTTGGTGAACTTATCGCTATCTTATAGTTCAAGCTAACGGTACAATTAACTTAGGTATATTTACTAAGATAAATATTCATATCAAACCATTCATATTCATATCATGTTGCCCCGAATGGAATTCAAATCTTTGGCTTCAAAAGCTAGTTCTTTTTCTTCATAATCATCTTTTTAACAAAAAAATTTGAGATAAAGGTGATACATACAATGCTTTTTCTTTGGAAACATAAAATCAAACCGGTTTTTATGGTGGCACCAGCTTTGAATTTTCGGGTTCAATTCCCGGTCAATGTAGAAAACAACTTTTTCTGCATTGTCTCAGGATCTGGGTATTTGTGGTACCTTCGTTGTTTCTAATTCGATAACTCAAATGCTTTAGCTTTGCGATTTCAGCAATGCATGTGTGCATTGCTCAAATCGCAAAGCTATGCATTTATTATATATAAGTATAACATTATAATATATGAAATGGGAGAAAAGATTCGACTTTCGATATCAGTATCTTTCATTAAAAAAAAATTATTGTAGAACGGCAAGACGGACTTAGATTTAAAAATATATAATATATATACTTAGAAAAAAATATATATTCTTGGAGAGATTATAAATTTTTTTAAACATCACAACGTCATCTCGCCCCAATAGATTCCATGTACCTATGATAATAAACTTTTAATTATTAACTGTAACGTTTTGATGAAAGGGCTGATAACTATGCATCTTTAAATTTTATACGACCTGCTTACACAATTTAATTATTAAATAAGATAAATAAATATCTTCACGCAATTCCCAATACAGGGGTAGACAGAGGTCAAGTCTAGACAATTAAGTCCCTTTGACCCACCTTCCACCGAAGATATTTTCGGGACAACGTGACAGGTGGTGAACCCGTCGCCGTCTTTATGTCCAAGCCAACGATGAAATTCGTACATAAGTTTTTGAAAAACTCATTGGTACTGCCACCTGGGGATCGAACTCGGGTCTCTCGACTCGAAATTCCGACCACCGGTTCGGCTCGGCCACTCGGCTATCGTGACTTATGAACAATTTAATTATTCATTTTACAAATGTAAATTACACGGAACCCGGGACGCAAATCAATTTCGCGCTTAACGGATTTTCTATTAGCATCTCTCACGAACTTGTACGAGTATGAGCGATTCGTTCCTCGACGAAGGCGGCGAGGTCGTCACGAGAGCGACAGCTGCGACATCGCTCCGACGTGATGGATGCTCTTCAATGAGATAAATGTAAGCTAGTGAAGCGATAAGGCGCGTCGCATCACACAGGCACGGTGCACGGCTGCCAGACGTTCTAGTTTAGATAAAGTGGTAGGTGGTACTTAGACAGGCGCGTTGCTTAGCTGTCAATGTAACGGGTGTTATCGGACCCGGGTTCAAGTAGATTTTTTTTTATTAACGATTTTATTCAATCCTAATAATACCATATTATTATCTGCTGATAATTTTATTTATTATTTTTTTCATGTATCTTCACGCACAGTATCTGACAGGGTAGCCATAGGGAGCAGTAGGCCAAGTCAAATCAAATCATTTATTTATCGACATAAGAATGTACATTAGTTTATCGATAGTAATTTTTAATCTACCACCGTTTCGTAATGAGGTTCCTCTAACGGAGATGAAACAGGCGAAAGAAACTCCGTAGGTATCCTCTTTTTTGGTCAATATTTTTAACAATATAATGCATTATACAAATGGGGCACGATGCTTACGTACCCTCTTTCGCTTCTTTCAAATTCCTCATTTTCTTTCTTTTTTTTTCGGAATCCTACAACTAAGTTTTAATTGGCACAAACAAAACGATATAAAAGGCCAAAATCTTAGAATTACATACCTCAGAGGTGACAATTTGCATACTATAATTTAGTTGATTAATGGAGTTCGAAGAATATTCGATTGAAAATGGATTTTAGGCCATTATCAATTATTAAAAAAAAAAAAACAATCGCCGTGTATGATAATAGAAGACTACAATTTTCATAAAAGCGCGGATATACTTGTTTATCAAAAAGTCACGATAGCCAAGTGGTTGGGTGGTCGGAATTTCGAGTCAAAAGACCCGAGTTCTATCCCCAGGTGGCAGGCTCGTACCAAAGGGTTTTCCAAAAACTAAAGTACAAGTTATATCGATGGCTTAGACACAAAGACGGCGACGGGCTCACCACCTGTCCACGTTGTCTTGAAAATATCTTCGTTGGAAGGAGGGTCAAATGGACTTAATTGTCTAGACTAGACCTCTGTCTACCTGTATTGGGAATTGCGTGAAGATATTTATATTTATAAATTTTACTTGTTGAAGGGTGTATAAAGCTAGCAATGCACAAGATATTAACTGGTTGCTGAAATCTATTTCAATAGCCTAACGTTTTCTGGTGCGGACTGCGAAACCAACGTCGCACGTTAATAACGTTACTAGTTTACCTGTTATCCATTCCTACTATGCTCCATGCAATGTCTGGATTGGTTTACACAATAGTCCAGGGGATGAAACCTACGACGTTGGTTTCGCAGTCCGCACCAGAAAACGTTACACTATTGAAATATATTGCCACAGCCAAATAGGGATTTGTTGGTACTGTTTATTTAAAAAAATAGAAATCATCCAAAACCACAAAAAAAGGTATGCGTAAACATGTCCACCCGGGAATGATGATAGTTTGGCTCGTAGCCGGGAATACTACTCTCTCTTTGTACTGCTGTTAAAATCAAGGAAAAAAAATGTCTTCACGCCGTTCCCAATAAAAAAGCCCTTTCGACCCACCTTTCACTGAAGACATTTTTTGGGACTACGTAGTAGGTGAGCCTGCATCGTTTTGATTTCCAAAACAACGATGTAAACCGTACATAAGTTATTGAAAAAATATATTAGCCTACGACCCGGAGTTCAAACTCTGGTCTCTCGATGCGAATTCCGATCACCCAACCACATGGCTATCGTTACTCTAATTGAGGAAGTTACTCGTGTATCACTAGACTTAGAATTATTATTAATTTCAATTGTTTTATGTTACAATAATATCTTCCACACAAAGAATAGTACACATTTTTCCTAGCATAAATCTTGCCAACTTTGCATAATAAACTTGAGTTGCGCAATTATTGGTGTTATTATATAGAAAGATTTAGTTTAGTTAGAAATTTTAGAGGACAGTTAAACCATTCTTGGCTTCTCTTTTGAATTGTCGTCGGGGAAAATACGTCCTACGACCATATCTTTTTACTTGATGGTTATTGTCAATTTCGTATGTATATTTTTCAACTTTTACGACGAGCGAACATTTTTATACGATGAGCGATGAGTCGATTGGACTACGTTCTTTTCCATCTGACATAATTTAAAAAAATATCTTCACGCTATTCCCAATACTGGAGTTGAACGAGGTATAGACAATTAAGTCGTATCGTCCTACCTTTCAGCAAAGACATTATTAAGACAACATGATAGGAGGCGAGCCTGTCGCTGTCTTAATGTTCAAGCTAACGCTATAAATAGTAAATTCGTTTTGAATAAACCCATTGGTGCGAGCCTGCCAAATGGGGATCGAACTAGGGTCTCTCGACTCGGATTCTTTATATTTTCACACAGAGACAGAGATCTGGACAATTAAGTCCTTTTAAGTTACCTTTCAACGAATAAAATACTTTATTTATACTTTGTATATGCTGTATGAGACATATGTATACTCGAAAATATTGCTTGATCACACCATGGGAATACACCCGAAGCAAATGCATGTAAAATAAGTTTCGCGAACGTCTCGTCCTCCCCTGGGTGTTCGTGCATTGGTCCGTCGCTCGCACGCACGTAGCGCCGGATGTGAGGCATTAGTGACGCTCTGCGGAGACCTCATTACACGTGTGTCACGCAAAAAAGTCTTTTTATAATATCAGCCATAAGGTGTATATTTTCTTACACTACGTTTATAGTCGAGCCATATGTTCGCATGGATGCCAAACAAAGCACACCAGAAATTAACTTTCGTTCAAACATTACGCACACAGCGCATGGAGGGTTAACTCGAGTTATGTTAATGTGTTTCGAATAATGAGCAGTGTTTTAAATATGGGGTAGGCTGTCATATAAACGGAAGCAGGTGTTTTACTTTCGAGAGAAGAAAAGTCGGCACGGGAAAGATTGAAGTCCTCCGCTGCTCACTTTGGGAACAGAGCAATGTGTGTGAAGAAAAACAGAGTTTTCCTATCTAAAAAAATATCTTCACGCCGTCTCCAATACAGGGGTAGACCGAGCTGAAAATATCTTCTTTGAATGTATCTTTCACCGAAGACATTCATTTCTGACAACGAGACAGGTGATGAGAGTCGCTGTCTTTATGTCCAAGCCAACGACATAAATCGCACATAAGTAAATAAGAAAAAACTGATTGGTAGGACCTACCTACCTACTTATTATTAATAGGACCTACCTGGGGATCGAACTCGGGTCCCTAGACTCGAATTTCAATCACCCAACCTCTCGGCTATCATCACGTGTATTTATTATTATACAAAGAAAAAAAAAAGTGGTGTTGTGCGATGTCGAAGTGTGGTGTCGAAGAATATTAAGAATATAATATAAACAATAATACCATCCCCTCTGTTCCCGTGGGTTTCGTATGAGATAGATAATAATAATAAATAAGAGAGAGCCGTACAAATGACAATGCCTGTATAGATAGACGGCGTTTCGAAAAATACCAGACCAAAATTCAACGAAAAAAAGTCTATGATACGACATGTGGTGGTACTGCCATCGCCAATGCATTTGCCAAGCATGTTATGGTAAATCCTCCATAAGGGAGAGGCCGATGTCCTGTAGAGGTCATTTACAGGCCGCTAAGTAGGTAAATATTGTATTTTTTATATTTGAATAGAGCCCGGATTGTGCACAACAATTTGGAATGACTACATTAATCCAATGACAACTTTCATATTAATCCTCATTCAGGGTTGATAACGTGTCAGTAACTTTTTCCTACAGAATTTGTTAGAAGATGTGCAGAGGTTGAAGCGGCAATTTTAATTCAATTATTTCCTGGTTTGTTATTAGAGAATAGTAACGATAGTCGAGTGGTTGAATGATCAGAATTCGATTCAAGAGACCCGAGCTCGATTCCAAAGGCTCGTGCCAAGGGGTTTTTTCAAAAACCTAAGTACAATTAATAATAACTTACCGTTAGCTTATATATTAAGGGTGCGATGGGTTCACCACCTGTCATATTGTCCGAAATAAGCTACGGTAGAAACAGGGTCGAAAGGATTTCACCGTCTTGTTTTCTGCCTACGGGGACACAAATCAAAATTATATTTGAATTGTTTTTTTTAAACGATGAAAGTTTTTGTAACTATTATTCCTAGCATGTAATTACAATTCCTCATTTATTTATGAATTAAGATTTGAAGCACTCTGAAATATAAAATTAAAGGGAACCTATCTGAATGGCTGAGAACAGTAACCGTTAATTTCACAGCGGGTGCACTCTGTAGCGTCGCGCGGGCATTATGTTTTTGGTCGGGTTCAAAGTGCTGGATGTGACGTAGTCAAAGGCGCGCCGGCGGCCGGATATTGCCTCTCGTGACGTCGACGCCCAGTTCAAAGACTAGAGAAATACCCCGAGGGAAAAGAGGGCGCTCTTTAAGATTATATGGTCCAAAAACATAATGCTATCGATGTTTCGTTGCAATTGCGTATACTGCATGTTTTTTTTTTAAATCTAGTTTTAATTATAATGAATTTCAGAGAACTTCCTTTAGGAAATTCCTCTTCGAACGGTTAATTTCTCATTCTCTGTCATTCGGGTTTTTACATATACACTGGCAAAGGAAAAGGGACGGTAAGAAAATATTAACTTGCTTAAATTAAAAAAAAATCAATACAATTTATTAATAAATTAAATTTAGTAGTTTTTTTTTAGTTTGCCGCTTCGTGTTGCCTCCGCGAGTTATTTGGCATACTTTTTACTAGGTTTTTGAGGCAATGCTGAGGAGTATTTTGCTATTACTCTTATATGGAATGGCAGAATGGATTTCCATCGTCCCACGTAGCGCAACTGGCGACGGTTTCCACTGACGTACTCGTGTCCTCCCAGTTCGCGCCATGGATGCTCAATGGGGTTTAAATCGGGGCTGCGTGCTGCTTTGTCAGGATAATTCTTATTACATATTAATTAAGATACATTCGTCGGGGGTTAACGACATGAAGACTTCAGAATTGTGAAATTTATGAACGCTATATTTATAACTTTTTTAATGTAAAACTAAAATAAACGCGAAAAATTTGATTTTTGGGTTCAACGACTAATAATTTATATTTTGAAAGAAAAAAAGAAAGAAATATTTTATTTGGCACAAGCAACATAAACAAGCGGATTACATAAAACACATTAACATTTGAGTAGACATAGAAAACAAAAAAATATAAAAAAAATTATACATAGAAGTCATGAAACAAAGGACATTCACTCCTTGTTTATAGGTATGTTACCATTAAATAAAAAAAAAAATAAGTAACAAAAAAGCAATCAATAATATATAAAAAATAATGATAAAGAACTACAGAATAAGGAGTAATGCATAAAGTGTATTATACAGATAATCCACCCGTCAATGCCGCTATGCTCCAAAAAGGAAAGCCACTCAGGATATGTTGGAATGTATCAGAAGTAGAACACCCCAACCCTGATTTTCAGTGGCACCCTTGTATATTCAAAATACATGCACTGCTTCAATACATAACTTCAATAAATAACATTCACATACTCAAACAAACACACTTATATACATATATATATACATACATACACACACACATACATACATATACATATATATACACATACACATACATATACACACACACATACACATATATACATATACATATATATACACATACATATACACACACACATACATACACATGCACATATACATATACACATACATACAAATACATACATACACATACACACACACACACACACACATACACATATATACATATACATACATACATACACACACAAATATAAACAAGCACGCACCTATACACCTATAAACGCTCATACATTATTTATAAAACTACGTACTGCCAATACATTACGCACCAATTAACTTTGACATTGCTGATCTAAGAGGAACAATTTTAATTTTTGAGGTATGTATCGATTGTATATTTCGCAACGGCGGTGGCAAGTTGTTCCAACACTTGGTTGCTGCATATCGAAAACTGCCTCGAAACGCAGCGGTGCGGTGCTGAGGCACAAGCAACCCAAACGTCGAAGCCCTTGTCACTACTTTTGTTAAGACGTTGTCTCGAGCCCAGTGCAATTTTTCATAGAGATAAGAACAGCGTAGCAAAATGCAACCGCCAGCGGTAATCCATTTTAAGCATTTTTGCATGATTAATGTAAGGTGTTACATGCACATGGGGAGGAATTTTAAAACTGAAACGGGCACAGGCAATTTTCAGGTTCTTATACAATCAATTCAATACAATTATATCAGTTCAATACAATTATATATATCAAAGATAAATAAAAATGTTTAAATATATTTTATGTGGCATTAAATTCTCCTTAACTTAGTCTTTATTTCTTAAAGCTAGATTACTTACTTTTGAAGACATTGAAGATTTTTTAACCGACCCTTTTCTTTGTGGTTCAGTTTAAAGAGATTTCAGTTTGCAACAACTAAACTTCGCCAAACTTTTTAGAAATAAAATGTGAAAGGCTGAACAGAGAGTCACTTTCGTAGCCAACGAATATAAATAAAGTTAAAATGTAAGAAAGAGTGTAAACAAAATGAGTTTGTAATTAATTTTTTTATAGAGGCGCTACGCTTTGTTACGTTTTTGATTTCATGCCAGTACCGATAGGGTGTTAATTTGCTGCTTGATCAAGCGAGCGTATCGTCGGAGTCACGTCGGAATCGTCGCGTAGTCGTTTCGCAGTCGTTATGCAGTACAGCAGTTTGGACATAAAGACGGCGACGGGCTCGCCACTTGTCACGTTGTCCCCAAAAGCGTCTTCGGTGGAAGGTGGGTCAAAGGGACTTAACTAGACTAGACCTCTGTCTACCCTAGTATTGGAAATTGCGTGAAGATATTTATTATAATTAGTATTAGAAGAAAACCGATGCCGAGGAGTAGCGTTTGCGAGCGAGAAGATCGGTGCTAGAACCTCCCTTGTCTATCAGCGAAGATTCGCGAGACCAAGAAAGGTTGAAATTAATCAAAAAATCAAATCACCCTTTAGTTTTCACGCTATTTCCAATACTGGAGTAGACAAGAGTCTAGACGATTAAGTCCTTTGAGGTGACAACGGGACAGGTAGTGAGCCTGTTCCCGTCTTTATGGCCAAGCCAACCATATATCATACATAAGTTTTAAACAAAACTTATTGATCTCCTCCTGGGTATCAAACTCGAGCTTCATGACTCCAATTCCGAACACCCAACCACTCGGCTATCGTAACACCCTGAACACCCTTAAAGATTGCTAGTCTCTAATATCAATTTATAATCCCTGAGTCAAGTCTCCCTAAATAATGATATGAAAAACGGAACCCCCCGGCAGAGGTAAAGTTTCCTTTGAAATGTCAGCGTTCGGGCAGGAGCTAGGAATGCACACCGATCCAATACGTCTTGAACCCCGAGGGCAATACGCAGGAGAACGAAGTAAAATGACAACATCTAACCCTCTTTCACTTGTAAACAAATTGAATTCTACGGAGGAATATGTTTAATTAATTTGTATTTTAAAAATCAAGTGTAAATGTAGTGTCGAAAGGTAGTCTTTGATCTTCAGTTGCAGAGACAGTAAGAAGTAAGACTGTAATAGTAAATAAATGAGGTGAGATTCAATAGCTTTAAGATTAATGTAAATTATTTGGAATTGAAGATACAAAATCAAAGTCTAGTTGGTACCAATATTTTACGGTCCCCGATTTATTGAATTAGTATGAAACATTCACTAAAAACTTTTAAAATGTCAGTATTTTTTTACAAATGACTAATTGTAAATTTGCTACACTATTTTATGAAAAGATAGATATAAAAATAAACCGTTTGTTTGGTCACTTCAGCTCACACGCAATTTAAAAACACCATCTGAAATACATTAAAGTAAATCAAAATGGTAAAAGTCACGATAGCCGAGTTGTTGGGTGGTCGGAATTTCGAGTCGAGAGACCCGAGTTCGATCCCCAGGTGGCAGTACCGATGAGTTTTTCAAAAACTTATGTACGAATTTCATCGTTAGCTTGGACATAAAGACGGCGACGGGCTCGCCACTTGTCACGTTGTCCCCAAAAGCGTCTTCGGTGGAAGGTGGGTCAAAGGGACTTAACTAGACTAGACCTCTGTCTACCCTAGTATTGGAAATTGCGTGAAGATATTTATTATAATTAGTATTAGAAGAAAACCGATGCCGAGGAGTAGCGTTTGCGAGCGAGAAGATCGGTGCTAGAACCTCCCTTGTCTATCAGCGAAGATTCGCGAGACCAAGAAAGGTTGAAATTAATCAAAAAATCAAATCACCCTTTAGTTTTCACGCTATTTCCAATACTGGAGTAGACAAGAGTCTAGACGATTAAGTCCTTTGAGGTGACAACGGGACAGGTAGTGAGCCTGTTCCCGTCTTTATGGCCAAGCCAACCATATATCATACATAAGTTTTAAACAAAACTTATTGATCTCCTCCTGGGTATCAAACTCGAGCTTCATGACTCCAATTCCGAACACCCAATCACTCGGCTATCGTAACACCCTGAACACCCTTAAAGATTGCTAGTCTCTAATATCAATTTATAATCCCTGAGTCAAGTCTCCCTAAATAATGATATGAAAAACGGAACCCCCCGGCAGAGGTAAAGTTTCCTTTGAAATGTCAGCGTTCGGGCAGGAGCTAGGAATGCACACCGATCCAATACGTCTTGAACCCCGAGGGCAATACGCAGGAGAACGAAGTAAAATGACAACATCTAACCCTCTTTCACTTGTAAACAAATTGAATTCTACGGAGGGAATGTGTTTAATTAATTTGTATTTTAAAAATCAAGTGTAAATGTAGTGTCGAAAGGTAGTCTTTGATCTTCAGTTGCAAAGACAGTAAGAAGTAAGACTGTAATAGTAAATAAATGAGGTGAGATTCAATAGCTTTAAGATTAATGTAAATTATTTGGAATTAAAGATACAAAATCAAAGTCTAGTTGGTATCAATATTTTACGGTCCCCGATTTATTGAATTAGTATGAAAAATTCGCTAAAAAACTTTTAAAATGTCAGTATTTTTTTTACAAATGACTAATTGTAAATTTGCTACACTATTTTATGAAAAGATAGATATAAAAATAAACCGTTTGTTTGGTCACTACAGCTCACACACAATTCAAAAACAGCATCTGAAATACATAAAAGTAAATCAAAAATGGTAAAAAGTCACGATAGCCGAGTTGTTGGGTGGTCGGAATTTCGAGTCGAGAGACCCGAGTTCGATCCCCAGGTGGCAGTACCAATGAGTTTTTCAAAAACTTATGTACGAATTTCATCGTTAGCTTGGACATAAAGGCGGCGACGGGCTCACCACCTGTCACGTTGTCCCGAAAATATCTTCGGTGGAAGGTGGGTCAAAGGGACTTAATTGTCTAGACTTAACCTCTGTCTACCCCTGTATTGGGAATTGCGTGAAGATATTTTTTTTTTATTTTTTAAAAATAGTATACCAGATTCCAAAACCAAAATAAATTTTAAAAAGTAACTTCTTGATTCGAATAAAAAACAAAAAAACATTTTAAGAAGTCAGCAGAACAGGCTGGCTGGCTGAAAGAAAAAGTAATTTCAAAAGCAAAGCTTTAATCAATTTTTTTATAATTAACACCAGTAATAAGCAAAAACAAAATACATAAAGCGAAACAAGGATGTATTCCATCCGCTATGGAACAATGTTCGATTAACAATAATGTTGAACAAACACTCACACCGCGCCCTGTTTTTGTTCGTTCAACGTGTTCGATAAACAAATATTTTCGCAGCAGACGAGGCTTTAGGCGTGCGAAAACACGCTTATGTAACAGATTAAATTAACTGAATATGTACTTTCATTTACACTTCGCTTCGCAGTCTCATTGGCATTGACTTCTAGGTTTAATCCGTGTGTTTTCTTGAGCTTCATTGCTATAAAAAGGTTTCTTGGTTCGAATCTCAGACTATATATAATAGTTTCTTCTTCTTTTTTACCACCTATTAAGAGTCCACAGCTGAACAAAGGCCTCCCCATAACTTTCCTCAGCCACCTGCATCCATCGACTTCCCGGAACATTAAATATAATAGTTTAATAGTATAATAGTGGCAATATTCTCAAGCCGTGTGGTAACGCCTTGAGAATATTGCAACTCCCTTTCTTTACTCGGGTGTCGTATAATGCGACTAAGGGACATAGCCTTGAATATCGCTATGGCAACCGATAGATGGTGAGATAACCATCTCTAAAAAATATCGGAGCAAAGTAATCTGACCGAAGACGGGCAGTGGAGTTTGAGGTGCGAGTGGTCTGGTACTGCGATCGCCCATCTGCTTGCCAAGCGTGTCGATTATGGCAAATCGTCCCTATGGGAGAGATCTATGTCCTGCAGTGGACCTAATTATGTATGTATGAATGTAAAATAATATTTAGTATTATATTATAATAGTTTAGTTATGATATTTTAGTATAGGACACTAAAGACACATAGAAAGGTCTTCCATCAAGCCATCTACCGGTAGCGATTGTCATTTTCAAGGCTCTATCCTTAATCGTCTGTTATAACACCTAAGAGAAGACTAGACCACCCCCTAACGTCCCCTGAAATTCTTATGCCGATATCAATCGTGAATACAAGTGCGGCACAGTTTGGTGTAGTTGATAATAAGTATAATATAACGGCATAATTTATATGCTTTAAAAATTCAATGAAACTTGCATCGGTTAAATCAATTAACAATAATAGAAATTTGGAACTAAAATAATGAAAACAATCTGCAGCTTCTGGAATCAACCTTCATTGTAAAGTATGTAATGACAAACATACTTTGTCCGTATTGTATGTCGTGAGACGCGCGTAATGTATGTAAAAACGGACAGACTGACAATTGTTGTTGTTACAATGAACAGAGAAACTATTGAACGCCACCGATAGGAAGTCGGAACAATCGCCTGATTAAAAACCTTCATTCAAAGCTACGTACAATAGTTGTATTGACTTACGACTGATACAATAGCCCACTCATATAATGGAATTACTCCATTGTATATGGGCATATTTTTAATGTTATAAATGTGACTGGCAACACTGCTATGATGAAATTCATCGAGCCATTTACGCTGCTGTGCATTAAAGAAATCTACACGCATTACCCTACTTCCTGGTTGTCGGGTGCAAATATACTCGTATCGTAAAAATAAAATAAATCGTAAGTTCTGTGGTCCCAGTTTCGATTTCTGGTGGGATGAATGTAGAAAATCACTTGTCTCTGTGTTTGTAGTATATAGGAATTTTCCAATTCCTAAACAGTGGACAAATTCCTTCCTCCGTAAGGTTTATTTGGCTTAATATTTCACTATGTATGCCTTTCTTAAAAGGAGTATTCGGAGAATTTCGCTTGAAAAGCGAATATGCTTTTGCAATGACAGACAGCAGTCGTCGTTCTGATTAATTTTTCACTGTGATTTTAAAATCCGATTGGGTTCTTGCGGATCCGGTATATACCAAACTTCAAAGTTAGAAGAACCGTAAAGAGGCTATTTCCGTATTAAATAAACTTTAATGTGATACATTATCAAACAAGACAGTCATCAGTGTCGCTTGTATTTATTATCACATGATTACGAGATAAAATTGATGTCTATAAAGCTACAAAGTGATTCAATAAATTTATGTAAAGGAAACATAAATAAAAAGATTCTTGTTCGGGAGATGTGCGAAAAACAAGTGAGTTATGTGGACAGGATGTCACGTAAACGTTATCACCTAGTCGCCTCACGCCTTTCTATTTTTATGTAACTTGTTGTCTGTAATTTAACGAAGATGAAATATTAAACAACAAACAGACGGCATTTGCCAAGGTGCAGCGGAAGTAGCAGGTTCGAAATGGGACAATTAAATATAAAAAATTAACGCTATTCCCAATACTGGGGTAGACAGAGGTCCAAACAATTAAGCCCTTTCGACCCATCCTTCACCGAAGAGAGAGAGAGATAGAGAGTACACTTTATTGCACACCATAAAAGAAAAAAAAGATAATATGACAAACAGTCTAAACATAAATGGTAGCACAATGGGCGGCCTTATCGCTCAAAGCGATTTCTTCCAGACAACGTTTTTTTTTTGAAGACTTCTTTTTTGGGACAATGCGATAGGTTGTGAGCCTTTCACCGTTTTCATATTCTTGGAAAAACTATTTAGTACAATATCATCTCGGCCACGATGAGTAAAGTAGGGTGATAAAGATTCACGAAAAGCTTTACATTCGACACTGGATCATTAATGTGCAAAAATTTTTGTTTACGCGCCGGCATATAATTCTTGACAACAATTTAAAGTGAATTTATTGCGTTCGGTAATAAAATAAAACATCGTGAGGGAACACACATGTCTGAGAAATATTAAAAAAAATTTAATACGTTATGTCGAGACCCTGAGAAGTGTTGGTGACGCACTACAGTACTGTGGCAATTTCTAAAGCTCAATGAAAAAAATCGTAACAGATGGTGATCCTGTCGCCATTTTAAAAGCCAACGTATCTAAGTTCCGTAGACATGTTCATGCATTTATGTAAGTACATATCTACGGTACGGCCTACTAAAAGTCTACTGCAAGACACAATCCTCCCATAAGTTGGGTTTGCCGTAATCGCCTAGCTCGGCAAGCAGATTGGCGAACACAGTACCAGGCACCTCGCACCTTAAAGTACCTTAAAGTAGTCTCTGGGGTGATAAATTATTTAAAAAAAAATATCTTCACGCAATTTCTAATACAGGGGTAGACAGAAGTCTAGTCTAGACAATTAAGTTCCTTCGACCCACCTTCCACCGAAGATATTTTCGGGACAACGTGACAGGTGGTGAGAACGTCGCCGTCTTTATATCCAAGACAGCGATATAATTCGTACATAAGTTTTTTTTGAAAAACCCATTGGTACGAGCCTGCCACCTGGAGATCGAACTCGGGTCACTTGACTTGAAATTCCGACCATCCAAATTTTTCGAAATTGTTTAACTGCGAACCAGTTTCGGTAGCCAGTGATATTTTCAAAGGTCTTTGCTTAGTCACCTCTTACGACACCCACGGGCAGATAGGTATATTCTAACGCCAAAACCATACGGCAAATAAATAGGAAAAGGAAAGAAAAATAAAAAATACAGTATTTATACTTTTTACAATTAGGTATTAACCTTTTAAGTTCTTTACATCTTAATAAAGAGCATGGTTTAGGTAAAAATGGAGCTGAGAACCCTCTTAATAGTTAGTGAATAATTACTGCAGCTCCTGAACACATGCAACCGACTTCAAAGAAAACTTGGCGAGGCACTTTCTAGCATTGTTTCGTCTAGTCAGTGAATAATGGCCAATATGAATAATGGTAAAAATTGCTGCACAGTTTCATTATCTAGGAATAATTTCACAAGAAATAGTTGTGAAATCATTTTGGCACGACGTTTAAAGTCCTGTTTACTTATTTACTATTGTATACACACGTTACGCGAATTAATTTAAAATGACGACACTAATTTCGTATTAAACGTAAGAGTCTTTTGCATCAAACTCTAAAATCAAGAAAATATGATTTTGCACAAATATTAACCTCTACTGAATACAAGCAATCTTTTTTCCCATGTTTTGTTCCATTACTGCCGCGTATTTTTTCGTCCTGCGCTCGCAAAAACTGAAGCTGCACCCCAGAGCACTTGAAATGAGAAAGCGTACAAACAGAAACGCATTAACTGGAATAATAAAGATGTAACATGTGTAGATACCGCAAACAACCGCTGGGAAGCTCCCCGGAGTACGTAGCGCAGCCCCGTAAAAGGATATTGTATATTCACGGCAGATGGACGATCGTAGATAATATTGTAGCGTGTATAGCACTGCCGCCCCGGTTGCCTCGTACTGCAAGCTGGAACAGCGAGGGTTGGGTTTGGGATAAATTAAGTTTCTGTACCTGTATTTTTGCCGAGCGCAGTCCATCTCAGGGTCATATGAGGTGGCACAGGCAAAGGTTTTTATTACATAATTTTATTAATTATCAAATAATTACTACATTATTGAGACTTGTAAAAGATTCGAACGTGCGATCTTACATGAGTATGATCGCGAAAGTTAAAAATAAATAAATATTTTCACGCAATTCCCAATACAGGGGTAGACAGAGGTCTAGTCTAGGCAATTAAGTCGCTTCGACCCACCTTCCACCGAATACATTTTCGGGGATCACGAAAGTTGGAGTCTTTCGCTCTGGCAACATTTAGCATTAAGACGGCTCTTGCATAAGAGTCCATAAATGTATCTAATGCTCCTAAGAGGCACGAAAGAGAGATAAAATTTCAACTCCTGCGGTTGAGACAGTGGTGAAAACTTCGAGACCGTATAGCGGTCACTGTTTATTCCTGCTGGTGTGAAATAATCTAAAAAATAATCTTTAATTTATTTTTAACGAAAAGATAAGCGTAGTTCTTTAAAATGGAAAAAAAGCTTCATTCATATTGATGGCCATAATATAAGAATATTATCACAATGGCGGCAAACATCACGCGTTCTCACCCGCACAGTATCATCACTGTTTCATCTTGTACGGTGGAAAAAAAAGGATTCAAGAATTTATTGTTATTTGTTTTTAACCCTCGACGCAATATAAGGGCCGTTATAAGTTTAACGAACGGATCTGGGTAACTGTGTACCTGAGTGTCTGTTTGTAGAATCGTAGCGGCCAAACGGAGAAATCGATTTTAATGTAGTTTTCTTTGTTCGAAAGGTGACTGCATGCGTCATGCTTTTGGGGGCTGGATGCGTCATCGGATTTTCAAAACATTTTTTCTTTCCCTTTTTCAAATAGGTTTTGGTTGAGGTTTGTGAAATATGATAAAATTATGACAAAAAGCGGATACCTACGGAGTTGCTTTGCTTATTTCTCCTATGTCAGGGAAACCTCATTACTAAACGAGGTTGATTTGACAAATTACATGAATTCTATGACGAAACATAAAGAATTTGACTTCATTTGAATTAATCGAGAGTTCTTATATAAATGAAATTGAAGAAAATTTGTTCCGCCGTTTTAAAGTCATTAGCTATTTTCTAATTGAAGAAGGGATTTGAGCAAGAATTACGATTCTTAACGATACGATAGTCATTCTGTTATTTTCGGGAGTTTTTATAGATATAAAATTTGTTAATATTATCAATAGGAGTAATTGCAGTAGTTAGAGTTACTATAGCCGAGTGGTTGGACGATCGGAACTCGAGATAAGACCCAAGTTTGATCCCCGGATGGTAGGCTCGTACCAAAGGTATTTTATCAAAAAAAAAAAAAAAAAACTTTTGTACGATTTTTATCGTTGGTTTGGACGGCAACGGTGGAAAGTGGGACGAAAATACTATATTATCGATACCTCTGTCAACCCCTGTATTGCGAATGGCGTGAAGATAGTTGTTAGGAAATTAGTTGAAATTATTTCTGATAAAACGACCTGAGCATTTGTGTGAGGGGAAATAGAGCAGGGCTGGCTGTCGTTAGCAGTATACGACGGTGCGGCGTTATGCAAATACAAAATAAGGGGGACGTACTTATTGGAGCGCGATTCGCAACACGCGTGTGACGTCACGGGGCGACATGTGCACTACAGCGGCTGGTAGCGCCGCCCCACGCTGAGAAACTGTACAACAGTACTTGTTCGTTATAGTACGCACTTTGTTATGTCTGTCTAATTTTGTATATTGACGACCTCCGTCGACGAGTACAGTACACGCCGGTTTTCGTAGCGTCGAATGTAGTAAATCACTTTTTCTACATTGTGGCAAGCGGATTAGCTTTCATACTACCAGACACCTAGCACAGACGCTGCTGCCCATCACTGGTCTGCTGAAGTTTGGTCTGGTATACTTTGAGACGATACTTAATATATAAATAATATTTGATATTTCACTCTGCATTAATCATTGTAAATATATAAATGTAGCTTTAAATATCAACTATTTAAGTCACGATAGCCGAGTGGTTGGGTGGTGGGAATTTCGAGTCAAGAGACACTAGTTCGATTCCCAGGTGCCACCGGCTCGTACAAATTAATTTTTCAAAAACTTATGTACGAATTATATTGTTGGCTTGGACATAAAGACTCACCACCTGTCACGTTGTCCCAAAATATCTGCGGTGGAAGGTGGGTCAAAGGGACTTAACTGTCTACTGAATGTAGGTATTGAGTGAAGATATTTATATATATTTTGTTTTAACTATTTAAGTACCAGTATATTACTATTTGTTCTCTCTACTCTGTAATTGTAATCTCTGTGTCTGTAATTGACTCTAAACAATACGTTTTTTTACTTATGCACTATTTCCATCTTTGGCATAGATATTTAGACGACAAATCACCTGTCACGTTGTCCGAAATAATCTCCGAAGTAATTACCGGGGATTATTGAATCCAATATACCAAATACTCCGTGTGGTAACGGCGTAAGAATATTGCCACTCCCATTCTTCCCGTAGATGTCATAGGAGGCTACTAACCGTGAATATCGTTAGGGCAATCGAAAATGGCGGGATAACCACCTCTAAAGATAACGGACCAAAATTATCAGACCGAAGATGAGCAGCATCGTCTGAAGTGCGAGTGGTCTGGTACTGATACTCCCCTTGCCAAGCATGGTGATTATGGAAAATCCTCCCTATGGGAGAGGTCTATGTCTTGCAGTGGATTTTAACAAGCCAATATGTATGTATATAAGTATTGAATCCAAAGGAGTGAACTATCTAGACCTCATATGTCTCAGTATAGCAATGCGTGAAATAAGTTTATCAATGTGTAATACTGAAACATTGAAATCTAGGGCAGTCGTAAAATACACACACACGGACCACTCTCAACATTACTGGAACAACCTACAGATTTATGATTCCTACGAACTGCGAGATAAATAAATCGACCATCACTTCATGAAGCACTTCATTTCCTGCCTCCCCCCGTTTCCGCTAATGAGAGCATTAGTCTCTCTCGAATCGCAACAGGTTCGTACTGTGACGCAGTTCGCGTCGATCAACGTACGTTTCTCCTTAGCTGACATAAATTGTGAATATTACCTTATATTTATTAAAACTTAACTTTCATGTTTATGGTGTGAGGATGAGTGGATGATGGATGGATGAGTTATGGTGTGGGAGGTCCAGGTATCAACAGTTCGCATGTGCTAGTGTATAGGGTAGAGGTATTGAAATAAAACCTCAAGATCCAAAATAGGAATTAAAATATTTTATAAGGATAAACAAGTTGCGAAGGGACACAGAATAAAAAAAGAAAAGATATTATCCAAAGGGAATAAATAGATAGATAGGTTAAATCATAAAGATAATACTCGTAAAAGCAACAAAAGTGTATTATTGCATTCGCACTTTTCTTTGAGAGGCCTATGTCCTGTAAATGTCATTCACAGGCAATTATTTATGTTAACCTAAATTGTCATAGAGCCTACTTCAAAAGGCCTTTATATTAGAAATGTTTTTATGAGGGATATTGTTTTATTTTCGTTTATTTGTCATAAAACACATAAACACATAGAAAGCGGTAACATCACATATATTGCTCTGATCCCAAAGTAGCTAAACTTCTATTACAGAATAGGTAACAACGAAGGCACTACAAACACTTAGACCCGAGATAGATAAAGCTATTTTCTGCATTGAATCGTCCGGGAATCAAACCCGGGACTGCTGAGTTTGCGACACCTCGAAAACCGGTATGCGCAACTCGTCCACAGAGGTCGTCTCATAATCATCTTTAAATATTTTCTTTTAATGATCATACACGCCTTTGAGTAAGGTACATCTTAAAATGAATGTATTGCTTAAACTAACTGTTAAATATATCGGTGTAGTACAGCGAACCCTTGTCATTTCTGCGTGTAGAGTGTTATCTACTTCCTTGGCGGTGCCAGCTCGACGGATTATTGAGTTTATCTCGTAGGGGGCCTCCCTAATGGCGCTGTTCCGCTGACGTCACTATCTACGTGACACGGACCCAGCCGTGGACCGTAACGTCGCTAAATATTAACTGTCCCTCGTATCGTACTTGGAGGATATTAAGATTTGCTTCATATGAGAAGGACAGTTTTAGTGCTATGTAGGTGTTAACTAAGTTTCATCATGTATGAAGAAAATGATGAATTTCAATGTAAGGATCGCGACACTTAGCGATCGGTTCTCCGTTAAGATTTCTGCGTGAAAATAAGTAAGTTTCAGATTGTATATATACATACATATACATACTTACAATTGTATATATATATATATATATATATATATATATATATATATATATATATATATATATATATATATATATATATTTATATATTTATATATATATATATATATATATATATATATATATATATATATATATATATATATATATATATATATATATATATATATATATATATATATATATATATATATATATATATATATATATATATATATATATATATATATATATATATATATATATATATATATATATATATATATATATATATATATATATATATATATATATATATATATATAAGTCAAGACACCATGAGTTTGATCCTCTGACCGTAGGCTCAAATAATGGGTTTTTTCAAAACTTATGTATGTACGATTTATATCGTTGACTTGGACACAAAGACAGCGAGAAGCTTACCACATATCATGTTATCCCAAAAAATGCCTTCGGTGGAAGATGTTGGTTCGGTGGAAAGGACTACTTGTCTAGACCACTGTCTACCCCAGTATTGGGAATGACGTGACGATTTTTTGTACAATGTTGGAAAAATATATCACCAAGCATGGAACACGTGTGTAGTGCTGTGCGGTGGAATCTAAAACCTTTGTGAAACACTGTGCTGACTCATCACAAGAGGATTAATAAAATTTTAACACTACTCGACGTCTCTTTTTACCAATTTCAAAAAAGGAGGAAGTTCCGTTGTAACTTTTTTAATAGTCCTATATGTTCATTTTGGCTTAATTCGTCTCTTGTCAATGAAGTGGTGAAGATTGTTTTGCGTTTTATCGAGTTTCAAATCACAACGTTCCTAAAGAAGCGAATGTGTAAATATCTTATATAATGTTGGCGAATGTAGACACTAGTTATTTACAAATATTAAATATATAATATACACCGATCATGCCCACATACATATATCGGCCTAAAAATCCTCTGCAGGACATACTCCTCTCCTGCCAGCAAATCGCAGTACCTGACACCTCGCACCACAAGCGTTATCAAAAAGCAAACCATGCATATTAAAATGATATTAGAAACAACATATGTGATAAATATCTTCACGCAAATCCAATACAGGGGTAGACAATGGTCTAGTCTAGATAATTAAGTCCCTCCGACCCATCTTCCACCGAAGAAATATCTTCACGCACAATCCCTGACGGGGTAGCCAGAGAGAACAGATCGCCAAGTGTCACGATCCCTACATACCTCTTTCGCTTCTTTCAGATTCATCATATTTTTCATATATGCACGTCTAGCTATCCGAGTACTCTTGACCCTCCCCTCTTCGAATAAAAAAAAACATATGTAATAACATATAAACCTTAAATAACAAAAATGGTGATTGGAATTCAAGTATAGAGACCCGAGTTCAATCCCCTGGTGGTCGACTCGTACCAGTACCAAAAATCTATTGTTTTTAACAAAAACTTATGTACGATTTATCTCGTTGGCTTGGACATAAATACGGCGACGGGCTCACCATCTGTTACGTTGCCCCGAAAAATATCTTCGATGGAATGTGGTTTGAAGGGACTTAACTGTACTAGACCTCTGTCAACTTCTGCATTGGCTAAAAGATATTTATTTATATTATTTTAAGAAAAATAATGTGATAACTGGTACAATTATATGGTACTTTTGCTTGTAGACGTAGATGTAGCCACATATTCCAATCCATTAACAATTTGCAATAAAATTACAAATTAATAAATTTAACCTCATAACTACATACAATGTAGTTATGAGGTTAAACAAATGAACTTCTTAGTACAATATACTTTTTATTCTAGTTTTGGGACTTTTTCCGACAGTGCTGTGACAGTTCCATCGTACCCGAATTCCCGAATATAATATACCGTTATTTTTATTTTATTTTATTTGTATGTGCCACAAAGTTGTTTTTATTTACAAGTAATTATTTTGTTAACAGTAAGGCCAACACACAATTTATTAAATTTACTAACAATATTCACATTGAGGATTAATTTAATCTTTGCGCGTTAATTTCAGCGTATGTGTATATGATAAGCGTGTGTACATGTGTGCCCAATTTATTTATTGATTTCATATTTAAAGCGGCTTTTGGATAGATTGTATATGTCTTATTATATATAAGTAATTATTATTATTATATATGTAAGCATCAACAATACGTCACAATGTGTACTTTTTAGACTTAATTAAAGGTACGTTAAACAAATGTGTCATGATATAAATATAAATTTGATTAATTACAGTATTTGTTAAGTTAAAGATATTTCGCTGAATAGCAGTCGCCTGCCGTCATAGTCAAATGCAATAGTCAACCCTCAGATACAGGACAGTTAGTTTGTTATCCCCCTACTCAAATAAAATTGCGTGTACGTGTGTCGAATGCAACAATTTGCACACGTCACAGGACACGCTTGAGATTTCTATGACGTTTGCAAATTCATTTCGGAACGTTTCCGTAGTGTATCGATAATTAACGCGTGAGATAAATGGTTAGCCGTTCGTCCCACGCGATCCCAAGCGTGTTAAAACTTTGCGCAATTAATTTGAAATTGGAAACAACGTACCTACTCGAGAGTTATAGCTAACATTACATACATCGACGACCCCTGTAAACGAGTGGCGGATTTCATGGTGTAGCCAATGTCCCGTGTTCGATTCTCGGTCGGGTCCAAGTAAAGAACACTTTTTCTACATTTTATCGGGTCGGGGTGTTTGTTATATCTTCTTTGTTTCTGATTCCTTGAAACTACTGTTAACAGATATATACTACCCGTCATGTTGTCGCAAATAATCTCCGGTTGGCGGAAAGGACTTTATTGACGACAACATAATAATAAATAATAATTTATGTAAGCAGCTGTCGCTTCTCAGATTAATCAATCGGCAATAATAGATTTCGATGGGATTAGATGTGTAATAATATGATGTTTTTATATCTTATTAAACTTATTATATTAAAAAATTACTTCAGTGAATGATAGGTCGAGGGGACTTTTTGTCTAGACCTCTGTCTACCGCAATACTAGGAATGGCGTGAAAATATTTTGTGTACATACTTCTATTTTGTTCGACAGTTGTGTATTTACAGTGAATTTAGTACTTTTCCTATACCTTGTTAGTTTATAGCTATCCCCACCGGAACTTCGCGGTGAGGCCCCGCGCTCAACAAACAATGGTATTATTTTGACAGCTCATGCCTTCTGCCCAATGGAATTAGAAGCCGAGTCGTGTTGACGCAAACGAAATCAAAACATCCGACCGAGTTCGGGAATTTATCAAATTTGTCAGCGATTGTGCGATAAAAACAACAAACTGTGTTCTGTAAACAAATGGTGGAAGACATTAAGACGCATTTTATATGGAAATAGTAATAGTATAGTAGTTTATTGTACAGCACATATATGCAGGAAATAAATGCTACAGAAACAAAACTCAAAAGATTATTTACCTAAATCGTATTAAACAAATAAATATCTTTGCGTCATTCCTAATGCAGTGACCCACCTTCCACCGAAGATATTTTCGGGAATAGGTGACAGGTGGTGAGCCAGTCGCCGTCTTTATGTCCATGCCAACGATATAATTCGTACATAAGTTTTTGAAAAACCCATTAATACGCCTGCCACCTGGAGATCGAACTCTGGTCTCTTGACTCGGCTATCGTGACTTCTCCTTCTTCTGGAATCGTATAAACATACTTTATATTCTCAATAGATAAATTAAAATTTTTGATGTACAGTAAGGCGATCTCTTTCAGACAATCTGAAGGCTAAAGATAAACTGGAATTATTAACAGTCGGATAATGTGTTTTATTATAGACGTACATATTTTTATCTAAATTGGCATATGTTCATAAAAAGTATATAAATACATATAAAGAAAATCAAAAAATATAATAACTATTTGATGCTAATAATGATAAATAATTACAATGTTAGTTAATAGTTGTGAATGTCATTTTTGAGTTTTTCTAGAGTTGCTAGAGCCACAATAGCCGATTGGTTGGGTGGTCGGAATTTCGAGTCAATAGACCCAAGTTCGATCGCCAGTTGGTAGGCTCGTACCAATGAGTTTTTCAAAAACTTTTGTACGAATATCGTTGGCTTGGACATAAAAACGGCGACGGGCTCACCACCTGTCACGTTGTCCCGAAAATATTTTCGATGGAAGGTGGGTCGAAGGGACTTAATTCTCTAGACTCGACCTCTGTCTACCGCAATACTAGGAATGGCGTGAAAATATTTTGTGTACATACTTCTATTTTGTTCGACAGTTGTGTATTTACAGTGAATTTAGTACTTTTCCTATACCTTGTTAGTTTATAGCTATCCCCACCGGAACTTCGCGGTGAGGCCCCGCGCTCAACAAACAATGGTATTATTTTGACAGCTCATGCCTTCTGCCCAATGGAATTAGAAGCCGAGTCGTGTTGACGCAAACGAAATCAAAACATCCGACCGAGTTCGGGAATTTATCAAATTTGTCAGCGATTGTGCGATAAAAACAACAAACTGTGTTCTGTAAACAAATGGTGGAAGACATTAAGACGCATTTTATATGGAAATAGTAATAGTATAGTAGTTTATTGTACAGCACATATATGCAGGAAATAAATGCTACAGAAACAAAACTCAAAAGATTATTTACCTAAATCGTATTAAACAAATAAATATCTTTGCGTCATTCCTAATGCAGTGACCCACCTTCCACCGAAGATATTTTCGGGAATAGGTGACAGGTGGTGAGCCAGTCGCCGTCTTTATGTCCATGCCAACGATATAATTCGTACATAAGTTTTTGAAAAACCCATTAATACGCCTGCCACCTGGAGATCGAACTCTGGTCTCTTGACTCGGCTATCGTGACTTCTCCTTCTTCTGGAATCGTATAAACATACTTTATATTCTCAATAGATAAATTAAAATTTTTGATGTACAGTAAGGCGATCTCTTTCAGACAATCTGAAGGCTAAAGATAAACTGGAATTATTAACAGTCGGATAATGTGCTTTATTATAGACGTACATATTTTTATCTAAATTGGCATATGTTCATAAAAAGTATATAAATACATATAAAGAAAATCAAAAAAATATAATAACTATTTGATGCTAATAATGATAAATAATTACAATGTTAGTTAATAGTTGTGAATGTCATTTTTGAGTTTTTCTAGAGTTGCTAGAGCCACAATAGCCGATTGGTTGGGTGGTCGGAATTTCGAGTCAATAGACCCAAGTTCGATCGCCAGTTGGTAGGCTCGTACCAATGAGTTTTTCAAAAACTTTTGTACGAATATCGTTGGCTTGGACATAAAAACGGCGACGGGCTCACCACCTGTCACGTTGTCGAAAATATTTTCGATGGAAGGTGGGTCGAAGGGACTTAATTCTCTAGACTCGACCTCTGTCTACCACAATACTAGAATGGCGTGAAAATATTTTGTGTACATACTTCTATTTTGTTCGACAGTTGTGTATTTACAGTGAATTTAGTACTTTTCCTATACCTTGTTGGTTTATAGCTATCCCCACCGGAACTTCGCGGTGAGGCCCCGCGCTCAACAAACAATGGTATTATTTTGACAGCTCATGCCTTCTGCCCAATGGAATTAGAAGCCGAGTCGTGTTGACGCAAACGAAATCAAAACATCCGACCGAGTTCGGGAATTTATCAAATTTGTCAGCGATTGTGCGATAAAAACAACAAACTGTGTTCTGTAAACAAATGGTGGAAGACATTAAGACGCATTTTATATGGAAATAGTAATAGTATAGTAGTTTATTGTACAGCACATATATGCAGGAAATAAGTGCTACAGAAACAAAACTCAAAAGATTATTTACCCAAATCGTATTAAACAAATAAATATCTTTGCGTCATTCCTAATGCAGTGACCCACCTTCCACCGAAGATATTTTCGGGAATAGGTGACAGGTGGTGAGCCAGTCGCCGTCTTTATGTCCATGCCAACGATATAATTCGTACATAAGTTTTTGAAAAACCCATTAATACGCCTGCCACCTGGAGATCGAACTCTGGTCTCTTGACTCGGCTATCGTGACTTCTCCTTCTTCTGGAATCGTATAAACATACTTTATATTCTCAATAGATAAATTAAAATTTTTGATGTACAGTAAGGCGATCTCTTTCAGACAATCTGAAGGCTAAAGATAAACTGGAATTATTAACAGTCGGATAATGTGCTTTATTATAGACGTACATATTTTTATCTAAATTGGCATATGTTCATAAAAAGTATATAAATACATATAAAGAAAATCAAAAAAATATAATAACTATTTGATGCTAATAATGATAAATAATTACAATGTTAGTTAATAGTTGTGAATGTCATTTTTGAGTTTTTCTAGAGTTGCTAGAGCCACAATAGCCGATTGGTTGGGTGGTCGGAATTTCGAGTCAATAGACCCAAGTTCGATCGCCAGTTGGTAGGCTCGTACCAATGAGTTTTTCAAAAAACTTTTGTACGAATATCGTTGGCTTGGACATAAAAACGGCGACGGGCTCACCACCTGTCACGTTGTCCCGAAAATATTTTCGATGGAAGGTGGGTCGAAGGGACTTAATTCTCTAGACTCGACCTCTGTCTAACCCTGTATTGGGAATTGCGTGAAGATATTTTATTTTCTAGCGTTGCGGGCGAATTTGTGGTGGAAATTTTCATTCCATAAACTTATGAAATTGATTACATATATTTATTCATTCCATAAACTTATGAAATTGACAAGAGATAAATCTCCAGAAAACAGGGTATCTTCATTCTGTAGAGCTGTGACAATGTGAAAAATTAACAATTTGTACGTTTGTTAATTTTTCACATTGTCACAGCTCTACAGAATGAAGTTGCATATGTAATATTATACAACTAATATTATTTTACTAATATTATTCCTGACACTTTACGTAACGACCTATAAAAGTTCACTTCTTTTATGGTTGTAGGGTGAGAAACAAGGTAACTGTTCATCTGATGGTAAGTGGCTATAGTATATATATCTAATAAAATCATGTGCCGGCAGCATATGATTTTATTAGATTAGATAGTCTAGTTGGTAGTGATCCTGTCTTTAATCGTTGCGGGTTCGAATCCCGCTAGAGGCAAACATTTGTGCGATGAATATGAATGTTTGTACCCGAGTCATGGGTATGAATATGATATGTAAATGCTAACGGTATAACAAATGGTATATAATAATATGGCTATAGGCTCACCACCTGTCACGTTGTCCCGAAAATATTTTCGATGGAAGGTGGGTCGAAGGGACTTAATTCTCTAGACTCGACCTCTGTCTAACCCTGTATTGGGAATTGCGTGAAGATATTTTATTTTCTAGCGTTGCGGGCGAATTTGTGGTGGAAATTTTCATTCCATAAACTTATGAAATTGATTACATATATTTATTCATTCCATAAACTTATGAAATTGATTACATATATTTATTCATTCCATAAACTTATGAAATTGATTACATATATTTATTCATTCCATAAACTTATGAAATTGATTACATATATTTATTCATTCCATAAACTTATGAAATTGATTACATATATTTATTCATTCCATAAACTTATGAAATTGATTACATATATTTATTCATTCCATAAACTTATGAAATTGATTACATATATTTATTCATTCCATAAACTTATGAAATTGATTACATATATTTATTCATTCCATAAACTTATGAAATTGATTACATATATTTATTCATTCCATAAACTTATGAAATTGATTACATATATTTATTCATTCCATAAACTTATGAAATTGATTACATATATTTATTCATTCCATAAACTTATGAAATTGATTACATATATTTATTCATTCCATAAACTTATGAAATTGATTACATATATTTATTCATTCCATAAACTTATGAAATTGATTACATATATTTATTCATTCCATAAACTTATGAAATTGATTACATATATTTATTCATTCCATAAACTTATGAAATCGTATAAACATACTTTATATTCTCAATAGATAAATTAAAATTTTGATGTACAGTAAGGCGATCTCTTTCAGACAATCTGAAGGCTAAAGATAAACTGGAATTATTAACAGTCGGATAATGTGTTTTATTATAGACGTACATATTTTTATCTAAATTGGCATATGTTCATAAAAGTATATAAATACATATAAAGAAAATCAAAAAAATATAATAACTATTTGATGCTAATAATGATAAATAATTACAATGTTAGTTAATAGTTGTGAATGTCATTTTTGAGTTTTTCTAGAGTTGCTAGAGCCACAATAGCCGATTGGTTGGGTGGTCGGAATTTCGAGTCAATAGACCCAAGTTCGATCGCCAGTTGGTAGGCTCGTACCAATGAGTTTTTCAAAAACTTTTGTACGAATATCGTTGGCTTGGACATAAAAACGGCGACGGGCTCACCACCTGTCACGTTGTCCCGAAAATATTTTCGATGGAAGGTGGGTCGAAGGGACTTAATTCTCTAGACTCGACCTCTGTCTAACCCTGTATTGGGAATTGCGTGAAGATATTTTATTTTCTAGCGTTGCGGGCGAATTTGTGGTGGAAATTTTCATTCCATAAACTTATGAAATTGATTACATATATTTATTCATTCCATAAACTTATGAAATTGACAAGAGATAAATCTCCAGAAAACAGGGTATCTTCATTCTGTAGAGCTGTGACAATGTGAAAAATTAACAATTTGTACGTTTGTTAATTTTTCACATTGTCACAGCTCTACAGAATGAAGTTGCATATGTAATATTATACAACTAATATTATTTTACTAATATTATTCCTGACACTTTACGTAACGACCTATAAAAGTTCACTTCTTTTATGGTTGTAGGGTGAGAAACAAGGTAACTGTTCATCTGATGGTAAGTGGCTATAGTATATATATCTAATAAAATCATGTGCCGGCAGCATATGATTTTATTAGATTAGATAGTCTAGTTGGTAGTGATCCTGTCTTTAATCGTTGCGGGTTCGAATCCCGCTAGAGGCAAACATTTGTGCGATGAATATGAATGTTTGTACCCGAGTCATGGGTATGAATATGATATGTAAATGCTAACGGTATAACAAATGGTATATAATAATATGGCTATAGGCTCACCACCTGTTTCGTTGTCCTAAATAGACTTCGGCGAAAGGTAAGTCAAAGATACCTCACTGTCTAGATCTCTGTCTACCACAGTATTGAAAAATTTCGTAAAAAATATATAAAATGTAAACGTCATTCGCAAAAATACGCAAAAGCAAAGTTATGATCGGCTGAACACAGTGCCGGGTGCTGTATTTAACATAACTGAATAGATATTATCAGAAAGGTGTAAGCCGATTAGCGCGCATGAATGATGCGCATAATCCCGGCACGCGGGTGCCGGGTATAAATCCTATTTGAAATACGACATGAAAATATAAGCAGTGCTTAAAATTTTAATTTGTTGCCCAGGACGTGAAATTAAGTATTGAAAACGTTACATTTAAAGTAGAATAATAATTATTAATTCATAGGTTTAGGGTTGCTGCTTACCTTACTTTAAATCAACAATCCCTAATAGGAATCGTTTTTGTAAGGAATAGCCCATTTTCGTAACGTGAATTGGGCTTCTAAAACGATAGCTGCGCGTTTAAAATGCGTCAATCTTCACGTCTTTCCCGATACAGGAGAAGACAGAGGTCTAGACAATTAAGTCCTTTTGACCCACATTCCACCGGAGACATTTTTGGGACAACGTAACAAGTGGTGAGTTCGTCGCCGTCTTTATGTCCAAGCCCATGATATAAATCGTACATAAATTCCGAAAACTGCGAATAATAAATTCCGAAAAACCTAGCCACTCGGCTATCGATTTAAAGTGCGTGTGTATGGTACAGTGATCGTCAATCCGCTTGTCAATCTGAGAATGATTATAACAAACCCTCCTGTTTCCTGCAATGGAATTTTACGAGCCCTTATGTAATGGCTTAATTGACCGATAACTTTGCGATCAACCATTAATCTTTGACGTCATGTGTTATTCTCATTTTGTTGGTTTGCATTTACAAAAACTCTTTACTCTAAAGCCGCATGCACTTAAATTGCTTGAACTACATTTCCACAAAAGAGTTTGAACAAAACTAAATGCGACTCGAAACAATAAGTGTTTTGTTGTTAATTCGCTGTTCGCACGAATCGCCGCCGGCGAATCGCTTTTAGCGAATGACGTCTAATAACGCTAAGAAGCGGTGCCCCCCCCCCCTCCCAACCCTCCCTACAAAGTAACGTTAAAACGCCAAGCAAACACGGACCCCTCGCCCGGACACGGAACGCAAACATTGTCGAACACACTAACGCATACGTTAAAAAGTTTAAAGTGTTGACAATTCACGGAGAAGTATTTTAGCACTACACGACGTTTGTGCTTACTTTAATTTTATATTTTCTATCTCGTACCTACGTATTTGTATGTATTTTAAAGGTGATATATTAACGGGGGTCGATGTAGGTTGAGATAACTTTCGAAGGTCAGTTTAGCAAATTGAACGAAGCCTTCTTCGTAAACATTTGCTTTAATGCAAACGTGCGTGTATGATGAAAATTATGAATTTGAATGAACCGAAAGAAGTATGCAAGGACCGTCGAGATCTGTTCTCCCTAAGTACCCCGTCCCTAAGGACTATGCATGAAGATATAATAATAATTAAAGTTGATAGACTCCTTCTCCACCTGGGAGTCATCTATGTCGTTACTTTTACCTAATTCTGACGCCTAAATGCAGTATACTGCCCTTATTAAAATATAATATTAACAGATAGCCAGTTTGTTATTAACGGCTATCCAATACAGGGGTCCAATACAGAGGTATAGTCTAGACAACTAAGTTCGACTGTAAGCTCTTTTTTATAATAAAATCATAAAAGCTTGTATTAGTACAATTCAGAACTATAATTTTAGAATAAAAAATCTGTAGTGGTTCGTGTGGTGCCATTATCAATACATCTAATCTTGGCGTGTCGCAACTAAAAGCAATGTCGTATGGTTTATTACTGGACTGCAGAGAACATACAGAAATACAACAACAGCTCGAACAGCCATTACTAATATAGGAGTAGACAGAGGTCAAGACAATCTTTTCGTCCTTTATATAATCTTTGTAAATCGAACATAAGTTTTTTTTTAAATCCATTGGTACAAGCCTTGGGGATCGAAATCAGGTCTCTTGACTCGAATCAAGTTTCCGATTGCAGTTGCAGGACGCTACGAGCGTGCTGCAACTGCAATCGGAAATATTTAGAACTGTCATGGACAGAAATCCTATGACGTCGATACTCCACTGATTCTTTGAGTATATGTTAGTAGAAAACTTTGCGCCACTTTTTTTAACAAAATGCCATAATATTAATAATAACTATAGTTTATATGAAGTACGCAAACCATTTTTTTTCTCTTTAATTTAATAACAAAAAGTTAAATTTATTTAAAATACATTAAACGGAATAAAAAATTCATACATATATAGGGACAATATAGCATACATAGCTCCGATCCCAAAGTAAGAAGCCAAAGCACTTGTGTTATGTAATTAGAAACAACTAATACAAAAAGTGGCTTTCTACATTGACCCGCCCGGAAATCGAACCTGGGATCTCCGGGCTGGCGATACCTTGAAAACCAGTTTGAACCTCACATGAGCACAAAGGTCGACCACAAAAATACATGTGATAATGTAAGACACACATAATTGTTTTCAATACCAAAAATATCATGAAACTAAACTACATAGAATAGGAATTCACATTTGAAACTCAAACGTATTTTATTCAGATACGAACCTAGGACCGTTTGGCGTGAATTCCCCTTGATCGGTCGACGTGCGCATCCCTCGGTTTATGAAAATGTACGGATGCAATTCAATATTGCAGCGTAGCGCTCTTCGTGTGGCGCAAGTGATGGACGCACAGCGTTCAGTTACGTTATATAAATTTTGGCTTACGATCATAATTCAAATTTTAATCTAAATCTGTGAGCAATTGTTCAAACACTGACTATAAAAAGCTGTCATTGAGTAAAATTATATTAGTAAAATGATTACTGGTGGATATAGATGAGAACCAATAAGCGCCCGCTTTCTCATAACTAAATTTGAGAATAACTTTTACGACTAAAAACTTTTTATAATTTAATCACTTGATCACTTTTTCTAAACCTTTTTCGAATCCTTGGGACATCGAAATTCAAATTAAGAGTTTGATTCCCCGGAGGAAGTCTCATCCTTATGACTTTTTTAAAAACTTGTGTTTTTGTATCGTTAGATTAGGCACTAAGAGGCGACAGGCTCACCAGCTGTGTTTGTTATCAACATTATCGTACACCATTAGTATTTTGTACTAAATAAACACCGACAAAAAGTTAGGGGTCGAAAGAACATATTTTTCTACAACTCTTACTACCCCAGTATTGGGCGATGCGTGAATATAAAATAACTCTGTTGTCAAGTCCATCGCGTGTAACCTGCAGCGTGGGAGCGGCAAATCAGAGCACGCTCAAAGCATGTGCACCCCGTCACTGCGCCCGCTGGCTGCTACACAACATGTCTCACGTTTGTGTCTAAGCGAAAAACAACATGAAATCAATCACAAAGTATGTATATTAAAACTATAATAGAAGAATCAAATTAACTTGAACATTTTTTCAACTGTTATGGAATTTATATTGAACACATTAATTACAAAAAATGTTAGGGTTGAATGGAAATTCCGGTAACCCGTAATTATCAATCGCTTTCCATTAACTTTATCTTTAATATGTTTTTATTACTGACTTTAAAACTAATGCAAATCTAATACTGCTACTCAGCTGCTATTCAGCGACGCAAATGGGCAAGGATAAGAACTGGATATCCACCTGATGGCAAGTGATTACCAATTCCAATGTCCCGATTCACCAAAGAGATGGAGATACATTTCTGCTCTTTAGGCAAGGAATCTAACTAGGCAGATGAAGGGAGGAGGGGAAGATATGGGTTAGTAGGTCTCCAGTCTCCAATCTACTATTTGCTGCAGAAGTAAACCATAGAGTCACGATAGCCTGGTGGTTGGGTGATCGGAATTCGAGTCAAGAGACCCGAGTTCAATCCCCAGGAGCCTCGTATCAATGGGTTTTTCAAAAACTTATATACGAATTACATCGTTGGCTTGGACTTGGGTTCCCCACCTATCACGTTGTCCCAAAAATATATTCAGTGGAAGGTGGGTCATAGGGACTTAATTGTCTAGATTAGACCTCTGTCTACCCCTGTATTGGGAATTGCGTGAAGATATTTATTTTTTATTTTACTGTTGAAGTAAATCACGATTACGTGAGGTCATTTATATAACTACTGATGACTGGATAAAAGCAGTGAATAGAATTTTATTTAGTTGTAAAATGAAGGTCCGTGTTTTACAATATTAATGCTGTAAAACCTATTTTGCATAGGTACGTTTAACTACCTTACAATATATATTAGGTTCAGAAGTTTAATTATTAAACACAAAATATAATATATCTATATTCTAAAACACATTGTATCTGAAGCAAAGAATTCCTTTAGCTCTCATTGAGTAACATGTCGCAACATACCAAAATAGGTACTGCTTTGAATTATTTATTGTCCATTGAAAATGTATTACCCTTCTCAAAGATTCAAACCTTTGGGATTTTAAATGCTTTCGCGCTATGCGTCACAATAACCCCTGCAAAGAATAGCTACTTTTATATTATAAAAAAATACTGAACCTGTTCCAAACGAATGTCAAAGGATTTCGAAACAAGAAGTAGCGGAACGAGTACAAGTGAAGTCATTTAAATAACAAGTTCTATTTAAATCATCGCCTTTTGAAATACGTGGAAAAGAAACTAACCGTGAGCCTGAGCGTACGCTGAAAAGCGAAGAACAAAATATTCCATGTATAAGGTAAATGAAAGACGAACGTAATGTAAACGTTACGTGATGCGAGCCAACGGTCTGGTTGCGCTCCGAAACATTATTCACATTCGCTTATGGATGGCAGGCTGAAAGGATATCAGACTCACAAATCCGACCCCATTCAGCCTTTTATAAACCGTTGCATTATGTATGCGCCCGTCCGTCACGACGATTCAGGTCAAACATGCACATAATGCCGATATCAAAATAAATTAAGCTAATTTAGTAAACAGCATGAATGCCCTCGGGTGTGCTCGTGATGTCCGCCCTAACGTGACCCCTCACGAAATCACGGACGTGGCTCATTACTTATACTGTCAAAACGCAGAATTGAAAGGAAAATAAAGCATTGGTGAAACGGAAAGCTGCGTGTAGGACGATCGACCCACGGGATGGCGAGGAGAATGCGTTCGTGTGGAAGATAGATAGACACTGCTTCAGAACCTGACAGCAAACGTCATTTACGATGAAAATGTGATTATAAAAGCAAGCAGTTTTGAGAACACGTCAATTACATGATGTCCAAATTATCAATGTTACTCCCGTTGGAGACTCGGTCTCCAAATGTAACATGATCTCTGAGCGTAGCGGCAGTCGAGATTATCGTCAATTTTTGATATGTATATATCATATGCCATTCCTAATACTGGGGCAAATAGAGATGTACACAATTAAGTCCTTTCGACCCACCTTTCACCGAAGGCATATTTTGAGATTACGAGATATATGGTGAGCCCGTCACCGTCTTTTATGTCCAAGCCAAAGTCTAAATCATATATACGTTTTGAAAAAAAAAAAACCATTGTCACCGATTACCTAACCATTCGGCAATCGTGACTATTTTTAATATGTCTTATATATTCATTTACTTTTTAAAGTAACTATTATCGCCATTAGGATTATGTAGATAAATATAATTGATATTCACAAAAGTCACGATAGCCTAATGGTTGGGTGGTCGAAATTTCGAGTCGAGAGGCCCGAGTTCGATCCCCTGGTGGCAGGCTCGTATCAATGGGTTTTTCAAAAACTTATGTACGAATTATGTCGTTGGCTTGGACATAAAGACGGCGACGGGCTCACCACCTGTCACGTTGTCCCGAAAATATCTTCGGTGGAAGGTGGATCAAAGGGACTTAATTGTCTAGACTATACCTCTGTCTACCCCTGTATTTGGAGTTGCGTGAAGATATTTATTTATTTTATTTTTATAATTGATATCTACTCTGAACATCAAAACATGTATCAAGAAATCATGTAAAAATGCAAGTTTCCTAATAAAAACAACCTTACGAGCATACTATTAATTCGAGAGTTAGCCAGAAGCTTAATTTGTACAATGTGGTCCAAGCCTACGATAAATCGTTCATAAGTTGCGAAAAAATCCATTTGGTGTGAGCCTGTTTCATAGGGAATCTCTAATCTCCTGATTCAAAAGCCGCTAGGGGAAGAGATTTCAAGGTAATAGGTACCATCAGATCCTTAGAAAATCAAGATTTGCAAACAGGGTACGGGCAGTAGTGTCTGAAGTAGTATCTGGCGAATGCGATCGCCAATCCGTTTACCAAGCGTGGTGATCTGCGGTAATCTGCGGCGGTGCTCTTTCCATAAAAGGCCTTTATCTTGAAGTAAACTTTTAGAAATCATACTGCAACACGTACAACTATAATAACTAATAATTGAAAAATTGGTACACTATACCATTGCCTTTAACTCAGACTGACTTATACGACTAAAGAATATTGTAATATAACGTTATTTGTAATATATTTAAAATACCACACTGCAATCAAAGTCTTTCTTTCTTGCAAATCTTGGTAACTATTTATTTTAAAATTAAAGAAAAAATTATTTGAGATCACACAGAAAGCTCTTTTAGTTGACATTTCACACAACGCAGTTAGATAATATTTAAAAAAAATCTATCCTGTCCTCGAAACGTGACCCCCATATTTAAATTTCGTCTATTCACGTCACTCCTCCGCGTTGGGTCACAGATTGATGTTTACCAAATTTCAATTTAATAGGTCTTGTAGATTCAGAGAAAATGGATTATGACGGACTGACTGACGACACAGGAGTGTTCCTATAAGGGTTCCGTTTTTGATTCGGAAGGAACAACGGACGGATAAAAATCAATTGTAGCCATATTTTTTTTTATAGAAAAGGCCGGCAAACGAGCAGTCGGCTCACGTGATGGTAAGTGATTTCCGCCGCCCATGAACACCCGCAATACCAGAGGCATAGCAGATGCGTTTCCGGCCTTAGAGTGCCCCCCCTCCCCAGAATTGGTGGAGGGGGGTGTGTGGGCCACCGGTTACCTGCACTCACCAGACGAAACGCAGAAGTTTGTTAGACTTCTACTTCACGCCGGTATTCTGTGAGGTCGTGGTACTTCCCCGGTCGAGCCGGCCCATTCATGCAACAACAAAAGCTGATGCGTGGCTCTACCACTGTTAAAAGTTAGCTATATACGCCAACAATATTTTAATACACGGGTGAATATTTTTACTTGATGATCCGAAAGTTCCATTGGTAGTAATCCTACCTTCGAAGACAAGGATTGTGGGTTTGAATTTCGCTGAGAAAAAATATTAATGTGGTAAATATAAATGTTTGTGTCATGTCACGTACACAAATAGGCTTCGCTGAAAGGTTGGTCAAAAGAAATCAGTTTTCTCAATCTCTGTCTATCGCAGTATTAGTAATATGCATGAATTTTAAGATAGCGCACGGACGAAATTTGCGTGCTGAAAAAAGTTCTCCATAAAAATATAACTAAATAGGAATTAGAAAAATATCTATTATGATTATTACAGTGTTATAAGTTTTGGAAAAACTTTGTTACCAAAGAGTTATTCCTACTTATTGTACCAAAGAGTTTTATCCAATTACCGATGATCTTCATATTACGATTATATTATTGGCTTGGACTTAAAGACGACGACCAACTGTCACGTTGTGTCAAAACTTCGTCTTCGGAGAAAGGTGGGTCGAAGCGACTTAATTGTCTGGACCCCTGACTACTCCATGTGATGGTGTGAAGATATTTTTATTCTATCAAACTGAAGAGTTATTACCAACATACATAGATATTCGAGACGAAGCTGGTTTCAATACGTATGTGGTCGCATCTGGCGCGTCCCGATTGTGTCTCACAATGGGCCGAGCTCCGAGCTTCCAGCTCGTACAATAACAACTGCCCCGAGACGACTGGCCCGGTATTGATTCATCGGCAAGACAAACATAGATGTTCGTGCACCTGATGCAATATTAAACGTACACCTCATATAATAAAATAAAATACTGAAGAAATAAAGATGTAGGTTTCTAGAGCACGGTCTGTACGCGTTACGTCTATTTTAATCGGTTATATTTATTTATCTTCATTTCTATATATATATTTTCACGTATACTACATATATATTTTCACGATAGCCGAGTTGTTGGGTGGTCGGAATTTCGAGTCAAGAGACCCAAGTTCGATCCCCTAGTGGCAGGCTCATACCAATGGGTTTTTCAAAAACTTATGTATCGACGCCAAGGGACTCACCACCTGTCTGGTTGTCCCGAAAATATCTTTGAAGTAAGGTGGAACAATGTGACTTAATTATCTAGACTAGACCTCTGTCTACCCCTTTATTGGGGATGCGTGAAGATATTAATTTTATATTTATTTATGTATATTCGCGCATTTTCCCGTGGTGAGATAAGCAGTATATAAATATATTACAAATATGGTATATGCTACAGGAGTATAAGTTAGTCTGGCTTAAAGACTATGGTAAACTTTTTGAATTTTTACTTAGTTCTATCGGATTGGCAATCGCTGTACGCCGGATACCACGTACTTAAGAAATTACGTATTGGGAAGTCAGAATAACAAAAAATAGTTTAGCATTTCCTCTGTATTTTTTTTAGTATATTGGTTTGTAACAAGCGGCTAAGAATAGACGCGAATACAATTCCTTCGATTTATGTAAGTTATATTAACAGCATGAATTAGTCAATAGGAGGACATAGGCACTTTGATGCTGCTACCCATTGGACTATCGAATTCTCTATCTATTTGAAACTACCACGACGTTACGATCAGATAGATTTTTTATATAGCGTTTTTATTTTTTTTTTATTTTATACAGTGTTTTTATACATATATATGAAATAGTCATAACAACTTTATGAATTTTATCAATTATTTATAAACAACGAACATAAATAAGGACAGTAAACAAATTTACTGTCCTTATTTATGTTCAAATTATATTTATTTCTTTAAACTATAATATTTTCTTTATTAACATAACTGATTCGATTTTACCATGTACGTTGAATGTTAATGAATAAACGTAGTGGTGACGATAGTATTTAATAGTATACAACGATACCATACAGCAAAAGTGGTTGTGTTATACAGAGATAGAGTGAAAGTGTCTTATATGTTCCACTTATTTTCTGCATTTATAAAAATCCAAAGTATATATCGGCCAGTCCGATACTTATACGTGTACACATAATTTGCTTGAACTGATCACGTCAACGTTAAAACTGTAGTCATTTATCAGTTCAAAAACTAGTAAAGCACGTCAGTGAACCGCTTTTAGGCGGAAAACGAGTAAAACAAAAATTGTGTCTGCCTCGATACACCGAGACTGTATTTCGTCATTAATGTGGCGTCACGGCAGCGCGGGGGCTGGCTTAAACAGTAATAAATGGACACTACGTGACGGGGCTTTAATCTGCACCGCGCTCGCTGCCAGGGATGTCTGGAGCTGCCTTAATAAACCCGTCGACCATCGACGGAATTACTGCAGTCATTTGTTTAAAACGTTACAAATGCTCTATTTGAATTGTCTCGGGATGCACTCAAATGTTCATGCGTTACATATTTTTTGTAAATTATCTTAACGATTGTTACTGTTTTTTTATTTATTTATTTATTTGAAGGTTTATTTATTTCTCAGCATATAAAATTCATGTTTGGTAAATAACATGTACAAAAATAAATTTTGAATGCCAATAACGAAACAAAATTGTAACAATTTATATAAAATAGGCTTTAAAATACTATATATAATTTTAATCACGTTATATCTTTATTACGTTTCTTGATTCCGTAGTTTATTTAACAATATACGTGTATAACAACTTTACGTTTACAATAATCTTCTAAGTCACGATATATGAGTACGAGTTGGAGGATCGAAATTCGAGTCAAGAGACTAGAGTTCCATCCCCAGGTTAAAGGCTCGTACTAACGTTTTTTTAAACTTATGAAAGAAATCGATCTCCAGATGGCAGGCGTACTAATGGGTTTTTCAAAAACTTATGTACGAATTATATCGCTGACTTGGACATAAAGACGACGACAAGCATACCATCTGGCACGTGGCACCAAAAAACGTCATTGGTGAAAGGTGGATTAAAAGGACTTAATTATCTAGACCTATATCTATCCCAGTATTGGGAATGACGTGAAGATATTTAATAAAAAAAGATGAAAATGGCTCTACAAATATTAGTTCTGACCAAAATGATGAAGCTACATCATCTGAAATGATGATGTAGCTTCATCATAACGCCTGTAGAAGAAAAAAAGTGCCGTGGGAATCGAACTCGGGTCTCTGGTCTCGAAATCCAATCACCCAACCACTCGGCTATCGTGACTATCCAATTTATTCTTCAATTTCATGTTACGTTAGATGAGGTTACGCTTTGCCACCGATGAAATTATTAATTGCAATTTTAATTGATTCGCCATTTGCTCAGTCGTGTGGAGAAACGTCGGAACGAAACCGGTTGGGGAAGGAAAAGACCTTTGAAACTCTGAAAGACGCGAAAGAAATAGGGAGATTAATAGCTCGTGAGAAAGGGGGCAAGAATTCAAAGCGGCTGATCCATTAAACGTGAATGTGCTGCACGTAATTACCATAGACAAAAAAATGTGTCACTGTCCATTCGCCTAACGAGCCGTCGATAGTCAGCAATGACATTTAAAAAAATATTAACTGACTGGACATATGGCATGACTGTATAGTTGATACGCGGGTAAGTTGATGCGGAGACTGGAATTTAATACGTCTCTTAACAATGTAATGTTACAATTATAATTACGGTAAACAACTGCATTCTTAAATGGTAATCATTCAATAAAAACAATATAAATGAAAACTTCTTTAGCAACCGCGGTGTTTGAAACTCGATGAAACGAACAAGCAACTCTAAAAATAAATAAATAAAAAAAATATCTTCACGCAATTCCCAATACAGGGGTAGACACAGGTCTAGTCTAGACAACTAAGTTTAAACTCACCTTCCACCGAAGATATTTTCGGGATCGGAACGGGGAACTCTAAAAGAAACAAAATTAATTTATTAGGAAAAGTGACTTTCAAAAAGAGACATCAATGGCTTCTATAATTTTGTTAATCTCTGACTCTAGACTCCTCCGTCTAGAGGAGAGGACTCTTCTTTGTACCATATTTCATATTTCTGCCTACTAACTGCTCTTTCTGGTTTTGTGACCACGGATGCTTTAAAGCATGCGAAATGTCGGGAAATAAAAACAGTTTGTAAAAACTAATTAAAAACGCGATCCGAAACGAAATCCGAAAATCGTTTTATTTAAAATGGTCTTTCTATTTTGACTACTAACAGTGCTGCAAATATTATTGTGTTATACAATATTTCTGATTCCCGGTACGTGGTGGTTTAAGAATTCATCACCCCTTTTAAGAGGGGTGTCGTAAAAGATGACCATGGGAAAAGTCATGGAATGGGTCCATAAATGATAAGGTAACTATTTCAAAAAATATCAACAATAAGGACCGACACAGTCCTTTGTCCTAAAAATATTTGGATGTGTTCTGCAAAGGATTTATACATACTGTTATGTGAATAAGTGGTTAGTTATCTTACCGTATTGTTATGCATGTTAGTGTTAATTAAAAAGCAACTACAGAGGTTAGCATTTTCCCATCGCAAATTTATTATTTTTAACGTCAAATTGCATGGCAATTACTCCGCTTCAGATTTATACAGAATTTCTTTAGGTCTACATTTACTAGAATCTTCTTCTTGACCACAGCTGAACATAGGCCTCCCCCAAAACTTTCCACAGTGAACGGTCCTCAGCCACCTGCATCCATCGACTTCCCACAACATTTTGTAAGTCGTCACTCCATCTCGTTAGGGGTCTTCCTACACTCGTTTACTGTACGAGGTAACTTATTAGAATAGTCATGAAACGTCAATTATCAAAATGTTAACATGTGTACTTGCGTTTAGCGTTACATTTCTATTTTCTCGCTTTCCTTTAATAGTCTATTGAATATTATTTCCAACAAGCATAAGCCTGCCTTTGTGCGTAATGTTTGCAATCAAACAAAGCGCCCTGATAAGTTGATGACCACACCTTACCAAGTATTGCCTTACGCGCAGTGTGCCGTACATTGTGTTACAAACAATGCCTTTTATTGGAACAAATGGCACTTTGTTCAGTGCTACTGCTGAACTGTCGCTTTGGGAATCATCGAACCATACGTAGACGTAATTGTTGATGCTATTTTCCCATATCTATTACATACAATGAGTTATTATAACAATTGAAAAAACTAAACTAACAGAAAATTAAATATAATATACTGCCATAGATAGCGACAGCATCGCATACATTGCTCTGATCTAAAAATAAGCAGGTAAAGCACTTTTGTTATGGAATCGGAAACAACGAAGATACCACAAATGCCCAGACACGAGAAAATCTACAAAAATGCTTTTCTATATTGACCCGTTCGGGTATCGAACCTGCGACTACAGAGCTGACGAACCGATGAGAACCAACCGCCATTCGTCTACGGAGGTCGTCAATGAAATAGAATAATAAAAAAATATTATAGCGTTTTTTCGGCTATGCGCCGCTCATCATATCACAGATTAGATAATAAGTACACCATACTAACTACGAAATATACATTCCCATATTCAGAACTCTAACCACTCGCATAAAATATTAGAATAATTACGTACCTAGCTCAAAAGCGTTGGATAAACATTGTTTCTTACCACGCTCCGGACACAAACGCATCGTAGATAAAAAAAAGAAAAATCTTCGGGCTATGCCGAATATTATACGAGCTTGGGTATTGAACTCGGGTCTATTGATTCGAATTCCTATCACCCAAAAACTCGGCTATCGTGGCTATGTAGCGATGATGAGTTGTCGAACCGGAAATTAGGTACAGGTAGTTTAAGACCGTGTTTTATGGAGGCTCTAGGGCCCCAGTAAAGCCTTTTCCTTTGATATCGGAATAATAAAGTACAAACATAGAATTTAGTGACATGCTAAGTCTTATTCAATTATAAGTCACGATAACCGAGAGGTGGGTAATCAGAATTTGAGCCAAGAGACTCGAGTACGATTCTCACGTCGCAGGCTCGTACCAAGGATATTTTTTTTAAATTTACGTACGATTTATATCGATGGATTGGACATAAAGACGACGACAGGTTCACCTGTTACGTTGTCGCAAAAAAGTCTTCGGTGAAAGATGGGTCGGAAGGACTTAATTGTTTATCGCAGTATTGGAAATGGCGTGAGGATATTTTTTATGTCTTATGCAAGGGTCCCGGTCATGTTATTTTTCTAAGCGCAATAGTCAAAAGAAAAAAATGGAAAACTGTTTAGAATTTTTTATTTGATCTATTTTATTAGAAAGCAAGCAAATTGAGAGACAACCTGCTCAATACTGCTGGATCTCGATAGACGACTCAGAATCCTTGTCTGTAGCACGCTTTCAACTTGGCTTAATTTCAATAGAGGACTCTGACAGACTGAAATGACAATGATCTAGTTAAAAGTCTAAATCAAATTCATTTACTCATCAACATAAATAATATATAATTACATTTATCGATTGTAATTTTTTTAATCTACCACCGCTTCGTAATGTATTATTAAAATTGTATTCAATAAACGCAACGAGCGGGGTTTGATCAGCATCCTCCGCCGTACCGTGACGCCGCTCTTATCAATGAGCCACCGTGTCACTATTAGATTGTCAACTACAGTTTTTGTTAGAAACAATTACTTCGCATTTGGAGCAAAAAATAAATATCTTCACGTTATTCCCAATACAGGGGATAGACAGAGGTCTAGTCTAGACAATGAAGTCCCTTCGACCCAACATCCACCGAAGATATTTTCGGGACAACGTGACAGGTGGTGAGCCCGTCGCTATATTTTTGTCCAAGCCAACGATATAATTCGTACATAAGTTTTTGAAAAACCCATTGTTACGAGCCTGCCACCTGGGGATCGAACTCGGGTCTCCTGTCGCGAAATTCCGACCACCCAACCACTCGGCAATCGTGACTTTTTCCGGCATTTGGAGTGACACTTTATTAACGAATTTTAGCTATAATAGAAGGATCTAGAAGAGAAAAGCCATTAGATGTACTAGGATTTGTTATTCAGTTGTTTCCATCCACCTTCGAAGTTTCTTCATAATACTGTACGTGAACAATGGGTCTCTGGAAAATTACCAGGTAACACAATTGCTGGTACTGTTTTCAGAATGAAAAAAAAAATACCATTGTTGGAATTGTTGGTATTGTTGCCATGTATATGACCACAAGCTCATTTTCCTTTATTACATTACAACACAAAGAGTAATGGAATACTTTTATGTTTATTTTGATAAATATCTATAAGCGAATGAAAGCATTCATTTATTATGAAATACATTGTGTGCTTACTCGTTAGCTTTTGTAAGAAAAGAAACAAGGTTGAAAATAGTTTCATCGCTTTGCCACTTTGATGATTATTTCTTGTAAAAATATCATTTAAACAAAGAATACTAGCAATGCCAAATAACATTACTAGAATTTCTGTTAACCACTCCAACTAAGGTTGCTTGTATCTACAGTTGATTCACTAAAATAGCGGGTCCGAACCTGCGACTTCAAGTTTCGCAGTCTGCAATCGAAACCTTTAGGCTATTGCCGCTTATTACACAGTTATATTGTAACAATTTGCATGCAAAAATAAATAGCATATGCTACCTGGTCCGAAGAGAAGTGCACCATCCTCCCTCCCACAGATGCGTACACTAATTCTGGACTGGATGTCTTGGACATCTTCTGGATGGACCACTCTATCTGATAACAAACACTAATTAATTTTGTATGTGGAATTGTGCAACGTATCTTTGTCTTCCTTAATTTCCGCAAATTAGCGTCGGAATCCATTAACAATATTATTCTATACTTATTTCATGTGTGTGGGTGTATAAGTTGTATTTTCTCGTTATCGATTACAGAACTGTCAATAAACAAACACTCAAAACAAATAACCACATTCAGGATATCAGTTTCTTTAAATAGATTGTGATGTGATCCGCGAGGTCCCAAGTTGTAAATGGCCCGAATCACTCACTGTTGTAAAAAATATTTTATTCCAAGCCAGCTGCAAAGATGTCACTCAAACTCCTAGATCTATTTTATTTCGCTATGGCATTTTGCGAATCCATTATCCAATGACGTCATATTTTCAAAAAGAATAATATTAATAAAATATCTTCACGCCGTTCCCAATACAGGAATAGACAGAGATTCAGACAATTAAGTTCCGCCCCCCTCCCTTTCACCAAAAAATTTTTGGGACAATGTGATAGAAACTGAGACTACGAAATAAATCATACGTAAGTTTTTAAAAAAACTCATTGATAAAAGCCGGCCCCTGGGGATCGAACTCGAGTCTCTTGAATCGAATTCCGATCACTCAACCACTCGGCTGTTATCACTCCCTATTATATAAGTATTCTCAAGATATTTCCCATACACAATAGTTACAATAAGTACCTGCAAGTTGTGCGCTGTACGACATTAATAACGGAGGAGCTCCGTCTGACGTCGCTCCGAGATCATTTATCAAGTAACATTCTGCATTCAAGCCACGATTCCGTCCTTAAGCAAGCATAGCTGGTATAAAAGCCCCCAGGTACGAATACAATGTACAGCCAGATGTTATATTATTATTTTTAATATTGTATCTTAACCTATACCTAAACATAACCAAACTGTCACGATGGCCGAGTGGTTGGGTGATCGGAATTCCAGTCAAGAGACCTGAGTTGAATCCCCCGGTGATAGGCACATACCACTGGGTATTACAAAAGCTTATCTACGATTTACATCGTTGCCTTGCACTTACAGACGGCGACAAGCTCACCACCTGTCACGTTATTCCAAACAAAATTCTTATTCTTAATATTGTATCTCCAGGCATCCTTGTCGGGATAATTAGAGAGAATAATATAATAGCCAGTTTTCGCAAACCTTACATCCCTCTTTCGCTTCTTTCAAATTCATCATTTTCTTTATATACGTCTAAATATCCGAGTGCTCTTGACTTTGAGCACTTTGTTCAAATGACCACGTGTCGAATTCGAAACTTAGTTCCAACCCCTTGTATTATAAATTTACGCGGTACATATTTTCTACACTATCCGGTATTCACTCATTCCTTCAAGGAACACAAACCATCGAAGTAAAGCTATATCATTTTAGTGATAAGATAATGCGAATCTCTTCGCTTCGTTTTCAGTCGGACAAGGTAATATATAAGTATGGTCGCTTAATTTATATTGAGATGATTATTCTTAAATAATGATCAAAGCTATCTCTAATTTTTCTACATTTTCTCGGATCTGGGTGTTTGAGATACCTTCGTTGTTTCTGATTCAGAGACACAAGTGATTTGGCTATTTACTTTGAGATCAGAGCAATGTATGGGATATTGTCCCTATCAATGTATGTAATTATTAATATATTATGGCAGTAACAAATTATTTAGCATCTTTATTGCACCTTACAAAATGCGAAGGAATGTATGTATGTAATATAGCATCTCGTTATCGGTTTTATGTTCAAAAAATAATTTCAATTTCCATTGTTAAAGTTTGGAGTCAACGTAGCGTTGCAGCAGGTAGGTGCTACAAGTCTAATTGAATTACGCGTGCGGGCAGCGCTGCGCGGAACTGATTTTTATCGGACGTTTCGATTGATATTTTGATCTTTTTATTGCAAACGGTGCTCGTGCTGTGTGTTGATTATTTTTGCTCACGCATTACTCACTAGAGCATAGCATGCTATAGTCACTAGTACCTTTCGGATTTAAATTTTCTTGTTATTTTTTTTTTAATTTTTCCAATACTAGAGTCACGATAGCCTAGTGGTGTGGTGGTCGGAATTTCGAGTCCATTGTTTCTTCATTGAGTTCGATCCCCAGGTGGCAGGCTCGTACCAATGGATTTTTCATAAAGACGGCGATGGGCTCACCACCTGTTACGTTATCCCGAAAATATCGTGGACGGTGGAAGGGATCAAATTGTCTAGACTAGACATCTGTCTACCCCTGTGTTGAATATTGCGGGAAGATATTTATTTATTTATTTTATTATTCCAACACTGGAGTAGAAAGAGTTCTAAACAACTTTCTCAATTAGATTACAGATTTAGACAGGAGTCTTAATTGCGTTTTAATACATATTCACGTAGATAAAAATTAAGTACATTTATAGTCATTTGTATTTAGGAAGTAGTGCAAAAGTTTCTCTTATCTTTACATTCATTGTTCCGTATTTAGAATCCAATTTAAAAAATAATATACAACATATATCGAAACTATCCAAAAGAGAATGCTGCCTGAACTGACACATGTTGACAAGATTCATTACATCAGGAGCTATAATAAAAGACTGGTCATTGCAATATGATTTCATTAGAAAGAGTTTATGAGTATTATGTTTCTGTAGAAGCTTTTAAATAATAGGATTGAATGTCGATCTGTCTTCAATTATATATGTATTAATGGGTCAATATTTAATGGTAGAGTACTTACATAACTACAAACCCTTTTATTTTCAGACCCGCGGTAACAATAGCGGTTAAAACAGACCTTCATCGGCAACACTACAAACATTTAACCAACGTTCTCAAGTTCTCAGGTGTCATGTTGATTTAATTGCCTATGATAATTATTATTACAACATTTTATTATAAGTATTAGTAAAACATTAAAGATTTATTTACAAAAATTATTGATTCGAAATATTTTTTTGTGATAAAATTAAAGAGAAAAAAAGTTTTTTTTAAATTTCATCTGACAACTTTCGCGGGTTCGCATCTCGCCCGTGTCAGTTGAAATTTAAAAAAAACTTTTTTCTTTTTAATTTAATGACGTAGAAGTTTTATTTATTTATCTTCACGCACAATTCCTGACGGGGTAGCAAGAGAGAACAGATCGCCAAGTGTCACGATCCCTACATACTTCTTTATACTTCTTTAGTTAATATAATAATAAAAGTTTGTCTGTCTATAGCTGAATTTACCGTTAATTTAAAGCCATAAATTTGTTTATTAATTTTAGTTATTTGCAATGTTCTGTATGTATTTAGTTTGTATGCCTAATTAAATATATCATATTTATGGTTGATGTTGTTTTACTTTGCAAACTAACTTCTTACTTAAGGGTCTGTAAAAGCCCGCTGCAGGAGATAAGACTTTTCCTTATATTCTTATAATATGTAACGGATACGCCATAATCTTCACGCCTGGCAAGCGGATTGGCGATCAGAGGCCTTAGACGTTGTTGCCCCATACCGTCCATCTGCTTAATTTTGTTCTGTTATTTTTACAATTTAGGACAACGTGACAGTTGGTGAGCCCGTCGCCGTCTATACGTCCAAGCCAACGAAATATTGAATCAATACGATATCGAACATAAATTGTATATGAATTCTGAAAAACTTATTAGTACGAACGTACCGCCTGGGGATCGAACTCAGGTCTCTTGACTCGAAATTCAAGAAAGGTAATAAATACAGTCATGGTAACCGAGTGTTTGGGTGATCGGAATTCGAGGCAACCCATGAGGCAACCAATGAGTTTTTTCAATAACTTATGTACGATTTACATCGTTGGCTTGGACATAAAGACGGTGATCTTCAGTGAAAGGCGGACCGAAAGGACTTAATTGTCGGGACCTCTGTCTATCCCAGTATTGAGTATGGCATGAAGAATAAATGTAAAATAAATTCAGAGTATAACAAATGTACCTACATTCATAGAAACACTAGAATACTTTTGTCATATTTTTGTCGTTTGTATAGATAACATATTGTCTATGTTACACCTTTGATGAGCTCCGAGGACGAGTGGCGTAAACACCGGTTTTCAAGTTGTCGAAATCTCGAGGTCCCGGGTCCGATTCCTGGACTGATCAATGTTGAAAAACCACTTTTTCTACATTTTTCTCGGGCCTGGGTGTTTAATAAATAATAATAATAAATAAATATATAGATAAATACATATATAGATAGAGGGACAACATCACATACATTGCTCCGATGCCAATGTAAGATACTAAAGCTCTTGTGGTGTGGGAATCGGAAACAACGAAGACACCACAAACACCCAGGCCAGACCCACATTGTGGTGCCTTCGTTGTTTTACAAGTACTTTAGATTTTCACATTGTGATGTGAGCAATGTATGTGTTGTTATTTATGTATTTACAACAATATTTAGTTACCACAAGCACATTTTTTTGTCCGTTCACTGCCAGTATGCGCGGTGAATTCGTCACCACCACGAAGAGTCATTACGTCGATGCACGTACACCGGACAGCCATTTACTTTTTTAAGTCAATACTTTTTACCCATTAAGCATCTGGAATTGAAGTGGATACCTAATAGCTCGGAACAGTACTTACTTGCGCGACTACTCTATCCTGTTCTGACATTCTATCCCGCTTGTCTGTCTGTAAATGCTGAAGGGAAAGAACGAGACGACTAGAGCAAAGCGTATTCGTGAAAGAATGCCGTTGGATCTGTGAACCAAATAAAGCAAGATAAGTCGTTCACATTGTACGCGTGAAAGCGCCACGCGTGATAAAAACTGTACACAATCTACAATTATCGCATACAGAGTTGGTGTGTACGGGTCCACCAGCTCAACCGTAATGCCAACTGTGTTTACTGTTTGTTGTGACAGGCCCTAGACAACTGTTGAACCTTAACTATAAAGTCACAGTTAAAAAAACGGTTGGTGAGAGCAACACTGATTTCATATATTTTATAATAGTTATCTTCACGTCATTACGTATACTGGGGTAGACAGAGGTCTAGACAATTGAGTCCTTTCGACCCATCTTCCACCGAAGACATTTTTTGGGGCAACGTGACAGGTGGTGTGCCAGACCCACGTCCTTATCTTTGTGTCAGTTTTTGAAATAAACCCATTGGTACGAGCCTGTCACCTGGGGATCGATCTAGGGTTATCAGAGCAGGCGATGTCCTGGAAACCAGTTTTGTACCCTAGTTTTGTCCACGTATCATGTGTCGCAAGAAAAAGGCCACCCACCACTCCTAGTGTTCACCTAAGGTTCTAGTCTCTTCAACAATCAAATATGGCTATGGAAATTATGCCTATCGCAGGAGCTCCTATAGCTCAATGTGACATGTTAGTTGTATTTCCGGTATGAATGTTATTTTTAAAAAAAAGCCACGATAGCCGAGTGGTTGGGTGGTCGAAATTTCGAGTCAAAAAACCAGAGTAAGATCCCCAAGTGGCAGGCTCGTACCAATGGGTTTTTCAAAAACTTATGTACGAATTATATCGTTGGCTTGGGCATCAAGAAGGCGACGGGCTCACCACCTGTCACGTTGTCCCGAAAATATCTTCGGTGGAAGGTGGATTGAAGGGACTTAATTGTCTAGACTAGACCCCTGTCTACCCCAGTATTGGGAATTGCGTGAAGATATTTACTTATTTTATTTATAATGTTTAAAATTTCAACGTGTTCGTTGAAATTTTAAACATTTTTCATCCTTAATTTAGTAACCAGAAGTGTAGTTCAGATTTTAATTAAAAAAATCGGCTCATCACCTGTCACATTCTTGCAAATAAGCTACGGTGAAATGTTGTTCGAAAAGACTTCATTGTCTCTGTCAGCTCTCTAAGCTCCTAGTCAGCTGTCTGTCAACCAAATTAAGGGAAATTGCGTAAAGATATAAAAAAATTGGAATACAGTCCCTGTCCTCAAATCTCCTTGTCAGTGTGCCATTGTCCCATTGTTTTATTATTCTTCGTTTTATTGTTTTTTTTATGGACGTCGGACCCTTCAAATAGCAGTACTTAGTATTTCCAATATAGTACAATAATAATATACAGTAATAGTAAGCGCAAATAGCCTGATAGTTATGCGCGCGGACTGGGAAACATGATTTCGCCGGTTTAAGTCCACCGTTTATTTATTAATTTAATCGTAATTGAACCTTACCTTTACGATGTAGGAACAAAACGTGGATATAATGCCAAGCGTACTCTCTGCCAGTCAACCTTAATGAATGATAAAACCTGAAGGCGGTTACATAAAACAAAAATGATTCGACTATTGTACACCACTCCTTGTACATGTACAGAATTGCAGTATAATTATAGTGAATGAATAAATATACTTTATTGTTTACCAAAATATTAAATAAACAAACGAAATACAGAAATTAATTAAGGAACAATTGGCGGCCTTATCGCTTTAAAGCGATTTCTTCCAGGCAACGTTGCGAGGATACAATAACCTGTGAGAAGGGGTGTTATAGTGGTTGGCATTGCTTGTACTGTGATTCTTTCTCTACATAGAAGTGATCTGGGTCAGTACAACATTCTTATCTATTACCGTCGCAAAATAGCTGTGTAACAACTATTGAGTTGCGGCTTCAAGGGCTAGTGTAACTACGGGTTACGACTCATTCTAACTTAATCATCTTCTTGAGAAACGCTTCACAGGTTTCCACCAAGTGTATTGTTCACACTAATCCTATAAGAAAGAATAACCGATATTGCAGTCGATAGTCTTGTTAATGCTGCTAATACAAAGCGTCTCACACATTAGACTCTCTTCTCCGTCTGCAGTTTGTAGCTACTGCCGTTGTTTCTATCAACGTCACGACATGTTTGGTGACGGTTAATCCGCCATCTGTTTTACATCATGCAATTCTCACTCCGGAAATTATGATCAGCGCAAACAGTATAAAGTTTTGTAAATAATAGAATAATTCCAAAACTTATTCCTCCTCCTTTGATCTATGAATATAATGTACTCTAGCTGTAGCCATTATTTTATAGATGACTAATGAATGATTCCATTATACAAGTGCTTCAGCTGCCTACTTTGGGATTAGAGCAATCAAATCAAATCATTAATTCACCGACATAAGAATGTACATTCGTTTATCGATACTCATTTTGAAACCTAACACTGTTTCGTGATAAGGTTCATCTATCGGAGAACAAACAGGCGAAAGAGACTCCGCAAGTTTCTATTTTTTTTTGGTCAATAATTTTTTTAATATTATACAAAACGTGATGTGATTTTCTTGAAATAGCTTTTTAAGCGGTCATCTCATTCCCAGGGATTACTGTCATTAATATATTCATTTAAATTGTAAGGATTATTATGAAGTTATTCTTTAATAAATATCGTAAACCTTGAAACAAAACAAGGCAAGCATTTTTGTGGAAAAAGAAATCTCCAGAAATATCTCCGCGCTATTCCCAATACTAGGGTAGAAAGGTCCAGATATTCATATATAAATCGCACATATGTTTTGAAAAAACACGAGCCTACCACCTGGGGATCGAACACGGGTCTCTCGACTCGAATTCTGCGTTAAAGAGACAAACATACTTTCGAGGTAATAAAATATTTTCTCATTTCAAGCCAGTGATTCGTGTTGAATATGTCAGGCATTGCAATCAAGCCGAATTAACGTAATTAAATGTCAATCATTAAATATAACCCGGCATTGAGGTGTCGCACGCAACGGCCACGTGCGTTGTTATGCTCGATCTGTTCCTAATAAACAATTTTAAAAAGAAAGTAAACATTCATAAACCGATTAAAACTGTAATTTAAAGGGCAAAGCCACTTTCAGCTCGATACCCGTTCAAATTGACTACTAAATGGGAGTATTTTCTTAAAATTCAACATTACCTTCACTAATTGCGCGCGGAGCTTTTAAAAATCCTTTTATCCGTTAATGGGCGGCCGTTAAAATTGTTGTTATCTTTTCATATTAACTAATATTTCCTTTTAACCTTTTTGTTAACGAATGAGAAAAGAATGTGAACGGATAGCATAAACAAATAGTAGCTTGATGTGATAACTATACGGAAAAAATATCATCACGCTATTCCTAATACCTACACGGGTAGACAGAAGTCTAGACAATTAAGTCCTTTCGACCCACCTTCCTCGGATATCGGTGGTGAGTATATCGCCGTCTTTATATCAAAGCGAACGATATAAAATTTTAAAGGATTTTTTTTAAAAACACGTTGGTACGAGCTTACCACTTTAATATCGAACTTAGGTCTTTTGCCTAAAAATTAAACTATAAATTGAACGATGAATTAAAAAAAAGGTAAACTGAGTAAATTTAAGAAAGGTAAAAGCTCTTTTATTATTTAGGATATGTCTGTTCAAAACAATTCACGTATTTTTTTTAATTTGTATTTCTTTATAAATTACTTATTTGAAGCAACCTTACAACAGCTGGGGTTCTGATTCTGTCATCTGTGTGGTCCAAGTCGTCTATCCGAACCCAGCGTGATGTCTACAGGCAAACCACAGACAACCACCCCACAAACACAAATGATACAGATACACCTAAATCATCGTACCAAAAAAATGCTTACCGATTGTGATGTCGCTTTCTTGGAACGTCCCAATATTAATGTGTATTTTAAAAGTCAATGGACATTCTAATGGGTAGTCGATTCCGTCTAATGTAATATTGCATTAAAGAATGGCTAATGCGATATTTTCCATTAATTTTAAATAATATACAGTTTATCTAAAGATAGATCCCCAAGGCTAATGGGTTTTTTCAAAAATATATCGTTGGCTTGGACATAAAGACAGCGACGGGCTCACCAACTGTCACGTTGTCCCAAAAATATCTTCGGTGGAAAGTAGGTCGAATGGACTTAGCGGTCTAACCTCTGTCTACCTCTGGTTTGGGAATGGCGTGAAGATATTATCTAAAGCGCGGTTGCACAGGTGACCCACTTAGGTCCATAATTATTATCTCTGCTTGTTTAATACGAGGCGTCGATAGGATAACTTCATTCAAAATTCCAAACAGTCGTTGATAACCCTTCAGTTTATCGCTGAATAGACATTATTAACGATGTTTTTAGTCGATACAAAGTAAATGTAAATGTTATGAGAAACTTTGACGAAATTACTATAAACTTTAAAATTATAAGATGATAAGACCAGTTTCATTACAATTCTAATAATTTAAATCTCTTCAAAGTAGTCAAGATAATTTAGATGGAACTTCACTTGGTCGAGTTCATTTGATCATCTAACTACGACTTCTTTTCGATAATTTATACGTATTGCACGATTTAAATAATAATTTTTAGTAAATAAATAAATACTTACGAAACATAAGAAACACATCACATACGTTGCTCTGATCCCTAATTAAGTAGCTGAAACACTTGTGTTATGGAATAAAAACAATAAAGGTAACACTAACACACAGACCGTCAAATCATCGTCAGACTCGTCAAAAGTCACACTACTGCCTTTTGGTGTCGATTGGAAAATTTCTACACGAGTGGCGTACACACCGGTTTTCAAGGTGTCCTCATGTCTGAATGAGATGAGATGTTAGGTTTTGAATGAGACGACGAAATCCGGAGTAATAGCCGAATAAAATTTAGCAAACTAGGTTGCGAGCGGCAAATCCTCTTTACTTAACTTACTTTTTAGCAGCTATAAAAACCCACTGCAGGACATCACCCCAAAGTAGAATTCTCTTTACAGAATCTTCTCTATATAAAAATATGTACATTTTATGCGAAGCGAACAAGGCAGCTTTTAACTAAATGGTCAACGATTACTGACAACTTACAACTATGTAGAGCCATAAGTATCACCCCATAAGGATATCGTTTTTTATCTGCAGCTTTTTAAGCTTCTATGATTCATGTAGAAAGTTTTAGTAATTTTTTGGAAAAAAAAATTATTTCTTTTTTTATACCTTCACGTAATTCCAATACTAGAATGTTAAACTATTTAATTTTTTTCTTTCGTCCCGTATTTCACCGGATCTTATTTAGTACATCCTTATCGGTAGACATACATTCATATCATACACAAGTTTTGAAATAACTCATTATTATAAGTATTTTACTTAGAAGTCGGACTCGGACCTGATTCTTTATCCATTCTAGTAGTCTACATCGCTAGCAGAACTTCTTTAAAAATGAAAGTACTTAATTTTAAAACGGTTTTCACGAGGTCATGATAAACCGAAGACCAATACAGGGGTAGACAGAGGTCTAGATAATAAGTCCTTTCGACCCAGCTCCCACTGATTATATTTTTAGAACAACGTGACAGGTGGTGAGCCCATCGCCGTCTTAATATTCCAGCCAACGACATAATTCGTACTTAAGGTTTTTGGGTTTCTCCATTGGTAGCACCATTCAGCTATCGTGACAAGTATGAAATATTTATAGATTACGATGAACTAAAAAACAAAGTACATTAAGTATTCTGATGTTAGTATAATACTTACATGAAACCGGAAAACTACTAACGCATACTGTTCAGTCGCTTATCACCGGCATCAAGTAGTCTGCGGCCTACATATCTTAAAGTGTGAACAAAGCAACATAACGTCGGAAACTGACTCGACATAAGTACTGCAAGACAGACGTATTGTGTAATAATATAAATACTTTTTTTAGATAACACATCGGTGCTGACAATTTTGAGACAAAAAACATTGTCTGTATTTGACGACCACCGTTGTTGAGTTGCGTACGCTCCGGCTTTCATGTCATCAGCTCTGATTCGTCCCGGGTTCGATTCCCGGACGGTTCAATATATACGGAAGAAACACTTGCTACATTTTCTCGGGTCTAGGTTTTGTGGTTTCTTCGTTGTTTCTGATTACATAACAGAAGTGGTTTGACTACTTACTTCGGGATCAAAGAATATATGGTGTTGTCCCTGTCTGCATATGTAGTTATTTATTTTTATTTTAAGTATTTATTCAAAAACAAAAACATTAAACCTAAGAAAGCCTTTCACGAATCCTTTGACATCATCTAAACTTGCAAGCAGACCTAGCTCTGCAATGTATGCTGCAGGGAAATTATGATAAGTAAGGCACTTATGTAAACGGAACTAGAATTGTTTATTTTAGTTATTTCCTTAGCATAATGTCATATGGCATTTTGCAATAGAGACATACAGCCGATGTTGCAAAAGAGAGCAATGAGATCTATTTAAAATTTAAATACCATGGTTTTTCTTAGAGAGAAATTTAATGAAATAAATATTTTAACATAAGCCTGGCAATATATATGTAAATTTATTGTATGTATATAAAAACTTAAACAATTTAAAAAAAATAGAATGTTAACAAAGTGTTACCCAGGAACAAACACAAGCTTGTAACGCCGGTTACTCCGTAGAGTAAGTACTCGTAAGTCATTCATCGATGTATACGCTTCTACAACAAAGTCCCGGTAAATGTGCAAATCTTGCCTATTAACAGATTCAAAGCAATTGTCAAAGAAAAATTTTACAAAAAGTTTTATGACAATATAAATGAATGTATTAATGATAGTGGCCCCTGGGAATGAGTTTATCACTTCCATTACATTTCTAATTAAATATATGATAAATTTTGTATTTTCTTTGTATGGAGATTCTTTTTCGTTAGAGAAACCTCATTACGAAATGGATGGTAGATTGAAATTTTACTGTCGATGGATGTAATGTATTTTACTAATATCCATAAATAAATCATTTGATTTGATTTCATAACAGATATTGTCGTAAATTTGAAAATTCTTTCATTGCCTAGAAGACATCCGCTTTGTACCACAGTTTTGCCCATTTCAAACACTAAAAAGCAGTGTACCGACGGTTATGTTCCGGGTTCAAAACAGAGTAAATAAATACAGACTGCTAGGCATACCATCTTATTACGAAGCCGTAATTTATTTAATTAAATTTATTTTTATGTAGGTTTTTCCAAAACTTATTATAAACGATTCACATTGGTTTGGAAACAAAGACGGTGATGGCCTGTCGCGTTATCCCAAAAATATGATCCTTATGTTTTGTGTGATTTAATTGTCAAAACCTCTGTGTCTCTGTCCCCAGTATTGGGAATAGCATAAATATGTTTTAAATACTGTATAAAAACTATGATTGATAAAGAATCGGTAACTTTCTACCTTCCATCTAGCTACCAGTCCACAGCTAAATTTTACCCCAATCGCTTAGACCGCACTAACCGTGCTGACAGAATAGTGTAATCTATTTTTCACTCTTCAACGCCAATGGGATAAAGATAGGGGAGAGCGATCTGTTCGGCATTATAGATATGGTGAGGAGCTCAGCCTCTGTTAGCAGTTTTTTCTTGAAAATGGCAAGTGACAGATAAAAAAATTCGTATATAATTAGTATTTAACCGTACATTTCTGTCATTAAAACATTTTAACTATGCAGTTAATTAGAAAAATGTTAATTCAGTTTCCGTTGTAACCTTTATACCGCATAGACGCTAGCTAATTAACATTTAGCTTAATTAATGAATGTATTAATGTTATCTAAATAATTTTCGAAACATGTAATTAAATTTTTGCTCGTAGTTTATGTAATAACTAGCAGTTGCATTAGGCGTTACCCAAGTTTAATTTTTAAAAAAAGATATCCTATGGTCTTAGTAAAATAGCCTAAAAACTAAAAGTCACGATAGCCGAGTTGTTGGGTGGTCAGAATCTCGAGTCGAGAGACCCGAGTTCGATCCCCAGGTGGCAGTACCAATGAGTTTTTCAAAAACTTATGTACGAATTTCATCGTTGGCTTGGACACGAAGGCGGCGACGGGCTCACCACCTGTCACGTTGTCCCGAAAATATCTTCGGTGGAAGGTGGGTCAAAGGGACTTAATAGACTAGAGTTGACCTCTGTCTACCCCTGTATTGGGAATTGCGTGAAGATATTTTTTTATTTATTTTTATTTCTTAGTAAAATGATCTATAGGAAAGACATAAAAAAACAGAATCAGTTCAGTGAATTTGAAGAGTAGCCCGCACAAAGTAACCAAGTTTATACGCAACAGTAAGAATGAGATAAGGAAGTATCTATATTTGTTTTGTGCTTTAATTTGATTTTCATCGTTGAATATTCATATTCATATATATAATTATACATACATTGAATATTCATTCATTCATTAATAAGCAATTCATTCATAAAAATAGGGAAATGTTAATCTTAGAATTATATCTGATTAATAATGAACTGTTTTATCAACACAATAATCTATAAAATCTTTATCGTTGGCATACTTAAAACATAAATAATTTAAGTAACTTATACCCAGGTGTATATTAAAATCTTTGTTTAGAGGCCTATGTTCAGCAGTGAATGTCAGAAAACCTGTAGTGATCATACTGACGATGATGATACGGAGGTAAAATATTTCAAATGAATAAAATAAAAAAAAATCATAAATAAATGTTTGCTTAATAAATAAATAAATAAATAAATATCAATATCTTCACGCAATTCCCAATATAGGGGTGGACAGAGGTCTAGTCTAGACAATTAAATCCCTTCGAACCACCTTCCAACGAAGATGTTTTCGGGATAACGTGACAGGTGGTAAGCCCGTCGCAACCTTTAACGCCTGTTTTTTTATTGGGAATGAAGTTTGTTGATCATAGTTTTAGACACTATACTCTAATTGCTTTTCTGAAACGTTAAGCGAAATCTTGATTAGGGTAACTTCTATTGATCTATTTACAATTAAACTTCAGTCTCATAGAATAATGAATCTATACCACATAAGTTCCAACTTTCGACGTGTGCTTAGTGTGAAAACTACGTCTCTATTATATAATTGATCACTGGAAACCGACGGCTCCCGTTGTTATACCCTTTTTGTTACATTATCATATACGTATTGTGCAAGAGGTGCCTTCATTGTTTCTGATTCCATAACATAAGTGTTTAAAAAACACACATTTACGCAAGTACTTAAGCTGCATACTTTAGGATCAGAGCTATATATGTGATGTTATCCCTATCTATATATACGCATTTATTTATTGTTATTATTAAGCAATAAAATAAATGGGCGGAATTTCGAGTCGAGAGACCCGAGTTCGATCCCCAGTTGGCAGGCTTGTACCAATGAGTATTTAAAAAAAAACTTATGTACGAATTATATCGTTGGCTTGGATATAAAGACAGCGACGGGCTCACCACCTGACACGTTGTCTCGAAAATATTTTCGTTGGAAAGGCCGAAGGAACTTAATTGTCTAGCCTAGACCTCTGTCTACGGGGGTATTGGGAATTGCGTGAAGATATTTATTTGACATTCATACACTTTCCTAAGACCATGTGACCGAGCCTGGTGATTAGTACTGGCAATTGCGTGAAGATATTTATTTATTTTTTTATATTTGTATTATTCTTAATTGTCTCTAATATTTGTGGTACCTTCGTTGTATAACAAAAGTGTTTTAGCTACTTACTTTAGGATCAGAGTAATGCATGTGATGTCCCTATCATATCTCATTTTTATTTTGTATTTATTTAATTATTAAGTGAGTTAGAAGAAAGTCAAAAAAGGAAAAGTCTCATTACCGAAATGCTCACGTGTCTGCAATTGTTGATCACGTGACAGCATTTCTTATTTCGTAAACTTCCCGTAGCGCCACGTGACCTCAATCTACAAGCGCGCACCATAACGACTTGTTAGCAATCAAACCTCTTATGATAAGAGACGTGTATTACATAGCGTGTCGTAATATTTCTCAATTGGATTTGAGTGATAAAGTAACATTTCCGATGGTAAGTAATTACTTCAACGCATGGACTTCACCATTCGTCATATACAATCCTGCGCATGAATAACGAATTATTACGAGACCGTTTGAACTCTTTAGTCTAAGTCATCGTGACTTAGCCGAGTGGTTGGGTGGTCGGCATTTCGAGTCAAGAGACCCGAGTTCGATCCGCAGGTGGCAGACGTACACGTCGTTGTCCCGAAAATGTCTTGGGTGAAAGAATGGTGGGTCGAAGGGACTTAATTGTCTAGAATAGACCTCTGTCTAATAATATTTATATATTCATTCCAAAAATTTAAACGGGCAAAATTGTCATTATTTCCTACACTCTTTCGTTCAACGTTCACAAACCATCGAAGCATGGCCTTATCCGTTTTAGTGATAAAATCATCTTTCAAACCTACCATATTGCGAATATCTTTGTTTCGTTTTCTGTCGGTAGAAAAAACGCACCCAGTGGTAATAATTTCATTCACCCGTTCGTGTCATTTACCTATAATGCACACTTCGTTCTCTCTTCGTCCCTTTCAAATATCAGAACCTTAGTTTTATTACCATTGAAACGGAGACAATTTTTTCCTATAGCGCAATAAGCACTGCATCACTTTTATATAAGTTACTTTCTAGTCACCTAATGAAATAGTGTAAGGATAATGCCACTCCCTGTCTTCCTGTGGTTGTCATAAGAAGCGACAAAGGGAAACAGCCTTAAACATCGTTATGGCGACCGATAGATGGCGGTATAACCATATCTAAAAATATCGGACCAAAATAATAAGACCGAAGATGGGCAGCAGCGTCTAAGATGCGTGGTCTCTGATTCTGCGATCGCCAATCCGTGCGTGTTGTAATTATAATCGCAAATCGCAAATCCGCAATTCAAATCCAAGCGTGGCAATTCCCAATACAGGGGTAGACAGAGGTCAAGTCTAGACAATTAAGTCCCTTTGACCCACCTTCCACCGAAGATATTTTCGGGACAACGTGTCAGGTGGTGAGCCCGTCGCCGCCTTTATGTCCAAGCCAACGATGAAATTCGTACATAAGTTTTTGAAAAACTCATTGGTACTGCCACCTGGGGATCGAACTCGGGTCTCTCGACTCGAAATTCCGACCACCCAACAACTCGGTTATCGTGACCTTATACTTCGCCAAGTGTGGCGATTATGGCAAATCCTTCCTATGGGAGAGGGCTATGTCCTGCAGTGGACTTTTATATGCCGTTATGTATGTATGTATGTAATGATGTAAAGAAAGAAGGTTGTTTCTTTTACAAATAACAACAACACCTAAGTGGTTGTGTCATCGCATTTCGAATCTCTAGAAGGAAGGCATGTATTAATTTGTTTCTTCGTAACTTGTTTACCATTAATTGTATCGTTAGCTTGAATAATAAAACGGCGACTGTCTCAACACGTTATCCTCAAAATCAGTTCCGGTAACATTTGGGTAGAAAGGTAGGCTAACTAGTGCTCTGACAACCTCAATATTTGGAAATGCGTGAAGGCACACAAAGATAATTACTTAAGTACAGTCACGTCAGTCGAGTAGTTGGGTAATTGTAATTCGAGTCAAGAGAGTCGAGTTCGAACCCCTTGTGGTAGGCTTGTACCAATAAGTTTTTTCAAAATGTCATGTGGTCCCATAAAAATTCTTCGGTAAAAGGTGGGGCGAAAGTTAAGTACATTCGTGCATTGTCAGGACCTCTGTCTACCCCAGTATTGGGAATGACGTGAGGATATTTTTTATTTAAGTAAAAAGAAAGTTAGTCAAATATATATATTTTATTTAAGTAAAATAACAAGAGCTGTGTGGTGCATCTTTATCTGCTTCAATCATTCAATCAAAAACATTTGAGAAAATAACCTTTGCCCTTTGCACATTTACATACTCCTTGATGACCTTCGTGGGCGAGTGGAGTAAATACAGATTTTAAAGGTGTTGCTATTTCTGAGGACCTGGGTTCGATCTCCAGATATCTGTGCTCGGCTCCGGGTGTCTGTGGTGCCTCCGTTGGTTCCGATTCCATACTACCAGTGCTTTAGCTGCTTACTTTGGGCTCGGAGCAATGTGTGTGAGTCCCTATCTATGTATGTATCCTATTGAGCGTATAACATTTATACTCTATTCATTGTAAGCAACTTTCTAAATGAAAATAACGACGGTCGGAATTCAAGAGACCCGGGTTCGATCCCCAGGTGGCAGGCTCGTACCAGTGGGTTTTCCAAAAACTTATGTACGAATTATATCGTTGGCTTGGACATAAAGACGGCGACGGGCTCACCACCTGGCATGTTAATCCGAAAATATCTTCGGTGGAAGGAGGGTCAATGGGACTTAACTGTCTAGAATAGACTGCTGTCTAGTCTAGATAGAGGCTTCGTCTAGAGGTCAGTCCCCTGTATTAAAAACTGCGTGAAGATATTTATTTATTTATTTTTACTTTTTATCTTGTATCAAACTACTTAAAAATAGTACTGATTGCGTGACCAATTGAACTAGACTACCTTTGAATTAAACTAGATGGCAGCGTGAGTCACAATCTACGTTTATTTCTGGCCAATTGTAATAATATAAATTCCAAGAAAATTTGTATAAAAGCCTGAATTTATTTCCAGCAAGAAGGTGTTTAATATTTCTAGGAATGTTTGCTTAATGTTTAAAGAGATGGTGTTTATTTGTAACTATATACATACGGTCACAATTAACACAATAACAGGAAATATGCGGTTACGTTGTATAAATAAGCTCTATATTTTACCGGCATAATATTATTGCAGGAAAGAGCGTCCTGCAAGATACAAATAAACCAGGGTCCTTGTTGTCTACGAGCACACGAGATACTCGTACGTGCCCAAGGTCTGTTTGTGACATTTGGTTTTTTCCTTAAAGGACACAAATGCTCTTGCAAATCGTCTAATGTTACAAATGTTTTTGAACGTTTCTAATGGCAAACTTGAGGATACAGATCAGCTATAAACATACTGAGAAATCTTACTGGGTTTCCCAAGCCGTTACACAACCACTTCTAATGTCTATAACACTATTTAGCTTTCCATTTAGCTGAATTCCGTGTATTGTCGGCATTTAATTATCACCCTCTTATCTTCCAGTAGGTATTCCACACGAAATACGAGTGGTTGGATAAACGGGCTTCGAATCAAGAAACCCGAGTTCAATCCGCTGGTGGTGGCTTTTGAGTTTTCTCATAATTTATGTACGATTTACATCCTTGGCTTGGACATGAAAACTGCTATATGCTGATAATTTGTTACGTAGTCATAAAAAATATGATCTGTGAAAGATGGGTCTAAAGAACTTAATTGTGGACCTCTGTGAGCCCCAGTATTGGAAATGGCACGAATGTCCGTCTTGAAAATCAAGCCACTATTAAGGAGACCGGTGACAGGGCAGCACTGAATAGGATAGGAAAGCGGTCATTACCCATCGTCCTCAATGCAGTATTACTTCTGTATGTATGTATTGTATTACCTTCGTTTCTTTTTCGATTCCATAACACATATGCTTCAGCTACTTTTTTTTTCAGACCAGAGCAATGTATGTGATGTTGTTTCAGTATACGTACGTATTTATACTTCCTGCGTAGAACTTTTTAAGACCGTTAAATCAACCACAATCTCAGGCAGTTCTCAGAAGTATAGCGCACGAATTGTTTTTCTATTTCTCGTGGATATCGTAAGAAATAACTGAGGCAAAAGCCTTGTAAATCAATCAAAGGCAATCGATACAGACAGACGGCTGGATAACCATCTCGAAAACTATCAAAACTAATTAGACGGATCGGTGAAGAGCTGTAGCCTTCATGGTGAAAGGTGACAGATACTGCCAGCCCCAACTCGCTTGCTTAGCGTGGTGATTACGGCAATCCTTACGGAAGAGGCCACATCCTGCAGAGGCCATTTTATGTTTGTATTTTTAGAGACCATTATAAATAAATATCTTATCAATACTGCGGTAGATAAAGGTCTAGACAATTAAGTTGTTTTAACCCCCCCTTCACAGGAGACATTTTTCAGACAATGTGCCAGTCGCCGTCTTTATGATCAAACCAACGACAATAAGTCACGATAGCCGACTGGATGTGTGATCGGAATTTGAATTAAGAGAACGGTTTTCGATCCCCAGTTGGTAGGTAAATACCAATTTTTTTTAAACCTATGCACGATTTATATCGTTGGCCATTATATGTATGTATTTCCTGTTATGACCATATATATTTGCAAAACAGACTCCACTTTATCGCCGGCGCAACCGGAAAACCGCTTTAAGATTACGCGGTCACGTTTCCGCGTAACATGCGGTGCTGGTCACCGTTTGTGCCGATGGTCTTAATTAGATTCTGTGGTCGCTGCGCACTGTTGATATTCTAAATCCCAGCGGCGGTGGAGCGTCGGAAGATCTTCGAATACGTCGCTCGTCGCACACATTCCGAGCTGACGAAAGATTTGTAAACATGCAAGGATACAATACGCGTTGCTCTCATTGCTAACTCCTACACCATGAACTAGGTATAACGTGTGAATACGGCGTAAATAATAATGCCACCTTCTTCCCGTGGGTTGGAAATGCAATTGACTATCAACGGATGGTGGCAAAACCATCCTCATTTAAAATGACTTGTCTAGACTTCTCTCTGATATTTATTATTTTATTTATATTTAACACAAATACGTTGTAATTTACTTTTAGAAATCAAAGCTCACGTTGGTTTTACTTAGAGCTCTATTCTCGGTAATGGCTTATAGGAGGTAAACATCTTAAATAAACTTCATCCAAGAAATAATAAAACTTATAACCGGAGGAAATGTCGAGTTCGCGAGATAGCACTCGAGACGCGTGGGAAGTCGCTCAGTGCCTGCCTACTGAATTGAACAGATGGCATGTTGCGTGGCTCATCAAGTTCAGTAGAATGAGGACTGCTCACTAAGCGCTAAAAAAACCCGTTCTAAAAATTAATTTGAATAAACATCACTACGGTGTAATTCGAACAGATGACGGTGTGATAATTACTGTATATATAACAAATTCTATGATCTAGAGGCGTACATACCGGTTTTAAGGTGTTACCAGCTCTGAGGTTGATTTCCAGACGTGTCCAATGTAGATAACAACCTTCGTTGTTTCCGATTCCGTAACGCAAGTCTTTTGCTACTTACTTACTTTGCAATCAAAGTAATGTATGTGATGCTGTCCCTATCTGTCTATTTAAATAATTATAATTAATTAAATACATATATACGACACAAAAACTGCACGATAGCCGAGACGTTAGGTGAATGGAACTTAAGTCAAGAGATCTGAGTTTGATCTCCAGATAGTAGGCTAGTACCAAGGGGTTTTTTAAACTTGGAGCGTAAATAGACTTTACAAACAGATAATTTTCTATTACGAGACAAATAATTAAATATATGATAAAATAACATGAAATAGTTAATTTAAAAGTGAATAGTATAAAAGACCTTATTATTATTACGTTCATTATGGTTGTTATTGTTATTAATTCTATTTAACTGACAATTATAATTTTGTTTTACTCTTACAAACGTTGTTTGCACGCCAGCCACGGCTAATATGTATAATGTAAATTATAAATGTATTAACATTTGTGTACCATATTATTGCAAGTAAATAATTATGAATTATGAGCTTCAATGAGCATATTTTAATTCACGGAACGATCACCGTAACATTTCTGGGACGGGAAGCGTCCACTGCGCGATGTTATCGCATCGGCATCCCACCAGCGCGAGCACTTCCGCCACGTCGCCACTCCCCAAGCACGCACTGGTATTCAATCCCGAACGTTCCGTACATTCCCACTCCATTACGAATACAAACTTATTTTTTTTATAGAAAAGGGAGGCAAACGAGCAGGTGGTTCACGTGATGGTAAGTGATTACCGCCGCCCATGAATACTCGCAATACCAGAGGCATAGCAGATGCAGTGAAGAATTGGGGAAGGGGGGTGTGGTCCACCGGTTACCTGCACTCACCAGACGAAATGCAGAAGTTTGTTAGACTTCTACTTCACGCCGGTATTCTGTGAGGTCGTGGTACTTGCCCGGTCGAGCCGGCCCATTCATGCAACAACAAAAGCTGATGCGTGGCTCTACCACAGAAGAGACAAAGCTAGGCATTGGTTAATTAAATTTACAAGACCAAACATGTGGGATGTGTATTCGACGACCTCCGTGGAGGAGGGACGTAAAATCGGTTTTATGGTGCCATAATCGCCATGCCTAAATATATACTATATTGCAATTGAATAATTTTAATTCGTGCATAATGACCGCCCTATCATGAGTTATTACTTCCCGTTTACACAATTGCTGTCGTGAGAATCGTAAAAGGAGGCACAGATACCCACACTTTCCCGACGCCATTATGGCCAGCGTTAAGGATATCCTGTAATAACAGCTGTTTATCCATTAAATAAATAAACAACTGATAGTTATGTCCCCTTCGTCGATTTAGACCGAAGCGATAACTTCCGCGTAGTAATTCCGACAGAACATTTAAGTATTATATTAAATACTAGCTGATCCGGCAAACGTTTCGCCATGTAAATGATTAATATTTTATTAAAACTTTCGTGAGATATCAAATATATATAAAAACGGGTAAACTCTCGTTATAATAATCAGTGTAGGTACCGACTAGCACTGTGGGATTATAACGTGTGTTAAGCCGTTTTTAATTATTTGATTATTTGATGATTTACAAAAAAAGGTATTGATGATAGAAAATTTAAAAATGTGAAAATTTATAATGCTATTATTATATTAGGGTTGAGTCTTTCTAATCTATTAGGGATTGAAAAAATAAATTACAACTAATTCTCAGATAAGTAGATCTGAGAATTAGTTGTAATTTATTTTTTCAATACGCAAAAAAAATTTCACAAGGATCGGTCGAGCCTTTTTGGATGATTGTATAGGAGTGTGTAACACTTTGACACCAGAGTTTTATATATTAGATTTACGCGCATGAAATATTTTAGTGTCTAGAGTACGCAGTTAAAAATATTTTTTTGGTAGAGGTAGTAGTAGCTTCTGGTGGTGGACTTCTCGCTAAGGAGTCGTCTGGGTCAGTACACACTAGTACCTATTTCTACTGACTTACAGCAGCGTAACAATTATGTTCCGGCTAGAAGTGCAGGTACAGCGAGTCAGAGTAATCACAGGTTACACACAATCAAATGTAAAATACAATTTGCACAAACATTTCATTAGACAGAGACCTGAACGCTAGAATTACGTGACTCAAACAAAGGTGGTACATGATGACGTGGTTTGAATACTTTATTTATAAAATGGATTATGCGATTTACGTACATATATAACGACCGGTAAAAGCAAGAGGCGACGAAAACCTTCAAAACATGTAGCTACCGACAGATGGCACGATTACTACCAAAACCAAACTAACAGATCACGACATAGTAGAATGGTGACGGTAACAGCGTATATAGGACAAAGTTTCTGGAACTGCGATCACCAATCCATTTGCCAAGTATGGCGATTATAGAATACTAATTATGGAAAAATCCAATATAATGGCGTGGACTTTTACAGACTATTTTAAGTATTGTAATTTACAACAAACATAGGAAAATCAATTTAAATGTTAATACAAATTCAATTCGAGAACGTCGATGTTTTCGAGTCGAATTTTGTTTATTTCTTAACATAACAAACAAATAAATTACCTCCTAGCTTCGTTATTGCTTTTGGAAACGTCATAAATTTTTCCACGCATAATGTTGTATAATTTATACCACATTTCACATAATGTTCCGGCAACTATTAGCACCGCAATAGTGACCGAAACATATTAATATTATGAATTATTATGACGTATGCAGCATCATGGCGGGCATTAGTCAACACTAATCTCCCTCAAAGAGTATTTGAGAGAAGGCATTTGCACGTGGACATTTAAAGGCGGCTGCTATAATAAATAATGAAGAAATAAATACTTAGATAGCGACAACTTCATATATATTGCTTTAATACCAAAGCTTAAGCACTTCATTACAAATAAGAAACAATGATGATACCACAAACACCCAGAACGAAGAAAATGTAAAAAAATTGTTTTCTGCAATGACGACACCCTGAACCGGTGTTTACGCCACTCGTCCACGGAAATTGTCAAATAGGTCAAATATGTGCTATAATTTAGTTATTTCACTCCAAGCCTCAATAAGCAGCACAGCGGATCATCAAGTTTGAGAGTAAATAAACATCATATTGTGTACAGATCATTTCGGCAATCACTGTATGATTTTTCATTTTTTATTAAGTCCATAGCTGAATATAATATCCCTTAAAGCTCTTGTAGTAGCAGATCTCAAGATTTTTAAGGTCGTCACTCCATTTTGTGGGGGAATTTGTCCTAAACTGCATTTGTCTAGACGAGGTGGTCACTCGAGACCCTTAATTCCTTAATGTTATCAAATTCAAATTGTTTATTTGCATGAATATAGTAAATATACAGGTGCTATCAATTCTTTGAACAATATGGCGAGCCCATTGCCACTTCTGTGCGCTAATATTGACGCTATCGCGCCTTGCGCTAATTTAATCGGTTATCTTAGTTCTATGTAGGCTACATATGAACAATTCTACGAATTGTTAATCTGACATAAGATTCTAATCAGGAGACATAGATTTTATCCTCTTGAAGAAGGCAAGTACTATTAAAAGTACTATTATATCTCTTCACGCGATTCCCAATATTGGAATATAGGCAGTAAAAGGAGGTTTAGACAATTAAGTCCTTTTGACCTAACTTTCACTGGTCATTTTCTGGGACAACGTGGCAGGTGGTGAGCCTGTCGCCGTCTCTATGTCCAGGGCCAACGTTATAAACCGTATATAGTTTTAAAAAAGCCCATTGGTACGAGCTTACCAGCTGGTGATCGGTGAAAAGTGGGTCGAAAGAACTCAATTGCCTAGACCTCAGTCTACCCGAGTATTGGGAATGGCGTCAATAAAGCCGTCATGTATCAATTTTGAAATTCGTACATAAAACTGTAACCTCTTTACATCACCTTTTAACATTTACACTAACCGATTCTCAACATCACACGAATATGCGAAACTGTTCGTATTTTACTGTTATTCTTTGACGCTGCAGTGTTTCTAATTTCAGTGAAAGTCCAATTGTAGATAGTTTATGTTATTCTGAACTAATATATAAACTTTAAAACACGTTAAGATTGCCTACACTTACACGACAAACCGTTACTGAAGTTTAGGATGTGACTGTCTGATGTAATTATTTTATTTCAGCGGTCATTTATATTTTTTTATGTTCTGTAAAGTTACATAATTTCCATCTATCAAACTATCATTTCGAAAATAAATATATATTATATTATATCTATCTACTAAAAAGTCACAAAAGCTGAGTGGTTGGACGAGACGCAAATGTCCCGGTCCCCATGTGGGGGCGGTTTTTTTTTTTCACTAAATTTGTAAATTTACAATCGTAAAACTGTTATGTGTTAATGAGCTTTTTAGTCGACATTGAAAAAATTAAAAGAGTCATAATAGCCGAGTGGTTGAGATCGAGATTCGAGTAAAGAGACCAGACCTCCATCTTCAGGTGGCAGACTCGTACCAATGTGTTTTTTTTTTTTTTAATTATGTACGATTTATATCGTTGGCTTGGACATAAAGACTGGGACGGGCTCACCACCTGTGACGTGGTACCCAAAAATGGTTTTGGTGGAAGGTGGGAAAGGACATAATTGTCTAGATCTCTGTCTAAGCCTGTATTGGGAATGGCGTCAATAAAGCCGTCATGTATCAATTTTGAAATTCGTACATAAAACTGTAACCTCTTTAAATCACCTTTTAACATTTACACTAACCGATTCTCAACATCACACGAATATGCGAAACTGTTCGTATTTTACTGTTATTCTTTGACGCTGCAGTGTTTCTAATTATATAAATTCAGTGAAAGTCCAATTGTATATAGTTTATGTTATTCTGAACTAATATATAAACTTTAAAACACGTTAAGATTGCCTACATTTACACGACAAACCGTTACTGAAGTTTAGGATGTGACTGTCTGATGTAATTATTTTATATCAGCCGTCATTTATATTTTTTTATGTTCTGTAAAGTTACTTAATTTCCATCTATCAAACTATCATTTCGAAAATAAATATATATTATATTATATCTATCTACTAAAAAGTCACGAAAGCTGAGTGGTTGGACGAGACGCAAATTCGGTCCCCATGTGGGGGCGGTTTTTTTTTTTTTCACTATATTTGTAAATTTACAATCGTAAAACTGTTATGTGTTAATGAGCTTTCTAGTCGACATTGAAAAAATTAAAAGAGTCATAATAGCCGAGTGGTTGAGATCGAGATTCGAGTAAAGAGACCAGACCTCCATCTTCAGGTGGCAGACTCGTACCAATGTGTTTTTTTTTTAAATTATGTACGATTTATATCATTGGCTTTGACTTAAAGACTGGGACGGGCTCACCACCTGTGACGTGGTACCCAAAAATGGTTTTGGTGGAAGGTGGGAAAGGACATAATTGTCTAGATCTCTGTCTAAGCCTGTATTGGGAATGGCGTGAACATATTTTTTCTGTCTACTTCCGTCTATCTATTTTGGCGACTTCCGTGTACCAGGGGCGTCAGTTTTCGAACGTAATCGGCTCTATGTCACCGGATTCAATTCCCGGACATGTGAATGTAAAAAAACATTTTTTCTGCAGCGTTTCGGATGGATACATGAGATAAAACAAATCTTCGATTTTGTCTCTGTGTATGTTTGTATACTATGTATCTATCAAGTGGCAATAATTCTCAACGTCTCTCGCTGTGTGTAGGCAGTGCCTACAGACTTCAATTTGCATACATTCGCTTCGTTCATGGCCTCTGCCAATTTATCACTATGCAGGTTCATTCTATCTACGTCTGAATATAATTAATATAATCGCTGTATCCGTATGTAGCTCACGAGGTCAGCGATCTGCAACATCAGTAAAGTTACTTAAATATACCCACGTTGTGTTATAATTAATTACCATTAACATTTAATTTTTGTATTACTAATTTCTTGTATCTTTTAGCAGATACATCACTAACGGCAATGTGAAAGTGATGATTTGGGAAACAGGTCTAAGAGGCCACCAGGAAAGATGACAGTGTAGTTTATTTACTCAACATAGGAACGTCAAGACAAACAAATCTTTAAGACAGTTAATAGTCAGGCGTTATTTTGCAGAAATTCATTATTACAAAGTTGTTATTAAATAATTACATTGCACTATTCCGCAAGCTATATGTCATGGTGATTGTACAGCACGACTTAGGATGATTTATTGAGCGATGACGTCAGTAGCTAAACTGACATACATCGAAACACAGGACGTTTAGGATGATTGTTCGTTCATGTATTTATTATAATCATTACAATATGAGAATAAATAAATATGATATAAATATCTTCACCATTCGCAATATTGGGGTAGACAGGGGTCTAGACAATTAAGTTCGTTCGACCCACCTTCTACCGAAGACAATTTTGGGACAACGTGTCAGGTGGTGAGCCCGTCGTCGCATGTCATATTCAGGGTTAAAAAATCGAATCTTCTGTAACGTTCTCCCTTGAGTGTTACCTGAAAATTGTAGTGGAGCTTTTTATACATATGGTCTCATGTCACTGTCTAAATGTATGAGCAGGCGTTGGGGTTGTTTTGATGGTGCAAGCTCGTGGAATACTGGTTGTTTACGACATAGATAAGTACATTATTTTCATCTCAAAGTATGCGCATTAATTCCATAACACATATTATGCAATTATAAACAACGAAAGTAAAACCAAACATTCAGACACGAGAAAATGTAAAAATAATGTCCGGACCGGACCTAAGAGCTTATGTCGTAAGCTCTTGGGTCATAGCTATGTGTGCGCCTCTCAGCCACGGCGGTTGTCTATAATAATCCGATTAGATTAAAATCTGACATTAAAATAAAATGTTCAAGTGGTTGGATGGTCGGAATTCCGGGTTAAGAAACCCAATTGAATCCCCAGGTGGCATGCTCGTACCAATGGGTTTTCCAAAAACTTTCGTACGAATTATATCGTTGGCTTGGACATAAAGACTAGAAAATATCATCGGTGGAAGGTAGGTGGAAGGGACTTAATTGTCTAGACTAGACTAATTGTCTGTCTACCCCTATATTGGGAATTGCGTGAAGATACTTATTTTATTTTATTGTATTACTTTAAGTCTTTTTAAGTCTAATTAAAGTTATGATTCCTATATCATAAGCCTGGGTCGTGAAATTGAATGTCAGTCCAGGTAAATTTTTGTGCAAAACACAGTGTTTGTTTGTTCGTTGTTTTTGAAATTAGTTAGCTACATTATATCTACTGCTTAATTAGTGACTACTGTATAGTATTCGAAAATCACGATGTTCTAATAACTACAGTAAACGCAAAAAAAACACATAATTGTGTAGCTAATTAATGATTTTTGGAATAAAGTTCCTTTTGGGACGGTGCGGAGAGGTAACCTAACCGGAAAAAAACGTCCGTAACGTAAGATTTTTATTATTTATGTATAGTCTTTGTATGATGGCTATGCAGTGTTTAATGTATAGTCTACGTGATGACGGTTATTGTTATTTTTATTTTATTGTATTACTTTAAGTCTTTTTAAGTCTAATTAAAGTTATGATTCCTATATCATAAGCCTGGGTCGTGAAATTGAATGTCAGTCCAGGTAAATTTTTGTGCAAAACACAGTGTTTGTTTGTTCGTTGTTTTTGAAATTAGTTAGCTACATTATATCTACTGCTTAATTAGTGACTACTGTATAGTATTCGAAAATCACGATGTTCTAATAACTACAGTAAACGCAAAAAAAACACATAATTGTGTAGCTAATTAATGATTTTTGGAATAAAGTTCCTTTTGGGACGGTGCGGAGAGGTAACCTAACCGGAAAAAAACGTCCGTAACGTAAGATTTTTATTATTTATGTATAGTCTTTGTATGATGGCTATGCAGTGTTTAATGTATAGTCTACGTGATGATGGTTATTGTTATTTTTTATTTTTATCAAAAAAAAATTATAATAAAAAATGTATACCCGAATACTTACTTTCTTTATACCTCGAATAGAACTTAAAATTAATATTTTTTTAATAAAGAATAAATATATAAAAAAATAAATAAAAAAATATCCACAAATCCCAATACAGGGGTAGACAGAGGTCTAGACAATTAAGTCGTTTCGACCCACCTTTCACCGAAGATATTTTTTGGACAACGTGACAGGTGGTGAGCCCGTCGTCGCATGTCATATTCAGGGTTAAAAATCAGATCTTCTGTAACGTTCTCCTTGAGTGTTACCTGAAAATTGCAGTGGAGCTTTTTATACATATGGTCTCATGTCACTGTCTAAATGTATGAGCAGGCGTTGGGGTTGTTTGATGGTGCAAGCTCGTGGAATACTGGTTGTTTACGACATAGATAAGTACATTATTTTCATCTCAAAGTATGCGCATTAATTCCATAACACATATTATGCAATTATAAACAACGAAAGTAAAACCAAACATTCAGACACGAGAAAATGTAAAAATAAGTGTCCGGACCGGACCTAAGAGCTTATGTCGTAAGCTCTTAGGTCCTTGAAAACTTATGTGTGCGCCTCTCAGCCACGGCGGTTGTGTATAATAATCCGATTAGATTAAAATCTGACATTAAAAATAAAATGTTCAAGTGGTTGGATGGTCGGAATTCCGGGTTAAGAAACCCAATTGAATCCCCAGGTGGCATGCTCGTACCAATGGGTTTTCCAAAAACATTCGTACGAATTATATCGTTGGCTTGGACATAAAGACTAGAAAATATCATCGGTGGAAGGTAGGTGGAAGGGACTTAATTGTCTAGACTAGACTAATTGTCTGTCTACCACGTATTGGGAATTGCGTGAAGATACTTATTTTATTTTATTGTATTACTTTAAGTCTTTTTAAGTCTAATTAAAGTTATGATTCCTATATCATAAGCCTGGGTCGTGAAATTGAATGTCAGTCCAGGTAAATTTTTGTGCAAAACACAGTGTTTGTTTGTTCGTTGTTTTTGAAATTAGTTAGCTACATTATATCTACTGCTTAATTAGTGACTACTGTATAGTATTCGAAAATCACGATGTTCTAATAACTACAGTAAACGCAAAAAAACACATAATTGTGTAGCTAATTAATGATTTTTGGAATAAAGTTCCTTTTGGGACGGTGCGGAGAGGTAACCTAACCGGAAAAAAACGTCCGTAACGTAAGATTTTTATTATTTATGTATAGTCTTTGTATGATGGCTATGCAGTGTTTAATGTATAGTCTACGTGATGATGGTTATTGTTATTTTTATCAAAAAAAAATTATAATAAAAAATGTATACCCGAATACTTATTTTCTTTATACCTCGAATAGAACTTAAAATTAATATTTTTTTAATAAAGAATAAATATATAAAAAAATAAATAAAAAAATATCCACAATTCCCAATACAGGGGTAGACAGAGGTCTAGACAATTAAGTCGTTTCGACCCACCTTTCACCGAAGATATTTTTTGGACAACGTGACAGGTGGTGAGCCCGTCGCTGTCTCAAAGTCCAAGCCCACGATATAATTCGTACATTAGTTTTTGAAAAAACCCATTGGTACGAGAGCCTTCCACCTGGGGATCGAACTTGGGTCTCTCGACTCTAAATTCCGACCAACCTACCACTCGACTATCGTGACTCACTTACGTATAATAAAGAACTTCATTCCTATTCGCTGTCCCGAGACACCACACTTATTTTTTATTTTCTCGCCATTTCTCGTACTGGAGTAAACAGAGGTATAGACTAGGAAGTATTTTCGACCCACTTTTCTCCTTTCACTTTTTTCTAGCTTATTTGGGGCAACGTGCCAGAGTTTTGTTTCTTTGTTGAGAACTTTTTTACACTGAGTTTAAATAAAGCTGACATTAACAAATAAACAAATAAACAAACAAATAAACTGCAGTAAACTATTCGTAAACAAACATACCAGCAAGATGTTTAGTATTTATGTATAAGTAATAGTTATCGTATAAAATGCTAATGGCGACGTGGTTTGAGTTGGTCTTACTTGTAACTCCCTCCTTTCCTCCCCTATCAGTATTTGGTTACTATAGCAGCGCCGAAAGTTACAGAGAAGTGGGCGCGGGGAGACGGGCCCGCTTATCTCTGTTATTCATCGTCCTCGGAACTAATCGCCTTGGATCGCAACTAATCCCGATTGGCAGGTGATGCTTCACGCCTCAATGGCCGCGGAAGGCGGACCGGATCGGAGACAAGTCGGGCGTTAAGGCGACCTTTTTCGAGGCTGCCTCTAAAAAGTTACCCGATAGCTACAGTGTTGCCTGATCCGTTCGCTTTCTGTTTGTATTATGGTCGACACTGTAGACTTTTTTCCAATCTGTTTAACTTATCAAATCTTTGATCATTATAATTAAGTCGAAGCGCAATTTTACGCTGATGAATTCTATATGATTTTAATTATTTTAATTTAGTAAAATTCAATTCTTTAACATCGTTTCAAAAACTAGTAAAGGTTTATTATTTATACCTTTAATTTATTTCTGTTTATATTTGTTTTTCGATGTATCTGTGTATATATGTATGTATGTGTACATACATGTTCACATTAAAATATATATGTATATAGTCAATATAGTCTTATGTAATTATTTATTATAATTAGGTGAATCATTGATATATGTATTATTATTAGGATTAATTATTAGGATTAGGATGTGTTTCTAATATGAAATTATATAAAATAATAAATTAATAAAAATAGAAATAGAAGTGTCACGATAGGCTAGTGGTTGTGTGATCGGAATTTCATGTCAAAAGTCTCGAGTTCCATCCCTAGGTGGCAGGCTCGTGCCAATGGGTTTTCAAAACTTATGTATTCATTCGACAACAATGATGTATTTAATGAGATAAATTTTGGATTTTCTTATTTTTTTCATTTCGCCATCTGCTCGAAGCCATCGCGACTCTCAAGGCTGTCGCCAATCCACCGTTAACGTTTAACTTTGAGAAGAAAACGCATAATTAAACCTCGTTTCTGTTAAATTTAATTTATCAACCGGAACTCATTGACGTAGCAGTCGTGGCCGTGCCAGTTTCGTAACCGCGTGAAATGCCACCTTAATAACCAGTAGTTCCTGAGTCGGAACAAACCTACGTAAATGTGTCACGTTATCTCAGACAGAAACTTTTACAGCGGGTCAAAGCTCATTCCGTTGTAATAATAGTTATAAACCTATATATAATAGTTATAGACCTTTGTGACTTTTGTGTGTATATTGTATACATTTAAGTACAGACACGTGTTGTCTTAGACGCAATGGATCTCGTTAGATCACACAAAATAAAATTTATGTGCTGATTTAACACGAGCTCAGCGATGAAGAACGAATACATCGTGAGAAAACCAGCACGTCGGAGTCATACGAAAAAAAAAATATTTCGCAGACGCGTGATGTCCAACGGCAACTCGCGCTGTAGCAGCGTTGCGAACATTACTGCTCTCATATCTATCAAATATTTGAGAGAAGGGTTTTCTTCACCACGTGGTCTATCCTAAATAGACAGTATCACGACATATATAATATAGACATATATAAATACAGGTCTCCATAGTAGAGAGGTTGGGTGATCGGAACTCGAATCAAGTGACCCGAATTCGATCCCCAGGTGGCCGGCTCGTACCCATGGGTTTTTCAAAAACTAATGTACGATTTATATCATTGACTTGGATATAAAAACCGCGACAGGCTCACCTGTCGCATTGTCCCAACAATTGTCTTCGATGGAAAATGGGTTGAAAGGACTTAATCAAATCAAATTAAAACAAATTTCATTTATTTCTCATACTTTATTATACAATCCAGTTGTCATATACATTCGAATCAGACTCGGACACCGCGAGTTCCGTAACGTCACAAACTGTATCTCCTTTATTTATTCACAAGGTTTTTTTTATTCAGTTCGGAACAATCTGAGCGGAACCAACTTTCGCTTTACTGCTCTTGATTTGTTGAAAAAAAGCAATCACAGTTAAACGGCAATAGGGTATAAATTATATTTATATATAGGGACATATACATTGCTCTCATACCAAAGTAAGCAGCTAAAGCAATTGTGTCAAATTAAATAGTTCGTTTTGTCATCGGGTAAGAAAATCCATCGTCGTATCGAGCAGTTAAGGCGGAGTTCAGGGTGCGTGGTAACTAATTCATTTCCACCATCGGACACATCACAAGATCAAGAGCAAAGTGAGAACTCGGTACAGAACATTGCCACGAACAATGACTCCATTATTTCTGATGCAACTTAAGTCTCAGGATCTGAACCGGCAACATTAGTACCCGAATATGGATGAACATCTAACAAACCAATCACGAGCGTATGTCACCTTGCTCGACCACCAATTTTGTTCCATGAAAACGTGTAACAAAACGTCCTAGTATGAAAGAATTTGATAAGTAAAAATATACGATGAGTTGTATTCATACTTGCGTTAGTTATGCGTTAAGTAAATAACTTTTGTTAATGTATTACTTATGTTTTGTGTTATTTCATGTCTCTGGTAAAGCTGTTTTCTTAAATATATTCGTATATGTTTTAGGTACCTAGCTGTGATTTTGTTTTGTTTTTTTTTTATTATTTTATGGAACAAGTGAGTAGGTGTAATGTATGTTATAGAGGGCACATGTAACTAGTATAGTTAATGACCAGTCACGCAATATACGTCGTACGAACTGCAGACAGTTTTTGTTATTATCCCACATATATATAAATATTCAATGCTTTGCAAAAACATATCTACATTCATTCATGAATGACATGTATGTTTCTTATGTCGATGAATGAGAGGATTATTATAATGTGTAAGTGTGATCCCAGAGAGTATAAAAACTTAACCGTACTGAGATAGCAGACACGATGGGCGAGCGGTTGGTGTGATTAGATTTCCAATCAGAAAACTCGAGTTCAAGGCGTCGGTACGTTCACACCAACAAATTTTCGAACCTTATGTACGATTTGCATCGCGGCTTGGACGCTAAAACTGCGACAGGCTCACCACCTCTCAGTTATCCCTAATAAGCACCAGTTTAGTGCGGATCAAATGTACTAAACTGTCTGGACGCCTATACCCAGGATTGAAAAATGCGTGAAGATATAAAAAATGCCCGTAGCATCTATGTATCTGATCAATAAAGGCTATGAGCCTTACATAACCACATTAATAAAGCTGTAAAAAGCGTGGTTCTTGCGTCGGACACACATACAATATTAATAAGAACTCCAAGTGCGGCGTCGCGACCGATGTAGCCTGTCTGTCTGTCAATCACTTACCTCACGTGATGTTTTTAATCACTTTTTTATAGTTTATTGCACACCACAGAAGTTCAATGCATTGAACTAATACTACATAACGGCCTCTGAAAGTCTGCACCTTGGGATGGGCGCCATAATTACCACGCTTTACAAGCGAATTGGCGATCGCAGTACCAAATAACTCGCACCTTACACGCTTCTGCCTTTCACCGGTCTGTTAAAAATTTGATTTGGTATTTGTAAAACGGTTATACCGCCATCTATCAGAGACACGATATTTCCAAAGTCTTCAGTAAGCATATATCACCCACTTTCTTTCGTGGATGCCGTGAAAGGCGACTAAGGAAAAAGCCTTGGCACGCAATAGGCAGATGCTGGGGTAAACATCACGAAAAATACCAGACCAAAATAAAGCAGATCGATGAAGGGCAGCAGCGCCTAAGCGTGGAGTTTATAACAAACCATCCCACGGGAGAGGCATACGTCCAGCTGTGGATCATTATTCAATACAAGCCGTTATCTATGTACGTATTAAAACTTAACTAATAACCCACTCGGCTTTATAAAACGTTAAGAAAACAAGTGTACATAACTTAGCCGCTTAATGCGACTGAATAGGCATAATTTAACAAATAAGCGTAATTTATAATGTTCTAATTCGACCTAAGTGGGACGTGAATTGTATTAACTTGGTAACAGACGGTCGGAACGCGCTCCTATTAGAGACGCAGCGCAAATTGGCGAGGCCGGCGATTGTTTGTCGCGTCGGCAATGTATTGTGAAACAATCAAACACGCGCATTTTGTTAACAGTTAACATGGTCCACCCGTACTGGCACAAATCAACCGCTGAAGCAGAGATTCGAATAGCGGACAGTTCATCGATGAAGACAAATACGAATGCTGACGTTTGTGACGTTTTCGGTGGTGGTATATGTTACCTGGTTTGAGTGTAGTGGTGGTGGTGCATACAGTGGAATTAGTGCACGCATCTGTGGAATTAGTGCACGCATCTGTGGGAGGGAGGGTGGTGCTCTTCTTCTCTTCGGACCAGGTAACATATACCTTTTTATATTTGCATGCGGAGGGTTGCGAAGTAATTTTTCAATAACAACTTTACAGTGAATTTCCGCAAAGTAACGCCTGAGTCAATTAACTAGATAGATAATAATCATCATCGATAGATTCCTGACCCAAATTTATCTAAACAATAGCAGTTAAGTTTGCCAAGCGTGGGGATTAGAACAAATCTTCATTCCGTGGGAGAATCTCAGGTCTGCATTTAATTTTTACAGGCTAGGTAATTAAAATAAAAAAAAATTCCACTGCCTCCAGACGAGTGGTTAGTCTGCCTCCGTAGACGAGTGGCGCACACGATTTTCATGGTGTCGTCAGCTCTGAGGTCGCATGTACGATTCCCGGTCGGGTATAATGTAGAAAATACTTTTTCTATCTTTTCTCGGGTCTGGATGTTTGTGGTACCTTTGTATAGTGTAGGAAAAGTTGTTTTCTCATTGACACGTCTATGAAAAAACTCGGGACCTCAGAGCTGGCGATACCTTGAAAACCGGTGTGTCTGCCACTGATTCTTGGAAGAAAATCGTCATCTGCCACCAGGTGATGATTTATTTGACACTTTCTTCTATTAGAAAAAAAAACATCAACCTTCGGAAATGATGTGACACGTATAGTGTGAAGTGGCTCTAAGCACCAAAGCGAAGGAAAATATTGTTTTTTACCGCTCAAACAGCGAAACGACTGAAACAAATCAACATGGCCGATCGAGCGCGACCTTCCGCCGTAACGGAGCCGGAAATAAAACAATTAGTTACATTTTATTGGCGCACAGAAGGCTGTTTACAAGTATGTACATATTTATATTTGAACAGCGATTGTTTATTGCAATAAAACTGGCATTCGAATGCACAAACTAATTGAAATTTTAAACGAAATCGTAGATATAGGCGCGGTACGAGTATGTAGTACTTTTTATTGCTTTACTTAACTTACATACTTCACTAACGCTTTCTTACTGATGACGTAGTATTCTTGGAAACCCGAAAAAGCGAATAATGGCAATTGACTTCATTTGAGAACATATTTCGCAACGAATTAATTCTGTTGTCGTCGTAAAAGATACTAGTACTATTAAAATATATACCTCTTCAAGAAGCCAGTACTATTAAAATATATACCTCTTCAAATATTCGTAAAGATAATAATATTCTAAAAATATACTATAATTAAATTATAAATATTCTAAAAGAAATACTTAATAATCACAAATATTCGTAAGGAAAGAAGAAATCTTTATATCAAATAATTAAAAACGGCTAAACTCACGTCAAAACAATTGATGTAGGTATTGCCAGCGGAAGGCGGGGCGCGTCCGCGTCTCTCATCCCACTCACCCTGATGATGGACCTCTGACGAGTCCGAAACTAGTCGCTAGGTAGCGATTATATAGCCGTTTTTAATTATTTAATCAATAACGTCTAGAGAACGTTTTAATAAATCTATATAAGGCTATAATTCATAGCGCCAAGAAAAACACAAATCCTATCTACGAGACTCGTAAAATGTGTTCTCATGAAGGTTATAGGTTGTTTGATAATTAATAAAAATGAGACATCGTCTTTAATAATAATAATAGTTCATTTATTCCTAAATTCCAAAATTAAAACGTCATGGTAGCCGAGTGGTTGGGTGGTCGGAATTTCGAGTCAAGAGACCCGAGTTAGATCCCCAGGCTTGTACCAATGGGTTTATCAAAAACTTATGTACGAATTATATCGTTGGCTTGGACATAAAGACGGCGACGGGCTTACCACCTGTCACGTTGCCCCGAAAATATCTTCGGTGGAAGGTGAGTCAAAGGGACTTAATTGTAAAGAATAGACCTCTTTCTATCCGTATAACGTATTGGGAGTTGCGTGAAGATATTTCTTAAAACGTAGTAACATAGGATCTTTTTATATTATTCACATAAAAAAAAAGTCACGATTGCCGAGTTGTTGGGTGGTCGGAATTTCGAGTCGAGAGACCCGAGTTAGATCCCCAGGCTTGTACCAATGAGTTTTTCAAAAACTTATGTACGAATTTCATCGTTGGCTTGGACATAAAGGCGGCGACGGGCTCACCACCTGTCACGTTGCCCCGAAAATATATTCGGTGGAAGGTGAGTCAAAGGGACTTAATTGTAAAGAATAGACCTCTGTCTATCCCTGTATTGGGAATTGCGTGAAGATATTTCTTAAAACGTAGTAACATAGGATCTTTTTATATTATTCACATAAACAATTTTTTCAAAGAATCAATAGTAAAATTTTGTAAGAACGTTAAACATACTGCCTGAATCAACAGACACGTTCTAACTGGAGCCGCACAATACATCCTCGCCGCCTATATTTTAGCGTCAACTAACATCTTTCAAGCATTTAGAAAGTCTCCGATATATTATCAACTACACTTAGCACGTTTGTCACGCCAACGCGTGTTAATGTCACGCCGCTCAAGTACACTGAACGTGCCCGACGTCTGAAGCGTATCACGTCGTTGACGGAGGTCGGCGTTCAAATTCCGCACGAACAATATCGACAATATTAGTCGCAGAAGGGCGTATGCGGAAAAAATATTCCATCTAGAACGGCCATGGAGTATCGTTGTCATTTCTAATACCCGCCAAGGTGAAACGAAATTAGGTAAACGATCTCAAAGTCGAATTGTTTTTCAATATCACAAGTGTCACGACAAAAGCACCTTTGTTACATACAGCATAGAATTCAAAATTAAAACAGCAAAACGGACCACGTTTCGAATGCCGCAGAGATGAATCGACTGCAAACGACCGTCTGAAACCGGTCGCCTTACAATCAGCTGACTTGTATTCTACGCGCCACACCGGAAGCCTTTGTACTGCAGACAGAGACACAGTGACAGACTTTTGTATACAAGTAAAAACTTTTACGCCCGTACGGAGTTAACTGCATATTAAATGTAAATTATATTTGTCCGCTTTCTAGTGTGCTGGAATGGTCTGCTAATTGTAAAAGTATGCGATGCTATAACGTATGCATTATGTAAATTTTATGCGTGATACGTATGGGCCGGGCGGAAAACCAACGTAAAGTAAATGCACCATGTGAAGTATAGTCTGGCGAATGAAATAGCAGGAGGTTCAATCCCTCTCCTCATTTTCCCTTTTTCTAATTACCCTTTTCCGTATACGTCTTGTTTTTGTAGGTACCGCGTCTGCAGCACCTCTTGAGATGGATGTACAGGGTTATTTGGCATGGGCAGTTAAATTAAATATTTTTTTCATTAACATGAGGAGTATTTCATCTATTATTTTAACACATATCGTGTTCATTTGGATACTAAAAATCCTTGTAATTTTTTTATTAATTTATTATTATATTTTATTAAGTCAGAGGTCTAATTTTGGCACAGTTACAATCGTAAACACAAACCTAACAACCAAATGAAGATGATACAGCCAAGAATAACAACTGCTGCAGGTAGAATTATTGTAATGCTTTTTTGGTTCCCTGGACACATATTGGACACTTGGTTGTTAGAGAAATGTTTTTATTCTGTCAAAGATTATCTAGATTATAGGATTAATATGTTTGTAGCTAGCATAGCAATAGCATTTTATATTAATACAAAATACAACAAGGACTAAATGACATGATTTACTAATTTTATATATTTGACTTTGTTGAACTTAATTTATACTTTTATTATATAAATTAAAAAATTTCTACGCCATTAATGGCAAAATGTGTGACACTATTATTGGATAATTGACAAGATTGTAACCACCACATTTTGGAAATAAATAATTCTAAATCTAATTCTATTTTTCACAGGATATTGGTCTCATGTTATGGAGATATATGGAGAAACACAGTTGGTGTCACCTTTGATTCGATTTTTTTTTCTAATTTTATACAACAGTATAATATTTCAATAAAATAAAAGTAAGAATTTTTAGTCACATCTTAGAACGAAATTATTAACAGGGATTATAATCATTTATATAAAACCTTGGTTTAATCATTTCTTAAACCTGTTACTGACTATAAAGTAGTTAATAAAATAGCAAAAAAGCTTGTGTCTATTTTTGCTGTTGAGCCTACATCATGATATTTTAATACTTTAAGCTTATTTTATAATAAATAAAAATATAAAAAATATATAAAAAAAAATCTTCACGCAATTCCCAATACTGGGGTAGACAGAGGTCGAGTCTAGACAATTAAGTCCCTTCGACCCACCTTCCACCGAAGATATTTTCGGGACAACGTGACAGGTGGTGAGCCCGTCGCCGTCTTTATTTCCAAGCCAACGATATTCGTACATAAGTTTTTGAAAAACCCATTGGTACGAGCCTACCAACTGGGGATCGAACTCGGGTCTATCGACTCGAAATTCCGACCACCCAACCACTCGGCTATCGTGACTTTTTTTAAGCTTATTTTCTTTTAATAATTTTTAGAGTCGAGGTAGCCTAGTGGTTGGGGATCGGAATTCGAGTCGAGAGACCCGAGTTCGATCCCCAGGTCTCGTAGCAACGACTTTTTTCAAAAAACTTATGTACGATTTATATCGTTGACTTGGACATAAAGACGACGACGGGCTCACCACCTGTCACATTGTCTCAAAAAATTTTATCGGTGAAAGTTGGGACGAAAGGACTTGATTGTCTAGACATCTGTCTACCCCTATATTGGGAATGGCGTGAAGATATTTATTTAGTATTTATTTTAATAATTTTCAAGGTCACTCTCTTAACGTAACTATCTATAAAGGTATACTGCAAGACACATGCCTCGGTACGGGAGGTCTTGTACTGGAGGGTTTGCTATAAAGTCCCTCTTGATAAGTGGATCGTAGAAGCAGATGTTTTGCACGTTGTCCATCACTGGTATGTTGGTATTACTTGAGATGGGTATCCCGCTATGTGTTCCCGGTTTAATTTTAAGACTTCCCTTAGTCGCTCACGACACACAACGGAAGATGTTACTAAATCATCATCAAAAAAAAATTAATTTTTTTTTATCAAATTTTTCTCCATAAATATTGTAGTCACGATGGCCGTGTGGTTGGGTGATCGGAATTCGAGTCAATAGACTAGAGTTCGATCCTTAGATGGCAGGTACGACAGCAATGCGTCTTTTCAACAAATTTATGTCTACACAACACATATACCACAATAGATATACTTATTCCAAGGGATTTTTTTACATCAATGTATTTTGTAATTATTTTGTGTTTCGTTTATAAAAAAAGCTAAAAACAGGATACCTTAAATTTTATCTCTTTTAAATTATACGTACATTTCACATTCTTCGATTTGTCTGGGATATTAAAAGTTTTACTTTAGCAACATTCTATTCGTTGCTAATTATCTCTCTCAAGGCTCGAAGTTAATTTCTTTTTGAATGGGCAATTTAGCACGCTCGTTATCTGTGCGAGGCGGGAGCGTAATGGCCGGCTGTGCTGTAAGCAATGATTTATATTTGGAAAGTTCACAGGAGCTGCAGCCACTGAGACAATAGACGCTCGTTTCGTGCTATCTACGTGAATGACTTGGATCTGATTATAGATAAATTGAGCCGCAAACTCCGTACGTGAAAGTAAACGTGTGCAGTTCAGAAGCGGCTGGAGAAAAGCCTGCAGAAAACGAAGATAAATATATCTATATTCTTAATACTACAGTAGCCAGAGATCTAGACAATTAAGTCCTTTCGATCCACCTTTTACCGAAGATATTTTTTGGGACGACGTGACAGGTGGTGAGCCTGTTACCGTCTTCATTTCGATACGCAGAAAACAAAGATATTTCTTTAATATTTGAGGGAAAACATTTAAACGCTCTTTGATGTCTCCTGTCGGAAGTCCCTTTCTCCTGTTATGGCTTTATTCATTTTGGCTGTTTATAGGACAACGTGGCTGTAGTTTAGCCTGTCTTCGCCTTCATATCGAAGCAAACGTTATAAATCATAAAAAAGGAAATCGTTGGAAATATTCAATGGTACGCGCTCCAGTAGAACTCCAGGAGATCAAAATCTTGTCTCTTAACTCGTATCGACGACCTCCGTGGACGTGTGGCGTAAACACCGGTTTTCAAGGTGTCGCCATCTTAAGGTCCCGGGTTCTATTCTCGGTCGGGTCAATGCAGAAAAACAACTTTTTCAACATTTTCTCGGGTTTGGGTGTTTGTGGTGCCTTCGTTGTTACCGATTCCCATACCACAAGTGCTTTAGCATCTTGCATTGGGATGGGAACAATATATGTGATGTTGTCCCTATCTATATATGTATTTATTTATTTATTTATTCCGATCAAAAAATCGTCACCGTATCGTGACCGCAAACAGAAGTTTTCATATTCTCGCTTTATTTCATACTGTAAAAGTCGTATGCGCTACACCACTAGGGAAGAAGGTCGAGGGAGATTTTAGTAGCGAAATATTAAAAAGATTGTGATTGAGGATACATTTTGAAATACTTATTTCTTAAAGCTATCCTACTTAGCATTATTACTTATAATGCAAAGTAAAATAGCTTTAATATAGAACTAGTTATAAATGAGTTCTAGTAGCGAGTAGTTAGTATATCTAGATGTATTAAAGATATCCGAATGGTTGAGTGATCAGAACTAGAACCAGCAGGAACGAGTTCGGTCCCCATGAGATAAGCTCGTAATAAAGATTTATTTCAAAAATTAAGTACGTTTTTGTATCGTTCTTGGAGAATAAGACGGCGACAGGTTCTCAATCTAGATCTCTGACCGCCTCCGTTTCGGGAATACGATCATAAGATTGTGTTACTTTTTTTCTTTGAAGTATTTGAGTTGAGTTATGGAGTCATTTGCTGTATTTATGCTGAACTATTTTGTAATTAAATTAAATTAAAAGTTGGGTGATCGGAATTCGAGTCGAGAGACCCGGTTCGATCCCCATGTGGCAGGCTCGTACCAATGGGTTTTTTTCAAAACCTATGTACGATTCATGTTGTTGGCTTGAACACAAAGACGGCTACGGACTCACCACCTGTCACGGTGTTCCAAAATATCTTCGGTGGAAGGTGGGTCGAAGGGACTTAACAGTCTAGACTAAGACCTATGTTTACCCCTCTATTGGGAATGACATGAATATTTTTTTTAAATTAAAGATATTTTTTTATTTCAACTGACACGGCCGGCATTTCTTTGACAATTTTTTATCTTTATATTCTCTTTAAAATAATGACCTAAAGTAATTGTTATTTATTACTAATATTTTCAATAATAAAATATTACTTTTTTACTACCTAATTCTATTTGTTACGTTTTCCCGCAGAAGAGCGCAGTAAATCGTAAATTAATATCGTGATCACAGATTAAACGCTCATAGATTAAACGCTCGCATTCCGCGTTGTAACTATAAAATGTTATCCACGCCCGACCCTTTATCCACGTATTTAAAAAAAAGTCAATTCATATTCCAGAATTTAAAAAAAAAACAACCTACGTTACACGATACGATCATTCTTGAAGTATGTAATTTAATTACGGCACTACTGCGCCATCTTTGCAGTCAGCTGGCGCCGGTGTGTGCGCGCGTCGTCACACGCCGCGCCCCCCGCACACACACGCGCGCCACGTCAGCTGATCGGCGCGGCGCCTTCGACACTTCTAGGTCATGCACTCGTCTGAAATGTACATAGACACTAAAGCTACTGGATACGGAAGGTCTCTAATGGGTTTGCTGCGTTATAGACGGTACTATAGCACTGAGGTGGTATACACCGTGATTTGATGCTTTTATTCATTGATATACAAAAAAAAACATTCGATTATCGGTTCACATTTTTAATTTAACACCGTTTCGTGATGAGATTTCTCTAATGGTGAACAAATAGTCGAATGAAACTCAGTAGGTATCATCTTTTTGGTAAATTTTTCCAAAAACAAATGGATATTTAATTTTAAGTAGGTCAAGCCCTATCTAGTTTAACATCCAAAGATCACGTCATTGCCATGGGATTTTATTACTGACGTATTCATTTATATGCTAATTACGATTTTTATTAAGTTTTATTACTTTATTTACTATTTAACGTAATTAATTTACGTGCATAAGATTTGTATCTTTGGTTTAGACACAGCTGATGGTCACTTGTCTGGTTAGTATAAATAATATTGCGTGAAAAGTCGATCAAACGGACTATATTTTTAACATGTGTCCACCCCTGTGTAATATTCACTTATTTAAAAGCCCTGTAAAAGTTACCTGAAAGAATTGGGTCACTCCCGTAATAAAGATTTACCATAATTGGCATGTACGGCAAGCGGATTGGCGTACACAGACGGTTACCAGTCTTTTCAATTGTAGTCAGGTATTTTCGAAATGATTTTAACACGAATGTAATTTGCAAGACTTTTGCCATAATCTCTTTATTGTTGGATTTGTTAAATATAAATAATATGATACTTGATTAACTTGCACATAAAGGCTTCTCGTAATTACGCAATTTTTATTGCTTTTAAAGCTTATAAGTTATGCTGAACTTTTTTATTATTAAATTAAAGAGAAAAAAGGTTCAAATGTCAACTGTTTCAAAAATTTACTCTTTAATTTAGTAACTTCCCGTAATATTGGGTTAGTCACTTTTAACCTTTTACCTTTAGGTATTCTTTTTATACTCAATAATATTATATACATTTTGTGGGAGATTGACAGCCGTGATGCATATATATACCAGCTCATCAAGATAGCGTGACTATTTTTACATTTGTTATTGCCCAACTGTGTTAAACTATACGAGGAACTCTTAAAAAAAATCACAGGAAATTTGTTCTGAGAATAATGCCGCTGGCCGTCATAGATTATATACTTACATTTGTAATCTGTGTAGATCAGGTAATTTAGAATCTAGCCTCGTCTATTCCCATAAAGTGACGTTGCTCGGAATGTCATCATGATGTAGAAACCTACATGTGGGGTAACATAAAAAAATACTTGTTCGCAACATAGTTAATGGCTCTATAGGAATTTAGAGGCTTGTGTAATGTGGGCTTAAGAATTTATACAATGTACACAATGTAATTTATAGTTCCCGCTACTACCTATGTTTTCACGCAAACTCTCATAATTTATGTAGTTCTGTGGCTGTTGGAACTTTTTGGTGACAATTACACTTTATTACGCAATTTTTTTTATTGATTTTAAAGCATATAATTTATGCTGCATTTTTTTCCCGAATCGTGGCAAAGGTTGTGGGTTCGAATGCCCGTGTCAGTTGAAATTTTAAACATTTTTTTCTCCTTAATTTAATAATTACAGTTTATATTACTTTTTTTTGGAAATTTTCACGACTTTAAAAAATAGTAATATGTCTTATATAATATAGAACTTATATAGAACTATGTTCTACTTATAACATTTATTATGTTCTCTTTATTATTATTTCAATTTAAATCAACGAAACTTTCGGTAAAACGGAAACACAAAAATAATAAAATTGTCTGTCATATTAATATATCCTGTTATACGTATATCCAAACAAGAAGTTTTTTATACAATTATGTACAATATTAATACGTTCTCATGAAGATATTATTAGTTTGATTGCGGCGTAAGTATACAATTGGATGAAGGATTGGAATGCTTTGCGATACGGTCACAGCATTTCAATAACAGTTGCACAAACTTATTGTTATATTTTGTAGACTTACACTCGCGATGTTGACTTGAACAATGATATACCTATCTCAGTAAAATATAGTTGTAGCTCCTGCATCTATAAATAAGTTTTTTTTTTTTATAGAAAAGGGAGGCAAACGAGCAGGCGGCTCACGTGATGGTAAGTGATTACCGCCGCCCATGAACATCTGCAATACCAGAAGCATAGCAGATGTGTTGCCGGCCTTAGAGTACCCCCCCCCCTTCCGGAATTGGGGGAGGGGGTGTGTGGGCCTCCGGTTACCTGCACTCACTAGACGAAACGTAGAAGTTTGTTAGACTTCTACTTCACGCCGGTATTCTGTGAGGTCGTGGTACTTCCCCGGTCGAGCCGGCCCATTCATGCAACAAGAAAGCTGATGCGTGGCTCTACCACTGTTAGACAGTAGTGACATATTCCAAACGTTTCTGATACTTTCATAGATGTTCGAAATGTATTTTTAATGCCAATGTTCCGTCTGTGAATGTAGCAAATTTATACAGAAATTTAAATAATTCGAATTAAGATTTCTAATTTCCAACTAACAGGAGATTACCTCAGTTTTTCACTTATGACCCCAATAGTATGTCATGAATGTATATGAAAAACATATCTCATGAGTTTTAAAATAAATCCGAAATAAATATTTATAAATATTTGACCTAGTGATATATTAATATTTTAACGATTTGTATACGAATTTATGCAGAGAATCATTAGCTCGTAATTTTTCGATATTATCATTATAATGATGATGGAAACCGGTTTGAAAAGATCGAAATCATTTTAATTTTTAAAACACACACCAAATAAATAACGTTCATTAATTATCTTCCTTCGTTTCGAAGTCCGTTCGGTGTTAATGCGTGCATTTTCACTTTCATTTGAGTTGCGTTAGAATTTTAAACGTTCTCGGTATTTTTTTTAGCTAATTTAGGATTATACACATACATAGATAGGGACATCACATACTTTGCTCTAATCCCAAAGTTTTTCTTCTTATCTTTTGGTTAATGGCTTCTCTTGATAGAATTCTGCCAGTATCAAGTCAGTCATGGGAGTGACAAGGACAGTCCCAAAGTTGCTAAACAACGCCTGTTATAGAATCGGTAACAAAGTAGAAATCAGGATATTCTTTTTTAAGAAATTCTCTAGGAAAGGTATTTATATATTTATTATATGGTATTTACATTATTCTTCTGCTTGGAAGAAATCGCTATTTACTCGATAAGGTCGCCCTTTGTACAACCACTATATATAACCTTTTTAAATGTATACCTTGTTAATAATATTTTTGTAATGGTGTGTGCATTAAAGTGTATAAAATAAAATAAATAAATAAATAAAGTAGGTATCAATATCCAGACCAAGGAAAATATAGAAATAAATGTTTTCTACATAGCCTCAACTGGGAATCGAATCCGGGACTTCAGAGCAGGCGACACCATGGTAACCGTTGTTTACGCCACACGTCCACGGAGATAGTCTTATCTCCAAATTCTTGTATAATAATTATAGCTAACAAATGGTTATTAGAACAGTATTGGTGATTTAAAAAATGAATGGAAGGATGGAGTCAGTGTGCCGTAACAATGTTAATGTGCGTTAAAACGTTGGCATCCGCAGTGCTTAATGCTTATTTTTATTTGAAACATAACTGAAATGAACCATAACGCGCTTACAAAAACAACTCGTAAAGGAACACCGTTCCCGTAATCTATCTCTGTCCAACGGAACGTGAACCATTGAGTGGGACAAGGATAGATGACGGGGGACGTCAAGTTCGGTACTTAAAATGGCCGATGCTTAGTTTCGTGATCGCCTAGGGAGGGGGCGATGTCGATAATATTATGTTTTATGGCAGCAACGGGCGGTACATAAATTGGGTTTTCGTTTTACGAGAGATAATACTCACGATAAATTGTGCTCGCTTTCGGGAATCGAGCCGCGGCTGGGCGAGGTCCGAGTAAACTAACACGAACATAATATGTTGTGTAAACATTTATTTGAGAATTATGTTTGTTATTTCCTACCATATGTGCCATAGACAACGTGCCATAGATCCGTTTACGACTGTTCTTTTTTTTCAAACTTAATTTCTAAACTTAATTTATTAAATGCTTCTTATTAGTGATTTCTTGTATTTACGCGAATACTTCACATTTAAATAAAACGATTTACGGATTTTATCGCGTTTTTAATTAGCTTTTACAAACTATTTTTATTTCCCGACGTTTCGTATGGTTTACGGAGTAAAAACGCGATAAAATCCGAAAATCGTTTTATTTTAAATGCTTCTTATTAGGTTACATTTTTAATTTATTGGTTCTTATAAAGGTTATAAATTTAATAACATAGTTAATTTAATAACATAAAACTGCAATTTATAAAAATACGTTTATGCTAGATGTTTTTAAGTCACGATAGCCGATTGGTTAGGTCATCGGAATTCGAGTCAGGAACCCCAAGTTCGATCCCCAAGGTGGTATTTTTCAAAACTTAGGTATGATTAAAATCGTTGACTGGGACATAAAGACCAAAACCTCCTCCTCCGATCACATTGTCCTAAAAATGTCTTCGGTGGAAGATGGATCGAAAGGACTTAATTGTGTAGACCTCTGTCTACCCATCTATATATTACAATTTCCTATTTTTAAAAGCAAAATATTTCACATAAGAACAACAGAGTCCCCACTGTGCAGCCTCGAGTTCGGAAATCGTAATATTTTCGAGATGTCTTATCTTTTCACATAAAATCTCTGTTATTATCTTCCAACCTTCGTATTTGGCAGTAAAATGATACAATACATCATGATTCCGTAGGAAGTTTGTCGTGCGTTCAACTTTAAACGATATTTGTGGACATAAAGCAATGCTTGTAAAGGAAATGACCAATTACCGAACTGCTGTTTCGTATTTCGATCGTAAAGTATGCTTATCAGAGCGTTGCAGAGGAGGCTGGCGCGTTTCGCGAACATTACTCATACAACGCATTACCTCAAGTACGTTAACTTATCTCCACTCATTATTACTCGCTTCCAGTAATTACAGTCGCTTGCTGCCTACTTTACTGCCACGATTCATTCTGTGAAGTATTTTATATCACGTGATATAAAAGTGCCTCTAAACTAGATACTAATGCGCCCATTAAACCTTCATTTCAAAATAAATTACACATTTAGTGCGATTAATTGGCTTCTTTAATGTTTAATCTTTGCCAACAAAGTTGCTGCTTACTTTGTAAAACAATATTATATAATGCTTTGTACGATTAATAAAATTGGTAGTAATAACCAATATATTTCTCTAATATTTATATTGAAATGAATATATAATACATAATATTTATAACTTTTAATTTGTCTTGATCCGATAGTTAGTAGCTAAAGCACTTGTGTAATGAAATTAGATACAACGAAGGTGCCACCACACCCAGACCCGAGACAATGCAGAAAAAATGTTTATCTACATTAACCGTATCCGGGAATCGAACCCCTTACCTCATAGCTGGTGACACCTTGAAAACCTGGTGTATACGCCACTAGTCCACGGAGTTCGTCATTTTATATATCATAATTAAATATGTGTGTGGTTTTGTATATGTGTTGTATAAGTTTCATGATTCTGAAATATACAAGTTTTAAACATATCGTGACAACTTATACGCTCTCACTAACCTTTACATCTTCAAAGCTCAACCAGCAAATAGACTGGTAGGTAATGCCTCTGGGCATTTAGTCCGCCATTTTGTATGTCTATGGATTAAATAACATAAGTGTTGCAGCAGTATTGTGGAGTCTGAAGCGTTTCGTTATCATAATCCAATAAAAGACTATTTATGTTCAAGTCACGACTACAACTGTTTAAAAAATATATTGCTTTGTGGCAGCGAATAAACATATTTGCTTTATTTTTTTCTTCAAACTAAATAAATGTGTAATAGTACGTAAATAAATTCAGTAACCAGTAAAGTTTTCACGGCTTAACCACTGAACCATTATTGATGCAGTTTGGTGGGTCGAATCCAAACAAAGGACATTTGAGTAGACTTTTCATCAGACATTTCTTGTGAAAATTAAACACGCGTGCGGAAGCTTGTTATAAATATATAAAGGTTGTTTAACGCAGCCTCTACAACGTAAATATTACATGCAATTTAATATATAAAGTGTTGCTAATATATTATGAAATTATTTGCAGTGTGCGAGTCACGTAGGACTCCATTTCTCCGTAATCTGGGTACGCACAATATTAGAGCTATAAAAGTAACAATAAACTTTTTTATTACGCTCACATAAAATAAATACGGCTTTAATTCGGTCTTAGGAGTATGATTTCGTTTCTTTGGTGACGAAGCCTGAACCTGGAGAGGAGAGGAAAGGGGCCAAAGGGGAATGTCGGCGATCATCCATTAGTCTCGATGTTTATTTCGTGTTTATTGCGCGGATGCTAATTTAACGCTGTCGCTCGCTCTGATGTCGGATAATGGAGTGCAGTCGCACGGAGCGCGGCATGCGAGCGTAATGGCCGATTTGCCGCGCTTCACGGCCACGTTTCCCGCTAAAAGCGCTGCGTGCAGTGTTACCATTATATTCCCGATACGGTGAGCCAAAGTCGTGATCAGAAAATCTAAAGGCGTTGCATAACAGCAACACTGTTGTAACTAGGACTCCTTTGAAAGTCGCAACATAAAAATGTTCACGACTAGCCGCCCAACGCGGCTTTGCTCACGGTTTAACATTTAACGCGGAAGCCTAATATTTTTTCTGAAATAAAAGTAGCCTATGTTACTTCTTACAACATCAAAAATATTTAAAATAGATTCTTTTATGTAAGTACCGTAAATATTTTCATACGCATTTAATGAAACGCTGCTAATTTTGAATCAAAAGGAGACACTTAAATTTTATCAAAGTTTTTATTATGACTTAATTACGGAAGTGAGCCACGATAGTTGAGTAGTTGGACGATCAAATGTAAATCAAGAGTGAGTTCGATCCCCGGAAGAAGGCCAACACCAATGAATTTTTTCAAAAATATTGTACGATTTGTATTCGACACTTGATGACTTGGCACCAAACACGGTTATCCGAATAAGCTGGTGAAATTGAATGGATCACTGCCTACACTTATATAATACCTACTACGACTACAGTTATAATAAAAGTCACGATATCCGTCAATGGAAGATGGGTCGAAGGGACTTAATTGTCTAATACTCTGTCTATACCTGTATTGGGAATGGCTTACAAATATTTTACTACACTTATATTAAAAAAAATTCTAGTATGTAGACAACAATAATAAACGTATGAAGTCAATATGAAGAAACATTACATCCGACCTATGTACATAGCCTCATATCACTTGTCTTAATTAGTGCCGGCGCAGTGTTTCGACGATCATTTGCAAGTAACGAATTATAATAACCACAGATAATGGGCCCATTTGAAGTCTCATTTCCCTGAATGGCTCTATTCACAACGAATAATTCGTTCTCCGACAAGCCATTGTGCGTCATTCACGACTCATTGCGTGCAGCTTTAGAATAGAAATTAATTGAATGTGTTCTTTTGTTTATGGCTTGTTTTTTTTTTTGGGAGTAGATAAATTATAACGTGCCTGTAGCAAATTGCGCACTGTAGCTAATCCTCTCTTGATTGCTAAGAGTAATTAAGTAGTGTTGCCAGCTTTCATTGTTTCATTATACGATGCCACAATGGTAGTTCTGGTGATAGTTGAGTCAGTGTTATGAGAATGATCTTGCACAATATAATTCACTTTATAATAAAACAATGCTGTATTGAAAGCGTTCACAACGCTTGTTTGAATTAAACGTTATCTTGCTTTGATCGCTTGTAATATTTTTGTCGTGATTCACGCCACCGCCCTAATGGCACATCATATGGTAATGTTTACGAATGTAATACAAAAATGGCGTCACTTACGTTGATAAAGCGTTTTATTTAGTAGCGTTAATTTTTGAAGGTGAAAACAAAGAATTCAAATTAAATACAAAAAAAAACACAAGAAGGGAAATAGATTTTATATATTTGTAACAGATCTATGAGCTTTCGAATAATTGAAAATTAAAGATTAGTTCGATTACCGAATCGATAATTTGAAGTTAAGTTATTTTTTTACTTCACTACTAAACTGAGGCCTCTTCAGTAACTCACTAGTAAAAGACCGGGACACTATCATTCAAAATTTATTATGATTCCAAAGTTCCTACTACACGTCGAACGCTTGAGGTTGAAATTTGGATAAATAAATGATATATTTCTACAAATGCCCACCTCAGCTGTAATACGTCGGTGTTTTTTAGATTTAGATCAGTATGTCATTATCATCAGAAGTCTTTACTACGTTTTTTTAATAAGATCAGTGTGGCATGAGTAGTCTATACGTTTTATAATGAAAAAAGGTATCTTCACGCAATTGCCAATACAGGGGTAGACAGAGGTCTAGTCTAGACAATTAAGTCCCTTGGAACCACCTTCCACCGAAGATATTTTCAGGACCACGTGACAGGTGGTGAGTCCCTCGCCGTCTTTATGTCCAAGCCAACGATATAATTCGTACATAAGTTTTTATTTATTTTATTTTGTAAAATTATATATAAATAACGTATTTTAAATTGTTACCGTATATTTGTTTCGTAACAAACATATTGTAGTTCATTTCGTAATGGCGTATTCCCACTGCGCTCGCAATGTAACCATGTATAGTTCCAGTGTTATTTTTCCAATTACGTCCGAGTTTATTGCATGTTATTGTGGGAGATTGGCTATTAATTGCCACCATTTTATCAATTGGTCTGTAATTTCTTGTAAAATTTTATAGCTGCTGTATATTATTTAGAATTTAAACTCAAAACACGCACATAAAGTGGCGTATTTGACTCTCTTTTTTGATCAGTTAAGTGTCGTAAAATGCAACTAAGGTTAAATAGCTTCGAAATTCCATATCAAGCTATTTAAGTAACCTGAGTGGACCGCGTACCGGAAATTTGTTTTCCGTACAATAACCCATAGCAAAAACATCTATTCATATTTCTAGGAGGGATAGGCGTGGCCATATTGCATACAAATTTTCTTGATAATTACATATAGACTGTAGGAGAAAGTGTGTGGATAGTTTGATTAGGTTTAAAATTCTATTCCAGTTATCAATACACAAATGAATCATTCGAAATATCCGTAAACTAACGCTTCATTCTGACGTTTAATCTTGAATTACACAATTTTTCATTGATTTTTCTAATAGATAAATTTTCGTATCCGTAGAAAATTTAATTAATCCCACAGTATTTGAAATTAAATTTTTGATGCTGCTTTTAATTAATTATCTATATGTATAGAAAGATAACATATATAACATATGTTATTTTATGGGCTAATAATTCAAGGCTTTTCAAAATTCCACGAATGTGAAATTAAACCTGAAGTAGGTATAATATCCAAGAATTATCTGAGATAATATATTACAAAACCCATAGAATATTTAAATTATTTTACGCCCATACAAGAAACAGCTTCAGCAAAATAAACGCCCACAGCGCTTTATACTATATTGCGGGCTATTCAAAAATAGAAGTAAGAAATTATTCCAATGAATAGATGGTTATTTTCTATTGCGACGTGATTTATTCAACCACTTCCTAGAAACTTTAACTAAATATTTACAAAAAAAAGTTCAAAGAACAACATAAATATGTTTAACTAAATACAATTATGAAAACTAATTAGAAAGTAAACATAATCACGCTCTCAGGAATATTATATCTCAAATGTAGGTAACTACATGTTGAAAATCAACATATATTAGCAACTAACATAAATCAACGATAATAAAACGCTTTCGGCGATTCTAATTTAACTGTTATATTATTATCCGCCGACAAAGCGTAGCAATTACAACAAATTCCCCCTTTGAAATTATCATACTTAACTAATAATTTTAATATCACAAAGTCCTTGATAAATCCTTTGATAGGTGTATCGTAATACGCATTACTTTCTCGAATTTCGATCAAAACGAAGTTTTAAATAATTAAGTACCATTACCAAATAGAATAAGTAAATTTCAAATTTAACGTGGCGTAACAATGCCGGCTGTAATTTATATTGTTCTTACGCCTCATTGATATTAATGTAGTTAATAAATATCGAGGTTTATGTTTTATTTCACGTCGAATATATATTATTTTGTGGTTGTTTGCTATCTATAAAGTGCGATAGAGTAAACGTACACGATTAATGAACATTTATTGTAATTATTTAACAGATATATAAACTAGATTAATAATATTTCACAACACTTTGTGTTTTCCGCTCACTACATTGGTATCGTCATTTATCGTACCAGTCAGTATCTACACTTGATACTGAAGTTTAATGCAGTACAATTATGAAATTATTGAATTTATACAAAACGATTACAATAATATCTTTAACGACATAAATAACCTTTACATTAATCTCTTCGATTATTACGGGTTCACATTGGTTAAAAATGTATTACATTCATTAAAGTTAATAGACGTTATGAGTTTGTAACTTGTTCGACACTGGTAAATGCATTTTGATTAAATGATCATTATTTGATCATTTTTGTCGACGACGTGTGCCATTAGTTTTAATAAATGCTTATTTTAATGCCTTTATGTGATTGTTATTGTATGGTCTATGCATGTTTACACATGAACATCGATTGGTTATCGATTGAGCTGCATATTGTTGCCCAGCCAATGGCTCGTTCGGTGCTATTGAATTGCTTTCGTATCTTTCCGGCTTCAACGTTGTGCGTCACAACGTAGTTTAAACTTTTTGCGACTCTGTATGCAGTTTGCATCGCCAACGTGCTGCACTCGATTCGTGAAACGGGATGAGTGTTCGTTTCAAGAGAACTGTTTTTGCCAGAGTCGGTCACACTCGACCATACTTACTTCATGACAGATAGCTAGTTGCACGCGCAATCCAAATTCCAAGCGCGTATCCGGGGGCGGGCAGGGTCGCAGCACTGGCACACGCACACAACGCGCCTCAGGCACGCACACTATGCACACATAGAACGCACTGAACCGCACGCGTGGAGGTAAATAAAACGATTCTTTAGGGATTTTTGTAAAAAGATAGTTATATTTTTGGCATTGGACTATGACACAATATAATACTATGATATGCTAAGTAAGCGTTTTATAAAGACTTTTACATGCCGAATATTTGTTAATCAGACTATTCATCAGAGGACTCTTTATATATAATTTTAACAAACATAACTGCTTACAAAATGAGAGTAAAGATACGATTCTAGTTTTACCACTCGGGACTGCTCTAGAACTCATCATCTATTAGAAAACATAACTATTACTAGTTTTATTCGTAATATTTTTTCTCACTTTCATTTTTTTTTAACTCTATAGGTACATATTCATTGTAATACAATTTTGGAACATATAATTATCGATATGACATCTTATACAGAAATACGCAACGAATCAGCGACGGTACAATAATTTATGATGAAGCGTCAGTGAGTGCGTCTGCGAACGAATGGGTCCGTCGGTGGGTCAGCTCCGGCGCGCGGCGACGGGGAGCGGCGGGGAGCGACGGGGAGCGACGGGGGCGCGGCAGATACCGTCCGGCACAACAACACATAAAAACAACGTTCAAAGTTAAACAATATCAACGCACATAGGTACTATTTGGTATCGGTCCGTCCGCACTTATCACTATGTATACAGAGGAAACATCACAGAGGCCGGGGCGCGCTACATGTAGATGGGCAGCTGCTGCAGCGTGCGCTTGTCGAAGCGCTCGTAGTGCGCGGCGGGCGGCAGCGCGCGCGCGATATCACAGTCGAGCGCGTCGGGCGGCAGGTAGGGGTGCGGCTTGAGGCGCGCGCGCGCCGCCAGCGCCTTGCCCGGCTCCGGGTCCGGCGGCGGCGGCGGGCGGCAGCAGCGCCGGCGCCGCCGCTCGCAACCCGCCGGCTCGCGCGGCAGGTTGTTCACGAACGGCACGCGCCGCAGGCTCTCGAGCCTCCGGAAGTGCGACGGGTGGATCATGAGCAGCGGCTCGATCTTCACGCCCTGCGGCGGCTTGGCACAGTCGGGAAGCTCGTATTCGATACTGCAGTCTACGTGTAAAGGCACCGAGTAGTCCTTGGGGGCGAGCGAGGCGGGCCGCGCGTCCCGCCGGAAGCGCTCGGCGGCGAAGTCGCCCTCGCCGCGGACGTAGCCCGTCATCGCGGCGGCCGCGGCCTCACGGCATGTGCGCCGCGGGGCGCGCGCCGATCAGCTGATTTTGCGAGCTGGGACGCGCGAACGTGCGCGCGTAACGGCGGCTGTCGCGAGACTGCGGCGAGGCCGGAGGACGGGTCCGGGGCGCCTGCGCCGTGCTGCCCGCGGCGCCGCGCCCCGCCGCCCCGCTGCCGCCCCGCGGCCGCCCAGCGCCGGGGGCGGCGGCGCGCGCTCCGCTCGATAATAATGGCGGCGGCCGGCGGGGGCGCCGCGCTTGCGCGGGGGCGCTGTGACGCGAATGTCAAACAGCTGACTTGTGCGCGCGGGTAGGAGGCGGACACATCTCCGCGATACACAAAGACCACGCTATTGCAAGACAGACACACTGGGAACTGCCTTCCCTTGTTGAATGTTAAACAAGATACGCTATCAAGCAAGCAATTACACGAACCTGAAACCTGAAAGTTCAAATCTCATAATGTGTACTCAAAGAAAAATGCTTTACTCACTTCGTAACGATAATAATAAACTATCGAACAGCTAATAATAAAGACCTATTATATGTAGATGAAGTCGACTTTGCATTATTTACCATCATAGCAATTGAATTATACTTGTTAATAGGAAAAGGAGCAAAGGTTATTGCATTTAGACAGTTACAATACCGCCTCCTTACATTGTCATTCTATTGTGTTTAATGATTTACACAAAACAACCCATTCATCGTGTTTTTGTTGTTTAGCAAGTGGTATCATGTAGGTCAAGCAGTTTAACTATGAATTTTAAATTTTTCTATTTCTATTGTACCACCGTTCCTGTATACGTAGAGACGGAAAAAAAATTACGTTTTCATTAGATAAAATGAGCGCAGTACGGTACGAATGAAGTCGATAGCAATAAATAATGATTATGTTAGTTATCGACAGTGTGCCGGCCCTAGCCCGGCGGCACTGGAGGGCCACGAAACGCGCGGGGGCGTGTCACTACGAATTATGTAATAACATATATGAACGAAAGTTATTAGGGCTGCTAGATAGAACCAATATTAAATTAGAGTTGTCTTCATGATTTTTTAAAATTTCAACTGACGCGGACGGGATTCGAACCCGCGACCTCTGCCGAACAGTTCGGCCGTACGGAAATTTTATATAAAATTTTTTTCTCTTTAATTTAATCACATAAATGTTCAGCATAAATACGCTTTAAAATCAATAAAATTGTGTAATAAGAACCAATATTGCTTATGATAAATCTAAAATATGAAAATGATTTAATAATTTCTGATATTTATTGATACGACGTGACTAAGTTTAGCCTTAAATACTTGGCTTGGGACCAATGCAGGATAACCATATCCAAAATACTGGACCAAAATGCAACAGACCGTTAGCGATCAGCAGCGTTTAAGGAGCGAGGTGTCTGATATAGCAATCGCCAAACCAAAGCCAAAAGTGGCGATTTTGGCAAACACGAGAGAGGCATATGGTCTGTAGTGAGCTTCAGCAGGCCTTTTTGTACGTCTGTTATGTATTGTAATCATTCTCGAATTGCACAGGGTTGTTATGGTACTTTAACTTTAACTTTTATAGAATAACATAAAGCAACAGAAAAAATATGCAAACACAATAATCAATTCTTAAATCCTACCGATCATAACGATGCGTCATTCTTAATTTAAATCACGTAATGTTTTTAAATTTGATAGTTATTTTATGGGATATCTTTATGCCATATCTGGGGTAGACAGAGTTATAGACAATCAAGTCCTTTCGACCCATATTTCTCCGCAGCATTTCTTTTGGATAACGTGACAGATGGTCAGAAAATCGCCATCTATGTCCAAGCCGAGGATATGAATCGTACATAGGTTTTGAAAACCCATTGGTACAAGCCGCCTGGTGTCGAACTCGGCTCTCTTGATCGAATTCCGATCACCCAACCACTCCCCATAACGTAACATATCTAAGAAGGTTATCATGACTAAATAAGTCACGGTACCCGCCTTATAAGTCACAGTACCCGCCTTATAGTCACGGTACCCGCCTTATAAGTCCACGGTACCCGCCTTATAAGTCCACGGTACCCGCCTTATAAGTCACGGTACCCGCCTTATATAAGTCACGGTACTCCGCCTTATAAGTCACAGTACCCGCCTTATAAGTCACAGTACCCGCCTTATAAGTCACGGTACCCGCCTTATAAGTCACGGTACCCGCCTTATAAGTCACGGTACCCGCCTTATAAGTCACGGTACCGCCTTATAAGTCACAGTACCCGCCTTATATAAGTCACGGTACCCGCCTTATAAGTCACGGTACCCGCCTTATAAGTCACGGTACCCGCCTTATAGTCACGGTACCCGCCTTATAAGTCACAGTACCCGCCTTATAAGTCACGGTACCCGCCTTATAAGTCACGGCACCCGCCTTATAAGTCACGGTTAGGCGCCGTAGGGTTTTTCAAAACTTATATATGATTTATATCGTTAGCTTAGACATTAAGTCAGAGACAGGCTCACCATCTTTCACGTTGTCCCAAAAGTGTCTTTGATTAAAGGTGGGATGAAAGGACTTAAGTGTCTTGACCTCTGTCTACCCCTGTATTGGGAAATGCGTGAAGATATTTATTTATTTATTTTAATAAGTCAGACGCCAGGTTTTCTTCAAAATTATGTACGATTTAGATCGTCTTTGGACACAAAGACACAAACAGGCTCACCACCTCTCACGTTGTCCCAAAAGTGTCTTCGTTGAAAGGCGGGTCGAAAGTACTGTCTGGACCTCTGTCTACCCTATTGGCAATACGTGAAGATATTTTTATATTCTTAATGTATAGACGGGTCTTCGTTGAAAGGTGGGACGAAAGGACTTAATTTTCTTGACCTCTATCTACCCAAGTATTGGGAATACGTGAAGATATTTATTTATATTTATAATATAGGGACGGAAAAATACACAGCGTATCGTTAGCCAACGTAATCCGAGCCGCGCGCACACAGAGGCGCGCGTGCGCGTGCGCGCGTGTGCGCTACACTCGTACATCAAACGTGTAGCGTTCGACGGGCGGGCGACCGTATCCACTCACGTGCGGATCGGGTTGCGTGAAGAAACACCCGGGTCCCGGGTACGGACTGTTGTGAGAAGCAATCGTTTACGTTTCAATAAGCATCCGTCTGTGTCTGAGGATGATGTTGATGTAAAACTTTTGTAGTTGTTTTATGTCACGAGAAGTCACGATAGCCGAGTGGTTGGGTGATTTGACCCGAGTTCTATTCTCATGTGGCAGGCTCGTACTAATGAGTTCTTTTCAAAACTTATAACTTTGGCTTGGACATAAAGACGGTGACAGACTCACCACCTGTCAATTTGTCCCAAAAAAACTCACTCATTTACCAATACTGGAGTAGGCAGAGGTAGAAATGCTTTAGTTCCTATTCGATCCACTTTTCACATTATGAAGGTTCAGCTTTTGATGCTTATTATGGACAATAAAGGCCGTCTGAGTGACCAAGCTATTAGTACAAAAATAGATATTTTTTACATAAATATTCATAAACTGCTGGTGGGACTCGAACCCTTAGCTTCGAAAGCAGAGTCACTACCAACTAAGCTTATTTTAAAATCCGCTAGTCTGTGTCAAATTTCATAAAATATTGATACAGATACTATATTACCTATACGTACTAATAATTACTAACTTTAATTACTAGTATGTACTAATTTCTCCGGTTACATAAGCAAGTTGATGCCGGAATGCGTCTATCTCGCGTTAATTAAAATCGAAGTGCACACGTCAACGTCGCGGTAGGTGTCCGACACGAATACGAAATGTCCACTGAAGCTTGAAAGCTCAAATAGGCCCGGAAGACCCACATTCGACACCTCCCGTCGCTAAAAATGTAAATAAGTTACCAAGAAAGCTAAGATCAGTAAACAAAACTTAAAAATCCTTTGTAAACAAGTGTCAACTATAGTCACGATAGCCGAATGCTTCGGTGGTCGGAATTTCGAGTCAAGAGACCCGAGTTCAATCGCCAGGTGGCAGGCTCGTACCAATGGGTTTTTAAAAAACTTATGTACGAATTATTGGCTTGGACATAAAGACGACGGGCTCAACGCCTGTCACGTTGTCTAGAAAATATATTCAGTGGAAGGTGAGTCGAAGGGACTTAAATGTCTAGACTAGACCTCTGTCTACCCGTGTATTGGGAATTGCGTGAATTGCGTGGAAGGTGGGTCGAAGGGATTTTATTATTTAGATTAGACCTCTGTCTAAACCTGTTTTGAGAATTGCGTTTTTTCTTTATAATCAAATATTTATAACAAATTTAGTACCAAATTAAGTAACCTTATTAACATTGTTGTAACAGCGTCGCGTAAAGGAATTACAAATCTATCTTAATCTCCATGTCGTTTTCTTTACAACCTATCAAGTGCTGAACGTAGGCCTTTCCTAAAGTTTACCACAGAGACGGTCACCAGCCACCTGCATCCATCGACTTTCCACAATTTGCAATTCGTCACTCCATCTTAATGAGCACAAATTCCCTCGACTATAAAAAATTGTCACGAGAATAACTCAACCTGCAGGAATTCTTTATCGATTAGTTTCAACATCTTTAAATCTTTTCATATTATAACTTCGCATTAATGATACATGTATTCGTGTAGATTACATTAATTCAGTAATAAATTGAATATATTACATGTTTTAGAAAGCAAAAAACGAGAATGATTGATAATAAACGTTGAAATTTCTAATCTATCGAGACATCATTAGCAACCGACACATAATATCATACATATGTGAGCTCAGAAATATGTCAAAATTTGAAATCCTTTTTACAGTCAGGCTTAAAGCACCAGGTCCATTTTTAAGCTTTGGCTTTAGCTGAATCCTGTTCGAAGTTTTAAGCAGGATTATTATTAACGTGCGACATTTCTGATAGACTCTAAATCCAATAAAAAGAACATAATGCACAAAATTAAGCCCTTTTAATTCCATGACAAATATTTTTTGTTCAATTTCGTGGGGCAATTTTTATTTCATCTTTCATGCGTGTCAGATGTTCGTTTTTGATTTGTATTCGTTTTTATTGTTTATTATTTATTTTATACTTTTTTGATACTTACTATCATTATATAGTATACTTTATATATACTAAAATAAATTGTATAAACCTCAATATATATAACAAGTCATAGCTGAGTGACAGGTTCGTATCGATGGGTTTTTTTTTTTTTAAAACGTATGTACAATTTATATAGCAATAAGATGGCGACGGGCTCACCACCCACGTTGTCCCGAAAATGTCTTCAGTGGAAGATACGTCGAAAGGACTTAATTACTACGTTAATGGTTTATGGACATGACTACTACGTTGGATTGATTTAGATCTCCAATTTTCGCGGTAAGAGTACCTACTTTTTTTATAGAAAAGGGAGGCAAACGAGCAGGTGGCTCACGTGATGGTAAGTGATTACCACCGCCCATAAACACCCGCAATACCAGAGACATAACAGATGCGTTGCCACCCTTAGAGTGCCCCCTCCCCAGAATTAGGGAAGGGGTGGTGTGGACCTCCGGTTACGTGGACTCAACAGACGAAACGCAGAAGTTTGTTAGACTTCTTCTTCACGCCGGTATTCTGTGGTCGTGGTACTTCCCCGGTCGAGCCGGCCCATGCATGCAACAACAAAAGCTGATGCGTGGCTCTACCACTTCTACTCATTATTTCATTACTCATCTTATTTGAGTGGTCTCGGGTCGTTTAAGGTTCGCATATCGTGCCCAATCAACCCAGCCCGGTCGCTTCACTTGACTGGCGTGTCCCGCCCCAGCCGGCGACGTGACCGAAATGTTACGTGTCCTCCAAATAACGTGACACGGCGCATTTGTGACGGGAATGCTGACGTTAGAGTGAAACAGCGTTCACTTAAACATAGTAAATATACGACAGAGTTCCATATTTATTGTACTATATTGTTATTTGTGTCACGACATCAACTGCTATAAACAGAAAACAAAGCAACTTTTGTTTGTAAATCTCTATATGAAATGTGCATAAGTGAAAGTTTTTTTTTTTATAAATAAAATTCAAATATTTTCACGTCATTCCCTATTCTGAGTCAGAGGTGTAGACAATTAATTCCTTTCGACCTACATTTCATCGAACGTATGTCACGTACTCTGGTATGGTGAGCTGTCATTGTCTTTATTGGTAAGTCAACGATATACATCCTAGGGATCGAACTCGGCCCTCTCGACTCGAAATTCCAACCACCCAACCACTCGGCTATCGTGACTTAGTATTTAGCTAGTTACAATATAAATAATAGAAATTATCCACAATCATAGATCATCAATGACTCCATTAAAATTAACATTTACGTTAGCCCCCAGGGAGATTCGAATTAGCTTTATGAGAAGGTTACCAACAAGGCTATCGGCAGTCAGATATACAGTTATTAATGTAGAATTTTATCTCTAATGATTTAATAATAACTACGTACAAACCTTAATATTATAACGTTCATACGTTTGAAAGTTTGGTATTCTTCGATGCAACGGATTTGCGTGAAATTAGGGTTAACGCATATCTTGGATTCATGGTGTTGCCAGTTCTGCGTGCCCGGGTTCGATTTCCAGTCAGATCAATGTGAATACTTTTTCAAGATATTCTCGGGTCTGTGTTTGCATTACCTTCGTTGTTTCTGATTCCATAACACAAGTAAATATAATAATAACATATAACATAAAAAAATAAAGATAACACAAGTATTTTATCTTTTCACTTTGGGATCTTAGAAATGTATGCGATGTTATCTCTGTTTTTGTGTAATGTATTTATTTGTTCTTGTATGAAACCTGCCTCCTTTAAAAGTTCCCTGCGAGAAAAGATTTTGTTTTAATTTAGTTAATAAACCAAAACCGTTAACTGTAACTGTAACTGTAAACGTGTTAGTTAGTATTACCTCGACCGTCTTCAATCTCCAATCAAAAGAAATTTAGGTCTCCGTCATGTTATATTATTATTAAACCTACATACGTATGTGTGCACAATTTCAACGTAATCGGTTCACAGACGAATACACGCAATCACGAAGAACAAACAATTATTCCTTATTTTTCTATCCTGAGAGTATTTTGTTTTCAAATTTATGTGGTATCAACTTCGAAGTTATACGCAATCCTATTCGAAACTGGAATACTCGAATAAAAGTTGGCCGAGTGGCCAAATATGAAAAAAAATGTGTGACAACCCGATAGCCCTGCCTTCGAATCTATGGGTTGCGAGTTCGAATGTCTAGGACAGGTTTACCTCGTGTCACATTGAATCGCTTGCATTTGCTTCGGTGAACACATTTCAGTCGAACTAGACTACAAAGTCTAGACCTCTGCCTGCCTACTATGGAATATTGGGTAAAGATAAAAATTATATGGATTCTCCAACATGTTATTTGTCTGTTAAATATTACTATGCCATCGTGGCATTCATCGATGTCTTCTGTCTTATTTTGCATAGGGACGGAGTCGTGGGCAACATTTTGTGATATTTTTTTTTAAAAAGTGACACAAAAAATATCTACACGCCATTCTTAATACAGGGATTGACAAAGGTTTAGATAATTAAGCCCTTTCGAGCCACCGTCCACAGAAAATATATTTTTGGGACAACGTGACAGGTGTTGAGCCAGTCGCCTTATTTATGCCAAAGCCAAAGCAATTGTACATAAGTTTTTGAAGAAATCACTACTAGCCTACCGCCTGCGGACCGAACTCTCGTCATAACTCGAATTCCGTTCAGCCAACCAGCTATCGTGAATAACTCATGAGTGTCACTAAAAACTAACACACACATTACTAGGCCTCTCATTCGATGCGGACACTTGTAAACCACTCGAGACATATTCAATTATCCGATTGCTGGCAACGAGGAGTTACAGTAATTCCTCTTACTGGCGAAACACTCGAGCTATCGACTCGGACGCAAGTATTTCAGCCGTCAGTATAATTTTAATAGCTTTGTATCTTTTATATCCGATATAACATTTTTATTTCGGTGTCGTTAATTTTAACGATTCGTGTGAAACGACCACGACGTACGGAGCAGTTGAAATTATTAACAGGTTACTTTAAATGGCGGTGAGGTGTTAATTCTGTTTAAAGTTGAAACAGTTAAATACATACATATAAAAATAGTTTTTTAAATATGTTATTATTAAGTTACTATAGCCGAGTGGTTGGGTGGTCGGAATTTCGAGTCAAGAGACCCGAGTTCGATCCCTATGTGGCAAGCTCGTACCAATGGATTTTTCCAAAACTTATGTACGAATTATATCGTTGGCTTGGACATAAAGACGGCGACCGGTCACGTTGTCCCGAAAATATCTTTAGTGGAAGGTGGGTCAAAGGGACTTAATTGTCTAGACTAGACCTCTGTCTACACCTGTATTAATTGAATTTGATTTGATTGAAGATATTTATTTATTTTATAATACAAGTGATTAAGCTACTTGTGGATCACAGAAGTGTATGTGCCGTTCGCCCTTTGTGTGTATGTATATATTTATATCTTCACGCAATTCCCAATACAGGGGTAGACAGAGGTCAAGTCTAGACAATTAACTCTCTTTGACCCACCTTCCACCGAAGATATTTTCGGGACAACGTGACAGGTGGTGAGCCCATCGCCGCCTTTATGTCCAAGCCAACGATGAAATTCGTAGATAAGTTTTTGAAAAACTCATTGGTACTGCCACCTGGGGATCGAACTCGGGTCTCTCGACTCGAAATTCCGTCCACCCAACAACTCGGCTATCGTGACTTTATACGTCACATTATACGTATATATTTATCATTTATTTATTATTATTATTTCGATGTCATGGGCACATTGAGTGAATGAGAAAAGAACAACGAATGGTGAAGAAACGATATCGCTCGAAAGTTAAAGAGGTCGAGGTAGGCATATTAACTTTCGTAGTCAAAGTTTGATGAAAAAGACAAGAAGGAGAAGTTTAAAGTAAAAGATATCTAGGCGTGCATGTATGAAGATGATGAATTTAATAGAAGCGTAAGCGATATGTAAGGATCGCTATTTATGATGTTTGTTCTCCTGAATACCCTGTTTTGGTCTGCCCTTAAAAATATGTATTTATTTATTTCAACCAGTTTATATATAAAAATAGCTCGCAATACTCGAAACAAGTCCATGGATTTCACAGAAATCAGGGTAGGTCTGACCTATCCTGATTTCTGTGAAATGAAAAATGGTGTTAAATTTTTTTCACTAATGATTTACTTCACTAATGATCAATACCTGACAGTGACAAGAAAGCGTGGCTGGGTTTTACTAGTATGTAATAAAGATCGCCTTGAATTACTTTTAAATTTATCAATGCAAAGTTCAATTCATGCGCATATGAAATACAAATAATTTAGTCTTAATCTTTTTTTTATGGCAGCACTTCAATCAATTTACCTTATGTTTAGTGGCTTTTTGGTAAAAGTTTAATAAGATGTTAATTGATTATTAATAAATTAAAGAGAAAAAAATGTTTAAAATTTCAACTGACACTCAAAGCGTTGCCAATATACGGCAAAGGTCGCTGGTTCGAATCCCGCCCGAGTCAGTTGAAATTAAAAAAAAAAAAATTTCTGTTTAATTTAATACTGTTACTGAGGTGTTATTGGGACAACGAGACAGGCGATGAAGCTATCGCCGTAGTAACCAAGCCGACGGTACAATATTCTTACATAGATACAAATTAAGATAGACAAATATATATTCATAAATACATAAAGAACTATGACTCGCGTACGAGCACTCGATTGTATGTATTATAACTAATGTTAGACCATCGAATGACAAGCAAAAGATAGCCGGTGATTGTCATTGACTCGGCTGTCATCTATGCATTTTATTAATTTTACGCCCGATTTACGCAAATCAGTTCGCGCAGACTAGTCACGATAGCCGAGTGGTTAGGTGATCGGAATTCGAGTCGAGACTCCCGCGTTCGATCGCCACGTCGTAGGCCTATGAGTATATTCAAAAACTTAAATACGATTTTAATCATTGGCATAGATACAAAGACTGCGATTCTTCGCTTCAAATTTATGCCAACATATTATGAGAATCTCTATGTGGTCGTATCTCCAAGAAACATTAGAAAAAAAATATGTTTTCTATTCCTTAAACAAAAATTACGTTACGCTACAGAAATTCCAGGAATAGTACACATTTTAAATATGTTAGGGGAAAAGATGCTGTATATACAAAAGGTTGTTTAGATTTCTTGTAAGTTAGTGGAGACCTCCCTGAAGGATTACACATCCTTCTCTAATTCCAGTTCGCCCGCAGCTCAGCTTTCGGTAGCGGGGTCAGGTGGGGGGGGAGTGGGGTAGGCCCATACTCACAATGTAATCTAATATCGCGCGAATGCTTTTATAATAGTCTCGCATATCCGGAATCGAACGTCGACCCTTTTTTTCTCTGTACACTTATAGCCGCATTTAAAATGCTTGTCATGTTTATTTCGTGTAAGGGAATTAGTTTCTGTTCGTCAGTCGACGGGAAATTTGTCAGCGCCACGTTCTAAGAAAGCTTGCGAAGCTTTGAGCTTTAACACTAAGCTTATCGATTAGAGTCGCTTTGAATGTGTATTCATGAGAAGTAAGGTGAGTGACCTAATATTCCGCTGACATGTACTTAATTTTTTAAATTATGAAGTACATAAACTATTTTTATCATAAAAAATAGAAATACGCAACCTCCTGAAGTAATAAGCCCAGATAGCCGAGTGGTTGGTGAGTGGAATTTGAGTCAAGAGTTCCGAGTTCGACTCTTAGGATGTAGGCTTCGACGAAATGTGAGTCTAAAAGACTAAAAAGTCTATACCTCTGGGTACATACAATATGGGGATCATCGGGGAATGCGTGAAGACATATATTGATACCATACGTCCTTAAAAGTATTCCATCGTTAATAGGTAGAATGTGGAGGAAATCAGTCGCTATGCAAAAATGTTATTCTATACCTTTATTTATTTATTTATTAAAAGAGTTCGGGGGACCAAATAATAGCGAAGTTCCCATCTGACAAAGAAGAGTCGAATATACTACGATTTAACTGCACCTGCAGCTAGAACCCATCAGTTGCAATCTTGTAACGAATAAGATTAAAGATTCGACAGCGGACGTATATAGCAGATAAGTCAAAAAGGCATAGTCTTTCAGAACATGAAATACGCTATTGCACGTGTTTATAATGCCTCTCTTGCGTGGATTCTTAGTTGCCTTTATAAAAAAAAACATTCCTCACGTCATTCCGATTCACAATTAAGTTCTTTCGACCCACGTTTCACGGAAGACATTTTTAAGACAACGTGAAATGTGTTGTAACGATATAAATCGTGCATAAGTTTTACAAAAAAAAACCATCGGTACGAGTCTACCACCTGGGGATCGAACTCGGGTCTCTTGACTCAAATTCCAACCACCCCACCACGACTCTCGTGACTTACTTGCCTTCGAAAACACAATAGCTGCATTGTTATATGACCACAAACATAGGCATTAGTTCTTTTTTTAATTTGACGACCTCCGTGGACGATACGCCGGTTTTTAAGGTCGAAACTCCTGACTTCGATTCCCTACACACACTTTTTCTACATTTTCTCGGGCCTGGTTGTTTGTGTTACCTAGGTTAGAATTGCGATCGCAGTACCAGACACCTTCACCTCAGATGCCGCCAGCCACCGTTTTGCTGGCAATTTGACACCAATTTTGATTAGGCATATTATTATGTTATCCCGCCATCTATCCAAGGCTTTTCCTATAGTCACTCTTACGACACGCACAGGAAGAAAGGAGTTGGTATTATAACGCCGTAACCACGCAGCAAAGTATCAAATAATTCAACGCAATGCACAAAACTGTTTCCCATGTCGCATTTCCTGTTATCTCTTTATGATGCAAAACGAAAAACGCGAATTTCCAAAAGCATTGTGCCATGAAGTCAGATGACTGCGGTCGCTCACATGAAACGCGCTGGCGATACGCAGTTGTAGTACAACACGCACATACGCGCAGCTGGCAGTGATAAAAAACGAACGGATTTAAGCGATAACAATTTATGCTCATGCTGTTTGTATTTGCATATATATAGGGAATAAATATGTCACTCAAGCGCTCGATAGCCGAGAGTTCTAGTCCGAATTTCGGTCCACAGTAAGACGGTTTGTGCCAATGATTGTTTCTTGGGCATTAAAACGGCGACAGCCTCACCAAAGATCTGGGTGAACTACACCAATATTGGGGAATGCGTGTAAATATGTACTATTTTTTTTTAAACTCTAAGCAACTTTGAAATCTGAAATGTATTAGATCATTTGTGTCGATTTATTTTCTTTATAAATCTTTATCGGATCGACACGACGTGACGTAACGATAACTCTGAAAACACAGTATATCGCTAATATATATTAAAATATATCTTCACGCCGTTCCCAATATTGGAGTAGACAGAGGTCTAGACAATTAAAGTTCTTTCGTCCCACCTTTCACCGAAAACAATTATTGGGACGTCGGGAGAGGTCGTGAGTGTATCTTCTTCTTTATGTTCAAAGCCAGCGATATTTATCGTAAATAAATTTTGAAAAACCCCATTGGTACGATCTTACCACCTGAGGATCGAACTCTTGACACGAATTTCGATCACCCAACCAAATTGACTATCGTGACTGCTCTTGAAAACATTTAGTAATGTTTTAATCTTTAGTGAACTTTGAGATCTGGCGAGTAATAGTGATTCTTTATGTGCTTATCTCACAGTCTGCCTGCAGCCAATGTTATTTTAAAGATATTTCCATAGTTATAAGGTAAAGGTAATAAATTCCGTCACATATACGCCACGGCGACGAGATATTAACATGGTGTTACATGTTACTAACTCAATTAAGCCCCGGCTGGGTTTCCGTGTGGAATCGACGTTAACATATGTCACCTTTTTCGCAAATTCTCAGAAATTTCTCGTAAGAGGCTTTAACGTCCCTTCCTGCGGTATATATTAATTAGGTTGACGGAAATCCAGTTGCGTGTGAATGAACCTGTGGTGGTGACACTGCCTTCTAAGCTAAGGGTTTCGGGTTCGAGTCCAGTTAGGGGCAAACATTTGTAAGATGGCAGCAATGAATGTATATATCTTAATAAGTATCATTGTAAAATAAATAAATATCTTCACGCCATTCCCAATACAGAGGTAGACAGAGGTCTAGTCTAGACAATTAAGTTTGACCTACCTTCCACCGAAGATATTTTCGGGACAACGAACTCGGGTCTCTAGACTCGAAATTCCGACTACCAACCACTCGGCTATCGTGACTTTTTAAGTATCATTGTAAGTTTATTATACTGTTAACTTAGTTACCTTAGGCAAGTTGTGTTAAAAAGCTTCGGCGAATGTTGAGATGATGTGAGGATTATTGTAAAGATTTTAGTGTCAAGACCTCTGTCTACCATCGTATAAGAAAAACGCGTAAAGATATATAATATAAATGGAATCAAGTGAAATTAAAAACCGTAAGATTGTTCAAACCGTTCGTTTCGTAATTACGGCGAAGTAAGAACGTTTTAAAAATCCAAGCACCACGGTGGAGTCATAATTAAATACTGTATTTTTATTGCAGGTAGTAAAATAAAGATACTTTTTTTAACTCCTTTCATTTAACAATCACGCCCCGCGGCACTCGAGGGGTGTTATAAACTTTTACAAAGGGATCCTCGGGAACAAACGAGCGATTGTTATTTTTCATTAACATCGGATTTCTTGATAAGCGTCAATTGTAACCTTTTATTTCTCTTAGAACGTAAGTATAATAAAATACATAAACAATTGAGCTTACAATAAATTTCCAAAAAAACATTTCTAATGTCTAACGGTGAAAAAACTTAACACTCCCTTCTTCCCGGTGATGTCGTCGTAAAGCTCGATTGATATTTGTGAAATTTTGTGTGCATATCGGAATCTCTGCGAATCGGACAATATCTATTTTTCATCCTCCTAAATGTTTCTTCTCCGTTATAGGAACCTCATTAAGAAACGGAAGTAGATTAAAAATGACTATCGATAAACGAATGTACACTCTTATGTTGATGAATAAACGATTTGATTTGATTTGTTCAGGAATTTCCAGTCCTATTTTTTGTTTACTTTTTAGAGACAATTTTTTGGTTTTATTTTGTATGATACAGCATCCAATAATACATACAACCCAACATTTTTACGCCTCTACGATCCACGCGTAATTTTTATATGGCAAAACAACATTTGTGGGGTCACACTAGATTATAAAGTAAATAAAATATCTACTATATATTCTAAAAAAAAAGTCACAGCATCCGAGTGGTTACGGGAGAGGCTTTTGTATGATTTAAAAGAAATATTAACACATCATTCGCAATACAGGTGTAGACAGAGGTCTAGACAATTCAGTCCTGTCGACCCACCATCCACCGAGGACATTTTGTGGGACCACGTGACAGGTGGTGAGCCCGTCGTAGTATTTATGTCCAAGCCAACTATTTAAATCGAACATAAATTTTTTTACAACCCGAATTCGGGTCTTTTTACTCGAATTCCGATCAACAAACCACTCAGCTACAGTGGAAAAAAATATCAGGGGTAGACAGAGGTCTAGTCTAGACAATTAAGTCCCTTCGACCCACCTTCCACCGAAGATATTTTCGGGACAACGTGACAGATGGTGAGCCCGTCGCCGCCTTTATGTCCAAGCCAACGATGTAATTCGTACATAAGTTTTGAAAAACCCATTGGTACGAGCCTGCCACCTGGGGATCGAACTCGGGTCTCTAGACTCGAAATTCCGACTACCCAACCACTCGGCTATTGTGACTTTTTAAGTATCATTATAAGTATATTATACTGTTAACTTAGTTACCTTAGGCAAGTTGTGTTAAAAGCTTCGGCGAATGTTGAGATGATGTGAGGATTATTGTAAAGATTTTAGTGTCAAGACCTCTGTCTACCATCGTATAAGAAAAACGCGTAAAGATATATAATATAAATGGAATCAAGTGAAATTAAAAACCGTAAGATTGTTCAAACCGTTCGTTTCGTAATTACGGCGAAGTAAGAACGTTTAAAAATCAAGCACCACGGTGGAGTCATAATTAAATACTGTATTTTTATTGCAGGTAGTAAAATAAAGATACTTTTTAACTCCTTTCATTTAACAATCACGCCCCGCGGCACTCGAGGGTGTTATAAACTTTACAAAGGGATCCTCGGGAACAAACGAGCGATTGTTATTTTCATTAACATCGGATTTCTTGATAAGCGTCAATTGTAACCTTTTATTTCTCTTAGAACGTAAGTATAATAAAATACATAAACAATTGAACTTACAATAAATTTCAAAAAACATTTCTAATGTCTAACGGTGAAAAACTTAACACTCCCTTCTTCCCGGTGATGTCGTCGTAAAGCTCGATTGATATTTGTGAAATTTTGTGTGCATATCGGAATCTCTGCGAATCGGATAATATCTATTTTTCATCCTCCTAAATGTTTCTTCTCCGTTATAGGAACCTCATTAAGAAACGGAGGTAGATTAAAAATGACTATCGATAAACGAATGTACATTCTTATGTTGATGAATAAACGATTTGATTTGATTTGTTCAGGAATTTCCAGTCCTATTTTTTGTTTACTTTTTAGAGACAATTTTTTGGTTTTATTTTGTATGATACAGCATCCAATAATACATACAACCCAACATTTTTACGCCTCTACGATCCACGCGTAATTTTTATATGGCAAAACAACATTTGTGGGGTCAGCTATTTTGACTATAAACACTAGATTATAAAGTAAATAAAATATCTACTATATATTCTAAAAAAAAGTCACAGCATCCGAGTGGTTACGGGAGAGGCTTTTGTATGATTTAAAAGAAATATTAACACATCATTCGCAATACAGGTGTAGACAGAGGTCTAGACAATTAAGTCCTGTCGACCCACCATCTACCGAGGACATTTTGTGGGACCACGTCACAGGTGGTGCGCCCGTCGTAGTATTTATGTCCAAGCCAACTATTTAAATCGTAATTTAGCATAAATTTTTTTACAACCCGAATTTGGGTCTTTTTACTCGAATTCCGATCAACAAACCACTCTGCTACAGTGGAAAAAAATATCAGGGGTAGACAGAGGTCTAGTCTAGACAATTAAGTCCCTTCGACCCACCTTCCACCGAAGATATTTTCGGGACAACGTGACAGATGGTGAGCCCGTCGCCGCCTTTATGTCCAAGCCAACGATGTAATTCGTACATAAGTTTTTGAAAAACCCATTGGTACGAGCCTGCCACCTGGGGATCGAACTCGGGTCTCTCGACTTGAAATTCCGACCACCCAACCTCTCGGCTATCGTGACATTGCTACAGTTGACATATGCTACAGTGACTTTTAAAATTAACATTCTGGAAATCAAAACCTGACCAGTCAAAGAAGATTTTGTCACAAATCGAAAGATTGTTTGAAAGATTTGTATCACAATTCTCGTACATATTTTCTACTGTTAAGTCAACGGCTAAAAATACATGTTATAATGGACTTATAAGGGCTAAACATAGCATCAGTTCGTACTGAAGTATCTGTCATGTACACTCGCTGTAAACGTAATAATTTTGAGCCATAAGATCGCTTATCCCGTGGCGGTGCTACGCGGGGCCACTCGGCGGGGGGTCGAGCGCCATCCACGTAGATCTTTCAACTGTACACACCGTGGACCGCATCTCGGAATTACGTATTTGTCTTGCGTGTATTGTTCGCAGGGACGCGACGAGACACGTGTGTAACGGACATTACGTTCTAGGAACAGTTCTAATAGTACTAAGTGGATTGAGTCTTACTAAACGCACGTGACATTTAATAAAATATAATATATCTTCATGCACTTCCCAATACAGGGGTAGACAGAGGTCGAGTCTAGACAACTAAGTCCCTTCGACCCACCTTCCACCGAAGATATTTTCGGGACAACGTGACAGGTGGTGAGTCCGTTGCCGTCTTGTGTGTCCAAGCCAACGATATTCGTACATAAGTTTTTGAAAACCCATTGGCACGAGTCTACCAACTGGGGATCGAACTCAGGTCTATTGACTCGTAATTCCGACCACCCAACCACTCGGCTATCGTGACATTTAGTTTCTTTTTTTATTTCCTCCAGTCAAAGGAATTTGAGATGCTCTGCCACACGTGCTTCAACAAATTCTTTTGTCTCTCACGGTCCAGTGTGGAGTGGTCTAGATAAATAAATAAATAAATATCTTCACGCAATTCCCAATACAGGGGTAGACAGATGTCTAGTCTAGACAATTAAGTCCCTTCAACCCACCTTCCACCGAAGATATTTTCGGGACATTTAGATATGTTTACTGTTTTGATTTGCATTTGACGAGAGCGAAATAAACGACATTCGATAGCCGAGTTTAGTGTTGGGCTGATCTGAATTTGAAATCGGAGTCTCTTGAATATTCACTCGAGTCGTCGAATTCCAATGAGGTTTCCTGAAATTCAAAGTAGTGACTCAAGGCAGTGAGTCCGCCCGCGCTTAGAATTGCGGGTTCTAATCCCGCTAGGGTCAAACGTTTGTGTGATAAATATTAATGTTTGTACTCGAGTCATGGATGTTTATATATATCAATGTATATATCTATGAAATTATATTGTACCCTTGGCTTCGACCCTAAGTCTGCGATAGGCGATACCCATCACATTGTCCCAAATAAACTGTACAAAGTGGGTCGAAAAGAGTAAACTGTCTAGACAAAAGTCTACCCCGTGTATTAAGAACGCAACATTAAAATGTTGCAGTCTTCGTATCTACATAGCCGTATTTAAATGCCCTCTGTAGAGAATAGGTCTCACCTGAGGCCTAGGATTTTTTGTATACGGATTGGGTGTCGCAGCACCAGACTGCTCGCACCAGACCCTGCTGCTCGTCACCGCTCCGACATCAGTCGACAGTCATTTAAATAAATAAATAATTATCTTCACGCAATTTCCAATACAGAGGTCTAGTCTTGTAAATTAAGTCCCTTTGACCCACCTTACACCAAAGATATTTTTGGGACAACGTGACAGGTGGTGAGCCCGTCGCCGTCTTTATGTCCAAGCCAACGATATGAATCGTACGATTATAGGTTTTAGAAAAAAACCCATTGATACGAGCCTGCCGAAACTGCCGAAACTCAGTTCTCTTGACTCTAAAATTCGACCACCCTACCACTCGGGTATCTTGACTTTTCGCCGTGGCAGCCATTTAAAAAATCGTTATTCTTCGAGTCGCACCTGCGTTGACAAGTTACGAGGGTTGACTGGTAGAAAATGCAATCAGGCATTAAGTCCGCCCATTGTAAGCCCTTACTTAAAGGTGTCTCAATAAAGAATAAATAAATTAAAAAGGAAAAAAATAAAATCTTATAGCCATTCAACTTGGAAATGCTGCCAGCGTTCTTGGCACCATGCCACCAGGATAAGGGCTGTACGATTATTGTAGCTTTATAATGATGGTAATGAGTTATGGGTAAATTTTATATACAATCGATTGAAACTATAAAAACTAAATGATGAGAGTAAAACGCATGTAAGTAACAGTTGTAACCCATATAAGATATATCAAATATGATATTTCATGCAACCTCATAAAAATAATTATTTTTTTATCTTATATAATATTATATGATAAAAAAATATTTTTATTATCATCATTATATATCTACCTATTAAGGTAGCGAATGGTGTATAATGCGAAACAATGGCGATAGGCTCACCACCTGTCACTTTGTCCCAAATAGATTCGGTGTGTCTGTGATCTCTGGCTACCCCAGTTGTCGGAAAATGCGTAAAGATAAAAAAAAACTTTAACATTAGGTATCTTCGTAAGCCGTTGGAACATAGCTTGTATCCATTTCTAGAATCTTTATTTAAAATCACGTTTATGGAAAGTTGATTAATTATATAATCGAACAGAATCTCTTCTCCGTTGAAATCTATAAAATTGATGAACGACTTTTATGGATTAAGGGCAAGGTGCGCCGACTGAGCTGATGTCAAAGATAAATATTGATTAGTTGAGGCATTATGTTTGTAGCAACCACGTTCGGCGTCGCGGAATACATAGCAAATTAGGATATCATAATCTGAAGAGAAAAGAGGGTTTAGATTCTATTTTTATTGCATATTCGTTGCCGCTCGTGACAAGAGGGCTGGTTCTTTTCTCGCTTAACGGTTAAGTCTAGCCATTCAACGTGAAAATGCAGCCTGCGTTCTTGCTACCAGAATATTTTTTTCCTGTACATAAAGTATTGTTCATACTTTAAGTTAATGGTATTTAGAAAATAATTATTGTTTAATTCTTCTATGACTATTATACCAAAGACAAGTTACCAACCATAAACTGTTATAAAGTCTCATAACAGTTTATGTTTAAACTGTTACAAAGTCGCGATAGCCTTGTGGTTGGTTGTGTTCGATCCCAAAGACTCGTTTGAGAAGCAAAGAGTGTTTTCAAAAAACTAATATTCAATTAATATCGTTGGCTTATACATGAAGATGGCGACTGGCTCTCCACCTGTCACGTTGTCCCAAAAAATGTACTCGGTGGAAGGTGACCCAACTTCCTTTCAGGACACCTTAAAGAACTTAATTGACTAGACCTCTGTCTACCCCTGTATAGTTAATGGCATGAAGATATAAATATTTGTTAGTTTATATGTTAAGTAACAATCAACACTATACATACATACAAATGGCCTATAAAAGTGCGTAGACCTACCTCTGCACCATGATTGACAAGCGGATTGTCGATAGCAGTACCAGACACCTTAAATAACCTCGTACCTTAAATATCATTTCCCTTCTTATTTTGGTCTCGTATCTATCGCGATGCTTTTCGGCACCTATCGGTGACTTACAGTATTTTCAAAAATTTTCTTTATTCGCCTCATACGACACCCACGGAAAGCAAGATAGTATATTTTAACGCCGATACCACACGACCTTCTTCAAGCAATTCCCAATACAGAGGTAGATAGAGGCCAAGTCTAGACAATAAAGTCCCTTCGACCCACCTTCCACCGCAGATATATTCGTCCAAGCCAACGATATAATTCGTACATAAGTTTTTTGAAAAACCCATTGGTACGAGCCTGCCACCTGGGGATCGAACTCGGGTCTCTTGACTCGAAATTCCGACAACCCAAACGCACGGTTATCGTGACTTTTTTTAGGATGTAAATGTGAATATTTATTTACATATATCAAAAATATAACAGAAATATATCTATATAACTATTATTGCGCCGTTCGCTAAAACGGCTTACCACCTATGACGTTGTCTCAAATAAGTTTCGGTGAAAGTTGGGTCGAAAGGAATTATTTGTCTAGACCTCTGCCTACACTTCTATGAAAAATGTGTGAAGATAAAAAAGAAATGTCAATTAAAAAAAATAACGAACGCAAGTTTCTCGGAAACGCGCGCCGAGGGCGGGTCGATCCACAAAATGTCACAACCTATCCCAAATCCGATCTTGGCGCGGCAACTTTCCGTCGTAGTCCAAATTAAGAAACGCCTGGGTGGCAACTCGATAGTTACGTGAGACGTTTCAATCTGTAAAACATTATTCGAAAGCAGCGGCGCGTTCCAGTCGAGCTCTACGTTCACTTTTCGTTCGCAACTCTTTTTTTTAAGGTTAGCATTAATTTTTAGAGCTGTTATTTGCGTAAAAACGGCGACGGTCCGAGAACAGAGGCGGTTAGCGATGCTAAGTGCGCTGCAGAACCGCAGCTGTTTTGTATGGAATAGGAACGTAATATTACGAGGCGGAAAAACATGTACATGAATACATTTTTATTTGCATAATTCAATAAATTACGATTAACATACAGATACATACACACAATCCCTGACGGGGTAGCCAGTGAGAACAGATCGCCAAGTGTCACGATCCCTACATACTTCTTTCGCTTCTTTCAGATTCATCATCTTCTTCATACACGCACGTCTAGGTATCCGAGTACTCTTGAACCTCCCGTCTTGTCAAAAAAAAACTTAATTATCTAGACCTCTGTCTACCTCAGTATTGGGAATGACGTGATTATTTGAATTCTGTCCGTCTGTTTTGTGGCGGCGCGTTTACATGCGCTCCGGCATCACTGATATCTGTCCAACCTACGTCCCTCGTACGTCGCCCTGCATTTACACCTTTGCCAAAATTTCACTACGACGACGCCACCAGACAAGTGACATATGGCACGCCAATTGCTTTTTAATTACACTGTTAAAGAAACTTCAGTCAATGTACCATTCACTTTTGTAAACTTAAAAAAAAAATATCTTCACGCAATTCCCAATACAGGGGTAGACAGAGGTCTAGTCTAGACAATTAAGTCCCTTCGACCCACCTTCCACCGAAGATATTTTTCGGGGCAACGTGACAGGTGGTGAGCCCGTCGCCGCCTTTATGTCCAAGCCAACGATGAAATTCGTACGTAAGTTTTTGAAAAACTCATTGGTACTGCCACCTGGGGATCGAACTCGGGTCTCTAGACTCGAAATTCCGACCACCCAAACGCACGGTTATCGTGACTTTTTTTAGGATGTAAATATGAATATTTATTTACATATATCAAAAATATATAACAGAAATATATCTATATAACTATTATTGCGCCGTTCGCTAATACGGCTTACCACCTATGACGTTGTCTCAAATAAGTTTCGGTGAAAGTTGGGTCGAAAGGAATTATTTGTCTAGACCTCTGCCTACACTTCTATGAAAAATGTGTGAAGATAAAAAAGAAATGTCAATTAAAAAAAATAACGAACGCAAGTTTCTCGGAAACGCGCGCCGAGGGCGGGTCGATCCACAAAATGTCACAACCTATCCCAAATCCGATCTTGGCGCGGCAACTTTCCGTCGTAGTCCAAATTAAGAAACGCCTGGGTGGCAACTCGATAGTTACGTGAGACGTTTCAATCTGTAAAACATTATTCGAAAGCAGCGGCGCGTTCCAGTCGAGCTCTACGTTCACTTTTCGTTCGCAACTCTTTTTTTTAAGGTTAGCATTAATTTTTAGAGCTGTTATTTGCGTAAAAACGGCGACGGTCCGAGAACAGAGGCGGTTAGCGATGCTAAGTGCGCTGCAGAACCGCAGCTGTTTTGTATGGAATAGGAACGTAATATTACGAGGCGGAAAAACATGTACATGAATACATTTTTATTTGCATAATTCAATAAATTACGATTAACATACAGATACATACACACAATCCCTGACGGGGTAGCCAGTGAGAACAGATCGCCAAGTGTCACGATCCCTAAATACCTCTTTCGCTTCTTTCAGATTCATCATCTTCTTCATACACGCACGTCTAGGTATCCGAGTACTCTTGAACCTCCCGTCTTGTCAAAAAAAAACTTAATTATCTAGACCTCTGTCTACCTCAGTATTGGGAATGACGTGATTATTTGAATTCTGTCCGTCTGTTTTGTGGCGGCGCGTTTACATGCGCTCCGGCATCACTGATATCTGTCCAACCTACGTCCCTCGTACGTCGCCCTGCATTTACACCTTTGCCAAAATTTCACTACGACGACGCCACCAGACAAGTGACATATGGCACGCCAATTGCTTTTTAATTACACTGTTAAAGAAACTTCAGTCAATGTACCATTCACTTTTGTAAACTTAAAAAAAAAATATCTTCACGCAATTCCCAATACAGGGGTAGACAGAGGTCTAGTCTAGACAATTAAGTCCCTTCGACCCACCTTCCACCGCAGATATATTCGTCCAAGCCAACGATATAATTCGTACATAAGTTTTGAAAACCCATTGGTACGAGCCTGCCACCTGGGGATCGAACTCGGGTCTCTAGACTCGAAATTCCGACAACCCAAACGCACGGTTATCGTGACTTTTGTAAACTTAAAAAAATATCTTCACGCAATTCCCAATACAGGGGTAGACAGAGGTCTAGTCTAGACAATTAAGTCCCTTCGACCCACCTTCCACCGCAGATATATTCGTCCAAGCCAACGATATAATTCGTACATAAGTTTTTTGGAAAACCCATTGGTACGAGCCTGCCACCTGGGGATCGAACTCGGGTCTCTTGACTCGAAATTCCGACAACCCAAACGCACGGTTATCGTGACTTTTTTTAGGATGTAAATGTGAATATTTATTTACATATATCAAAAATATAACAGAAATATATCTATATAACTATTATTGCGCCGTTCGCTAAAACGGCTTACCACCTATGACGTTGTCTCAAATAAGTTTCGGTGAAAGTTGGGTCGAAAGGAATTATTTGTCTAGACCTCTGCCTACACTTCTATGAAAAATGTGTGAAGATAAAAAAGAAATGTCAATTAAAAAAAATAACGAACGCAAGTTTCTCGGAAACGCGCGCCGAGGGCGGGTCGATCCACAAAATGTCACAACCTATCCCAAATCCGATCTTGGCGCGGCAACTTTCCGTCGTAGTCCAAATTAAGAAACGCCTGGGTGGCAACTCGATAGTTACGTGAGACGTTTCAATCTGTAAAACATTATTCGAAAGCAGCGGCGCGTTCCAGTCGAGCTCTACGTTCACTTTTCGTTCGCAACTCTTTTTTTTAAGGTTAGCATTAATTTTTAGAGCTGTTATTTGCGTAAAAACGGCGACGGTCCGAGAACAGAGGCGGTTAGCGATGCTAAGTGCGCTGCAGAACCGCAGCTGTTTTGTATGGAATAGGAACGTAATATTACGAGGCGGAAAAACATGTACATGAATACATTTTTATTTGCATAATTCAATAAATTACGATTAACATACAGATACATACACACAATCCCTGACGGGGTAGCCAGTGAGAACAGATCGCCAAGTGTCACGATCCCTAAATACCTCTTTCGCTTCTTTCAGATTCATCATCTTCTTCATACACGCACGTCTAGGTATCCGAGTACTCTTGAACCTCCCGTCTTGTCAAAAAAAAACTTAATTATCTAGACCTCTGTCTACCTCAGTATTGGGAATGACGTGATTATTTGAATTCTGTCCGTCTGTTTTGTGGCGGCGCGTTTACATGCGCTCCGGCATCACTGATATCTGTCCAACCTACGTCCCTCGTACGTCGCCCTGCATTTACACCTTTGCCAAAATTTCACTACGACGACGCCACCAGACAAGTGACATATGGCACGCCAATTGCTTTTTAATTACACTGTTAAAGAAACTTCAGTCAATGTACCATTCACTTTTGTAAACTTAAAAAAAAAATATCTTCACGCAATTCCCAATACAGGGGTAGACAGAGGTCTAGTCTAGACAATTAAGTCCCTTCGACCCACCTTCCACCGAAGATATTTTTCGGGGCAACGTGACAGGTGGTGAGCCCGTCGCCGCCTTTATGTCCAAGCCAACGATGAAATTCGTACGTAAGTTTTTGAAAAACTCATTGGTACTGCCACCTGGGGATCGAACTCGGGTCTCTAGACTCGAAATTCCGACCACCCAACAACTCGGCCATCGTGACTTTTGTAAACTTGATTATATTTTAGGGTTACTCAAAGAAAACAGGAAAGATTTCGATTTGAAAAACACTTAACGACTTAAGACATATTGTTTTCTTCTTCATACATGCACGTCTACACACGCACATGGGGGTCATTGTAGAAGCGTGCTCGTCGCGACCCCTGCCAGCCCTTTTCAGGGTTGCAATTCTACACAGCTGCGCACCCATGCCAACGAGGGTTAGGGCGTCCTCCCAAGGCGACGCAAACCAGTTCGTCCCCGTTGGTGTGGAATGCAGCGAGCAAAGCGGCGATGGGAACCGCCACCCGTCACGCACAGCCCGACACGGCGGAAGGTGGAGGACGGAGTGCAGAGTTGGCACGTGGAATGTTAGAGGAGGCATAAGAGAAAAGACGAATGAGTTGATTGAAATAATGAAAGAAAGAGAATTAGATGTCGTGTGTTTGTCGGAGACCAAACGGAAGGGCAGCGGTACTGAAGAGCTCCCTGGCGGGGCGTTAGCTCTATGGTCCGGAGTTCCGGAGAGCGAGAGCGCCTGCCAGGGAGTGGGGTGCTGCTGTCGTCTCGGTTGGTCAATGTTATGACTGAATATAAGGTTGTGAACAGATTTTTCATATATGACGGTAAAACGATCGAATTGAAAACTTATTTCATTTTACAATTTTTGGAAAACTTACAGCTAACTTAAAATAATTTATTTTTACATGCAAGGCCAATTAAAAGTTTCCGCTAATAGAAAATTACATAACTAGATTGAGAAACAGACTTAAACAATATACATTAAACATATTATAAGCATATGCTCCAATAGCTGTTAAAGAACACATTGCTTAACAATCTGTTTATCTGATTGGGAGAATGAACTAAGTTAACTTTGTAGTAAGTGATGTCTCTGTAACTTATTTACTTCTAATTTTATTCTATGTATGTGTTTGTTTAAGGGCTCCGTATTAATAAAGTTTTTTCACCACTGTATTTAGTTTCCTTGGGTTACCTGGAAAAGATTGCTTTGTAGCAATTAGGCCGCCTTTTGTAATTTATTTATGACTTTGTGTAACTTAGTGTCAATAAAGAGTATTGTATTGTATTTTAGCGAGTAATATCATGTAAAGTAAAACAATACGAAAAGCCATGGTAGGCTAGTGATCATGTTGCTTACTTTATATATGTTAACACATATAAAGTAAGCAACATGTTCAATTTCGATACCCGGACACTACTAAGTTTTGTACCACATGCAATTATATGTCATAAGTAACCTAGAGGACGACATTGAAGAAAAACATTATAAGGAAAACTTCACTTTTACAAAAAATAATATTATTTCACGTGTGTAGTCCGCCAACAATATTCCCCTGCTCGCAATAGAATATTTGATATAAGTCCTTTTCCCAGCAGTGGGCACAAACAGGCGGCTCCTTTACTGTAGTCACGATAATTTAAATCTAACGATTACCGTAAAGTGTGCAGGTATGTGCGACCTCCGTTGGAAGAATGGCTTTTCATGATGCCGCCAGCATTTACAAAACTTTGTACCCAGTTAATTTATAACTTCGTAGAATATGTTAGAACTCGGTTTAAGAAAACGACGTGTTATGATTTAAACGTATTGTCTAAAGATGCGCTCGATATAAAAATATTTTCAAAGTCAGTTCACTGATGTATGCTACATAACATCACGTGACAGACAGAAGCTTATTGAAGAAATCATGACACTTTCACAATCAGATCACATCTCGTAATATAAGCTCTAAATTAACCCTCAACATAAAACATTAAAAGCAAAATAAGTTCTCGCGAATTGCTCTCATAGAAGCAGTAGACTTAGTGCTAGAAGTAAGCTCAGGCAACGCAGTTTAACAAAGTTTTCATCTATCCGGAAAGTGATAAAACGTGCGAGGTTCGCTGGCGGAGTAGTAATAATCATAGAATATTCCGCATTGATGTTACAGAGGGGTAAAATTTGCAAGTTTTTAACTCACAAAGTTTGTATGCAGGGAGTAAACTCCGATACAAATGATCCGATTCTGTAAATTTTTTTTCTTGTAAAAAGTTACGTTATCCTCGATTATCACAAAATTTTATTTGGTGTACTCTTACGGTCTACTGTACGGTTTTCACTCGAAATCTTATTCATAACTAGTTTTAAGTTCCCTGTATTGGGAATTACTAATTCCCAAAACGGGGAACAGGGGTAGACAGAGATCTAGTGTAGACAATTGGATCCCTACGACTCACCTTCCCCGAAGATATTTTTAGGACAACGTGACAGGTGGTGAGCCGGTCGCCGTCTTTATGTCCAAGCCAACGATATAAATCGTACATAAGTTTTTGAAAAACCCACTCGGCTATCGTGACTCATTTATACAATGACGAATTCTGAATTATAGAACCGCTTAACCCATAAAGATGAAATCTGTCACGGTGGAGGATCAATAGGAGATGTCAAAATAACGGTTAATAAAATAAATAAAAATAAGTTAAGTATGGGAGTAAAACTTTGCGTGGTCTTTTTGGGTCTTAAAGTCTGAAAACTGTTACGACTATTATTTATTACTAAAAACATACGTTGAACGACATTTTACATTTGCCAAGATGGAGATGAAACTTAGTATAGGAAAATAGTAGTTTTTTGATTTGGTAATTAGGTTTCTGATCATTTACAAATGTCATTTGTAGCAGTTTCCGCGGGCGGGACGCTAAGTATTCTTTTTAAAATTGCAGTCGTGTGGGTGAAACCACGGTAAAAGCGTGTACCTTATGTAAGTATACATAATTTACCACCATTCTAATTTTAAATTAAATTAGAAACGTTACTTTAAAAAAAAACAAGATTTAGAACAAAGATTAAACAATCAGACGAGGTCCAATTATCTCGTTATAATATTATCTGTTCAGAGAGTGTTTTTATATAATAACTGACGGCTGTTTTGAAGTTAAAATTAATAACCGTACAAATAAAACTCAAACAATTAAATATCCTGGTAACAAAAGAATAGACGTAGAAGCAAATTATTTAGCCGGTAGTCGTTAAGAGAATTCTCTGAAAATCATTTCGAATCTGCCATTCGGAATTTTTTTTCCTCAAAATGATAGCACGCCGATTTAATTTTAAGAATAGCTACAGCAGCAGCCAGTAATAAATAACTGTTTATTTATCGGAAACTAGAGCCCCTGCTATTCTTTGAAAACAAATTCGCTCTATGTAACTGGCGGCGTATAAAAACTTTTCGCTGCGTTAAAAAAATACAAAGGCCCCGTTGTGCCGCACAATCGCGTCGTAAACAACGACGCTCGGTTCAGGAACGTCCCAACCCTAAAAATAAATAGAAATAAGTGGGAACGGAAATGAAAAGGGTCAATCGGATTTGGGAGCTCCGGGCCAAAGGGGCTTGGGGAGGGGCGGGGATCGATAAAGAAACCCGGCTTATGTGCTTTCGACTGTCCGAGGAGGATTTGTCAAAAGATATACGCAGACGTTTTCGCGAATATTCGAATACAACATTGCCAAATCGTAAATCGTACGTAATCTATCAAGTCCGATTGTTAAAACGCGCTGATAAAACGAGCTTGAACACGCATCAAATATTGACATTTGATTACAAGATCTTTGAATCTCTGTATATGTTTTTGATTACCTCCGTGGACGGGTGGCGTACACACCGGTTTTCATGATGTCGCCAGCTACAAGCTCCCGGGTTCGATTCCCGGTCGAGTTAATGTAGACAACCCTTTATCTATATACTAACTCGGGTCTGGATGTTTCTGGTACTTTCGTTGTTTCTGATTCCATAATAAGCTGCTTACTTTGGGATCAGAGCAATGTATGTGATGTTGCGCCCTATTTATGTATTTACATATGTATTTATCTATATGTATATGTAATATATCGAGGTTCCATATGACACTTAAGCCCGTAGCCCACCGCGCTAGATCATGATTGCATTGAAAGGTCGACGTATCAAGCTAAGCTAAAAGTAACCACTAATGTTTTGCAGACACAAGCATACAGGAGTAAAATTGGTATATATAAAGAATACTCAATACCGGAGGACAACGCACAGGTGTTTAGAGTGCAGTTCCATAACTTTAGTGAAAATAAAGATGTCATACAGTTTCAATACAGGATTTTCTTTTTTCGTAATAGGTAGTAGTGAAATAATTGAAAAGAAATATTTATATATTTATTTAGAGTCATATGTACTTGATCCTAAAGTAAGTAGCTAAGGCACTTGTAGTATGGAATCAGAAACAAAGAAGATACCACAAACTCTACCCGAGACAATGTAGAAACCTTAATTTCTGTTGACCGGTCCGTGAATCGAACCCAGGATCTCATAACTAGCGACACCCCGGTATATATTAAAAATAAATAAAAATCTTCACGCAATTCCTAATAAAGGGGTAGACATAGGTCTAGCCTAGAGAATTAAGTCCCTTCGATCCACCTTCCAACGAAGATATTTTCGGGGCAACGTAACAGGTGGTGAGCCCGTCTTTATGTCCAAGCCAACGATATAATTCGTACATAAGTTTCGTACATAAGTCTGCCACCTGGGGATCGAACTCGGATCTCTCGACTCGAAATTCCGACCACCCAACTACTCGGCTATAGTGACTTCTATATATGTTAATTCTATAAATTTTTATCTGTACTCGGACAATGAATAAACGTGTTTCTTTCTTTACATACATAATATAGAAAACTTTTATATATAGATAAATTTGAACATTACTCCTTTGTAGTCACCCTGAGGCACTCTCAAGGAAATTAAAAGTCGCACGAGCATTAGGGATCGCCGCAATAATACCGGTGTCATTAGATATTCATCTCGCTAAGGGGTGGATAGGAACGGGTTTCAAGTTGCTCGTGAAAAGGGTAGACAGAGAGGCCGAGGGAAGCGGCCGTGGAGTGGTGGGTTAACATTTTGTACGGTCCAAGATTAATAGATCTCACACTGACCTCGTAACGGGGTGTTCAGATAAATGAATGTTAATTTTTACACGTTTTAACCTCACTTTCAATAAAATAGCATTACGATACCGTAGTTGATAGTGATCCTGTCATCGAAGCAAAGAGTTCCGGTCGAACATAAAAATATATTTTCACGCCATTCCCAATAATGGGGTAGGCATCTATACAATAACGTCCTTTCAATCCACCTTTCACCGAATACATTTTTTTGGGACAACGTGTGTGCGGCTATACGTGGTGGTGAGCCTGTCGCCGAATTTATGTCCAAGCCAGCGATATAAAGCGTACATAAGTTCTTGAAGAAACCCATAGGTACGAGCCTGTTACCAGAGAATTGAACTCGGGTCTTTGGATTCGAATTCCGATGAGCCAAACCACTCCGCTATTGTGACCGTGAACACAGGGACAAACTAATCACGTGTCACTTTTAATATAACCCCAATAGGCTCGTTTCAAATGTGGGTTAAAAGGACCAATGTCTAGTTCTCTGACAACCCCGGTAAAGGGAATGCGTGTTTTTTATTTTTTTTTATGTTATATAAAAAATTTACATCTGTGACCCGTATTCATCACGTGTTTATCTCTACCGGGGGTTCGAACCCGAAACCATTAACTCGAAAAGCATATTTGTTACCAACTACACTATAGTACCGTCCAAATAATCAGATAGAAAAAGAACAGTATAGGATAATTCCCATTTTAAAAGTTTACGTCGGAATAAACTTGCGCCGGACGTTTTTATATAAAACAGATTCGCCTTTGTTTTATGTTCATTTAAATTGTTAAACACTTATACACGAACACACTGATTTACATTTGAATAGGTTTTTGCCTACAATAGAAAACGTTGATAATATTGAGAGCGGCTTGAACTTACTGTCGCGTCCTCTTTTTAAATACAATCGTGTATTTTTACACTTCCTCTCGACTGACACTGTGAGCTGACTCAACTAATTACGTGCGTTTTCGGCAAAAAATAATTATAATGTTGATGATATCACGTGCCTAACGGTGCTTTAGAAAAGTGCCGTGTACTAATCTTTTGAACGAACCTTTATTGCGTTTGTCTGATGTGGGCGAGAGGTTTGGTGAGTAATGAGTTGGATCAAATGCGTAAGAACACGGCCCTTCTCTTTTGGTATAGAAGGAAAAGCATTTTCATGAGATAGACGTCAAAAATACGAATATGACACCTAGTAAAGAAAAGAGCCGCTATTTAATTTCACAAAATGTGCCTAGCTGTAACGGCGCTTCTTCTGTAAGTATTTGTAAGTACAACATACATTGCTTACATACGGTTAAATAATTCTCAAAAAATTAATTTTCCCTAAGTAGTGTTGTTCCCCCTAAGAAATGGAGTAACAATAGGCAGTTTATTATGGGCAGTCGCTGCAGATGACCGGGGACCGTTTATGACATACTTTAGGTAGGCGTTTGGGTGATTGATGATTCAGGCCTCTAGTTTGGCTAGGCTGTAAAAAAATTAAAAGAAGAAGCATTGTTGCACGGTAGAGACTACCGCAGGATTAAAGGCGTGAGCGATATTTTCAAATACATCTTGGAAACTGTCCTTTTTTTTATGATAGTTATTGTAGGGTCCAAGACAACTATAGAAATTGTCCATAGCATACGACGTAGACAGTAAGGAACAAATAAATGAAATAACCCTGTCGTGAGACGAGAATAAATATAGAAATGTAGGCTAAGATTAATCACGAACACAAAGAAATAAGTTTTTTCTTAGATAACGCCTCTGCCGAGCTCTCTTCTCTATTCTCATTAAGTGTATATTTCGCAATTCAAAATATTACTCCGTGGACGAGGGGCGTGTGCACCGGTCTTCATGGTATCTTCAGCCCGTGGAATCGATTTCCGGACGGTTAATATAGAATATAGAAAACCACTACTTTTACATTTCCTAGGGTCAAGGTGTTTGTGGTACCTTCGTCGTTTCTGATTCCATCATACAAGTGCTTTAACATAAACACACATATCTAAACACAAATTTATTAATCAATCCCATCCAAAATTCATCTTACAGTAAATACAGTAAATACATCGTAAATTAAATAGAAGATATGTATAGATTTTAGACTGAAAGGAGATCTTTACAAAGTTGTGGCATATACTCAACAGGTCGTTATAGTTTGACATGGGTTGCAGAGTAACCTGTATTAAGGAGATGCAGTCCTTTCCCCCCTGAATTGCATGTCACGAAATTTATTATGTAATATTTGTGATATCTCCGAATTTAAAAGGAAGTAATTGAACGTGTAACAGATTGCATGAAATGATATGTGTATGCATTTGCTTTAGCTCCTTACTTTGGGATCAGAGCAATGTATGTGATGTTGTCCCTATCTATGTATTTATTTATTTATTACACGTATACTTACTGTACAGTGATTTCTGTTTATTATACTTTCCTCTTTATGGTAGTCGGATGAAAACTGACATACAGAACAGACAGACAGACGTAACTGACTGCCACTAATTTTAAATGAACAATATTGTACATGTGTTATTACCCCAGTGGAACTGGCTATGAAATGTCTCATTGCCCGAGTTTTAGGAAACATCTTCACGCCATTTCTGACACTGGGGTAGACAGAGGTCCTAACAATTAAGTCCTTTCGACCCACATTTCACCGGAGCTAATTTTGGATCAGCCTATCGGCGTCTTTATTTCCAAGCCAAAGATATAAATCGTACAAAAGTTTTGAAAAAACTTATTGTTATGGGTCACCTGGGTATCGAACTCGGGTCTTTTGACTCGAATTTCGACCGAATTCATCCGACTACTTATCGTGACTTTCGTCATACATAATTAATTGACGAAATGACCGAATTTCGGTCACGAGTACCGATACCTAGAAAAATTTCTAATGCAAACGGATTCTTTTGAATAGCAGAAGAAATCGGCTCAGGTTTTTTGGGCCTACATTCAAATGGAAACCAGTTTTAGAAGTGACGGTGTTAATATGAGCTACACGGACACATGACGAATGTCCCCGCGTTCGGAGTCAAATTTTATAATCTATGCAGTGATCAATTAGTCATCACGCATGACTGATTAATAATACGTTGTGAAAACTGAATGTGAACAGGTTTCAAGTATCGAATATTGATATTAGAGCCTCAATATTTATTTTTAGCCTCAATTTGATTTATCATTCGACTAGATAAAACCAGCCAAGCTTTGCTGCGGCTCGGTCTGTTACTATACATGTATTACTATGGTCTGTTCTTAAGAAAATTGCGTTGAAATAACATAATTGTCAGGCAACAACAACCGTTACCGTGGCAACCTGTAAAACAAATTAAAAATTATAGAGTATATAATAACTATAATTATAATAAATGTTAATGATATGGGGACTACCTCCATGGACGAGCGCCGCGAACACAGGTTTTCATGTGTCGGCAGCTCTGCGGTCCCCTTTTAATTTCCGGTCGGGTCAATATGGAACTTACTTCGGGATCAAAGCAATGTATGTGATATTCTCCCTACCTATGTATCTATGTATATACGTGTTACAAATATATAATGCATACAGCGTAGAAATTTGAAACAATTAAGAAAGTATTTCCCTTGTCCGGGTACTCATGGATGGAAATGCAACAACCTGACAGGATTTAAAGTCAACTCATCGACTACTTTCAAGTTTTGTGGTTATAAACATGCCAATCCTGTATTTTCCTGTATTTAGATGAAATGTAGTTTAGCCTTTCTTCCCCCGGGAAAAGCCTTGAAAATTAAATTGGTTACCGACAGATAACCTTATTTATAAACTTTCAGGTAAGTTATAGATTCGAAATTCTATACTTGGTAGTAATCCTTTTTATTCCCTCCACTCCAATGTACCTTAAAGAGCGTTTTATGTTCCTTCATATTTCCAATCTCCGATCCTTACGCTCATCTGAAACCTTGCAAATAAAGATTCCTGTTCATTCCACAGTTTTTACGGTAACTCATTCACATTGCAGGCAACCAAACTGTGGAATGCTCGTCCTACCTCTATCTGACAAGCTATATCCCTTCCTGTTTTCAAATCCCTAGTTGCTGAACATAATCTGTCAACTGTAACTACGTCATCCCACTAATAAATTAAATTATCTTATAATCATGTGTAAATATCCACACTCATAATTATATATCTATCTCTATTTTTAAATTCAGGTTAATATAATATGTAAGTATATGTAGTTTTTGTATATATAATATTACTTGTTTTGTTTCTATCTATTTATATGTACACCACCATCTTATTATACTGTAATTCCTGTCCATGCAAAGGTTGCCTGGAAGAGATCACTTTTAGTGATAGGGCCGCCCATTGTACTGTTGTCTATCTTTGTTTTCTTTCTGTGATTTTTATGTTTGGTGTACAATAAAGTTATATTTAATTTAATTTAATTAATTAACCTTGTACGTTTCTATAATTCCAAAAAAGTCGTCGTGAAATATTATTCGAAAGGACTTAATTATTTAGATCTCAGTCTACCCCAGTCCGGAAAGGCTTGAAGATATTCTTTTGTTACATTAAAAAAGCAGTCCGTTAAAAGACGGCTGAGTTATTTATGGTAACTGGTCGCCCGTCCACGTACATGAGAGTCTCGTTTCACAACGACCCTATTTCAGCAGACGCAAGAAAAAACCGCTAATAGAAGTGGATTCCTACGTGCTGTCATTTTTTAAATGAACGTACTACAAAAGTCGCTGTTGTAAACCAGAAGACATTAATATTAAGCCACTACATTATATACTAAAGGCTAGAAGCGAGAATTGCCAGATTGCGTCGTCAGTGAAATTAACGACATATGTGGTCGAGTGGCGTAAACACCGGTTTTCAAGGTGTCGCCATCTCGAGATCCCGGGTTCGAATCCCGGTCGGGTCAATGTAGAAAAACCACTTTTTCTACATCTTTTCGGGTCTGGGTGTTTGTGGTGCTTTCTTTCTTTCCGATTTCTATACCTCAAGTGCTTTAGCATCTTACATTGGGATCGGAGCAATGGATGACATGTTGTTCCTATCTAAATATAAATGTATTTATTTATTATTTAAGTATTCAGTAAAGTTTATAAACCATGGCAAGTAGGTTAACATGTCGAGAACTTTTATCAGGAGAAATGAAAAGAGTACAAAGTAGACCAAAGAAAAGATGGCGAGACATATTGTTAAGAAAGCAGAAGTCATTTGGATAGAAATAACACTTAACACATAACGGCCTATAATAGTCCACAGCTGCATATTCCAGGGTTTGATTTAATCGAAATGCTCGATAAGCGGATTGGCGATCGCAGTACCAAAGATGTTGCACCTGAAACGCTGCTGCCTATCACCGGTATGCTAATATATTTGTAGCATTTTCCTAAGCGGATACCACCATGGCTGGTGTGAGTACCAAGAGACTATCAAATATTGCAATTACATGGTTTTTATTAGGCACCATGAAAGAATGCGCAGGTGAGTTAGAAGTTGCATGCATATAAAAGCAGGCCTTCGCTCTCGCAGGTCTCTTGAGATGATGATGAGGTCTCTGGAACAACAAACTCATAAACGGAGGTCTTTACCTGAAAAATGTTGCGGGTAGTCGATGTATGCATGTGGCTGAGGACCGTACTTTCTGGAAAGGGAGAGGGCTATGTTCAGCAGAAGACTCTTGATAGGCTGAAAAGAAGAAGATAGAAAAGGTGAGTATTTTTCTTCTATGATATCTGAGCTTTACATAAACCAGCGCTAATCTCCGAATAAATAAAACATTTTCCACTCGCAAAAAAGTAAATAAATATATCATGTTACACTTCTTATATACTGCATAGAATAGTTCATATTTATATTCTGCACGAGTAACGTCAAGCTTTGCCCACTGAATAATTTTTAAGTTCTTTGTCAAAATCAAGTATGGGGTTGCCAAAATTTTAATAAGGGATTAAAAGCTTTAAAAGCAGTACGTGATATATTAAGAAAAGACTCATGAAAGCATGATTTTAAGCAGCTTGGGGATGTATTGTTCAAACAATTTCAATAAGACTCACGGATTCATTTATGTCTGTGCAAATATCTGTACTGAGCGCAGGTGTTCGTCTGCGTTCCGACGGGATAACTATGTGTGTGTTACCTACACATATTTCTTAACATTATTTTTAACAGTAGTTATCTGTATATGTCCAACTCATGTATTTATGTGTGTTTAACTACCGGTGATGTTTATCATAGATTCGTACTAGCTTCTTCACGCAATTCCCAATACAGGGGTAGACAGAGGTTAAGTCTAGACAATTAAGTCCCTTCGACCCACCTTCCACCGAAGATATTTTCGGGACAACGTGACAGGTGGTGAGCCCGTCGCCGTCTTTATGTCCAAGCCTAGAATGAAATTCGTATATAAGTTTTTGAAAAACTCATTGGTACTGCCTGGGGATCGAACTCTGGTCTCTCGACTCGAAATTCCGACCACCCAACAACTCGGCTATCGTGACTCTTCTATACTTTTCCGTTGTGTTCTTCTATACGTTGTCCCGAAAATATCGTCTCGATTCTCGAAATTGTCTAGACTAGACCTATGTCTACCCCTGTATTGGGAATCGCGTGAAGATATTCATATATTTTATTTATGAAAATCTATCCAGGTAATCAACAGAGAAGTCTACAATAGTGAACATATACATGAAAAGAAATTTTTAAATTATAGAAATAATATGGCAGCCAAACAATACATTTTTGCTCTTATACGTTGAATAGTAAAGCGAAGCAATTTGACTTGGAAGCGCTTTGTACGAGCTGCTTTTCATAAGCATTACCCGGCACAGAACCGTGAGCTCCCCGTGGTTATCTCGCACCATTATATTCCGAAACAATCGGCTACGTGCGTCCCTCGCGAGCTCAACAAAGATGCGGTTGTCAAGTAATATTTCGCCAACTTATTCATTTCTCCGTCGGCCGCTCTTCAGCCAACAAAAGAATTGAAATATCGATTTGTGGAACGTAACTACGATTCTAGAAAGACTTATATCTGTTATAGCTCGCACAATTCTAACATCGCTAGCAAAGTCATTTTGTTCGATAACAGCGTGCAGTTTTTAATGTCTTTTCGAATGTATTTATTTGTGCCATTGTGAAATTGCACCTTTCGTACATTTCTACACAATACGCCTTAAGTTGGCGTTCCGTTTGACATTGTACTGAAAAAAAAATTACAACGTATCTATTTTTATATAAAAAATACATTTTGCTTGAACTAATTTTTATTTTGCAGAAATTCGAATCCATAATTTATGTGGCTTGAATATTTTACTGCTTAAAAATTACTTTTTAAACTTGTCATTGTTAGCGAGAATAATAAAATGTATTTTTTATGAACTGACTCTATCTTTAAAGTTTCCTTTTGTTATTGTCAAAAGACGTAAAAAAAATGACGGAAAGCATCGCTTACACAATGTTATCTTAGGACTGTGAGATTTTATTATACACGTTTTTTCAACTACAAACCTTTAAGATATCACATTTCGTGTGCACTGTAACATATAACTTATCTACGAATACTAAAAGTTCTCTCGACTCTACTGTTCGGAGATTATGAGAGCTGTTTTATAGTCACGATAGGCTAGTGGTTGTGTGATCGAAATCCGAGTCGAGAGACCCGAGTTCGATCCCCAGAGGCATACTCATAACAACAGGTTTTTCCAAAAAAATTATACCGTTGTACGAATTATATCGTTGGCTTGGACATAAAGACGGCGACGGACTAACCACCTGTCACGTTGTCCCGAAAATATCTTCGGTGGAAGGTGGGTCGAAGGGACTTAATTGTCTAGACTAGACCTCTGTCTACCCGTATATTGGGAATTGCGTGAAGACATTTATTTAATATTTTAAATTAACGAGAAAAAATGTTTAAAATTTCAACTGACTCGGGCGGAATGGTCAGTTGAAATTTTAAACTTTATTACTCTTTAATGTAATAACAAAAACTTTAGCATAACTAATAAAAGCAGCATACTTTAAAATCAATGAAAATTGCAGTGTTTTTTTTTGCAATAAAACGAGGTAACAAGCCGCCTAATGTCAACAATTACTGAAGCTCAGAAACACTAGTCACCAACTTTAAAAGAACAAGGTATGTAATATACGTCCTTTCACTTGTACCCCAATGAATTAAGACGAGATGCCTCATCGCCCATAATTACATTGCCTTTACTGGTATTACCTCTTTGTAAAGCCGAAACAAAACAGTTCTTACAATGCTATTGGTAGCAGATATTGGTGAGAGTGTTCTTGGTACTGATCTAAATAACTTGTAGGTAAAGAAGGAGTTACCTTCGATTTCTATGTTATTGTGTGGTATTTAAAGTACCGATGTTGTGTATTTTTTTCTATTTTTTTGACATTATTAATCAAATATTAATTTTCGGATTCTTTCCTATTGGAGGTACTTCATCTAGGTGAGTGGGATGAGTTCGTGGTCACCCCTGCGCATTAAGCTCCTGACTGCGAACTCATCCCACTCACCCTGACGAATGTCTTCCGACAGGTCGGAAACTAGTCGGTAAACCGATTGTTTAGACGCGAGGTTAGCGTTTTAATTGTTTAATTTTTTACACTGTAAGTAATTAGTTACTCAAGAATACCAGGTGATGTTTCATTGTGCAAACAATTAGGAATTCTAGCTATATTTCATTTATAACACACGTATGTCCGTGCGAAACCATTCGATGATCATTAATAAAACTTTGTTATAATTCTAGATATTGTAGACATCTTGTTTGTGTCCCACGTTATGTCTTGATGTCTGTCATTAGTAATGGTTAATGTCGGGACACCGTGAGCAGAGGCAGGCGTGGTAGTCTAACAGATGTTGCTAAGTTAACCGCGTTAAATGTATAACGCTGATAACAAAATTACTTCCGTTGAGAACGAATATTATTACAACGGTTGATACGTATCGAAATACAAACACGACATAGTCTCATTTGCTGGCATAATTTAAATGATTATTATGAGTTTACACAAGTCACGATAGCCGAGTGGTTGGGTGGACTGAATCCGAGTCAAGAGATACTGAATTTGACCTCCAGGTGGTAGGTCGCAGGTCGCACCAATGAGTTTTTTTTTTTTCAAAATTTTCTGTACGATTTATTTCGTTGGATTGAACATGAAGACGGCGACGAGCTCAACAACGATCACATTGTCCCAAAAATTTCTTCGTTAGTCGGTTGTATATTGGGAATGGCGTGAAAATATTTTTTATTTATTTTATTCATATGACTAAATTGGAGTTCACGAAGAGTATATCTGTTTTTAATATTCTATTCTCTATTCTATGAACTCGATTAACATTAGAACAATAGAAATTTCTTATATTTCATATAGCTTCGGTGAAAGGTGGGTCGGTAGGACATAATGGACCAGACCCGTGTCTTCCCCAGTTCTGGGAAAATTCGTGGCAGCAATTTTATTATTGTATTTTAATAGAACAATAAGTTACAAAAAGCCGAATAGCCGAGTGGGCAATCGAAATTTAAATAGAAGACCCGGGTTCAATTCTCAGAAGTGATTTTTTATATGGAAAATATACATACGATTTGTTTTGTATATAAATTCAGCGTGACCCCAAACATAGAGGCAGACTCACCACCTGTCGAACGTTACATACGTAACCACCATTTGTCGAACGTTAAATGTGGGCCCAAGGGATTAAATTGCTTAGGTGTTTGACGAAAATAAAAAAAATAATATTACAACAATATTAAATTAATGAGATGTAAAAAAAATTAATTAATTTTCATTCATTCGAACTTTCGACCTCTGCCGTACCATGACAAGCCTCTCATCTTCGAGCCACCGTGTCCCATACATATCAGTTCAAATTTGATCAATAAAACAATATAATTTTTAACGGAATATGAAATTAGATAAAAATAATCACGCCTTGTGAATTAGGAAAGTTTTGTTAATAAAAAAAAAAGGCAATAAAACTTTTAAATCATTCTTAATATACTTTAAGGATCTTGCAAGATTAAGAGATTACACGGTAGAGGTATACAAGAAAATTCGTCGGTGGAATTAGTTAGAATCTGTCTGACCCTTGAGCCCACGGCCAGGCCATTAACCTTCCGAGTACTGCCCATATTTCTTGCTCTAACCGCCATTTATGGTGTAATGGAAATAGAAGACGCAATCAATCCGGCTTTACAAGAACCTACGCATATTAGATACGAAAAAGTTTTACCTAAACCCGTATTACGAATGATTTTGCAAATTTTTTAACGCATATAGCTTGAATGTTATTAAAAATTTTAATTATATATATTTAATAAAACTTCAGATGAGTATGCAACCTTCGTTAGGCGTATTTTAAGTTATATATAGTTACAATGACTTCACGCCTCTCCCAATATTGGGGTAGACAGAGGTTTAGGGGATTGATTCCTTTCGTCCTATCTTTCTCCGAAGAAATTTTTTACAACGTGACAGATGGAGAGTCTGTCGCTGTCTTTCTGCCCAAGCCAACGATATAAACAACGTGATGACAACGTGACAGGTGGTGAGCCTGTCGCTGTCTTTATGTCCAAGCCAACGATATAAATCGTACATATATTTAGAAAAAGAAAACCATTAGTACGAGCTTACCATCTAGGGATTGAATTCGGGTCTCTTGACTTGAATTCCGATCATAAAACCACTAGGCCATAATGGCATTTTTGAAGATATTAAGTAAGCATATAAATAAGATGTATTATAAAAATAAGAACCATCAATTAGATAGCGATAATAAAAGATGACTTTATGACTATTTTGTGTATTTAACTGTAATTACATTTAAGGTTTGGCTATTTTCTATCAGAGTATTATATGTGATATATATTTAATGAAATAAAAAATAAAAAAAATAACTTAAAAAAACCTGTATTTGTATAGGACTTTATTTATTATTGGCATTTGGTTTGTATATGACATTTTTATTTAAAATATTAAATAGATCACATATATTGTTCGGACCCCATAATAGTTTTTCAAAAACTTATGTACGAATTACGTCGTTGGCTTGGAAGTAAAAATGGCAACGGGCTCACCACCAGTCTCATTGTCACGAAAAATATCTTCGGTGAAAGGTGGGTCGAGGGGAGTTAATTGTCTAGACTAGACCTCTGTCTACCCTTGTATTGGGAATTGCGTGAAGATATTTTTATTACCCCATAATAACTAACAAGCTTAAGCACTCGTGTTATAGGATCGGAAACAACAAAGGCACCGCAGACACCCAGACACGGCACAATGTATAAAAAATGATTTCGACTGAAGCACGAAGGTTGCCGAATATTGATATCATATATACAAGTATTGTTTTGCAGCTCGAAATAGTATATTGAAAAAATTTTTATACAAGAGTTTTATTTAACACGGCCGATTGGTTGGTTGATTGAATAACACTCGAATCAGATCATCTGTAAGAAATCTCACAATATCTTTTTTCCGAAAGTTACATGCGAATATTATCATTGGTTTGACACTAAGACTGCGCTAGGCTCACCACCTGTCACCTAAATATCCTGTTAGGGTAATCCTAATATAAAAGTCGGTGATATGGGAGACGAAATTACTGAAAATTATAAAGATCTACTTAATTGTGTAGACTAGACCTCTGTCTATTCTTGAATTTGGAATTACGTGAAGGTATTTAATTTTTTACCTCTGTAAGTCCGTGAGAGTATTTGGAATGCGTGAAAAAAGAAGTTATGTAATTAGACAACTCAGAACTCTTCGGCTATGGACTTTTCGGCGTCTAATTCGATCATTTATAATAGATGGTCTGTTATCTATGCCACCACAGCCATGAAATGTCATCACTTGAGAACGACTCACCCTTTTTTGTTGTATTCAATTAAGACCAGATTGAATGAAAGATTATTTTTGGTCTACTTGGTTTGGAATAATAACAATAAATATCTTTACACCATTCCCAATGCAAGGGCAGACAGAGGTTTAGACAAATTAAGTCGTTTCGACCCATCTTCCACTGAAGATATTTTTGGGACAACGTGACATGTGACGAGCCTGTCGTCTACTCAATGTCGAAGCCAACAATATAATTCGTACATAAGTTTTTTCAAAAACCCACTGGTAAGTGCCTGCCACCTGGGGATCGAACTCGGGTCTCTCGACTCGAAATTCCGAACACCCTACTATCCTGACCATTTATTTAACTTTTTTATTTTTGGAATAGATCTCGATTTCAAATTAGCACTAGTGCTATAAGGATTAAAACTCTTAAACGGATACAAAATCTTGTTTTGTAACTCCCTTAATATTATTATTATGAAAGAAACCGCAATACTGTTAGCATGGAGCCTTGGGCCTTGATGTATTATATTCCCGGGCTTGTGTAACTCACGCTTGATGAACGCCTCACGGCTGTCAGACCACAGATTATTGATGGCGCGTAGTTAGCGACGCGACACATCCGACGCAGCGAAATGGCCGACCTGGCTAGACGCAAAAAAACATGGCGAAGCCGGCGCACCCCGTAATCTAAACTCCATTTCTATAGCAGTTATAAACGCATTTCGGAACCAGTAACACAGAACGTCGATTGTGGCGACGCCTTAAAAACTATTTGCTATGTAGTTTCTGCCCGTTTGCTGTTACCCTGGTACTTTTTTCCCGTCAATATTTGTTTTGCCGACTCCGCGATAACGATTTCTTTTGATGCGAACGCTCACTCGTGACTTTGTACACTCTTATTTATCAAGAGAGATGATAAGCGACTTAAAACCTGTCTTATCTCTTTATTTACTGATACCATCGGAGTAGACGTATCTATACATAATCAGATGTCAAAGAAGACTGACATATTGCTTAACTGCTATCTTTGGATCGACAACAGCGGGCTTAGGTGTCATCGTACCTAAAATTGTTGTCCGACAACAAATTGATCGATTACAAAAGTAACTTTGTATTAGACTATTTACATTCGATTGTAATTTGTTGCATCTATTTCTAAAATTATATCAAATCAAATCAAGTTTATTTTATTTGTAAATATAAAATATATCATAGTAACATGGGTCTTATAACGTAATTATTAAGTTTCTGTGTACTTAATTGAAGGGTATACAAATAATAATACATTAATACTTCATTAATACATTAATACTTCCTTAATACACTTAATTAAATTTATAATTTAATTATAAATATATTAAACAATGTATTTATTAATTACGTAATAACATTTCTCAATTAAAAATGCTTTAACTTTTTTTCTTATATTGATTTTCATTTTTAATGACATGAAAAGTAAATGGTACTTTATCGTAGATTTGGGATAGAATACCAAACACGCCATATCAAACTATTATTTTCGTTTAGGCAAAGCTGCAGCAGAATAAATGCAGCAAGAAGAGATATTTCAGTACAATCCCATGTAGAAAGATTTGTCGGACATCGCGATAATGACTCTGTTTATTCGTAAACAATAGATAAAAGGGTTTGTGCGTACCAGGAGGTGATTTGTATTTCCTGCGATAAAATTATACCTTATTTAAAAAAGCATCAATGTTGCACGGCTGTTGATTTTACATCGCGCCGAGTCGTTTACCCTCAGACGTTATACAGAGACGCATATACATACGCATACACCTTCCACGCGGCTCCATCCATGCGCTCACTAAATTTCTGCCTTTTAATTTGGTTCCTGACGACACGAGCAACCCACAACCTGCACAATGTCCTTAATAAACAAAACTACATTTGAAACATGTCACCGTACAATTTTATAGGAGAACGGGATCGTACTAAATTGTTATGCAATTATATACTTTATACTTGCGATTGTTGTCACTTGGTGAAATTGCATTGTATTAAAATTCATTATTGAACACTTGTACACAATTCACTTTATTTAATTATTTATTAATTAACCGACCGGTTTCGACTTACGGCATCATCACGCTATTGAATACCCTGATGATGCACACCCTGATAATTATTAATAATTAATAAATAGTAAAATAAAGTGAATTGTTTACAAGTGTTCAACAATGAATTTTAATGTTATGCAATTGTTTTCTGCTGGATATGGCATCAGATTCCATAACAGTTGTAAACAGGTGAGGGTTTATGAACGTACTCGCTAACTAACGTCATTACAAAAGTTACTGATAAGGATGATAAGGATTGCGGAGCGATGAGGTGTATAGTGGTATACTAATACTCCATTACTTCAGAGCAGAATCCTGCTAATCCTACAATTATAGTTAGTTATGCATAGTCCATGCGTCATCAAGATAACATCGTAATAATAAACCTATTACAAAACCTTCCCGTGTGGTATCCGCGTAAATATTTATCATTTCCCGTTGTTATGTCAGTAAAAAGCCTAAAATATGATAATGGAAAAGCTTTAACAATCTAATGCGTTACTGATATATGCTGAAATAACCAGCACAGCGTATAAAATGGGAAACATCAGGTACTGCATTCGCCAATCCGCTCGCCGGGCGTAGAGATTATGGAAAATCGATGTTGTGACAGGAGTTTAAGCGCATTAGGCCATCTAGTAAGTAATTCTCATTTTTTAACGATACTTGATTGCATAATGAGCTAACAGACTACAGCTACTTGTCTTTCAATTTATTCCATAAAAGGTAATAGACGTGAGCAAACTGCTCGAAGAGGGGAGGGTCAAGAGTACTCGGATGCAGAGACGTGCATGTATGAAGAAAATTATGAATCTGAATGATGCGAAAGAGGTATATAGGGATCGTGACACTTGGCGATCTGTTCTCTCTGGCTACCCCATCAGGGACTGTGCGTGGAGATAAGTAAGTAAGTAAGGTAACAGACGTATTGCCACACTCGAAGACTACGATAAAATGTCTCATTACATTACTCATGATTACACTAGCTCTTCTAGCTGGAACACAACGGTTGTTACACTACTATTCGATCAAATTTACTCCTGCGCAGAAATTCAAAGAAACCTTTGAAATCTTCAAAAAAAAGTCACGATAGCCGAAAGGCTGGGTGAAACGGAATTCGAGTCAAGAGACCCGATTTCCCTGTGGATTTATTCAATAGGGTTTTTTCAAAAATTTATGTATGATTCATACGATAAGGGCTGACGACCTGTCAGGTTGTCCCCAAAAATGTCTTCGGTTGATGGTGGATCGAAAGAACTTAATTGTCGAGACCTCTGTCTACCCCCGTATCGGTGAAAGACGTAAAGATATTTTTTGAAAGCTTTTAGCTTTTATAACAGTGGTAGAGCCACGCATCAGCTTTTGTTGTTGCATGAATGGGCCGGCTCGACCGGGGAAGTACCACGACCTCACAGAATACCGGCGTGAAGTAGAAGTCTAACAAACTTCTACGTTTCGTCTGGTGAGTGCAGGTAACCGGAGACCCACACTCCCCCCTCACTGGGGGGAGGGGGCACTCTAAGGCCGGCAACGCATCTGCTATGCCTCTGGTATTGCGGGTGTTCATGGGCGGCGGTAATCACTTACCATCACGTGAACCACCTGCTCGTTTGCCTCCGTCTTCTATAAAAAAAATACTAATCAGTTTGTGGCCCTAAAAAGAATACTAGCCGTGAGTTCTGATATTTCGGGTTCTATTCCCGGACGGATTAATGTAGAAAATCACTTTTTCTTCATTATCTCGTGTCTATGTGTTTGCAGTAACTTCGTTGTTTCTGATCCTATAACACGCGTGCTTTAGCTGCTTACTTTGAGATCAGAGTTATGTAGAATGTGATGTTGACAGGAGTCAATATATGTATTTATGTATGTATACAGCAAATACAAAAAGTCACGATAGCCGAGTGGCTGGGTGGTTGAAATTTCGAGTCAAGAGACCAGATTTCGATGCCAAGGTGGCAGGCATCGTATCAATGGTTTTTTTAAAAACTTATTTACGAATTATATCGTTGGCTTGGACATTAAAACGGCTACGGGCTCACTACCTGTCACGTTGTCTGGAAAATATCTTTGGTGGAAGATGGGTCGAAGGGTCTTAATTTTCTAGACTAGACCCCTGTATTGAGAATAGCGAGAAGATATTTTATACAGCAAATACGTCGTGAATCAACAATATGGGCAATTCTTTCTTAGTCCAGTCATGTACAAACCCATTGTAATAAAATGACGGATCTTTTAATGAAACGCCATACCGTAGGGACACTCCCCTTTGTTCGGTTTTTATTCAAATAGAGCGATTTCATTATTTCACTTCTGCGGTTGCAGCGAGTCATCCTTTGCCGCGATTTTGAAATAAATTTCTTTTACTTTTTATGTCTCCTTTGTGGTTTCCACGAAGCTCACCAAATATTCTTCTTGTATATTTTTAACGACCTTCGTGGACGAGTGGCGCACACACTGGTTTTGCATGATGTCGCCAGCTCAGGTTTCCCGAGTTCAATTCCAGGTCGGATGAATGTAGAAAACACTTTTTATTTTTTTCGGGTCTGGGTGTAACACAATTGCTTGACGTACTTACTTTGGTATCAGTGCAATGTGTGGGATGTTGTCCCTATTTGTTATATTTATAATTGTTTAGTTTATTTAAAATACTTTAAGAAGAATATAAACTTCAAGGATACAACATACACATACATACATTACGACCCGGAATAATCAACTGGTCCCTTGGTAATAATCCCGTGGGCAGCTAGTATCAATGAGTTTTTCAAAAACTTACGTACGATTCATATCGTTGATTTGGACATAAAGACAGTGACAGACTCACCTATCACGTTGCCCCAAAATCCTGTTGATAAACTGTAGATCAAAAGGACTTCATTATCAAGAAATCTGTCTAGAGTCATAGGTCTTCACGTTGCACCAAATGCGGTTTAGTGAACTGTAGGCCAAAAGGACTTGATTGTCTAGAACTCTGCCTAGAGTCTAGTCTAGTCTTCTTAATCTTGGTCTAGTTTTAATCTAGATAGTTATCCCGCCATCAGTTCGTAAGCTTTTTCCTCAGTCGCCTCTTAGAATTCGAAAAACTTAATGTTGTTATGAATAGTATTAGTTTCACCGGGAATCGAGCCATTCCCAAACAACACAATAACTGAGTAGCGACGGTTTCTTGACGCTTAATAATAAATTTTCCAATCTGGACTCTCAAGAGACATAAACACAATGTTACGAGGACGTAAACAACGAAAATGTATTCACATAAACACGAACGTAGCTTAATAAAAATAAAAACATAGTCCGTAAATAATAGTAGTCACTATAGCCGAGTGGTTGGGTGATCGGAATTCGAGTCAAGAGACCCGAGTTCGGTCCCCACGTTGTAGACTCATACCAATGGTTTTTTAAAACTTACATCGTTGACTTAGAAGTATTACAGAAAATTATTATTAAAATGAAAGATATATAAATATAAGTCACGGTAGCCTACTGGTTAGGTAATGGGAATTTCGAGTTAAGACAACCGATTTTTTTCAAAACTTATGTACATTGATATCGTTGGCGTGGACATAAAGACAGCGGCAGGCTTACCATCTGTCACGTTGTCCCAAAAATACTTCGGTTAAAGGTGGGTCGAAAGGACTTCATTTTCTAGACCTCTGTCAACACCAGTATTGGGAATGACGTAAAGATATTGTTTTTTTTACAGATTAAATATAGTTTTTGACACAATAAACACAACGTTACGAGACACAGAAACAATGTGTTTAAAAACACAACATAAAGAAACAAAATGAAATATTTTTTGAATGAATTCGAAATATAACATTACTAGTATTCATTTATTTATTAATTTAATTAATAAAGCTTTGTTCACGTTTTTACGAGGATCACGACAATAGTTGAATAATCGTCAATGACAAAATGGTTTATGGTGCAGACTTCGCTACAATGTCGCAGGTTCGGGCCCGCCATTCGACCAATGTCGTAAACCAGGAATACTAGTAATGCTATGCGGTATTGCTAGTATCCTTTAAAAAATGTCGACTCGAACTTGCGAATTCACGTTTCACAGTGGGTACCTGAAACCATAAGGGAATTAGCTCTTCTTTTAGATATATCCAGGGAGTTTTAAAACAATAAAGAGAGGAGGGAAGGAAAGGAGCTGAAAGTAAAGGAGAGTGAAGGAAGTCTTGGATCAGTGCTTGATTTATGTCTGTCGATAGGTTGAGAAGGAATTGAAGTCATTCGTCTTCGAAACAACAATAATAGACGATTTTTATTAGGAATCGTTTCATTCGCTGTATTTTTTGTCTGTCGTAAAATTGGCAATAAAGATTGCTTTATAGGTCGATAGAGTTGGTATTTAATGTCTTATTTAATAACTTTCCCATTGCTATAGAGAGCAGGACGAAATACATAATTTCTATGATTCTTTTATTTACTTTTGTAAGAAACTGAATAACATATGGCGAAGTTTTATAACAAACAATCAACCATCAAGAAGTTATAATCTAGTTTAACTTTAGTTTGTACACAAAATTAAACATAAATAATACATAAATATCTTCACTTAATTCCCAATACCAAGGTAGACAGAGGTCTAGTTTAGACAATTAAGTCCCTTCGACCCACCTTCCACCGGAGATATTTTCGGAACAACGTGATAGGTGGTGAGCCCATCGCCGTCTTTATGTCCAAGCAACGATACAATTCGTACAAAAGTTTTTGAAAAACCCATTGGTACGTGCCTGCCACTTGGGGATAGAGCTCGGGTCTCTTGACTCGAAATTACGACCACCCAACCATTCGGCTATCGTGACTTATATTAAAATTAAATGTTTTTAAAATAATGACGACAAATTTTGGACGCCATTCCAATGTCATTCTCTGTCTTTTTATCTTCAAGAAATAATTAAATGATTATTTCTCATTGTAAGTCGTAATAGACGAGTGACTATTTTAATTAGACTATTTTAATACAGGACTTCTCCTACACAGAGGTGTAGAAAATCGATTCTATTGTACAATAGAATATTTATTTGTGAAAAGTAGGTAAGTTTTTTACATATTGAGTAAATGTATTGAGAATGGCGTGATAATATTTTTTTTAACCATTGTACTATCGTTATGAGATCATCATAGTAATTTACAACAAGCCTGACTATTCTCAGAACGTCGATAATGTCTGCTCGAGAAGATTACAAAAGCAACATAAATCTCACAGCCGACTGCATGCCGCTGCACTATCGAGATAAAAAACGAGTCTTACTTTGAAATTTATGTCATTATAAACTTATTCATACATCTCAACTTGCCGTATTAAGTAGCATTCGTTCGTTGTGGAGAATTAAATATTTACATAAAGCTATAAAGTTTGCTAGAGCTTGCGAAGTACTTATGTAAAGTTAGTCTCTGTTCAATTTTATTATTGAATGAAAGTGCTCAATCAATTTTATACGCGTGTTACCTTGAAGTTTAAATTTAATATAATTTATAAATTTAAAAGCGTACAACCATTTATTTACTGATTAATCGTTAAATCTCTAAAACCACACATAACCTATTATTATGTAATTACGCGTGAAAGATTGAGTACAATTATATCCTCATATAAAGAAATATTCAACAAATGAGAGTTTTTTGTTACGATTATCGTCATTTATGAGGTTGTACTTACGGGATAAAGTCACGATGGCCGAGTGGTTGGGTCATCGCAATTCGAGTCAAGAAACCCGACTTCGATAACCAGGTGGCAGGCTCGTAGCAATGTTTTTTTTTTTTCAAAAATTATGTACGATTTATATCGTTGGCTTGGACATGAAGATGGCGATAGGCTCACCACCGGTCACATTGTCCCAAAAAAAGTCTTCGGTGGAAGGTTGGTCGAAAGGACCTAACCGTCGCGACCTCTGTCTACCCCTGTATGATATTTTTTTATTTAACTACGAGAGTCAGCAATAAGGCTTCTGATTACTTTGCTCCCGAGGGCGAAACCGCAGGCGTAAAGCCTAGTAATAAATATTCCTCAGTATCAAACACTAATACCTTAAATGAATAAGCTTTGACGTTGAATTAGAAAGGAATCCAATTATGTTGGCTGTCTGTCTGGTTCTACAAATTCAATAGAATATTTCCAAAATTTCTATAGCATTCTCGAGATTAAATTGTAATTGTTGACGTCCTTACGCAGGGTTGAGCTATCTCCCGGTCACCTCACCGAATTCAAGTGTATTTCGTTTTTTATATAAGTTTTAACACACAATGATATAAATAAGATAAAATAAAATTCTTAAGCTTCTGACCCTTATTGTAGGTTTGACCAGTATTGCAGGTTACTCTACGTTCGCCTTAGCCTACAAAATCAGTAATGTACGTATGTATTTTAAATGTTGGAAGGAACACTGCCTAACAGTCGTCTTGGTATGTACCACACTCTGACCTATTTTTGCCAACAAATAACAATTTAACTATTTTTCTGTTCCATATAAGGCATTGAATCATAGTCCTCAGAGGTGAAAATGCACCAGTAACCTTTTTATAAACTAAGATATCACCCTACTCCCACAAAAATTGTGTAACAAAGCATACATGTTACATATTATATCATGTTATACAATTCGTAATATCATGTCACCGTGTACAGATTTTGACTGGTAGTGTTGGGATGTTTTGATTCTATATCCGGAGGATAATATATGGAAGAGGATGTGCTAAAATCTACTCATAAAAATAAGAGGACCCTGCTTAAAATTCTATAAAATGCATAGAGGTAGTTGCGGGGCTAATATGCTAATATATAACAAAAACATGGGTTAGTTGGATCACTCTCTTGCTTTCTAATAACACAAAGTAACAATACAACCTTTTTTTAAAGAGTGCTAGCCATACTAAATAACGTTACTAATTTTCATGTTAACAACTCCAAATAAGCTGCAATTCTTGTGTCTGAAGAGGTTCAGAATAATAACGGAATGGCAGGCCCGAACCTACGACGTCATACTCGCAATCCGCACCCTAAACCATCAGACTATTGACACTGCCTACGGCCTGAACCCGAGAACGCCTAGGGCCTGAAACAAGAGACAACTTTGGCAACATGACTGAAGTTATCACTGACAACAACTGACAACGCTATGTGCATTTTTGTAATCATATTTGGTTCTATTTACGCGTAGGTCTGTTCAATTTAGAACGCTAAGCACGTTTGCCACCCCTAGAAAAATAACAACGTAAAAAAACACGCTCTTAGCAATAATCGTCCCTTGAGGAAAAAGCTATGAATAGGGCCATTGCGCATAAAGGGACAATTTCATAATAAGCGGCGCAACTTGAATCCCGCTCACAATTAATCAATGCGAGTCGACGTCTGCTGTATGGAGCAAGTGCTCAAAGCGTTTTCACATGTCCTGCCAGCCCTGCTTTAAGCGGCCACGCTCGCTTGCACTTCAGTCGACACTAGGGCCACCACGTTTTATGTCGACACTGATATATTTAATATAGTTCCGCTAAAAGACGGCATTCGTGAGTATTCGAAATATCTTCTATTTTTTTAAATTGTATTTACATAGCTTCGTGCGATTTAATGACAAAAATGTCTTAATAATGCATCAAAATAAAAAAAGATTGAACATACCTACTTTCTTTCGTCTGTTTCTTCTCCGTTAGAAGAACCTTATAACGGAACGGTTGTAAATTCAAAATTTTTTATCGATGAACTAATGTTTTAATGAATGAAACGAATGCATTATTATTTCAATAAATAAATGATATGTTTTGAATTTAGTTTCAAAAGTACATTCATTTAGTCTGTATAGTGTATTTTACTATATTAAATATATTCTTTTTCATAGTGTTTTCTTAATGTTTTCTAAATTTTAATATTACTATTTTCTTTTAAATTTTTCCATTACTAATTGTTTTTCATTTATATCTAATTTTTTGTATTAATAATTAATTCTGTTTGGAACAATAAACAATTTATTATTATTATTAATATTATTACTAAGGTAAACAAAGGCCTATAATATAGTCATTTAGACCCACCTTTCAACGGAGCTTATTTGGGCCGGTCTGTCGCCGTCTTAGTATCAAAGTTTACTTTACAAGTATAAGTCGTACATAAGTTTCGAAAAAACTCATTAGTATGAGTTTTGCGTTCAGGGGATTGAACTCTAATCTCCTGATTGCCAACCGTTTGGCCATCGTGATTCATTATTTTTGCACCTAATTTATCTTATGAATATCAATATATTACTAGTACGTTGTAGCCTAATTATTTATCCATTCCATAGCAAAAACACATTTAAAGGAAATGTTCATTACGTAAGAACATAAAAGAACTCAGTAAATTTCTAAAACATTTTTTTTTTTCCCGGAAAGTAATCCGTAAAATGTCCGGGAAAAAAGTAATCAATTGGAAACCGAACCGGGAACGACTAATCACGCATTGTGAGTCGTTGCCGGGATTTCGCAGTAAAAAAACAATTTGGTTCGACGAGCGGCGCTCCGATTGGGGTGTCCCTTTGTTCGTGCCGGGTTCGAACCGCCTCGGGGTGCCATTAGGACTGCATTTTGTTCGACGCCCGAGTAGGGCCGCGGAGGAGCGGCATTTACGCTTAATGTCGTGTCACGAAATTTTTAATGCCAGGCTTAGGAAGCTGTTCCCACGTGCTTTGTTAGCGCACTGAATAGAAGTGCCAGGATTACGTAATAACATATCTCGGCTTTGATTACCGCTGAGATATAAAGTCATTTATTTATTTTTATTTATTATCACGCACAGCCCCTGACGGGGTAGAAAGAGAGGACCAAGTGTCACGAACTTTACATGCCTTTTTCGCTTCTTTCAAATTCATCATTTTCTTTATACACACTTGTTTAGGTATCCGGGTACTTTCCCTTCTCTTCGAGCAATTTCCTCTCAAAACCTTCGAAGGTTAATCTCAGCTTACCTTAACATTATTTTAGTTTAACTATCGCGCTACATACTTTCTTTGCCAAATAATAAAATAAAATAATAATAAATAAATATCGCATTTTCCCAATCCTGTGTGTTAGTGTCCAATCAACATATTCATATATACTCGAACATACAAACATTGATATCCACCACACGGATTTAAACCTGTGTTATGACTTTAAGGATCAGCCGCAATATCTATAAAATTCAAATTAGCACCACTGTAAGGGAGTAGAAATATGCGATTTCAATTGACATGAGTTTGACAACGTTTTCAAACCCTTATTAATTGAGATCGCAAACTTCCATTGATATCAATTGACTATAACTTCGGAAGAGCTACAATCAAATCAATAAATAATAAATAAATAAATATCTTCACGCAATTCTCAATACAGGGGTAAACAGAGGTCTAGTCTAGACTATTAAGTGCCTTCGACCCTCCTTCCACCGAAGATATCTACGGGACAACGTGCAAGTGTTGAGCCCATCGCCGTCTTTAGGTCCAAGCCAACGATATCGTTCGTACGTAAGTTTTTGAAAAACCCATTGGTACGAGCCTGCCACCTGGGGATCGAACTCGGGTCTCTTGTCCCGAAATTCCGACCACCCAACCACTCCGCTATATCAAATCAATAAATGTACAATATTCACCGGACTGTCTCCCGCCATTTATAAAAAAGAATGTGTGTTCTTACCTCTGCGTTCATGTAGCGCTTATCCGATTTAGTTCAACGTCTGTACATTTGTAAATTAGCATTCACAAAGAAATAATCCGATTTATTTTATATTTTATATAACTGCGCAGCAAGGCCAAGCACAAGGTAATGATGATTTCTTGTATTTATGCGAACCAGGGATGCTGTAAAGCATCCGAAATTCGGGACGTAAAAATAATTTTTAAAAGACTAAATAAGAACGCAATGCAATTTTAAAATCTTTTTATTTTAGAACAGTACAAGGCAGTTAAAATTTCTAGATAATTTAGGTCTTTTACTCCACATTTCTTATAATTTTTGAAACATCATCGTCAAGTCACCGACCCGGATAAACCTTTACGCGAATAAACCTTTATTGTGTTCAAACCTACATTAAAAGTTTTGGTATAAAACATCTTGATTCGCAGTCCGCATCCTAAACCATTACGTTTTTGGCGGTTATGTATTATATATATTGTTACTTGACGACCTGGACGAGTGAACAAGTGGTACAAGCTAGTTTTTTTTAAAAATACTGCATGCATTGCGAGATAATATTATTTGTATTCCTGATAATCACTCGAATTAAGCTGCAATTCTTTTGCCTGGAGTTGTTTTAGGACAATATTAGAATGGCGGGCACGAAACTGTGACATCATGTTTCACAGTCCGCACTCTTAACCATTTGGCTATTGTCGCTTTAGGTAGTATAGCTTTCGATGATTCGTTCGAGGATTTCGTATGAGTTTTTGAAACTCATCGAAGTCTGTTCTTCTGCTTCCAAATCAGTCCGCCATACTTGTAATAATTTTCAATAATATCATTTATCCTACAAACTTCCTCGCCACATTCTAAATTTTCATTCATTCCATTACCAGATAGTATTTTCTATTTTTATCAGAATTTAAATTTAATGTATTATTTTGTTGTTTACTGAACGTTGTTCAAATTCGCTTTGTAATTCAAATGAGTTGAGAACTCTCCGACGCAAAAATAAAATAAAGAAATATCGCAGTATTTATGGATAAATTTAAGGTAAGTAGTGAGCAGAGATACATTTTCATGTCAACGCTTTCTGTATTATTTCGATGAAGGTACACATAAATTTATTTTAATGTATGTTTGGGAAAATTTAACGGTAAAAATATCACAGAATTTGAAAAGAGAACGGTATTTAAGGATATTAACATAAAGACAAATGCTTTATCTTGAATTGTGTATGATGTATTATGTAATTTTTATGCAGAGACTATTTTTAATAAATACTAGACAATACTAGTCAAACATTTGTGTGGTTAATATGAATATTTGTACCGGAGTCATGAATTTTCTACGAATAGATGGATGTTTATCTAAATAAGTATATATCCATGTATGTATATTGTGTTGGCTTGAATGCTATGACGGCGGTAGGCTCACCTGCCAAATTTTCCGAAATAAGCATTGCTATGTGGAAAAAAATCTATTGATAATACGATAAAAGTATTTCGTGAAAGTCAAAACGAAAAAAAAAAAACAATACATAAATAGTAACAAAACATATAACAATACATATAGATAAGGACAACGTCACATACATGGCTCCGATCCCAAAGTATACTAAAGCTGTTGTGTTATGTCAACAAACAAAATTGATTTTCTGCATTGACCCGTTCGTGGAAACAAACCCGGGTCCTCAGAGCTGGCGAAATCGTGACAATGTGTTACATGTATGTATTATTATGTCTAACTATTGTGCTGGCAGTGTGGTGTTGGTGTGAGATTATATAACCCTCTTTTTTCCGTGGGTAGAGTCAGAGACGTCTAAAGGAAAATCCTTAAAATTTTCTTTTAGTTTTATTTTTAACGACTAACGACTATTAATAAACGACAGGATGACCATCTCGACAAATACAAGCTGCAACGGCCTAATGGTTTAAGGTGCGGACTGCGAAACAATCGTTTCAGGTTCAGGGCCCGCCGTTCGACTATTGTCGTAAACCAACTTCAGCCACAAGCATTGCAGCTTAGTTGGAGTGGTTAACAGGAATACTAGTAATATTATTTGGTATAGCTAGAATTCTAAAAAAAATAGTAAGTACTCGTATTATTTTGTGTCACAAAAATACACAAATAATTTTATATCTTAAGCTTTAAGTCTATGAATAACTTGCATTGTTGAACATATAGATGAACAATAGATATACATTGTACTTTGTCAAAAGATCTCACACTGTGAAAAGACCAACCCTAATACATCAAGACTCGTACGTGGCCCGACGATAGTCGAAAGACGCTTCATTTTTCCATCAAAAAACATAATAAATAACTTTTGGGAAACGAGTCATATTTCACGGGCGGGATGAGAGCGGAGCGCAGCTGTCCCGCCGCCTCACTGCCGACCCGTTATTGGAATCCATAACCCAAATGACACAGTTACATGTTATTACAATGTCTCGTTATGCACTGCGTGTTATAAATAAATAATAATAATAAATAAATAAATACATATATAGATAGTGACAACATCACATACATTGCTTCGATCCCAATGTAAGATGCTAAAGCACTTGAGGTATGGGAATCGGAAACAACGAAGGCACCACAAACACCCGGACCCGAGAAAATGTAGAAAAAGTGTTTTTTCTAAATTTGACCCGACCGGGAATCGAACCCGGGACCTCGAGATGGCGACACCTTGAAAACCGGTGTTTACGCCACTCGTCCACGGAGGTCGTTACTTATATAGATAGGGACAACATCACATACATTGCTGTGATCCCAGAGTAGCTTAAGCACTTGTATTATGGGATCAGAAATAACGAAGGTTCTTCAAACTCCCAGACCAAAGAACAAACTAAGAGAAAGTGTAGAAAGGGTTGATTTCTACATTGACCCAACCGGGAATCGAACCTCAAGCTGGCGACACCTTGAGAACCGGTGTGTATGCCACTCGTCCATGAAGGTCTTCGTATTTACATGGCGCCTAGACATCTATCCTTAGTTACTTAATATAATATAATAAACACGATACTTTTTTTTTTTTATAGAAAAGGGAGGCAAACGAGTAGGTGGCTCACGTGATGGTGATTGATTTTTGATTGATTGAGTTTTGATTTTGATGATTGATTGAGTGATTACCGCCGCCCATGAACACCCGCAATACCAGAGGTATAGCAGATGCGTTGCCGGCCTTAAAGTGCCCCCCCACCTAGAATTGGGGAGGGGTGTGTGGGCCTCCGGTTACCAAGTGGGAGTGCTGAGTACCGGTACTGAGTCTATTTGATTGTTACGCTTTCACGTGCCAAAACCAGTCGGACTATTTTAATGAATTTTGGTATCAACATAAATGTGGCCCTGTATTATAAAAAAAATATCGAATCTGGTCTCACTTGGCTAACGCGGCATTTTATAATGTAAAAAATGAATGCATGTTAATAAATTATAATTATGCACTATTCGTTGATAAACAGCTATCTTGTGAACGGACAAACCGTATAGATTTTTTCTGAATTATAAGATTTATCTGTTCTGATTAATGCTAGTTATATTTTTAAACATTAAATCTCTCATCTTTTATAAGAACTTCGAAAATTCGAACAAAAAGTTTATCTATGAAATTGTCTTAATTCAATATATACGTAAAGGCCTCATAGCAAGATATATTGGTAAGGGGTTGGCGATCGCAGGACCTAACACCTCACTCCTCAGACAGGGCTGCCCATTACTTATCACCGGTGTGCTGAATTTCGGTAAGGCTTTTTTTAGGATAGATATCCCGCCATCTGACGGCCTGTTACTACTATATTCATATATTACTTATTATTATTTATTAAAAATGTTTCAGTTTATATGTTTGTATGTTTGTTTATAAACCAGATAAACAGGTTCTGCGGAAGAGATAAGACACTGCGAAGATACGCACTTTTTCAATCTAGGGGTCGACAGAGGTCTAGACAATTAAATTATTTCGACCAACATTTCATCGAAGCTTTTCTGGAGTATTAAACTACCGTCGTCTTAGTGTTCAAGCCTACGGTACAATATACTTACATTAATAGAAATTTACGAAAGCGAAACAAAGAGATTCGCAATATAGAAGGTTTGAAAGATGACCTTGTCACTAAAATTGATAAAGGCGTGCTTCGATGGTTTGGACACGTTGAGCGAATGAGCGATAACCGAATGGTGAAGAAAATATAAAGCGTGAAAGTTAATATTAAAAGGGGTCGAGGTAGGCCGAGATTAACTTTCGAAGACCATTTGAGCAAATTGCTTGAAAAGGGGAGGGTGAAGAGTACTCGGATACCTAAACGTGCATGTATGAAGAAGATGAAACATCTGAAAGAAATGAAAGAGGTATGTGAGGATCATGACACTTGGCGATCTGTTCTCTGTGGGTACCCCGCCAGTGATTGTGCGTGAAGATAAATTATTTCATCAAAGATATAACCCCTAGCGTCACCCGAACCCGCAACCATTCAGTAAGCCTTAAGTTTCGCTTGCAATTTAGATTGTTAGATAACTAACCGTTCAGTTTTTTTTTTTTTTTTGATAACCGTGGAGGAAAATGCTTTAAGCACGAACGTTTCCTGACCGGGAGGCCACCAGGAAACGAACAGTGTCGGACTCGGATCTCAGAAGGAGAAACATACCGACTAAAACCATCCACGGGATGCTGTTGGCCCGAGGCCTTTACAGCGTCATCTGAGGAGACCTGCGAGAACGAAGGCCCGCAGGTAAAAAGAAAAGAGACAACGTCGTGACGCACTCGAACCCTGTAACGAAGCGAAGACCTTCGACATACGGGGAGGGGGAGGGTGAAGAGTACTTGGATACCTAAACGTGCATGTATGAAGAAGATGAAACATCTGAAAGAAATGAAAGAGGTATGTGAGGATCATGACACTTGGCGATCTGTTCTCTGTGGGTACCCCGCCAGTGATTGTGCGTGAAGATAAATTATTTCATCAAAGATATAACCCCTAGCGTCACCCGAACCCGCAACCGTTCAGTAAGCCTTAAGTTTCGTTTGCAATTTAGATTGTTAGATAACTAACCGTTCAGCTATACATCGCATACACTTATACGTCCTCTAGCATTCTCAATAGCTGGCAGCTATCAATTATGCCGCAGCCGACGTCGGAGCTATGCGAGGCGCGCGTCGAGCGGCGCGTCCCGCCCGCCGCGATCTCACCTTTACTTGCGCGACCCGACGTGCGCATATCTTAACTCGAATACACACTTTAATCACAACGTACGAATCATATAAATAAAGAAATAAACATCTTCACGCAATTCTCAATACAGGGGTAGACAGAGGTCTAGTCTAGACAATTAAGTCCCTTTGACCCACCTTCCACCGAAGATATTTTCGGGAAAACGTGACAGGTGGTGAACCCGTCGCCGTCTTTATGTCCAAGCCAACGATAAAATTCGTACGTAAGTTTTTGAAAAAATGTTGTGATATGAAGCTACCACCTGGGGATCAAACTCGGGTCTCTTGACTCAAATTCCGATCACCCAACCACTCAGCTATCGTGACTTATATTTATTTAAATTTCATTTTAATAATAATTTTCCTTAATACTTCTTCATATCACACGTCTCTATATCACATGTAAGTACACAAAATCACTATATTTTAGACAAAAAGGCTGCCACTTAACAAACGAAGTGAGCCTCGCTGGTTCTTACCGCGAAACCTTAAACCGGAATCATTCTACACTCTAATAAGTTTGTCTGTTCCTGGAAAACTTGATAAAGGGTTTCTCTCTCCATCTTTTGTTTCATTATATTAGCTCGATACGAAGAACATAAAGTAAACTTAGTACTTGCATAAATGTAACTACAGATATGTTTACATCATATATATTATCCAACATTTATTTATGGACAAATGTAGTCGCGATAGCCAAGTGGTTAGGTAATCGGAGTTCTAGTCGAGAGACCCGAGTTCGATCTCCAAGGCTCGTATAAATGGGTTTTTAAAAAATAAAACTTACGAACAATTTATATCATTGGCTTGCACATAAAGACAGTGACGGGCTCACCACCTGTCAAGTTATCCCAAAGACATCTTCGGTGGAAGGAGAGTCGAAAGAACTTAATTGTTTGGACCACTGTCTACTCCTGTCTTGGGAATGGCGTGAAGATATTTATTTATACATGTACAACTCTTTTGCTGTATGTTGTCAGAGTCCCTTTGACCCACCATCCACCGAAGATATTTTCGGGACAACGTGACAGGTGGTGAGCCCGTCGCCGTCTTTATGTCCAAGCTAACGATAAAATTCGTACATAAGTTTTGAAAAAATGTTGTGATATGAAGCTACCACCTGGGGATCAAACTCGGGTCTCTTAACTCAAATTCCGATCACCCAACCACTCAGCTATCGTGACTTATATTTATTTAAATTTCATTTTAATAATAATTTTCCTTAATACTTCTTCATATCACACGTCTCCATATCACATGTAAGTACACAAAATCACTATATTTTAGACAAAAAGGCTGCCACTTAACAAACGAAGTGAGCCTCGCTGGTTCTTACCGCGAAACCTTAAACCGGAATCATTCTACACTCTAATAAGTTTGTCTGTTCCTGGAAAACTTGATAAAGGGTTTCTCTCTCCATCTTTTGTTTCATTATATTAGCTCGATACGAAGAACATAAAGTAAACTTAGTACTTGCATAAATGTAACTACAGATATGTTTACATCATATATATTATCCAACATTTATTTATGGACACATTTGTCCATAAATAAATGTTGAATAATATATATGGATATATATAAAATAGTCGCGATAGCCAAGTGGTTAGGTAATCGGATTCTAGTCGAGACCCAGGTTCGATCTCAAGGCTCGTATAAATGGTTTTAAAACTTACGAACAATTTATATCGTTGGCTTGCACATAAAGACAGTGACGGGCTCACCACCTGTCAAGTTATCCCAAAGACATCTTCGGTGGAAGGAGAGTCGAAAGAACTTAATTGTTTGGACCACTGTCTACTCCTGTCTTGGGAATGGCGTGAAGATATTTATTTATACATGTACAACTCTTTTGCTGTATGTTGTCAGAGTCCCTTTGACCCACCATCCACCGAAGATATTTTCGGGACAACGTGACAGGTGGTGAGCCCGTCGCCGTCTTTATGTCAAGCCAACGATAAAATTCGTACATAAGTTTTTGAAAAAATGTTGTGATATGAAGCTACCACCTGGGGATCAAACTCAGGTCTCTTGACTCAATTCCGATCACCCAACCACTCAGCTATCGTGACTTATATTTATTTAAATTTCATTTTAATAATAATTTTCCTTAATACTTCTTCATATCACGTCTCTATATCACATGTAAGTACACAAAATCACTATATTTTTAGACAAAAGGCTGCCCACTTAACAAACGAAGTGAGCCTCGCTGGTTCTTACCATGAAACCTTAAACCGGAATCATTCTACACTCTAATAAGTTTGTCTGTTCCTGGAAAACTTGATAAAGGGTTTCTCTCTCCATCTTTTGTTTCATTATATTAGCTCGAAGGATAACCTACGGTCTAGGACGACCCCTAGGTATTTCACCTTCTTAACCCACGGGATGGGTTTATCGAACATTGATATTAGGTTTTGGAATTTGATTTGAGTATGCGCTTTACGCGCGAAGGTTTCGGGGAGTCCTCTTCCCAGAGAAGAGTACGGCCTGGCTTTTTCAGGGTTCACATCAATTCTCCAGGTCCCAAACCAGTGGCTTAGCACACCGATCGCGTTCCGGAGACGGATGTAGATCCTGCATTCATTGGTATCGGTGGTGAAGAGCGTGGTGTCGTCGGCGAATAATGCCAACTCCACTCCGGCCGTCTTCGGGATATCGCTGGTGTATAGCGAGTATAGGGTCGGGGAGAGAACCGAACCCTGCGGAACACCAGCCCTTGGGTCTGCTGTCGGACAGGACCCTCCACTTTGAAGCGGAAGGTGCGATTTGACAAGTAGTCTTGTATGATGTGTACAAGTCTGTCTGGCACTTTTGAGCATACAGCTTATAAATTAAGCCGTTGTGCCAGACTTTGTCAAATGCCTTTGCGACATCGAAGAATAGGGCCCCCACCATTGAGATGGCTTTGGGTCGGTTGAGGCTCTCGAGTATGTGCTCCGTGAGGCGGTGCACTTGCTGAGTACTAGAGTGTTTGGCTCGAAAACCAAACTGCTCGTCGGGAATTAGGTTAAGGGATTTGACGCAGTCATTCAGTCTAGCGATGATGACGCGTTCATAGACTTTCCCCAGAGAACTGAGGAGGCTTATGGGCCGGTAACTCGAGGCCTGGTTTTAGGCTTTCCAGATTTGTGGATGCCAATAACGTGAGCCTCCTTCCAGGCGTCCGGGAAGGAGCTACTGGAGAGGAGGGCGTTGAAAATTGCTACTAAGAGCAAGAGAAGGGGCGTTTGGGAGGGCCTTGAGGAGCTTGTTGGAGATACCATCAGCTCCTGGAGCTTTTTGGTCTTGAGGTTCCGGACTATGTCTCGAACCTCCTCCAACGTGGTAGGTGGCAGCGGATCACCCGTCGGCGGCAGGGCGGCTCTACGGGTTATTTCGGCGTCCACCTTCTGAAGGTGGACCGGATCTGTTGGCTGGGAGCTGGGAGAGCATTGAAGCTCTAGGCTGTCGGCTAAGCAATCGGCCTTTTCCCTATCCTCAAAAGCTACGGTGCGACCGTCGGAGCTGATCAGGGGCGGCATCGTCGAGACAGTTTCTGACTTCAGAGCCCTCGCCAGTTGCCAATAGGCACTGTGTGATGGCGAGATATCCTTCATCAGTTTGTCCATCTGTCACTTCTAACCGTTCAGCTATACATCGCATACACTTATACGTCCTCTAGCATTCTCAATAGCTGGCAGCTATCAATTATGCCGCAGCCGACGTCGGAGCTATGCGAGGCGCGCGTCGAGCGGCGCGTCCCGCCCGCCGCGATCTCACCTTTACTTGCGCGACCCGACGTGCGCATATCTTAACTCGAATACACACTTTAATCACAACGTACGAATCATATAAATAAATAAATTAACATCTTCACGCAATTCCCAATACAGGGGTAGACAGAGGTCTAGTCTAGACAATTAAGTCCCTTTGACCCACCTTCCACCGAAGATATTTTCGGGACAACGTGACAGGTGGTGAACCCGTCGCCGTCTTTATGTCCAAGCCAACGATAAAATTCGTACGTAAGTTTTTGAAAAATTGTTGTGGTATGAAGCTACCACCTGGGGATCAAACTCGGGTCTCTTAACTCAAATTCCGATCACCCAACCACTCAGCTATCGTGACTTATATTTATTTAAATTTCATTTTAATAATAATTTTCCTTAATACTTCTTCATATCACACGTCTCCATATCACATGTAAGTACACAAAATCACTATATTTTAGACAAAAAGGCTGCCACTTAACAAACGAAGTGAGCCTCGCTGGTTCTTACCGCGAAACCTTAAACCGGAATCATTCTACACTCTAATAAGTTTGTCTGTTCCTGGAAAACTTGATAAAGGGTTTCTCTCTCCATCTTTTGTTTCATTATATTAGCTCGATACGAAGAACATAAAGTAAACTTAGTACTTGCATAAATGTAACTACAGATATGTTTACATCATATATATTATCCAACATTTATTTATGGACACATTTGTCCATAAATAAATGTTGGATAGTATATATATGGATATATATAAAATAGTCGCGATAGCCAAGTGGTTAGGTAATCGGAATTCTAGTCGAGAGACCCGAGTTCGATCTCCAAGGCTCGTATAAATGGTTTTTTTTTTAAAAACTTACGAACAATTTATATCGTTGGCTTGCACATAAAGACAGTGACGGGCTCACCACCTGTCAAGTTATCCCAAAGACATCTTCGGTGGAAGGAGAGTCGAAAGAACTTAATTGTTTGGACCACTGTCTACTCCTGTCTTGGGAATGGCGTGAAGGTATTTATTTATACATGTACAACTCTTTTGCTGTATGTTGTCAGAGTCCCTTTGACCCACTATCCACCGAAGATATTTTCGGGACAACGTGACAGGTGGTGAGCCCGTCGCCGTCTTTATGTCCAAGCTAACGATAAAATTCGTACATAAGTTTTTTTTTTTTTTGAAAAACCTTTTGATACGAGCCTGCCACCTGGGGATCGAACTTGGGTCTCCCGACTCGAAATTCCGATCACTCAACCACTCGGCCATCGTGACTTTATGCACCTTAATATATGTGAAGTCAGTCAGTCAAGCGTAAGGCAGTGGGCAAACATTGAAGTCGGTTACAAAAAATAACACATAACAACAATATATGACAATATATGCCGTATATTTAAGGTCTATTAAAAACACACTTTTCCAGCAGCATTGAAAGACAAGAAAAAGTTTTCTTATTTCACAAACTTTTAAAAGTTGTCCAACTGGCCGTTATCTAATGAATGGGGTACTTTATCAAAAGCCCGTCGCGCTGGCTCTGAAACGCATTAATCTGTAAGCTCCATTCTGCTACAATGACGCCATTTCTAAAGCGTACACCCCAAAATAGAAGGGCACTATCTTTAAGGAGCCGGCAGTAAAAAAAAGGGCAGACACAAAGATTCCACGCAATTTCCTCGGCGACATCTTAAGGCGTGCCCACATCTGTAGATAGATAGGTAGATAGATATATCTTTAGATCTGCACACATAAAAGTAAACACGTTTTGTTTATTTCAAAAATGGAACCTAGCCAGAGCCTAAAAAGAGTCACGATGGCGAAGTGATTGGGTGGTTGGAATTTCGAGTCGAGAGACCCGAGTTCGTTCCCCAGGTGGCAGGCACGTACCAATGGGTTTTTAAAAAAAAACTTATGCGAAATTATTAATTAATTAATTATTTTTTAATTATCTATTACGAATTATATCATTTGCTTGGATATAAAGACGGCGACGGGCTCACCACCTTTCACGTTGTCCCGAAAATATCTTCGATGGAAGGAGGGTCAAAAGGACTTAATTGTCTACACTAGACCTCTGTCTACCCCTGTATTGGGAATTGCGTGAACCTGCGTAATACGCAGTAACGTAGACAAGTTACGTCATTGTATGTGCAGGGCGTCGTGTCGTAACCAATCTGCTAATGAACAAAGAGTAAAATAGCAATATTATATACTTGGACGAGTGACGTACACACCGATTTTCAAGCGGTCGACATCTATGAGGTCTCAGGTTCAGTTCCGGGACGGTCAATGCAAAAAAAAAAACACTTTTATAAAATTTTCTCGGTTATCGGTGTTTTTTGTGCCTTTGTTGTTTCCGACACATGTGCTTTAGTTGCTTACTTTGGAATCAGACCAATGTATGTGATTTTGTCTATATCTATATGTATGTATGTAACACATATTTTCTGCCTTTTAAAGGTTTTTATTTTGTACCCAAACCGCCACGTTTAACGATTACATATTACTTATATTTGTATAGTATGACAAAAATATGACAAGAAAGAGGATACTTTCGGAGTTTCATTGGCCGATTTCGTCTTAGTAAGACGAATTACAATTACCAAACAGTAGTAGATTGAAAAAGAATATATAATAATGATTTTGACATGAGAAATTTGTTTCTATGTCGAAAGATAAACATTTTGATTATGTTTATGTATAAAACTATTATTCCTGGCTGCATTTTACAATTATTGCGAGTGCGCACAGACCAACGACCCTCGCATGCGAGTATCTATCTCCAGCCGCCGTGCACACAATCATCCATCATCATGACATTAGTCACGGCTCCTCTTATCTCCCCACCACCGGTTATTCCAACAACCGGCCGCGCCGAACATTATCTAGGGTCCATAGCAACCCGCAAGCGATTATATCGCTAGTGCAATAGACTTACTGATCGTTTTGCCGTAACAGAAATCTATGTCTGTAACTAGAGAACCTATACATCACAATCAAAGGAACGCTTGCTCCAATTCACGAGCCGTTCTATTCTACACACGATGTAAACGAGGCGACAATACATTATTGTTGTTTCGACACAGCTTACAATGTTGTCTGTCTTATTATAAAGTTGTTATTGAAAAAATTACTTCGCAACCCTCCGCATGAAATTTTTCATAATTAAGTAATTTTTAGTAAGTAATTTTTTCAATAACAACTTTACAATGAATTTCCGCAAAGTAACGCCTGAGTCAATTAACTGTCTTATTATGTCAATAAATAAATATCAATTGAGAACGGCTCGATCGTTTTGGCATTTTTATTGTGTTCGTAATCATGACGAGGTTTTTATAGAAGAAAGGTTCTAAAAAATTCGGTAATTTACAAAAATTTGCATTTTTATCCTTTTTAACAACCAGTAAAGGTTCAAACAAAGGTCCCTTTATACACTTTCATAGTAACAAATATACAAAATGATTCAAATCGAAATCTAATGCTTATAAATTTACAAATTACAAATCTAGGCCGGCCAATAAAGGCCGGCAACGCATCTGCTATTCCTCCGGTATTGCAGATGTTCATGGGCGGCGGTAATCACTTACCATCACATGTGCCACCTGCTAGTTTGCCTCCCTCTTCTATAAAAAAAATACATATCGGCATGTTAAATTCCACTGCAGGACATAGGCCTCTCCCATATTCGTTTCCAAGTGTGGCGATTACGGCAAATCCTCCCGATTTGCCGTAATCGCCACACTTGGCAAACGAATTGGCGATCGCAGTACCATACCACTCGCACCTCAGACGCTGCTACGGTTTGATAATTTTGGTGTGATATTTTTAGAAATGGTCATCCCGCCATCTATCGGTAGCCATAACGATATTCAAGGCTGTTTCTCTTAGACGCCTCTTACGACATTCGCGGGAAGAAAGGGAGTGGCAATATGAACTTATGAATTACTGTTCGACTTCAAAAAGGAGAGTATCATCCGTATGTCAATGTATGTAGTATATACACGGTTTAGGTTTCACGACCGCGACGACGACACTGTGGTTAACGTATAATCTATAAAATACAAAATACTTATAATATATATTTTCTATAAAAAAAATCCAAATCTGACTGAACTGACTATCAATCTGAGTGAAGGACTCTGGGTTCAAATACCAGGCTAAATCAATTATATGCAAAAATTTGTGTTCTGTATTTCTGAACAATTTAAAAGTAAAAGAGGATCATAGCATGAAAAGTTAAAAGCTTCCTGTCTACGTATGTGCTTATAATCTTTGACTACCCAATAACTATGTTGATAATTAGTCTTTGAAACTACGTTTGTAGGTTCGAATCCTGCTTCGTCTGTATATATTGTGGAAAGTCAAAACTTGCTGGTGGTATTTGTGGGAATCCTATGTTCAGCAGTGGACTTATGAAAGGCTTATTATGATGATTATGGCTTATTATGGTGGCCGTATTGTGATGAAGAAAAAGAGTTAGTAATCCAATGCAATGGTTAGGAAAGGGCCACCTAAATTTAGAACAGAGTTAATAAAATGTAAATACCGCAACGATGTTTTTATTAGAATATCAAATAAGCAATTTCTACTAAGAGCTCTCCTTCTTTTAGTACGCTTTCAATTTAACATGGCGTATATTTAAATCAATGTACCTAAAGGAACTTCTGAATTATATATTCATATATTTTCTGAAGTAAATTTGAATTATTTTGCATTTGCAAGAAACAATTCAGTAAACTAGACGTAAAATGGGTAACGAAACACTCAAACAACCTCTAATGGATCCACCGACTTTATCTTGTCTAGGAGACAGAGTCTTCATCATTTCCACTGATGGCATACAGGTGAAAATTGAAGTATCAGTAACTACAAATATAGTGCTCCCCTTTTAAGGGATAGGTACAGATTTCTTTTCCTTTTGACCCACATTTGTCCTATCCCTGGACAAATGTGGGTCTAAAGGAAAAAAAATTGGGACAATATTACAAGTGGTGAGCCTGTCGCCGTTCAAGCCAACGATGGTTAAGTTTGTAAAATTAAATAGTCTTCGGTGAAAGGTCGAATTGTCTGGACTAGACCTCTGTCTACCCCTGTATTGGAATTGCATGAAGATATTAAATGTTTCTTACATAGTTCGCGGTAGACAATATTTATATTTTTTTATATTATTTATAAGTCACGATAGCCGAGTGGTTGGGTGGTCGGAATTTCGAGTCAAGAGACCCGAGTTCGATGATCAAGTGGCCGTACCAATGGGTTTTTCTAAAAACTTTGTACAAATTATATAGTTGGCTTGGACATAAAGACGGCCACGGGCTCGCCACCTGTCACGTTGTCCCGAAAGTATCTTCGGTGGAAGGTGGGTCGAACGGACTTAAATGTCTAAACTAGACCTCTGTCTACCACTGTATTGGGAATTCCGTAAAGATATTTTATTTTATTTTATTTTATTTTACTGTGCATCTCTTAATCAACCAGTAAATAAGACGACACAATTAATAAACCGTAAAAAATTAAAGACTTAGAACTCTAAAAAAAAGAATAAAGAATAATTGGTGACGTGAACAGACAGCTACATGTCGTTATTATGCATCAATATATCGATTCTGTAAGTAGTTGCAGTATACGTAGCTCAGTAGAGGCAATACTCCGTGTAGCACATCGTTTTCAATACCAATTGCTGTCTCGTATTGTATCGTATTATAATACAATTCTAAATATTACAATTTGAAAAGGATATGTCGATCTGTTTGGCGCATCTTTGTCAATATAACAATGTGTTGCAAATGGAATAATGATACAAATGTTATATGACATAGTAAGGTTTGCAGTTAAGGGGCAATAAATAAATAGTAATAATTATAATAAATACATAGGAGGGATAACATCACGTACATTGCTCTGATCCCAAAGTAAGTAGATGAACACTTGTGTTATGGAATCGGAAACAATTAAGGTACCACAAACATACAGACAGTGTAAAAAAGTGAATTTCTACCACTCTTACGGGAATCGAACCGGAACCTCAGGACTGTAGGCCTGTCCCATAAAGGTGGGTTTGTTTTAATTGCCGCGGCTGGCAAGCAGATTGGCGATTGCAGTACTGCTTGCATCTTAAACGCTGCCCGTCACCAGTCTGCTAAATTTCGGACTGTTGTTTATCAATTGGAAGATTGATTACCCTGTCATCTGTCAGTAGCCATTTTAAAGATGCTTATGTCTGTTTGTTCCAACCAATTTCTGAACGGCTGTACTGATTTTGACGAGACTTTCACTACCAGATAGTTAATGTTATAATTGTAAAAAATACATTAAGAAAAATAACTAGGGTTCCATATTTACTGACTGTTAAACCGAGGGCAAAAGCCGCGGGGCGCATTTAGTATAACATGATGAGAAACAGAATCAAAATAACAGGCGATGGTATCGTAGTGAATTTTTGGACACATAGAAGTTCGTATCCAATTTCGTTCCATTTAAATTCACAATAGAATTCCATTTGAATTAACGTTATAGAATAAATTTGTAAACACTTCGGTCACATTTTTCACCTTGTACGTGATATTGTCTGTCTATTACAACCTTTACATTATTGTCCTCAGGCGCCCTTAATTCTGAACGCACAGAATATAAAACACCTTTCATTTCACCTCAGCTAGTTAGTTTCGTACCTGTTCTTTGTTGTCTGTGCTTGCTCTGGGAATTGCGCGGCCCGCGACCTCCCAATGTCTCCTTTTAGTACGCTTTCAATTTAACATGGCGTATATTTAAATCAATGTACCTAAAGGAACTTCTGAATTATATATTCATATATTTTCTGAAGTAAATTTGAATTATTTTGCATTTGCAAGAAACAATTCAGTAAACTAGACGTAAAATGGGTAACGAAACACTCAAACAACCTCTAATGGATCCACCGACTTTATCTTGTCTAGGAGACAGAGTCTTCATCATTTCCACTGATGGCATACAGGTGAAAATTGAAGTATCAGTAACTACAAATATAGTGCTCCCCTTTTAAGGGATAGGTACAGATTTCTTTTCCTTTTGACCCACATTTGTCCTATCCCTAGACAAATGTGGGTCTAAAGGAAAAAAAATTGGGACAATATTACAAGTGGTGAGCCTGTCGCCGTTCAAGCCAACGATGGTTAAGTTTGTAAAATTAAATAGTCTTCGGTGAAAGGTCGAATTGTCTGGACTAGACCTCTGTCTACCCCTGTATTGGAATTGCATGAAGATATTAAATGTTTCTTACATAGTTCATGATGAACAATATTTATATTTTTATATTATTTATAAGTCACGATAGCCGAGTGGTTGGGTGGTCGGAATTTCGAGTCAAGAGACCCGAGTTCGATGATCAAGTGGCCGTACCAATGGGTTTTTCTAAAAACTTTGTACAAATTATATAGTTGGCTTGGACATAAAGACGGCCACGGGCTCGCCACCTGTCACGTTGTCCCGAAAGTATCTTCGGTGGAAGGTGGGTCGAACGGACTTAAATGTCTAAACTAGACCTCTGTCTACCACTGTATTGGGAATTCCGTAAAGATATTTTATTTTATTTTATTTTATTTTACTGTGCATCTCTTAATCAACCAGTAAATAAGACGACACAATTAATAAACCGTAAAAAATTAAAGACTTAGAACTCTAAAAAAAAGAATAAAGAATAATTGGTGACGTGAACAGACAGCTACATGTCGTTATTATGCATCAATATATCGATTCTGTAAGTAGTTGCAGTATACGTAGCTCAGTAGAGGCAATACTCCGTGTAGCACATCGTTTTCAATACCAATTGCTGTCTCGTATTGTATCGTATTATAATACAATTCTAAATATTACAATTTGAAAAGGATATGTCGATCTGTTTGGCGCATCTTTGTCAATATAACAATGTGTTGCAAATGGAATAATGATACAAATGTTATATGACATAGTAAGGTTTGCAGTTAAGGGGCAATAAATAAATAGTAATAATTATAATAAATACATAGGAGGGGATAACATCACGTACATTGCTCTGATCCCAAAGTAAGTAGATGAACACTTGTGTTATGGAATCGGAAACAATTAAGGTACCACAAACATACAGACAGTGTAAAAAAAGTGAATTTCTACCACTCTTACGGGAATCGAACCCGGAACCTCAGGACTGTAGGCCTGTCATATAAAGGTGGGTTTGTTTTAATTGCCGCGGCTGGCAAGCAGATTGGCGATTGCAGTACTGCTTGCATCTTAAACGCTGCCCGTCACCAGTCTGCTAAATTTCGGACTGTTGTTTATCAATTGGAAGATTGATTACCCTGTCATCTGTCAGTATCATTTTAAAGATGCTTATGTCTGTTTGTTCCAACCAATTTCTGAACGGCTGTACTGATTTTGACGAGACTTTTCACTACCAGATAGTTAATGTTATAATTGTAAAAATACATTAAGAAAAATAACTAGGGTTCCATATTTACTGACTGTTAAACCGAGGGCAAAGCCGCGGGGCGCATTTAGTATAACATGATGAGAAACAGAATCAAAAATAACAGGCGATGGTATCGTAGTGAATTTTTTGGACACATAGAAGTTCGTATCCAATTTCGTTCCATTTAAATTCACAATAGAATTCCATTTGAATTAACGTTATAGAATAAATTTGTAAACACTTCGGTCACATTTTTCACCTTGTACGTGATATTGTCTGTCTATTACAACCTTTACATTATTGTCCTCAGGCGCCCTTAATTCTGAACGCACAGAATATAAAACACCTTTCATTTCACCTCAGCTAGTTAGTTTCGTACCTGTTCTTTGTTGTCTGTGCTTGCTCTGGGAATTGCGCGGCCCGCGACCTCCCAATGTCTCCTTTTAAATGTGACCCATCGTGGACAAGCCGACCTTTAACATAAACTAAATATTAAATTAGGGTTGCGCGTAATTGTATCGCATTGAATGAGATATTCAAATCTCGCAACAAATGTACATAATGTGAATTAACTTTAATTTTTTTAATACCCCTTAAGCAGATGATTTGTGGGAGAGTGCTGTTGCGATGCGTCATAGATAACAGAAGCATTAATTTGAATTTCTTTTTTAATACAAAAATGTGAGAATATGAAAATTAGTTTTTTCTAAACTAGAAATTATTTTTTTTTTATTTATTAGTTTTTTTTATTTATTTTTATATTTTCTAAACTAGAAAACTATATCTGACATAAGTTTTTTTCATTCATCATTACAAGCTCACTTCAGTTTATAGCTTTTTGTTAAATTTTATTAAAAACCTATTTCACTCGACATAATTTTCGTATTTTATTGCATCCAGTATGGATATTAGTGTAAATATATTATAGATTTCTTGTACTTTTCACACGAAGTGGCATAGGTTTGCATGTATAATTTTTACATTACAATATAGTATTTATTAAATATTATACAAGATTACACCTCAATTAAATTTTATTTCTGATTGGACTACCTTTGTAGACGAGTCGGCTAACGCATAGGTTTAAATTATGTCGCCAGCTGTGTGGTCCCGGGTTCAATTACCGAACGGGTCAATATAGAAAACCACTATTTCTTTATTGTCTCGAGTCTGGGTATTTATGGTACCTTCGTCGTTTCCGATTCCATAACACAAATGCTTTAGCTACTTACTTTAGGATCAGAGCAATGTATGTGATATTGTGCCTAACTATACATTTAACCATATAGTATTTAGGCGTAAGAACCTCCGTCTATTCATAGGTGTCGTAAGAGATGGCTATAGAAATGGCCTTTAAAATCTATGTCTCCACATACGCTTGAATAACGGCAACTATACAGCAAATATGATATCTTCATCGCGCTATCGTCTTTTGAGCAAATCTAAGATATTCGAATTCCCGAGACACTTAGATTACACTAAAAGTACTTCCGCAACCTCATATTTAAAATTAAATGTGTTTTTCGTATTAGCACTGTGTACATCCCTGAAAACTATATCGATATTTCTCAGTAATCTCGTGTCCACATCAATGGGCTTTAAAGTACAGCTTATTTAAAAATATACATACATACAATACAGGTCCTTTAATATCTAATCGCCTTTATTTCCCCAAACCAGGGTTATGTTCATCGCCATGTGTCATAGACGTTTGAACTGACTAGATCCTTACTTAGACGTCCCTGCTCATCTTTTGGTTAATTTGATCAGATATTTTCGAGATGGTTATCCAGCTATCTGTTGTGAACCATTGCCATTTTCGAGACTTTTCGCTGAAACTCTTTGAAGGGTTTGGTTCTTCTAAGGTTAATACGTACCCCAAAAGACTGCCACATAGAACGATCCTCTGTCACCTACATTCATTGATTCTCCTCCATTGTTCCTCGCTCCATGTCATTCCAAACTGCGTTTACTTAAACTGGACACTTATAGCAATACCATCATGCATAATTAAATTTAATTAAGACAGACTAAAGTCACGATCGCCGGGTGGTTGAATGATCATAATTCGAGTCGAGAGACTCGACTTCAATTCTCAGGTGGCAGGCACGTATCAATAATATTTTTCAAAACTTATGTACGATTTCTCTAGTTACCTTGAAGTTAAAGACGGCGACAGGCTCACCACCTATCACGTTCTCCTAAAATAAGTGAAATGTGGGTCGAAAGGACTAAATTGTATAGACTGTTCGGCTACCTCTAGAGTAGGAATGGCGTGAACATAGACTGACGAAAACTACTTGCAAACAAAGCCGTATTTAGAAAGCGGAAATCATGAATTGGTTGGAAAATGACAATTTGCCGCGTCATGACTGGGATCACGCAGCAGTTTCTATTGGCTCTTCGCGCGGCTCGCGCACAGCCTCCCCGCTGCACGCACCCGGTGATAGCATAGCGCGCAGCTCTGCGCGGGACGTCCATCCCAGATGAAAGAAACGGGCTTTTTTCTTTTACGTTTCATTCTACTGCAACTAAATAGGACTGTCAGCTTTGTGTTTGACGTTGGACTGAATGGTGTCGACATCTTTGCCTCAAAGAGTTTTGTCAAAAGTATTTTATTTTTTTATTGCTTAGTTCGCTTCCAAGATGTGCTAAAACCAAGTTTTTTCAGTTTTTTGGACAAATTTCCATGGACATCTGTACATAATCACATGTTTTGAGCAAATAAATTGAATTGAATTGAAAAAAAAAATTATATCCAGAAAAAAATGTGTTTTAAATATCTTTTTTTATAAATTGTCTTTACAGTTAGTTTTGTAACCGGCTTCCCTGACGCGCGTTTATAAGATTATTCGGAACCCCGGCGCAAGATGCAGATTCTCACTTGACGGCTTTTTCTTGTAATTACATTATTACGAAATCACCTTTTATAACCCGTTTTGCCGACAAAAGCAACTTGCTTAAATCATGATTTGGAGTATACATTGGCCTACCTGTTCAGTAAACATGAAGTCTGTTATTATACTCGTAAAATAAGGATCGATGTTACAGGAATGAACTTCTTATGAATCACGATAGCCGAGTGGTTGTGTGATCGGAATTCGAGTCAAGAGACCCGAGTACGATCCCTAGGGGGTATGCTTGTACCAATGGGTTATTTCAAAACTTATGTACGTTTATCGATGGCTTGGACATAAAGATGGTGAAAGGAATTAATTATCTAGACCTCTGTCTATCTCAGTATTGAGAAAGGCATAAAGATATTAACTCTGTACACGTTATCACTATCTACTACACCTGTATACATGTAACTTTTTAGAAAGAAGGGTGCTAGAGTGTCGTCTATATTAACAAAAAAGGAAGAAGATTATATGTTTCACAACCCTCTTAACAACAGTGGAGTCCGAAACAATAGTTTGTAAACTACAAATACAATAACAAGTTAGGGAAATAGTACCAAATTAGAATTAAACCCAGGAATTTAGTGCTGACAACACCATAAAATCCGTTGTGGACGCCACTCAACGCAAGTCAACAAAAGTATTACTAACTCTGTTATACTTTATATTATACCTATTTTCATAAATAAATACATATCTTCACGCAATTCCCAATACAGGGATAGACAGAGGTCTAGACAATTAAGTCCCTTCGACCAACATTCCACCGAAGATAGTTTCGGGACAACGTGACAGATGGTATGCCCGTCGCTGTCTTTATGTCCAAGCTAACGATACAAGACGTACATAAGTTTTTTGAAAATCCCATTGGTACAAGCCTGCCACCTGGGGATCGAACTCGGGTCTCATGACTCGAAATTCTGACCACTCAAACACTCGGCTATCGTAACTATTTTCATAGCATCTTTTATTTTACCTTGATTTTACTTAGCAGTTAGCTATGTATAACTATATATAAAATACAGAGATAATCGTACCTATATAGGGAAAGTCCGACCTCGCTCCCGCCAGCAGTTGCCCCAGCAACGTCGCCATGGAGCCAACCTGTCGCGCCGCCCCATTGTGCCCGACGTACAGTTTCAATAGAGCCTTTTAACTCCGATCACATCGCCAGTTCGTATATATAGAACACTATTCGTTTCATTTCATTCTATATAGACGATACATCACGACCACTTAGAGCGAGTGACGTGCACACCGGCTGTCATGGTGTTGCCAGCTCTGAGCTTTCGGGTTTGATTCCCGACCGGTTCAGTATAGTCAATGTAGGTAATAAAAATCACTTTTTATCATTTTCTCGGGTCAGGGTGTTTTTGTTAACTTCGTTGTTTCGGATTACATAATACAAGTGCTTAAGTTGCTTACTTTGGGATCAAGTACTGTGTGTGATGTTGTCCCTATCAATTTATGTACGCATCTCCTCTAATAGAGTTTTAATTCAAATGGTTTTGATGGATTAATAGTTTAATAGTTTTATATTTATGTAGCTCTCGAGATAAAAAAAACATCAGCATACTATATTATAGTAGCATAGCCGCGCAAGTTTGTTTGCGTCCTGTTTATGAAATGAATAAATACAACCAGACAGTCTAGATGTTAGTGTTCTTACCTTAGAGTGTAAAGGTAGCCGGTTCGAAACCTGCAAGGCAAACATTTGTGTTATTTTTGTAACGGTTTGTACTTTGTGTTGTTTTTATTTATAAAATTATTTATGTATGTGCGTAATCCTGTGCGGCTACGGCGTAAGAATTTATTTCATACATTTTGTAGAGAATAATTTTATTTTATAAGTAGTATATAGACTGAAATTATTCTCATCAAATGTCTTCCCGTGGGTGTCGTAAGAGGCGACTAAGGGAAAAGACATAAAAATACTATTAGTTACTAGCAGATGGCGGGATAGCCATCAAAGATAATCTCAACATTCGGTGAAAAATTCTAGACCGGTGACTGGCAGCAGCGTCTAAGGTTATGAGCATTTTCCAATACTGGGGTAATCCTACATTTCTTCGACTACATTGCACCACAGCTTATATAGGACATCGTGACAGGTGGTGAGTACATCGCCGTCCTAGTGACCAAGCGAACTGTACAATCATATTTTTAAAATATATTTTATACAATACAAATGAAAAAAATATCTTCACGCCACTTCCCACCTTTCACCGAAGAAATTTTAAGACAACGTGACCAGTTTTGAGCCCGTCGCCGTCTTTATGTCCAAGCAAACGATATAATTCGTACATAAGTTATTGAATAAAATCCCATTAGTACGTGCTTTGTGGATCGAACGCGGGTCTATTGACTCGAATTCTAAACAAAAATAATTTATATAAAAGTCACGATAGCCGAGTAACCAACCGGGTGGGCGGAATTTCGAGTCAAGAGACCCGAGTTCCATCTCCAAGTGGCAGGCTCGTACCAATGGGTTTTTCAAAAATTTATATACGAATTATATCGTTGGCTTGGCCATACAGCGGGATATATAGAGGGACAGACAGGGACGGGGGACATATAGAGGGATCACCACCTGTCCCGTTGTCCCGAAAATATCTTCGGTGGAAGGGGGCAAAGGGACTTCATTGTCTAGACTAGACCTCTGTCTACCACTGTATTGGGAATAGCGTGAAGATATTTATTTTATTATTTTATATATTTATATGCAGATATTTTTTTTTTATATAAACATCCATGACTGAAGTTTCATTCATATTTTTCACACAAATATTTGCCTCGGAGCTTCGAAGGTACGGTAGCTATCAACTTCGGTCTGTATCTTCCGTGTCGTTCAGTATATAATTAGGAGTAATTTAGTATCCAAACCACTGAAACAATTCACCTAAGTATCGAAGAATTATGCACAAGCCCACCTCCTGAAATATTCATGTGACGTCAAAATTCTTATTAAAATCAATGTGCTCACCACCGGTCACGTTGTCTCGAAAATATCTTCGGTGGAAAGTGGGTCGAAGGGACTCAATTGTCTAGACTAGGCCTCTGTCTACCCCTGTATTGGGAATTGCGTGAAGATATTTATTTATTTCAATGTTAAAATAAATGTGATGATTGTTGAAGCCACGTGGGCGCCGAGGGAATGCGCAGTAACTTTGCACTCACGTTCGGCCGGACGTTAATATAACAATTTGGGCAAACATTTCGTAAGCGTCTAACGAAACTTTTCGTTAAACCAACGTGAGTCACGTTGTTGTAAACATTTGATTATTTCCTGCTTGTTGATTATTAAATTTTATATTAATTTATCCCCAGTATTTATGTCTTCATTGAAGAAAATTATAGCAAAGTGACGACCTCAGTGGATTCATCAGATCAGTGCCATACGCCACGTACCAGCTCTAAGGTCCCGGTTTCGATTCCCGAAATTTTTCTACATTACAAAAGCCACGAAGCGTGTGCTTAGGTGATCGGAATTCCAGTTGAGAGACCCGATTTCGATCCCCTGTTGACATGAGCATACCAATGGGATTTTTAAAACCTATGTATGATTTATATCGTTGGCTTGGACATATAGCGGGATATATAGAGGGGACAGAGAGGGACGGGGGACATATAGAGGGATCACCACCTGTCCCGTTGTCCCAAAATATCGTCGGTGGAAGGTGGGTCGAAGGGACTTAGTTGTCTAGACTAGAACTCTGTCTAACCCTGTATTGGAAATGGCCTGAAGATATTTTTATTCTACATTCGTTGTTTCCGTATTTAGACGGAATTGCTTTATGTGTTTACTTTGAGATCAGAGTAATTATAATTATGATTTTCACCCTATCTTTGTATGTATTTGTTTATGATCAATTGAATAATGAACATTTTTCTCGTACACATGTTTTGAATAACTTTTTTTTTTTTTGATAAACGAAAAGTCAGGTCTATAACAAAAATTATAGTAATAGAGAAACGACGCTGCAAGTTTTTACCAATATCATCAATTCATGCCGCAGGTGGTATTTAACAATATGCCCGACTAGAAAGTGTACATAGCAACGTACGTGGAGTGGACGTATCAACGTATCAATATCAACTCCATCGAGCCCGAGCGGGCTCAACGTCAGCTGGCTCCGACAGCTAGTAATGGAAAAACGAAGCAAATCGATACTACGAAACGAATAACATTTCGCTAAACTATTTCGCTCGCATCTCATTCACTGCATGGATAAGTTTCTGACAGTTCTTAAATATGGAATGTTTATCAAACATTGTTTGCGTAACACATTTCAATTTTTCAAACATTTCATGAAATTGTATTTCCCTTTTTTAGGAAAGAAACGTTGACAAATCGGCTGCCGGCAATCAGTAAAGCTTATGCAGATAGTTCAAGTGTTTATACGAACTGATTCGTAAAAAATGTCACTCTGGAATATTTAATCACTTGGAAACAGTAGATAAGCCAAAAGGGGACAGTCTGTTTCACTATAAATGGAATACGGCTTTCTCCGAATATTGTGAGGGCTTAAAAGTAATTAAAAGTTAATGTTCCCGCTAATTCAGTTTCATATCGATGAGATTAAAAAAAAAAGTTATTTAATTTCTAAGAGCGGCAATGGACATCGCCGTCGTCAATTTTCCCGCCAATTCAACTGTCAAAGACATTAACATTGTAATGGCGCGGCTTTGTTATTTTTTCACGCGGCATTTTCGATAATGGCCCGTCGAGATCAAACGCTCGGCAGGCGCACAATCGGCGAGCCGAGGGGCTTCATTATGCTCCGTGCAGTGTAAAACACGTGCGGAACCCATGGGCTTTAATTGGATTTTTTTCTTTAATAGCTTCAGCTCTCGTGCGTTACAGTTACAATTGCTTTCAATTTTTATGTTTTCCGAGTGCACGGGCTTTGTTTGCAGGACACATCTGCTGCAGACTGCACAAAAATCGAATTACGTTAATAAAAAACTATAATAGAATGATGCTATGTAGATGCCGGGTTCGAATACCGGTAGAGGCAAACATTTGATGAATATGAATGTTTGTACGAGTATATACATATATGAATGTTTGTAATGTGATAATTAAGTGCACCCCTATATATGTGGAACTTAAATCTTCATCGCGCATGAAGAATTACCACTATGACATTTCGCATAAAAGTATGTAGATCTACTGGGTTTGGGTATACTATGTTTTAGGGAAAGAGTGTAGTTACCTAACCTACAAATATGATGCCTAGAAAATCACTGTGCATATCACCCGTCCGTGGAGGTCGTCTCATAATTATAGATCAAAAACAACAAAATACAAACAAAATATGCATAGATAGACAGGGACAACATCACATAAGTTACTCTGATCCCAAAGAAGCTTAAGCACTTGTATCATAAAATCAGAAGCAACAAAGTTACCACAAACGACCCGAGAAAATATAAAAAACCGTTTTATTAATTGACCCAACCGGGAATCGAACGTCATAGATAGCAAAGATTCATGGCTGATATGAGAATTTCTCGTGTCTAAGCCGGACATATTCCTGCAGTCTGTAAACCTCCCAGCAGTAGGAATTTACAGGCTGCCATTTTACTTCTTCTAATATAAAATAAAGAAAATAAAAGATTTTATAAATAAAAAAAAATATCTTCACGCAATTCCCAATACAGTGGTAGACAGAGGTCAAGTCTAGACAATTAAGTCCATTTGACCTACCTTCCACCGAAGGTATTTTCGGGACAACGTGACAGGTGAGCACGTCGCAGTCTTTATGTCCAAGCCAACGATGAAATTCGTACATAAGTTTTTGAAAAACTCATTGGTACTGCCACCTGGGGATCGAACTCGGGTCTCTCGACTCGAAATTCCGACCACCCAACAACTCGGCTATCGTGACTTTCTATCTTGTATAAATAAATAAATAATTACGTATATAGATAGGGGCAAGATTACATTGCTCCGATCCCAATGTAATATGCTAAAGCACTTGAGGTATGGGAATCGGAAACAACGAAGGCACCACATTATTGCTACAATACAATAACATTTGGTGCAAAATACAAAAACTGTAAAAATATAAATAATATAAAGATTATTAAGTCACAATAGCCTAGCGGTGGTGAGTTCGATCTCCAGGTGGCAGGCTTAAGTAAAAACTTATGTACCAATTATATCGTTGGCTTGGACATTAAGACGGCGACGGGCTCATCTCCTGCCACGTTTTCCCGAAAATATCTTCGGTGGAAGGTGGGTCAAAGGGGCTTAATTGTCTAGACTAGACCTCTGTCTACCCCTGTATTGATATTTATTTATTTATTTTATATTAAGATTAGCAGCCACAAAACGTCCGACCCAGCATATTGCTAGCCATTATGCTGCAGAGCTGACATTCTGGTGGTACCCTTGATAAAATTTTTGCAAGCAACTGCCAAACAGTATCATTTCATTGAATTCAATATTGAAATGCAAAAAATCTGGCGATTTATTACCGTCCGTACCATCTTCACCGTCAAGATCGGCTTATATTTTATGGTTTTTCCTTGACCCGAATAAATAAAAGGAAACCGCTGAGCGCAACTAGTTACTATTTAGTACTTAATTACTATTTTTAACGGGCTTCAAAAAAAGGAGGAGGTTCTCAATTACTTTATACGTTTTTTTTTTGTTTTTAGCTTTCCCGCAATTCGAATTACGCAAAGATGAATCCTGTTAAGAAGGAGCTGTAAAAAACTGAATTCTTCAAGTTCTGCAGCTGGGAATGGTTTCTTTACGAGTGGTTTTACGGAATTCGAAGCGTTCGCTATCTAAGTATGCGCATTATTAAACTTTTAGTTCGGCAAGCTCTCGCTAGCGGTCGCTCACAAGAATTTCATAAACGTCCCGGGTTCTTTGAAAGCCGCGTTACTGCGAGCATTCGTGTATTTATTATAATATGTATATTTTTTATGTATTAAACAGAATGTTATACCGAAATTTAAAGTTAACCAAATAAATAAAAAATGTATTATCACGCTATTCCCAATATCTGGGGTAGATAGAAGTCGAGGCAACAAGTTCTTTCGACCGACCTTTCACCGAAGACATTTTTTTGGACGTTTGACAGGTGGTTAGCCTGAGGCCTACTTTATGTCCAAGCCAACCACATATATAGTGTAGCTTTATATACAAGTTTTTTATTAAATCTTATTTGTTTTCTTATGTCGAAGAATAAAAGTTGGGTAATATTTAAGTAGTTGGTGCACGACTGGAAACATGGTGGTGCACATTGAAGTGACCACATTCAAGTAGCTATTGTATTAAATGATTTCCACTATTTAAAAAAAAATCCATTATTTAAAAAGTAATTTTCTTGGCAAACTACTGATCAAAAACAACTGATGTGTTAGAAGCGGTGCCTAGACCGAAACACAACGACACATGTCTATACAAATACAATATGCATAAAAAAATATACAAATATGAGAACATTGAACTTCCTCCTTTTTGAAGTTACGTAGCGGGCAAACGCAAAATATATAAAATAAATATGCGTCTAAGCTTTTTTTTTAATAAATACATACTAAGGCAGGGATAACGTCACATACATTGCTCTGATCCCAAAGTAAGTAAGCACTTGTATTATGTAAGCAGAAACCACGAAGGTACCACAAACACCCAGAGACGAGAAAAAGTTTTACCCAATCGGGAATCGAACCCGGCACCTCAGAGCTGACGACATCATGAAAATCGGCGGGTAATGCCCCACGTCCATGGAGGTCATCAATTGTAATTGTATCTAAACTAACTTTTTTTTAACGTGTGGAAATCCATTATTGATACGCAGTCTCCTGAAAGAGAGCTGGGTTATGTAGGAGTCCCACCGACTAAAACCCCACGGTGGTCACCATCAGAGTTGAGGAAGGGTCACGGAATCTCCGTTCGGAACAGTTCGGCAACAGTGGCCCCTCTTTCGCTCGGCTAAGATAGCCCTAACACAACCTTAACCCTTATATATAGCAAAGCAGGTTTAAATGTTATTAATAGAAACTTAGCGAATATTCTGACCACAACGCGATCTGTTCCACATAACAAGATCTTCAATAGCCGCGAAGCCTCAAAACTTTAGAAGCAACGTTGTAAGTCACCCTCGTACGAGTACCTCGGCTTACGAACGAACTTGATGGAGATTTTGAAACGAGAATAGCTCGCCTGTTCCGATCTGGGAAACCCAACAACATCGCATTATTCAATGTCTTTTCTATTAAAGTTGCGTGACCTGAATAACGGCAGAAATAAGGCTATAATTAGACTGAGCGGATTTATTTAGAGTATTATAACGTAAAAGTCACGATAGCCGAGTAGTTCGGAGATCGGGATTCGAGTCAGAAGACCCAAGTTCGATCCCCAGGTGGCAAGTTCGTACCAATGGGTTTTTCCAACTTATGTACGACTAGCTGTCTCCTGCGGCTTTGCCCGCGGTTTAACACTTAACGCGGACCCCTAAAAATTATTCTAAATTAAAAGTAGCCTTATAAAATCAGCTATCTGGCAGTAAAAGTTCCTTCAAAATTAGTCCAGTCGTTTCAGAGATTAGCCGGAACAAACGGACAGACAGACAAAAGTTGTAAACTATTGCTATTTTGTTGTATGTACCGTACATATTCATATACATGTAGTAAAAAACGGTTATTTATATCCTTGGCTTGGACATAAAGACGACGACAGATTCATCACCTGTCACTTTGTCCCAAAGAATGTCTTCGATGAAAGATGGATCCAAGGAATTTAATTGTCTACCATGTCCAAGAGATCATACTTTTTTCAGTTCAAGTTTTAAATGCATTGAAGAAGTAAGTCTACTGATGCAAGTTTAAGCTTACTAGGAACTCCCATACAATGCAAACTTGTACTTAGACTAAGTTAATGATAGCAAACTATTTATATTTATATGAATACATTGTACCGTATTTCTACGACGCAAGAATATATTCCCTCTTCTTCTCGTGGGTTTCGTCAGAGGCACCTAAGGACAAAGCCTTAAAAACGCAAAAGGTTATCGAGTCATAGCGGGTACCATCTCAAAACATACCATACCAGTCTGCATGTCACGCTTATACCTTCCTGCAGGCCCATATTCTGTAGTGGATTGTTACGATATCGGGGGGTCATATTACCACAATGATTACCTATATCCGATTTATTAGTATTAATAACTAGCTACTATCCCTCCTCTATATTTATAATAAAACATTTTTTCTTGAAATAAAACACCGAATTGGTTTCTTATTTACTTTTTTTACTTTAACACATGTAAATAAAAAAATATCTTTTATTAAGATATTTAATCTTTTAAAAATTCCAGGGGTAGATAGAGATCTAGTGTAGACAATTAAGTCCCTTTGACCCACATTCCACCGAAGATATTTTCGGGACAACATGACAGGCGGTGAGCCCGTCGCCGTCTTTATGTCCAAGACGTCATGTCATTTAATTCGTACACAAGTTTTTGAAAACCCATTGGTACAAGCCTGCCACTTGGGGATTGAACTCGGGTCTCTTGACTCGAAATTCCCACCACTCAACACTCGGTTAATATATATATCATATATAAAACACGTGTATAAAACTTAGTATACAGCATTTTGGCCTGAAAACTACTAGTTTAATCTGAATGGTACCCTTCTTGCCATGCCCCAGTTGTTTTATAATCAATTGTAAAAATAAGAGAGCGGCTAATTTGGAATCTCCGCCACGCAACGGTGGCAATGGGTATTTAAAAAAAAATACGTACTATTTAAATCGTTGGCTTGGATACAAAAGATGGCGATGGGCTCACCATATGTCATGTTATTAAAAGAATAGACTTTCTCTGCCTCTATGTTGGGAATGGCGTAAATGTAATTTTTTTTAGTATACATATATACGGAATGATGAATGAAACGGAATCTTTGAATTTGATTTTCACGCTTCATAACGTCTGATTAATTAACAATAATTTAACCTCGGAAACTATTCTATAATTTTTAGATAATAAAATTAAGAATGTAAATCATTTATTAAAAAAATGGCCATAATTGTTAAAATGCCCACCTATTGATAAAAGGCGATTCTTGTCATTTCACATCACACTGAAACAACTGTCAAAGACGGATAACAATACAGGAAATTGATAAGTCAACTTATGATGGACTCTTTATTTGTGTGTGTATAAAGCCCAAATCTCTGAACGGATTTAGATGCGGGTTTTATTGTTAAAAAACTGTTATATACTATCCATTTCAGACAAACTATCTGTATTTACTAAAAAATGTTTTATTAAATACAGATAACATATTATTGTTAGGCACGGGCTTTTAAATGCATAAAAGAAGACTCCAATACCTAGTTTAAATAATTTTCTGTGTTGATAATAAATAAGGAATCTTACATTTAATTGTGTAAATGTAATGCCGGCGGGGTCTGAAATATAATAGCAATACTCTATAGACAATGAAACCATCCCGTTATTTTTTAATCGAAGCTATTTTTAGGCACCTCTTTCCAGCATCTAAAACCCTTCCGCCTCTCGATTCAATTAAGTTTTATCCGTTTAAGATTGCTACCTTTTGGCCGCTTCCTGCTAGCAGTTTAATGTAATGTAAAATTCTTTATAATTACTTTTTTGGTTGAAATACTTTGACGGCTGCTTGTCGCGTTAATGACGATGGAATCGAAATGAAGGTATATAATGTAAAATACCATGCTCAGTAATTATTGGTGGTTTGAGAGTCACGATAACCGAGTCGGCTGGGTTAGGTAATCGGAATTCGAGTCAAACAGACCCGAGTTCGATCCGCAAGGCTCGTATCAATGGGTTTTTTCACACTTCACACAAACCAACGAAGTATAGAAAAAAGTAAATCGTACATAAAGATGGCGACATGCTAACTACTTGTCACGTTGTCCCAAAAATATCTCCGGTGGAAGGTGAGTCGAAACGACTTAATTGTCCAGACCCCTGTGTCTACCCCTGTAATGGGTACGGTGTGAAGGTATTTTTTTATTTTTTTTTATTTTGTATAAACGTGTAGGTTCTAATGAGTTCCTCCAAAGCGCAGAAGGTAGTATAATGTTATTGTTATGTATATAGATAAAAGAGGTGACAATGTCGACAAGCCATTAGGAAAACAGCGTCGTAACACTTCCGCCAAGGGACTGACATTAATTCTCATGTTATTGATTTAATTCATCTGGGGTATTAGCTTCTACATACATATTTATATATGTGTTTATGTATATAATAGCGGAGTGTTTTAACGGAGCTCTTTGTCCGGCAGGGTTTTCAAAAACAGCGGCGTAACAATTATCCTTTTCCTCAACCTTTTACTTACTTAACCTTGTACTTCTGCACTTAATTCACAGTTGAATCACACTTACAAATAAATTTAACAGTGGTAGAGCCACGCATCAGCTTTTGTTGTTGCATGAATGGGCCGGCTCGACCGGGGAATTTCCACGACCTGACAGAATACCTTTGTGAAGTCTAACAAACTTCTGCGTTTCGTCTGGTGAGTGCAGGTAACCGGCGGCCCAAACCCCCACTCCCCCAATTCTGGGAGGGGGGGGGGGACGACTCTAAGGCCAGCAACGCATCTGCTATGCCTCTCGTATTGTGGGTGTTCATGGGCGGCGGTAATCACTTATCTTCACGTGAGCCACCTGCTCGGTTGCCTCCCTTTTCTATAAAAAAATAATAAAAAATAAATATCTTCACGCAATTCCCAATACAGGGGTAGACAGAGGTCAAGTCTAGACAATTAAGTCCCTTTGACCCATCTTCCACCGAAGATATTTTCGGGACAACGTGACAGGTGGAGAGCCCGTCGCCGCTTTATGTCCAAGCCAACGATGAAATTCGTACATAAGTATTTGAAAAACTCATTGGTACTGCCACCTGGGGATCGAACTCGGGTCTGTCGACTCGAAATTCCGACCACCCATCAACTCGGCTATCGTGACTTATAAAAAAATCTATTACATAAAGCCCTTAAAATTAATAATTATTAAACTACACACAAATTCTCCTTATAAAACCTATATATTTCTTATAACCTTTCTGAGAAACATGAAAAAACATTTGGCACAAAAGCACCGTGGGAGAGCAGGCCAAAAACCCTCTCAAATATTTATTTAGGTAAAGTCTGTCATTGGGGAACTTCCCAACTTTTTTCTATCCTATAGAAAGTTTGTAAGCCATTCTCATCCTCATCTATCTACACTATTATAATATTGTAAATGAATTATGTCAGTACATTGCATATATTGGAGAAAAAATAACTAAAAAAGGTTACTGGTACGTGCATGAGTTCAGTAATAATTTTTTGAATTCTTGTCTATTTGTTAAGGCTGGCGCTAAAGCCACTGAACGGATTTTGATTCTGTTTCCATTGTTCAAATGTCTTCTTTTCCAACTTAAAAACTGGTAATAGTAACGACAGCCGAGTGGTTGGGTGATCGGAATTCGATCCCCAAGGCTCGTACCAATGGGTTTTTTCAAAAACTTATTAACGATTTATTTCGTTGGCTTGGCCGGCGACGGGCTAACCACCTGACATGTTGTCCCAAAAATATCTTTGGTGGAAGATGGGTCGAAAGGACTTAATTGTCCAACCCAGTATTCGGAATTGCGTGAAGATATATATATTATAAAAACTGGTGCAAGATCCATTAAAATCGGTTCAGTAATACATAACGATCATCTCTTTAATTAACTGCACTGCTTCAAATTTTATTTCAATTTAGCCTGATGGTTGACTGGTAGAGAATGCCGTTTGGCATTAAGTCCGCACTGTGTACTTCTTTGTGCATTTAAGCTTAAATAAACTTTCTACGGTATGGCACTTAGAATTTATCGCCCTTTCCTGTGGCTCTATAAGATGACTCAGAAAATACAATCTCAAAATGTATCAGACCTAAACTGTACAGACCTGCAGGCGCCAATACAGCCTATGTTGAGAGGTCTCTGGTACTGCGATAGTCAATTCACTAGCCCATTTTGGTAATAATGGTAAATGTTCCTAACAAAAGATATTAATATTATTGATAATTCTTAACGGAAAAGTCAGGAATATCAAATTGTCACCTGCAAAAGGGATAATACGTGGCGCCTATGCCAAAAAAAAACAAGGCATATATAAAGAAAAGAGAATACAAATTTAAAATTTCAACTGATGCGTGTAAGACACGGTGGCTCGGAGGTAAGAGCGTTGCCACGAACCGGCGAAGGTCGCGGGTTCGAATCCCGCCAATGACAGTTGAAATTTTAAAAACTTTTTCTTTAATTTAATCACAAAAAAGTTCAGCATAAATGTGCTTTAAAAATCAAACAAATTGCATAATAAAAAAAATCATAAATTAAACATTTTTTCTCGTCGTTCAACATAATTTATATACAAAAAAAAATCTTCATGCCATTCCCAATACAGGGCTAGACAGAGGTATAGACAATTAAGTCCTTTCGACCAACCTTCCACCGAAGATATTTTGGGATATCGTGACAGGTGGTGAGCCCGTCGCCGTCTTTATGTCCGAGCAAACGTTAAAATTCGAAAATATGTGTTTTTTTAAACCCATTGGTACAAGCCGGCCCCCTGGGGATCGAACTCTGGTCTCTTGACTAGAAATTCCGACCACCCAACTTATCATCAACCATAAAAAAGCTATCGTGACTCTTAACATAACTTATATGCATTAAAAATCAATAAAAATTTCTTAAGAGATCTTAAATTATTACTAGTTGTGTGTTAAAGGAGTCTGTTATGGTATTTTATGGTCCTATACCCTTGTATATGTTTCGTTATTGTTTCCTGTACAAATACCGTCAACCACACGAGACCAGTAATACACACCTACTGGTAAGCCATTACCGACGCCTTCGTTCGTTAGTAAAACGCAGTATTCACCAGTGGAGGCCTTGGTTTCGTTACCGAGGTCAATCGAGGATAGTAATAGAGGTCTGTGCGTGGGTTTTAGTTAACCTTACGCACCAGACAAAAGACATGCCTCTACTTCTCGTGGTACAGCCCCGGTCAAGCCTGCCGATTCTAGCAATAAAAAAAACATCTGCAACTTAATGAATTTCGCGATAGTTTCAGAAAATCCCTCCGTAACTCGAAGAGTTGTCTTCTCTTTTTCAGTACTCAATAAGTATTCTTTAAATAATAAGAAGATAATATAAGTCACTACAGCAGAGTGGTTGGGTGGTCGGAATTTCGAGTCAATAGACCCGAGTTCGACCACCTGTCACGTTGTCCGAAAATATCTTCGGTGGAAGGTAGGTCGAAGAGACTTGTCTAGCCCAGACCTCTGTCTACCCCTGTATTGGGAATTGCGTGAAGATATATATTTTTTTATATAGGTGCGTTTTATATATGAAACAAAGTACAGACAGAAGTCTATTTCCACGCATACAAAGTCGTGGACTAGTAGCGGACAATTTAGGAAGCACATCCTACATCGCGCTATTGAAGTTCTCAATATATTTATCACAATTCAATATATTTATAAGACTAACGATAGCACACTGACGGAGACGTCCTTTCCAGGTCACGAACGAATGAATTTAACTTCATGCATTTCCCATACAGGGGTAGGCAGAGGTCTTGATAATGTCTTTTAAACCCACTTTTCATTGAAGCTTATTTGGGTCAACCGGAGAGTTGGTGGACCTTTAACGTGCAAGATAAATTTATTGTACCGGTAGGGTACAATTAATTTATCATGTATAAATATCCATGACTCAAGTACAATTCATCTCACAAATGTTTGCCACTAGCGAGATTCGAACCCTCAACCTTTAGCTTCGAAGGAAAGGTCACTACTATCTGGGCTATCGGACATCGGGTAATTAATTTCGACTGTATGCTCAGTCCAGTCAGCACGTAAAGCAGCATGGCGGACTTACCTCACTTACAAATATCCCTCAAATGTTTGGAAGTCTTTCTTTGGTTTGCAGTAGGGAGGCTTGTGGACTTTGCGAGGTATCTGGTACAAGCTCTCACATTGGAGAAGCGAGCGTCGTGTATTGTGACGTAATCATTAACTCCTTCGTCAGTAGATGGGTACAACACAGAGAGAAGACAAATTAAACACAAAAAATTACACAAAGTTTTATTTCCAAGTGTATATTATCAGATTTGCATGCGTATGTACATTTGGTCCTTCGAAGCCGGATCAAATGGTTGATTTTGAATAATGAAACTATTGAAAATGTTTTTTTTTTATTTACATAACAATTATAAACTTATTACAATCTTCATTCATTTATCACACTCACTCCCTTACTCTCTACCGGTCTCATTACTTCACTGAGAGTAAAGATTGTGCATTGATTATATTAAAAATTATATACGATACAAAGAAGACTTAGTACAATCTGTCGGCTATTTTAACACAACAGTATGCTGCGTTACATAAAATTGCTCACACATAAAACGTGTGATGTGTATAAACTTACATGATTTAATAGAAAACACAAATATTCTTTTCCGCCAAAATGCACTTTTTATTTTATGTAAAATGAGATAAGCTTGCGCCTTTGAGATTTTTTTTTCATCTTAACAATTTAGTATCAAGACAATTTAATCCTTTCTACACAAATTTCATAGGAGCTTTTTTTTTGGACATAGTGACAGGTGGTGAGCCTGTGGCCGAACGAACCTGTATACACTGAACATGTATACCGGCGTAATAGATAATTATCGTGTACATAGTTAATTATTTTACGCCATTCCCAATACTGGGGTGGACAGATGTCTAGATAATTAATTCCTTTCTCCATCTTTATGTTCAAGCCAAAGATATAAATCGTAATTAGGTTTTGAAAAGACTCGTTGGTACGAGCATACGTTTTGGGGATCGAACTCGGGTCTCTTGACTCGAATTCCGATCACCGAACCATTCGGCTATCGTGACTGCTTACTTTGAGTTTCTTCTGTTTAAAATTTCGATTATTATTATTTATATAATCATAATACAAGAAAAAAAAATTTACTTTAACGCCGTATATCTTTTTTTAGAACTTAAGTAACAAAATTTATTCGAATTATCTTCTATTTTACTATTGCACATGACCTCCGTATAAGAATGACAAACACCGGTTTTTATGATGTCACCAGCTCTGGTCCTGGGTTCGATTGTCGATCGGGTCCATGTAGAAAACGCTTTTTCTACATTTTCTCGGATCTGGGTGTTTGTGGCATCTTAATTCTTTCCGATTCTGTAACACGCGTGCTTTAGCTGCTTACTTTGGGATCAGAACAATGTATGTGACATCTTACATGTATGTATGTGTATATATTTATTTATTTATTAACAACAAGAAACATTAGTTCGAGATCAACAACTGTCCATCAGTGTGCGCTCTACGCGCAGTCCGTGACGTCACACTTTACGTCATCATCTTCCACTTTGAGCGGGTCTTCGTCTGACTCCATTGCAGTCTGCGGAAGTACTAAGTCGCCATCCTGATTCAACCATATTTTAAATAAATAAATAATAAATACTTATTAAAGGCCGGCAACGCATCAGCTATTCCTCTGGTATTGCGGGTGTTCACGGGCGGCGGTAATCACTTACCATCACGTGAGCCACCTGCTCGTTTCCCACCTATTCTATAGAAAAAATCTTATGTACCGACATCTGTGTCTCCACACTGGAAGTACGCTAATGGCTGACAATTCAGAGACCATCAACACCCTACATCGCGCTATCGAAGTTCCTACGATACCAAGCATATGTACGAATGCCGATAGCACAAATGCGGAGGACACGTCCTCCCCAGTTCACGAATGTAATACTAATATAACAACGTACTATTAAGTATTGAGAGCCTGGCGGTTGACTACACTACATCTCACCGTCCACTACACATAGAGACATCACATCCCAGAAGGTATCACAAACACCCTTACCGGAGATTTAGACCTGACCGGGAGTCGAGAGTCGAACTCGGGACCGCAGCGCTGAGAGTATGAAAACCAGTGTACGCCACTTGACCACAGAGGTCGCACAAAAAATTATACCAAAAAAAGCACAACATAATACAAATTTTATCCAAAGCCTCAACAATATCTGGGGCACAGAAATCTACAAAAAAGTCACGATAGCCGAGTGGTTGGGTGGTCGGAATTTCGAGTCAATAGACCCGAGTTCGATCCCCAGTTGGTAGGCTCGTACCAATGGGTTTTTCAAAAACTTATGTACGAATATCGTTGGCTTGGACATAAAAGGCGGCGACGGGCTCACCACCTGTCACGTTGTCCCGAAAATATCTTCGGTGAAAGGTGGGTCGAAGGGACTTAATTGTCTAGACTCGACCTCTGTCTACCCCTGTATTGGGAATTGCGTGAAGATATTTATTTATTTATTTATTTTACAGAAATCTACATCAGTTTAATCTCTCGAACCCACATTTCACTAAATCTTATTTGGGTCAATATGACAGGTGTTAAGACTTTCGTCGTTTTAGTGTCCAAACCAACGGTACAATATCTTTACATAGATAAATTTTCATAAATACATAGAAAAATCAACTTAAATATTTATCACACAAATATTGGTCCCAGCGGGATTCGAATCGGAAACCTTTCGAAGGCAAGGGTCACTACTAACTAGAAGTGTTGCGAAAAAAAAATAGATTTTTGTAAAAGAAAAACAGCCCTTTTCGATCATTATATACTAAAAATAATCTTCACACCATTCCCAGTACTGAGATAGGCAGAGTTCTCGACAATTAAGCCATTTCGACCCACTTTCCACCGAAGAAATTTTTTGGGACAACGTGACAGGTGATGAGCACGTCGCCAACCATAGAATCATACATAAGTTTTTGAAAAAACCCATAGGTACGTGCCACCTGGGGATCAAACTCGGGTCTATTAACACGGATTCCAATCACCCAACCACTCAGCTATCATGACTTAAATCATATGAAATCATTACTATGAGATAAATTAATTAAGCAATGACCCTTAAAGCATTTGACCCTTTCCAGTACAATCATAGATTTTCTAGTGTCATGAGACAGATTCTGCTATTACATGAGTGGCAGTCTCTGCAGGGGCAGGCAAAATTTCCCTATTGCCATATTCTTCCATAAAAAAATCATTTAAAACATTATAGAACAGAAAAGAAGATAGTAAATATTATTTTACAGTGTAAAAAAAACTTGCATACCGAGTCACTTAATTCAGATTTCATATCTATAATATCCGTTTCAAGCTTAATTGACTCTTCAGTTTGAAAACTCAAATCATTTTCAGATGGTGAAGATCCTTCTAGGTCCTGCAAAGTGAAGTCTAAACTACATATACGAGGTAGGAAAGAAAAGACTCAGAGTATGGAATGCGAAATGTAGCATTTCATCAATTTCTTTAAGTTTTGTAACTTACTGAAGTATCTTCAATGTCAGAACTGTTTGACAATTCATTATCTCCCTCTCTGAAACAATAATGGTATCAAAATTAAAAAAAATAAAAATATCTTCACGCCATTCGCAATACTGAGATAGACAGAAGTCTAGACAATTATGTTCTTTCGACCCACCTGTCACCGAAGATATTTTGGGACTTGGAAATGGGGTATGGTACAGGTCACTTGTTGTCCTAAAAATTCGGTAAAAGGTGGGTCGAAGGGCCCTTATTGCCTCGACTCATTTACCTCAGTTGTGGGAAAAACCGTGAAGATGCTAACTTTGCAGAATTTTTCTCTACATATATTCACACTTTTTTTAATTTATAGGTGACATGGGATGCACTACTTATACCCACATATTATCACTAGCACAAATAAAAAATATATTTAAAAAATATTTACATACCTCAATAAATCAAACAATGGGTTAGACTCTCTTAAGCAACTTTCAGGCAACTTTCCACGCTCTGTGCACTGCTCTTTCGATGTTTCTGGTCTTTCAGTAACCCTAACAAAGTAAAAGAATTATAACAATCAGGTACGGTACTTAGGTAAGGTCCTTCACAGAAATTCATATTTCAAAGAAGCTCGTAGAGTACTATTTTAGTACCTCAAGAGATCTAACACAGGAGGATAAACATTAAATATAATTGGAAAAGTACATAAATAAAAAAAAATACATAAATACAATATGACATACATTGCTCTGATCCCAAAGTTGCTAAAACACTTGTTTTATGTTGTCATAAATAACTATGTATATCACAAACATCTAGACCCAACAAAATGTAATATAAATGGTTTGATTTCTGGACAGGTCAATGTAGGAAACATTTGAACAAAATAAAGTTGACTAGAATAGAAAAAGAAGGCCAATTACAAGTTTTTACATATAACTGAGGTTACTACTACATGAAAACAAAGAAAATATTATGAAAAAAGTAGACACATAAATAACATACACAGTTATGTATAAATATATAATATAAATGTTATATATCTTCACGCAATTCTCAATACAGGGGTAGACAGAGCTCTAGTCTAGAAAATTAAGTCCCTTTGATATACCTTCCACCGAAGATATTTTCGGGATAACGTGGCAGGAGTTGTCCATCGCCGTCGTTATCTCCAAGCCAACGATATAATTTGTACATAAGTTTTTGAAAAATCCTGCAAAAAATGGTATGAGCCGTAGGAAATGGTATGTATAATACAGTAGCATTTCTAAGACTCACACTATGGACCTCACCAAGGAGCTTGGGACTATCAACAGAACCATCCATCAACTGTCACCGCCCTTTTTAATACTTCATAAGAAAACATGTGATGTCAGCTAAGGAATAACCACATACAAAGCACTTATTGAAAATACAAATTAAACCTCTGTTTATTATTTGCAGACACTTTACGCAACTTCCGACGCTTGTTGCTCTGCTCAGATGATGTTCTTACTCTTTTAGTAGGAGTAGCGCTGGAATAATTACACACATGTACATTACTTCATTCTATCATCAGGTAGTCGGATATATATATATATATATATATATACATATACATATATATATATACATATACATATATATATATATATATACACATATATATATATATATATACATATATATATATATATATATATATATATATATATACATATATATATATATATATATATATATATACATATACAGTTAAATATTGATTAACTGTCTTCCCTCTACAGGCTTGATGAAATTTTTTAGATCGGACTTCATTACTAAAAATTAAATATATTATTATTTATTTATTTATATTCACATACAATCACTAACGAGGTAGCCAGAGAGAATAGATTTTCAAGTGTCACAAACCTTATTCATCATTTTCATACATGTACGTCTAGGCATCTGAGTACTCTAGACCCTACCCTCTTCAGGCAATATGTTCACAAAGTCCATATATGTACTATATGTCCATATATGTATACTTGTCCATAGTCCATATATGTCCATATAAGTCTACTTATGTAAATAAAAAATATAACATATTTCACCCAATGGAATAAAGCCAATGTTCTAGAAAAAAAAAACCCTGAGTGTTATTTTAGGCTATAAACAATTCTTAAGAATAATGTTATTCAAGTTAAAGAGATTTGAATAACATTTATCTAAAGTATTCACTTTTTTACATTTGCGTTAAATATGAAAACATGACCGATAACTAAATTAATGAAGGGAACAAGGGGATAATGTGTCCTGCATTATGCATATGTAGCAAGCATTGCATATGTAACACCAACCATTGCGAGCCTACTGCACAGTTACTGTAAAACTAAAATGCAGATACAAAAGTAATAAAAATCAGAAAATACTCAGTAATTTCTACATGATTCAGTATAACAATGGAAAGAATACAAAACATTGTGGAAGGTGGTATAACATAGTGATAAGTTGAACATGGGCCAGCCAACATAGCTCTCAGATGGAAAATACTCACTATACAAATTATCAAGATTAGATTCTGTTTTAGTACAAGATGGAGTTATGACCTGCAAAGCTTTGTGGGGAGACAATGAATGCTAGTAGTAGCTGAGGACCATTCTGTGTGGGGAATTCTGTGGAAGGCATATGTTCAGCAGTGGACGACTTTTGATAGGCTGCAAAGAAGAGGTTCTGTTTATGTCATCTATTCCTCATAATTTAAAAATAGACCCAATAAATGTAATTGATGAAAAATTTACACAGCGATTCTGGTAGCATTTTCTGGGTTATCTTCTTGTAAAACTCTCCAAACATGCGTGTGAGTGATGCCGAGTTCACGAGCTATAGAACGAGTACTTCGTGTGGGGTTTTCGCGATATATTTCAAGCACCTTCTCATCGATCTCCACGTCAAGGCAACGCGGTGCTTCAGCATCAGCACAACGCATTACACTGCCGTAGACGTTACCAGCAGTGTACACACGGTGGTGCAAACTTCGAAACGCATTTAGAGACGGCAGCGGTGCACCTTGCCTTCCCGCAAAGCGCTTCTCGTAATCTCTGCGAGCGTCTGAATAATTGCACTCACTCCTACCGAGACACATTAACATATTAAAGTACTCTTTACAGGAATACTTCATTTTGCGGAACACAGAAATCACAACAAATAGCGATGGAACTTTAATCACATCTCAATTTTGTTTAAGTATGTTGTATTTAGTGCGGTGTAGGTTATGATAATAAAACCAGTCCTGATTAATATGCTCCTAGGCGCTTTATTTAAAAACTAAGGTATAATATGCACCAAAGAGCATTAAAACAATGAATACAAAACGTAGTAATTATTTAAACTTTTGCGGAGTTTTTATGCGCGAAAACAGCGAATGAAAGTAAATAAACTATGACACTGACAATAGATAAAACTATTATAACGACAGAGTACTTCTGTATATATACTATGACCAATGTAGCACCTTGGACTTTAATACCATAAATAAATATATGTATAATATGTAATTAACCTAAACCCAATAAGTATATAATTTAAAATAATGTGTGAAATTTTTAAATTTGAGAACCACCTACTTTGACACCATGTTTGGCGTTGGCTCATAGGTATTCGAATTTTACGACTTTTTGTGGCGTCAAATACAAGACGACAGCATGGTAAAGGAATAAAAAAATAATCTTTTATATATTTAATTTTCAAGATGCTCAAAAAAGGTAACCAGTGGCCCGACCCCCCCCCAAATTCCGGGGGCACTGTAAGGCCGTAAGGCAACGCGTCTGCTATGCCTCTGGTATTGCGGGTGTTCATGGGTGGCGGTAATCACTTACCATCACGTGAGCCATCTGCTCGTTTGCCTTCCTTTTTCCATACTCAAAATACTAAGTAATCACAAATATACACTCATTTCTTTCCAGGATGTCGTTTACTAATAAGTAATTTCAGAATGAATTGATAATAAAATGTAGGCCGTTGCCGGACCCTCTCAGTTATTGTGGGAGGCGTGTCTAAACATGTCCGCTCGTCTTCCGGCCTCCTGTACAAGTGCCTAGATGCATCAATTTTTTTTGCAGTACTCATTACCATTTCGATTTGACAATCGATGTACAAATAGTATATTAACATTGCATAATTTTACACAAACAACAATGACGGAAAGAATTAAGAATGAAGAATAAAATTGCGAGCACGAGCAATGACTGTCAGTAAAAATCGTTTATAATTTTCTATTTGTTTATTAAATTTTTTATTTATTAATATTTTGCATCAGTAACGTTTATTATGTAAAATCGACAAAGTCACTACACTAAGTCCTTGCGTCAACATTACCCGAGACCTCGCACGCAGATAATAATTAGGTCAATAGTTTTTGGCAATTAAATTATAGTCACGATAATCGAGTGGTTAGGTGATCGGAAATTGAATCGAGAGACCCGAGGTCGATACCGAAGGCTCGTGGTTTTTTAAAAAAAAAAAAAAACAAAACTTACGTACGACTTATATCGTTCGCTTGGACAGACAGCAGACCCTTGTATTGGAAAAGGCGTGTAGATAATTTTTTTTAAGAAATATTTAATAACTTTATTGCTGGTAATAAGTCAGTAATAAAGCTATATTTACCTTTCGCATAACATCGTAAAGCTTTTACAATTCATTTGTTGACTTAACGACGAGCTGCAACGACGCTTTTGTTGACACTTAAGTCGTTTTATTTCTAAAAGCGGGTCCTAATGGTGTTGCTAGGTATTGGAAGTGTTATTATCCCAGCGGGGTACTTAGAAATGCAATCGTAGGAGGCTATTGCGCTGATAAAGGCTTCTATAGTACGTGGGACATGTAGCTTTGATTGTGTTTTATATTTAATCTATATAACTGGGTTTTATCTAACTGTAGTGGCGTACAGAAGCTTATTAGATTTTTTTATTTCCAATAGTCAGTTACTGCTTCTGTTTATAAGTTATTTAATATGGTACTACAAATATAACAAAGTCACGATAGCCTTCCTTCCCCAGGAGATATGCTCCTACCATACATACCATATAAATCGTATAAAACTTATGTACGATTTTTATGATTGGCTTGGACATAAATACCGTGTAAGGCTCACACCACCTGTCACGATGTCCTAAAAATGGCTCCGGTAAAACGTGGATTGAAAGGACTTGATTGTCTAGACCTCTTTTTATCCCAGTATTGGGAAAGGCGTGAAGATATTTTTTTTATTTATTATGGGACAACAAATATTATAACGTCAAGACAGTCGAGTTCTTTCTCTAGGAGGTAGACTTCTACCATACGTACCTGTTAAATCGTACAAAACTTATATATGATTTATATGATTGGCTTGGACATTAAGACAGGAATAGTCTCACCACCTGTCACATCCAAAAAATAAGCTGAGTTGTAATGTGAGTCGAAAGGACTAAACTGTCAAGACCTTTGGCTACCCCCGTTTTGGGAGATGCGTGAAGGTAAAAAAACAGCCCCCCGTGAAGCGCAATCCGAGCGTCGCTATGCGAGTTATTCGTAGACGACCGTCCCGCCGCGCGCCCCGTCAGATAAAGCTTCAATTAAACAAAAGTATGTCTTTTGTACTACTCGCTATCAGCAATTTCATCAGCGGCTCGAGCCGTGCCAGACTCACATTCTTTCTGGCAGTTTAATTACTCGCCTTTATTAATATTATTTTTTAAACTTTATTAAACTGAATGTCCCGAAAATGTCTTCGGTGGAAGGTGGGTCGAAACGACTTTATTGTCCTTACCTCTGTCTACCCCTGCATTGGGAATGGTGTGAAGATATATTTTTTTTATTTATATGAAATATTATTTTTAAACTTTATTAGTAGAGACCCGAGTTCGATCCCCAGGTGGCAGGTTCGTACCAATAGCTATTTCAAAACTTATGAATGATACATATCTTTGGCTTGGGCATAGAGCAGCGACGGACTCACCACCTGTCACGTTTTCCCGAAAATATCTTCGATGGAAGGTGGTTCGAAGGGATTTAATTGTCTAGACTAGACCTCTGTCTACCCCGGTATTGGGAATTGCGTGAAGATATTAGATTTAAATTTAGCTAACATTAACAGCGTGTTTCAAAATATCCAATTAAACTTCGTACCTACCTTTCGTAGCGAGACACTAACAATTCTGCAGTAAAGACCCATTAGAAGCACGGCATCAGTTTACCTCTTTGTTACGTGTTACAACAAAGCACCGTTTACTAATCGTACTCTGCACCCAACTGCATCAACAAAAGCCCAGCCAGCAATCTCTCTCTTAATTCATCGTGCACTGTAATTCTGTACAACGGTTTATAAGCGGTGCACTTCTAACCTCTTGTTAAATAGTAGTAGGGTGACTTCCGCTATGCACTCACAATGACCTGAGCGTGGTCCTAAGGTTCACTTGGGAGCGTTACAATCGAAAGCTTAAGTGGAATGGAACGTTTTAAAGTTAAAGCGCTTATAAAAAAACAAAAGACGAGCTCAAAAAAGGCACTAGCATGGAGTGATTATGTAATAACTTGACGATCTCCGTGGACGAGTGGCGTACACAGCGGTTTTGTGTAGCAACCTCTGAGGTCCAGGTTTCGAGTTTCGATTCCCGATCGGGTCAATTTAGAAAACATCTTTTCTACATATCCTGGGTCTGGTTGTTTATGATACTTTCGTTGTTTCTTTCTTTTATTTCATAATAAAATTGCTTTAGTTGATTACTTTAGGATCATAGCAATATTCGTGATGCTGTCCCTATCTATCTATCTTAATAGTTATTTTTGAACTGTTTTTTATCTTCATACCTATCCCAATACAGAGGTAGCTAGTGGTAAAGACAATTTAATCTTTTTGACACATATTTTACTGGAGCCTGTTTTTGGACAACGCGTCTGTCGCAGTTTTAAGTCCTAGCCGACAATATTAATCGTACATAAGTTTTGAAAAAAATTCATTGGTATCTACCTATCACCAGACCAGTGGCCTATCACCAGGGGTTCGAACTCGGGCCTCTTGACTCGAATTACGAGCACCAAACCACTCGGCTGACAGAACTTTGTTATTAAGGAATTTATAAGTGCGTAAAGCAAGCATGTAAAGCAACTCCGCCAACGCCATTCATTAATAAATCAGTGTGATTCTGACTTTACTTTTTTATTATGAGTTTAGTGTGTTACGTATCGAATATATGGGTCAGTAGGGTACACAGAAGCAAACAGCCGGGTTAGTTGTGTGTGCCCTACAGACTCATAAATTGCATGCGTAACTTGACTCAATAAAAAAAAGATACACACGCAAAATACGCGCTTAGTCTTGGAGTTACGAATAACAACGCTACAGTAGAATGCTTCTCTATCTAGACTAGACTTCTGTTTACCCCTGAATTAGGAATTGCGTGAAGATATTTATTTATTTTATAAAATATGTTAATCATTAAGCTCATTTTAATAGTTAAATTTGCCCAGTGGTAACGGTGACAATATTTTTAAAAGAAAGACTATCTATCTTAAATATAAATACATAACGCTAAATTCTTGCACATCACAGAGTATAAATTAAATATTAAGAGTATCTCTGTAAAAAAAAATCTCTCCAATAAGCCACGCCAAACGCTTTATCCGAAAAGCTTGAGAAGTTCAAATTATAGTGAACTTCAAATTAACGAGGCTGAATATTAATAGATCGTATCTCGCAAACATTTGCTTTTTCTGTACTAATACTAAAGCTACGTACCAATTAGTTGGGATTTGTTATCTGTTAGAAAGCATAATTAGTTCCACGCCCAGACTTATCTAATTTAGATCCCAAATAAAGATAATGCTTTTTATTTCGCCGGTGACTCATTGCTTCACAATATACACATATTAATTTTAATAATATAATGTTTTAAAACAATTAAATTAATTAATTAAATATCTTGTCATTAATTAAGTCAATGGTGCCCTGACTGCGTTAATCAAAAGGCAAGGCGTAGTGAAAAATGCACGCCTTGCAATACATAACGCAGTGTTGGTACCGACTTTGTTATATGGCAGCGAAACCTGGCAGGGAAACAGAAGAAGCATAAAAGCAGGTTGAATGCAGTAGAGATGCGATCTCTTCGTAAAATGTGCGGCCTTACCATGGCCGACCGAAAGCGAAACGAAGAGGTTCGCAATATGGCAGGTTTGAAAGATGACCTTGTCATAAAAATTGATAAGGGCGTGCTTTGATGGTTTGGGCACGTTGAGCTAATGAGTGAAGACCAAATGGTGAAGAAAATATATAGCGCGAAAGTTAACATTAAAAGTCGAGGTAGACCGAGACTAACTTTCGATGACCATGTGAGCAAATTGCTCGAAGAGGGGAGGGTCAAGAGTACTCGGATACCTCGACGTGCATGTATGAAAAAGATGATGAATCTAAAAGAAGCGAAAGAGGTATGTAGGGATCGTGACACTTGGCGATCTGTTCTCTCTGGCTACCCCGTCAGGGATTGTGCGTGAAGATAAGTAAGTAAGTAATTAAATATCTTCATGCAATTCTCAATACAGGAATAGACAGAGGTCTAGTCCCTCCGATCCACCGTCCACCGAAGATATCATCGGGACAACGTGACAGGTGGTGAGCTCGTCGTCATCTTTAAGTTCTTGAAAACCCCAATGACGAGCCTGCCACCTGGGGATCGAACTCGTGTCTATTGACTCGAAATTACAACCACCCAACCACTCGGCTATAGTGACTAATATTTATATAATATAGAGGTCGTTATAAATAAATAAATACGTACATAGATAGGGATAACATCATACAGTGCTTTGATCCAGTAAGCTAAAGCATGCCAGTCATGTAATTAAAAGCAACAAAGGTAAAAGAAACACCCAGACCTGAGAAAATGTAGAAAAATTGTTTTCTAAACGTCCAAACGCTTTTCCAGTTATCTCGCACTTAAGTCGCCACTCCCAATCGATCTAATTAACCGCATTCTATTATCTATGGGATTGGTATTGGTGGAAGGTGGATCGAAGGGACTTAATTGTCTAGACTAGTCCTCTGTCTACCCCTGTATTGGGAATTGCGTGAAGATGTTTATTTATTTTTTATTTTACAAACAACTGTATATAGTACAACTGTATATAGTTATATATAGTAATATAACATACAAATATAAAATAATGTATTTATGATAATTTTCTTTTCGAATCATACGGATACGGGCCGTGACATTGTTTTTATAGTCGGTGTACTGTGTACAAAGTACATAGTTTGCCTATAAACAGGTTTAAAGCATTTATCAAAGAAAAACTGTACAAAAAGGGTCATTATTTGTCACTGTGTGAACCCTAACTGTTTTTGACGACATTTATTTTCATCACAGACTTTTGTAATTATTGACCCACTATTTGAGTTTTTCTCGGACGCTTAAAAATTGTATTGCTATCAGCGCATTAGTTTTGAATTACAGCCGCTATAGCAACTACTGTGGTTAGATTTAATCTTAAGTTCACAGGAAACGAGAGCGCAGCCATTCTGTTTAAACAACGACAATTAAAACGAGTGTTTCTAACTGCAAACAAGAGGCGCCGTGGCTTCGAACCCGTGTTTGTTCAGTCGGCTGGGGCCACAGATAATGCAACAGAATGGTATGCTAATAGTGTACAGGTATCTGCGACCCTATTTTGAACGGACCGTATGTAAATTTTTGTAGGTAATGTTTAAAAGTAATACAAACAACTATAATAAACTAACTACTGACTAATAGTCACGATAGCCGAGTGGTTGGGTGGTCGGAATTTCGAGTTGTATCGTTGGCTTAGACATAAAGACGGCAACGAGCTCACCACCTGTCACGTTGTCCCGAAAATATCTTCGGTGGAAGGTGGGTCGAAGGGACTTATTGTCTAGGCTGGACCTATATTAGATATTTAATTATTTTTTATTTTACAAACAAATATTTAGTTATATATAGTATTACAACAAACATATATAAAATAATGTATTCATGATAATTTTCTTTTCGAATCATATGGATACGGGCCGTGACGTTGATTTTATAGTCGGTGTTATCCAGTTTCGTATACCGTTCGAATTAAATACCGATTAAACGCAATTAAATACTGAATTAAATACAATACTGGGGTATATAGAGGTGTAAGGTTACATACAAACTATATATAACTTATTGGAAATTCCATTAATACCTTAGAGTAACATCTACCTTTCCCCTCTTCATTTATATACCTGTCACGTAGTTCAAGACATTTAAGAATAACAAGGTACGTCATTGAAAATTTAAATATCCATTTCCCCTCACTTACAAAAACTCATTTCTATTATTTCTTCTGCGCTTTATAATAAAAAACACGCTGGATTGAGTAAAAATTAGGCCACGTACCTCTCCGGACCCCAAATAGGGTAAATCAAAGTGCAAAATCATATTTTACATACACAAGTTACAATAGCCGAGTAGTTGGATGATCAGAATTCAAATCATGAGATCCGAGTTCGCGCCAGATGGCAGACACGTACCAAAGGGTACGTTGATGTGCGATAACTTACAGTATTAGGTATAGCATAATTTTTTTAAGAACTACAAATTTTCCGGAATATAATGTATCCTATATGTTTATACAGGCTTCAAACTATAAATGTGTTAAATTTCATTAAAATCAGTTCTACTGCGTTTGTGTGAAATCCGTGTAGTAACGTCGTAAGAATATTGCCCCTCCATTTCTTCCCGAGGATGTATTAAGAGGCGACTAAGGGAAACAGCCTTGAATATCGTTGTGGCAAACGATAGATGGCGGGATTACCATCTCTTAAAATATCAGACCGAAGATGGGCAGCAGCATCTGAGGTGCGAGTGGTCAGGTACTGCAATCGCCAATCCGCTTGCCAAGCGTGGCGATTATGACAAATCCTCCCTATGGGAGAGGCCTATGTTTTGCAGTGGACTTTAATAGGCCAATATGTATATCTATTTATATATGTGTTTGTGTGAAAGAGTCAGGAAGATAATACTTTAAGATTTATAATATAAAAATAGGATAGGAATTGTCGGATAGCAAATAAAATGTCTTTTTTATGACATAATAAAAAGTAATAAAGTCTGATTATGGCATTACAAAATAACAGAACATCATTAAGCTTTTTTGCGTCCAACGATATAACAAAGTAACAATATAAAAAAAGCAATATAAAGGACAATTAAACTGACAATAGAGCACCATTAATTTTAAAGAGGGGGACACAAGGAGCGAAAGAACTATTAGCTCTGCTGTTACCCTGGTACCACGTCGTACGGTAGCCCGTTATTACTATCAAAACTAATTATTAGTCTACCTGTAAGTAACGCTGATCCATTTTCCTTAACATACCATTATTTATACCTGTTACATATAAAAGAAGCAATGTATCTGTACCTACGTTTCGCTGCTGCAATTTAAACTGACGTTGTATGTAATAACAGGTATAATTACGTCTCTCATTAACTGTAATCATACACGTTATCTCGATAATTAGAAGCGCCCACGCGAAATTACGGTCACAAGCCGACGTTTTGTGTTTAGGATACATTGTGCCCCCATTTTTAATTGCTTCATTCTAATATCCACCACATATCTAACGTATAAGGCTTATAATGGCGATACTAATGTGAAACAAGATAACAGCGGTCGCAAAATGCGCGGCAATAAAGTTTTCTTTTTATTTATGGTATTATAAAGGTATAACGTTATTTCTTTGAACGGAACACGTAATCAGAACTGGGCCGCACGTTTGGTGACTTTTATTTTTACAGTAACAACCTTTTTGTAAATATGTTGCTAACTATGGCCACCTTCCAATTTCAAAACGCTATTTTTAATGTCAGTGGCAACAGTTTATGCTTTGATTGTCTTTCACGATATTGATGGTGTAAATACTGAAAGTAATGATAACACACTTAAATATTCAAGCATATAATAATTACTCTTTTAGGTAATGACGTATATGGTATACGGTTCGCAGAAAAACATGTTGAAAAAATTCTCTGAAAATAAATACAAACACGGCCAGTTCTTTTAGTCAGAAATCGATATCATTTCAGCCTGCTTCACTTGTTTGCCGTTTTAAAACAATTATTCTTGCTTTTTAACAAGTATCCCTACTTATATTGTATGTATGTATTTTATTAAAGAGAAAAATAGATAAAAAATATATAAATATATATTAAATATCTTCACGCACTTACAGAATACAGGAGTCTAGTCTAGACAATTAAGTCCCTTCGACCCACCTTCCACCGAAGATATTTTCGGGACAACGTGACAGGTGGTGAGCCCGTCGCCGTCTTTATGTCCAAGCCAACGATATAATTAGTACATAAGTTTTGTGAAAAAACCCATTGGTACGAGCCTGCCACCTAGGGTTCGAACTCGGATCTCTTGACTCGAAATTCCGATCACCCAACCACTCCACCAGCTATCGTGACTTTTTTTAAGAAGAAAAATAGTAAAGTAAAGTAAAATATTCTTTATTGTACACCAAGACTGACATAGAAATTACAATTATAATGGACATTAGTACAGAAGGCGGCCTTATCGCTTAAACAGCGATCTCTTCCAGGCAACCTTAGGGAAAAGGATTCTTCTAAAGAAAGCGGAAAGGGTGTACAAAATAATACGTATACTACATATATATATATACCATATAAAACCAAAGAAATTATATATAAAGGATTAGAAGTTAAATGGAAAACAAATTTTCTATAAGCAATAGACGACAGATTATTAAAAGGATAGGTAATGAAGTTTTAATTTAGTTCTAAAGATAGAAAGAGATTGAGATGTCTAATATAAAGGGAAGAGAATTCCAAAGTCGTATAGCAGTTACAGTGAAAGAGTTAGCATAGAAGGAAGAAGAGTGTTTTGGAGTACTTAGCAGAAAATTATTTTGTGATCGGAGTGGAAAAGAATGTAAACTACTTAGATATTCAAATCTATCCTTCAAGTAATGTGGAGCATTGGGATTGAACAGAATGCAGTAAAGAAGATGAAGACTATGAGTATTCCTGCGAAGGCGAATTGGAAGCCACTTGAGCTTAAGGCGGAATTCGGAGATATGGTCATATTTTCGCAACCCAAATATAAACCTTATGCAATAATTCTGAAGCCGCTCAAGTTTGTTAAGTTGCTCTTTGGTTAGGTCAAGATAACAAGTGTCCACGTAATCAAGGATCGGTAGGAGGAGAGACTGAGCCAGCACAATATTAGTAGGAATGGGAAGTATGTTGCGCAATCTTCGGAGAGAACCTATTGCGACAAACATCTTTCTGCTTAGCTCACTCATTTGTGGTACCCAAGATAATGTTTTATCAAAAGTAATGCCTAAATTTTTGACCTTGTCACTATATGGTATAACGATCCCTTCGAAAAGTACCGGCGGAAGCTGTGATAAAGTTACACGCGACATTAGTTTAGTGCCTTCAATGATAGTGACTTGGGTCTTCAAAGGGTTTACTTTGAGCCCAAACGAATTACACCAATTAGAGATGCTGATTAGGTCTGTATTAACTAAATTAATCGTGTTAGGTAAATCCTGTATCTTACATTGCAAATAAATTTGTAAATCATCTGCATATAGGTGGTAGAAAGAATTAATACGTGAACAAATCGAATTGATGAAAATAGAAAATAATAGAGGAGACAACACGCCACCTTGCGGAACGCCAGCAATGACAGCAGACCAGTCAGAAAACGTATCATGTATTCGTATACGCTGCCGGCGTCCATGCAAGTAACTATGAAACCAACCTATTACCCCAGGAGATATGTTAGGAGAACTTAAAACAGCTAGTAGAATATCAAAGTCTACAGTATTGAAAGCATTACTAAAATCAAGCAATGTCAAGACTGCAACTTGTTGATTATCCATACCCAGCCGGATGTCGTCAGTGATTCTGACCAGAGCAGTTGTCGTACTATGACCAGGACGGAAACCAGACTGGAAAGAGTTCAGAAGGTTATTATAAGAAAGAAATTTACTCAGCTGTTGGTGTATAAGGCGCTCAAGTGCTTTAGATAGAAAGGAAAGAATGGATATGGGACGGTAGTCCGCTAAAGAGGGATTGGATTTTTTAGGAAGTGGAGTTACTAAGGCGTCTTTCCAAACTGTAGGAAAAAGACTGGAATCAAGGGAATGATTAAAAATGTGTGTGATAATAGGAGCAATGACGTCAAGTATAGGGATGATCATTTTACGACTAATGTAGTCAGAACCAACTGCATCAGATGTAATGGCTAATATATTCTTCTTAACATCACTGACAGTAACTTGGCTAAAAGAAAAAAGATGGAAAGTCAGGAGTTGATATAGCAGAAAGTTGATTAAGAGTGTTTTGCTTCGTTGTATTATTTACAATAGAAGAAGTGAGGAAATGCGTATTAAGCATATTTAAGTCCATATTAAGAGAATCTACATTTTGCTTTGCCTTTCCAACTCCTAAAGATTTGAGGAAATTCCAAACTTTAGTTGAGTCAATTTGCTCAACAACAGATTTATAGATATGGCGTCGTTGACTATCTCTACACACCATGTTGCAGCGATTTCGTACTTTATGATATTTTTCGCGATTGGAATCATTAGGGTTCATACGGTATTTAGTTTTTGCCAAATTCTTTTTCTCTAATAGTTTTTTGATATCCGGAGTGAGCCAGGGTACAGGAAGATGTTTTATTCGAACCGGACGAATTGGAGCATGTACATTGTACAGTTGTTCGATTAAGGAGTTAAAAATTTATATCTGCTCATCAACGGTATCTGCACTCGAAACAACTGACCAGTCGATTTTAGCAGTATCCTCTCTTAACCGATCAATGTCCATTCTACCAAAATTGCGCTGAAGAAGGATCCTTTGCTTACCCTTCGGAGGCTTAATTTTATAGGATAGATAAAGCAAGTCGTGGTAGGAAAAAGCAGAAGCATTACATTGTCCATGCATTGAAACATGGTCAATGGAAGAAACAAGAATTAGATCAAGAAGAGAAGGGGTGCAGTTGGGAAAAGCATGAGTCGCTGAAAGTGGAAGAATGTGTAAGTTGGTGCTATTTATGAGAGATTTCAGATGAGATGACCTACAGTCGTTTTTAAGAAGACATGTATTGAAATCTCCCATGATAACAATGTGACTATACAGTGAGGAGTACTGTTCAAGTAAAATTTCAAATGACGAAAAATAGTCAATAGTTAGATTTGGACTGTAATAGACGCCAAGAAGGAGCTTCATATGACCAAGTATAATTTCTATAAAAAGATGTTCAGGGCCGGCACGAGACAATGTTTGAGAGGAATTTAAAACAGTGAAAGGAATGTGTGATTTTAAATAAATCGCTACGCCACCACCAGCGCGCCCAACACGATCGTTGCGGATCAAATTATAACCTGGAAGAGAGTAAGCTGAAGAAGCTAAACAAGGTTTTAACCATGATTCAGATACTAAAATTGCGTGTATATTTTTGTTATCGAATGAGGACAACATTTCAGGGTAATGTGCAGGAATACTCTGGGCATTTATATGAATTGCATTAAAATTTTTCAGTGTACCCGAGAAGAGAGAATTTAGAGTCTCGCTTAGAGAAGGGATGCTATGAAAACTATCATTACTGCTCAATCCGTCTGAATCACAGAAGGAAAAAAAACTGTCGTCTAATATATCATTACCAGTAATCATTGAAAGGTGAATATTATATGAGTTATGGACAAAATAGACAAATATAAATGTATATATTAAAAATAAGAATTTAAGAACTGAAGAACTCATCCGCCAGTTGAAAGGAAAGATCTCTATTCACTCATAATAATATCTGAATAACTTGTGATCCTGATCTGAAAATCAAATTGTGGTCAATCACTTTTACTACTAAGTGCTTGAACCACTAGGCTACCTAAACTATACATTAAATTCACTTACAACTCTTATTTTTGATCAGTTGATGTTACATAAATTACTTACCTTATTAAATTGAGCGAAAGGATATTCTTTATTTTCGTCTGTTTTTCTTTTCCAGTGATAGAAAACAGCATTGTCTTTACGAGCAGGATTGGTAAATGGAGCCCAAACCCATTTTCTCACTTTTCTCATTCCAAGCTTTGCTTTTGTTTGTTTGTATGCTTTTCCTTAAAAGTATAAGAACATTACATATGAATAAGGCAGTCAATTACTAATTTTTATTTAAAAATATTGAAACTTTTGACTTGAACTAATAATAAAATAAGGTTGTAGGGTTTTATTTTTGAAATATTGATCAACTTAATAAACTCACCAGTGTCTGTTGGTAATAAGGGAGGTAATTCTTTGTTGTCATTGTATAGCAATGCAAAAACTTCTCGGTGCATGCCTTCAGGCCTTCGAACAGCCTTAGCTTGCACATATTTTTTCTTCAACTTGTCTCCATGTAAAATGCTATCTCTAGTAATTTCTGTAGTTCCAGGTTGTTCTATATCTAATATATCATTACCAGTAATCATTGAAAGGTGAATATTATATGAGTTATGGACAAAATAGACAAATATAAATATATATATATATATATATATATATATATATATATATATATATATATATATATATATATATATATATATATATATATATATATATATATATATATATATATATATATATATATATATATATATATATATATATATATATATATATATATATATATATATATATATATATATATATATATATATATATATATATATATATATATATATATATATATATATATATATATATATATATATATATATATATATATATATATATATATATATATATATATATATATATATATATATATATATATATATATATATATATATATATATATATATATATATATATATATATATATATATATATATATATATATATATATATATATATATATATATATATATATATATATATATATATATATATATATATATATATATATATATATATATATATATATATATATATATATATATATATATATATATATATATATATATATATATATATATATATATATATATATATATATATATATATATATATATATATATATATATATATATATATATATATATATATATATATATATATATATATATATATATATATATATATATATATATATATATATATATATATATATATATATATATATATATATATATATATATATATATATATATATATATATATATATATATATATATATATATATATATATATATATATATATATATATATATATATATATATATATATATATATATATATATATATATATATATATATATATATATATATATATATATATATATATATATATATATATATATATATATATATATATATATATATATATATATATATATATATATATATATATATATATATATATATATATATATATATATATATATATATATATATATATATATATATATATATATATATATATATATATATATATATATATATATATATATATATATATATATATATATATATATATATATATATATATATATATATATATATATATATATATATATATATATATATATATATATATATATATATATATATATATATATATATATATATATATATATATATATATATATATATATATATATATATATATATATATATATATATATATATATATATATATATATATATATATATATATATATATATATATATATATATATATATATATATATATATATATATATATATATATATATATATATATATATATATATATATATATATATATATATATATATATATATATATATATATATATATATATATATATATATATATATATATATATATATATATATATATATATATATATATATATATATATATATATATATATATATATATATATATATATATATATATATATATATATATATATATATATATATATATATATATATATATATATATATATATATATATATATATATATATATATATATATATATATATATATATATATATATATATATATATATATATATATATATATATATATATATATATATATATATATATATATATATATATATATATATATATATATATATATATATATATATATATATATATATATATATATATATATATATATATATATATATATATATATATATATATATATATATATATATATATATATATATATATATATATATATATATATATATATATATATATATATATATATATATATATATATATATATATATATATATATATATATATATATATATATATATATATATATATATATATATATATATATATATATATATATATATATATATATATATATATATATATATATATATATATATATATATATATATATATATATATATATATATATATATATATATATATATATATATATATATATATATATATATATATATATATATATATATATATATATATATATATATATATATATATATATATATATATATATATATATATATATATATATATATATATATATATAAAAATAATAATAATAATAATAATAATAATAATAATAATAATAATAATAATAATAATAATAATAATAATAATAATAATAATAATAATAATAATAATAATAATAATAATAATAATTGGACGGCGGAAAGATTGTGCGCTACATAAGGATATTCTCTGTGGCGATAGATAAAATGGTTTACGTAGCTACTGTTGATACAAGTATAATTTTTTTTCTCACATTAGGGGTAGCCAGTGGTCTATCAATTTAGTGAGTTTGACTCACATTTCATCGGAGGTTATTTGGACGACGTGATATGTACATGTAAATACATAGATATATAGAAACAACATCATATAAATTGCTATAAAATGTAAGATGCTAAAGCACTTGTGATATGGGAATCGGAAATAACGAATGCACCACAATTTTAACAGTGGTAGAGCAACGCATCAGCTTTTGTTGTTGCATGAATGGGTCTGCTCGACCGGGGAAGTACCACGACCTCACAGAATACCGGCGTGAAGTAGAAGTCTAACAAAGTTCTGCGTTTCGTCTGGTGAGTGCAGATATTCAGGTTTATTGACACCCCTCCCACCTGGGGAGGGGTGGGAAGACTGTAAAGGAGGCAACGCATCTGCTATGCCTCTGGTATTGTGGGTGTTCATGGAAATCACTTACCATCACGTGAGCCAGCTGCTCATTTGCCTCCCTTTTCTATAAAAAAAAAACAAACACCCAGACCCGATAAAATGTAGAAAAAGTGTTATTTCTACATTGACCCGACCGGGAATCGAACCTTTGACTTCGAGATGGCGACATCTTGAATATCGTTGTTTACGCTGCTCGTCCACGAAGGTCGTCAAAGTGATTCTTACTGTTGATGCCATAATTATCTTAGAGAACAGACTCAGGCATAACGTTGCAGAAATTCATGCTGCGAAGAGAAGAAGCGCACCACCCTCCCTCCCACAGATGCGTGCATTAATTCCACTGTATGCACCACCACCACTACACTCAAACCAGGTAACATAACCACCGAAAACCCGACACGTGTTTCGCCTCAAAACAAGAGTTTTGGACTTTGCGGTTGTGTATCGTAGAGTCCACAGTCTTTTTGCATGCGGAATGGTGCCATATAATTGTTTAATAACTACTTTATAGCAAATTTTTATTATTTTTTTATAGCTTGTAAGTCATGCTGGACTTTCTCTTAATAATTAAATATGACATTTATAAAATCAACAGATAGGGGCGGTATTCATTCTCTCGATCTCTGCATTAACGTGGCAACGCTCTTATCTCCGAGTCACCGAGTCACACGCACATTACTTGAAATTTTAAATCTCTCTTTTTCTTACGCCTCTTAAGGACGTTGGCAACATCTGCGATAAGTTATTCTAATTTCTAACCCAATGTACATAACTTTACAGCCATGAGAATATTAATGCGATAACGCCATCTACATGTTTATGATCCATTTTTATTAATTTTTAAAAGCATATAAGTTTTGCAGGTTATTTTGTTATTAATTTAATGAGAAAAATAAACCTCATTAATATAATAACAGAAAGTACTTACTGTGTTCCGCCCGTACCTTTGTCGGGGCGTTATATCGAATTTCTAGGCGGATATAAGTTCCAATAGTAATAAAAAGCAGTCTATATCTGTCTCCGAACTACGAAAAGCACATCTCGAAATGTTAAAAAAATTTCCACGACAATCGCAATACTGGAGTAGGTAGAGGCCGGAACAATTAAGTCCTTTCAACCCACCTTCCACCGAAGACATTCTTGGGATAACGTTACAACGTCACCGTCGTCGTCTTTATGTCCAAGCCCAAAAAACCCATTGGTACGAGCCTACCTGAGCATCGAACTTTGGTAACGTGACGTAATCAAAATCTCCTATATAAAATTTATTAGCATGTTTATTACGCCCTTTATAAATGCTACGACTACGAGATACATAATATACCAACACTCGAAAATTATGCCTACGTGACAACCAGTGCATGGACCCCTTCACACAACAATTTCGCTCTGATTATACGACAACGTGACAAAGACACCCGGCATTCCGGTTACCTACCAAACAATAGCGTTATTGAACCAATGGCGCGACAACTATTCATAAGGGCTATTGATTGGAGATAAATTGGGCGTCCCAATTCCTCTGGCATGTCGTCCAAAGACTATTTAACTAGGTGACGTCAAAAACTCTGACGTCATCGGCCAGCCACGCTTTTGAGATGTCATTACAAAAACTGTCTAGATGAAATCATGTAGAAGTTGAGCCCTTATGCAGCTGTTAATTATTTATAAAAGAAATCAAACAAATAAATACATAAGTCACGATAGCCGAGTGCTTGGGTGGTCGGAATTTAGAGTCAAGAGACCCGAGTTTGATCTAATAATAGTAATAATCTAATAAATAATAATAATAATAATAATAATAATAATAATAATAATTGCTTAAAACATGGTACGGCGTGATGATTACAAAAATATACCTGAATTAAAATTTTGGTTAGGCATGTGTATCAAGTCTAAAAAGTGAAAAAAGGTCCTTGAGAAATGTGCGAAGTTCCGAATAAATCCGACGTTTCGTGGAGGATGAAAATCACATTCAAAGAGTCCGTTACACACAAACATATTTCCATACCAATCTAACAGAAGCGTATTAAAAATAGAATAGATACGTCGCCAAGGATGTTTCTCGAAACCTAGCTTTTATTTAGTGAATACCGACAATTTACACCCACGTATCTACGCTACATCGACATGAATCCCTCAAGTGATTTATGTAATATATTTTAATCTCGATAACTCGAAATTTGATTCTTCGTCTTCGAATTTGGTAGAAGCATTTCTTAACTCACCATGGTTACTGACAAACATAAAAATAATAATACTGTCAAACATATGGCTCTGGCTAATACAGGCTGGCGGAGGTTATAAAGTGAACTGTAGCTAGTTTATCATCCTAATCCCATAAAGAAATATAAACCAAAACATATAAACTGACACTCGATAGCCTAGTCGGTAGTGACCCTGCCTTCGAAGCTAAGGGTTGCATGTTCGAGTTCGACTAGGGTCAACTTTTTATCAACTTTTTTTGTACTTCGAGTTCTGCATGTTTATATGAATTATGTAATCTAGGTAAATTATTTAAGTATACTGTACTGTTGGCTTGGACACTAAGACGGCGATAGGCTCACCATCTGTCACGTTGACCCTAAAATATCTTCGGTGGAAGGTTGGTCGAGGGGACTTAATTGTCTAGACTAGACTTCTGTCTACCCCTGTATAGGGAATTGCGTGAAGATATTTATTTATTTATTTTATTTAGCTTAAAACCAGACGATTGAACTCGGGTCTCTAGACACGAATTCAGATCACCCAGCCACTCGCTATCGTGGCTACAGGGAAAGAGTAAGCTGTACATTTAATGTACGTTTAGTACACAAGACTAGTTTCACATGATATTCTGCTATGAACGCATTGTCCTTCATATTCTGCTATGAACCCATTGAAACCTTCGCGTCCATCAAAAAGAATGTAGAATGCAAAAAAAAGCATAACACTCCACACTATGATTGATTCCCCGAGCTGCGCCGCCTGGGATATCAAATTAAAACGTCTGAAACGTGCTTTAAAATTTAATTGAGTCTTTGTTGGCGCCCCGGCAGCCGCCCCGGGCCTCGGGAATTTATCCGGGGCCCTAATACGCCGGCTATGCAATGTGAATTTCAATACAGGCCTTTGTATCGCCTACCGCCGCAAATAACGCTTTGGCATTGTGTAATATGATCAAAATTGTCAAAAGAGAAGTAACACTTACGACGTTCTTTAACTGCGATGGTATCGTTTAGGAAAAAAAACTATTGGGCTTTAAAGTTAAATAAATAAGTAAAATAAATAAATAAATAAATAAGTAAAATAAATAAATAAATAAATAAATAAATAAATAAATATAAATATCTTCACGCGATTCCCAATACAGGGGTAGACAGAGGTCAAGTCTAGACAATTAAGTCCCTTTGACCCACCTTCCACCGAAGATATTTTCGGGACAACGTGATAGGTGGTGAGCCCGTCGCCGCCTTTATGTCCAAGCCAACGATGAAATTCGTACATAAGTTTTTGAAAAACTCATTGGTACTGCCACCTGGGGATCGAACTCGGGTCACTCGACTCGAAATTCCGACCACCCAACAACTCGGCTATCGTGACTATCGTGACTTTTATGGTAATTCATCATAATTTTAGAGGTTCTGCGATAGACTTTTACAAGTGTAATGTACGTAAAATATGTATAGAATTGAAGTGAGCGCACGTATAATATCGAATTTTGAACTCTGAAGGAGAACCATGCCGAATGCTAAGTAGCTTAGACAAATTGCGTTCATTAGTGTTAATAATAAACAGATGCTTATATTGAAGCTTATGTTATATATATCCAAATATAATAATATAAGCTTCCAATGTAATGTTTTTGGACCGGGGGTGGCAAAGGATTGTGACGTCCCCTCGGCTGTGGACAGTTTCACGATCGATAAATATGGAGATTAGTGTACTAATACAAATATTACGTACACATACATATATAGATAATGGCCTATTTTAATAGTCCAATACTGGACACGTCTCTTGTATGCGAGTGTTCCGTAATCGCCACACTTAGCGAGCAGATTGGCGATTACACACCTGGTATCTTGAACTTTGACGCTGCTACCCATGACCGGTCCATTAAACTTTAATCTAGCATTTTCAAGATGGTAATTTCATCATCTATCGGTAGCCAATGGCCAAAAAGACAGGGGATTGGTGTGTTAATCTGTAACCACACTAACGAATTACTATATAATATTATAAATGTAGTAATAAAGACATGACATCTATCTTGACTTAAGATCAAAATTTGACAGAAGTTAAAGAGGTATGTAAGATTATGTATTAGTTAAGTTGTATGTATGTTAAGACAGACATTTGGGATCTGTTCTCCGTAACTATTCCATCAGGGTTTATGCGTGAAAATAAAACAAATAATAATTAGGGTACTTAATCAAAGTCCAATAAATTCCACTTAAGGGCAGACCTCCCCGTAATATCAGCAATTTTCAATGTGAAGATTGAGGGAGGTGAATTCGCCGAACCTCCACAGAAATGTTAAATTTCTAAGAACAATTTATTTATTACGATATATTAATTTATTAGCTAATCCTGGGAACTCTCTGTTGTAGCTCTCTGATATTATTTATTACAGGAAATACTAGTTTTCGAGAGAACAAAGGTTTACCGTGAAAATGCGTCATTATTTAATACCTCTGATCTATCCTGCTTCTAGTATAAAGTTTTGTTGATGTTTCGGATTCAGAAGTATACAAAAATACACTGTTATAGAAATTCATAAACTGATTTTAGAGTTATGCCGCCACAATATTCGGATTCTGAACTTTTATACAAAGATACGCTACAACAAAAACTTTATTATTTTTAATCCCTTCACTGTAAACCGCATCAATCACGATGGCTTTTTAAATGAAGCTAGTGTTTGGGTGTGTATGTGTGTGTTTGTGTAGCTTGGGAACATCAGTAGGTACTCGTACATCTGGTAGTATATTGTTACATAAAATCTATTTAATCAGCGTTCCGGACACCATATGGCGCGGTGAGTGGTGCAATTACGAACCAAGATAGTTAGATAGATGGGAATTTGTTAGTAAAGGTACAACATTTCACAATCATAGACTAACTTCACATATTATTGACGAGTGTATATATGTATGGGCTTCGGATGTATGAATACAGAATACTGTGTAGACAGCATCGTCTGACTTAGCTTCACGCTGAATCCCTAACGGGGTAGTCAAAGAGAACAGATCGCCAAGTGTCACGATCCTTACATATTCCTTTCACTTCTTTCAAATTCATCATTTTCTTCATACATTCACGTTTAGGTATCCGAGTACTCTTGAACCTCCCCTCTACTTGGTCTTCGTAAGTTAGTCTCGGCCTACCTCGGTACGTTTTAGTGTTAACTTTCGCGCTATATATTTTCTTCACGATTCGGTCTTCACTTATTTGCTCAACGTGCCCAAGCCATCGAAGCACGCCTTTATCAATTTTAGTGATAAGGTCAGCTTTCAAACCTGCTGTATTGCGAATCGCTTCGTTTCGTTTTCTGTCGGCTAATGTAACGCCGCGCATTTGTTCTGCGTATACATTTACGTATTTACATACTAGCTATGTTAACCGTATGTTTGCGTGTCATTAATGATACGTTTACAGAATTTCAGCAAATATTGGAACTCGTAGTGACCAGTTTTGATGGAGGAAGCTTTAATGCATTTTTAAAAAGTGATATAAAAACTAACTGACTTTTATAATGTTAGTATAGATTTAAGACGCGCACGTAAAGCAGTACAGTTAAAAAGTCGCTGGCAATTGGTAGATACAGATGGTTGTAGTGAAAAACCATTTCAAGTGGTTTATACCGACCATTATTGATTGGTAGGAATCAAGGCACCAGAGGCACCCTGCGGCAATCTTCTTCAAAACGGCTTGGCATTGTTACTTTAAAAACATTAGTAAGTCATATATACATTTTACCAGCGACCAGTAGGTGTAGTACCAGAATAAAATGTATTTTATCCGGTTACGTCGATTTCTTAACACCTCATCTTCTCGGAAGCGTAGTAAAAGGCGAAACGTGGCGATTGTGGCAAACCCTCTATACGGGAAAGACCTATTAACTGCAATGTACACAGCTCATTATGTATGCATGCATTTATAACAATGTCATAGGAGGTACGTAGTAAGAATTTATGGTAAAGATTATGCAACTACTTTATTAATTTTCTCATTTTATTTAGATAGATAGATAAATACATATATAGAAAGAGACAACATCACATACATTTACACACAAACAAACAAAATACCAACACCTACGTACGGCATGACTATAGAATATCGGGAGTTCAAATCCCGCCCGTTTTTTTAATCACCGTTTGTATTTAATTTATTCCAAAGTGTATTTTACCTAGAAACTGTGTTCTGTGTTCTACTATAAAAAGTAAAGCTTATAATTACATTCCCCTCGTTGTAATAAATCCCCCACAAAGTGACGCCCGATAGTAACTATTTTTAACTAATGAACTGTTATTTGTCTTCATTTTTACAATCAAATATTTGGCACCTGCCCTTTCCTAACATCGTAGCGTTGATTAGGGGAGAACGTCACGAAGCGATAATTAAGTCCGCCCGATAAAAAACTTAATAAAATGTGTTACACGTGTAAAAATCACGTGTTTTTGCTTATATATATTAGCAAAGGCAAAATATGAATATGAATAACATATGAAAGATTGTAAGTATTATATGGCAGTATCTTTTTGCATTTACATTTACTAGTAGTTATTTCAGCTTAAGAAAACATTATCACGTTATTCCCAATATAGGGATGGACAGAGGACCAGAAAATTAAGCCATTTTGACCCACTTTTCACTGAAGACATTTTTAGGACAAACCGACAGGCTAAAGAAAGCTGCTTAAGCTTTTGTATTATGGAATCAGAAACAACGAAGATACCACAAAGATCCAAACCCGAGAAAATGTAGAAAAAGTATTTTCTAGTTTTCTTTTTAAGTTTTGTTATCTATCGAGGAGTAGCTTAGTCAGGAACTCGATGGTAAAAATATTCATAACTGTACTATTTGGTACTGATAGCGACACTAGTGTATCAGACAGGTACTAAAGTCACGATAGCCGGGTGGTCGGATATTCGAGTCGAGAGACCCGAGTTCGATCCCCAAGTGGCAGGCTCGTACCAATGGGTTTTTCAAAAACTTATGTACGAATTACATCGTTGGCTTGGACATAAAGGCGGCAACGGGCTCACAACCTGTCAAGTTGTCCCGAAAATATCTTCGGTGGAAGGTGGGTCGAAGGGACTCAATTGTCTAGACTAGACCTCTGTCTACCCCTGCATTGGGAATTGCGTGAAGATATTTATTTATTTATTTATAGTTAGGTACTATTATTTTTAATTCAAATATCATCTGAATTAAAAATAATTTATCAGGACCGTCAAACCGAGTATAGCCGAGTGGTCGGGTGATCGGAATTTAATTATCTTGGTCCTGAAAGATGACAACGCTTTAGTAACCTTTTACAATTAAAGAGGCCCTTGGCTGCAGTATTTGTGCAGCATCAAGTGGATTTTTATTTAGTTTTCACCCTAACCTCATTTAAAAATAAATACAAAAAGATAGGTATGTCACCTAATGTATTTTTTCAACCTTGTATTAAATAAAAAAAAATTATCTTCATGCCATTCCCAATACAGAGGTCGAGACAATTAAGTCTTTTCGACCCTCCTTCCGCGACATTTTTCGGGACAACGTGAGAGGTGGCGAGCCTGTCGCTATCTTTATAGCCAAGCCAATGATGTAAACGCCTTATAAGTTTATAAAAAACCCTTTAGTACGAACCTGCCACATGGGGATCGAACTCACCACCGTCTCTTGACAGCGAATCCCGATCACCCAGCCACTCGGCTATAGTTACTTACTACTTACTCTGTTTACCCATCTATTTGGAATGGAATGAAGATATTTTTATTTATCATTATTTTTTTAAATCATGATGGCCTAGTGATTAAGGCCCTCGCTTCAGACAGCGAGGTTCCTATGTTCGAACCGAGCCGGTATCGCAGAAAATATAATCGAAAATATTTTCAAGATTTGTTAAGTTCGCAAATCTGCAGCGAAGCAAAATGGCAGATTGAAAACATTTCTTATATATCGCGAGGTTGAAAAGCAGGATTCAACGAAAGGGATTTTTTCTTAAGGTCTCAACTACGTTCTGAAATATAATAAGCTTATGCAACATCGGATCTAAATCTGAGTCACTGTACACAGTCCGTCCTTTGAACCATTGGGCACAGGCACACAAACTGTTTGCAAAGCGAGGCAAAGGCATTTCTCAGAAAGCTAACGTTCCTTTGTGATAATTGGTGAATGCTGTTTCAAAGGAAGCCCGCTAGATGTCGCAGTGGTGATTAAACGAGTTTTAGGAAGTCGGGCCCGCATTTGTTTCTGCTACCCTCGTACAGCGCAGGTAGTAATGTGGTTTAATGTTAGAATTTACGATAAATGTTCTTCTATATAAATTATCTTTGATGATGCAATAGTCACTTAAACATCCAGTATACTTGGTTGAAAATCGAATGTTTAAATGTTATGATAGTCATTCGATTAACAGAAATGTTTGTATAGGTGTCGAATTGATTAAATAGAACCGCACTAAAAACTGAATACATACGCGTTTACCTTTTCTCTAGGAAATACGAGGGATTCGAGAACATCTGTCGTTTAAATTTAAACGCGCGTCTGACTCTTGAACATAAATAAAAATAAAGAAATAATAAATAAAATTTTCAAGAGGTTTCATACGTAGCCAGAATTTTTGGATCAATGTTGCTGGGATCCGACTACAGCAGTATTCTATAACAATTATATATTACTAGTAGCTATGTTTTGTACGTTTCCTACGAGATATATCTGTAAAGATCTTTCAGAATAATCCTGTCTAATCCGAACTAAGTGACAGATGTTGCAATAATAATAAAAAGATCTCAATAAAAAATGTCTTACTTACTTACTTATCTTCACGCACAATCCCTGAGGGGGTAGCCAGAGAGAACAGATCGCCAAGTGTCACGATCCCTACATAACTCTTTCGCTTCTTTCAGATTCATCATCTTCTTCATACATGCACGTCGAGGTATCCGAGTACTCTAGACCCTCCCCTCTTCGAGCAATTTTCTCACATGTCCTTCGAAAGTTAGTCTCGGTCTACCTCGACCCCTTTTAATGTTAACTTTCGTGCTATATATTTTCTTCACCATTCGGTCAATCGAAGCACGCCCTTATCAATTTTTGTGACAAGGTCATCTTTCAAACCTGTCTCCTCTAACATTCCACGTGCCAAGTCTGCACTCCACCTTCCGCCGTGTCGGGCTGTGCGTGACGGGTGGCGGTCCCCATCGCCGCTTTGCTCGCTGCATTCCACACCAACGGGGACGAACTGGTGTGCGTCACCTTGGGGGGACGCCCTCGTTGGCATGGGTGCGCAGCTGTGTAGAATTGCAGCCCTGAAAAGGGCTGGCAGGGGTCGCAACAAGCACGCTTCTACAATGACCCCCGAAAAAATATCAGACCACAATAAAGCAGGACGGTGGCGGCTTATCAAGTTATCCCTATCTATGTATTCGTTTATTTACTTAAAATAAAAAAAATGAAAAGATAAAATTTCACAGGAACGAAGCTTTAGGTGGCGAGTGTAGCCTGTAGTAAAAAACTTTTAAGTCAAAACGCGGTACACAAATCATTGCACTTTATTATATTATAACCAGTTCTAAGTTATTTTACGATAATTATTACATCAATACACATTGATATAACGTAATACACATATACATAATACACACATATAACGTATTACAAGTAATACAGTCCATTACACATATCTAAAAACTTGTGCCGCATAAGCATCATGAGCAAAGAAACGACACGAATGTATTGAATTACTAAACACCACCCTAACCTTTTTTCTAACTTGGAAATAAAACTCTACAATGTAAATAACAGGAACTCAAATTACAGATGGTTCCGACGAGACGCGCCTATCCCAAAGCGTAGCACAATACAAAGCTGTCTGAAATCGTCGCAAACTGTCAAGAACTTAAACCCGAAAAGGGTTGGTAATCCTTTGATGCCGATTTGCAACGACTTCGGAGGGGCGCGCCTACCTCGACGGATACAAGAGACTGCTACGAATAAAGATAAATGATTTGGAATATGTTTTGATACGCAAATACACGTGCCATACTGTACATATGCATGATTACATATACATATACTAAAAAAAATTATAAAACAAATTGTAAAGTAAATTTATAAAAATATGTATATATTTCAAGAGTCTCGACAACCAAGTGAATTGATGGTCGGAATTTTGAGTCAAGAGACTCGAATTCGATCTCCAGGTGGCAGGCTCGTACCAATGGGTTTTCACCTATGTACGAATAATATCGTTGGCTTGGACATAAAGACGGCGACGGGCTCACCACCTGTCACGGTGTACCGAAAATATCTTCTGTGGAAGGTGGGTCGAAGGGACTTAATTGTATAGACTAGACCTCTATCTATGCCTGTATTGGGGATTGCGTGAAGATATTTATTTATTTTATATACTTCAGATCAATAACACACTTCTGTAGAATAATCTGGTATTTTTGTGTAAAAAACAAAAAGAACTGGCTTATTAAAAAAGCGAACCGGGTCAATAAATTAAAATATATATTTTTTTTAATTTCACCCTTTTCAGGCAAAGACGTCGACACCATTCAGTCCAACGTCAAACACAAAGCTGACAGTCCTATTTAGTTGCAGTAGAATGAAACGTAAAAGTAAAAAACCCGTTTCTTTCATCTGGGATTGACGTCCCGCGCAGAGCTGCGCGCTATGCTATCACCGGGTGCGTGCAGCGGGGAGGCTGTGCGCGAGCCGCGCGAAGAGCCCATAGAAACTGCTGCGTGATCTCAGTCATGACGCGGCACATTGTCATTTTCCAACCAATTCATGATTTCCGCTTTCTAAATACAGCTTTGTTTGCGAGAGGTTTCCAACGGTCTATGTTCACGCATTTTCTACTACAGGGGTAACCAACACAGAACAGAACAGAATAGAATAAAATAGGCATAGTACAAAATGAAAAGTCACGATAGCCGAGTGGTTGGGTGGTCGGAATTTGGAGTCAAGAGACCCGAGTTCGATCCCCAAGTGGGGATCCCCAAGTAGGGATCCCCAAATGGGTTTTTCAAGAACTAATGTACGAATTATATCGTTGGCTTGGACATAAAGACGGCGACGGGCTCACCACCTGTCACGGTGTACCGAAAATATCTTCGGTGGAAGGTGAGTCAAGGGACTTAATTGTCTAGACTAGACTTCTATCTACTCCTGTATTGAGAATTGCGCGAAGATATTTATTTATTTATTTTATTTATAGTCCAAAATGGAAAGAAGAAAACAATAAACGAACAGGATAAATCACAAATGAGTTTATAAATGTACATGCAAATGTTATAGGTGCTGCAGTAGCCAAAAGAGGTACTAACTCAGCATGTTTCTGCAGCAGTGCTACAGCGCTGCTTTTCAGTTGGTACCTTGTTGAAAGTGTCCCGAGTATTCTCAAGATTTGGTCATAGGTTTTGACTTCATAAGTATAAACAAACATTGTATCAAAAGAGAGTCATGAAGTAACCAGACCGAAGTAATAGATGTACCTAATGTGTTCGGAATAAGAGTCAAACGTTAAAAGGTGTTTTAGTTGGAGATCTAAATAATAGGACTCTAGTTTCAACATAAACTTTGCCATGTATTGTAATTTTTTATGGGAGTGGCAGATCATTCCAAACTGATAACTTTGTACCAATCCTGCAGTATTGTGCGGAGGCATGCATAAGTTGAAGTATAAATTAACAACAGATTTAGACCATTTAGACACTGCGACCTACATTTCACAGAAGTTTATTTTGGGACCACGTTATTTGTGGCGAGTTTTTCGCCGTCTTTTATGTCCAACTTAACAATGTTTATATTAAAATGTCATTGGTCACCGCCTACCCCTGAGGATCGCATCCGAGTCTCTTGACTTGAACAATACCTTGGTATTGGCAATTGCAGTGATGCTACTAAATTAATTTAGCTACATCTATATACGAACATCATGAAATTGTCTTGCGGTTCATAGCATCAAATCGACTCCTTACATCCATGAGTGCCCTCCGCCCTCCACACCCTCGAAGAAATATGGCCACTATCTGTCACTTCAAAGCCTCAGCGAGAATACAATAACGTTTAATTAATATCTTTTAACATATAACATCATAAGGTGCAGGATCAGTACATCCTGCACCTTAGAATTCTGGTCTGGTGATTATCGAGATGATTATAAAGCTGCCGGCTGATATGATACACTTATGAAAAAACTTCGCTTGTTGAGAAATAGATTGCGCTATAATAGAAACGTTTAATTATCTATTATAAACCGACAGATGGCGGTATGGCGATTATGGCAAACCGTCCTGTCCTAGTGGATGCCTGTATCCTGTAGTGGACACTTATAGGCCGATATGAAAATGATAATATTATAAACCAATTTTCTTATATTAAACAATAGATCTAGACCATTTAGATCCTGCGAACCACATTTTACCGGAGCTTCTTTTGGGACAACGTTACTTGTGGCGAAAGTCTTTTTATATACGAAAATTTAAAAAATTAAAAATAATGTCCATGGTTCCACAACATAGTGGCGTCCCGACCCGGGTTTACAGTCCCGCCTCTCATCCTTCCTATAATAAAATAAACTTGGAATATAAAACACCATTTAAATGCAAAATTCAAGCCGAACCGTTTGTGTAGTTTACCTAATATGTCTTATAGGACAGTCCATGGTGCCACTACAGCGTGGTGCACCGCAGACCGGAGCGCCGGGGATGTCCGCCCGCTTTTCATCCTCATCATTTATCTACTGTCGCGAGCAGCCACCGGCGCCTCGCCTCTCGCTTCTCTCATCCCTCATTACTTATAGTCAGCCACGGCCAAGAGATATTTGGTGGAGACAGCTTCGGGAGGCAGATGCAAGCTGTTTTATGTAGTAGGCATTCTTTATAATATTATTAATAAATATCTTTACGAAGTCACTATAGCCAGTGGTCAGATTTCGAGTCCAGAGTCGAGATCCCCAGGTGGCAGGCTCGTACCAATGGGTTTTTCCAAAACCTATGTACGAATTATATCGATGGCTTGGACATAGATAAGGCGACGGGTCACCACCTGTCACGTTGTCCCGAAAATATCTTCACGCCAAGTGGTGAGCCCGTCGCCGCCTTAACATGCAAGCCAAATATAATTCGTACATTAGTTATTGAAAAAGAGCCCATTGGTACGAGCCTAGAGCCTACCACCTGGGGATCGAACTCGGGTCTCTTAACTCGAATTCCGATCACGCAACCACTCGGCTTTCGCTCATCACTGTAGTCAATTAATTATGACACAACAGTGATGAGGTTCATGAATATTCCCAAACATGTATGTGTAACAAACAAGCAAAAACATATGTTACTAACAATATTACCTATTAAGCGAAAGTATTGTTAAATGCATTTAATACAACAAATATATTTTATAAGACATAAATATTGCGTAAGAACAGAGTAAATTTTTCCCTACCATATTTGCGGTTGGGGACCGCATACATTTCCCTACAAAGAACTTTTAAATCAACATTTCTAAGTGCCAAGGTTACGATAAGCGCCATTTTTTTAAAATAAATAACAAATACCTACATTTATAGATAGGGACGAACTCACATCCCAATTTAAGATGCTAAAGCACTTGTGGTATGGGAACCGGAAACAACGAAGGCATCGCAGACCCGAGAAAATGTAGAAAAGATTGTTTCTACATCGACCCGACAGGACATCGAACCCGGGACCACGCGATACCGACACCTTGAAAACCGGTGCTTATGCCACTCGTCCACAGAGGTCGTCGAACAAAATGGCCGAACATTTAAGTTTCTGATACAGTAAAATAAATAAAAAAAATATCTTCACGCAATTTCCAATACAGGGGTAGACTGAGGTCTAGTCTAGACATTTAAGTCCCTTCGACCCACCTTCTACCGAAGACATCTTCGGGACAACGTGACAGGTGGTGAGCCCGTCGCCGTCTTTATGTCCAAGCCAACGATATAATTTGTACATAGGTTTTTAGAAAAACCCATTGGTACGACCACTTGAGGATCGAACTCGGGTCTCTTGACTCGAGATTCCGACCACCCAACCACTCGGCTATCGTGACTTATTATTTTGATACAGTAATAAGCTTATTAGTATTACATATACTTAGTACTATTATTTATATAGATATAGAAAGAAAGAAAGAAAGAAACATTTATTGCACATTGCACATAATACACCACGAAATTAGTGAATTAATAATGATAAAAAAATTAACAAACTTAAAGACGAAACTAAAGTAACTTATTAATAAACATAAAAAATAAATAAATAAATATACATATTTATATTTATTTAATATAAATATATATATTATTATAAATAAATAAATAAATAAAAATAAAAAAACACAAAAAAATAACAGTTGTTTATCATTGTCGTATGAGTCGTGGTGCAATGGGCAAAAAGGGCAGCTCAGCTTAATGCCGCAGTTCACTCAAAACTGACTTACGGACGTCTGTCTGTATTTAGTGTAACAAATAAAAAAAATAGAAAGCGTATGAATACAATAATTTAAGGACAATCTAAAGTGCGCGTTTTCATATACGATAACAAATTCAATGTACGATATACAGAAATTAAATGAAGAAAAAGAAAAAAATACGAAGTGTGTTTTACCTTTTTTTTTTTTGTTATATAAACATAAAATGCGGGCACGTTACAAATCCCCGGCAGGAAATTTATTTATTTATTTATCTTTACTCATTATTATTTTATTAAATATTTTTTATCAAACTTAAAAGAAAAATCACAAATATTGAAGTAATACACAATTTACCTTTCTCAAGCGACCACAGGCTTGTCAGAGCTAGTCTCCTGCTCACTAACAAAAAATCTAGAGCAAATTATAAAAACAAAACCTATATACTAAGGAGCACAGAAGAGCATCAGCAATATACAGCGTCTTTAAAATACACTCTTCAAACATAGAATTAGGTAACGACGACTGTGTAGAGAGGTATTATCAAAAATCAAGAAAGCAATTGAGGAGAGTTTCACGTCGATAACTAATAATAATAAGAAGCGACAAAAGCAAGCTATTTTGTCAGACAGTACAAAATGCTCATACATAGAAGAAACGAGTTATTAAATAAAAAACACTTAACAAAAATAGAAAAACGGGAGAGGAGCCAGCTTTTAAAACCATTCATAATATCAAGAGCAAAGATTATCAATTATTGAAAGACACTTAGAAAAGTCAGGAGTATGAAAAAAGGCTTAAAGGACTTAAGAACATCAAAAAAATGGATTCCTTGCTTGCAGAAAAACTCTACTAATAATGCGAAAACGTTTTCCAGATCAGGAGTAATAAAAATAGCTACTGATTACTATAAAGACCTGTACTCTATCAAAACACCTAGAGACTTTGACCGGCTAGAGACTTTAGCACTTAAACAAAACAGTACCACCTTACAAAGTTTTTCTCTACAGGAAATCGCTACAAAAATAAAAGCGCTTAAGAAGGAAAAAAGCAGCGGTCCAGACGGCATACCAAAGGAGGAAATTATAGTAGGAGAGCCCATCCTAGTACCTCTTCTGACCACTTTATTCAACAAAATACTAGAAGAAAAAAGAATTCCAGGTGAGTGGACGAAGTCGGACATTATTCTCCTGTATAAAAAAGGAAACCCCATGGATATTGAAAATTACAGACCCATTAGCTTACAATCAAACTTGTATAAGCTTTTTGCTTCGTGTGTGGAGGAGCGTCTCGCGGAATATAAGGAAAGACATCAGCCGGTAGAGCAAGCAGGCTTTAGAAAACTACTCAACAGTACATTCACGCTCTAGAACTAGTGATAGAAAAGTTCGTGAAACAAACCGCCCTCTCTACCTAGCGTTTATAGACTATGCCAAAGCGTTCGACTCCATTTCCCATCACAGTATATGGAGAACCTTACAAGAATTTGAGGTACCATAGAACTTATACAAGATATATACAAAAACTGCAAAAGTAGAGTAATATTAGATACAACAGGGCCCGAATTTAACATCAGTAGAGGCGTACGGCAGGGTGACCCTTTGTCTCCTAGATTGTTTATAACTGTACTACAATACATTATGAAGAATCTGAAATGGAAAAACAAAGGCATCTTCATAAACGGTGATTTTAAGCAATCTAAGATTTGCAGACGATATTGTACTCTTTGCAGAAAGTACACCAGAACTAAAGACTATGATAAAAGAAATAAAAGCGGTTAGCCAGGAAATTGGCTTACAACTTAACACAATAAAACTAAAATAATGACAAACAATAAAAATTCCCCATAAGAGTTGACGGTCCTCTGGAATATGTCGAAGAGTACATATATCCAGGCAAGCAAATATCTTTTAAAAGATCTAGACACCGAGATGAACTGACTTGACGTGTGAACATGGCCTGGAACAAATTTTAGAGTCTTAAAGAAGTTTTAAGTCGAAGATTCCTGTAAGACTGAAGAAAAAGTCCTAGACTCGTGTATATTACCTTCTCTTTCTTATGCGTCACAAACATGGATATTCAACAGATACACTAGTAATAAAATACAAACCACACAAGAGCCATGGAGCGGAGCGCTCTAAATTTAAGATTGGAATACAAAGGACAAATGTATATGTGAGAAATACAACAAAAGTTATAGATGCTCTACGACACTGCAAAAATTAAAATGGAGATGGACTGGCCATGTTGCACGTATGAACAGTAATAGATGGACAAAAAAGCTACTAACTTGGAAAGGGCCATCAGGGAAGAGAAAAAGAGGTAGACCAAATGAAAGATGGCTCGACGAAATAATAAAAACAGCGGGAAATAACTGGATGGAAATTGTAATGGATAGGGATAAGTAGATAAAAATGGAGGAGGCCTTTACTCCGTAGGGAGGTCCTTAATAATAATGATTAGTTATGCATTTAATATTTAATAATATTTTTTTGCAGTTTTTTTAATTTATAATTCGTGTTGATTTTATTTGTAAATTTAAAATTTAATTTAATTTAATCTATTTCAATTTCTCGAATTGTAATGAATATAAATATCAAGTAATGTAATGTCTGTTAAGGAATAAACAAGGCTTATTATTATTATTATTATATTTTCACGCACAATCCCTGACGGGGTAGCCAGAGAGAACAGATCGCCAAATGTCACGATCCTTACATACCTCTTTCGCCTCATTCAGAATCATCATTTTCTTCATACATGCACGTCGAAGCATCCGAGTGTTCTTGACCCTCCTGGAAATAGTTTGAAGAAAATACTAGGTGTTATTAATATAATTAATTTTAATTTTAAAGTATTAAACTAAACACATAATAATAGTTTTTATGGAACGTACCAACTTTATTAAGCCCTAATTTTTGCTTAGAACAGGACACGATGAAATATTTCACAAAGTTAGTGAACGGAGCCCTTCTAGCTTAAGCAAATGTGCTCACATAAAACCCAAAGCTTGAATAATGGCTCTCCAAAACGACGGGGCTCAATTCACTATAAATATAGTACACCAAAGTTCGATAGTTGTAGAACGAACCCGCATTCTGTCACGCCTATATTATCTGCATTATGAAATCAGGCTTAATCGTCATATCGTCTTTCGTATACCGACGTGAATAACTTCCCTAGATTTATGTGTTATAAGAAAGTTAGAATTTGGACTAGTTATTTGTGTGTCCTCCGATTGGTGATGATATGGCTTAGTAACTGTGGCTTCAAGACACATACATGGTGGCGCGTCGCGTCATTCCACTATACTTACTATCCACGGTAACTACCAATAGGCACGGGTCGCACCAGCAGCGTAAACATATTGAAGGTCTGTAGTTCCCCACGTATAAAAAATAAAAAATCTTGCACAGAAATGTAAATATATTTAAAGGCTAGATCGCTTACTATTAATTTTGTTTATTCGTTATACAAATTTCAATACTAAATTCTTATTCGTATAAAAAAATTATATTTTTCACATTTTTATGTAATACCGCCATCTATCGGCAATTATTGAAACTAGAAACAATAACAAACTAGTTATACTCTTCAGCCATTATGATTCTATAAAATTCGTAGTACTCGCTAGTTCAGATTAACCTCGCAAGATGGCTCTTAACAGAAATAATGAAACAATTTTTAATGGAAATTGAATTCAGAAATTTTAACTTGACTAATAATCACGTCTTTTTCTGATCATATATTATTTTTTATATTCATATTATTATATTTGATCACATAATATTGTATAAGTACAACGAATTCGTATTTAAACAGGAAATTTCTAGCCAGAATTTGTTTTTGTTAAACAAGTGATTCAAAAAGTGCATAGCAGTTTTTTTTTCTCTATTTTGTGTTAGATACTTCCGAACCTCAAATATAATATAGTATTATAATAGATATATCTGTAATGGTTTAAATTTACATTAAGCTAAATTAACTTCTTAATCTGTATATATATGAGTAAAATCTTAAAAAAGTAAATAGCGCTTCATTGCCTTGCCATTGCCAGTCTCAAGAGGGACAAAAAGTCTCCTTAGTCTCCTTTCGGTGTCAGTTTTTCGTTTCATCAAATTCTAATTACAAAGTGTTAAAGATGTATTCGCTTCAAAATGTTCACTTACTTAAAACAAAATATCTTCCGCCATTCCCAATACAGGGGTAGACAGAGGTCTAGACAAATAAGTCTCTTCGACCCACTTTTCACCGAAGATATTATCGCGACAACACAGCAGTGTGTGAGTCCGTCGCCGTCTTTATGTCGAAGCCAACGATACGAACCGTACATGGTTTGAAAAAACCCATTGGTGCAAGCCTGCCTCCTGGAGATCGAACTCGGGTCTCTCGACTCGAATTCCAATAACCCACCACGTGGCTATCGTGACTTCTTCTATTTTTTATTGACTTTGTATTTAGTATAGGTACTCATTTCGTGATGTAGAAGATTAATAAGATTTTACGCATGTGATCTCTAAAATATTATTTTTGTTTATATAAATGTGACGCAAATGTTTCGATGGTCAGCTAGTATTACACAAAGCCAACTATACAAATTTATCATTGACTGTAAATAATTAATAGATAATGATTAAATATAAGACACAGAAAACATCACACACATTGCTCTGGTCCCACAGTAAGCGCTTAAACACTTGTATTATTGAAACAGAAACAACAGAGGCACTACAAACACCCAACAGACCTGAGAAAATATAGAAAAGTATTTTTTCTACACTGTTACGACAATCAGACAATCTGCATCACTTATCACGAGTCGTTATCCTACTTACCTACCTAGATACTGGCTACAGAACTTATATCCGGGAATTGAAACCAGGACTTCTTAGGTGTGGTCCACTCAACCATAAACCACTTATCAACGGAGGTAGTTAACGTTCTTCTCTAAAATATTTAGAAACGACGATATGAATTTGAATAATAAATTATAAAAGTGTGCGTTTGTATGCAGCTTACTCACGGTTGAAGTGTTACCTTCGAGAAAAAGTAAATAATGCTTCATAGTCGGTCTCAAAAGGGACAAAGTTTTATAGTCTCCTTTCGGTGTCAGTTCTTCGTTTCATCAAATTCAAATTACAACGGTGCTGAAGAAATATTCGGCGACGGGCTCAACACCTGTCACGTTTTCTCGAAAATATTTTCAAGATTTGCTAAGTTCGCAAATCTGCAGCGAAGCAAAATGGCAGATTGAAAACATTTCTTATATATCGCGAGGTTGAAAAGCAGGATTCAACAAAGGGATTTTTCTTAAGGTCTCAACTACGTTCTGAAATATAATAAGCTTATGCAACATCGGATCTAAATCTGAGTCACTGTACACAGTCCGTCCTTTGAACCATTGGGCACAGGCACACAAACTGTTTGCAAAACGAGGCAAAGGCATTTCTCAGAAAGCTAACGTTCCTTTGTGATAATTGGTGAATGCTGTTTCAAAGGAAGCCCGCTAGATGTCGCAGTGGTGATTAAACGAGTTTTAGGAAGTCGGGCCCGCATTTGTTTCTGCTACCCTCGTACAGCGCAGGTAGTAATGTGGTTTAATGTTAGAATTTACGATAAATGTTCTTCTATATAAATATCTTTGATGATGCAATAGTCACTTAAACATCCAGTATACTTGGTTGAAAATCGAATGTTTAAATGTTATGATAGTCATTCGATTAACAGAAATGTTTGTATAGGTGTCGAATTGATTAAATAGAACCGCACTAAAACTGAATACATACGCGTTTACCTTTTCTCTAGGAAATACGAGGATTCGAGAACATCTGTCGTTTAAATTTAAATTTAAACGCGCGTCTGACTCTTGAACATAAATAAAAATAAAGAAATAATAAATAAAATTTTCAAGAGGTTTCATACGTAGCCAAATTTTTGGATCAATGTTGCTGGGATCCGACTACAGCGTTTCCTACGAGATATATCTGTAAAGATCTTTCAGAATAATCCTGTCTAATCCGAACTAAGTGACAGATGTTGCAATAATAATAAAAAGATCTCAATAAAAAATGTCTTACTTACTTACTTATCTTCACGCACAATCCCTGAGGGGGTAGCCAGAGAGAACAGATCGCCAAGTGTCACGATCCCTACATAACTCTTTCGCTTCTTTCAGATTCATCATCTTCTTCATACATGCACGTCGAGGTATCCGAGTACTCTAGACCCTCCCCTCTTCGAGCAATTTTCTCACATGTCCTTCGAAAGTTAGTCTCTTATTACTCATTCACTCATTAGCTCGACGTGCCCAAACCATCGAAGCACGCCCTTATCAATTTTGTGACAAGGTCATCTTTCAAACCTGTCTCCTCTAACATTCCACGTGCCAAGTCTGCACTCCACCTTCCGCCGTGTCGGGCTGTGCGTGACGGGTGGCGGTCCCCATCGCCGCTTTGCGCGCTGCATTCCACACCAACGGGGACGAACTGGTGTGCGTCACCTTGGGGGGACGCCCTCGTTGGCATGGGTGCGCAGCTGTGTAGAATTGCAGACCCCGAAAAATATCAGACCACAATAAAGCAGGACGGTGGCGGCTTATCAAGTTATCCCTATCTATGTATTCGTTTATTTACTTAAAATAAAAAAAATGAAAAGATAAAATTTCACAGGAACGAAGCTTTAGGTGGCGAGTGTAGCCTGTAGTAAAAAACTTTTAAGTCAAAACGCGGTACACAAATCATTGCACTTTATTATATTATAACCAGTTCTAAGTTATTTTACGATAATTATTACATCAATACACATTGATATAACGTAATACACATATACATAATACACACATATAACGTATTACAAGTAATACAGTCCATTACACATATCTAAAAACTTGTGCCGCATAAGCATCATGAGCAAAGAAACGACACGAATGTATTGAATTACTAAACACCACCCTAACCTTTTTTCTAACTTGGAAATAAAACTCTACAATGTAAATAACAGGAACTCAAATTACAGATGGTTCCGACGAGACGCGCCTATCCCAAAGCGTAGCACAATACAAAGCTGTCTGAAATCGTCGCAAACTGTCAAGAACTTAAACCCGAAAAGGGTTGGTAATCCTTTGATGCCGATTTGCAACGACTTCGGAGGGGCGCGCCTACCTCGTCGGATACAAGAGACTGCTACGAATAAAGATAAATGATTTGGAATATGTTTTGATACGCAAATACACGTGCCATACTGTACATATGCATGATTACATATACATATACTAAAAAAAATTATAAAACAAATTGTAAAGTAAATTTATAAAAATATGTATATATTTCAAGAGTCTCGACAACCAAGTGATTGGATGGTCGGAATTTTGAGTCAAGAGACTCGAATTCGATCTCCAGGTGGCAGGCTCGTACCAATGGGTTTTTCACCTATGTACGAATAATATCGTTGGCTTGGACATAAAGACGGCGACTGGCACACCTCCTGTCACGTTATCCCGAAAATATCTTCTGTGGAAGGTGGGTCGAAGGGACTTAATTGTATAGACTAGACCTCTGTCTATGCCTGTATTGGGGATTGCGTGAAGATATTTATTTATTTTATATATGTCAGATCAATAACACACTTCTGTAGAATAATCTGGTATTTTTGTGTAAAAAACAAAAAGAACTGGCTTATTAAAAAAGCGAACCGGGTCAATAAATTAAAATATATATATTTTTTTAATTTCACCCTTTTCAGGCAAAGACGTCGACACCATTCAGTCCAACGTCAAACACAAAGCTGACAGTCCTATTTAGTTGCAGTAGAATGAAACGTAAAAGTAAAAAACCCGTTTCTTTCATCTGGGATTGACGTCTCGCGCAGAGCTGCGCGCTATGCTATCACCGGGTGCGTGCAGCGGGGAGGCTGTGCGCGAGCCGCGCGAAGAGCCCATAGAAACTGCTGCGTGATCTCAGTCATGACGCGGCACATTGTCATTTTCCAACCAATTCATGATTTCCGCTTTCTAAATACAGCTTTGTTTGCGAGAGGTTTCCAACGGTCTATGTTCACGCATTTCCTACTACAGGGGTAACCAACACAGAACAGAACAGAATAGAATAAAATAGGCATAGTACAAAATGAAAAGTCACGATAGCCGAGTGGTTGGGTGGTCGGAATTTGGAGTCAAGAGACCCGAGTTCGATCCCCAAGTGGGGATCCCCAAGTAGGGATCCCCAAATGGGTTTTTCAAAAACTTATGTACGAATTATATCGTTGGCTTGGACATAACGACGGCGACAGGCTCACCACCTGTCACGGTGTCCTGAAAATATCTTCGGTGGAAGGTGGGTCGAAGGGACTTAATTGTTCAGACTAGACTTCTGTCTACTCCCTGTATTGGGAATTGCGTGAAGATATTTTTATTTATCATTATTTTTTAAATCATGATAGCCTAGTGATTACGGCCCTCGCTTCAGACAGCGAGGTTCCTATGTTCGAACCGAGCCGGTATCGCAGAAAATATAATCGAAAATATTTTCAAGATTTGCTAAATTCGCAAATCTGCAGCGAAGCAAAATGGCAGATTGAAAACATTTCTTATATATCGCGAGGTTGAAAAGCAGGATTCAACGAAAGGGATTTTTTCTTAAGGTCTCAACTACGTTCTGAAATATAATAAGCTTATGCAACATCGGATCTAAATCTGAGTCACTGTACACAGTCCGTCCTTTGAACCATTGGGCACAGGCACACAAACTGTTTGCAAAACGAGGCAAAGGCATTTCTCAGAAAGCTAACGTTCCTTTGTGATAATTGGTGAATGCTGTTTCAAAGGAAGCCCGCTAGATGTCGCAGTGGTGATTAAACGAGTTTTAGGAAGTCGGGCCCGCATTTGTTTCTGCTACCCTCGTACAGCGCAGGTAGTAATGTGGTTTAATGTTAGAATTTACGATAAATGTTCTTCTATATAAATATCTTTGATGATGCAATAGTCACTTAAACATCCAGTATACTTGGTTGAAAATCGAATGTTTAAATGTTATGATAGTCATTCGATTAACAGAAATGTTTGTATAGGTGTCGAATTGATTAAATAGAACCGCACTAAAAACTGAATACATACGCGTTTACCTTTTCTCTAGGAAATACGAGGGATTCGAGAACATCTGTCGTTTAAATTTAAACGCGCGTCTGACTCTTGAACATAAATAAAAATAAAGAAATAATAAATAAAATTTTCAAGAGGTTTCATACGTAGCCAGAATTTTTGGATCAATGTTGCTGGGATCCGACTACAGCGTTTCCTACGAGATATATCTGTAAAGATCTTTCAGAATAATCCTGTCTAATCCGAACTAAGTGACAGATGTTGCAATAATAATAAATAGATCTCAATAAAAATGTCTTACTTACTTACTTATCTTCACGCACAATCCCTGAGGTAGCCAGAGAACAGATCGCCAAGTGTCACGATCCCTACATACCTCTTTCGCTTCTTTCAGATTCATCATCTTCTTCATACATGCGTCGAGGTATCCGGTACTCTATACCCTCCCTCTTCGAGGCAATTTTCTGACATGTCCTTCGAAGTTAGTCTCTTATTACTCATTCACTCATTAGCTCGACGTGCCCAAACCATCGAAGCACGCCCTTATCAATTTTGTGACAAGGTCATCTTTCAAACCTGTCTCCTCTAACATTCCACGTGCCAACTCTGCACTCCACCTTCCGCCGTGTCGGGCTGTGCGTGACGGGTGGCGGTCCCCAACGCCGCTTTGCTCGCTGCATTCCACACCAACGGGGACGAACTGGTGTGCGTCACCTTGAGACGCCCTCGTTGGCATGGGTGCGCAGCTGTGTAGAATTACAGACCCCGAAAAATATCAGACCACAATAAAGCAGGACGGTGGCGGCTTATCAAGTTATTCCTATCTATGTATTCGTTTATTTACTTAAAATAAAAAAAAATTATCTTCATGCCATTCCCAATACAGAGGTAGACAGAGGTCGAAACAATTAAGTCTTTTCGACCCTCCTTCCGCGACATTTTCAGGACAACGTGAGAGGTGGCGAGCCTGTCGCTATCTTTATAGCCAATTGCAGTGATGCTACTAAATTAATTTAGCTACATCTATATACGAACATCATGAAATTGTCTTGCGGTTCATAGCATCAAATCGACTCCTTACATCCATGAGTGCCCTCCGCCCTCCACACCCTCGAAGAAATATGGCCACTATCTGTCACTTCAAAGCCTCAGCGAGAATACAATAACGTTTAATTAATATCTTTTAACATATAACATCATAAGGTGCAGGATCAGTACATCCTGCACCTTAGAATTCTGGTCTGGTGATTATCGAGATGATTATAAAGCTGCCGGCTGATATGATACACTTATGAAAAAACTTCGCTTGTTGAGAAATAGATTGCGCTATAATAGAAACGTTTAATTATCTATTATAAACCGACAGATGGCGGTATGGCGATTATGGCAAACCGTCCTGTCCTAGTGGATGCCTGTATCCTGTAGTGGACACTTATAGGCCGATATGAAAATGATAATATTATAAACCAATTTTCTTATATTAAACAATAGATCTAGACCATTTAGACACTGCGACCTACATTTCACAGAAGTTTATTTTGGGACCACGTAATTTGTGGCGAGTTTTTCGCCGTCTTTTATGTCAACCTAACAATGTTTATCTTAAAATGTCATTGGTCACCGCCTACCCCTGAGGATCGCATCCGAGTCTCTTGACTTGAACAATACCTTGGTATTGGCAATTGCAGTGATACTACTAAATTAATTTAGCTACATCTATATACGAACATCATGAAATTGTCTTGCGGTTCATAGCATCAAATCGACTCTTACATCCATGAGTGCCCTTCCGCCCTCCACACCCTCGAAGAAATATGGCCACTATCCGTCACTAAAGCCTCAGCGAGAATAAGGTCAACGTTTAATTAATATCTTTTAACATATAACATCAATATATAATACACACATATAACGTATTACAAGTAATACAGTCCATTACACATATCTAAAAACTTGTGCCGCATAAGCATCATGAGCAAAGAAACGACACGAATGTATTGAATTACTAAACACCACCTAACCTTTTTTTCTAACTTGGAAATAAAAACTCTACAATGTAAATAACAGGAACTCAAATTACAGATGGTTCCGACGAGACGCGCCTATCCCAAAGCGTAGCACAATACAAAGCTGTCTGAAATCGTCGCAAACTGTCAAGAACTTAAACCCGAAAAGGGTTGGTAATCCTTTGATGCCGATTTGCAACGACTTCGGAGGGCGCGCCTATCCCAAAGCGTAGCACAATACAAAGCTGTCTGAAATCGTCGCAAACTGTCAAGAACTTAAACCCGAAAAGGGTTGGTAATCCTTTGATGCCGATTTGCAACGACTTCGGAGGGCGCGCCTATCCCAAAGCGTAGCACAATACAAAGCTGTCTGAAATCGTCGCAAACTGTCAAGAACTTAAACCCGAAAAGGGTTGGTAATCCTTTGATGCCGATTTGCAACGACTTCGGAGGGCGCGCCTATCCCAAAGCGTAGCACAATACAAAGCTGTCTGAAATCGTCGCAAACTGTCAAGAACTTAAACCCGAAAAGGGTTGGTAATCCTTTGATGCCGATTTGCAACGACTTCGGAGGGCGCGCCTACCTCGTCGGATACAAAGAGACTGCTACGAATAAAGATAAATGATTTGGAATATGTTTTGATACGCAAATACACGTGCCATACTGTACATATGCATGATTACATATACATAATACACACATATAACGTATTACAAGTAATACAGTCCATTACACATATCTAAAACTTGTGCCGCATAAGCATCATGAGCAAAGAAACGACACGAATGTATTGAATTACTAAACACCACCCTAACCTTTTTTCTAACTTGGAAATAAAACTCTACAATGTAAATAACAGGAACTCAAATTACAGATGGTTCCGACGAGACGCGCCTATCCCAAAGCGTAGCACAATACAAAGCTGTCTGAAATCGTCGCAAACTGTCAAGAACTTAAACCCGAAAAGGGTTGGTAATCCTTTGATGCCGATTTGCAACGACTTCGGAGGGCGCGCCTATCCCAAAGCGTAGCACAATACAAAGCTGTCTGAAATCGTCGCAAACTGTCAAGAACTTAAACCCGAAAAGGGTTGGTAATCCTTTGATGCCGATTTGCAACGACTTCGGAGGGCGCGCCTATCCCAAAGCGTAGCACAATACAAAGCTGTCTGAAATCGTCGCAAACTGTCAAGAACTTAAACCCGAAAAGGGTTGGTAATCCTTTGATGCCGATTTGCAACGACTTCGGAGGGCGCGCCTATCCCAAAGCGTAGCACAATACAAAGCTGTCTGAAATCGTCGCAAACTGTCAAGAACTTAAACCCGAAAAGGGTTGGTAATCCTTTGATGCCGATTTGCAACGACTTCGGAGGGCGCGCCTATCCCAAAGCGTAGCACAATACAAAGCTGTCTGAAATCGTCGCAAACTGTCAAGAACTTAAACCCGAAAAGGGTTGGTAATCCTTTGATGCCGATTTGCAACGACTTCGGAGGGCGCGCCTATCCCAAAGCGTAGCACAATACAAAGCTGTCTGAAATCGTCGCAAACTGTCAAGAACTTAAACCCGAAAAGGGTTGGTAATCCTTTGATGCCGATTTGCAACGACTTCGGAGGGCGCGCCTACCTCGTCGGATACAAAGAGACTGCTACGAATAAAGATAAATGATTTGGAATATGTTTTGATACGCAAATACACGTGCCATACTGTACATATGCATGATTACATATACATAATACACACATATAACGTATTACAAGTAATACAGTCCATTACACATATCTAAAACTTGTGCCGCATAAGCATCATGAGCAAAGAAACGACACGAATGTATTGAATTACTAAACACCACCTAACCTTTTTTTTCTAACTTGGAAATAAAACTCTACAATGTAAATAACAGGAACTCAAATTACAGATGGTTCCGACGAGACGCGCCTATCCCAAAGCGTAGCACAATACAAAGCTGTCTGAAATCGTCGCAAACTGTCAAGAACTTAAACCCGAAAAGGGTTGGTAATCCTTTGATGCCGATTTGCAACGACTTCGGAGGGCGCGCCTATCCCAAAGCGTAGCACAATACAAAGCTGTCTGAAATCGTCGCAAACTGTCAAGAACTTAAACCCGAAAAGGGTTGGTAATCCTTTGATGCCGATTTGCAACGACTTCGGAGGGCGCGCCTACCTCGTCGGATACAAAGAGACTGCTACGAATAAAGATAAATGATTTGGAATATGTTTTGATAGTCCAAAATGGAAAGAAGAAAACAATAAACGAACAGGATAAATCACAAATGAGTTTATAAATGTACATGCAAATGTTATAGGTGCTGCAGTAGCGAAAAGAGGTACTAACTCAGCATGTTTCTGCAGCAGTGCTACAGCGCTGCTTTTCAGTTGGTACCTTGTTGAAAGTGTCCCGAGTATTCTCAAGATTTGGTCATAGGTTTTGACTTCATAAGTATAAACAAACATTGTATCAAAAGAGAGACATGAAGTAACCAGAGCGAAGTAATAGATGTACCTAATGTGTTCGGAATAAGAGTCAAACGTTAAAAGTTGTTTTAGTTGGAGATCTAAATAATAGGACTCTAGTTTCAACATAAACTTTGCCATGTATTGTAATTTTTTATGGGAGTGGCAGATCATTCCAAACCGATAACTTTGTACCAATCCTGCAGTATTGTGCGGAGGCATGCATAAGTTGAAGTATAAATTAACAACAGATTTAGACCATTTAGACACTGCGACATACATTTCACAGAAGTTTATTTTGGGACCACGTAATTTGTGGCGAGTTTTTCGCCGTCTTTTATGTCCAACCTAACAATGTTTATCTTAAAATGTCATTGGTCACCGCCTACCCCTGAGGATCGCATCCGAGTCTCTTGACTTGAACAATACCTTGGTATTGGCAATTGCAGTGATGCTACTAAATTAATTTAGCTACATCTATATACGAACATCATGAAATTGTCTTGCGGTTCATAGCATCAAATCGACTCCTTACATCCATGAGTGCCCTCCGCCCTCCACACCCTCGAAGAAATATGGCCACTATCTGTCACTTCAAAGCCTCAGCGAGAATACAATAACGTTTAATTAATATCTTTTAACATATAACATCATAAGGTGCAGGATCAGTACATCCTGCACCTTAGAATCTGAGCTCTGGTGATTATCGAGATGATTATAAAGCTGCCGGCTGATATGATACACTTATGAAAAAACTTCGCTTGTTGAGAAATAGATTGCGCTATAATAGAAACGTTTAATTATCTATTATAAACCGACAGATGGCGGTATGGCGATTATGGCAAACCGTCCTGTCCTAGTGGATGCCTGTATCCTGTAGTGGACACTTATAGGCCGATATGAAAATGATAATATTATAAACCAATTTTCTTATATTAAACAATAGATCTAGACCATTTAGATCCTGCGAACCACATTTTACCGGAGCTTCTTTTGGGACAACGTTACTTGTGGCGAAAGTCTTTTTTTTATATACGAAAATTTAAAAAATTAAAAATAATGTCCATGGTTCCACAACATAGTGGCGTCCCGACCCGGGTTTACAGTCCCGCCTCTCATCCTTCCTATAATAAAATAAACTTGGAATATAAAACACCATTTAAATGCAAAATTCAAGCCGAACCGTTTGTGTAGTTTACCTAATATGTCTTATAGGACAGTCCATGGTGCCACTACAGCGTGGTGCACCGCAGACCGGGCGCCGGGGATGTCCGCCCCGCTTTTCATCCCTCATCATTTATCTACTGTCGCGAGCAGCCACCGGCGCCTCGCCTCTCGCTTCTCTCATCCCTCATTACTTATAGTCAGCCACGGCCAAGAGATATTTGGTGGAGACAGCTTCGGGAGGCAGATGCAAGCTGTTTTATGTAGTAGGCATTCTTTATAATATTATTAATAAATATCTTTACGAAGTCACTATAGCCGAGTGGTCGGAATTTCGAGTCCAGAGTCGAGATCCCCAGGTGGCAGGCTCGTACCAATGGGTTTTTCCAAAACCTATGTACGAATTATATCGATGGCTTGGACATAGATAAGGCGACGGGTCACCACCTGTCACGTTGTCCCGAAAATATCTTCACGCCAAGTGGTGAGCCCGTCGCCGCCTTAACATGCAAGCCAAATATAATTCGTACATTAGTTATTGAAAAAGAGCCCATTGGTACGAGCCTAGAGCCTACCATCTGGGGATCGAACTCGGGTCTCTTAACTCGAATTCCGATCACGCAACCACTCGGCTTTCGCTCATCACTGTAGTCAATTAATTATGACACAACAGTGATGAGGTTCATGAATATTCCCAAATATGTATGTGTAACAAACAAGCAAAAACATATGTTACTAACAATATTACCTATTAAGCGAAAGTATTGTTAAATGCATTTAATACAACAAATATATTTTATAAGACATAGATATTGCGTAAGAACAGAGTAAATTTTTCCCTACCATATTTGCGGTTGGGGACCGCATACATTTCCCTACAAAGAACTTTTAAATCAACATTTCTAAGTGCCAAGGTTACGATAAGCGCCATTTTTTTAAAATAAATAACAAATACCTACATTTATAGATAGGGACGAACTCACATACCTTGCTCCGATCCCAATTTAAGATGCTAAAGCACTTGTGGTATGGGAACCGGAAACAACGAAGGCACCGCAGACCCGAGAAAATGTAGAAAAGATTGTTTCTACATCGACCCGACAGGACATCGAACCCGGGACCACGCGATACCGACACCTTGAAAACCGGTGCTTATGCCACTCGTCCACAGAGGTCGTCGAACAAAATGGCCGAACATTTAAGTTTCTGATACAGTAAAATAAATAAAAAATATCTTCACGCAATTCCCAATACACTAAGGGGGTAGACTGAGGTCTAGTCTAGACATTTAAGTCCCTTCGACCCACCTTCTACCGAAGACATTTTCAGGACAACGTGACAGGTGGTGAGCCCGTCGCCGTCTTTATGTCCAAGCCAACGATATAATTTGTACATAGGTTTTATAAAAACCCATTGGTACGGCCACTTGAGGATCGAACTCGGGTCTCTTAACTCGAGATTCCGACCACCAACCACTCGGCTATCGTGACTTATTATTTTCATACAGTAATAAGCTTATTAGTATTACATATACTGAGTACTATTATTTATATAGATATAGAAAGAAAGAAACATTTATTGCACATTGCACATAATACACCACGAAATTAGTGAATTAATAATGATAAAAAAATTAACAAACTTAAAGACGAAACTAAAGTAACTTATTAATAAACATAAAAAATAAATAAATAAATATACATATTTATATTTATTTAATATAAATATATATATTATTATAAATAAATAAAAATAAAAAACACAAAAAAATAACAGTTGTTTATCATTATCGTATGAGTCGTGGTGCAATGGGCAAAAAGACCGACTCAGCTTAATGCCGCAGTTCACTCAAAACTGACTTACGGACGTCTGTCTGTATTTAGTGTAACAAATAAAAAAAAATAGAAAGCGTATGAATACAATAATTTAAGGACAATCTAAAGTGTGCGTTTTCATATACGATAACAAATTCAATGTACGATATACAGAAATTAAATGAAGAAAAAGAAAAAAAATACGAAGTGTGTTTTACTTTTTTTTGTTATATAAACATAAAATGCGGGCACGTTACAAATCTCCGACAGGAAATTTATTTATTTATTTATCTTTACTCATTATTATTTTATTAAATAATTTTTTATCAAACTTAAAAGAAAAAATCACAAATATTGAAGTAATACACAATTTACCTTTCTCAAGGCACCACAGGCTTGTCAGAGCTAGTCTCCTGCTCACTAACAAAAAAAATCTAGAGCAAATTATAAAAACAAAACCTATATACTAAGGAGCACAGAAGAGCATCAGCAATATACAGAGTCTTTAAAAATACACTCTTCAAACATAGAATTAGATAACGACGACTGTGAAGAGAGGTATTATCAAAAAATCAAGAAAGCAATTGAGGAGAGTTTCACGTCGATAACTAATAATAATAAGAAGCGACAAAAGCAAGCTATTTTGTCAGACAGTACAAAAATGCTCATACATAGAAGAAACGAGTTATTAAATAAAAACACTTAACAAAAATAGAAAAACGGGAGAGAAGCCAGCTTTTTAAAACCATTCATAATATCAAGAGCAAAGATTATCAATTATTGAAAGACACTTAGAAAAGTCAGGAGTATGAAAAAAGGCTTAAAGGACTTAAGAACATCAAAAAAATGGATTCCTTGCTTGCAGAAAAACTCTACTAATAATGCGAAAACGTTTTCCAGATCAGGAGTAATAAAAATAGCTACTGATTACTATAAAGACCTGTACTCTATCAAAACACCTAGAGACTTTGACCGGCTAGAGACTTTAGCACTTAAACAAAACAGTACCACCTTACAAAGTTTTTCTCTACAGGAAATCGCTACAAAAATAAAAGCGCTTAAGAAGGAAAAAAGCAGCGGTCCAGACGGCATACCAAAGGAGGAAATTATAGTAGGAGAGCCCATCCTAGTACCTCTTCTGACCACTTTATTCAACAAAATACTAGAAGAAAAAAGAATTCCAGGTGAGTGGACGAAGTCGGATATTATTCTCCTGTATAAAAAAGGAAACCCCATGGATATTGAAAATTACAGACCCATTAGCTTACAATCAAACTTGTATAAGCTTTTTGCTTCGTGTGTGGAGGAGCGTCTCGCGGAATATACAGAAAGACATCAGCCGGTAGAGCAAGCAGGCTTTAGAAAAAACTACTCAACAGTACATTCACGCTCTAGAACTAGTGATAGAAAAGTTCGTGGAAACAAACCGCCCTCTCTACCTAGCGTTTATAGACTATGCCAAAGCGTTCGACTCAATTTCCCATCACAGTATATGGAGAACCTTACAAGAATTTGAGGTACCATAGAACTTATACAAGATATATACAAAAACTGCAAAAGTAGAGTAATATTAGATACAACAGGGCCCGAATTTAACATCAGTAGAGGCGTACGGCAGGGTGACCCTTTGTCTCCTAGATTGTTTATAACTGTACTACAATACATTATGAAGAATCTGAAATGGAAAAACAAAGGCATCTTCATAAACGGTGATTTTTTAAGCAATCTAAGATTTGCAGACGATATTGTACTCTTTGCAGAAAGTGCACCAGAACTAGAGACTATGGTAAAAGAATTAAAAGCGGTTAGCCAGGAAATTGGCTTACAACTTAACACAATAAAACTAAAATAATGACAAACAATAAAAAAATTCCCCATAAGAGTTGACGGTCCTCTGGAATATGTCGAAGAGTACATATATCCAGGCAAGCAAATATCTTTTAAAAGATCTAGACACCGAGATGAACTGACTTGACGTGTGAACATGGCCTGGAACAAATTTTAGAGTCTTAAAGAAGTTTTTAAGTCGAAGATTCCTGTAAGACTGAAGAAAAAAGTCCTAGACTCGTGTATATTACCTTCTCTTTCTTATGCGTCACAAACATGGATATTCAACAGATACACTAGTAATAAAATACAAACCACACAAAGAGCCATGGAGCGGAGCGCTCTAAATTTAAGATTGAAATACAAAAGGACAAATGTATATGTGAGAAATACAACAAAAGTTATAGATGCTCTACGACACTGCAAAAATTAAAATGGAGATGGACTGGCCATGTTGCACGTATGAACAGTAATAGATGGACAAAAAAGCTACTAACTTGGAAAGGGCCATCAGGGAAGAGAAAAAGAGGTAGACCAAATGAAAGATGGCTCGACGAAATAATAAAAACAGCGGGAAATAACTGGATGGAAATTGTAATGGATAGGGATAAGTAGAGAAAAATGGAGGAGGCCTTTACTCCGTAGGGAGGTCCTTAATAATAATGATTAGTTATGCATTTAATATATAATAATTTTTTTTGTAGTTTTTTTAATTTATAATTCGTGTTGATTTTATTTGTAAATTTAAAATTTAATTTAATTTAATCTATTTCAATTTCTCGAATTGTAATGAATATCAATATCAAGTAATGTAATGTCTGTTAAGGAATAAACAAGGCTTATTATTATTATTATATTTTCACGCACAATCCCTGACGGGGTAGCCAGAGAGTACAGATCGCCAAATGTCACGATCCTTACATACCTCTTTCGCCTCATTCAGATTCATCATTTTCTTCATACATGCACGTCGAAGCATCCGAGTATTCTTGACCCTCCTGGAAATAGTTTGAAGAAAATACTAGGTGTTATTAATATAATTAATTTTAATTTTAAAGTATTAAACTAAACACATAATAATAGTTTTTATGGAACGTACCAACTTTATTAAGCCCTAATTTTTGCTTAGAACAGGACACGATGAAATATTTCACAAAGTTAGTGAACGGAGCCCTTCTAGCTTAAGCAAATGTGCTCACATAAAACCCAAAGCTTGAATAATGGCTCTCCAAAACGACGGGGCTCAATTCACTATAAATATAGTACACCAAAGTTCGATAGTTGTAGAACGAATTCGCATTCTGTCACGCCTATATTATCTGCATTATGAAATCAGGCTTAATCGTCATATCGTCTTTCGTATACCGACGTGAATAACTTCCCTAGATTTATGTGTTATAAGAAAGTTAGAATTTGGACTAGTTATTTGTGTGTCCTCCGATTGGTGATGATATGGCTTAGTAACTGTGGCTTCAAGACACATGGTGGCGCGTCGCGTCATTCCACTATACTTACTATCCACGGTAACTACCAATAGGCACGGGTCGCACCAGCAGCGTAAACATATTGAAGGTCTGTAGTTCCCCACGTATAAAAAATAAAAAATCTTGCACAGAAATGTAAATATATTTAAAGGCTAGATCGCTTACTATTCATTTTGTTTATTCGTTATACAAATTTCAATACTAAATTCTTATTCGTATAAAAAAATTATATTTTTCACATTTTTATGTAATACCGCCATCTATCGGCAATTATTGAAACTAGAAACAATAACAAACTAGTTATACTCTTCAGCCATTATGATTTTATAAAATTCATAGTACTCGTTAGTTCAGATTAACCTCGCAAGATGGCTCTTAACGGAATTAATGAAACAATTTTTAATGGAAATTGAATTCAGAAATTTTAACTTGACTAATAATCACGTCTTTTTCTGATCATATATTATTTTTTATATTCATATTATTATATTTGATCACATAATATTGTGTAAGTACAACGAATTCTTATTTAAACAGGAAATTTCTAAAAACAAGTGATTCAAAAAGTGCAAAGCAGTTTTTTTTCTCTATTTTGTGTTAGATACTTCCGAACCTCAAATATAATATAGTATTATAATAGATATATCTGTAATGGTTTAAATTTACATTAAGCTAAATTAACTTCTTAATCTGTATATATATGAGTAAAATCATAAAAAAGTAAATAGCGCTTCATTGCCTTGCCATTGCCAGTCTCAAGAGGGACAAAAAGTCTCCTTAGTCCTCCCGGTGTCAGTTTTTCGTTTCATCAAATTCTAATTACAAAGTGTTAAAGATGTATTCGCTTCTAAATGTTCACTTACTTAAAACAAAATATCTTCCGCCATTCCCAATACAGGGGTAGACAGAGGTCTAGACAATTAAGTCTCTTCGACCCACTTTCCACCGAAGATATTATCGCGACAACGCAGCAGTGGGTGAGTCCGTCGCCGTCTTTATGTCGAAGCCAACGATACGAACCGTACATAGGTTTTGAAAAAACCCATTGGTGCAAGCCTGCCTCCTGGAGATCGAACTCGGGTCTCTCGACTCGAATTCCAATAACCCCACCACGTGGCTATCGTGACTTCTTCTATTTTTTATTGACTTTGTATTTAGTATAGGTACTCATTTCGTGATGTAGAAGATTAATAAGATTTTACGCATGTGATCTCTAAAATATTATTTTTTGTTTATATAAATGTGACGCAAATGTTTCGAGGGTCAGCTAGTATTACACAAAGCCAACTATACAAATTTATCATTGACTGTAAATAATTAATAGATAATGATTAAATATAAGACACAGAAAACATCACACACATTGCTCTGGTCCCACAGTAAGCGCTTAAACACTTGTATTATTGAAACAGAAACAACGAAGGCACTACAAACACCCAACAGACCTGAGAAAATATAGAAAAAGTATTTTCTACACTGGCCCGACCAATCGAACCCCGAAAATCACACATCACTTATCCACGGAAGTCGTTATCCTACTTACCTACCTAGATACTGGCTACAGAACTTATATCCGGGAATTGAAACCAGGACTTCTTAGGTGGTCCACTCAACCATAAACCACTTATCAACGGAGGTAGTTAATGTTCTTCTCTAAATATTTAGAAACGACGATATGAATTTGAATAATAAATTATAAAAGTGTGCGTTTGTATGCAGCTTACTCACGGTTGAAGTGTTACCTTCAGAAAAAAGTAAATAATGCTTCATAGTCGGTCTCAAAAGGGACAAAGTTTTATAGTCTCCTTTCGGTGTCAGTTCTTCGTTTCATCAAATTCAAATTACAACGGTGCTGAAGAAATATTCGGCGACGGGCTCAACACCTGTCACGTTTTCTCGAAAATATTTTCGGTGGAGAAGAGACTTAGTTGTCGAGACTAGACCTCTGTCTACCCCTGTATTGAAAATTGCGAGAAGATATTTATTTATTTTAAAGTAATATTCACTTTAAAATGTTACCCTTCTGAAAGCCTTGTCTGTAGTTAGGCCAAAGGAGTTTTCTCATAATCGCCACAGGAGTATTTTAACATTTGGTGAGCTTGTGGTGGAGAGACAGACTGATTTTCAAGGAGTCAATTGCTCTGGGGTCGAGATTTCGATTCCCGGATGAGTCAAAGTATAAATAACATTTATTTTACTTTCTCCCAGATCTGAGTGCTCTTGTTCATTGTTAATGTTGTATATTACTCATTTATCATACATGCATGCCTGAAAGGCATTTATAACCAACTGTAGATATAATTAAAGACACACTAACTCTTTTAAATATTGATAAAACTTTGAATACATGAAATAAAACAAACAGTCTTTGCAAAAATTAATTTTATAATATACTAATAAATTTAATGAATCGATGAAATTAAAATTACAATATTAATGGCTACTAATTATTTGGTATCACAGACAAATATTAAACTAAAATTATATTCTTCTCTGAAATTAAAATTCCTCAACTTTCCTCATGAATCACTCTGTCCATTAGTAAAAACCGTATGGAAATTTTTAAGTTTACCGCGTTCAGACGCCACTTCGGCACATCGCTCAGTGTTCAGTACCTCTCTCTTCCTCATTTCTGTCTCCAAAAGCACTGCAATAAACCTTTCGTTCCTGTGTAAAAGTTATAGAGAGCAATATACAGGCTGTCGCATTTCTTCATAATCTACAGGGGTCACATCGCGGCCGTAAATATCTTCCACTGCAGTGATTTAAAATGTCCAGGGCTGCAGAAGTCGCTTACCAACAAATAGACTATTCGTTCTTTTACCCAATCTCAGAAAACAGTCGGCATTATCCTCACATCACCAGTTCCTGGAAGTAACCGGACAAATCATCACTTACTCCACCAGGAGAAGATATCCAATGGATTGAACACTCTCAGCTTCGGCTCTCTCTTCTCCACACTTGACTTGTACAAGTACATGCCGCGAGTGGAGGGGTTGCACGAATATCCTACCATTGTCATATTCCCGCTGCAGTTTCCGCTGTTCAGTTCACCCCAGCTCCTGCAACGGCGCCCCATCAGCGCGCGCTCATCGAGCACAGAGGCAGAGAACAGGCGCCAGGCTTGCGCGTGGTCGCACTCCAGGGTTATACTCCTGTCTGTACACTCCGGCTGTTTCGTCAACACCCCGTTAGCGTATACATCCATATGCCCCAGAGGCTGTTCGAGACCCAGCACCCCGGCGCTGGTGTGCAACACCTGAACAAACTTCGCATCATCTTTGTCAAGTCTGTATTGTGACAGTCGTGAGAAGCACGGCCGGGCGGGATCGAGGGCCGTTATCTTCTCCAACTTCGCGTGTAAATGCTTCTTCACCAGCTTACCCGTCATCCCGGCGACGTGAGCTCCAAGACTGAAGCCTATCAGATGTACCGATGACAATGGAAAGCCGTCGTTTTGCATGTTGTTTATAAATTTGTACAAACGATGTGCTAAACCATTGACGCTGGAGGCGGAGCCTACATATCCCTTACAGAAGATGAGTCTAGTGTCTAGAACTAGGATTAATGGATTTTTGTTTAACAAAGCTTTCACTAAAGTCTTTGATGACTGGTCCATCGGTGTGTTCCACCAGCCGGGGACGTAGATTGTAAGAGTTTGAGGCAAATGATCCCGCAAATGGAGATGGGCCTTGGATAGACTGTAGGTGTTTTGTGTGTGCCGTCTGAACTCAACTGCGTCGATGTCAGGCACGTACGTTTTGGAAAACAGAACGTCCAGCGGGAGAGCGTCACCTGCAAAGACAGTGGCCTCCGTGAGATAGTTACTATACAAAGCACTATGTGAAATAGTTAATATAGCAAACATGTTATATTATATTTCTTTGGTTAGTAAATAGTCATGACGGCCGAGTGACTGGGTGATATGAATTATGTGAAGATGAATTAAGTGAAGAGACAAGAGTTCGATCAGAAGATATGCCGCGATAAAAGAAATAGGTCAATAACTAACAGGGAAATAGGAAATAGACCAATGAGTTTTTTTCCAAAAGTATGTTAGATGGACATCATTGGCTTAGAAATGGAAACGGCGATAGACTTATCGTGTATTGTCAAAAATAAGTTCCAGTGAAATGTGTCTCGGAAGGACTAAATTGTTTTGATATTTGGCTACGAAGTAAAAAAATTATGTTCTAGCGATGAAATATATATTTTATGCTTTACTTTTTCTAACACTGTAATTTTTTTCAAAAAAGCCCCATTTGAGAAATTTACTAAATATAAACGACCTTTCAGTTCATATGATGGTAAGTGGCATATTTATTATCAACTTTCAGGGTTAAGATCGCAATGCTGCATATTTATATTACCTCGTGGTATATGAAGTATTTTTAAACTATAAAATGTAGTCGAAATACTGACTTCAATACGACTAAAATGGAGAAGCATTGCGAAAATAAGTCTGAATCAGTAAGGAATCCTTTCCGTCATTTCTATTAGGCTCTGTTACAATTATCATCGAAATAAATGATTAAATCAATTTTTTTTATTGAATCATAATATATTCAGAAAGCCAAAGTAGCAAAAACTTGCAAAATAATGAAACATTCCAAATTAAGGGGAAAAACTCAACGAGAGGAAAAAAAACGAGAGTTCTACCGACGGAAAGAATCTTTCAATAGGCAGAAAAAAAAGTCAAAGTTTACACAGGAATACCCAGATAAAACAGTCTACTATGCTAACTGTCTTACGTTCTTCGATAGATAACGGTATAGCCAAAAAAAATTTTGCGTGATGTGATTATTGCAATTACTAATTGACATTCCAAGTAGCCGTGTGGTAACGGTGTGAGGAGATGCCACCGCTTGCCACCTCTCTGATGTCGCGGTGACTAAGACCCTTGAATGGAGTCATTGCCGCAATCGAGATCTTTCTTTAGATATCAAATCAATAGAGATCTTTCTTTCATATATATAATCATATCGAAACATAGCAGATGAAAACAATGCAGAATGATCCTCCTTACAGGAGAGGCCAATGACCTATAGTGGACTATTGCAGTTCTCTTAGTCGGGAAACGCGCAAACAGAGAAAATCGCTGGACGCTAACAAGACAAAAACCCTAGTTTTTTATATTACACTAAATTGGATTATACAGATTTTCTAGGATTTTAACCTTGGTCCCGTTAATATATGTGACAAGTATACTTACAACTAAGCCAATCGATATATAAACAAATGTGTGTGACCGTGATTGCAATCACACAATTACTTTAAGGATTTTATAAATAAATATCTTCACACATATTCCCAATACTGGGGCAGACAGAGATAGTGACAATTAAGTGTTCTCGACCTACTTTTCATCGAAGCCAGATTGGGACAACTTGACAGGTTAGCCTACGTTAGTGTCAAGTCAACGGTACAGTATTCTTTCGTAGATAAATATTTATATATAAATATGAACATCCATGACTCGAGTACGAACAGCTCAAAATCCGTCTCGCGGGATTCGAACCCAAAACCCTATAGAGTCAAAGTGTTAGTTTTCTTCATTTCTTCGCAATCTATCTGAATGAAAATATCTAATATTTCAATATATATTTCCTTGAAACCTAAACTTATTTAACTTCAGCTGTAATTCGATTCTATTTACATATATATAAATATTACTACCTCAATGCAGTATACCAGAACGTGTCTTAATAGAGGCAACATTGCATACGTGAGTGACGGCCAGATTTCCTTATCGTCTCAGATTTTTACAACTTTTGATACAAAGTAAAACACAAGAAACATGTTCTATCATCTTGTGATCAAATCATTCAATTTAAAAAGAAATTTCTGGAAACAACTCAAGAAACAAATGTTTTGAATCGCATTTTAGTGGTATTCGGACATTCGGCCATCCTCAGGGTTAACCTGGGACTTCAGAGGTGGCTACACCGCGGCGTTCACCGGTCCACAGACGCCGTTAAGATGGTAATATAAATAGATAAATACCTTCACGCGATTCCCAATACAGGGTTAGACAGACAGTACATCGGTACAATGTACTTACATATACATTTAAATAAATAAAGAAAGAAAGAAGTTTATCTTTTATTCATATGTTTATGATGATAATACCTTAATTGTGTACCTACATTCTGGCAAATAAACGATATTATATTATTATTATTATTATTATTATATAAACATCACTGAAGTCTGTTTGGGACCCCAAAGTAAGTAGGTAAGGCACGAGTTTAATGGAAACAATATATTGCACAGATCTTCTCTAATTAAGAAAATAAGAAAACGAAGAAATATCTTCACAAAAATAACAACGTGTTGTCCAAAAATACTTGATGATTTTACCAAAAATTTTTTTCACTGCAATCTCCTACAAATTACTTTTACTAAATAATTATCCTATCAGAGTCAAGGTCGATTGGTGTCATCTAATGATATTATATTTGGAAACATTATAGTGAATTGCTTAATTTATCTCAGGAGAAATCAATTAAACTAAGAACATTGTGCATGCATCAAAATGATTACTTAGATTTCGATTTTTTTCCATTAAACAATGGTCATGTTTCGGCAAAAAGTATTATTCACATTATTTAGAGACTTAAAATACTGATATAATTAATGTGAAAGTTTATATGATTTTTACAAAATCAAGTTTACTTAATCATGCAAAAAAGGCTGTGGGAATTTTAATAATATTTGGTACACATGTAGTTTATAAGCTGATTAATTCAGAACATCTTTAATCCCGAAAGAATGTACGGTCCATAAGAAATGGCAAAGAAAAGAAATAATAATAAATAAATGCATAGATAGAGACAACATCTCATACATTGCTTTCACTCCAAAGCAGCTAAACCTCTTGTGTAATGAAATGTAGAAATGGTATTTTTTTACAATATACGGGAATCGAACCGATTACCTCAGAGCTGGCGACACCACGTGTCTATAACAAACGCTCAAACAAAAACCTAATAGTTAATCTCACTATATTATTATCGCCTCATAAATCTTCAAACTTCGTAGGTTCTTTATCATTAAGTATTGTGTCATGATAGCCAAGTGATTGGGTGGTCGGAATTCGAGTCAAGAGACTCAAGTTCGATTCCCTGGAGGTAGGCTGTACGTACTAATAAGTTTTTTTTTCAAACAAAACTTATTTACGATCTATATCGGACTTAAGACGGCAACAGGCTCACCGCATGCCATGTCATCCTAAAATAGGCTACTTTGAGATATGGGTCGAAGTGACTAAGCCATCTGGATGGCTTCCCCTGTATTGGGAAATGTGTGAGGAAGCATCCGTAATGATAAAAAGTTATAAAGGCGGAGCTTCAAGTGCATTAAAATTTATATTATTTATTTATATACTATTTATTTATATACTTATATATTATTTATATATTATTAATGCTGAGTTTAAATCTACTGACACTGACGAGATTCGAACCCGGGTCCTCCGACGTACCGTAGCGACGCTTTCGCCACCGAGCAACCGTATATTAGGTGCAAGAATTAACTTATCTGACCCGATAGCCGAGTTCGTAGTAACCCTTTCTTTGCATCTAAGAGTTGTGAGTTCGAGACCCGCGGGTGTATGTATAAATATATTGTAACCTTAGCTTGGACATTAAGACGGCGATGGGCTCACCACCAGTCTCATGGTTTCAAATAAGCTTGCGATGAAAAGTGGATCGTAAGGACATTGTCTAAACCTCTGTCTAATCCAAGTACATATAATTACGTGAAGACATAAAACAACTGATCTAGACGCGATTCGAATCATCATCTTTTTGTCCTAGCAAGTCACGATAGCTGAGTGGTTGGATGGTCGGAATTTCGAGTCAAGAGACCCAAGTTCTATTCCAAGGTGGCAGGCTCGTACCAATGGGTTTTTCAAAAAACTTATGTACGAAATATATCTTTGGCTTGGACATAAAGACGGCGACGGGTTCACCACCTGTCACGTTGTCCCGAAAAATGTCTTCGGTGCAAGGTGGGTCGAAGGGACTTAATTGTCTAGACTAGACCTCTGTCTACCCCTGTATTGGGAATTGCGTGAAGATATTTATTTATCTTTTTGTCTCTTCAACTTGTCGACTCTAAGTATCTTTTAACTTACTTCCTTTCTAACATCGCTAGATAAAAAATACTTTATAATTAAAAAGAATAATTACATATTCACTAGAGAAAGGTCTTATTGTAAGCAACAATATAATGTTATGCTCATAAAAATTAATTGTCTCGTCTAAGTTAAACATAGACAAATACACAGAAATTTATTGAAATAAAAAAAATCACTTGCAATTTTTAACAGACACAAAAAAATATATATATATCTTCACGCCATTCCCAATACTTCGAGGTAGAAATGTCGTCGGTGAAAAGTTCTAAAGGACTTAATTACCCTATTGTGCTATTGGACATAATTGACCTCCGTCTACAAAAAAAAAAAAATAGAGTGCTACAATAAATATTATATAATCGGGACACCAAGTCAGCTGTTAGCGTCTGCCCAACAGCAGAATCAAGCCAAAGAATAAAAAATTGTTATAACAAAAATTCTTAACCCCTTTCCAAAATTGAGGATATCCCGCATTTGTTTATAAGAATAAATAATTTACTAAAACATATGATACACGCTAAAGAATAAAACCTATAAATACACACACAGAACACACAGAATCCCTAATACCTTCAAAATAAATAAAACGTACAGGAATTAGAAGCAGCTCGCACCAGCTCCTCGAGATTTCCGGTGAGCCAGGGTGGCAGGAGTTGACCGATATCTGCCAGGGTGTCTCCGTCGGCCGCCGCCAGGAGCGTGGCACATAGCAACGCAGCCACCGCGGAGCACAGCATCGCACCGCACCGTATCGTGGGAGTGGTGCATAGTCACTGCGCTTCACTACCGCCACCACCCAACACCGCCACCCTTGATCTTCACTCCGCCGTTTGTAAACACGCTGACGTCACCTTACGTAATGCTCGAGCGATCTTATTCATAACACCGTTGGCAAGACGTTAGATTATTATAAAATCTAATACATCTTATGGCATGTCACGATAGCTGAGTGATTGGGTGGACGAATTTGAGGTCGAAATTCGTGTCAAGCGACCCGATCAATCCCTGGCAGGCTCGTAAAAATGTGTTTATTAAAAAATACTTATGTACGATTTATATCGTTGGCTTGGACATAAAGAAAGCGACTTGCTTACTACATGTCACGTTGTCTCAAAAAATGTCTTCTGTGGAAGGTGGGTCGAAAGGACTTAATTGTCCAGAACTCTGCCTACCCCAGTATTGGGAATGGCGTGAAGATATTTTTAAGCTGTATCTCTATAGTGGGCTTCAACTTATGCCTATGCTCTTCCCGTGGGTGTCGTCAAAAGCGACTAAGGCTTTTCGCTTTGAGAATGCCATTGTCTCCTGACAGAAGGCGGGATCATACCTAATATATTAAATTTTACTACGGAACGCTTGGCGAGCGGTTTGACGATCGCAGTACAACACAACTCGTACCTCAGATGTGGCGGTCTAATTATTTTCGACTGGTATTTTTAGAAATGGCTAACCCGCCCTCTGTCGATTTCCATAACGATATTCAAGCCGATATTTACCCTTAGCCGCTTTTTCTGACAACCACGGTAAGATAGGTGGTAGTAAAATTCTTACTACGAAGATACCCGACAGAGCAGTAGAGAGAGGTCTAGACATTTAAGTCCATTCGACCCATCTTTCACCGAAGACATTTTTGGCACTACGTGACAGATGGTGGGAGAGAGACAGAGAGAGAGAGAGAAATGTTACAATGACGTCAAATTAATACCGCTTGTATATCGGGATAGCGGCTTATCAGTTGTAACGGTTCATTCTATAACTGTTTGTCCTGTCGTTAATACTTATAAAGTATTAGGCAATTAAATATCCCATGTAGGGCAAAGGCTTCCGTTCAGATGGAGCCGAAATAAATCCGCCGGTATGAGTTGATGAACTTTGTATATCTGCTAGCGGTTGACCGCGGCTACGTCTAAGTTATTAGTAAATTATTAAATAAAAATTCTTCTTTTTTTAAACTACTTTTTTTTTGGTTTAAAAATATACATTACAGGCAACCTTAGCCCAAACCATGCCGAAATGCAAAAACTTTAAAATCGACCCTGAACATAGATAAGAGCGTAGCCACGGCACGGCTAACGTCGCGGATTCGAATCCAGCTCGTGACAGGCGATATTTCTCTTTTTTAATTCTCTATTATTCTTTTAAAATTGATTTAACCTTTAATACTTCAGCGCGTATGTATTATAACAATAATACGTTATATGAAGTTAATACATTCGTATAAAATATATAATGAGGGCTTTTTTATTTATTTTATTTGAAGACTTATTTTGGCGATAAAAAAAACTGGTCACATCAATTTATTCAATAAAAGTGTACAAAACATCCGAACGCTGTAAAAATGTCCAATTTGATTAACATGTACATTACATATGTATCACTAGGAAGTAAACAAAAGTTGTCATGAAACTACGTCAAATATTTACTGTTCGTGTCTTCAAGATACAGCTTAAATAAAAAGAGGTGAAATATTATAGGAAGATATTTTTGGCACAACGTGACAGGTGGTGAGCCCATCGCCGTCTCTTTTTCCAAGCAAAGGATATGAACGCTTTTGATCCCCAGGTGGCAGGCTCGTACCAATGGGTACGAGCCTGCCATCAGGGGCTCGAACTCGGGTCTCTTAACTCGAAATTCCAACAACCCAACCACTCGGCTATCGTGACTATAATGCCAATATTCTCTTTTTAAAATATGATGAGTAATAATGATCAAGCATGATTTCGGATTAAAGTATACTTCAGTTAAACTAACAGTTACATATCACGGCGTTGCCTCGAACCCTGCGAAAGGTTGAACGTTGTTTGACACAAAAGCAAAGCCTTCTCTAATCTTTGTATATATTGTGTCTTTAAAAGGTCATCTACAGTAATGAGGAATCTAAGTAATTGAACTTAAAGGAGGTTTTCCATTAAATAGCTCCAAAATGGCTATATAAACAAAATAATTTATTTCAGGTTACAGAGTATTGATATAATTAACTTAAAACTGTAACTTTTATAATTGAGATAGTAAATATTTAAAAACATAATTTAAAAAACAACATTTTTAAATAAATAAACTAAAATTGGAAAGAAACTGAAATTTGGTCTCCATTTAATTCATTGTTATCATCAATTAGTTTTAAACATAAAATGTATTAAAGGCGGGCGACTGCTTGCGAATTTATTAATTAATTTATTGGTTTGTTTATTTATTCATTTATTTATTTATTTTTCTATATATGGCTCCGTCAGAATACCAGCGTTGTAGTTGTGACAGCATGACTGCAACAATGTGCTGAGTCGGAGGCCTTTTTTTTGCTGCAACCCAATGATTAATTTTGAAAATTGTAGTTGTCTTTTTTCTGTGTTAAGTTTTAATATTTTATGTCATAATTTATTTCTGGTTGTAGCGATAAATAAACTTCTTTCTTTCTTTCTTTCAAATTCATCGAAGAATTTATTCATCGAAGAAATTATTTTTATTAGATTAAATATTTATTAATCCGAAAATGGACAGGAGCATCTGAGGTGCGAGTGGTCTGGTACTGCGATCGCCAATCCGCTTGTTAAACGAGGAGACAAATTTTCCCTATGGGAAAGGATCTATATCGTGCAGTGGTCTTTAACAGGCTGTTATATGTATATATGTTGTGTCATATAGTTAAACTACAACCTCAAAAATACTTGTCAATCATGCATTGGCTATTGTATATTTTACAGAGATTGTTAGACAACGAATTATGTTTTCGTTTTAATTTATCCAAAAAAAAACACCGAAAATTTACGTTAAACATAATTGTTCAAAAAAAGTGCGTCGGGGGAAAAAGGTGCAAAATATAGTAGTCTCTTTAGATTTTTTGTTAAAAACATACAATTTAAGCATCTAGATAACCACTGGTGGACATTCACTGGTGACCAGCTTTTATTTTATGTGTAAATATTGTATACCTCCGGTTACCTGCACTCACCAGACGAAACGCAGAAGTTAGACTTCTACTTCACGCCGGTATTCTGTGAGGTATACAATATGGTGGTACTTCCCCCGTTCGAGTCGGCCCATGCAACAACAAAAGCTGATGCGTGGCTCTGTTACAGTTACTTAATTAGGTTGTACTATGGTAATTAGCTTCTTATTTCTGTGTTACATATGTCATATTCCAAACAATTGTTGAAACAATTACAAAAACTTATATGCAAACATATCATAAATCACTCGTTAAATCCCGGAACGGAGCTAGTCATATCTACTAATATTATACTCACAATTTTATAATTCATTTCATACGTCGATTAAATATTTATAAAATATCCATCAAACAATTGAAGGCTTGGATAGAACGCAGGGTTGTGCAATGGCAGACTCTGACCCTGTTTCACCTTCACCTTCAAATATTTTTCATGCGCAATCTACGACGTTAGAGGCACGCAGTAAGATGTCGATATCGACATGACGTGGATAAACACAATAATGCTCAGGTATCATACGAAGCGTTTAAATCATCAAATCTCTCTCTGTATTTAGACGTGATGACTAATGCTTGATATCGAATTAATGTATTAATATATTTTTTTATCTTCACGCATTTTCTCAAAAATGTTTATTAATAATAGATAAAAATCCTCACGCAATTCCCAAAACAGGGGTAGACAGAGGTCTATTGTAGACATTTAAGTCCCTTCGACACACCTTCCACCGAAGATATTTCGGGACAAGTAATCAAAAGATCCGAAAGTAAGCCGGTGAAAAGTGGGTTCAAAGGACTTAATTTTCTAGACCGAATAAACAGTAAAAATGTCTTCGGTTCTTGTCTTGTCTAGACTGCTTTATACCCCAATATTGGGAAATTTATAACAAACAAACAAATATATCATGTATGCGTTCAGTTAGCCTCATATAATAATCTATATATTTTATCAATGCTCGTAAGAAGTAAACTCCAGTCCTGTGTCAAACATCCGTAACAGCAGCAGCAGCTTCGAATAAACTCTATTTATTTGAAGCTAGCGAAGTCACGATAGCCGAGTAGTTCGGTGTTCGGAATTTCGAGTCGAGAGACCCGAGTTCGATCCCCAAGTGGCAGGCTCGTACCAATGAGTTTTTCAAAGACTTATGTACGAATTACATCGTTGGCTTGGACATAAAGACTGCGACGGGCTCACCACCTGTCACGTTGTCCCGAACATGTCTTCGGCGGAAGGTGGGTCGAAGGGACTTAATTGTTTAGACTAGACCTCTGTCTACCCCTGTATTGGGAATTGCATGAAGATATTTATTTATTATTTATTATTTTTTCACAGTATTGAAACGATTAAGATTCAATGTCGTATAGATTTAATTTACTGAGCGCCACGAAAATACCATAATGGAGGCGCAGTACGTAGAGTATTCGTCGGAATTTCTATTTATAATGTATATTATGATTTTTGTTTATGATGTATATTATAATGTATATATGTACGTGGCCTTGACTCAAGTTGTCGGTTTTTTTACACTGTAAAACATTTCAAATGTATCTGATCACGACTAAATTTGATCCACAGAAATCGCACTCGGGTTTTTCGACTCGAATTCCGATCACCCAACCACTCGGCTATCGTGACTGGCTGTTACCTTCGCCTAAGCGCTCCAAAGCGGGTTGGCGGTATATTGTTGTTCAAACGCATAGCATTCCTCACGATAGCCCCCTAGATAGATAGATAGATGATAGATAGATCTATGTTCTCCGAACAAGTCGTGTTAATTCATGCACTAAAAATTGTTATGAAAAATTTTAGTGGTAGTGTTCGTATCTGGATCACACTTACACTTTGGACTTAGTCCTCCAGCGCTCTGATCTCCAGGCCTATTACACCACTTATTCTTAAATCTACTTACATCATCCTACGCATAACTTACCAAGTCAATGTTAGCTCACGACTTGAATACGCATTCTTTCGCACCGGCCATCACGGACACCCGAAGCATATATAACTGGCATTAAATGCCAAAACACCATTGATAATGCCATAAACGAACCGTCCGTTAGTCGTTAACATTATCGTCGGCATCAAAACAAAGAATTGTGTAACTTCGACACGTCGTACCACACTTCCTAGTGGAGTGAAGTGTTCAAAAAAATGAAACAAAAACTACTGTGATTATATATTGCAGTTCACACAAATACACACAAACAAACACTACAATTTACGTAACTACGAAGCAGGAAATATGCAAAATCATTGTTATTGAGATGTCAGTTTCCACGAAAAAACTAAATGCACATATAATTACTTCAGCCGTCTGAGTAAATAAAATAAGAACAAGAAAAAAGACCTAAAATATCCAATAAATATCTTCGAATATATTCGCAATACTAGGGAAGACAGATAAGACAGTTAAGTCCTTCCGAGTAACCTTTGATTAAAGTCTATTTGGGGCTATGTGACAGGTGGTGGACACCGTTACCACACGGTATAAAAATCACGTGGTTACATCGTAAAAAAATTATCAACAACTTCTTCCTTTGTATATCCCGAATACGCACCCCCATTATTACCGTGGCAAAAAAGGTAAGTTTTAAAAATGCAAATGGCTACCGACAAATGGCGATATAATGATCTCGAAAAATGCTCTGGTATTTTTAAAGCAGAGTGATGAAGTGCAGCAGCGTCTAAGGCGCAAAGTATCTGGCACAGCGATCGCCAAACCGCTTGTCAAGCGTGGCGATTATGGCAAATTCTCTTTACAGCAGAAACCAATGTCCTGCTGTGAACTTAAATGAGTTGTTATGTATATATGTACGTATTCTATAAATAAATAAATATCTTCACGCAATTCCCAATACGGGGGTAGACAGTGGTCTAGTCTAGACAATTAAGTCCCTTCGACCCACCTTTCACCGAAGATATTTTCGGGACAACGTGACAGGTGGTGAGCTCGTCGCCGTCTTTATGTCCAAACCAACGACATGATTCGTACATAGGTTTTTGAAAAACCCATTGCTACGAGCTTTCCACCTGGGGTTCGAACTCGGGTCTCTCGACTCGAAATTCCGACCACGCAACCACTCGGCTGTCGTGACTTTTAAATGTACGTATTCGTATCTTAAATTATACTGGACTCAATCGAGATTCGTATTAACGACTCTGTAGAGCATTATTAAGGCAGCTATTCATCTACATCTGACACCAAATTATTCCGTTAGCAGAACTAAAAGCGGTTCAAAATACACTCTGAGAATACAAAGTGCCAGGTAAATGTAAATACATAAGAGGTAAGAAGAAGAAAACAAGCAGGGGGACATTGAACTACGATCCGGTTGTATTTAAATAAAACGCATTTGTGCCAGCGTAACAGAAAATAAAATAAAAACGAAGTTAAAAAGGAGTCAAGGTAAGTCGAGATGGTTTTTCTATATTGACCCGTCCGGGAATCGAACCCGGGACTACACAGACGTCGACACCTTGAAAACCGTTTACGCCACTCGTCCACGGAGGTCGTCATTATAAAAGTTTAGAATAAAAAACATCACTAAGAGCCTTCCACCTGGGGATCGAACAAAGATCTCTCGACTCGTATTCCGATCACCCAATCTAACGGCTATAGTGACTAAACCTACCAATTAATCATGGTCATCCAGATGAGTTAGAGAAAAAATTAACTAAAAATCTATGCAAATGACGTTTAATGTAACACGGAACTGCCACCGAGACCTTGGCGAGGAAGCGCGCGTCATGATTACTTCAATGCATCAGGGTGACTACAATTTCAGAATTACTTGAACTCTCCTGATATTGATTACGATGTCAAATGTAATGTAATAAAGTCACGATAGCCGTGTGGTTGGGTGGTCGGAATTTCGAGTCAAGAGACCCGAGTTCGATCCCCAGGTGGCTGGCTCGTACCAATGGATTTTTCAAAAACTTATGTACGAATTATATCGTTGGCTTGGATATAAAGACGGCGACGGACTCATCACCTGTCACGTTGTACCGAAAATATCTTCGGTGGAAGGTGGGTCGAAGGGACTTAATTGTTTAGACTAGACCACTATTTACCCCTGTTTTAGAAATTGCGTGAAAATATTTTTTTTTAATATAAGCAATATCTTCACGCCATTCCCAATACTACTTGACAGGTGATGAGCCCGTCACCGTCTTTATGTCCAAACCAACGACATGATTCGTACATAGGTTTTGAAAACCCATTGGTACGAGCCTGCCACTTGGGGATCGAACTCGGGTCTCTCGACTCGAAATTCCGACCACCCAACCACTCGGTGGTCGTGACTTTACAAACAGTGAAGATATAAAAATATTATAGACATCGTGTACAACATGGCAACCCTAAACGCACGCGTGTGATCTTCATTTGCATAACGTATTATTTAAGATCGGGGTCAGGTTCGTACACGAGTTCATGAGACGCAACGGAACCCGGGACCGGTTTTGTTTGTACTCAAATATCTTAAAACGGAAGGCTTTTATGTTTATTTAATTACTATCTGTTTTCTTAATAACTCATTATTAAATTACACTATGTACAAACTTGTGTACGGACACCTTGTACAATGTACAAGTAAACTAAAATATAATATAGTAGCGTAAACCACCCGTGGTTGAAGTGGAATCTTCAGAATATGAAGATATACTTCATTATCAATCTCAGCAGCGACAAAATTTTAGTATTTGTTGAAGTCTATTTACTAAAGTCACTTTCTCTGTATAGTCTATCTCTATTATGGCTTATTAAATTTTGTCTCTTTTGTTGTTTGACTTTCTCGTTTCATCGAGTTTCAAAAAGATGATAAAGAAGAATTCATCAGAAAATCTTATAATTTCTTTGGGTGGAAGTCCTGAAATAGGTAAACAGTTTACATCGTATATTTTAAAGATTTAAATGGTGCAACCAATGTTCAAAATTATAGTTCAATTTTAAGTTATTTTGTTTTAATATTTTATATTATAACTAAGATTTTGGTTGTAGTGATTTTTTTTCTTGTAGCGATAATTTGTTCTTTCTTTCTTTCTTTCTATATCAAGTTCGGCGTTCTTTTCTATTCTTCTTCTCCTTTTTGTGCCTTTATACTACTGGCAGTTGGCGGTCAGTTCCTTGAAGCTCCCTCTATCCATGGCCAGGCAAAACAGTTCTTCAACAGAGGTGATTTTCAGCAGAAATCATTTTTATGATCTCTGTTGATCAATTTTCAATATTCAACATCACATTTTTCAACAGAAATTATATTACCTAGATTTTCTGTTGTTATAAATTTGCATGTCATTATTATATTTAAATAAATAATATAAATATCCTCACGCAATTCCCAGGGGTAGACAGAGGTCTAGTCAAAGACAATTAAGTCCCTTCGACCCACCTTTCACCGAAGATATTTTCGGGACAACGTGACAGGTGGTGAGCCCGTTGCCGTCTTTATGTCCAAGCCAACAATATAATTCGTACATAGGTTTTAGAAAAACCCATTGCTACGAGCTTTCCACCTGGGGTTCGAACTCGGGTCTCTCGACTCGAAATTCCGACCACCCAACCACTCGGCTGTCGTGACTTTTAAATGTACGTATTCGTATCTTAAATTATACTGGACTCAATCGAGATTCGTATTAACGACTCTGTAGAGCATTATTAAGGCAGCTATTCATCTACATCTGACACCAAATTATTCCGTTAGCAGAACTAAAAGCGGTTCAAAATACACTCTGAGAATACAAAGTGCCAGGTAAATGTAAATACATAAGAGGTAAGAAGAAGAAAACAAGCAGGGGGACATTGAACTACGATCCGGTTGTATTTAAATAAAACGCATTTGTGCCAGCGTAACAGAAAATAAAATAAAACGAAGTTATAAAGGAGTCAAGGTAAGTCGAGATGGTTTTTCTATATTGACCCGTCCGGGAATCGAACCCGGGACTACACAGACGTCGACACCTTGAAAACCGTTTACGCCACTCGTCCACGGAGGTCGTCATTATAAAAGTTTAGAATAAAAACATCACTAAGAGCCTACCACCTGGGGATCGAACAAAGATCTCTCGACTCGTATTCCGATCACTCAATCTAACGGCTATCGTGACTAAACCTACCAATTAATCATGGTCATCCAGATGCGTTAGAGAAAAATTAACTAAAAATCTATGCAAATGACGTTTAATGTAACACGGAACTGCCACCGAGACCTTGGCGAGGAAGCGCGCGTCATGATTACTTCAATGCATCAGGGTGACTACAATTTCAGAATTACTTGAACTCTCCTGATATTGATTACGATGTCAAATGTAATGTAATAAAGTCACGATAGCCGAGTGGTTGGGTGGTCGGAATTTCGAGTCAAGAGACCCGAGTTCGATCCCCAGGTGGCTGGCTCGTACCAAGGATTTTCAAAACTTATGTACGAATTATATCGTTGGCTTGGATATAAAGACGGCGACGGACTCATCACCTGTCACGTTGTACCGAAAATATCTTCGGTGGAAGGTGGGTCGAAGGGACTTAATTGTTTAGACTAGACCACTATTTACCCCTGTTTTAGAAATTGCAGTGAAAATTTTTTTTTTAAATATAAGCAATATCTTCACGCCATTCCCAATACTACTTGACAGGTGATGAGCCCGTCACCGTCTTTATGTCCAAGCCAACGATATAAATCGTACATAGGTTTTGAAAAAACCCATTGGTACGAGCCTGCCACTTGGGGATCGAACTCGGGTCATTCGACTAGAATTTCTATCAGCCAACCACTCGGTGGTCGTGACTTTACAAACAGTGAAGATATAAAAAATATTATAGACATCGTGTGCAATATGGCAACCCTAAACGTACGCGTGTGATCTTCATTTGCATAACGTATTATTTAAGATCGGGGTCAGGTTCGTACACGAGTTCATGAGACGCAACGGAACCCGGGACCGGTTTTGTTTGTACTCAAATATCTTAAAACAGAAGGCTTTTATGTTTATTTAATTACTATCTGTTTTCTTAATGACTCATTATTAAATTACACTATGTACAAACTTGTGTACGGACACCTTGTACAATGTACAAGTAAACTAAAATATAATATAATAGCGTAAACCACCCGTGGTTGAAGTGGAATCTTCAGAATATGAAGATATACTTCATTATCAATCTCAGCAGCGACAAAATTTTAGTATTTGTTGAAGTCTATTTACTAAAGTCACTTTCTCTGTATAGTCTATCTCTATTATGGCTTATTAAATTTTGTCTCTTTTGTTGTTTGACTTTCTCGTTTCATCGAGTTTCAAAAAGATGATAAAGAAGAATTCATCAGAAAATCTTATAATTTCTTTGGGTGGAAGTCCTGAAATAGGTAAACAGTTTACATCGTATATTTTAAAGATTTAAATGGTGCAACCAATGTTCAAAATTATAGTTCAATTTTAAGTTATTTTGTTTTAATATTTTATATTATAACTAAGATTTTGGTTGTAGTGATTTTTTTTCTTGTAGCGATAATTTGTTCTTTCTTTCTTTCTATATCAAGTTCGGCGTTCTTTTTCTATTCTTCTTCTCCTTTTTGTGCCTTTATACTACTGGCAGTTGGCGGTCAGTTCCTTGAAGCTCCCTCTATCCATGGCCAGGCAAAACAGTTCTTCAACAGAGGTGATTTTCAGCAGAAATCATTTTTTATGATCTCTGTTGATCAATTTTCAATATTCAACATCACATTTTTCAACAGAAATTATATTACCTAGGGATTTTTCTGTTGTTATAAATTTGCATGTCATTATTATATTTAAATAAATAAATATAAATATCTTCACGCAATTCCCAATACAGGGGTAGACTGAAGTCTAGTCTAGACTTTTAAGTCCCTTCGACCCACTTTCCACCGAAGATATTTTCAGGACAACGTAGGAGGTGTGGAGCCCGTCGCCGTCTTTATGTCTAAGCCAACGATTTAATTTGTACATAGGTTTTTAGAAAAACCCATTGGTACGGCCACTTGAGGATCGAACTCGGGTCTCTTGACTGGAAATTCCGACCACCCAACCACTCTTGACCGTGATGTCATTATTATATATAACATTATGAAATTAACATACAACATCCTGTATATCCCCATTACAAATTTTAAAAATGATAACTCATACACACACTTATATCTTAGCTTATTCAAAAGCTACAGGGATCAACTTATGTCTAATGGCATAGGGGCCTTTAAACATTAAGTATTTAAAAATATACATTTTCTCTCTTTTCATGACAGCTGTTTTTAGGTTTTTTATTTTTTTTCAATGAGCAATGAGTTAACTAAGACTAAGCGAAAACTCGAATATGAAAAAAAGTAAATTTGCAGCCTGTGAATGCCCATTCTTGGGCAACTATTAGAGCAGGGGAAAGTTTTTTACAGTTGCTACATTGAGTTTCATTATCTTTATCGTATCTTATTATATTCATTGATATACATTTTATTTTATACCTATTTGTATGAATGTATGTCGTATGCACATAGTTGAGTATATGTACTGTTTGTATAAATGTAATGTCAATTAAAATTTACAAGTTACCACAATTTATACAAAATGAAAATGATCACCAAAAGTTTTTACTCATTATCTGAATTCCCTGAAGATCAATTTTGAACTGTAAAGAGACTACTTGTTAATTGCGTCCCTTTAATATGTTATTGCAATTGTTATCACTACTTATTATAGTGATGAAATAGATTTTGTTGTTTTAGTTTAAATAATAATGTAACAAAGTTTTATTATTAAGTTAAGATAATAATTAATTAAGTTGAGAATGAGATATAGGTATAGCTTTTTTCCTAATTATATACTTCTATTTACTAATAATATACTATATTTATAACAATAATATATAATAATAAATATAATAATAATCTACTTACTAATATTTATGATAATATAAATTTAGTTTTAAGTAACTATTTATTTTCAGTTTTAACTTTAAGTATAATAATATCATTTTTTATTTTTGTACTTTTTTGTAACTGCCTTCAATGTTTACCCACTACCTTTAGGCTGAGGTAAAACATTGCACGTGAACAGGTTGCTTGTTTAAATGCTAGTGATATAATTTCAATCCTCGGGCCGGCACAACTGAAAAAAAAAATTTTAAGTGTTAAGTTTAAATTGACTACGAGCACGACGGAAATCAGGAATGTCTAGAACAGGTGAATGAAATTGTATACTTGGGGAGTGCGTTTAGTCGGGATGGAAGATGTGATTTAGATGTGGACAGGCGTGTCGCTGCCGGGAACAAAGTCAATGGTGCCCTAACTGCGTTAGTCAAAAGGCAAGGCGTAGTGAAAAGTGCAATACATAACGCAGTGTTGGTACCGACTTTGTTATATGGCAGCGAAACCTGGGTATGCCAGAAGAAGCATAAAAGCAGGTTGAATGCAGTGGAGATGCGATCTCTTCGTAAAATGTGCGGCCTTACCATGGCCGACCGAAAGCGAAACGAAGAGATTCGCAATATGGCAGGTTTGAAAGATGACCTTGTCTCAAAAATGGATAAGGGCGTGCTTCGATGGTTTGGGCACGTTGAGCGAATGAGTGAAGACCGAATGGTGAAGAAAATACATAGCGCGAAAGTAAATATTAAAAGGAGACTAACTTTCGAAGACCTGCTCGAAGAGGGGAGGGTCAAGAGTACTCGGATACCTAGACGTGCATGTATGAAGAAGATGATTAATCTGAAAGAAGCGACAGAAGTATGTAGGGATCGTGACACTTGGCGATCTGTTCTTGTTCTCTCTGGCTACCCCGTCAGGGATTGTGCGTGAAGATAAGTAAGTAAGTAAGCTCGACGGTGAAGGAAAACACCGTAAGGAAACGATATGAAAAATTAATTAAAACATTTACGAGTAGGTTCTGCTTTCATTAGTGTGCATTAAAATCGATGAGTCCAGTGTTCATGCCACACGGCGCTGTGCAGACGCGCACGATATGTAGCGTGCCAATGCCACAGATAATACCTGCCATTATGTTGTTTCAATAGCAACCAGGTCAGCAGTAGCAACCTAGTGATGATACTGGACAATTAATGCGCACAGACATATTATTTTTTGTTGTATAGTGTATATAAATTGTAGCTTGTATTGTTTGACGATCTTCGTGGACGAATGAGTTATACACCGGTTTTAATTTTTCATCGTGTCGCTAGCTCTGAGGTTCAGAGTTTAATTTCCGATGGGGACAAGGTAGAAAACACTTTTCCTACTTTTTCTCGGGTCTGGGTGTTTGTGGCACCTTAGTTCTTTATCATTCCATAACACAAGTGCTTTAGCTGCTTACTTTGGGATCAGAGCAATGTATGTATTGTTGTAATGTGTGTATCTATTTATACAATTGTAGATGACATATGTTTGATATATGCACACGTATATATTTTGATTAGGTAGTGTTTCTAACTAGTGAACCGCGCGGTTCCATAGAGTCAGATTACAATGATAATATTTGCATGTCAGTTTTATTCTCTAATTTTCTTACAGATATAAAATAATATGTAATAATAAATACATCTGTACATAGATAGGAACATCATGTGCATTGCTCTGATCTCACAGTAAGCAAGTTAAAGCATTTGTGTTATCGAATGTGATGCAGAAGAGCAGTAACAAACATGTAGAAAATACATTAATACACTTTTTAAAACTTAAAACTTGAAAATATATTTTTTACATTTTCTCGGGCGTGGTGTTTGTGCTAGGTTCCTTCGTAGTTTCTGTTTTTAAAACACACTTGCTTTAGCTACTTATTTTAGGATTTGTGATGTTGTCCCTTTCTAGGAATGTATTTATTTATTTATATGTTCTCGTCTGGTTGAGTTTATATACTTATAAAGATACGATAAATAAATAAAATATCAAAAAATATGTTATAAATACCAATATTAAGACCCAAGCAGACGGAAGCCACGACAGAAACCATACGGCGGAGGGTTAACGTTATTATTATTATTGTGCCTGTGCTTCAATACAACCGGAAAACCAAGAAAAAATATCAACACATATTGTTTATTTCAACATCACAATAATGAGGAATAGAACTAAAACATATGTTTAAAAATAAAACGGATAAAGAAATGGAGTAAAATAATAACAACAAGCTATCACATCTTTACATAAATTCACAAATAAATAACGCTCTGTGATGAGCCGGCTGGCAGTAGATATGACAGAGGCGCCACTATGGCGAGCTCTTCGAAAATTTACATACTTTTCTTATTCGTTGGTGTTTGGTGCAACCCTATTACTATAAAGGTAAGTCTCCCAGTGTGATTGCGGCGGTGTAATATACCGAACCCTTTCTTCGTATAGCTATCGTAAGAGATGATATGTGAATAGAAATTGCAATAATCACGATAGCCGAGTGATTGGGCGACTCGATTTCGAGTCAATAGACCTGAGTTCGATATCCAGGTTGTAGGTTCGTACCATTGGGTTTTTCACAAACTTATGTACGAATTAATCGGCGACGGGCTCACCACCTGTCACGTTGTCCCGAAAATATCTTCGGTGGAAGGTGGGTCAAAGGGACTTAATTGTCTAGACTTGACCTCTGTCTACCCCAGTATTGGGAATTGCGTGAAGATATATTTTTTTTATGGACGAATTATCTTATTAATCATTGGCTTGGACATAAAGAACGCAACGGACTCACAACCAGCCACGTTGTCCCAATATACGTCTTCGGTGGAAGATTCGGTGAAATGCCTTAGTTTTCTTGACCTCTGTCTACTACAGTGTTGGTGCAGCTTTTGGTGCTATGCCAGGAAGAGACTATTTGCTTCTTTGTTATACTAGTGATAATCTAATACCAACAAACCAACCAGCTCAAACTGAGGTAGAGATCTAGACAATAAAGCTATCTATGTATTTATTTAGTACGCAAATAATACATTTAATGAATAATTTTTCCACCAGATCACAACGGAACCTACAAGAACCATAGTAACAGAAGCCACCAAAGCGGTCCCAGAAGAAACGTTTACAACGAGATCGTGGAAGATAGAAGACTACACGGCCAGTGACTACAGCCCCCCGACGTTGGCATCAGCACTCACAGTCATTCAGAATGAGATTGAAGAAATTGCGAGCAAGGTGGAGCAAATTGTTATACCGCTCAGCTGCCCTGATACTGGGTTATTGAGAATTATCTAAAAGATTTTAGGTATGAATTAAAGTTAAACTTACTTTGAAAACATGGGATACTCTACTGCTGAATATTCAGCCTAAAAAGGTGGCAATCATGATAGCCCTAGACTTATAGGACGTAGTGCTGTGTGAAGCTGGAATACTTTAACCATTTCTTGTTTGGACTTTTCATTTCGAATAGGAAAAAGAAAACTTCTGACTAAATTCAAACAATTCAGTCATGAGAGTTGTATAGAGGAAACAGCGAAACCGTGTGGTAAAACTATAAGAATATTGCTTCTTCTTTTCTTTCCGCTGGTGTCGTAAGAGAAAACTGAAGGACAAGCTTTGAAAATTCTGTTGCATATGCATCCAAATATTTAAAATTCTATTTTTGACACATAAACTAGAGGCATGTTCCTGACACTGGCAGTGTCATAATATAATATATTGAAACACACAAAACCTAATTCATAACCCTTATTTATTCTTTACGTCGCCCAGGGATGACTGAAAGATGTCATAAGACTGCCCGTTCATTGTTGCCTTTAGAGTAAGATATAATGTAACATAAGAATAAGATAAGTCACGATAGCCGAGTTGTTGGGTGGTCGGAATTTCGAGTCGAGAGACCCGAGTTCGATCCCCAGGTGGCAGTACCAATGAGTTTTTCAAAAAACTTATGTACGAATTTCATCGTTGGCTTGGACATAAAGGCGGCGACGGGCTCACCACCTGTCACGTTGTCCCGAAAAATATCTTCGGTGGAAGGTGGGTCAAAGGGACTTAATTGTCTAGACTTGACCTCTGTCTACCCCTGTATTGGGAATTGCGTGAAGACATTTTTTTTTATTTTTTATAAGAATAAGAATAAGATGAAACATCTAAACTAAAATTAAAAAGTGTGAAGTCATGATAGCCAAATAGGGTTATCAGAATTCGAGTTAAGAGGCCCGAGTTCGATCTTATAGCAATGAGTTTTTTCAAAAAACTTTTGTAAGATTTATGTCGTTGGCTTGGCTTATTTACAAAAAATTGAGCATAATATATATTACCACAAAAATTTCAATAATGTATCATAATTACTCACAAAAAAGTCGTGAAAATTATGTCATTATAATTTTTGTTTAAATCAGTCAATCAGAATCACGATAAAAATCAAAATAAATATCTTAATAAATGCGACGCCGGGGCCCTAGTCATCAATAAATCAATTGCCACTAATTAAATTGTCATCACAGATAACCCAGGAAGTGACGAGAACAACAGCAACAGAAGTCACCGGAAGCGACACCGGAGTCGTCACCGAAAAACTGGCTACCACCGTACCGTGGAGTTTTGACGAGTACACGTCGCGAGCCGAAGAGGGATCTGATCCCTGGAACTTCTACGACTACACCTCCCGAGGATATGCCCCGTCTACGTCAACATCCACTGCATCTGTTATACAGGACGAGCTATTGGCACTGAAGAAAGTGGCGCAAATTCTTGTCTTACTTGGCGAGCAGGTGAGTAAAAATGTTTAACTCTTCACCATGACCTCTACGATGACGTTTAGACGCTATTAATAATTTTACACAAAAAAAAATAGGATCTCTTCCTCCTATGGGTGTCGTAAGTGGTAAATGTAAACGGTGCAAATCTGAGTCTTTGCAGGAAAACCAATATCTTCGCGCCATTTCCAACACCGGGATAGACAGAGGTCAGGACAATTAAGACCTTTCGACCCACCTTTCACCAAAGATATTTATTAAGACAACGTGACATATGATGAGCCCGTCGCCGTTATTATGAGCCAACAATATAAACATCGTAGGAAAGTCTTTTTTTTTTGACAAAACCTATGGCTGGTTTTTTTTAACTCTAGCTATTTTTTAACTCTAACTATTCAACGTGGAAATGCAGCCAGCATTCTCTGTACTATAAATATAAAGAATATTTTTCTGTTCATTATGTTTTTGTAAATAAAGTATGCGACAATATTCTAATAGTTTAGGCTCAGAATACCATATAGTCACGACATCCAAGTTGTTGGGTGGTCGGAATTTCGAGTCTAAAGAGACCCGAGTTAGATCCCCGGGTGACAGGCTTTTTCAAAAACCAATGGGTTTTTCAAAAACTTATGTTCGAATTATATCGTTGGCTTGGACAGAAATACAGCGACGTGCTCACCACCTGCCACGTTGTCCCTAAAATATCTTCGGTGGAAGGTGGGCCGAAGGGACTTAATTGTCTAGAATAGACCTCTGTACCCTCTCTCCTCCTCCTCCTCTAGACTCTGTGCCTCAGGGGTACCTGTATTGGGAATTGGGTGAAGATATTTTTTTAGAATACAAAAGTTTAGGTAGCGGACTGCGAAGTATTATCTAGGTTGCAGCCCGATATTCCACTATAGTCGTAATCCACTCTTGGTGTAAGCATAACAGCTTAGTTGGGGTTTTCTCAAGAATATTAGTGATATTTGAACAAGAAAATTATGGCGACCTCCGTGGACGAGTGGCAAACACATGAAATTTCTGTGTCGCCAGCTCTAACGTTCGATTCCCTGAAGGGGTAAATGTAGAAAACCACTTTTTCTACATAGTCTCGGTAACTTCATTGCTTCTGATTCCAAAACACAGCAGCTTTAGCTACTTAATTTGGGATCAGAGCAATGAATAATGTATGTATGAATTAATTAAGTATTGCTAGCATTATTACTGACTCTATGTAAAGTACTTCTGTGTTATATTTCAGGTAATTCCTACAATACTGCGAATACCGCCCATTAACAAATGTACGAATGAGATGAAGACAATCAAAGTAAATTTGCGTAAACAATTCAAGAATCGCACACAACCTTGAAATAATAAAATGACAGCATTTTTGTTAATAGATATTAATAAAAATTATTGGCAATGATATTTTTTATTTGCTAGAATGTGGTACAGTGATTTTGAAACATGATTTTGATAATTTGATCCATACTTCTACTGAAAATCTGAAGAAGCTTGTACTCAGTTGTGCTAAAAATTGTACTGAAAAAAATCTTCTACCAATAACTTCTATGAAAAATAAATCAGACGTTAGTAAAGTCGACCCAATACGCGAATTGGTAGTGGCCCTGCCTTCTAACATAAGATTAGAGATTTGGATTGATGAGATTTGATAGAGATTTGATTTGATTTGAATATATAACCGTTAACTTCGATACTAAGACGGCTCACCACCTGATACTTTGTTCGAAATAAGCTTTGGTGAAAGTTTGGTCGACTAGACTTAATTGTCTACCCTGGTATTGGGAACATGCTTGAAGATATAGATATATAGTGATTCTCTGTAACGGCCGATCCGAATTCGGACCTCATAGCTAGCGACACCATGAAAGTATGTACGCCACTCGTCCACGAAGGTCGTCACGAAGCACTTTAAATGAGATGAAAAGAAGAAGAATATGCATAAGAATATTCCACCCCTTTTCTTACCTTGGGCGTCACAAGAAACCGTGATGTTATCACTCCCTACAGATGAAGGAATATCCTGCCAGAAAAATGTAGGTGGGTCGTCAGCAGCAACATCTAAGGTGTGAGGTATCTGGTAGTGTGGTCACCAAACCGCTTGTCAAGCATGGTGTTTTAAGAAGAGGCGTGTGCCCTGCAGTAACCCAATTCTAAGTTGTAAGTTTATGTCAATATAATTCTTAGAATAGATTAGTCCGAGATTCGAACCAATGACCAATGACACTGCCATTAGACACGCTTACGAGTACAGGTATTAAGTCTTGAGGTTGTTAGAATATTCTTTTCTGGGGAGCAGGGGTGGCCTTAACATTTCCGAGTAACTAAGGTTGGTTTTCTATTAGATAAATAGTTCTAATGGACCACAAACCACTTTATCTATTTACATGTTCACTTTAAAATCGACATTTTATATTAAGAACACAAGGACATCTACTCTATCGTCTTTCACAGTCATCAGTTTCACTTTATTATAGTCATCATCACCAAGTAGTATATCGAAAAATAAATAAATAAATATCTTCACGCAATTCTCAATACAGGGGTAGACAGAGGTCTAGTCAAGACAATTAAGTCCCTTCGACCCACCTTTCACCGAAGATATTTTCGGGACAATGTGACAGGTGGTGAGCCCGTCGCCATCTTTATGTCCAAACCAACGATATAATTCGTACATAAGTTTTTTGAAAAACCCATTGGTACGATCGAACTCGGGTCTCTCGACTCGAAATTCCGACCACCCAACCACTTGACTATCGTGAGTACACTAGTATATCGTAAGAATTGGAAAAGGGTAATGAGAAGACAGAAAGGAGGAGACGTGGAACCAAAAGATTTCACTGTTTTCGGAGTGTATCGAGTAATTCCATTATTATTCTGTTACGAGGACACAGGATCTCGTAGTTTATGAATGTCAACTCCGAGATTGTACAATATAGTATTAAAAAATACTAAAATATTTTGAATAATTGTTATCTCTTGGTGGAAATTAATCTTTAAACACATTAAAGTTAACTTTTACTTGTTCCACATTTAAACAATTATTTTATTATTTGTTTCCGATCCCATAACACGCATGCTTTAGCTATTTTCTTTGGGACCAGAACAAGTTACATAATATGCTTTGTCTACATTTATATATTTATTTGTCTACATTTATATTCAATATATTATTTTAAATCTAAGCATCAATCTGCCTATACAACATGGCAACTCAGCGAGTTTGTCGGTTACTGTGCCCACAAACGGTGGCATTTTGGCCAACATTTACTAACTTATGTAAATACATGTTATACTTTTGTAAAAATCTATTTTAATATGTAATTTTACCTTTTAATTAACTTATTCTAAACGTTATATTTAAAAATGATTATGGTGTTCTTGTTTAAAAAATTAAATAGATAAATTTACATATTATTTAAAATAATAACTCGTCGTTAACTGGGCCGTTTGGTATTTCCTCGGTGGTGGATGTCACCGCACCAGGCGGCGCTTCTCCTATCACACCTGGTATCACCTGTAGAGAAAAAAAGATAAAGAAAAGAAAGGTTAAAGTTAAATGGCAATAGTGCTTCGATGATTTGAGCGCGTTGAGCGAATGTATGATGACCGAATGGCAAAGAAAATATATAGCACGTTAACATTAAAATGGGTCGAGGTAGGCTGAGACTAATTTTCGAAAGGCATGCGTGCAAATTGCTGGAAGCGATGACGGTCAAGAGTACTCGGTTACCCAGAGGTGCATGATAAATCAATAAAATGATAAATCGGAAAAAAACGAAAAAAGTCTGTAAGGACAAGAAAAGCCTTTTGACCCACTTTCCACTGAAGCTTGTTTCCACCTATCGCAAAAGCAAACATGGTAAACATTTTAATCTTAAATATATATAAAGACTGGTTCTCCCTGAATACTGTTACACTGGTATTCAGAGAAACCTAGGTGGTACCTCTGCCGAGACATGGATATGATGGATATGACATGGATACATTTGACACACACTACCTGAGTCATGCATTTTCACATAGCCCTCCAAGCATACTCTGTCTCAGTACCTGTTCTCCCAGCATAATGAGTATCTGCGCGACTTTCTTTATGGTTTCAATATTCTGGGGCGTGGGCAGTAGCAGGCGATTGTCTTGGAATCGCGAGGGATGGGGGGAGACCCTCGACGTCAGCTCGTTCACCGCTGCAACCGCTGTGTGGTCCATAGCATGGTATAGCTGGATAAATTAAAAAAACCAAGCTCATGACCTGATTTGCAATACTGTGGTGGTCAGATGTCTAGACAGCTTAGTGCTTTCGACTCACATATTTCCGGAGCTTATTTAGGCAATGGTAAAGGTGGGTCAAAGGGACTTAATTGTCTAGACTTGACCTCTGTCTACCCCTGTATTGGGAATTGCGTGAAGATATTTTTTTATTTAGGCAATCTGTCGGGTGGTGAGCCTGTCGCTGCCTTAGTTTCCAAGACAATAACATGTAAGTTTCGAGTGATGATACATAAGTTTCGAAAAAGTCATCGATGCTGCTGGGGATCGAAGTCGACTCTACTGGTTCCGATTCCGATCATGCACCCCCTCGGCTATTGTGATATTTACTGTTCTTAAATTGTATAAATATAAATGTTAGTTAAAAACCCATAAATACACAGCCATAAGTGTGATAGAGAAATCAATAAGTGAATGTACTTTTCGAAACTATTTATATAGTCGTCTTAAAAACTAAGGTCCCACTGTCTGTAAACTATGCTGAAATGTTAATGCCTGGAAAAATTATACTGTGTAGACCTCTGTACAGCCCAGTTCTGGGCAATACAGTCGACCATGCTTTAACATTTGTTTTTAACGCAGATAAAATGAAGAATACACGTACATTCGACTCCTATAAAGTGTCGATAACTTACCGGTGCGCTCCAAGCATTTGAGAAAACTAGGACGATAACAAATATGGACAGTTTTAGTCGTCTCAGCATTCTGAACTTGTCCATTGGATATGGACAGTTGAGAGATGAGTTGGATACTCAGCACTATTCTTATAAAAGTTCTTTATAATCGGTCAATTGTTGACTCAACAGCTTCATTGCTGTCGATTTACTGAAATCGGCTTCTTAGTCCATTAAATTATATTACAGAAATTGTTATGTTGTTATGTTACCAAGTTACTCTTCGTAATTTAAACACGCAACTTGCAACAGATGTTTTTTACTTCAACCATTTAAATGAGCCTACAGATAGAACAGTATATTCTGAGTCTATTCTCAGGAGAATCGAAACAGAGTTTTTGATTCAAAATTACTCCCAACGACTCGGCGGCTGTTATGTACTTATATATTTTTAATACAATACCAATGTTCAATCACTAATATTCCTTTTTTTAATACTTCATAGAGAGAAAAATAACATGTCAATATTTTACATTATAACAATACTTATTAACTAAAAACTACAATAATCGTAGAGCCCTACTCCTCGTGGCATGGTCCTGGCTGCATTTCCATATTCAATGGCTAGACTTAAACGTTGAGCGAGAAAATAATCAGCTCTTTTGTCATCAGCGGCTACGACCAGTTGCAATTATTTAATTCAAACAAATTATTTATTACTCCATCAAAAAAGGCACGATAGCCTTGGTTTAAATTTAGATTGGTTGGGCGATCGAAATCTCGAGTCAAGAGACCCGAGTTCGATCCCCAGGTGGCAGGCTCGTACCAATTTTTTCAAAAACTTATGTACGAATTATATATTTGGTTTGGACGGCGACGGGCTCACCACCTGTCAAGTTGACCCGAAAATATAATCGGTGGAAGGTGGGTGGAAGGAACTTAATTGTCTAGACTAGACCTCTTTCTATCCCTGTATTGGGAATTGCGTGAAGATATTTATTATTTATTACTATTATTTACTACTCCAACTAAGCTGCAATGCTGTGTGTGTGAGGTTCACGACAATAGTCGAATGATGAACCCGACTCTGCGTCGTTACGTTTCGCAGTCCGCACACTAAACCATTATGCTATTGACGCTTATTTATAAAAATATTTATATTATAATCATTTGAAGATCGCATTACAAAATTTGTACACTGCGTCAAGGCGACTGCGGGAGGTTTGACGTCAAACTTTAAATATTTATTTATCAGCCATTAACCGCACTCCTATTAATGTCAAGCATGTTATTGTGAAATCGTCTACGCAGCAAAAAGCGATGTAGTATAGAAGATGTTAAGTTATATATACGAGTAATGTAAGCTGTATGGACCTTTTAAAATAAAACGATTTTCGGATTTTATCGTGTTTTTGGGTGGAATTTCGGTGGAATTTGGGTGGAATTTTTATCGCGCGGGGACAGTCCTCCCATGACCACGGATGCTATAAAGCATCCGAAACGTCCAGAAATATAAATAAAATTAAAAATTTTATATATATTAGATTTTATCGCGTTTTTTAATATAAAAACTAATTAAAAAACGCGATAAAATCCTAAAATCGTTTTATTTGAAATGTGTAGTATTCGCGTAAATACAAGAAATCATTATGTGCACCTATATGGAACTTTTTTTAAAAGAAATCTTCACGCCATTTTCAATACTGGGGTAGATTCTAGACGAGGTAGACGTCTAGACAATTAAGTCCTTTCGACCCACCTTCCACGCAAGACATTTTTGGGACAAAATATCAAGTGGTAATGCTGTCGCCGTCTTGGATATGTTAATGATACATAAGTTTTGAAAAAACCCATTGGTACGAGCATACCACCTAGAAATGCAACTCGGGTATCTTGACTTGAATGCCAAATACCCAATCACACAAAAGATAAAAATTGAAGCTGAATGATAATCATATTTAATTACAAAGCTCAGGGCTACAAGGGTCACGCTATCGAACCACAAAGCTTTAAATTATTAATTTCAACTGCTGCAGCGGCAAAATGCGCACGGTCGATCCCGAAACGTGGTTTAAAAATGTTAAAAAATCTAAAAGCATCTTCAGATCCCTAGCATTCACACACAAACGTGGAGGAGACTTGGAGTGGCAGCTACGATGTAGTTTCATGGACGCCATCAAGGAGTTTTGGGTGAACAGTTCGATCAGAGGCCAGAAATATTTGCGAATGGATGATACGCACAAATTCGCAAGGTGAGTGTCACGAAAGACAGATAGAGACTTATTTGTGACAGTCTTATACCAGGATTAATGTGTGCATAATGTTATTATATATACCTAACTGTTGTCCGGAGTTACACACGCGTGGAAAACGTTTAGCGCGCAACACTGTTTTTTTTTCGTGATAAAATACCTCATTTTTTCCAAACTTCATACTGTCTCCATACTAATTTTTTTATAATATCTACCGACAGATCGCGAGAAATCCTAAAAATTTAGGTCGGCTTTCGCTTACCAAGCGTGGTAAAAAATACCTTCACGCCATTCCCAATACCGTAGACGGAGGTTCAGACAATTATGTCCTTTCGACCCTCCGTTCACCGAAGTAAATATTTGTGGCAACGTGACAAATGGTCAGCAAATCTTTATGTCCAAGCCAACGATATAAGACGTTCCTAACGTAACTTTTGAAAAATCTCATTGGTACCACCAAGTATCGAACTCGGGTCTCCTAACTCGAATTCCGATTACCCAACTACTTGGTGATTATGGCAAATGGGAGAGCACGGAGAGCACATCCATGTCATTTCAGGAGGACGTACACGTTCGTCTTTGCGGCGGTGCTGATCTTCGGCGTCAGTGTGGTGGCGAGGAACGGCGCGGCGTACAGGCACCGCCCGCCGCTCAGCATCAGCGAGCTGTCCTCCCAATATTCGGTGCGGAACGTGGACTTCCCCGCCGTCGCGTTGTGCAGCTACAACCTCATCAGCCGTGCCGCTTTGAGAGAATTCGCTTTAGAATTGTACGTATCTGAACTTTAATTAGAACTGACAGATTGTACGTAGACTGTTATATACCAGCAGAAAACTAAAGAAATAAATATTATAAATGTCCTCATTTAGGGAGAACAATTTAAAGTGAAACTTCTTGGTCACGTTCTGCGTAGATTTCTTACAATTAACGTGTCCAGGAGTCTCGTTTAGTATTGCATCCTTTAAATAAGTTAAAATAATGAAATATGTTTTGTTGTTCACCAAGCAAACACGTAAATGAAACAAAAAAGTTTAAGAAACTTAATTATATTTATATTAAGTATACTATCGTAATTTCTTATTATTGAAAAAGAAATAAAAAAATCAATTGCTACATGCCTGAGCTGAACACTTGTGCACGGCTTGACCAAGTTGCCTGATTTCTTATTATGTTTGTATCTAATCGAACTCGGATTTTTTTATGAAACAGCCAGAAACTTTTTTCCTTTGGTTATACATTTCCAATAACTTTCCACATATTCTCAAAATGATTCGATACAGTTTTAACAAGACATCGCCTGGAGGAGATATAGATTAGTTTCTGATACTTTAGTACAATTTAGAATTATTTTAGACCTTTCCGTAAGACTAAAAAATAAGTTTACCCCTAGTTTTGTTACGTTCACCCATTTTTAAACGACGAAATGCCCATTGAATTCTGGATTCGCACATTGAGAACCGCTCACAACGGGCTTCTACTGACCGATACAAGAGTACTAAATACGATACAAGAGCTGACTCGAATTAAACAATATCCTCACAATTCACCAGCACGCATCCCGAATTAACATATTTGATACAACAATGCAAAGCAATGCTAGCCTAGCATTTAGAAAAAATGTCTTCTCGCCAATATCGGGGTCGACAATTGAGTCCTTTTAACCCACCTTTCACCGAAGAAATTTTTAGCCTGGATTGTGTTTGGTAAAATTATAGTGGTCGTTGTCTTAGTGAGCAAGCATACGATATAAATAGTTCATACGTTTTGAAAAAACCATTGGTCCGAGCCTACCACCCCCCTGGTGGTAGGCTCGGGTCTCCCGACTCGAAATTCCGACCACCCAACAACTCGGCTATCGTGACTTTTCCTTTTCCTTCCAATATCTTGACAACTAGATAGTGAAATTACCATTTACATTTACCTACATCTCAGAATATAGTAGAGTATTCTGAGACCTTCATATTTAGAATAATGAAAAATGCATATAAACACCCATGAATCGATTACAAACATTTATTATCACGCTTTTGTCCCTTTGGGATTAGGACCAACAACCCTTGGCACAAAGGCAGGGTGACTATCAACACCCAAAGATCACAATCGCCATTATTCAAAATAATATTTATATATTTCAGTAACTTAATATAGTATCTTAGAATGATAAAATATATTCAATTAAATCAAATCATTTATTTATCGAAATAAGAATATACATTCGTTTATCGATAGTCAAGTCAATCTACCGCCGTTTCGTAATGACAAGAACGACGGAAAAGAAACAGGCTAAAGAAACTCCATAGGTATGCTCTTTTTTGTCCATTCAAATCTTTACAATCACAACTTAAGAAATGCAGGTGCCGATAGAGAGAAAGCAAAAAAGTGCGGGCAATGAGTACGAAAACCAAAAATATAGTCTATGCCCGTGTTAAACATAAAACACTATAGGCATTGTGATAAATCAAAAAATTTAATATCTTCACCCAATACACAGACAATATACAGACATAGGAAGCAAATAAACGATTGAATTGAATTGATTGAATTGATAGGTCTAGTTTAGACAATTAAGTCCCTTTCTACCACCTTCCACAGAAGATATTTTCGGGACAACGTGACAGGTGGTGAGTTCGTCGCCGACTTTATGTCAAAGGCAACGATATAATTCGTACATAAGTTTTTGAAAAACCTATTGGTACTAGTCTGCCACCTGGAGATCGAACTCGGGTCTCTTGACTCGAAATTCCGACCACCAAATAACACGGCTATCGCGACTAAAAAAAAATATCTTCACGCAATTCCCAGTACATGGGTAGACAGAGGTCTAGTCAAGACGATTAAATCTCTTCGACCCACCTTCCACCGAAGATATTTTCGGGACAACGTGACAGGTGGTGAGCCCGTCGAAGTCTTTATGTCCAAGCCAACGATGTAATTCGTACATAAGTTTTTGAAAAACCCATCGGTACAAGTCTGCGAACTGACGAACGTACTCGGGTCTCTAGTCTCGAAATTCCGACCACCAATTCACTCGGCTACGGAGACTAATATTCTTATAAACCCTGTTACAAACCTTATAGATAGATATAGAAGGATAGAGGAATCTCTATCCTTCTTAATATAAGGACTATATATTATATGTATACGTAATACATTATAATACTTAATGTTTTAGAGTGTTCCCTTTTAAACCTTAGCCATACTAGTTAATTAACATCACCCTGCTGAAGAGTTGTAACAATAAAAATCGTATATTAACATACTAATTCTTTAATCAGTTGCTGAGAATATTTTTTTTTATATTGTCTATTCAGGAATTCGAAGGATAAAAACCGGAGCTATACGCTGCAGGAAATAGAGAGGAACCTGCGGCACTTCGGCGCTCTGAGTGACATGAGCCTGCCGTCCGTCGACGTGCACTTCATGAGGTTCCTCGACGAGATCGGCGGGGAACAAAACGTCAGCAACATTATCTTCAGGGTGAGATTCATTTATTACACTTACACAATTGTACGGTACAACCGTATATAGCAACATCAGTATTTTTGTTATAAGTTTTATATAATATTCAGTTTAAGTTAGTTAACGTAATATCGTTAAAAGTCACAATGGCCGAGGGGTTGCGTGGTCGGAATTTCTAGTCAATATACCCAAGTTCGAACCCTAGGTGGCAGACCCGTACCAGTATGTTTTTCAAAAACTTATGTACGAATTTTATCGTTGGCTTGGACATAAAGACCACTGTCAACCACTGTCTCACCACCTGTCAAGTTGTCCCGAAAATATCTTCGGTGGAAGGTGGGTCGAAGGGACTTAATTGTCGAGACTAGACCACTGTCTACCCATGTATTAGGAATGGCGTGAAGATATTTATTATTTATTTTATTACGTAATATCGTCGCGCGTCGCATATGCATAATTCCATATATCTACGAGTACATAGCATCTATACACATATCATTCATCAATTGCAGTTGAATATCAGCAATTTATTATCAACATGTTATATATATATATATATATATATATATATATATATATATATATATATATATATATATATATATATATATATATATAAGCTAGTATAAATATTATATCGTTTTAGCATCTCCCTCCGGTGTACAAACCGTACAATTCTTTTTTGTGCAAAAAATAACCAGATACAAAATGTCACCAAATATACAGCAACAAACAGTTGCGATATTTATTAAAAAAGACTAGCTATAAAATAAATCAGCATGTGGTGGATATAGCTTTTCTGCATTCTGAATTTGCCGTCTCCTGGCTGCTATATTTAGACAAACAAAATAGATATTAATGTTTCTTTTAACTTACATTTATTTTGCAATAAAATAAAATAATAAATAGTAGAATTCGAGTCAAGAGTCCCCATTTCAATCCCCAGGTACAAACGGGTTTTCTCAAAACTAATGCACTAATATTATTGGCTTAGACATAAAAACGGCGACAGCTTTACAGGTGGTAAATCACGTTGTCCCAAAAGATGTCGTCGGTGGAAGGTGGGTTGAGGGTACTTAATTTTCTGACCTCTGTCTACTTATTTTCACGTACAGTCCAGAGAGTAACAAGTAGCCAGAGAGACCAGATCGCCAAGTGTAACGTTCCCTACATAACTCTTTTGCTTCTTTCAAATTCATCATTTTCTTCATACACGGACTTCTTACCTAGAATAAGGTCAATAAGGGAAGGTCAATAGTTCTCACTATAGTACTCACTATTGACCAGTCCCTCTTCGAACAATCTGCTCACATGGTCTTCGAAAGTTAGTCACGGGCTACGACAGCTTTTAATGTGTGAGTTTATTTAACAAACGTAAAAGACGATGATGTTGAGGAAATGTGCAGCTGTCTCCGCGCTGCGAGGATCTGCTGGTGCGCTGCACGTGGCGCGCGCACCGCGTGCCGTGCGCGCTGCTGTTCGCCGCACGCGCCACGCCGCACGGCTTCTGCTGCGTCTTCAACTCGCGATACCAGTAAGCGCATCCCAGTCATATTGTAATTGTGAAAGTTTGTGCCGATGTCTGGATGTTTTTTTGTAGTAAAGGACACATAATTAAATTGGACTTTGTTCTGGGAACGTATTCGATTCTCCTGATTTGAATTCTTATCATTCTACCACTAGACTCATACCTAAATAGATCATTTTTGGAGGCAAGGATGGGTACCGGCACCGGCTAGAACTCAACGGTTCCGTCATAGCCGCATGTTGTCGCGCTGGCCGCCTTAGACAAGCTCTCCTCGAGAGAAAAATTATCTCCCTCCTCTAGCTCCTTGGCCTCCAAACCCATGTGGGCATCGTACCCATCCTATTTCGCCACCCGCGGGTGCTTGGCCGAAAACCAGCTCACCCGTAACCCCGCGGCGGATCTGTACTTTGGCTCCACTGCCGACTACACGTCGGCCGCGAAAGGCAGTAATACCGAAGTGCGACCAAGCCCACTTGGTGGCTTGTGGAGTGGCCTCCTCGGGCCATATCCATGCCTGGGACAGCCATTGCCACATAAATTTACGCGGGCATGTGTGTTTCTCTTAGTTCACCGTCGGTGTGCAAGCCACGGTTACTAAGCCGCTCCGCCATGGCGGGCGGGAACCCGTTCGAAAGGTTGTTATACCACCTAGTATTGGTTTACATTTGATATAGTGTAGAGATAACTATACTATGAAAGAAGTCTATTCGACTATCATTTACGAAGAGGAACCCATAACAGTTCCTTGTTTTTTAATATTACTTTCATCACCTAACGATCTCTGTTATCATCCACAGACTAGAGGATATTAACACACCAGTCAAGAAGCTAGACCTGGTCGGACGCGACACGGGTCTGGGAGTGGTCATCAGAGAGAATAGCAACGACTTCACGTACTTGCGACGACCTTACCACGGCATCGAGGTAAAAAATGTGATGAGATAACTTCTTTAAGGTTTATAAAACTAAGGTTTTCAATTTTGCCTCAGTTACTTAAAATTAACTGGTATTTAATTTTAAGTAACTGAGGCAAAAGTGAGTCTAACTTAGGAAACATTAAAGCATACTGAATGCAATTTAAATTTTACTTATACGATCTCTTTGTATATTGGATGGCGTTACCTTTGACAATGAAATCGTAGGTTGAAAGATGATCTTAAAACTGAAATGGATACGGTCGTGCTTTGGTGGGAAGGGCCGACGGTTCCAGAAAATACACAGAGCCACAGTTAAAAATAAAAGGAATCAAGGTCGGGTGAAAGTAACTTGCGACCATGACCAGACCATACCATCTGAAAAAATTGCTCAAAGAAATAAGAGTTCTTAGAAATATGCGCTTAAGAAGTAAGTGACGAATTTGAAAGAAGCGAACGATGTTTGTATGAATCGTGATACTCGGCGACCACTTGTCTCTGGCTACCCCGCAATTGGTGATTTTGCGGGTAATGCGTGAAGATAAAACAGTAATTAGAGACTCGCTAATATAAAAACTGGATCTCAAAATAAAATTAATAAAAAATCACAAAATATGAAACGATGTTATTACAAACGTTTGACATGATAAACCAGGTGAACATTAAATGCTTGTTGTTAAGGACAAAAGCGTAATTTTTTCATTATTTTAAAAAACATAAAACAGCGATACGATAGCCGAATAGTTGGGTGGTCGGAATTCGAATCAAGAGATCCCCAAGTGGGGGGCTCGTATCAATGTTTTTTTTTTAATTATTTACGAACTATATCGTGGTCTTGCACATTAAGACTGCGGCGGGCTCTCCACCGGTCACGTTGTCCCAAAAATATTTTCGGTGGAAGGTGGGTCGAATGGACTTAATAGTCTAGACCTCTGTCTCCCCTGTATTGGAAATGGCGTAGCTTTTTGTAATTCCAAGTACAAACGGTCTATAACCGTTACATTCTTTATTTATTTTTGAACCTTACGCAAATTCATTAACCTAGTCATCTATCGCGTGTCGATAAAATATTTATTGAAGATCATCCTGCACATTTTAGACGCTATCCAGTATAGGCTGATTTAACTAGTTCAGTTGCATTGGCTGTTAAAGTACAATATAAAATAAATATCTTTACGCCATTCCTAATACAGGGGTAGAAAGAGGTCTAGACAATTAAGTCCTTTCGACCCACCTTTCACCGAAGACTTTTTTTGGGACAACATGACAGGCGGTCAACACGTCGCCGTTAAAGTTAAGTTAAGTAAAAGTAAAGTAAAGTTCAATATGTAATGTTAAAGGTGCTAATTTGGGACGGCAGCGAATACCCAATGACTCAAGGCGGCGCGGTGCAGTCGCTGGCGACCGAATGCAACACCTCCGCGTTCATATCCATCGGCACCAGCGTGCAGCGCGCGGACCCCAGCCTCGACTACATCAATGAAAATTGGGTACTTATATATTACAGCTGGGCATATAACCTTAATCAATGCAATGAACAGATGAACGATAATTTTCATTTGAATACATCTTTTAATCTGCTTTTATAGCATACATACATATATATTGGCTTATTAAAGTCCACTGCAGGACATAGGGGTCTCCTATAGGAAGGATTTGCCATAATCACCACGCTTGCAAAGCAGACTGGCGTTCGCAGTACCAGACCACTCGCACCACTGATGCTGCTGCCTATCTTCGGTCTGATAATTTTGGTCTGTCATTTTTAGAGATGGTTATCCCGACATCTATCAGTTACCATAACGATATTTAAGGTAGTTTCCCTTAGTCGCCTCTTTACGACATCCACGGGAAGAAAGGGAGTGGCGACATTCCTACGTTACCACACGACAAAGTGAGATGCGTATTTACCATCGATATAGAAAATTAAATAACACCTAAAATCCCTTAACGCATAAACTATTACCGTATATTTTACGTAGCCAAACGTAAAATATACGGTATAGTCCACGACAACACATAAAGAAATTTATTATTTCTGATTAATTCGATCCGCGGTCATTGTGCCTTTATATAAAGGCAAAGGTTCACATTATGACTGCGGGTGCTATCGGGCGATCAGCTTGACCAGTTTAGCAAGTAAAGTTTACTCGAAGGTTTTGACACGTAGGATGCAAGATAAATCGGAAAGATTTCTATGGGAACTGTTGCCGGGGTATGGTGTGGATGGTCGATTGCTAAGAGCTGTGCAGTCACTTTACTGTGACTGTAAAGCCTGTGTGCGGGTAGGGCATGATCTGTCACCCATGTTTAGCGTCCAAACGGGCGTAAAACAGGGTTGTGTCATGTCTTCCTGGCTATTCATACTGTATCTCGACAGCTGTTTACAGAAGCTGAAAGATAGCTATTTGGGTGTGAAATTGGGTGACATAAAAGTAAATTGTCTGCTTTATGCTGATGATGCAGTGCTAATAGCACCATCAGAGGCAGAACTGCAGGCATTAGTCACGTGTATGAAAGAAGAATGTGAAATTAATGGTCTCCGTTTGAATGCTAATAAAACTAAGGTTTTGGTATTTGAAAGGGACGAAGAAAGAACGAAGTGCGAAATTTGGGTAAATCAGGAGTGTCTAGAACAGGTGAATGAAATTGTATACTTGGGGAGTGCGTTTAGCCGGGATGGAAGATGTGATTTAGATGTGGACAGGCGTGTCGCTGCCGGGGAGTCAATGGTGCCCTGACTGCGTTAATCAAAAGGCAAGGCGTTGTGAAAAGTGCACGCCTTGCAATACATAACGCAGTGTTGGTACCGACTTTGTTATATGGCAGCGAAACCTGGGTATGCCAGAAGAAGCATAAAAGCAGGTTGAATGCAGTGCAGATGCGATCTCTTCGTAAAATGTGCGGCCTTACCATGCTTCGATGGTTTGGGCACGTTGAGCGAATGAGTGAAGACCGAATGGTGAAGAAAATATATAGCGCGAAAGTTAATATTAAAAGGTGTCGAGGTAGACCGAGATTAACTTTCGAAGACCATGTGAGCAAATTGCTCGAAGAGGGGAGGGTCAAGAGTACTCGGATACCTAGACGTGCATATATGAAGAAGATGATGAATCTGAAAGAAGCGAAAGAAGTATGTAGGGATCGTGACACTTGGCGATCTGTTCTCTCTGGCTACCCCGTCAGGGATTGTGCGTGAAGATAAATAAAAGATTAATTCCAACAGCTGCCATTGTATATGAAATGTCAAATCAAAATTCTGCAAATATATACCAAAGAGTATATAATGATATATATGAGAAATAACAATGACATTGATGACAGCGCGGGTGCCGGATGCCGCAGCCGTTGCAAGCGTCGGCGTGGCTGCGCAGCCGCGCGTGGTGCCTGCTGCAGTGCCGGCTGGCGGCCGTGCGCGCGCTGTGCGCCTGCACGCCGCACGCGTACGTCGCGCTGCTGCCGCGCCGCCCGCGCACACTCTGCTCCCTCGAGCACCTCGCCTGCCTCCACAAGCACCGCGGTACACTGTACACTGCTGCAGTGCCGGTCTTACTAATTTTATATTTACGAATATATATTTTATATTCGTAAATATAAAATGACTAGATGACTTACCATCGGTCACGTTGCCCCAAATAAGCTTCCATAAAAATGGTGGGTAGAAAGACTAAATTGTCTAGACCTCTGTCTAAACCATTTCTGGGAAAATGATAATAATAAAAGAAATATTGAACACGTTAATATTTCTGTAAGCGGACTTACACCGTCTTGCTCTAACTTACTGTAACTTTTGTAATTAATTTCGAGATAACAAAGCAGAAGATAAATTCTTGACGTAGGTCATCCTACCAACTTCTTGGATATCTGTATTTAAACTCTATAACAAATACAATCTGATGCTAGACAGCTACCGTGGTCCACAGAGAAGTTCGTGTACTACAAGCCGGGCGCGGCGGACGAGGCGGACGGGGCGAGCTGGGCGGGGCTGCGCGAGGAAGCGCTGGACGCGCTGCCGTGCGCGCACTGCCGCCCCGACTGCGCGCGCACGCGCTTCTCCGCGCGCCTCTCGTACACCACCTACCAACACCTGGACAAGGTCTTCAAAAACCTGCTCAGGTACGTAAAAGTTGTAAATAAAATTCTAGACAGTTAACTCCTTTCGACCCACCTTCCACCGAAGACATTGTTTTGGGACAACGCGACAGGTGGTCAAGCTGTCGCCATCTGTATGTGCTAGTCAACGATGTAAATCGTACATGAATGTTTAAAAAATCCTTAGGTACGAGCTTACTCGAGCATCAAATTCGGGTCTCTTGACTCTAATTCCGATCACACAACACGATCCTTATTGTTACGATTTACAACAATAACAACTATTATTCGGCTGCAAACTGGAATAACCAGCCTATACATATAACAACATAATGGGAGGCTTGACCCTTGACCTGAAGTGGCAAGTAAAATTTCCTAGCTATCATAAGCTCGTTATTACTAACTAGTCTGGCCATAAATACATAAAAACTTTTCTTTTTTTCAACTTTTTAATTATTTTGTATTTGGAACACGTAATATGCGTGTTCCAAAAACTTCTTTCGGTTTTGCGCCATCTCACGTATTTTTCGTGTTCATTATTAAATTATAAAATGTAATGGGGTGTTAAAGAAAATAGGATTGCAGTGATCGCTTTGCAAAAAGTTGGTATGGAGTCGTAGGTCATATTCCGGACACTTCGAAAGCTTGGTGTCAGTCGTATGTTCATATGTCGTACTATCAACAGATACAACAACACTTCTGTCGAAGACCAGGAAAGATCGGGGTGGCCACGTGCTGTTAGAACTACAAAGGTTGTAAATACTGTTAAAGCTTCTGGCTTTCGACCTCTCAAGGTTGACCGCGACCTCCATCCTTTACACTTAAAATTTTGGCCAGTTTTAGTGAACATGGTCTGCTCTAAACGACACGGCAACATTGAATCTCTTATAAAATCTTTGGAGCAAGCAGTGAAAAATTTTCCTTGAAAACAGTGCGTAAATCCATAGATTCGTCGCCAAACAAATCAAAGGCCTATTTTCTACCTTGTCACGAATCGAACCCGAGACCACAGATCTGGCGACACCATGAATACCTCTGTGTTTCCTCGGACTAAGATAACCATAAGTAATAACAAACTTTTAGTAGTTAGAAAGGCACGACCAGAACAATTAGTAAATATAACTTTGTAATCCTAAACCCTACAAACCTGATATATTTCATTAGTTCTAACGTCACGTTCGTGAATACGACCGTCATCCGCATGTTCTACGGGAGGGAAGACCAGAAGCTGTTCCTGATCGAGACCAACTCGCGGTGGTACGAAATTATCGGTGAGCGCAATCTTGACCGATTGTTTCCATTTAAGAACTCATGATTATGAAACAGCAGAGAACATTACAGAATATCTACTAGCAATAGAATTCTATTATTTCAAAGTTCTACAAAATGTTATGCTTAATATTAAAAGTAATTTTCTTACTTCACGTTATTCCCAATACTGGAGTAGACAAAGGACAATTAAATCCTTTCGGCCCACTTTACACTAAAGGCAATGTTTGTCTTCGGTGAAAAAAAATCGTACATTAATTTAAAAAACTCATTAGTATGACCTACTGTGTGGTCTTAGCGTAAGAATATACCACCAATGTTGATCTCTTCTCAAGAGACTCAGAGAGACCAGGCTTCATCACGAAAAATACCGCTTAAAAGTTAAGCAGGTCGGTAAGCGTTGAGAGGTTTCTGGTACTGCGGTCACTATATCGAGAATCCTCCTTACGATAATAAAGCCAGCACAAGTCACGATAGCCGAGTGGCTGGGTGATCGGGATTCGGAGTCCCTTGCCTACCTTTCCCTTCCCTTGGAGACGGCAACGATCTCACCACCTGTGACGTTGTCCCAAAAAATGTCTTCAGTGGAAGGTCGAGCGAAAGGACTTAATTGTCAAGACCTTTGTCTAACCCTGTATTAGGAATGGAGTGAAGATTTTTTTTTATTTTTAAAACTATTCTTAACCATTTTACAATAAACAAAATGTTCTACTTACTTATCTTCACGCACAGCCAGAGAGAACAGATCGTCTAGTGGCACAATCCATGCATACCTCTTTGACTTCTTTCAGTTTTGATAAATAAATGTTTTAATAAGTAAATAAAATATAATATAATAGTTTTAATGAATAATAAAGTGTACTATGAATTTATTAATATGCCAGAACCCCTCCGCGGATGGATGCCTTCTCCAAAGATTTTTCGTTTTACTGTACTGTCACTACATTCTTATGGATCATTGATATGTTGATAATTTATACAAAAACCACTCAATCACGATAGCCGAGTGGGTGGGAGTTGGGTGGTCGGAATTTCGAGTCAAGAGACCCGAGTTCGATCCCCAAGTGGCAGGCTCGTACCAATAGGTTTTTCAGAAACTTATGTACGAATTATATCGTTGGCTTGGACATAAAGACGGCTACGGGCTCAGCACCTGTCACGTTGCCCCGAAAATATCTTCGGTGAAAGGTGGGTCGAAGGGACTTAATTATCTAGACTAGACCTCTGTCTACCCCAGAATTGGGAATCGCTTGAAGATATTTATTTATTATTTATTTTTACAATAGTTTTGATGAATAATAAAGTTATACTATGAATTTATAATTTTGCCAGAACCCCTCCGCGGATGAAGACCTCCTCCAAATATTTTTAGTTTTACTGTACTGTCACTATATTCTAATGGATCATTGATATGTTGATAACTAATGCAAAAACCAAGTTAAATGTTTACCGTGAGTGTAAAGTAAGAATTAAACAAGTAGTATCCATAAATGATGATTTCTTTTGATTGTTTAATATAATATTCACATGTCCATAACGTAATATGAACTGCAACCATCCGTAGCGACTCTGAGCAGCCAGTGGGTGTACCTGGTGGGCGCGACGTTGATCAGCTGGCTGGAGCTGGCCTTCCACTGCGGCGTGCGCTGGAGGCACCACTTCCTGCGCCGCCGCCACGCCGACGTTAACAGCCGCCGGCTCTGGTCCAGGATCAATAAGACCTTGCGACCTTAATGATCACCAAATAGGAATATGTAGCCCTAGTATATAATTCATACACCTAGTTTAAATGAATATATGTTTTTACAGTGGTAGAGCCACGCATCAGTTTTTGTTGTTGCATGAATGGGCCAGCTCGACCGGGGTAGTACCACGACCTCACAGAATACCGGCGTGATGTAGAAGTCTAACAAACTTCTGCGTTTCGTCTGGTGGTGGAGTGCAGGTGACCTCCGGTTACCTGCACTCCACCACCAGCAGGTATTCTGGGGAGCGCACTGCGTATTGCGGTATTGCGTGTGTTCATGGGCGGCGGTAATCACTTACCATCACGTGAACCACCTGCTCGTTTGCCACCCTTTTTATAAAAAAAATGTCGTTTCTGGTGCGTACACATTTGGCGGTGGTAGGTCTCCAAAAACTAGTTTTAAAGTTTTGTTGAAAATACCAATAAATTTTATCGTAGTACAATCAAGATTGCGTTTTTAAATAATAACTCCAATAGTTTATTAATCACGATAGCCAAGTGGTTGAGTGGTCGGAATTTCGAGTCAAGAATGAATTTCACCATCGTACCTTACGGCATAGTCAAAAATTCCATTAACACCATCTCGCACTATGCTTGGCATTCAACCACAGTGCGCAGAATTTTCTGCCACGCACTTGTACTTTGTGGAATGTGCTGCCGTCAGCGGTTTTTCCGGACCGATACGACTTAGGGACCTTCCAGAAAAGAGTCTACACCATTCTCAAAGGCCGGCAACGCATCTGCTATGCCTTTGGTATTGCAGATGTTCATGGGCGGCAGTAATCACTTCCCATCGCGTGAGCCACCTGCTCGTTTGCCTCCCTTCTCTATAAAAAAAGAGAAACCCGAGTCGATCCCTAGGAGACAGGCTCGTACCAATGGATTTTTTCAATAACTTAAGACGACGACGGGCTCCCCACCACAATGGCCCAAAAATATCCTCGATGGAAGGTGGGACGAAACGACAAAATTATCTTGACCTCTGTCTACCCCCGTATTGGGAATGGCGTGAAGATTTAAGAACTTTACAACATGTATATGATCTGATATGACTGTTTATTACAGCAGTAACTGGGGTCGTCGTCACTGCCCGAAAGTATATTAAAAGCAGACTGAAACAAAACTAAGTACTGAATTCCCGTATTCGAGCAATTTGCTCATATGGTCTTCAAAACTTAGTATCGGCCTACCTCGACCCCTTTTTATATTAACTTAGTCTTCGCTCAACGAGCCCAAACCATTGAAGCACGCCCTTATCAATTTTAGTGATAAGGTCATCTTTCAAACCTACCATTTTGCGAATCTCTTCGTTTCACTTCTGGTCGGCCAAAGTAACGCTGCACATTTTACGAATAGATCGCATCTCCACTGCATACAACCTGCTTTTATGCTTCTTCTGGCATACGCCGGTTTCGCCGCCATATAACAAAGTTGGTACCAGCACTGCGTTATGTATCGCAAGGCGTGCATTTTTCACTACGCCTTGCCTTTGGACTAACGCAGTCAGGGCACCATTGACCTTGTTTCCGGCAGCGACACGCCTATCCACATCTATATCACATCTTCCATCCCGGCTAAAAGCATTGCCTAAGTACACAATCTCATTCTCCTGTTCTAGACATTCCTTATTTACCCATATTTCACACATCGTTCTTTCTTCGTCCCTTTCAAATATCACAACCTTAGTTTTATTAGCATTAAAACGGAGACCTTTATTTTCACATTCCTCTTTCATACAAGTGACTAATGCCTGCAGTTCTGCCTCTGACTGTGCAATAAGCACTGCGTCATCGGCATACAGCAGACAATTTACTTTTATGTCACCCAATTTCACACCGAAACAACTATCTTTCAGCTTTTGTAAACAGCTGTCGAGATACAATATGAACAGCCAGGAGGATATGGAACAACCCTGTTTTACACCCGATTGGACACTAAACATGGGCGACAGGTCATGCCCTACCCGCACACAGGCTTTATAGTCCCAGTAAAGTGACTGCACAGCCCTTAGCAATCGACCATCCACACCATACCCCGGCAACAGTTCCCACATTTTCTTCCTTACAACCTTATCAAATGCTTTCTCAAGATCCACAAAAGCACAGAAAATCTCTGGTTAGCAGCCAGAAGCTTCTCCGTGATCATGCCGAGAGAAAATATTTGATCCGTCCATCCCCTTCCAGGTCTAAATCCGCAATGTGCGTCCCATGGAAATCTTTCCTATTTCTCTTGCATCCTGCGTGTCAAAACATTCGAGTAAATTTTACTTGCTAAACTGGTCAAGCTGATCGCCCGACAGCACCCGCAGTCATAATGTGAACCTTAACCTTTATATAAAGGCACAATGAAATAAATAAGTAAATAAATAAATAAACTCTATCTAATCCCGCAGTCTTACCACATTTCAAACTTCTAATCGCACATTCAATCTCACACAGTGTCATCGAGGTCCGAGTCTGGCGTACCAGTCACGGCGTCACCCCCGGATCCCTCACTAAGATCATCACACGCAGACGCCTTACTAGAGGCCAAGTAGTCTAAACATGCTTTCTTCTTCTTATTAACTGCTTCTTTCACTTCGTCATTCCATCATATATCACCCTTTTACTATTACCTATTTTCACAGATCCACACACGCCTTCCGCTGCTCTAACCATTCCATCCCTAAGGCTCTGCCATATTTCTTCCACACATTATTTCCTGACATCGATGATGTCCAGCTTTTAAGCTACCCTTGCTTGATATTTATTCCTAGTGTCTGCTTCCTGAAACTAAGCTACCAACCGACTGTGGTTGCGAACAGACCCCTAAATCTAGTAATCACTAGATAGTGATCCGTTCCCAGGTCAACACCCCAGAACACTCGCGTATCCATCACCTGTTTTGCAGTCGGTCATCCACCAGGAATAAATCGATCATACTTCTCTCATTCTCTAGTATACATATGGATTATCTTGTGACTAAACGTAGTATTTGTCACAAGAAGACCTTTTTCCTTGCATACAGCCAGTATGAGCTTGCCAGCATCGTTAACCCTTTTATCACCAAACATTCCAAGCACCGACTCGTACCCTGGCCGAGCGGTACCAACCCATCCATTCAAATCATCACATACATCAGTTCTTTCGTTTCCTCTAACCAAATCTAGAACTTCTCTTACATTCTCCCAAAACTCCTCCAGCTCAGCCCTGACGACCAAGCTACCGGCGCGTAAACACCCAAAAGGAATAACTTCGTCAGTCCCAATTTAAAGCGAACCCAGAGAAGTCTCGAGTTCACCACCTTATATTCAGTCATAACATCGACCAACCGAGCCGACAGCAGCACCCCCACTCCCTGGCAGGCGCTCTCCGGGACTCCGGACCATAGAGCTAACGCCCCGCCAGGGAGCTCTTCAGTACCGCTGCCCTTCCGTTTGGTCTCCGACAAACACACCACATCTAATTCTCTTTCTTTCATAATTTCGATCAGCTCATTCGTCTTATCTCTCATGCCTCCTCTAACATTCCACGCGGCAACTTTGCAGTCCGGTCCCCACCGTCATATTTATTATACATATGTTTGACCTTAGCGGAATACGAACCTACAACCCTAACTTAGACGCTGCCGAACATCACCTGTACGCTAAATTGCCTATTTAATTTTCAAGGCTATACCGCCGCCATCTGTCGGTAGCCTATTGAAAATTCGTAACTTTTTCATTAGTCGCTTCTGACAACACCCACGGAAACAAAGGAGGTGGAATATTCTTACACTCTAAACATACGGCAATAGGACGTGATTGAAAATGAAACTTCAAAACTGTGGTAACTTTGCTTTAATTAAATAATTAATAGACATCGATGACAAGCTTGTGCTTGTAATTCATATTCTAGATTTGCATTTAAACATTTGAAATACTTTCATATCACATAGAATGTACAGTCAAGTGTCTATAATCTTTAATATTTCTGTAAATATGACATTGATAATTATTAAATATAGAAATATGCATCCGCCCGCGGATTGCTTGAGAAAAAGAAAATCTGACACAGTTTTCAATAAATTTCAAGTCATTACGTAATCTCATCAAAATTGAACCAATAATTCATGTATAATTAGTATATAAACAAGATAATTTATAAAATTGTGTTTGTGTAAAGATTTAAAAATTGCATTGATGAAATTTTACATAAGATTGACGATTCTAAACTTAAATTCCTCATTAATTATGACTCTTTTGGTAATTCAGAGTACTGCATTGTTCCTTAAATCAATATTCAAGGAACAAAGACGCTAACAATTTAGCGGCTATCAACAAAGGACAAGACAGGATAGTATCAGCAAATGTTAGTAACCCAAGAGTGTAGAAACGCTTGTATTTATTTTCCCATATTTAAGGTGTAGCTTAGGTCTCCTTTTGTATTATTGATATACATATTTTTTAAATAAATACATGTATACATAGATAGGGGTTATCCCTATCGATCTATGCATCACATACATTGCTCTGATCCCAAAGAAAGTAGCTAAGCACTTGTGTTATGTAATCAGAAATAACGAAGGTACCACAAAAACCCAGACCAGAGACAATGTAGAAAAAGTGGTTTTTTATGTTAAAAAGTCCGGATATCGAATCCGGAAGCTCAAGGCTGTCCACACCATGAAAATGGGCGTATATAACACTCGTCTCCGAAGTTAAATTTTGAATTGATATAAACCTGAGTAGTTTTTTTCTAATGTTTATAGTACAAAAACGAGAAGAATGGGCCCTTAAAAATATATATAAAACGGCCCAGAAAATCGCGTTCCGTTTATCTTTCAGAATGTTTACATTCTAAAGAAATGTTTTCTTACTAACAAAAATACTGCATAAAAATAAATACACAAAAATCATATTTTCTACAACGAACAACGACAAAATTAGACAATCATCTTAAGACTAAAAGCGTTAACGGTAACTTATAGACTACTGCGACTTTGGTGCAAAATTAAAGTAGCACGGACAATTAAAAAGCTAGGAAATATGCTATTACTGATTAATATGTTGTCACCGGTAAGATTGAAGAGGAAAGTAATGAGATATAATTGGATCTCTTTTCCAAGGACCACAAGTTGTTGAATTAACGTTACCAATGTTTAACTTGGCAACCTTAAATTGGCATTCTACAAAATAAAACAAAGCATACTAACAATGATAATGATTTTTGAAATCTTGAATAGTAATGTCGCTTTTAGATCTTTGACTTAAATAATGAGAAATTCACTATAAACGCAAAATATATTCAGTTAATCGAATTTGAATTCAAAATAATTTGTTCCGTGACTTCGCACACTGTATATATGCTAAATTCAAATCGAAATATAACATTCTCAAAAACAATGTATCATTCAATCACAAAACATTTAATTCAAGTTAGCATGATTACAAATTAATCCCACAAAAGATAGAATAATTTTTTAATAAAACAAATTTTATGATTAAACAATGAAGAAAACATAATGGTAGCTTTATAATTATTAAAGCAGGCCGTTTTAGGCCACAATATATAACGCTATCTGATAGCACTATAAAAATATTAGTAATTTTAACTATACAATTCATATTGCCTAAATTAGTTCAAACAGACTCATGGTTATTGTGAATAGTTAATCATCTAATAGTAAGAGATTTCTATTGTCATTAGATAGAATTCTAAATTCGGAACGCTAAGCTGAGCTGGTTAATCTAAGTCTTTCACAAACAAGTTTCACAATTATATAATATTATACCTATACGAGTAGATATAAAATTTCTCATATTAAAATTAAGAAAGATAGTTTTTAGACCCATAGGAATCTTTATTTTAAAATTTAGGTCTTTTCAGTTTCATTTTGATGTTTAAGTGTCTTTGAATTCAACAACTTTTCAGATAAGCAATGGGTAAATTCATTAAATATATGTTGTTAAATTGAATACCTTAAACGAGATATTTGTGCCCGTGTGGAATCCATTCAGATTAAGAAGTTTGCTTGAGTCTATTTGAACCAATCTACGCGTACTAATAAATCTATGTTTAACAGTAACTCGCACTTCTTCAAGTCAAATAAATACTGTGATGTCATTAACTTATTGTACTAAAGTAATTGTATAATCGAGATTTTTTGGCATAGAATGTGTTACTTTATTTTTAAAATATTGTTATTTTTATTCATTTTTATACATATAAGTAATTTATTTCATAACTACAGGAGCGTAATAGACATCGAATTCCAACAGATTTTAAAAGTATAAGAATTTTATTTATTTAGATTTATATTTCATAATTTTACATATTTTAAAGATCTAGAAAAATATGTTAAAGGTTAGTTGTATAATAAACTTTGAATTAAATTAGTCATAGTTTTTTTTTTTTTCATAAAACCACCAGTGAATATCTAGAGTTTCCCAAGAAACATCTATGACAGTAGATATACAATTCGGAGCTGTCTCCACTGAGACGGTTTTTGCGGTAAATCTGCGAAGTGCATCGAGATTCGAACGGGTTTCCATCGTCCGTCAGCTTTCGAGTCCTGGTCCGTTCGGTCAGGGGCGGTCAGTACCGGGCGCGCTAGACGGGCGCGGCGGGCGCGGGCGGGCGCGGCGCGCGTCACAGGCACGCCACGAAAAGCAACATGGACAGCAGCAACAGCGACACACCGCTCGCGCCCAAACGGCTCGACTTCGACAGTATACCCTTCCCTGGAGTGGACAGGGACAACACAAACATTCCTCTCATCCCAAAGAATGGACAGGGACAACAGCACATACATTGCTCTCATCACAAAGTAACCAGCTATTTAAGCAAAGCAGGTTATGGAATTGGAACCAACGGATACACCACAAACACCCAGCCCCGAGTAACATTTGCTTCTACAATAGAAGAACTTCTGCTAAAGGGATCTGGCTTCCTAAATTCTAATTTTTTCACAGCTTCCATACTCCCAAATTAGGCATTTAATGAATTTTACGCCTGATAAATAACAGTAAAAATATAATAAAAATAGAAGCAAAATTAAACAAAAACAAACATCGTGAATGTTTGATTTTGTTTAATGAAAGTGGTTCATTATGAATTGCGACAAAAAAATATTCGCACTCATTGACATTGATGATCTTTGCATAGTCCCTTTTTCACACTATGGCTAATTTAATTTTGTTTCTTTTCGTGGTTCTGAAGAAGTATTTACTTGATTTAAAAAGCGTATAAACAACAAATAATTACATTATTCTTTTATGTATAACGTGTGGTAACGGCGTAAGAATATTGCCACTTCCTTTCTTCCCATGGATGTCGTAAGAGGCGACTTAGGGAAACAGCCCTGAATATCGTTATGGCAACCGATAGATGCTGGGATAACCACTTCTAAAATTATCAGACCGAAAATAGGCAGCAGCGACTGGTCCGGTAATGCGAACGCCAATCCGCTTGCCAAGCGTGGTGATTCTGGCAAATCCTCCCTATGAGTGAGGCCCACAACCTACAGTGGACTTAAACCGGCTGATATGTATGTATGTATATATGAATACATTATTACAGCCAAACTGCCCTAAACTCCCATCCGTTAAAGTAGTACAGGAGGAGTTATTTAATTCAAAAAATTCTATAACTGTGAAGTGTTTGATGGTTTCAAATTTATTCTGGACAAAATTTTACATTCTCCAATATTATTGTTGGAAATGAAACGGATAAAAGGACAATAATTTCATGTAAGTCTCACACTTCAACGCCGTTTAGAGGAGTTCCACAAGGCTCTTGGGCCAGTGTTATAATGTGCAGATGTCACAGTCGAGACGCGAGCAATACTCACATCGCTGTGCCAGCTGCTTGTAGCAGCAGCAGTCGCGCAGGCGCACGTACTGCACGCAGTCGTGCGCCAGCGGGCGGCAGCGGTGCGGGCCCAGGTAGCAGGTGTGCGGCAGCCAAGGGAAGGGCTCACGCAGGAAGCCCCTCTCGCAGCAACAGTGGTCAGCCAGGACACGAGTCTCGCAATACTCCATCTCGCGTTGGCTGCATGTACCGCAGCCTATACGCGTGTTGGGAACTGCAACGCAACATTACATCATAATAAATTTATCTACTTATCGTAATGTAAGCCACAGATAGTGTATAATACACATACATATCAGGTCCTTTCTCTTGATTCTTCAAATATTAGAAAAGTTCAATGGAGGTAACTTAAGTGCTGATTCTATTTGAGGATCATTCAACCCAGTTAAAAAATGAAGAAGTCAATGAAAAAGATGATTACTTCGATTTTTATTCGGAAAGATCAATTCGCGACAGTTTTGCAGGAAGATGGAAGAAAAGTTAGTGCAGACTACTATGTTAAATGTCGTTTGCTTTGGAATTTTCTTGGAAAATGTTCGACAGCAGCACCTTTGAAGCAAGATTATAAACGCTTCGAAATACCGTACCAACCATTGAATACTTGACTATGTCAGGTGTCGAGATAAAGAGTCAACCGCCATATAGTCCCATCCTTGTCCCCAGAGACTTTGATTTCTTCCCAAGAACCAAAAATAAACTTCGTAGTATTCAGTTCACGAGCACAGATTGCAATGAAATGCATAGGATAGAGATCCATAGAAGTCCTCCATAGAGGTCATCCATAGAGGTCTCTTCTATGACAGAAGAGACCTCTATGGAAGAAAGAGCCCTCGGCTTTTATTGGTAGTTACAGCGAATGCGAAGATATGTAAACGAAGACTAATTCGTAAAACTATAAAAGTATTGGCAACTTTCTGGATTGATATTCTTTTTATTTTCAAAGGGCTTTCAGTGCGATCCACGTACAGACATTAAATAACATTACGTAGAGCTCATTGGGTATTCAGCGTCGCTTTGATGTCTGTTACAGAGCACCAGCAGAACAATGGACAGGTGTGTAATGAATGTGAGCGTCAACGCTCCGCACTGGATTGAGTGTGCGATTGAATTATTATTCGGAATTAGTCAACGCGTTTCCTGTCGATGCTTGGCTATACTATAAATAAAAACGAAAAGACACATTACTCGCGATAGGTGACACTTACTACATTTATATCTTAGATAAAATTGTAAACGACCAATGCTGTTTGGTGCTACAACACTTTACGCCGAGCGTCAATCGATGAAGTTTTAGTGATGTTTGGATATAGTAATAAGATTTATACACAGTGAAATTTTGACGGTTTTTGAGGCGAAACATACAAACTTAAAAAATTGGAAAACAATAGTCGAAGATATATGTATAATTTACATTAATTCTATCAGACCTGTCAGTTATACTATATCAGTTATATTAGCGTTAGAACCTCTGCTTGAAATATAATAACAATCCTTCGTTTCGATCATGTAAAATTCATTATGTATATGTAAGGTATTTTATGTCCCTTTAGTTGAATTAAACCCTTATTTTGTGCAAGTAAAGTATCTGAAAACGAAGTAAACCGCTCCTGATAAGTCCTTCACAAGAAAACAGAATCAATAAGTGCCCAATACGCCTCCGCTGCATAGAGAAGCGCAAGCTTGAAACTCCAGGCGCATTGAGCGCAAAACACCTATCGATCTAATTACTTCAAAAGTACCTTGATGAAAATTGTTTAATGGTTTAAGTACTGATTACATCCGTTGAATTAAGTCCACGATTATTATTTTTTGTCTTTTCGATAGATTTTTACTTTAGGATATACTTTAATTATCTATAAAATAATATATATAAATATATATATATATATATATATATATATATATATATATATATATATATATATATATATATATATATATATATATATATATATATGTATATATATATATATATATATATAAATATATATATCTCGATGTCTAATTCTATCTGGTTCTGTATAGTCCGCTGCAAGACATTTAAATCATCACAAATTTTAGTATATGTCTCCGGATAAACGTCCAGGCTACATTGCAACTTGTTAAAGCATTTCTAGTTGGTATGGTATAAACTTGATGAAAAAAGTTACGGCTAAAAATTATTAATTTAAGTCATAATGTGTAATTGTGTTTGTCTTTAAAATAAAATAAAAAAATAAATATCTTCACGCAAATCCCAATACAGGGTTAGACAGAGGTCTAGTCAAGACAATTAAGTCCCTTCGATCCACCTTCCACCGAAGATATTTTCGGGACAACGTGACAGGTGGTGAGCTCGTCTTTATGTCCAAGCCAATGACATGATTCGAACATAAGTTTTTGAAAAACTCATTGCTACGAGCCTGCCACCTGGGGATCGAACTCGGGTCTCTCGACTCGTAATTCTGACCACCCAACCACTCGGCTATCGTGACTCATTTTTTGTCTTTAATAAATAAATATAAATATCTTCACGCCATTCCTAATATAGGGGTAGACAGAAGTCTAGACAACTAAGTCGTTTTGACGCACCTTCCATCGAAGATATTTTTGGGACAAAGTGACGGGTGGTGAGCCCGTCGCCGTCACAATGTCCAAGCCAACAATATAATTCGTACATAAGTTTTTGAAAAAAAAAACTATATCAAATTGCGATTCAAAATAAAATAAATAAATAAATATCTTCACGCAATTCCCAATAGAGGGTCTAGTCTAGAAAATTAAGTCCCTTCGACCCACCTTCCACCGAAAATGTTTTCGGGACAACGTGACAGGTGGTGAGCTCGTCTTTATGTCCAAGCCAATGACATGATTCGAACATAAGTTTTTGAAAAACTCATTGCTACGAGCCTGCCACCTGGGGATCGAACTCGGGTCTCTCGACTCGTAATTCTGACCACCCAACCACTCGGCTATCGTGACTCATTTTTTGTCTTTAATAAATAAATATAAATATCTTCACGCCATTCCTAATATAGGGGTAGACAGAAGTCTAGACAACTAAGTCGTTTTGACGCACCTTCCATCGAAGATATTTTTGGGACAAAGTGACGGGTGGTGAGCCCGTCGCCGTCACAATGTCCAAGCCAACAATATAATTCGTACATAAGTTTTTGAAAAAAAAAACTATATCAAATTGCGATTCAAAATAAAATAAAATAAAATAAAATAAAATAAAAATATCTTCACGCAATTCCCAATACAGGGTTAGACAGAGGTCTAGTCAAGACAATTAAGTCCCTTCGACCCACCTTTCACCGAAGATATTTTCGGGACAACGTGACAGGTGGTGAGCCCGTCGCCGTCACAATGTCCAAGCCAACGATGAAATTCGTACATAAGTTTTTGAAAAACTCATTGGTACTGCCACCTGGGGATCGAACTCGGGTCTCTCGACTCGTAATTCTGACCACCCAACCAACGGCTATCGTGACTTTTTAAAATAAATAAAATAAATAAAATAAATAAAATAAATATCTTCACGCAATTCCCAATACAGGGTTAGACAGAGGTCTAGTCAAGACAATTAAGTCCCTTCGATCCACCTTCCACCGAAGATATTTTCGGGACAACGTGACAGGTGGTGAGCTCGTCTTTATGTCCAAGCCAATGACATGATTCGAACATAAGTTTTTGAAAAACTCATTGCTACGAGCCTGCCACCTGGGGATCGAACTCGGGTCTCTCGACTCGTAATTCTGACCACCCAACCACACGGCTATCGTGACTCATTTTTGTCTTTAATAAATAAATATAAATATCTTCACGCCATTCCTAATATAGGGGTAGACAGAAGTCTAGACAACTAAGTCGTTTTGACGCACCTTCCATCGAAGATATTTTTGGGACAAAGTGACGGGTGGTGAGCCCGTCGCCGTCACAATGTCCAAGCCAACAATATAATTCGTACATAAGTTTTTGAAAAAAAAAACTATATCAAATTGCGATTCAAAATAAATAAAATAAAATAAAATAAAAAATAAAAAATAAATATCTTCACGCAATTCCGAATACAGGGTTAGACAGAGGTCTAGTCAAAACAACTAAGTCCCTTCGACCCACCTTTCACTGAAGATAATTTCGGGACAACGTGACAGGTGGTGAGCCCGTCGCCGTCTTTATGTCCAAGCTAACGATGAAATTCGTACATAAGTTTTTGAAAAACTCATTGCTACGAGCCTGCCACCTGGGGATCGAACTCGGGTCTCTCGACTCGTAATTCTGACCACCCAACAATTCGGCTATCGTGACTTTTTAAAATAAATAAAATAAATAAAATAAATAAATAAATATCTTCACGCAATTCCCAATAGAGGGTCTAGTCTAGAAAATTAAGTCCCTTCGACCCACCTTCCACCGAAAATGTTTTTGGGACGACGTGACAGGTGGTGAGCCCGTCGCCGTCTTAAGTTTTTGAAAAGACGCCATTGGTATGAACTGTGAATCCAACTCTTGACTCGAAATTCCGACCACCCAATCACTCGGCTATCGTGACTTTTTTTCAAAAAAAGGAGCGATTTAGAGAAAAAAAATCGGAGTAGTTACTATACATTTTTTGCGGCAGTGAAATAAGTCAGCAAATAACAAAACATCGAAGGCTGACTCTGATTGGGAACCGATTTCTACCACAAAAAGTAAGTGAACTCACTCGAGCGTACAAGTTACTGTCAACCGGAAAATATACACGTCTGTGTTATAATGCTAGACAGATTATTTAAAAGTGCGTAGAAATCACTGGGCAATTTCAACTAGATACTAAAATCTGTTTCAATCTAATATTAAATCTATGAAAGGAAACGAAAAGTAAAGATAGCCGAGTGATTAGATAATCGGAATTGAGTCAAGCGAGTTCGATCCTCATGTAGTGTAGGTTCATATCAATGAGTTTTCTACGTATACAATTTATATCGTTGGTTTGAACATAAAGAAGGCGACAGGCTCACCACCTGCCGCGTTGTCTTAAAATATCTTCGGTGAAAGTTGGATCGAAGATGCTTAATTGTCAGGATCTCTGTCTAATAATATAATAACCTAATACTATAACTATGTAATATAATAGCCAAATTCTTGCTTTAGAGATAATACTGTATGTGGTGGCTCTATACAATGCAAAACTTAACGTTAATATGAATTACAAATTTTTACAGTGTTTCTAAGTTTACCCTTAAAAATCAAAAAGGATTTTTAATGAACAATCATTTGGGAGGCTGTTATGTAGTAGGGCGGGCTCCTTCGAACTGTACTGTTTTTAAGCCATTCTTATTGAATCTGGCCTTTGGTAATAGTAATTTATGTTTGTTTCGTGTGCAGTGTGTGTGTATGATATAGTTTTGAATTAAATTTTTGAGTTTATGGATTCTAGTCTAACTAGAATGCATGTTTTGTATTTGTATAATAAAATTAGGGATAATGTATAGTTTTTCTTGTTTGGAATAAAGTTTTAATAATTTATTTTGAGATCTTCTAAATAAGTTATTTTCTTTAAGTTAAAATTATTTTTTCTTAAGTTTAATTAAGTTTATTTTCTTAAGTTAATTTTCTTTAAGTTAAAATTCTTTTCTAAGTTAAAATTTTTTAAACAAGTATTAAAAATACATCCTTACATCTCTATTAGATATTCTAGTGAAAGCTTGGCTAGTGAATTATTAATAAGAATGCGAGATTTTTGAGGGATACACTGAGACGAGTATTATGAATGGCGTGAAGATATATTATAACTATAACTGGCTAATGTGTATGTATGAGTATTGAATTAGCTAGTAAATACAGCTTTAGTATTTCTTAGGCTTCACGATAGCCGAGTGGTTGGATGGTCGGAATTTCGAGTCAAAAGGCCCGAGGTCGCAGGCATGGCAGGCTCGTACCAAGGGCTTTCGTCATAAACTGATGTACGAATTTATCGTTGGACATTGAGGCAGCGACGGGCTCACCACTTGTCACGATGCCCCGAAAATATCTTGGGTGGAAGGTGGGTCGAAGGGACTTAATTGTCTCAACAAGACCTCTGTTTACCCCTGTTTTGGGAATTGCGTGAAGATATTTATTTAGACCATCACTGGAAAATCAAATAATCAAATCGAATGAAATCAAAAAACAAGTAAGAGTCTTCCATAAAAGCTCTTCTCAAAAGATCCAAAATCAAATCCCTTTTCCGCTTAATACAGCAAGATCTGTATGTGTTTAATTACTACTGGAATGTTCTCGACTAAATAATGGACCCCGGTTCGCAGATCTAAAAACTGTACATGACAAAGCGAGTGCTCGATGCAGTGAAGCAGAAAGCAGACGCCCACAGACCTTGGCGCTGCGTTTGACAACAAAACCTTATAATTTTCTTCGTGTCCCTCTCAATGACCTTAGTCACATGTGAAAGTGTAAAGTAACTCTGTCAGAACAGTGTAAATATAAATAAATGTAAATACAATTATAAATTAAAGTGCAGTGATCACCCAAACATCTCCCAGAAGAACAAGAAATTTTTCAATCTATTATTATATGTAATTGTAAATGAGCTAAATTTTTATAAATTTGTCAAAACATGAAAGATATCTGATTAAATTGAAATTGAATTAGTCACTAGGTTGTATCTGAATCCAAAGCAAAGATTTTTAGACCTCTCTAACTTATCAATTTATCTCTTTGTTCACATCTATAATAAAGAAATATAATTGTGGTTTGAACTGCTCAATGTTTTTCTGCCAAATTCTGCTGCAAGAATTGTCAAAATCGGTGAATTAAAACAAAGGTACATTCTCAATTTTTCTATGAATCAAGCGGACGTAGTCGTTGACAAATGATAAACAAAATATAAATAATTACAATAATTTAAGGTTGTTCCAATTCGTCAAGGATTTAATACATCTGAACATTAATTTCTTCCTATAGTGTTTAGTCTGAGTCATCCTGCAATCCGTGACGTCATATTTCCGCAATAACATCGGGGTGAAAGACAGGACATTGTAACATGTATGAAGAGTGTTTATGGAGTTTTAAAGTGAAACTTTTAGCCACGTTATTTGTGTGGAATATAAATTATTGTAATTTAATGAAATATGCTGCTTGTTACTTTATAAATTATATTTAAGACAACCCTTATAGTCAAGCCATCGTATTTTTGAATGTATTTCATACTTAATTTTTCATTCATGTAATGCTGTGTCACCTACATTGGTGCGTACATGAGATCACTATTGTCACTATGGTACATGAATGTTAAAAAGTATATGCTGATGTCCCTTTTAAAAAATAAATTGATATTTAAATCTCATGCATTTCGTGCTTAGTTTAATTATTATTTTAAATATATATCCTCGTTCTTTATATATATTCTCGTTATTTTGAATATAGTTCTCGTCTGGTGGGACATACATATATAGATAAAAATAAATGTTCCTAAAATACAATAAAATAAATAAAAAATTAAAAAAAAAACTTTGTTAGTTATAAGACAATAAATAAATAAATAAATTAATAAAATGTAATTATTTTACTATAATCCTTACTAATATAGTATAGGGTCGTTGCAAAAATTGACGATAAGATTTACCTACTTATTTAGTAGACACCCTATGCTCAGACACAAAATAAATAAATATCTTCAGGCAATTCCCTATACAGGGGTAGACAGAGGTCTAGTGTCGACAATTAAGTCCCTTAGACCCACCTTCCTCCGAAGATATTTTCGAGACAACGTGGCAGGTTGTGAGCCCGTCGCCGTCTTTATGTCCAAGCCAACGATAAGTTTTTTGAAAAACCTATTGGTAGGAGCCTGCCACCTAGGGATCGAACTCGGGTCTCTTGACTAGAAATTCCGACCACCCAACCAATATCTACTAGGCTATCGTGCCTTTTTTGATGCGTTTTTTTTAATGCTCGGAGACAGATTATCAAAAATTTTATTTTTATTATTGTTTGAAAAACAATCATAAAAATAAAAACAGTTAAACAGTTAAACGCAATATCAAATTCTGTTAGACTTTTATATTGCAAAAGGTATATTATAACTTCATTTCTGTTATAAATAAACTCTTAAGTAGCACCAATACCAACATGGCAATTCATAAACTATTATTTCACTGCTGTCTGTGTCCTTGGACTTGATAACAGCAGTGTATAAGATAAAACAAAGGAGCTTACGTGCCAACTGGATCGTCAACAAATGTATCAGAAGTGTTTAGAAAAAGTCACGAAAGCCGGATGTTGGTCGAGTGACCCGAGTTAAATCCCCAGAAGGAAGGCAGGTAGTAATCCCAAGACGTCGACAAACAGACCACCTCTCACAACGTCCCTTAAAAAAGCACCGGTGAAATGTAGGTCAAAAGGACTCAATTGTCTAGACCTCTACAGACTTCGTCTGTATTAAAAAACGAGTGGAGATAAGAAGAAACTATAATAAAATTTAATTAATATCTAAACCGAACAAATCGGATTTCAATTAGAATTTGAACTGGGAACCATAAATCGTCAGATCTAACTGGAGGTACATGTCAGTGAATCATGAGATCGTCAAAGATTCACCTACTATTTGTCCGAAAGTATTGTATTCTGTACCGTCACTGCTGATTACAGGATTGCAACCACGGAGCTCAGCGATAATTATACAGGAGCTGTAATGACAGACGTGTGATTGTGTTGTGTCACATGGTGACGTGCGACATCAGTTATGTTAGTGTCATTTATATTGTTCTCCGGGAAAAACCTTCGTGTAATTGTTATAAAAATATCTTCACGCCATTCCCAAACCTGGTGTAGGCAGAGGTCTAGACAATTAAGTTCTTTCGACCCACTTATCATTTTTGGGACGACGTGACAGGTGGTGAAACTTTCGCCGTCTTTATGTCCACGCCAACGATGTAAACCGTACATAAGTTTTGAAAAAATCCATTAGTACCAGCCTACCACCTGGGCATCGGTCTCTTGACTCGAATTCCGCCGATCAAAGTGATATTGATCGTAAGCATAGAGGAAATGGTTTCATCGGCAAAATCATAACGGCCTGTAAAAGTCCATGGGAGGACATAGGCCTCTCCCGATAATACGAAGAAGAGATGGTTTGCCAAACATAACTGTTACGTTCCAAATAAAACTGTTATGTAAACATACTGTTATGCTCCAAATATAACTGTTATGTTCCAGTTAGAATGGTATCGAGGGCCATCAAATATCATCAAGTAGCCTGTTAGCTTGTATTCGACAGGCCTAAATTTCTGACTTGTACAGTATTGGGAGTTCCTCACGATATTTTCCTACACGGGTACTTGAAAGTAATAAAATGAATCCAACACTAACAAAGCGACAAACAACATTACTACGCGACATTGGATACCGCCACATGGCGTTCTTTTCTTATGCCTAATGCATGCACAAATTAGCGGCGTTCAGTTAAATGAAGGTCTGTCTAAATTGGCCTCTTCCATTGTGTCACCTTGCAAAAGTCAGAAATAGACCTGTTTAATAAAATCATACTTTGAAAACATAACTCAATAGAAAGGACTTAATTGTTGGGACCTCTGTCAACCCCGATATTGGGATTGACGTGATGATATAACTTGATACATAATCAGAATAGCCAATTCCCCAATGGTTTAGGACCTGAACTGCGAAACATTACATCGCTTGAGTCCGTCTTTTAACTACACTAACCCCGAACCCCTCGAGGAGCAAGTGTTAATTAATAAAAAATAAAATACATACATACATTGTAACAACATCACGTACATTGCTCTAATCCCAAAGTAGGTAGCTAAATCATTAGTGTTATGGAATCGGAAACAATGAAGGTACCATACACCTTGGGTCTGGGACCCAAGAAAATGTAGAAAAAGTGTTTTCTGCATTGACCCTACCGGGAATTTAACCCCGGACCTCAGAGCTGTCGGCACTCATAACGAGGTCGTCGAATATTATAGCTTAATTGGCGTAATAAAGGGGATTTATAAAGAATAATTAGTAACGTTATTAGCATAGCTATATAGCATTCATTACAAAAACGTGAAACATTTTATGACACTATTATTTTATTATAAACCAGGACGGTAATTGCTGCCCGTTGTGCATGTACCTCTTCGTATATTTTATTTTTATTAATTTTGCATGAAAACCGTATACAGTGCATTACAGGATAAAGTCCATTGGAAGGAGTTTGCTACAATCGCTACGCTTGGCGAGCGGATTGACGATCGCAATACCAAACACATTGTATTAGATGACGCTGACTGTCACCAGTTCGGTTCATTTCGTGATGGTTACCTTGCCATTTGTCTGTACCCAATAGCATTTACGTCTTTCCTTTAGTCATCTCTTTCGACATCCTCAGAAAGAAAGAGAGAATAAGAATATTCTGCTAATAAACTATTTATAGGACTAGCAGACAGTACATTTTCTAAGCACATTGCGCCATTGCAGAATTGATTACCGATAAATTGGTCCGTATTATTTCTTATTATATTTTTTGTTCAAGCGTCAAATAAATGTTTCAAATTTCTCACTTGCAAAAATGTCGTAAACTTTCCATCAAATATTTGAAACCATAGAAATTATTGAAGGGCCTAATATTTTCTTCAACGTGAAATCTATACAATGACCTTGCGGCGTAATTGTGTAGATTTTAATCCCGCTCGCCCCAATTTATGCTCCAACGTTCATCAACGTTAATTGCCAGCGGCCAATTAATTGGCCAAAATCTAGCCAATACAGATAAGAAGTGAAATACGAATTGCGAAATCTAACTTTATTTCGTAAAAAAACATAAGAAAGCCTTTTTGTTTTTTATTTACTTGTTTGTTTTGTTTTATATATCACTAGTAGTGAATTCTTTGCGTAAGAGTTGTCTGGATTAGATACCACATTGTTGCCCACTTCTTAAATATCGTCCGTAGATATTGATAAATTACATATTGACGTAACTTTTAACATATTCGGATTGGATAAGGATGTACCAAACCTTACATTAGGCTACCCATCATCAGTCTGTTTAATTTTGTTTTGGTATTTTTTCAAGATCCCGTCGTCAATCGGCAGCTATTCTCAATTTTCAAGGCTTTTCCTCTTACAGCGAATGGGAATAAAGACGATGATAAATTCTTATATAATACATCTCACGGCAACTCTGTAGCTCGTCAACAAGAACCTCCGTAGACGAACGGCGTACCAGCTCCGAGGTTTTCACTTTTCCCACTATTTACGGAGTCTGGATGTTTGATACCTTCATCGTTTCCGATTCCTAGCACTCGTGCTTTAGCTACTTACTTTAGGATGAAAGCAATGTATGTGATGTTATCCCTATCTATGTATATATTCTACTTACTTTCGCATGTGGAAATCGAGTACGTACTTTCGTTCAGGTTGAGGTTGACAGCTGCGTGTCGCGCGTCCGCGGTGGACACGTCATGCTCCACGAAGTACTCCTCGTAGCGCAGCTCCAGCAGTCCGGCGCTGGCCTCCCCGCCCGCACCCCGCCCGCGCCCCCGCCCGCGCCGCCGCCCACGCCCCCGCCCGCGCCCCCGCCCAGCTCTCCGGCAGCGGAGCCGTTGCCACGCGCCGTGCCAACCGGCCGAGGGGCCGCCGCGTGCCGCACCTGCCACCATTCGTGTCTTATACCACCAATCGTAAAGGAATATGTACACGTAAATAGGAATGGGACAAAGAATAGTAGACTTACAGAAACAAGAAGTGGATTTAATAGAAAATGGAAAAAATGAAAAAAATTAAACCTAAGAAATAGAAGTCAGAAAATAAATATTTTTAACGGAAGACAGAACAGGTAGATATGAGAGAAAAAGGATAACAAAGTGATAAATAAATGGCACTTTTATTTTTAAATACAAAAGTAAATTCGAAGCAATAATAGCCCATAAATTGAAGGATTTTTTTAAATCTTTAAGTTTATGGCAAACCCAGAACTATGAATTAGATTCTTTAATAATCAGAAAGTTCAATTCTTTAATATTTTTAATTGTTGAAAAAGATCACCAGGGAAACGGAGACATCGTGATATATATATAGGACACTTTTTTTTATAAAAAAGTGAATTTGAAGCAATTACTATAAATTTACAAAATTTAAAATGTCCGTTAGACAATTCTTTCTACTAGATTTCATTTCATTAGTCCTTTTTTAAGACTTTTAACTCAGCGTAACAGCACAAATTGTCTTATAATAAGTAAAGTGCAAATTTACATCAAAACCAATTGATCATGTATAAGCCATACAGTGCGATAGATACATGTGATACAGAAAAGACTTACGAGAGGTGAAAAGTAGGCCACAGGCGTGGCTGAAACAGGGATCAGGTGAGTGAACTAAACATTAAGTTACCAGCACTTCAGGTACCCTAAAGATGACGTCGGGGCGCGCGGCGGGCAGAAAAAGCGCGAACAACAGCAGTAGCAGCACGAGCGGTGGCAACAGGCGAGGTGGCAGTGGCCGCGGCGGGCGGGCGGCCGCCCTCGCCCGCCCACCGCTATCGCACCGCCGCGCCACCGCCGCAACCCACGCGCCCTCCTCGCTACCAACAATATTACCTTCAAATTTAAATACAAAGAAATTCCGTGTTATAAAGGTACAAAAGTATAACACAGAATTTCTTTCTCCTGGTTCTTCTTCGTTAGAGAAACCACATTACAAAACGGTGGTATATTAAAAATTACGATCGATACATGTAATTCATGTTACTTTAATCGATGAATAAATAATTTGGTTTGATAAAGCGAGCCATGTGACTAAAGAGATGGTTATTTCTCCCTGTGGTTGTCGTCGACTACACATGAGTTGGAGGCACCTATAGACAGGCATAGTGTTGGAGGGATAAACCAAATAAAGAAAGGACGAGCCAGGTACTTACGATAGATACATGTGACTCAAATGTGTTCTTTATTGCAATCATTGGAGGGCAATCAACAGTGGTTTTAAATAAAAGTAGTAAAGAAAGACTGAATACAGGTGATAATATGACATTATTTGGCATTTTTTATTTCTATTTAAAAGAAAATATATAATTAAAAATAAAAAAAAACATTTTGCATATAGCAGTTACTCTGCAGGCCATGTACCTATTTTTCGCTTCAAGTTCCATCAAAATCATTTTCTAAACGTCACACTCACAGATATGATTATCTAAATATACATGTCTGCTGTCACACTAAATTCGACCATAGATTTTTACTCTGAAATTAAATTTCTTTATTGTTCAGCGGTGGCAAAAATAATAAAAGCCACGATAGCCGAGTAGTTGGGTGGTCGGAATTTCGAGATAAGAGAACCGAGTTCGATCCCCAAGTAGCAGGCTCGTACCAATGGGTTTTTTAAAAACTTATGTACGAATTATGTCGTTGGCTTGGACATAAAAACGGCGTCGGGCTCACCACCCGTCAAGTTGTCCCGAAAATATCTTCCGTGGAAGGTGGGTCAAAGGGAATTAATTGTCTAGACCGGACTTCTGTCTACTTCTGTATTGAGAATTGCGTGAAGACATTTATTTTCATACATGTATGCTGTTACATTAAGTTCAACCATAGATTTTTACTCTGAAGTTAACATTAAAATAGTTATTGATCAGTGATGGCGACTAAGACTAACGAAAATTAGTAGTTAGTTATGTTATGCATGTACTAAAAATCCTCCAACGGATTGAATAATTTAGTACAGTTGTATCTAGATGAATTACGTAATACAGCATTAAAATTATATTAATCTTGCATATAATTAGCGTCGTGATGCTATAAAAAGTCATCAGTGTACGGATCTGTCTAGATTGTTTTCATTAAAATGATTTTTCGCTAGAATTGCTTCCAAACAACGTCTCAAGAATGTTTGTAAAAATAGCTTCACGCTATTCCCAACACAGGGGTAGACAGAGGCGAAGACATATTTGGGATAAAGTGTCAGGAGGTGAGCCTGTCGCTCTCTTTTATGTCCAAGCAAACGATATAAATTGTACATAAATTTTGAAAAAACTTATTCGTACTAGCCAAAGCCGACCTGGATATCAAACTTGAGCCTCTTTACTCGTATTCCGATGTCCCAAACCCCGGCTATGGTGATTTTTAAGAACGTTTATAGTTCATATAAAATAAGACATCCGTATGCTTGTAGCTACGATTACAAAAGTATTCGATGATTAGAAAACGGGTTTAGCTAGTAATAATATAATAATTAATACTTTGATTGACCATACGCTAGCTCCCACTGAGGCATCAGGCCATTTCTCAAGAAAGTTCAAATGTTAGTACAATTTGGCGATCTTATCGCTGCACAGACGTCTCTACCGGGCAACGAACTATTGAAACTGGGATTGAAGAAGCAGAGTAATAAAATAAATAAAATAAATATCTTCACGCATTTCCCTATACAGGGGTAGACAGAGGTCTAGTCTAGACAATTAATTCCAGGTGATACAGGTGGTGAGCCCGTCGCCATCTTAATGCCCAAAGCCAACGATATAATTCTTACATAAGTTTTTGAAAAACCTATTGGTGCGAGCCTGCCACCTCGAACTCGGGTCTCTTGACTCGAAATTCCGACCACTTAAGTACTTAGCTATCGTGACTTTTTTTTAACCACATATTGTAACTAGAATAGGATTTTCTTCATGTTATTATATATACAGGGGTAGACATAGGTCCAGACTCTAGACAATTAAGTCCTTTCGACCCACATTCCACCGAAGACATTTTTTGGGATCACGTGACAGGTGGCCCGTCGCCGTCTTTATGTCCAAGCCAACGATATTTAAAATGAAATGATGAATGATATTTGGCATAGACGACAGGCTGGGTATGCGGATTTGCGATCACAGTACCAGATATCTGGCATTTTAGACGCTGCTACTCGGCACTGGTTTGCTTCATTTTGATCTTGTATGTTCCGAGATTGTTATCCCGCCATCTGTTGGTTACCATTACAATATTCAAAGCAGATAGCTTTAGTCGATTCTTTCGACACCCAAAAGAAGAAAGGGAAGAACTCATTCTTACGCTTAATGTAAACTATACACAGCTATATTTCAACATCGGGCCAGAATCATTACTGTAATTATGCCATCAATATGCAGTGTATCTCCTAACGTCATATAACCTATGCACATTAGTTACAATTAAAAATTCGCACGATGATAAGCATCATACAAATTTGTATGATGTCACAATAGCATTTGTCATTAGACCTTATAAAATTAAGAAGTAATTATTTATGATTAATGACGAACCCGTGACAGGGATTGTCTATGTTTATGAGATGTTAAATTGAATCTTATCGTCATGAATAAAATGCGTCGTTTTGGTTAAATTTTTGTTCATGCATTTCCGAACAGAAAGCCAGAGGTCTAGATGATTTTAGTCTCATATTTCAGCGAAGATTATTTTTGGGCCAACAAAACAGGCAGGTGTTTTTTTTTAAAGAATACTAACAATATCAAACGACATTACTAGTATTCCTGTTAGCCATTTCAACTTAGCTGTAGTGCTTATATCTGGAGTGATTCACGACAATAGTCGAATGGCGGGCCCGAACCTGCGTCATTGTTCCGCAGTTCGCACCCTATGCCGTTAGGCTATGGACGCTTCAATGGTTAGCCTATCGCCGTCTTTATGTCCAAGCGAACGGTATAAATCGTACATTCGTTTTGAAAATACTCATAGGTACAAGCTAAGCAAGAGAATCGAAATCGTTTTGCGACTTGACTCGAATTGCGATCACACCACTACGCTATCCGGAATATTTTATAAATAAATAAATATATCTTCACGCAATTCCCAATACAGAAGTAGACAGAGGTCTAGAGTCTAGACAATTAAGTCCTTTCGACCCACTATCCACCGAAGATATTTTCGGGACAACGTGACAGGTGGTGAGCCCGTTACCGTCTCTAAGTCCAAGCCAACGATGTATTAAATGTATTAAATGTCCTCGGTTTCATTTATTAAGATCGTAGCGTATTGCGTGCAATGTAAGTTTCTTTCTTTCTAATTTTCTTTCCAAATGTTTTCACCTGCACGTCGATGGAATGTGTAGAACGTTTCTTCAACAGGCGATGTCGTTGAGGACGTGAGTTGACCAATTGACGCTCGTATGGCGTTCTGCGAATGCACTCCACGTGTGACGGGTTTGGTCAAAGTAATAGCGAACAGTGTTATTATTATTAGTACTCTGTCGGATTCGCTTTGCGAAAAATAAAGGGCGGTATAATGGTGGTATAATATTCATAAAAATGTTTTAGATAGTACTAAATATAAATATTTGATTATTCGTTAGAGTACTTTCCGATATACAGATATAGTTAAAATAATAAGATTTTATGGAAACAATTCAAATTCCAACTATCCTGCTGTACATAGGTAGTAAGTTCAGATTAATTTTTATTTTTTACGCACAAATAATGTATATATATTCAATACAAAGAAACCGAGTGTTCTTATGTACAAACATAAAACGTTACATAATAATATTTTGGTGTAACAAATCAATAACAACTTTTATTTAAGCGCGAACAAAATTATTAAAGATAGAATATAAAAAGGCAGTCAATTATCATGTCGCACTTTCGCGCACTGTATGTCCAACTTTCCATCAACCCTGTACTAAACGTGCCAATATAAGTATAAAAAAAAATAATCATAATAGGTTGATAATCAAGACAAAACATCGCGTAAAATTCATTACCTTTTGTCGATAATATTAATAAAACTAACTGATTTTTGATGTGTCACAATGCTTATTTTAATACGCTAGCAGTGGATACACAACCATTGTCGCAACCAAACCAATTGCATATACACTGCATGGCCTGTTAAAGTAAGAGATTCAGCTACCTACTATGGGAGTAGAAAGGTACCTACTAGCTATAGTACGTTGTAAGCTATTGGTAAGCAACTACGTCCCATTCTGGTGCAATTGCGTTCAATAATTTCTTCACAATATACGTCTTAAAAAAAAACACGACACCGCACAAGCACCTTATATATAAGTTCTCCGTAGAGAAACACAACAATTATATCTTTATTTTTTATCACAGAATCAAAAGAAATTTATGAAATTTCACTTGAAGTACATAAAATAACGCTGATAAAAATTTTAAAAAATAACTTTAAAAATCAACTAACACGGGCGGAATCCGAACCCGCGACCTCTGACGTACCTTCCGAGTCTTCCCCTTGTGTCAGTTTTTTAGTCGTTAATTTGATAAGTAGCCATTGTTTTCGAGCCTACTACTTTCGAGCAACATTTGCAGTTATATTCCTTTTCCTATATTAATCGTTCCACCTCACAGTTCAAACAAACGTTGTAAATAAAAACCGAACCACTTTATAAAACTTTCTAAATATCTATTGACCGCAGTAAGCTATCGCCGCTAATTAATATTCGAATCATGCACCCTTTGTGTATCAGAGACAGTTACTGGGCCATCGAGCTCACGACCCCACGTAACTAAAGGGCTGGATTGTATGTGTGTGTGTATATGCACTTTGCATTCACAGTTAACTTACTGTACAAACAACAATGCGTTTTAATAGATTAGATTAACAAGTTCTTTTTGATTCCCGAACAAAACAAAAGTCACTATGGCTGAGTTGTTGGATTGATTTTCGAGTCCAGGTACCCTCTCGTTCGATCACTAGGTGGTAGGTTCGTACTAATGGATTTTTACAAAACTTATGTACGATTTATATTCGACAACCTCCGTGGACGAGTGGCGTAAACACCGGGTTCGATTCCCGGTCAGGTCAAAACCACTGTTTTTACATTTTCTCGGGTCTGGGTGTTTGTGGTACCTTCGTTGTTTCCGATTCCCATACCACAAATGCTTTAGCATCTTTCATTGGGATCGGAGCAATGTATGTGATGTTGTCCCCCTATCTATATATGTATGTATGTATTTATATTGAATCCATGGGCATAGCTCACCACCTGTGAGGTGTACCAAAATAAATGTCTTCGGTGTAGGGTGGTTCGCAAGATTTTTCTTGCTCTCTGACTACACCTATATTGGGAATGGCGTGAAGATATAAAGTATTGATTATAGTATTGGAATTTTAGTAGATATGTGTTTTTATACTTAAAAGGTAGCTAAATCAAGAGTATTATCTTAGCTATAATATAGGCGTTTGAGGATTATTTTACTAGTTAATGAAAGGATGAGAACAACTCCAACAGGTGTATTTTTTAACCAAAAATATTGTAATGTTAACAAATTTTATATATAACGTTGCTAAAGAAGAGGTAAAAAAGGTTTTAAAGAAGTTTACTGAGAATAACTTTCGAAAACCATGTGAGCAAATTGCTCGAATAGGGGACAGTCAAGAGTACTCCGATACCGGAACGGTCATGTTTAAAGAAAATGATGAATTTGAAAGAAGGGAAAAGGCATGCAAAGATCTCGGACACTTGGCGTTATCTTTATCTCTTTCTGACTACCGCGTTCACACATTATACGTGAAGATATAATAATAATTATAAACAAACAAGAATTCACTTCAAATAGAAAACGAGCCTAATAAATATAAATAAATAATAAACAAATATCTTCACGCAATTCCCAATACAGGGGTAGACAGGGGTCAAGTCTAGACAATTAAGTCCCTTTGACCCACCTTCCGCCGAAGATATTTTCGGGACAACGTAACAGGTGGTGAGCCCGTCGCCGTCTTTATGTTGGCTAACGATGAAATTCGTACATAGATTTTTTTGAAAAACTTATTGGTACTGCCAGGTGGCAGTACCAATAAGTTTTTCAAAAAAATCTATCCCCAGGTGAGGATCGAACTCGGGTCTCTCGACTCGAAATTCCGACCACCCAACAACTCGGCTATCGTGACTTTTATTTAATATAAATAAATATAAATAAGAAATAAAAATATAATAACACTTACCGTTTTCGATTCAGGCTGATTCATTCGCTTATTCCGATTTTATTAAGTCCCTACTGTTTTCACGAGAAGATTTACAGGCGATTTAAGTGTTGCCTCAAGTGCTATCAGAATTAGTTCGATGCGTTACCAAGGACTGGGCTATAAACAGCCGAGACCGGGTAACGTGGTTATAGGCAATTTTCATGTTATAAAAATTAAGTGCTAGGTTTGAAATACACACAGATGATTGACGAGCTGTTCGAGAATGTGTTGAGTAATATCACGAAATAATAATAGTAAATAAAGAAGTCACGATAGCCGAGTGGTTGGGTGATCGGAATTCGAGTCAAGAGACCAGAATTCGGAGGTGGCAGGCTCGTGCCAGTGGGTTTTATCTAAACCTATGTACGATTCATATCGTTGGCTTGGACATAAAGACGGCGACGGGCTCACCACCTGTCACGTTGACATGACATGACTATGAAGTCCTTTCAGCCCACCTTTCACTTAAGTTCGTTTACGACAACGTGACAGATGGTGAGCGTATCGCTGTCTTAGTGTCCATGCGATAGTTGCAATAAATATATATTTATGTTGATAAATTATCATATTTTATATATGAATATCATATAAGTATCCAATAGTCACGATAGCCGAGTGGTTGGGTGATCGGAATTCGTGTCGAGAGACCAGAGTTCGATCCCCAGATGGCAGGCTCGTATCAATGGGTTTTTTAAAAACTTTTGTACGAATTATTTCGGGCTTAGACATAAAGACGGCGGCGGACTCACCACCTGTCACGTTGTCCCGAAAATATCTTCGGTGGAAGGTGGGTCGAAGGGACTTAATTGTCTAGACTAGACCTCTTTTTACCCCTGTATCGGGAAATGCGTGTAGATATTTATTTTAAGCCGAGCCATTAGTTTTCCTGTAACGCATTAAGCGCTAAATGGCTCAGTTTAGATATCTATGCGCATATGCGCATGAGCGTAAAGATGTACCGGTATAGAGTTGCGTAGTTACATTGAACGGTTTGTTATCCGATAAGCGACAAGTGCATCGTGTTACTGTCGGTACGAACCGCAGTCACCTATTGCGTGCGGACGTACCGCGGAGGGGGTTTCTTTTATTTATATCGAACAGTCACAATCCCTGGCGAGAATTCTTTTTGTCTTCGTCTTTGGATGCTGAGGTAGATGTTACCTACATATACCATTTAAACAACAGATATACATAGGTATATAAAAAACAAAAGTAACTCGTTTATGGGGCGGTGCATACTTCTACAAGACAATCCCAGAAAATATTCTAAGCCTATTGACAGGTTTAAAAAATGAATATATAAATGAAAGTAACCCCTGGGAATGTGGTGATCGCTTAGAGTTATTTCTAGAAAAAAAAATATATCTGATTTTTGGGTTGTCTAAAAAAAACAGAGGATGTCTACGGAGTTACTTTCGCTTGTTTCTTTTCTGTTAGAAGATTCTCTGGTAGTAGGATTTCTCTGGCAGAGATCATAACGGTACGGTGTTAGATTCAAAAAAGACTAAATAGATGTCGGATGTATATTCATATTTCGATAAATAAATAATTATTGAAATAAATGATGTACACACGTTACCACGTTATCGTGTTTACGGAGTCTTACCGTGTCGTTACGGAGTACCATTCTTCTTTTTTCTCTACCAGTCAACTTTAGGCCTGAAGATATATTGTTTACACCTTCTTTAAATCGCGTGAGTATCGTAGGAGGCGACTTAGAAACACGCCTTAAAATACAATAGGCCATCGACAGATGAACGGATTTCCATCTCAAAAATACCAAACCAAAATTAACCAGAACGTTTACGGGTAGTAGCGCCTAAGGGGCAAGAACTGGCGGTGCGATCGCGATCGGTGCTATCCAATTGCCGATGTTTTCCATAAAAAAACCAAGTTACATAGTAAAATGCTACTATGTTACTGTCTGTGTATAAAACTAAATACCTCACGCCATTCCCAATACTGAGGTAGACAGGGCCCAGACAATTAAGTCCTTTAGAAATTTTTGACAATTAAATCTTTCACCGAAGACATTTTTTGATATAAATCGTACATAAGTTTAAAAAAAAACCCTTTGGTTTTTTTCATAACGGCCTGCCACCTGGGAATCGAACTCGGGTCTCACGATTCGAATTCCGATCACCCAACCATTACGCTATCATCTGTGCGTGGGTTTTTTAATTTATGCCAATGCGATAAAGTCTTTGAAATCTCGCGCTGCCTTCGAAACCATTAATAATAGAGCACTTAAAAGAAAGAGCTCTATAGCTCGAAGGTCGCACAACAAAGGAAAGCAGTGCCCCATAAAACAAGTGAAATATGGCTATTGAATGTACGCGCAGTTTTGACCGTGGAACAGTTTCAGTTATAGTTTTCACACCTAATTCAAAGCCCGAAAGTGTTTTTTTTTATCTTTACGCATTTTGCCAATAGACAGAAGTCTAGACAATACATTTTTTTCATCGAAGTATTTCAATTTTTTAAATTCAAAAAAGTTGTGAAATATGTCACAATAGCCGAGTCGCTGGGTGGTCGATTTCGATCCCCAGGTGCCAGGTATCGGGAATTGCGTGAAGATATTCATTTCATTTTATTTATTTAAATAAATTGTGATAGGATAGGCGGGAAGCTCTAACAAAAATAACTCTTATCAGGAGTACTGACTGAAAAGCAGCATGGCGGTTAATCCCGCGACATTCTGAGTCATTTAATAGTAGCGTTTCATTTGACACAAAACGGGTCTAGGTTATTGTTAGTCTACTGAGACATTTATTTAATTAATTTTTAATTACTATTTGTGTATATTTACATTTATACCTATGTGTCTGATTTAATAAAAAATCATTGAAAAATCGATTAGATCAATTAGAAAGTCACGATAGCCGAGTGTTTGGGTCGTCGGAATTTGGAGTCAAGAAGACCCGAGTTCGATCCCCAGGTGGCAGGCTCGTACCAATGGGTTTTCAAAACTAATGTACGAATTACATCGATGGCTTGGACATAAAGACGGCGACGGGCTCACCACCTGTCACGTTGTCCCGAAAATATCTTCGGTGGACGGTGGGTCGAAGGGACTTAATTGTCTAGACTAGACCTCTGTCTACCCCTGTATTAGGAATTGCGTGAAGATATTTATATTTATTTATTTATTTATTATTGAAAAATCATACGTACACGTAAATAAAATCATACATACGGTACGATAAGATTCTTTGAAACATATCTGATTTAAAAAAAATCTTCACGCCATTCCCAATACTGAGGGAGACAGGGCCCAGACAATTAAGTCCTTTAGAAATTTTTGACAATTAAATCTTTCACCGAAGACATTTTTGATATAAATCGTACATAAGTTTAAAAACCCTTTGGTTTTTTCATAACGGCCTACCACCTGGGAATCGAACTCGGGTCTCACGATTCGAATTCCGATCACCCAACCATTACGCTATCATCTGTGCGTGGGTTTTTAATTTATGCCAATGCGATAAAGTCTTTGAAATCTCGCGCTGCCTTCGAAACCATTAATAATAGAGCACTTGAAAGAAAGAGCTCTATAGCACGAAGGTCGCACAACAAAGGAAAGCAGTGCCCCATAAAACAAGTGAAATATGGCTACTGAATGTACGCGCAGTTTTGACCGTGGAACAGTTTCAGTTATAGTTTTCACACCTAATTCAAAGCCCGAAAGTGTTTTTTTTTTATCTTTACGCATTTTGCCAATAGACAGAAGTCTAGACAATACATTTTTTTCATCGAAGTATTTCAATTTTTTAAATTCAAAAAAGTTGTGGAATATGTCACAATAGCCGAGTCGTTGGGTGGTCGATTTCGATCCCCAGGTGCCAGGTATCGGGAATTGCGTGAAGATATTCATTTCATTTTATTTATTTAAATAAATTGTGATAGGATAGGCGGGAAGCTCTAACAAAAATAACTCTTATCAGGAGTACTGACTGAAAAGCAGCATGGCGGTTAATCCCGCGACATTCTGAGTCATTTAATAGTAGCGTTTCATTTGACACAAAACGGGTCTAGGTTATTGTTAGTCTACTGAGACATTTATTTAATTAATTTTTAATTACTATTTGTGTATATTTACATTTATACCTATGTGTCTGATTTAATAAAAAATCATTGAAAAATCGATTAGATCAATTAGAAAGTCACGATAGCCGAGTGTTTGGGTCGTCGGAATTTGGAGTCAAGAAGACCCGAGTTCGATCCCCAGGTGGCAGGCTCGTACCAATGTGTTTTTCAAAAACTAATGTACGAATTACATCGATGGCTTGGACATAAAGACGGCGACGGGCTCACCACCTGTCACGTTGTCCCGAAAATATCTTCGGTGGACGGTGGGTCGAAGGGACTTAATTGTCTAGACTAGACCTCTGTCTACCCCTGTATTAGGAATTGCGTGAACTTGGGTCCCAACTCGAATTCCGACTCCCAACCACACGGCTATCATACTGAATTACTCATTAAATTGTATCAGTTGAGAATTCAGTTTGATTTTTGAATACTTTAAGTAGTAGTAGTAGTACTAAGGTGTTCCCGAGTAGGATAAACACTTCAAAGATAAGCCGAGTGGCCGTTTGTTTGCCGAGATGGGTCGCTTAGCTGGAAGTGGCTGTAACCGATAAGAAGTGTTGTAACTTACTGTTCACATAATTGTAGCTTGGTTATTACGGCTTAGTGGGTTGGGTGGTCGTTGGTCGTTACAGATTCCTTGAAAAACTTGACCGTCTTTGGAACATCAAAAGTGGCGTAATAATCGGTTTACAGTGTCCAGGCTCTGAGCTCTTGGATTCGATTCTCGGACGGGGCACATTGTTTCGAGTTTGGGTGTTTATGATGACTTAGTTGTTTCTAATTCCATAACACAGGAGTTTTAGACACTTATTTTGGAATCAGAGCAATGTTTGTGCTGTTGTCCCTATTTATGTGTATATATTTATATTTATAGGGTCGATAGCACCACGGCCGACATATACACACGCATTTCCGTATACAGCGGTAGGCAGAGGTCTAGAGAACTTAGTCCATAGCCTTTCACCAGAGCTTATTTTGGCACAACGTGACAGATGGTGAGCCTGTCGCCATCTTTATATCCAAGCCGACATAAAACTTACATAGGTATACAAAAAACTCACAGGTACGAGCCTACCTCCTGGGGACTGATCTCGGGTCTATTAATTCGAATTCGGATCACACAGCCACTCGGCTATCGTGACTTTTTATACATACTAGTATTTGATTTAATTCAATGAATAACTGAATGAAATGAAAATCAGTTAGGGGACAGCAGATACAGAGCGGACCGGCGCGTCGTCTCGCTCGACTGGACACCAAGGTGTGTATTGGGCATATATTGTATACAGTGTTGCTATTCGATGAGCCGTGACGTACCCGTCATTGTCAATATGACATTGATCACTTTGTTCGTAGTTCTGTTGTTTATTATGTAACGATGCCTTTCCACGATAACGCTGCAGCACAAATAGCATTAACAATGTTCTAAGGTGGATAGTTTTTTTTTATTTTTTTTCCGATAACTTTTATGCGTTTTTTTTTTTGTGGACAGTATTTTAGTATTTTTTCTTTTTCTTCATTTATTTTTAGTTAAGTTAATTATTTCTTTTTTTTTGTTGCGTTATTTTAGAGAATCTATGTCAACTCCATTTTGTTGCATTATTATAAAGTTTATTTTTCTTATTTGCAGTGAGTACTGTGCGGACATATGAGTCGTGAATAAATTATTTTGTTTATTTCTTTCTATGTTCCGTGAATATATAATGTAGCACGACAGAAAGACTAAAAATATCGCGAAGTACGAGAAGTATTAGACTCTAGCTTTGATCTTGTCTGAGGCGTTAAGTAGCAGAGGAAAATGTGTATTATGTACATATTTCGTAGCGAATTTGTTATTGATGATGAAGTAAGCTTGTTTCGGACAGAGACTAACATGAATTTAATAAATTGAATCTAGTATTATCCTGCTATTTCTCGGTAGCCATTAATACTCAAAGGAAGTCATATGTCCTGCAGTATTTAATAGTATGTATGTAAAAGTATCTTGTATGTAAAAGTTATGGTCGCGCCATATAACGCTCTACATCTGCAGTTGATAGAAAAAGTGATTTGTTTTCAATTTTTGCACATAATAATATTTGCTCTAAACATATCAAATGTTGCCATAAAGGCAAAATAAAACAGGTTTTTTTTTAAAGAATAATAATTAAGTTTTGAGTTGTTTTAATCATGAATGACCACGAGAAGACCACAATTGTGATTTATTTCTTATTATATAATGTGAATAATTTGTTGAATGTTTCATATTAGTCTCTTTAATTTAATTACAAAAAGTTCAGCATAATTTATATGCTTTTAAATAAATAAATATCTTCACGCAATTCCCAAAACAGGGGTAGACAGAGGTCCAGTCTAGACAATTTAGTCCCTTCGACCCACCTTCCACCGAAGATATTTTCGGGACAACGTGACAGGCGGTGAAACAGTCGCCGTCTTTATGTCCAAGCCAACGATGTAATTCGTACATATGTTTTAGAAAAACCCATTGGTACGTGCCTGCTACCTGGGGATCGAACTCGAGTGTCTCGACTCGAAATTCCGACCACCCAACCACACGGCTATCGTGCTTTGCTTTTAAAATTTATAAAAAAAATTGCATAATAAATTATTTATTAAATATTAAATGTAGCATGTAGACTAGGAAGCTTTAATAAGCTTTCACTCAACATACAACAACACAACAAAATTTACAATGATATATCGTTGTGGTCACGATCGTCTCGCAGATGTCGTTCATTGACCTTGAGCGGTCCAACGGTCCTGTGCGCCCTCCTAAGGGGTACCAACAAAGGAAGCAGGTGTGTCACCCTTTGCCCAAACAAAAATTGGGTCAAGTCATTTCAATAAGCAGAATTTTTACTTTCACTCCTTCTTAATCTATACCGTCATCAACATTATTTCGTATTTAATTTTTTGTAGTAAAGGTTGTCAAAGTCACGATAGCCGAGTGGTTGGGTGGTCGGAATTTCGAGTCAAGAGACCCGAGTACCAATGTGTTTTTCTAAAAACCTATGTACAAATTATATCGTTGGCTTGGACATAAAGACGGCGACGGGCTCATCACCTGTCACGTTGTCCCGAAAATATCTTCGGTGGAAGGAGGGTCGAAGGGACTTAAATGTCTAGAGTAGACCTCTGTCTACCCCTGTATTGGGAATTTCGTGAAGATATTTTTTTTTACTTAAAGTTGTCCCAAAAATATCTTCGGTGGAAGATGGGTCGAATGGACTTAATTGTCTAGACCTCTATCTACTCCTGTATTGAGAATTTATTTCGAATATTCATTTTCTGTCCTAAAGGTAATCCCAAAAATATCTTCGGTGGAAGAAGGGTCGAAAAGTCTTAATTGTCTAGACCTCTATGTCTCCCTGTATTGGAAATGGCGTGAAGATATTTTCTGTCCTAAAATTATTAAGAAATCTCGGAATTGAATGTGCAATCACCTCAGGTCTCAACTAAACACCAACACTGCAGTTTTACGACAGCTTTACTATAAGTTCGTTCCCTTTTCACAAAGGTAGAAAAGGAGAAAAAGGAATATAGATACTCGTAGATTATAATACGAAGGTGGTGTCGATATAACAGCTTCTTAACTGAATGTAATTGTTAATGTCAAATTATATAAATTTATTTAGACTCAGCGCTATTTCCAGTTTCCAGTAGTATGTAGGGCTTATTGGAATATTTCATTTGAATTAATAAGTAACAATTTTAGCTAAGAACAGAATAGTCTTTTTGTGTTATTTTTAAGGCGATTCTTTTTAATAAAAAAAGGTTTTTAATAGGTTATATCCAACTATTGTCAAATTTTGTGTATAATAAGAAATTGTTCTCTGTTTCTAATTAATATGAAAATAACGTAACGCCCAGGCCTATTGTTGAATACTTTTATCCACTTAACGGAAAACTATTCTTACAATGATGAAATTTAGGTCAAATGACTCGGACTCGTCCGGCCAGCTGGGCGCTTTGTACAGAGAGCTTCGTTCACTTTACACAATACCTTCGTCCCGTGTTGACAGCTGAACAGCCCTACTGTGTAGATACACATTTTATTTCCAACACGTATTCTAGATAACCGATCTATTCCGATTGAATTAATATTACACTTATGGCTTAATTAATATATCTTTTTTCATCTCTTTTGTTATTTTTTTTTATATCTTCACGTATTCACAATACTGAGATAATCAAAGTTCTAGACAATTAGGTTCTTTGAATCCACTTTTCACTGAAGCTTATGGGTCAATGTGGCAGATGCTGAAGCTTATCACCGTGTTTGTGCCCAAGCTGACGGTGTAACATATTTGCATAGATATATTGCAAATATTAAGATTAATACCTTAAAAACATAGAAACATCCACGACTAACAAATGTTTGCCTCTAGCGAGATTCGAACCCGCAATCCATTGCTTCGAAGGAGGGTCACTACCAATTAAATTACCTGATTTATATAATTTAATTGGAGAAAGACTAACCAAGAGAAGAAATAACCATAAAAGCTTCACTATATTAAACTCTACCGTCCAATGACGGGATAATTATCTTAATAATATTATACCAAATAAAAGGAGTCCAGTGACAGGCAACAGTGTTAATTGTGTCTGCGATCACTAATCCCCATGTCTAGAGTACCGATTATAGCAAGGGAAAAAATTACAGACCTGTATGTATAAATGTATACGTAATAAGAAAAGGTGTAACGTTACATCTTAATGCACCCAGACATTATTATAAAAGCAATAAATAAATATCTTCACGCAATTCCCAATACAGGGGTAGACAGAGATCTAGTCTAGACAATTAAGTCCCTTCGACCCACCTTCCACCGAAGATATTTTCGGGACAACGTGACAGGCGGTGAAACAGTCGCCGTCTTTATGTCCAAGCCAACGATGTAATTCGTACATATGTTTTAGAAAAACCCATTGGTACGTGCCTGCTACCTGGGGATCGAACTCGAGTGTCTCGACTCGAAATTCCGACCACCCAACCACACGGCTATCGTGCTTTGCTTTTAAAATTTATAAAAAAAATTGCATAATAAATTATTTATTAAATATTAAATGTAGCATGTAGACTAGGAAGCTTTAATAAGCTTTCACTCAACATACAACAACACAACAAAATTTACAATGATATATCGTTGTGGTCACGATCGTCTCGCAGATGTCGTTCATTGACCTTGAGCGGTCCAACGGTCCTGTGCGCCCTCCTAAGGGGTACCAACAAAGGAAGCAGGTGTGTCACCCTTTGCCCAAACAAAAATTGGGTCAAGTCATTTCAATAAGCAGAATTTTTACTTTCACTCCTTCTTAATCTATACCGTCATCAACATTATTTCGTATTTAATTTTTTGTAGTAAAGGTTGTCAAAGTCACGATAGCCGAGTGGTTGGGTGGTCGGAATTTCGAGTCAAGAGACCCGAGTACCAATGTGTTTTTCTAAAAACCTATGTACAAATTATATCGTTGGCTTGGACATAAAGACGGCGACGGGCTCATCACCTGTCACGTTGTCCCGAAAATATCTTCGGTGGAAGGAGGGTCGAAGGGACTTAAATGTCTAGAGTAGACCTCTGTCTACCCCTGTATTGGGAATTTCGTGAAGATATTTTTTTTTACTTAAAGTTGTCCCAAAAATATCTTCGGTGGAAGATGGGTCGAATGGACTTAATTGTCTAGACCTCTATCTACTCCTGTATTGAGAATTTATTTCGAATATTCATTTTCTGTCCTAAAGGTAATCCCAAAAATATCTTCGGTGGAAGAAGGGTCGAAAAGTCTTAATTGTCTAGACCTCTATGTCTCCCTGTATTGGAAATGGCGTGAAGATATTTTCTGTCCTAAAATTATTAAGAAATCTCGGAATTGAATGTGCAATCACCTCAGGTCTCAACTAAACACCAACACTGCAGTTTTACGACAGCTTTACTATAAGTTCGTTCCCTTTTCACAAAGGTAGAAAAGGAGAAAAAGGAATATAGATACTCGTAGATTATAATACGAAGGTGGTGTCGATATAACAGCTTCTTAACTGAATGTAATTGTTAATGTCAAATTATATAAATTTATTTAGACTCAGCGCTATTTCCAGTTTCCAGTAGTATGTAGGGCTTATTGGAATATTTCATTTGAATTAATAAGTAACAATTTTAGCTAAGAACAGAATAGTCTTTTTGTGTTATTTTTAAGGCGATTCTTTTTAATAAAAAAAGGTTTTTAATAGGTTATATCCAACTATTGTCAAATTTTGTGTATAATAAGAAATTGTTCTCTGTTTCTAATTAATATGAAAATAACGTAACGCCCAGGCCTATTGTTGAATACTTTTATCCACTTAACGGAAAACTATTCTTACAATGATGAAATTTAGGTCAAATGACTCGGACTCGTCCGGCCAGCTGGGCGCTTTGTACAGAGAGCTTCGTTCACTTTACACAATACCTTCGTCCCGTGTTGACAGCTGAACAGCCCTACTGTGTAGATACACATTTTATTTCCAACACGTATTCTAGATAACCGATCTATTCCGATTGAATTAATATTACACTTATGGCTTAATTAATATATCTTTTTTCATCTCTTTTGTTATTTTTTTTTATATCTTCACGTATTCACAATACTGAGATAATCAAAGTTCTAGACAATTTGGTTCTTTGAACCCACTTTTCACTGAAGCTTATGGGTTAATGTGGCAGATGCTGAAGCTTATCACCGTGTTTGTGCCCAAGCTGACGGTGTAACATATTTGCATAGATATATTGCAAATATTAAGATTAATACCTTAAAAACATAGAAACATCCACGACTAACAAATGTTTGCCTCTAGCGAGATTCGAACCCACAATCCATTGCTTCGAAGGAGGGTCACTACCAATTAAATTACCTGATTTATATAATTTAATTGGAGAAAGACTAACCAAGAGAAGAAATAACCATAAAAGCTTCACTATATTAAACTCTACCGTCCAATGACGGGATAATTATCTTAATAATATTATACCAAATAAAAGGAGTCCAGTGACAGGCAACAGTGTTAATTGTGTCTGCGATCACTAATCCCCATGTCTAGAGTACCGATTATAGCAAGGGAAAAAATTACAGACCTGTATGTATAAATGTATACGTAATAAGAAAAGGTGTAACGTTACATCTTAATGCACCCAGACATTATTATAAAAGCAATAAATAAATATCTTCACGCAATTCCCAATACAGGGGTAGACAGAGATCTAGTCTAGACAATTAAGTCCCTTCGACCCACCTTCCACCGAAGATATTTTCGGGACAACGTGACAGGCGGTGAAACAGTCGCCGTCTTTATGTCCAAGCCAACGATGTAATTCGTACATATGTTTTAGAAAAACCCATTGGTACGTGCCTGCTACCTGGGGATCGAACTCGAGTGTCTCGACTCGAAATTCCGACCACCCAACCACACGGCTATCGTGCTTTGCTTTTAAAATTTATAAAAAAAATTGCATAATAAATTATTTATTAAATATTAAATGTAGCATGTAGACTAGGAAGCTTTAATAAGCTTTCACTCAACATACAACAACACAACAAAATTTACAATGATATATCGTTGTGGTCACGATCGTCTCGCAGATGTCGTTCATTGACCTTGAGCGGTCCAACGGTCCTGTGCGCCCTCCTAAGGGGTACCAACAAAGGAAGCAGGTGTGTCACCCTTTGCCCAAACAAAAATTGGGTCAAGTCATTTCAATAAGCAGAATTTTTACTTTCACTCCTTCTTAATCTATACCGTCATCAACATTATTTCGTATTTAATTTTTTGTAGTAAAGGTTGTCAAAGTCACGATAGCCGAGTGGTTGGGTGGTCGGAATTTCGAGTCAAGAGACCCGAGTACCAATGTGTTTTTCTAAAAACCTATGTACAAATTATATCGTTGGCTTGGACATAAAGACGGCGACGGGCTCATCACCTGTCACGTTGTCCCGAAAATATCTTCGGTGGAAGGTGGGTCGAAGGGACTTAAATGTCTAGACTAGACCTCTGTCTACCCCTGTATTGGGAATTTCGTGAAGATATTTTTTTTTACTTAAAGTTGTCCCAAAAATATCTTCGGTGGAAGATGGGTCGAATGGACTTAATTGTCTAGACCTCTATCTTCTCCTGTATTGAGAATTTATTTCGAATATTCATTTTTTGTCCTAAAGGTAATCCCAAAAATATCTTCGGTGGAAGAAGGGTCGAAAAGTCTTAATTGTCTAGACCTCTATGTCTCCCTGTATTGGAAATGGCGTGAAGATATTTTCTGTCCTAAAATTATTAAGAAATCTCGGAATTGAATCTGCAATCACCTCAGGTCTCAACTAAACACCAACACTGCAGTTTTACGACAGCTTTACTATAAGTTCGTTCCCTTTTCACAAAGGTAGAAAAGGAGAAAAAGGAATATAGATACTCGTAGATTATAATACGAAGGTGGTGTCGATATAACAGCTTCTTAACTGAATGTAATTGTTAATGTCAAATTATATAAATTTATTTAGACTCAGCGCTATTTCCAGTTTCCAGTAGTATGTAGGGCTTATTGGAATATTTCATTTGAATTAATAAGTAACAATTTTAGCTAAGAACAGAATAGTCTTTTTGTGTTATTTTTAAGGCGATTCTTTTTAATAAAAAAAGAGGTTTTTAATAGGTTATATCCAACTATTGTCAAATTTTGTGTATAATAAGAAATTGTTCTCTGTTTCTAATTAATATGAAAATAACGTAACGCCCAGGCCTATTGTTGAATACTTTTATCCACTTAACGGAAAACTATTCTTACAATGATGAAATTTAGGTCAAATGACTCGGACTCGTCCGGCCAGCTGGGCGCTTTGTACAGAGAGCTTCGTTCACTTTACACAATACCTTCGTCCCGTGTTGACAGCTGAACAGCCCTACTTTGTAGATACACATTTTATTTCCAACACGTATTCTAGATAACCGATCTATTCCGATTGAATTAATATTACACTTATGGCTTAATTAATATATCTTTTTTCATTTCTTTTGTTATTTTTTTTATATCTTCACGTTTTCATAATACTGAGATAATCAAAGTTCTAGACAATTTGGTTCTTTGAACCCACTTTTCACTGAAGCTTATGGGTTAATGTGGCAGATGCTGAAGCTTATCACCGTGTTTGTGCCCAAGCTGACGGTGTAACATATTTGCATAGATATATTGCAAATATTAAGATTAATACCTTAAAAACATAGAAACATCCACGACTAACAAATGTTTGCCTCTAGCGAGATTCGAACCCACAATCCATTGCTTCGAAGGAGGGGTCACTACCAATTAAATTACCTGATTTATATAATTTAATTGGAGAAAGACTAACCAAGAGAAGAAATAACCATAAAAGCTTCACTATATTAAACTCTACCGTCCAATGACGGGATAATTATCTTAATAATATTATACCAAATAAAAGGAGTCCAGTGACAGGCAACAGTGTTAATTGTGTCTGCGATCACTAATCCCCATGTCTAGAGTACCGATTATAGCAAGGGAAAAAATTACAGACCTGTATGTATAAATGTATACGTAATAAGAAAAGGTGTAACGTTACATCTTAATGCACCCAGACATTATTATAAAAGCAATAAATAAATATCTTCACGCAATTCCCAATACAGGGGTAGACAGAGATCTATAAACAAATAAATAAATATCTTCACGCAATTCCCACTACAGGGGTAGACAGAGATCTAGTCTAGACAATTAAGTTCGTTCGACCCACCTTCCACCGAAGACATTTTCGGGACAACGTGACAGGTGGTGAGCCCGTCGCCGTCTTCATGTCCAAGCCAACGATATAATTCGTACGTAAGTTTTTGAAAAGCCCATTGGTCTCATACCAAGTTTTTGAAAAAAAAAACCCATTGGTACGACCCTGTCACCTAGGGATCGAACTCGGGTCTCTTGACTCGCAATTCCGACCACCCAACCACTCGGCTATCGTGACTTTATTATTATCTTGTTATTATTTATTTGTAAGAACAGCATCAGTAATTATTATAAGAACCAAAATTAATAAATAATATTAGATTAATATTCGCGTGGTCCGCACTCGAAGGCATAAACGCTTCCTACTTCGTGCCATTTTAAATAGAAAACGTTTCTGCACTCACTGTGCTGTAAGCTATTAAAAATGAACAACCGCCCCACATTTTATTTTATAAAAAATCATATTACGATTAAGTGCCATTTGATCCCGCTGGGATGAGTTTTCATTTAATCGTAATATTGTGTTAATCATAAAAATATAGAAACTGTTTTGCTTTTTAGTCATAATTCGGCTGTGGTTAATTAGCGTTAGTAGTGCAGAATGTTAAAAGCGATACTGAGATCAACTAGGGTTTATGCTAAACTATCGCAAGCCTCCCTAATGCTTGCCTTCATCTGGCTTCCTGGAATCACCTCCCTAATCATCACGCCGAGACTATTGCCGTGCCGAAAGGTCAACTTCAAGTCTATGGAAAGACAGCTGCTGAAACCACCTACCTACCTTCTACAAAGGAGACAAAAATCTTATAGGCAATTACAATAGGGAAAACCAGTTTGCCGCGATCAGCTAAAGATGTTATCATTGAACCATTGGTTTAATCCTACTAGATTTGAGTCCCAAGTCGGTTTGGTTGCCTGAAAGGCGTTTGTATCTTTGATACTGACTTATACCTATTCATCATAAAAGCGTGGCATCGACTGCAGTTGATATTTAATAAATATACAACTATCTTAACCAGATTAAACTGGATTCATAATCTAAACTCAGGAGATCATTATCATCTGGACAAATCTAATTAAATCTCAAAGCTAATTAAATTTACTATTCCGCTAACTGTTTTTGTACAAATAAATAACTAGTACGAGTGCATAAAATTCCTATTGCAGATAATTGAGTGATTATCCTCCGTATAATTATCAAAAGTAAACTTGATCGATGATCCATGACTTGAAAAGAACAAAAACCGGTCTTCATAAACACAACTGCAATAAATAGCGCGAACTGATGCGTGACATTCTTATCGCATATCACTTTCACCGTCGCAACCGTCTGAATTGCCACTGTTTATAGAAGAGACTCGGCAGACGAAACTGACCCATAGTTTATAGATAGCCCTGATAATTGCTTTCCCGAAGCTTGAATTGTCTGAAGACAACAGAAGTAATATAAACAGAAGTATATAATTCATTAAAAGCCTTGTTTGCTTTTATACTTTTAAACTAAATTATCCAACAACCTAGCAGGAAGCCAGTTGTGACCCTGGCTTCGAAGGTAAGGTCCGCGAGTTCGAATCCCGTAAGGACAAATATGTACAAATGCAGATGTTGCATCTTGAATGTTTGTATGTATGTATTTATCGATATTATCTATACAAGTGTATGATATGTATCATATCATATGTATCATATCATATGTATCATATCATATGTATCATATCATATGTATCATATAATGACTTGAGTGAATCTTGGAAATATTATAATCGCTATTATAAATCACGATAAAAGTCACGATATCCGGTGGTCCGGGTGGTCGGAATTTCGAGTCAAGAGATCCGAGTTCGATCCCCAGGTGGCCAGCCGTTTTGAAAAAAATTTTTTTTTAAACTTATGTACGATTTATATCATTGCACCACCTGTCATGTTGTCCCAAAGAAATGTCTTCGGTGAATATAATGGAATGCTAATAGTGTACAGGTATCTGCGACCCTATTCTAAACGGACTGTAGGTCATTTTTGTAGGTAATGTTTAAAAGTAATACAAACAACTATAATAAACTAACTACTGACTAACAGTCACGATAGCCGAGTGGTTGGGTGGTCGGAATTTCAAGAGTCAAGAGACCCGAGCTCGATCCTCAGGTGGCAAGCTCGTATCAATGGGTTTTTTAAAACTTATGTACGAATTACATCGTTGGCTTGGACATAAAGACGGCGACGGGCTCACCACCTCTCACGTTGTCCTGAAAATATCCTCGGTGGAAGGGGGGTCGAAGGGACTTAATTGTCTAGACTAGACCTCTGTCTACCCCTGTGTTGGGAATTGCGTGAATATATTTATAAATATTTTTAATTTTTATAAATTAACCCTTATTGTTAACACGCATACAATTTACAATTTAAAATACATTTATGGATGCAAGGACTATTTTATACTTTTAACCACGGAAAATTAATTAGAATCAAGTTTATTTGTTAATAGATGTACGTTATAAAGATAATAATAGTTCTTCGGTTGTAAAAAATAACAATGTGTGAGATTACAACAACCAATTTATTTAAATCAGTTTTAAATTTTAACAAAAACTCGACATTTATATAAAAGCGTTCACACTTGTATTTTTTTAATATCATATACACATATTTCAATTATAAATAATTATAAGTATACTGTACAGTGACAAAAAGCAGTGTAATTAAAAAAAAAAGTCTGCTTTATAATGTAGGTAGGAGTACGTGTGAAGTTTTCCTGACATTAACAATGACGTCGCAACAGCTACTGAAACATCATTAACGAACAATGTAATTTTATGATCTGCGACATTGATTAGAACGTTTATGTACAAGATAAACGATAACGGGCCGAATATACTGCCTTGAGGGACGCCAAAATCTTCAGCGGCAATAAAAACATAGCAAAGGCACTTAGCACCAGTTAAAAGCAAAACAACCGGTCAACTAAGAATTTATAAAGTACGAGTAAAAAGGAAATCCTCTTTACGTGAATGAGCAAAAATTGCCCTCAGCAGGAGTTACGTTCTGTTATCATACTTAATCAAGTCACTACGGTCATTGGGGGATACGGATGCTTCGTAAACATCCGGCTTAAAGCTGCAAAATGAATTTCTTACCGGAGGTCATAGTATTTCGAGATGATGTCTTCCAAAGATCACCTTATACCGCTGTAACAACTATAATGTTCGAATATGAATGGTACAGACCCAGTGAAATCACAGGCAATACCATCCGCGGAATTGATAAAACGCAACTGTAACTTTGAAATTGGAGTTGAAGTTGGCGTGAAGTTAAATTCATGGTCTGCAATAACTATTTACCAAAAGGTACCTTAATCGCTTACTGCACTTACGAGTATACGTGAATTGAGGGTAGTATATCCTTATTCCCATACCACAAGCCATAAAACATGAATTGAAACATAAAGGCAACTTAAACACCTCTTAAGCAAACGTAAGAGGTTATTAAAAATGCATACTTAATATTGTTTGAATATTGTTAGATGGCATTCCGATTACTGTCTCCTTATTATATCTTATAGAAATCAAAATGATATACAAATGAAAGAAAAAATCTATTAAGCCACTGAACTATAAAAGAACTTAAGAAATAGTGACAACCCTACAAAGATATAAAATTGCTCTGACTCGTGAAGAAAATTAAGAACATATGGATGTTGTTTGCGTGTAACGATCGATTATATAGATCATTATAGGGAACATGACAACATGATGATGATTAATTGAAAACTAACTAAGATAAATGTAAACGTATAATGCTTGTACCTAGTAGGCCTTTAAAGCTAAGGTTTGAGTGTTAAAATCTACTAATCACTTTTAAAACCAAAGCAGTGTCTTCTAGTCATTCATTATGAAAACAGTGCTATCAAAGCGGGATTTTAATTTGTTATTCAAAAATATTATTAACTCATTACTTTTTTAAATTAACCGACGTCCGAAGGTACCTGTGTTTGCGTAACAAAAGAAACCTTGGCCAAATTATTTTTCTTTGAGTAATTAAAAAAATTTTTTCATGCTATTCCCGGTACCGAGGTAGACAGAGGTCTAGAAAATTAAGTACTTTCGACCCACCATCCACAGAAAACATTTTTGGGACAACGTGACAAGTGGTGAATCCGTTACCGTTTTTATTTCCTAGCCGACGTATAAATCGTACATAAGTTTTTGAAATAACCCATTGATACGAGCCATGGGGATCGAATTCGGGTCTCTTGACTGGAATTCCGATCGCCCAACCACTAGGCTATCGTGACTTTTAAGTAAGTGAGCTACAAAACGAGTTTTATGGGTCCCAAAAAATAACTTCGGTGGAAGGTGGGTCGAAGGGACTTAATTGTCTAGGCTAGACCTCTGTCTACCCTTGTATTGGGAATTGCGTGAAGATATTTATTATTTATTTATTTTTTTACTTTATGGAAATTGACTACTGGAAGTTATTTTAAAAGACGAATTTATCCAGGCCTGTTTTCTCCCAGCCTCCACATATTATGTATGATTTCATATTATATTGTAAACCGCGTGGTAACCTAAATAGAACGAAAACTAACGACGTCTTAGGAACCAGCGTCAGCGCGGCGTACGAAAGCGTCACCTTGCCGTTCCGTTTGCTTCATCGAACCCTTTTTTCCTCGGCGTATTGTGTGCAAATCAGCACCGACCTATTGCCTAGACAGTTTATAATTTACAATCTTATCGACCGTCGTATTGTTTTAATAGATTGCGTGCGACAAAAATCTTTAAGAATAACGTAATCAAATATTCAATCTTAAAAATAGATGCATTTTGCTTCTTTCAAATTCATCATTTTCTTTATACATGCACGTCTAGGTATCCGAGGACTCTTGACCCTTGTATGTAAGGATCGTGACACTAGGCGATTTGTTCTCTCTGAGGGTTTGAGCGTGAAGATAAGTAAGTAACTCGCATTTCCCAATACTAATTAAATAATATTAGACAGAGGTCTAGGAAATTAAGTCCTTTTGACCCACATTTCATTGAAAGTTATTTGGGACAATATGACAGGTCACCTACCAACATCTACGTTTAATTTCAAGCATACTATACAAACGTAGTTCAGGTTCTCCTCCTACTAAACAGTATGAAAATATTCACAGGTAAATTTAATTAATATCTATGTAGACATTTTTGTTTAAAACAATGTAAAAGCACTAAACATTTACGCAATTTACTACTTCACATTTATTTTACGCACCGTGGAACCGGTTTAACACAGTTATATTTTATAACACTTATTAATTCAGACAGAATTACGAACATGAAGTGTTGTACAATATACATTTATTAAGACTTTCATTTTTAATTTCAACAGATACTTGAAACGTACGCGCATGTGAAATATATTTCAAGGTGAAGGAACTACGATAATAACTTCCGGTGTCTGTGGATAGTTATCTGTACATAAAAAAAAAATGTAACTCGCTTTATGTAAATAACTATTATTATTAAAATCTTAACGCATCTTCCCTGACGGGGTAGCCAAATAGCAGTGTCACGATCCTTGCATACCTCTTTCGCTTATGTCAAATTCATGATTTTATTCATACACGCACATCTAGTTATCTGACTTCTCTTCATCCTTCCTTCTTCTAAATAATCGTGTTCAGTATTGGACAGGTACAGGTCAATCAGTAAGTAATTTGTAATCCTAATGATAGTATAAATATACGAAAATTCTGAAAAATATCTGAATTTAAAAATCTATTCGATTCTATAAAATCTTTTCAACACTTATGTTCGATTAAATTGGTTCGAAATAAAGATGGAGACTGCCTCTCCACCTATCACGATGTCCCGAAAAATGTCTTCGAAAGGAAAGTGGTTCGGTCGGCCTCTGTCTACCCCAGTATTGGGAATGGAGATATTTTTTTATTCGATTATAGTGAATACGAATCTTAAAATCACATCATTCGGACGGTACACCTATCATGAAATGTGCTTTCATCCCTACTAGCTCTGTGGATACGTCACTGCCCTTATTAAGCCAATCTGTAGGCCTAACACAGAGAACATTGTGAGTAGAGAGGGAGAGAAAGAAGAGTTCTCGGGCAATGGAATTTGAAGACGCATATTTGGAACGACTAGGTAGGTGGTGAGCCAATCACCGTTTTAGTGTCCAAGCCATACCATTAGGGTACAATATACTTATATATAATAGGGTACAATATACTTATAAATATTGAGATATAACCATCTATATACTCGAGTACAATTGTACTCGTCACACAAATATTTACCCCTAGCCGAATTTTAACCTTTTTAACCAAGTTTGATTCAGATTTTAACCAAAGTATTAACTTAAAAGATAATCTTGTAAACTGATGTATTATAAAAAAACACTTTTCCGATACATTCAAAAAAGTATAAAAAATATATTTGTTTTTTTTTACAAACGTGCTCTTTCATTTAGTATATCACATTAAGCAGTTGAAAAAATATCCTTCTAAGTAATTCGACGTTCAAATTAACGCCTCAACTGTAAATTTGTTTTAGAGTTACCGAGTTGGTTACACGTCCGTGATTAATTCATCTTAATCTCTACAGTGGTATCAAATTGTAATTGTTTCTCTTAATCTATCTAAACAATATACGCTGTAACTGATAGACAGACACAGCAATGTAAGTGTAATGTTATATATTAATGAGGGTTCCGTTTTGTATGGAATTCTAATAAACCCGGTATGACGAACTGTGTCGATTCCCGAATAGGTCAATTTAGGAAACCACTTTTTCTACATCGTTGATTACCATTCCATTACACAAGTACTTTAGTTACTTACTTTGGATTCACAGCAATGAATGTCATGTTATCCCTATGAACATATTTATTTTAATATTAAAGATCGGCACATTTTTATGCTTCAATAACAAAATGCTAGTGAAGCCAGCACACAATGAAGACACGGCTTCTATTCATGCCTAGGCTAATAAATAGGTATCCAGACCTCACTAAATGAAACCAATTCTGAGTGAAACCTTGTTAAATAATTGTGATATCGTGTCAACAAATAATCTCGATTGAAATAAATTATGTTCTTTATTACAACTGAATGTTTTATTTCAAATGTTTTCAAGTCATGTACCAAGTGTACATAAAATATGTATGATCAAATTTGTTAGCAAATATTGGCTTATATAGCTTCCTGAAAATGGTCTATTGCTGCAAAAGGGCCGGCCCTTTTCTAAAATTTTTTTACGTTTTTCATCTGGAAAGTTCACCACTGCTTCAGTGTGATGATTTATATTTGGTACTAGTTTAATATTTGTTGTCCGTGACTTCGCGCACTATCCGGAAAGCCCCGGCAGAATCCCTTAAACTATCAGAGTGATAGCAGCCTACATCATTCAAAATAATCATCACACAATTCCCTATATAGGGGTAGACAAAGGTCTAGTCTAGACAATTAAGTCCTTCCAACGAAGATATTTTCGGGACAACGTGACAGGTGGTGAGCTCGTCGCCGTCTTTATGTCCAAGATAACGATATAACTCGTACATAAGTTTTTGAAAAACTAATTTATTATCTCTGTCCCGAATTTAATCCAGATCTGTCAGCCATTCAGGTGTAATTGAGTAACAAACATCTATCCATCCTCCAAACTTTCGCATTGATAATTTTAGTAAGAGGTTATAGTAATATAGTTAATTCAGCACTGAGCTACGACAACACTATTCGATTAATGAAATTCTCCATGAAAAAATAATGTAACTTCCACTACTAACAAAAATACTGCAAAATTCTTAGCTATTAGCAAAATTATCTACACAAAGAGTCCCAAAGGTTTTCTGCTTCCTCTAAAATTTATGACGATACCCTTTGCAACCACGGAAGACTGCTGTAATTTTTTGAGTATACACCAAAAGAGAATAGTTTGGTTAACCGTTGCTAACCTTACTAGTGTATAACCTTACTTATAAAATCGTGGGAAGTGGTCCTCGGGAGCGAGACGATTACCCGAGGCGTTTGTTCAGTCAGTCCGCGTTAAATGTACGTAAAGGGCAAATTATCTTAATTGGCTGCTGGCGCTCCGTTGCGAATCTACCAACTGAATTAGACGGGACTTAGTCATGCAACTCACTTACGTCTGCTGTTGATTATTTATTGAATAAATTAAGTAAACATAGATTGGATAGGGAAAACATTATTCATATACATTGCTCTAATACCAAAGTTAGTAGCAAAAGCACTTGTGTTACGGAATTAGAAACAACGAAGTCACCAAAAACATGCAAACCTGACGTAGAAAAAGTTGTTTTCTACATAACCCGATTCGTAAATCGAACCCTAAACCTCTAAGCTGGCATTGACACTATAAAAAGCGGCGTGTATATCACTGCATCACGGAAGTCGGGAAACATTAGTCACAAAAGCAGAAGTTAGAGAACATATTGAAAGTGCAGAACAATTTCCAACTTAATTTATGGCTTGTATCAGCCTGGGCAGACCTTAGTTTTAATTTCTAGTTTATTTTGTAATAATTAGATCGAAAAAACAAAAACGTCTAAAACCTTTGTTCACTATCGATAGTATCGTGAGATATTTATGTTGTTACTAACATGGAATAATTTCACCATTATGCAAATTCTGGTAGAGCCAAGCGGCAGTTTAATTGTTGCATGGGGTCGACCGGGTTCTGACCCGTGGTTGGGACCATGGCCTCGCAGAATACCGACATAATGTAGATGCTAACTTTCTGTTAGTGAAGCGCCCTCATTTCCCAATTCCATTTTTCAAGATGTCGCCAAATAATTCTATCGATTCTACAAAATACAATTGTAACAAAACTTCCACTTGATATCATTTCCATTTTGTTTTATTCGAAATAATTCAAGACCATTTATTTAATCAAAACTTATTTAATGAATTCAGGATTTTTAGTCTTTTAATGATAGACAACACAGAGAACACAACTCAGAGATGAACCGGCAGCATATCGGATCTATTCTTTTCATTTTTAATTTCACGCGGATAAGGACACTCGGTTTAAAACTGATCTCGTAGATACTTAACGCTTTTTATCGAATAAAATGAACTAACGATTGTTTTATACAAATTTTTACAAAAATCTTATTTTATCTTTAATTATTTGAACTCGCCTATATTTAATATCAGGTGGAGAGCCTGGCGCCGTCCCAATGTCCAATCCAATGATACAAATCGTATAATGGTCGAAAAACATAGCAGCTTCCTCATGAGGATCGAACTTAAGTCTTACGTTTCGAATTTCAGGTCACCCAGCCGCTCTACCATATTGGATACTTCTACCATTTGTTTCTTATACCCTAATTAACTTCTAACACTAAAAATCACGAAGTCTGGCCTTACATAGAACATAGGCCACTGCAAGAATAGACAAAGACAGAATAGCAATTGCATGGTGCATTGCTAAGCCTTCAAAATTACCTCAATACCATTGTTTTTTTTTATTGCAGCCTGTCTAAAGTCCTCATCCTACTCCTATCTAAAGTCCTGTCCTTGTATCCTATTCCTGTCCTATTATAACTTTTCTATGTTTAGCACATAGGCCTATGTGCTAAGTAATAAACATAGGCCTCCTCCAAAGACCTACCTTCTAATAAATTTACTCATTTACCAGCTTATAAGTATCCTGTTACCACGCTTGGCATGCGAATTGCGGATTACATTACCTAAAACTTCACACCTCAGACTTAGACCCAGTCATACGTCTGTTTATTTTGTTCTGATATTTTCAAGGTGGTCAATATGCCGGTGGCCATTGCTATATTTGATCTCTCTCTCAGACGCCTTTTACCGAAACTCGATGGAGAGGAGGTGGTATGCCACATATCATTATCAAAGATATTTCTCTGGTTGCAAATGAAAAAACTATTGGGATAAAATGCATAACTTTTTTGAATGTTTTGAGATTTTTTCTTGGTATAATTTTATTAGCTTTCTCATCTTATTTACATTGAAATCCATATTAGAACTAATACAATCAAACTCTATGTGCGAAATAAATATTTCAATCAATATCGTATTATATTATAAATTATGTTTTTCAAAAATATAAACTCACGTCAAAATTGCAAATTTCACCAAAAATCGGATTATCTTCAATCTGTGTTCAAATATATCCCACAACTCTCGGATTGCACGAAATAATAAACAAACACACACAATAACCACTTAGCTTTTTAAATTAATTACTGAAAAACTAGAACGTATTGAACGGGCTGCGTAATTCACGAGTAATAAACAACGGGGCGAGAGAGCCATAACACGCCTGCGCTGTATCGGCACTAGCGGCGGTTTGACGCGCCGGCGCGGTTGCCGCGCAAATTCACGCGGGAAAATTGACATTTTTACGACAGATAATTTATTTTAAGTCACGATAGCCAAGTGGTTGGGTGGTCGGAATTTCGAGTCAAGAGGCCCGAGTTCGATCCCCAAGTGGCTGGCTCGTACCAATGGGTTTTTCAAAACCTTATGTACGAATATCGTTGGCTTGGACACAAAGGCGGCGACGGGCTCACCACCTGTCACGTTGTCCCGAAAATATCTTCGGTGGAAGGTGGGTCGAAGGGACCTCTGTCTACCCCTGTATTGGGAATTGCGTGAAGATATTTAATTTAATTTAATTTAATGACAAATTTTATAAAATTAAATAAAAATGGCACATAATATATTTTCAAATACTGTAAAGAATTTATATTTTAAGAAATTTAATGATAATAAGAAAATAAAACAAATCGTAGAATTTTTTTAAGTACATTTTTTATAAACTTACAACTTAAACGTATCCTCAAAGAATCATGCAATAATATTATCTTAGAGCTACATAATATTTAACAATTCAAATGCAAGAAATTATCGGTTTTACAAATTGAACATTTATGAAATGATATCGACAAATTATACATTTTAAAAAACATTGCAAGGTAAATTAAAAAAAAAAAAAAGTACATTAATAAATCCCTTTCATCCTTTTTTACTGTCACCGTAAGCACTTACGTTTTTGTACTCAGTTCATTCTCACATAATCATAATCAGCAAACACACTTGATGTTACATATCTGTCGATGAAGCATTACTTATATCTATAACAGTCTGAATGAACATTATCGAATGGTGAGTTTCTTACTGGGAGGGATAGTTGGCGTCGCAATCATTCATCGCATTCAGATCATTTAAGTTCACAATGTTAAATTACACAACACAAAAAGAAAACATTCTAAAATTAATATGAAATCTGCGGAAAGAAAGAATCGATGAATTTGATTACACGATTTCATTTTAGAAGCTATACGATTAGAAATTATTACCAGTATTACAAAATATAAAAATACTGAAAAGCATTTTATTTCACCAACATTCTATTACCTCAGTAGACTTAAGCACTGGAGAACATGAAAGACCAAAGTATTCAATATCTTGTATGGGAGGTATTTTTACACAGCCTATGTAAGACTAAGGAGTCAGAGTGCAGCCAGGCCGCATCCTGGCCACGAGTCTCTATGCAACTACCCCACCCCTCTCTCTATTGCCCCCCTCTCTCTCTCACTCTATTGCCCCCCTCTCTCTCTCTCTCACTCTATTGCCCCCCCCCCTCTCTCACTCTATTACCCCCCCCCTCTCTCTGTACCCCCCCTCTCTCTCTATTGCCCCCACTCTCTTTCTATTGCCCCCCCCCTCTCTATCTCTCTATTGCCCCCCTCTCTCTCTCACTCTATTGCCCCCCCCTCTCTCTCTATTGACCCCCCCCCCTCACCTCCCGTCTACCGGCTGGGCTCTGGCTGCGCGTGCGCGTGCGCGTCGCGGATGTACTCGTAGGCGAGCCGCAGCGCGAACTGGAAGCTCGGCTCCGCGGCGCGCGCGGCCAGCCGCGGCGCCGCCGCCAGCGCCTCCAGCGGCGGCAGCTCCGTGTCCAGGTCGCCGCCTGCGTTCAGAACAACCGTCAGCCGTGCAGGAATCGTGCGGCAAGTGTGGCAGGCGGCACCGGTTGAATTCAACATGGTGTGCGCCGGGTGTGTTGGCGAAGGCACGTTTCCGGACGTACGGACGGATGGGCGCTCGATTATTGTCTTACCCAAGGGTGGTCAATGACAAGCCGCTCTCGGATCCCGAGGCGTAACCGCCCGATTACGCTCCTCCCGATCCTTGGAAAGATCTCGCAGCGAGTCGCGTTGGAGTGTGCCCCATCTATTACCAGCGGTATCTCGAGCTGCCAGCATGGTTTCTCTCCAGGCAGATCTACAGTTACGGCTCTGCGCACACTGCTTAGCACCGCATCCAACTCCAAATTGAAGTACGTGCAGGCAATTACTTGACATAACTGGGGCTTTTGATAACGCCTGGTGGCTAATGATAATGGTCAAGGCTAAGCAGGGCGGATCTATCGGATACTGGGGGAGTATTTCGCGTCGCGCAGAGTGAGACTCTTTGTCGGTGACCGGATGGAAAGGAAAGTTTCCACTATGGGCTGCCCTCAAGGTTCGGTGCTGGGCTCTACGCTGTGGAATGTTCTGGTTGATGACCTGCTTCGGCTGCCACTCCCGGACGGTGTGACCACTATGTCATATGCAGACAGGCAGGAAAGCCAGAAGCACCTTAGAGATGGTGATGCACTGGGGGACTAGGAACAGGCTGGAGTTCTCCGCTGGCAAGTCATCATCTACAACATCTTTCTGGGGCATGAGTTACCCGAGTCTAAAGGTTATATACCGTGCAACATACGTGGCTACTTTGACGTATGCTGCCGAGTGTTGGCACGAACGGACCAGTCAGTACGCAGTGCGCAGTGCACTACTGAGATGACAAAGAAAAGCATAGATTTTGCTGACCAAAGTGTATAGATCGACCAGCACGGCTGCCTTACCGGTGCTGACCGGTGCCCTCCACGCAGAGATCTGCGTCATTCCATATCGCGCGTTTACGCCTGCTCAACTCTTCTCTGGCCACACTCATTTCAGATGGAGGTAAGTCGTGCTGGCAGAACTGGAATAACTACACGCGATTTGGGATGACGTGATCGGTGCATGGCAGGAGAGATGGGCGAACGAGACTAAGTGGCGGTACGACTCAAAGCAGTTTATGTCGTGCCGGACTATCAAGTCTCGCAGATTCTCGGTGGAAATGGATGCTTCAAGAAGAGACTGAAAGGAATGAATCTATGCGAGAACAGTATGTGTGATTGCTGAAAGGCCGAAGAGGACGTACACCATGTGCTGTGGGAATGCAACTTGTATGAAGACCTCAGGAGAAAGATGATGGACGGGATCAGTCGAACAGAGGTGGGCGCGGTGTACTACGCGGATCAGGTGGGTTCGGAGGAGAAATTCCGCCTGCTGCGGGAATTTGCGCACAGATGGCATAAAAGACGACACAGGTCCGAGTGGTCTCAGGAAGGTCTGCCCGATGACGAATGATGTCATGCCCAGATGGGGGAGAATGAGAGACTAGGAACTGTTTAAATAATTTGTCAAGTCAAGAAAGGTGAGCGCCGGGAAAAAGCCAAGAGCAAGTACCGCGCACCCTCTCCCGCCCGTATGACCGAACGGTCGGTGGGGCCATGGGTAGAGGTGGGTTGTTAGGGGTGACTTTCTAAAACAACTTAATTAACTGGAGTTGTATGTATTAAATGAAGTATGCTCTGGTAGAGACTTGGATCGTGTCTGGAGTTGAGCTGCTTGGAGGCTCAGCTTGCTTAAAGTGCCGTTAAAACCCACTAGAAAAATTATTATTTCTATAATATATATGATATATATGGCCGCGCGTGCCGCGGACGTACCCATGAGCAGCACGAGGGCGGCCAGGCGGTACAGCAGCGAGCCGCGCAGCGCGGGCGCCGCCGCCTCGCTGCCGTGCCGCGCCCAGTCGTCGCGCGCCGCGCACGCGCACCACACCTGCGCACGCTTGTCCAGTCACTATCTTCACGCAATTCCCAATGCAGGGGTAGACAGAGGTCTAGTCTAGAAAATTGAGTCCCACGACCCACCTTCCACTTATGACATTTTCGGGACAACGTAACAGGTGGTGAACCCGTCGCCGTCTCGATGTCCTGGCCAACGATAAATTCGTACATAAGTTTTTAAAAAGTCATTGGTCACGAGCCTGCCATCTGGGGATCGTACTCGGGTCTCTTGACTCGGAATTCTGACCTCCCAACCACTTGGCTATCGCGAGCACTCAAATATTGAAAATATATACATTTGTACTTTCAATTGTTGCCCGTAAATTCATAATATTTTTAGTTTATTTATGTTGAAAACCAACAGCTAACAGGTTCCAAACCGACCCCCAGGGACTATCAAGGTTTTTTATTTATATAGAAAAGGCAAACGAGCAGGTGCACACGTGATGGTAAGTGATTACCGCCGCCCATGAACATCTGCAATACCGGAGGAATAGCGGACGCGTTGCCGGCCTTTGAGAAAGGTATACGCTCTTTTCTTGAAGATCCCTAAGTCGTATCGGTCCGGAAAAACTGGTGACGCCAGCTCATTCCACAAAGTGCAAGTGCATGACAGAAAATTCCGCGAGCAGCGCAGTGTGGTGGAATGCCAAGCATCAATGGGACGGGATGGGACTGGGATTAATCCGAACGATTCCTCGGAGCACTCCCCGTAGTAGATCTTGTAGAAAATGCAAAGAGATGCAACATCTCTTCGCAAAGCCAGGGGATCTAGCCGATCGGATAGAGTATGGTCGTCGACAATTCGAGCCGCTCTTCTTTGGATACGGTCAAATGTTAGGAGCTGACACTGGGGTGCCCCCGCCCAAAGATGCGAACCTGCGCCTTATAAAGTTGCAAGCGGTGGGCCGGCATGATGTACTGTCGTGCTCTACTGAGCACGCAAAGCTTTTTAGAGGCCAATTTGGCCTTCCCTTACAAATGACCGCGAAACTGAACATTGCTCGAATTGTCGACGCCAAGGATTCCGATGCTGGCTTCCTGATTCCAAGTCGACGCCAAGGATTCGGATGCTGGATTCCGGAGGCAACTAGAGGAGTGCTCTAGTGCTCTCTAGAGGAGTCATTTTAGCGGTAAACGCGCAAACTTGTGTCTTTTTAGGGTTGAACTGGACTAAATTTAGTCGGCCCCAGTCCGATATTTTGTCCAACAAAATTTCGACTTCAGACACAAGTTTGTCCCGGTACTCGTCGACATGTTCCCGAGAAATATTGGCACGGCCGGTATAAAGGGCATCACCAGTGCTGTCATCTGCATAGCAATGGATGTTACTAATTTGTAACAAATCATTGATATGCAGAAGAAACAGGATTGGCGATAGCACACAGCCTTGTGGGACACCAGCGTTCACAAACTTGGAGTCCGAGCATGCACCGTCAACTACGACCTGGATGCTCCGGTCTGTGAGAAAACTAGAGACCCAATTGCAAAGTTTCTCGGGAAGCCCATATGACGGAAGCTTTGAGAGAAGCGCTTTGTGCCATACCCGATCAAAGGCTTTCGCTATGGCCAAACTAACTGCCAGAGCCTTACCTTTGCTCTCTACTGCCTCCGCCCATCGATGAGTGAGGTACACAAGAAGTTCACCAGCTGAGCGACCCCGACGGAAGCCGTACTGGCGGTCACTGATCAACTGGTGCTCCTCTAAGTACCTCAAGAGCTGGCAGTTTATAATGGACTCCATTATTTTGGAGAACAAGGAAGTGATGGCAATCGGTCTGTTGTTACCTGGATCTGAGCGGTCGCCTTTCTTAGGGATCGGGTGCACCAAAGCTGTCTTCCATGTCATCGGGACGACGCCTTCAGAGTAGGAGTACCGAAAAAGACGCGTTAGAACCGGTGCCAACTCTGGAGCACACATCCTCAGCATAATAGGGGGGACACCATCGAACCCAATCGACTTCTGGATATCCAGGGAGAGGAGTGCTTTTCGCACTGAGCTCTGAAAGAACCGGATGTCCGGCATAGAGCACTCACTGCACGGGATGGTCGGCGGTGAGTTCCCCCTGTCATCGAGAGTCGAGTTGGACGCAAAAAGAGAACCTAGAAGATTGGCTTTCTCTTTTGCGTCATGGGCCAGCGAGTTGTCCTCCCTGTGCAGAGATGGTAGTGATGGCCGACTGAAATTCCTTTGGATAGCCATGGCGAAGGACCAGAACGCACGAGTTCCCGAAGGAAGACGAACTAGTTTCTTGTCAATTCTGCCAATTTGCTCGAACTTTGCCGCAGTAATTACTCTTTTTTCTTTCTTCTTCAAAATCTTCTTTCTTCAAAACGCTAGCTTTTGAATCCCGAGACGCCGATTCTTTAACCCAGGCCCGGTAGCACTGCTGCTTTTGGCGAGATGCCATTCTGCAGGTGACACCAAACCAAGGCTTTGATCTACCATCGATGGGCACCACAGAAGAAGGAACGAAGAGTTCCATTCCTTGGAGCACCACATCGGCGACGGAATTTGCAACGGCGTCGGGACTATCTAGCGAGAAGCAAACCTGCCTCCATGGGTAGGATGCAAAGAAAGACCGCATCCCTTCTCAATCCGCCGACCTGTAGTGCCTCACACGGCGGTGGCCTGCATATCGCGACCGCAATGGGCACATGATGGGCACTTTACTCCGAATCAGGCAGTGGTCCGATGAACCTAAAGAGGCATCAATGGAGACTACATAGCCGTCCGGATGAGAGGTCAGCAGAAGATCCAGCAGGGAAGGTGTATGATCCTCCACATCCGGAACCCGCGTTGGCGAAATAACCAGTTGTGTCAGATCATATGCTAGGGCAAAGTCAAAAACAGATCTCCCCGCATGATCAGTGGTTCGAGATCGTAGCCATTCGACGCAGTGGGCATTGAAGTCTCGGATACGGTCTCTGCGGATGGGATCTGCAGTAGCACGGAATATGCAGCCATTTGGATGTGGTCGACGAGTCGGTCAGTTTCGGCATTACCGCTGTGGGCCCTATAGAGGCACCCATAGACGTGAGGGTGGTTGTCGCTGTCTATGCGTAGCCAAAGGGTGGACAGGTCCCAACCTTCAAGGCTGCCGAGGCGTTGAAAACATATATCCTCTCTGACGTACACACAAACTCCGGCCCGTGGCACAAAAGAATGGTAATGGTATCCGCCGGAGAGGATATCTGCGTCTCGGTAAGAAAGAGCAAGGCCGGCTTTACCGTCTCCAGATGGTAGTGGACGGCAAGCGTGGTAAGGGGTGCCGAAGGTTTTTGCTTCGTTTGCCTCGAACAGTGGGAACAGACTGGACCTTTGACCATCTCCACCCCTAAGTATACGAGGGGCAGCCTGAGCATCCCAGAGGGGGATTCTCCAGCACTAGTGGTGCTGGTACCCCCTGGAGTAGAATTTTTTCTTCCGCAACCATGTTTTGGGGGAGGGGGGTGTGTGGGCCCCCGGTTACCTGCACTCACCAGACAAAACGCAGAAGTTTGTTGAACTTCTACGTCACGCCGGTATTCTGTGAGGTCGTGGTACTTCCCCGGTCGAGCCGGCCCATTCATGCAACAACGAAAGCTGATGCGCGGCTATTTTATTAAAAAACTCAATGTTACTAGGGAAATAAGAAGTCTTTATATTAAAGAACCAAATAATCAAATATACGTGTCGCAGAATCAAGATAAGGCAACAATTTTGGTTACAACGCCATCTATTAAAAGTCTTCGGAAACGTCAAGTAGTGCGCTTGAGTGGGGTCGACACAGGAAGTGACAGAGCGGACTTGACTACTATGTGTTGTCAATGTCATTTGACTTCTGATATATTGTGTCTTCAGAATATTCTCGGGGCTTCACTTACGAAACGGACGGCAGTGTGAACGGTCATCTTCCTGTTATCGAACTTACTGCGTTTCCACCCATTTAGATCAGTTTTCTGATATGGCTCAATACGGTTCTAACGACGAGTTGCCTTACGTGAACTACACTACGCCGACATACTGATCTAAGCCAGACCAAACCGCGATGTAAAACTTTACTAGCGCCATGTAGTGATTTAAATAATCAACAGTATTAATATAAACCAAGTTAAAGCACAACGAAGCCAACAAAAGCTTCTCACTGAAAGAAATAGTATGACAATAAGTTTCGTTGTTTAAAAGGATTTACAATTTCGAACAATAAGTATAAAGTAACGACAATGCTTGACAGAACCCAAATTGTAAACACGTTACATATTAAAGTTAGTGATTGTTATTAAGGTATAGAAAAGAAATCACGTAATCATATAAAGCTTATAGTATTTCAGTTAGCTAGCACTTTATCTAAGTGAGAACTCTGCGGCGTTCGTAACATTATTGCCTAGGTTATTTCACTGAAAATCAGAGCCGAATCAGATTATCCTAACTCAACAAATATTGAGCCTAATGTACAAACACGTCGTTTAATCAGTGCACACAACTTTATCTCTTTTTACAGTTTAATAGACTAGATGTCGCTAGTAGATTTATTTTGATAAATTTCAATAAAAATTACATTTGATGAGCCAAACTCGTGTTTGACACAAGCGAATCATTAGTTTTTAGTTTTAAATGATTTGTATTTTTTAATAAGTGTATAAGCTTTTGTATTTGTGATTATGTATAGTATTTTTTATACTACGTGTGCCGAATAAAGGTTTTCGTGCATTCATTAATATACTATTTCTGTAAGCTGTAACTATTGTTTTAAATCAGTTTTTAACGACTAAACAATTTTTTAAAACCTGTAGCTTAAGCTCCTCGCGTTGCTCGGAGTCTTCTATCAAATCTGCGAGATCCAATGCCTTCTTAAAGTCGTATTCCGTTAGTGATTTGCTGTCGGAGTCGATGTATAGCTGCAAGTTAAAGGTATTTTGTGAAATTCAAAATAATGTATTATAGGTTACGACAGCCGAAAGGTCTGGTGGTAGGAATTTGAGGTCAAGAGTTTAGAGTCCAATCTCCAGGTGGCAGGCTTGTACCAATGGGTTTAAAAAAAATTTACTTACTATAGAACTACATCTTTGCATGCAGTGTTTAGTGGAAAATGTGAATTAAAATAAATCGTAAAGATCTTGATGTAACCATATTCTTGCAAATAAAGATCTGATAACAATAATAATAAAAATATACTTTAATGTACACCAAATAAGAAAAAACAAAAAAATATACAAAATCTAATTAACAAAAATTGGATAACAGTAGATGACTTTTGTTTATTACCTATTGCAATGTAGCAATTTCTTCCAGGCTACCTCGGGAATGTACCAAAAAGAAAAATATTCAACGGGTGGGATATACTTGAAAACAACAAATAGATAAATAGGAAGTAATAAGAAAAACATACCTATGATGAGTAATCATTTGGACAGAGGGAAATATGAGAGGAAAAAAAATAAAGAGGAGTTGAGAGAGAGATAATATTCTTTAACCTGTTTTTTAAAAGTGAAAAATGTTCTAAGATTTATTCTATTCTATTTTCTTCTATGTACTTGGACATAAAGACGGCGACGGATTCATTATCTTTCACGTTGTTCCAAAAATATCTACCTCTGTATTGGGAATGGCGTGAAGATTTTTCTTAGGTCCTTCGAGCCGGATCAATGAGTTTCGGACGGATTCGTGTGTTTCTTGTCTGAGCACCTGACACCTGACACCACCTCTCCCGCCGTCCAGTGTACCTGCAGCAGCCTCGTCCTGCCCGCCGCGCCAGTGTACCTGCAGCAGCTGCGCGGGCCGCAGCCGCCGCGCCAGTGTACCTGCAGCAGCTGCGCGGGCCGCAGCCGCCGCGCCAGTGTACCTGCAGCAGCTGCGCGGGCCGCAGCCGCCGCGCCAGTGTACCTGCAGCAGCTGCGCGGGCCGCAGCCGCCGCGCCAGTGTACCTGCAGCAGCTGCGCGGGCCGCAGCCGCCGCGCCAGTGTACCTGCAGCAGCTGCGCGGGCCGCAGCCGCCGCGCCAGTGTACCTGCAGCAGCTGCGCGGGCCGCAGCCGCCGCGCCAGTGTACCTGCAGCAGCTGCGCGGGCCGCAGCCGCCGCGCCAGTGTACCTGCAGCAGCTGCGCGGGCTGCAGCCGCCGCGCCAGTGTACCTGCAGCAGCTGCGGGCTGCAGCCACCGCGCCAGTGTACCTGCAGCAGCTGCGCGGGCTGCAGCCGCCGCGCCGGTGTACCTGCGGCAGCTGCGCGGGCCGCAGCCGCCGCGCCGGTGTACCTGCGGCAGCTGCGCGGGCTGCAGCCGCCGCGCCGGTGTACCTGCAGCAGCTGCGGGCTGCAGCCACCGCGCCAGTGTACCTGCAGCAGCTGCGCGGGCTGCAGCCACCGCGCCAGTGTACCTGCAGCAGCTGCGCGGGCCGCAGCCGCCGCGCCGGTGTACCTGCGGCAGCTGCGCGGGCCGCAGCCGCCGCGCCGGTGTACCTGCGGCAGCTGCGCGGGCTGCAGCCGCCGCGCCGGTGTACCTGCAGCAGCTGCGGGCTGCAGCCACCGCGCCAGTGTACCTGCAGCAGCTGCGCGGGCCGCAGCCGCCGCGCCGGTGTACCTGCGGCAGCTGCGCGGGCTGCAGCCGCCGCGCCGGTGTACCTGCAGCAGCTGCGGGCTGCAGCCACCGCGCCAGTGTACCTGCAGCAGCTGCGCGGGCCGCAGCCGCCGCGCCGGTGTACCTGCGGCAGCTGCGCGGGCTGCAGCCGCCGCGCCGGTGTACCTGCAGCAGCTGCGGGCTGCAGCCACCGCGCCAGTGTACCTGCAGCAGCTGCGCGGGCCGCAGCCGCCGCGCCGGTGTACCTGCAGCAGCTGCGCGGGCTGCAGCCGCCGCGCCGGTGTACCTGCAGCAGCTGCGGGCTGCAGCCACCGCGCCAGTGTACCTGCAGCAGCAGCTGCGCGGGCTGCAGCCACCGCGCCAGTGTACCTGCAGCAGCAGCTGCGCGGGCTGCAGCCACCGCGCCAGTGTACCGCAGCAGCTGCGCGGGCTGCAGCCGCCTCGCCCTGCCCGCCGCGCCGGTGTACCTGCAGCAGCTGCGCGGGCCGCAGCCGCCGCGCCGGTGTACCTGCGGCAGCTGCGCGGGCTGCAGCCGCCGCGCCGGTGTACCTGCAGCAGCTGCGGGCTGCAGCCACCGCGCCAGTGTACCTGCAGCAGCTGCGCGGGCCGCAGCCGCCGCGCCGGTGTACCTGCGGCAGCTGCGCGGGCTGCAGCCGCCGCGCCGGTGTACCTGCAGCAGCTGCGGGCTGCAGCCACCGCGCCAGTGTACCGCAGCAGCTGCGCGGGCCGCAGCCGCCGCGCCAGTGTACCTGCAGCCTCGCCCTGCCCGCCGCGCCGGTGTACCTGCAGCCTCGCCCTCCCCGCCGTGCCAGTGCACCTGCAGCAGCCTCGCCCTCCCCGCCGTGCCAGTGCCTGCAGCAGCCTGCCCTCCCTGCTGTGCCAGTGTACCTGCAACAGCCTCGCCCTCCCCGCCGTGCCAGTATACCTGCAGCAGCCTGCCCTCCCTGCTGTGCCAGTGTACCTGCAACAGCCTCGCCCTCCCCGCCGTGCCAGTATACCTGCAGCAGCCTCGCCACTCCCGCCGTGCCAGTATACCTGCAGCAGCCTGCCCTCCTGCCGTGCCAGTGTACCTGCAACAGCCTCGCCCTCCCTGCCGTGCCAGTGTGTACCTGCAGCAGCAGCTGCGCAGGCTGCAGCCGCCTCGCCCTGCCCGCCGTGCCAGTGTGTACCTGCAGCCTCGCCCTCCCCGCCGTGCCAGTGTACCTGCAACAGCCTCGCCCTCCCCGCCACGCCAGTGTACCTGCAGCCTCGCCCTGCCCGCCGTGCCAGTGCCTGCAGCAGCCTCGCCTCCCGCCGTGCCAGTATACCTGCAGCAGCAGCTGCGCGGGCTGCAGCCGCCGCGCCGGTGTACCTGCAGCCTCGCCCCTCCTGCCGTGCCAGTGTACCGCAGCAGCCTCGCCTCCCGCCGTGCCAGTGTGTACCTGCAGCAGCCTCGCCCTCCCCGCCGTGCCAGTATACCTGCAGCAGCCTGCCCCTCCCCTGCTGTGCCAGTGTACCTGCGGCAGCTGCGCGGGCCGCAGCCGCCGCGCCAGTGTACCTGCAACAGCCTCGCCCTCCCCGCCGTGCCAGTATACCTGCAGCAGCTGCGCGGGCTGCAGCCACCGCGCCAGTGTACCTGCAACAGCCTCGCCCTCCCCGCCGTGCCAGTGTACTGCAGCAGCCTCGCCTCCCGCCGTGCCAGTGCCTGCAGCAGCTGCGCGGGCCGCAGCCGCCGCGCCGGTGTACCTGCGGCAGCTGCGCGGGCCGCAGCAGCGCGCCGGCGGGCGCGGCGCGCAGCGCGGCGGGCAGCGCGGCGTGCTGCTCGCACAGCGCCAGTGTACCTGCAGCAGCTGCGCGGGCCGCAGCAGCGCGCCGGCGGGCGCGGCGCGCAGCGCGGCGGGCAGCGCGGCGTGCTGCTCGCACAGCGCCAGTGTACCTGCAGCAGCCTCGCCCTGCCCGCCGCGCCAGTGTACCTGCAGCAGCTGCGCGGGCCGCAGCCGCCGCGCCAGTGTACCTGCGGCGGCCTCGCCCCTCCTGCCGTGCCAGTGTACCTGCAGCAGCCTGCCCTCCCCTGCTGTGCCAGTGTACCCGCAGCAGCTGCGCGGGCGCAGCCGCCGCGCCAGTGTACCTGCAGCCTCGCCCTGCCCGCCGCGCCGGTGTACCTGCAGCCTCGCCCTCCCCGCCACGCCAGTGTACCTGCAGCAGCAGCTGCGCGGGCTGCAGCCACCTCGCCCTGCCCGCCGTGCCAGTGTACTGCAGCAGCCTCGCCACTCCCGCCGTGCCAGTATACCTGCAGCAGCTGCGGGCTGCAGCCACCGCGCCAGTGTACCTGCAACAGCCTCGCCCTCCCCGCCGTGCCAGTATACCTGCAGCAGCCTCGCCACTCCCGCCGTGCCAGTATACCTGCAGCAGCCTGCCCTCCTGCCGTGCCAGTGTACCTGCAACAGCCTCGCCCCTCCTGCCGTGCCAGTGTGTACCTGCAGCAGCAGCTGCGCAGGGCTGCAGCCACCGCGCCAGTGTACCTGCAGCAGCTGCGCGGGCCGCAGCAGCGCGCCGGCGGGCGCGGCGCGCAGCGCGGCGGGCAGCGCGGCGTGCTGCTCGCACAGCGCCAGTGTACCTGCAGCAGCTGCGCGGGCCGCAGCAGCGCGCCGGCGGGCGCGGCGCGCAGCGCGGCGGGCAGCGCGGCGTGCTGCTCGCACAGCGCCAGTGTACCTGCAGCAGCCTCGCCCTGCCCGCCGTGCCAGTGTACCTGCAGCAGCTGCGCGGGCCGCAGCCGCCGCGCGCCAGTGTACCTGCGGCGGCCTCGCCCCTCCTGCCGTGCCAGTGTACCTGCAGCAGCCTGCCCTCCTGCCGTGCCAGTGTACCCGCAGCAGCTGCGCGGGCGCAGCCGCCGCGCGCCAGTGTACCTGCAGCCTCGCCCTGCCCGCCGCGCCGGTGTACCTGCAGCCTCGCCCTCCTCCGACGCCAGCAGGCACAGCTTCGCCAGCGACGCCGTCGTCTGCAAGTGTATGTTATTCAAACAAAAATAGAATACAATAGTTGTGTGTTGGAATTAATTTGTAACATCAGTCATAAGGATATATAGATGTAAATCATATTATATAACCTATATTATTACGCAATACAAAATTTGGTTTGATATGCTTTTTTTATATAGAAAAGAGAGGCAAAGGAGCAGGTGGCTCACGTGATGGTAAGTGATTACCGCTGCCCATGAACACCCGCAACACCAGAGGCTTAGCAAATAAGTGCCCCTCTCCCCCAGAATTGGGAGAGGGGGGTGTGTGGGCCTCCGGTTATCTGAACTCACCAGACGAAACGCAGAAGTTTGTTAGACTTCTACTTCACGCCGGTATTCTGTGAGATCTTGGTACTTCCCCGGTCGAGACGACCCATTCATGCAACAACAAAAGCTGATGCGTGGCTTTACCACTGTAAAAATGCTAATTATAGAGCGCGCGTCCCCGGCGGCCAGGCGCACCAGTACCTGCAGCAGCAGCTGCGCGGGCCGCAGCCGCCGCGCCGGTGTACCTGCAGCAGCAGCTGCGCGGGCCGCAGCAGCGCGCCGGCAGGCGCGGCGCACCGTGGCGCGCGGCGGGAGAGAGACAGTAGGGAGCAGTAGAGAGAGAGAGAGAGCGCGGCACGCACCGTGGCGCGCGGCGGGAGAGAGACAGCAGGAAGCAGTAGAGAGAGAGCGCGGCACGCACCGTGGCGCGCGGCGGAAGAGAGACAGCAGGGAGCAGTAGAGAGATAGAGCGCGGCACGCACCGTGGCGCGCGGCGGGAGAGAGACGGCAGGGAGCAGTAGAGAGAGAGAGAGCGCGGCACGCACCGTGGCGCGCGCGGCGGGAGAGAGACGGCAGGGAGCAGTAGAGAGAGAGAGCGCGGCACGCACCGTGGCGCGCGCGGCGGGAGAGAGACGGCAGGGAGCAGTAGAGAGAGAGAGAGAGAGCGCGGCACGCACCGTGGCGCGCGGCGGGAGAGAGACGGCAGGAGCAGTAGAGAGAGAGAGAGCGCGGCACGCACCGTGGCGCGCGGCGGGAGAGAGACGGCAGGAGCAGTAGAGAGAGAGAGAGCGCGGCACGCACCGTGGCGCGCGGCGGGAGAGAGACGGCAGGAGCAGTAGAGAGAGAGAGAGCGCGGCACGCACCGTGGCGCGCGGCGGGAGAGAGACGGCAGGGAGCAGTAGAGAGAGAGAGCGCGGCACGCACCGTGGCGCGCGCGGCGGGAGAGAGACGGCAGGGAGCAGTAGAGAGAGAGAGCGCGGCACACCGTGGCGCGCGCGGCGGGAGAGAGACGGCAGGGAGCAGTAGAGAGAGGCGCGGCACGCACCGTGGCGCGCGGCGGGAGAGAGACGGCAGGGAGCAGTAGAGAGAGAGAGCGCGGCACGCACCGTGGCGCGGCGGGAGAGAGACGGCAGGGAGCAGTAGAGAGAGAGCGCGGCGCACCGTGGCGCGGCGGGAGAGAGACGGCAGGAGCAGTAGAGAGAGGCGCGGCACGCACCGTGGCGCGCGGCGGGAGAGAGACGGCAGGGGAGCAGTAGAGAGAGGCGCGGCACGCACCGTGGCGCGCGCGGCGGGAGAGAGACGGCAGGGAGCAGTAGAGAGAGAGAGAGAGCGCGGCACGCACCGTGGCGCGCGGCGGGAGAGAGACAGCAGGGAGCAGTAGAGAGAGAGCGCGGCACGCACCGTGGCGCGCGGCGGGAGAGAGACGGCAGGGAGCAGTAGAGAGAGAGAGCGCGGCGCACCGTGGCGCGCGGCGGGAGAGAGACGGCAGGGAGCAGTAGAGAGGCGCGGCACGCACCGTGGCGCGCGCGGCGGGAGAGAGACGGCAGGGGAGCAGTAGAGAGAGGCGCGGCGCACCATTGGCGCGCGGCGGAAGAGACAGCAGGGAGCAGTAGAGAGAGGCGCGGCGCACCGTGGCGCGCGGCGGGAGAGAGACGGCAGGGAGCAGTAGAGAGAGAGAGCGCGGCGCACCATTGGCGCGCGGCGGGAGAGAGACGGCAGGGGAGCAGTAGAGAGAGGCGCGGCACGCACCGTGGCGCGCGGCGGAAGAGACAGCAGGGAGCAGTAGAGAGAGAGAGAGCGCGGCGCACCGTGGCGCGCGGCGGGCAGCGCGGCGTGCTGCTCGCACAGCGCCAGTGTACCCGCAGCAGCTGCGGGCCGCAGCCGCCGCGCCAGTGTACCCGCAGCAGCTGCGCGAGGCCGCAGCAGCGCGCCGGCAGGCGCGGCGCGCAGCGCGGCGGGCAGCGCGGCGTGCTGCTCGCACAGCGCCAGTGTACCTGCAGCAGCTGCGCGGGCCGCAGCCGCCGCGCCAGTGTACCCGCAGCAGCTGCGCGGGCTGCAGCCGCCGCGCCAGTGTGCCTGCAGCGGCTGCGCGGGCCGCAGCAACGCGCCGGCGGGCGCGGCGCGCAGCGCGGCAGGCAGCGCGGCGTGCTGCTCGCACAGCGCCAGTGTACCTGCGGCAGCTGCGCGGGCCGCAGCAGCCTCGCCCTGCCCGCCGCGCCAGTGTACCTGCAGCAGCTGCGCGGGCCGCAGCAGCGCGCCGGCAGGCGCGGCGCGCAGCGCGGCGGGCAGCGCGGCGTGCTGCTCGCACAGCGCCAGTGTACCTGCAGCAGCTGCGCGGGCCGCAGCAACGCGCCGGCGGGCGCGGCGCGCAGCGCGGCGGGCAGCGCGGCGGGCAGCGCGGCGTGCTGCTCGCACAGCGCCAGTGTACCTGCAGCAGCTGCGCGGGCCGCAGCAACGCGCCGGCGGGCGCGGCGCGCAGCGCGGCAGGCAGCGCGGCGTGCTGCTCGCACAGCGCCAGTGTACCTGCGGCAGCTGCGCGGGCCGCAGCAGCGCGCCGGCGGGCGCGGCGCGCAGCGCGGCGGGCAGCGCGGCGTGCTGCTCGCACAGCGCCAGTGTACCTGCAGCGGCTGCGCGGGCCGCAGCAGCGCGCCGGCGGGCGCGGCGCGCAGCGCGGCGGGCAGCGCGGCGTGCTGCTCGCACAGCGCCAGTGTACCCGCAGCAGCTGCGCGGGCCGCAGCAGCGCGCCGGCGGCGCGGCGCGCAGCGCGGCGTGCTGCTCGCACAGCGCCAGTGTACCCGCAGCAGCTGCGCGGGCTGCAGCCGCCTCGCCCTGCCCGCCGCGCCAGTGTACCTGCGGCAGCTGCGCGGGCTGCAGCCACCGCGCCAGTGTGTACCTGCAGCAGCCTCGCCCTGCCCGCCGTGCCAGTGTACCTGCAGCAGCCTCGCCCTGCCCGCCGTGCCAGTGTACCTGCAGCAGCCTCGCCCTGCCCGCCGTGCCAGTGTACCTGCAGCAGCTGCGCGGGCTGCAGCCGCCGCGCCAGTGTACCTGCAGCAGCCTCGCCCTGCCCGCCGTGCCAGTGTACCTGCAGCAGCCTCGCCCTCCTCCGACGCCAGCAGGCACAGCTTCGCCAGCGACGCCGTCGTCTGCAAGTGTATGTTATTCAAACAAAAATAGAATACAATAGTTGTATGTTGGAATTAATTTGAAACATCAGTCATAAGGATATATAGATGTAAATCATATTATATAACCTATATTATTACGCAATACAAAATTTGGTTTGATATGCTTTTTTTATATAGAAAAGAGAGGCAAAGAAGCAGGTGGCTCACGTGATGGTAAGTGATTACCGCCGCCCATGAACACCCGCAACACCAGAGGCTTAGCAGATGAGTGCCCCTCTCCCCCAGAATTGGGAGAGGGGGATGTGTGGGCCTCCGGTTACCTGAACTCACCAGATGAAACGCAGAAGTTTGTTAGACTTCTACTTCACGCCGGTATTCTGTGAGATCTTGGTACTTCCCCGGTCGAGACGACCCATTCATGCAACAACAAAAGCTGATGCGTGGCTTTACCACTGTAAAAATGCTAATTATAGAGCGCGCGTCCCCGGCGGCCAGGCGCACCAGTACGGCGGCGGCGCGCGGCGGGAGAGAGACGGCAGGGAGCAGTAGAGAGAGAGCGCGGCACGCACCGTGGCGCGCGGCGGGAGAGAGACGGCAGGGAGCAGTAGAGAGAGAGGCGCGGCGCACCGTGGCGCGCGGCGGCGGCGCGCGGCGGCGGCGCTGCGCCAGCTCGTGCAGCGCCAGCAGCGGCGCGCGCTCGGCGGCGGCGCGCGGCGGCGGCGCTGCGCCAGCTCGTGCAGCGCCAGCAGCGGCGCGCGCTCGGCGGCGGCGCGCAGCCAGGCCGCCAGCCGCTCGTCGTGCCGCTCGCCGAGCGCCCGCAGCAGCAGCGCGCGCCGCGGGCCCGGCCCCGACGCCAGCCACGCGAACGCGATCTCCGCCAGGCCCTGTCGCAGACGGGCAACGTGCGAGCTATACACACATATATGTCCCAACAGTCCCGTTTCGGTGTGGCTGTCATGAAAAATCTTCAGTTCTCTAGTTTTCACTTATGAAGAAACATTTTACAAAAATAAAACATAGGCAAAGCACTGTAAGAGGAAAATTTTTGAGACCAATAGGACGCAACTTGCAATTAAAATGTAATTTAAATGTTAGTAAGAAATACGTAAAATTTAAATGTTATAAGAAATTTTATAATATAAATCAATTTCAAGACTACAAAATACGCTCGTACCTTAAATGCCCAAGCAAATACAAATAGGTTGTCGACTCAATTTCTTTCGTACATCTCCTGATGGCGTTAACGTCATCAATCCAATCTTATACAACTTCAACCTGTATGAACATAATCTAATAACCCAACTAACATAATATAACATGAATAACAATTAAAAAGAATATCATTTGTCAGACGATCACAACAATAATCCACCACCGACAAAATAACCACCTGCTTGAATTTGCTTTAAAAAAAGAAAAGTTGTTACTAAAAGTGAGAAAATCAATTGATACTGGGACACTTATAGACCTTATAGAATTTAGCTTACCAAATTATGTATCTGATAAAATTGACAGAGAAACATTACAAGGTACTGAAGATCTTTACAATGAAATAGGAAAATTAGAACATCTAGTTGGGAAAAATAAGTATGAAAGGAAAAGTACCATAAATTTAGACAATAAAACCAAAAAACTTGAAGAAAAGAAACCCTGCCCAATTTGCATGAATGAGAAAAAAGGAAAGCGTTACCATCCTGAAGAAAGTTGCCGGTTTAAAGAAAAAAATCACATAGCAGTTGTAAAATCAGTAAATAACTCAGAATTGGAAATAAAACTGAATGAGAAGAACCCAAAAAACACGAGGTGCCACCATTAATAGAAGTAAAGTTACTATTAAATGATACTTTAAAAGTTACTGGAATTTATGATTCAGGTTCAAATGTATCATTAATTAATGCAAAATTATTGAAAATACAACCAGTACAAAACACAAGTGATATTCAAATGGTAAACTTGAAAACTATTAATGGTGAGAAAAAACAAAAGGAATGGTATCACTAAAAATAAAAATCTACAATACAGAAAAAATTGTGGATATTTTTGTAGTAGATAATGAAAATTTCAAATATGATTGTTTGGATTTGTATAAAAAAAATTCAAATTAATTCAAAATGAAGAATTGAAGATCAAAGATATATATATATATATATATATATATATATATATATATTCTAGATAATTTCAAATATGATTTTAAATTGGTTTGGATTTGTATAAAAAAAATTCAAATTAATTCAAAATGAAGAATTGAAGATCAAAGATATATATATATATATATATATATATATATATATATATATATATATATATATATATATATATATATATGTATATATATATATATATATATATATATATATATTCTAGATAATTTCAAATATGATTTTAAATTGGTTTGGATTTGTATAAAAAATTCAAATTAATTCAAAATGAAGAATTGAAGATCAAAGATATATATATATATATATATATATATATGTATATATATATATGTATATATATATATATATATTCTAGATAATTTCAAATATGATTTTAAATTGGTTTGGATTTGTATAAAAAATTCAAATTAATTCAAAATGAAGAATTGAAGATCAAAGATATATATATATATATATGTATATATATATATATATATATATATATATATATATATATATATATATATATATATGTATATATATATATGTATATATATATATATATATATATATATATATATATATATATATATATATATATATATATATATGTATATATATATATATATATATATATATATATATATATATATATATATATATATATATATATATATATATATATATATATATATATATATAAATATACGCCTTTTGTACTTATATATTTTATAAGGTTCATAAAGTTAAATAAAATAAATATAAACCAGTCTTCGCTCAGGATAAATATGATATCGGTAATGTACGAGATTATGAAGCTCATATTGACTTAAAAGTGGATAAATACTGTTATAAACGCCCATACAGATGCAAAATTGAAGATAGAAGAGAAATAGAAAATCAAATTTCAAAACTACTGAAGAACAATTTGATTGACGAATCTTATAGCCCTATTGCTGCTCCAGTAACTATAGCATATAAAAAAGAAGATGAAAAGAAAACAAGGTTATGTATAAATTTCAGGGAATTGAACAAAATCGTTGTCCCACAATCACAACCTTTCCCGTTGATTGAGGATTTAATGATAAAAACTGTAAACTTTAAGTATTTTTCTACTTTTGACATAAACTCAGCATTTTGGTCAATTCCATTGAAAAGATTACTTGAGGCAATACAAAAGATTACTTTCAAGATTACTGGAGGCAATACAAAAGAATAAGAAAGAAGGATTTAGACAAATAAAAAATAAATAAAATAAAATATCTTCACGCAATTCCCAATACAGGGGTAGACAGAGGTCAAGTCTAGACAATTAAGTCCCTTTGACCCACCTTCCACCGAAGATATTTTCGGGACAACGTGACAGGTGGTGAGCCCGTCGCCGCCTTTATGTCCAAGCCAACGATGAAATTCGTACATAAGTTTTTGAAAAACTCATTGGTACTGCCACCTGGGGATCGAACTCGGGTCTCTCGACTCGAAATTCCGACCACCAACAACTCGGCTATCGTGACTACACTACAGGATTTAGACAAAAATTTTCGAAATGTGCATTTGCAAATAAACATGCCAAATATTTAGGCCACATAATAGAAAACAATTCAATCAGACCTTTGAAAGATTATTTAACCGCTGTTAAAATATTTCCAGTACCAGAAATAAGAAAAAATATAAGAAAATTCTTGGGAAAAATAAACTTTCATCATAAATATCTACCTCACAGTGCAATTATCCTGGACCTGTTACATAACCAATTACGGAAAGATATTAAATTCATATGGACTGCGGGATGTCAGGGAGCATTTGATAAAATTAAAGCATTGCTATGTTCAGAACCATTACTGAATATCTTTAAACCAGAAATACCAATAAACATATACACGATGCAAGTATCAAAGGAGTGGGTGCAGTGTTGAAACAAGAAGATGACAACAGACGATGACGACATGGAAACAATGCTTCTTTTATTGCCTGGCAATAAAAGAAGCATTGAAATATTGGCAGCATTGGCTAATAGGAAAAAAATTTGTGGTATACTCAGATCATAAAACATTAGACCACTAAGGTTCCGGTATTTGAAAGGGACGAAGAAAGAACAAAGTGCGAAATTTGGGTAAATCAGGAATGTCCAGAACAGGTGAATGGAATTGTATACTTGGGGAGTGCGTTTAGCCGGGATGGAAGATGTGATTTAGGCGTGTCGCTGCCAGGAACAAAGTCAATGGCGCCCTGACTGCGTTCGTCAAAACGCAAGGCGTAGTGAAAAGTGCACGCCTTTTAATAATACATAACGCAGTGTTGGTATTGACTTTGTTATATGGCAGCGAAACCTGGGTATGCCAGAGGAAGCATAAAAACAGGTTGAATGCAGTGGAGATGCGATCTCTTCGTTTCGCTTTCGGTCGGCCTTACCATGGCCGACCGAAAGCGAAACGTAGAGATTCGCAATATGGCAGTTTTAAAGATGACCTTATCACAAAAATGGATAAGGGCGTGCTTCGATGGTTTAGGCACGTTGAGCGAATGAGCGAAGACCGAATGGTAAAGAAAATATATAGCGCGAAAGTTAATATTAAAAGGTGTCGAGGTAGACTGAGACTAACTTTCGAAGACCAGTGAGCAAATTGCTCGAAGAGGGGAGGGTCAAGGGAACTCGGATACCTAGACTTGCATGTATGAAGAAGATGATGAATCTGAAAGAATCGAAAGAAGTATGTACGGATCGTGACACTTCGCGATCTGTTCTCTCTGACTACCCCGTCAGGGATTGTGCGTGAAGATAAGTAAGTAAGTTTAACCATTAGAAAATATGAAAATCTTGAATATCAAGGCAAGAACTGATGAAGAGCTAGGAGATTTGATGTATTATTTATCCCAATATCATTTCACAATCAAATATAATTCAGGAAAAACAAACCAAGAAGCAAACTATTTAAGCAGAAACCCAGTTCTAAAACCGTATGATAATACTGAAGATTTTTTAAAAGTAGTAAATTTAATAAGCCTAAAAGATATAAAAGAATACCAACACACAAATACAGATGTTCAAAATAAAAAACATACATAAGATAATGAAATTTACTATAAAAATAATAGAAGAAAAAAAATCATACTGTCAGAAAAATTATGCAAATCTTTAATCAAAGATGTCCACGACACCTACTGCCACATTGGGAGAACTCAGATTATAAATAAAATAACACCATTCTACACAGCAAAGAATATTATTGCAAACATTAAAGAAATAACTGAAGGATGTGAAATTTGTTTAAAAGACAAATCAAGGCGGTATTCAAAATATGACCTAATGTCACATTTAGGTCCGGCAACACGCCCATTTGAAATCATATCTATTGATACCATTGGAGGGTTAGGAGGATCACGGTCAACAAAAAGATACTTACATCTACTGGTTGATCTCTTTACAAGATATGCTTATATTCTCACATCCAGAAATCAAAGCTCCAGTGATTTCATTAAAAAAAGGAAAAATGTGACACAGAGTTACAATATTGGTATGGTATTAACAGACCAATACCCTGGCATAAATTCCAAGGAATTTAAAGAATACCTGAAGAATGAAAACATAAAAATGATTTTCACTGCTATGGATACACCATTTTCAAACGGACTTAATGAAAGGCTAAACCAAAATTTAGTCAATAAGATAAGATATAAAATAAATGAAAGCGATAAAAAGGTAGCATGGACTACTATTGCACAGAAATGTGTAGAAAAATATGAAGAAACAGACCATACAGTGACAAAGTTTGCTCCAAAACATATTTTAGAAGGCGAAAATGTGAATATTCTACCAATAGATTTGAAAACCAAATGTACAAAAGAAGATCTGAAAAGAGATAGAAAACTAGCTCTTGAAAACACAAAAACATCTCACTATTATAATAAAAAACTATTCGATTTACACAGGGAATTGAAAGTAGGAGATAGAGTCGATGTTGAAAACGGAAACCGAATAAATAGAAAGAAAATGGATGAATTAAGGATTGGACCATACAAAATTGTGAAGAAGATTTCAAATTCAATCTATAAAGTTGATACTGGACACAAAAAAGCAAAATCAAACCTCTACCACATTTCAAAACTGTATCCAGTGTTTGTTACTAAATGAACAATTACATACTTAACCACTTGTAATTGTTGTCTTTTAGGGGGGAGATGTAAAGAAAATCACCACACTTGTGTGCTTTTCACCAATTTGTATTTGCCGCGTCACCGCAAACTGGTCGACAAGAATATTAGCTATCGACAAAGATGTCACAACTGACGGTAGTGACATTTAATTATTATAACTATAAGTAGTTATAGTACTTATTGAGAGATTTTTTCCATATTTGTTAAAATATAAAGAGACCTGAATTAAAGGCATTAAATGTTGCTTCATTTGTCTTTACAGGTGGGCTAAGATTTGTTAATTGATAATGTCCGTGATGATTTAAATGTTAAACTTCATGTATCGAAATAAAACCACTTTCGTCTTTACAGGGGAAACGCAGTTTTGTCTTTATTTTCTATTCAAAGACCTTAATATCATTATATATGAATGAAAAAAAAAATTGCATGCTATTATTTAGTGCTTGCTATTAAGCTAAACTTGGAGATCATGTAATTTAATATAGTACTATCTTGTAAACACCCAGTTTGATGGCAAATAAAGATTATTGTATATGACTAAAAATTTCAAAATAAAATTGATATTTTGATAACATTGTATTATAGCTCCCACAAACGTGAAGCGCGGCCTGACCTGGTCCTCGTACTTCAGTATGCACCCGCTGAGGCGCTCCGCGTCCCCGTCGGCGACGCACAGCTGCACCAGCAGCTCGAAGTCCTGGAACTTTTCCGCCAGCACCGCCGCGCGCCGCGTCTCACCTATCTCCACTGAATACACAACAAACAATGTGCTACGGCCACTAACGCCGTCTTTGAGCACGGACCGATACCACACGTACGTTGCAGTAGGCCAAGATTCAGTGGATTTGGTGCTATAATATTGTAGATGTAAATTTGGAAATTGAAAATCTATAGGAATATTGTATTACTATAAGTGTATTTGTGTATATATTTGTATGTAGTAAATTTATCTATATATTACATAGTCAATTAATGAAATATTTATAATTGTTAAATGTTTGTTGTATTAAAATTGCACCTGTACTATTTAATAGAGCTAATATTCCTTTAATACCCGGTTTGTCAGGCAGAAATCGCTTAAAGCGATATGAACACCGTTTGTGGTTTTAAGGTTTTCGAAATTGTAATAATTAATTCTATAAGACTATGTACAACAAAGAATTATCTATCTATCTATCTATCTATCACGAAGTCACGATAGCCGAGTTATTGGGTGGTCGGAAAACCAATGAGTTTTTTAAAAAACTTATGTACGAATTTCATCGTTGGCTTAGACATAAAGGCGACGACGGGCTCACCACCTGTCACGTTGTCCCGAAAATATCTTCGGTGGAAGGTGGGTCAAAGGGACTTAATTGTCTATACTTGACCTCTGTCTACCCCTGTATTGGGAATTGCGTGAAGATATTTTTTTTATCTATGTTTATGGTAATGAGATGTGTGTGTGTAAAAAATTGAGTTTTCCGCGTTTTTTAAGTATTTAATGGTACACGAAGCTAGCAGGGCAGCTAGTGTGTGACTGCGAGATGTGTGTGAGGTGTTGCGCGGCGCGTACCGTAGGGCGCGATGAGGTCGCGGCGCAGGCCGTCGGCGGCGGGCTGCAGCTCGGCCAGCTGCAGCTCGGCCAGCAGCAGCTCGGCCAGCGCCGCCGCCGCCTGCAGCACGCGCCCGCGCGCCGCCGCGCCCGCGCGCGCACTGCACCTGCGGGGGCCCGGCGTTACGTCGCGTGCCTCGCGGGGCGGGGGGGGGGGGACTCGGCCGCACTCACGTGACGGCGCGCGTGTGCAGCTGCAGCAGCGCGCGCAGCAGCGGCGCGGGCTGCGGCGGCGCGGGCTGCGGCGGCGCGGGGGCGGGGGACGCGGCCGCACTCACGTGACGGCGCGCGTGTGCAGCTGCGGCAGCGCGGGCTGCGGCAGCGCGCGCAGCGGCAGCGCGGGCTGCGGCGGCGCGGGGGCAGGGGGACTCGGCCGCACTCACGTGACGGCGCGCGTGTGCAGCTGCAGCAGCGCGCGCAGCAGCGGCGCGGGCTGCGGCGGCGCGGGGGGCGGGGGGGGGGGGACTCGGCCGCACTCACGTGACGGCGCGCGTGTGCAGCTGCAGCAGCGCGCGCAGCAGCGGCGCGGGCTGCGGCGGCGCGGGGGGCGGGGGGCCGCCGCCCGCCAGCCACGCCGCGCGCCACCGCCCCACCTCGCCCAGCACGTCCTGCGGACCAACAGCGAACCGCCTCACACATTGTACGACACATACGGCATTGGTCAAAGCACCTATGGACCTGTGCGTGTTACGAAGGACTGTGTATATCAGTAGGCGAATGCATATGTAAATAAGCGAGCAGGTGCACGTTTGTGCATGTTTCAGTATGTTAAGAAACTAATACCTATACCTAAAGAGGTGTATGTGTGACAGTAAAGGAGTCCGTGTTCAGACTGAACGGTTGGTGCGCACGTACCGCGAGCAGCGTCAGAGCGTCGGCGGCGTGCGCGAGCTGCGCGCGCGGCTCGGCGGGCGGCGCGGCGCGCGCCACGGCCAGCAGCAGGCGCGGCGCGCGCCACACGCGCCGGAACACCACGTCGGCCGCCGACAGCGCGCCGCTCTGCAGCGCGCCGCTCTCCTCCGCCTCCCACTCCTCCTCCTCGCCGCCCCACTCCTCCTCCTCCGCCTCCGCCTCCGCGCCCCGCGCCACCTGCCGCACGCCTCACATTATGCACATTCATCTACAGGCATGACGTATATATAACAAGGTAAGCACGTTGCTGTCTTTATTTCAAATCCAACAATCTTCTTCTTCTTCCTGCCCTTATCCCATTCTATGTTGATCCGACACAACATGTCTCTTCTTCCACTATCCTCTATTTCCCGTCATCTCAGTACTCACTCCTTTCTTTCTCATATCTTCTTTCACACAATCCATCCATCGTTTTTTGGTCTCCCCATAGCTCTTCGTCCATCCACATTCGTCTCTAACGTTCTTTTGCCTATATTACATTCTTCCCTCCTCATTACATGCCCGAACCATACAAACCTACCACTCTTCACTTTCTCTGTCACTGGTGTTACTTTCGAGCTTCTTCTTACATACTCATTCTTTATCCGATCTTTTCTAGTCACTCCACACATCCATCTCAACATTCTTATCTCTGCAGCATGCACTCTTCTTTCATCCGCCACTTTCGTTGCCCAGCACTCTGATTCGTACAATACGACAGTTCTCACGATCATTTTGTAAACTTTGCTCTTAAGTTTAAAAAGCATGCGTGGATAGCAAGTTATTCCCGAGACTTGTCGCCATTTCATCCATCCCATATTTATTCTATTCTTTACGTCCCGATCGACATTGCCGTCACTTTGGATCAATGACCCAAGGTAACGGAATTCGGAGCAGACTGGTTTGAGAACACCATCCAAGGCAATATGAGAAAAAAACTGGATGGACCACAACCACAGAACATGTCTTCGGTTTTGGTTCTGCTTATTTTTAATCCGACACTCCAGTTTTTCTTGCCATTTTCCCAGCTTGCTCTGGACCTCAAGTGCATTTTTTTTAATAAAAAAGGGAGGCAAACGAGCTGGCTCGCGTGATAGTAAGTGATTACCGACGAGGTGGCTCACGTGATGGTAAATGATTACCGCCGCCCATGAACACCCGCAATACCAGAGGCATAGCAGATGCTTTGCCGGCCTTAGAGTGCCCCCCCCCCCCCATAATTGAGGGAGGGGGGTGTGAGCCTCCGGTTACCCGCACTCACCAGACGAAACGCAGAAGTTTTTTAGACTTCTACTTCACGCACTTCTACATTCTGTGAGGTCGTGGTACTTCCCTGGTCGAGCCGGCCCAGTCATGGAACAACAAAAGCTGATGCGTGGCTCTACCACTGTTAATGCACTGCATTTTCTTCGACAAGCACAATGTCATCAGCAAATAGCATACACCAGGGTGCTTCCTGCTGTATGTTCGATGTCAGAGCATCAATAATCAGAAGGAACAAATAAGGGCTTAAAGCCGAACCCTGGTTTATACCTACAGACACATTGAACTTGTCTGTTATTCCAGCCTCAGACCGGACGCAAGTATTGGCTCTATTATACATCGCCTCAACAAGCCGCACATACTGGCAGCCCGCACATACTGGCTTCTCTGGCAGCCCTTTCTCCCTCATACTCCACCACAGAACCTTACGGGGTACCCTATCGTATACCTTCTACAGGTCCACGAATACCATATGCAAGTTCTTTTGCACAAGCCTGTATTTTTCGACCATTTGCCGAAGTGCAAATATGGCATCCGTGGTTCCCCGGCCCGGGATAAACCCGAATTGGTTCTGTGTTACCTCAATTCTCCTCTCTCATGCGTCTTGCTATCACTTTTTCCCATATCTTCATACTGTGTGAGCTTTATTCCCCGATAACTGTTGCAATCTTGTACATCACCCTTGTTTTTCCACAAACCCTTGTTTTGCCACAAACAGGCACCAGTGAACTGTTGTGTCCAAGCCAACAATATGAATCTTATATAAGTTTTTGAAGAAACCCTTTGGTACGAGTCTGCCACCTGGGGATCGAACTGGGATCTCACGACTCGAATTCCTATCACCCAACTATTCGGCTGTCGTGACTAATAATATATGGTATTGATAATGAACTTAGTAATGTCCAGCACAACACCACGAAAAGAACCGTAAATAACATACATTTTGACATTTGAATAATTCTACTCACGCCATCTTGAATTTAAAAATATACATTAATTTCGTAACTAATTACACCCCCCGAAACCTCGAAAACGATAACCATATCGATATTTTACAAAATCCTATGCCAGCCATTTTGGATTTGAAAACTAACATTAATTTCGTAATCGGCACCCCGAGATACCGAGTACATTACGTACATGACGATATTTTTCAATAATTCCCGATAAACGGCGTACCGAACTTAAAAATAGAGCTGCAAATTTAATCCATATTAACTATCTTTTATCCCCCAAACCTGGGTAATATTCATTGTAATATCTTTTTCTACTTCACGTTCACATAACTGAAATTTAAATATGAAATATGAAGCCTTCGGTAATATACAGGTCTAATAATAGTATACAAAAAATCGATATACATGGTAACTGGTTCTAATATCAGAAAATTATCCACGGCTTGGTTTATTACTTTTATTATTTACTGTACTATTACTTATTTTATATAAAAATAAATATTTCTTTATCCCAATGAAACATCGCCAAATATACATTTGAAAAATATTATCCATTACCTCCAGCCAAAATGAAAGTCGTTAAATCATAGAAATGACATACAGGTCTTCCTATTTCAGGAGTGCAATGCATTGATCTAATGTTTGTGTACATGAATATTATAACTTTGTTGTTCGTTTATTATAATTACTATCTTTTTAACAATATTGTTTATTATTTTAGTCGATGCTCTCAATGTCCAGTGTTTACTATACTGGACTAAGAAGTGAACCTTGAGGGACTCCAGTAGAAATTTCACACAATAACAAATTGTTGGGCTTGTGTTTATTATTAAATATTGTTTGTTGACTGGAGTATTTTAATGATATACGTATATCACATAAAATGAGTATGATAGCTAAACTTTTTTTAGTTGTATCATAGACATTACTCAGTCGTCAGAATTATCAATGGCTTAATAAATATTGCTAACATAAATTGTAACAGTTTTCTTTATAATTTTTCTAAAAATAATCAATATAAAATAATATATATATACGTTTGATAAGTGGTGGAACTTGATTTGCAATGAACTTGACGCACCTGTTCGATAGCGGCGTCCAGCAGCGGCGCGCCTTCCTCCTGCAGCCGGCGCAGCGCGCGCGCCATCGCCAGCCGCTCGCCGCACGCGCACAGCAGCTGCGCCGTGCGCACGGCGCGCCCGTCCGCTGCAACAGACGCCACGTGAGCGCGCCGCTCGCCCGCCGGCCGGGCGCGGGCCGCGCGCACTCACCGAGCGAGACGCGCGCACTCACCGAGCGAGACACGCGCACTCACCGAGCGAGACGCGCGCACTCACCGAGCGAGACGCGCGCACTCACCGAGCGAGACGCGCGCGCACTCACCGAGCGAGACGCGCGCACTACCGAGCGAGACGCGCGCACTCACCGAGCGAGACGCGCACTCACCGAAGCGAGACGCGCGCACCTCACCGAGCGAGACGCGCGCACTCACCGAGCGAGACGCGCGCACTCACCGAGCGAGACGCGCGCACTCACCGAGCGAGACGCGCGCACTCACCGAGCGAGACGCGCGCACTCACCGAGCGAGACGCGCGCACTCACCGAGCGAGACGCGCGCACTCACCGAGCGAGACGCGCGCACTCACCGAGCGAGACGCGCGCACTCACCGAGCGAGACGCGCGCCAGACGCGCCCACAGGCCGTGCGCGCGCAGGAAGTCGAGCAGCAGCGCGAAGGCGCGCGCCTTGTCGCGCAGCTGCTGCGCCAGCTGCAGCGCGGCGGAGGCGCCGAGCGCGGCGCGGCTGCGCGGCGCGGCGCGGCGCCAGCGCGGGTCGCCGGCGGGCGCGTCGTCCAGCAGCGCGCGCGCGGCGGCGGCCACGGCGCGGTCGAGCGGCGCGTCCACGTCGGGCGCGCCGCGCGGCGGGAACTCGTCGGCCAGCAGGCGCGCCGCCGCCGGGTCGCGCCGCAGGTGCAGCAGGAACGCCGCCTTCAGCTTGCCGCACGGGTCCGTCGCCAGCGCGCTCATCTGCACACGCACACAGCTCAGTTCTCTCTATACTGTCATCACTAGGTCATAATTACTCACGAAGTTTGTTAAACTTCTACTTCACGCCAGTATTCTGTGAGGTCGTGGTACTTCCCCTGTCGAGCCAGCCCATTCATGCAACTGCAAAGGCCGATGCGTGGCTCTAAATAAAAATAAATGAGGAGCATATTGGAAGAAGCGGTTAAGGAAATTCGCGAAATGTCTCTGGAAAGCTGACCACGACTTTCCCGTATAATTTTAAGCAAACGCAATTGCTCTGTCATGAGGGCCCTGAACCCGATTCTGATTACCTTTTTGGAAAACAGCCGGGACTTCTGCGATACGGACTCCATTCTTTTTGGCGCTGCATTGACAGTCTGCCATATTATTGGCGTCAAACTTTCCACAGCTGGACGCGCTACTAAGCAGCGTAGCGCTATCCCAGCGTGAAGACGAAGAATCGAGGAACGTATCGCAGAGAAAATGATCCTCATTGGCAGTCTGATAAGCTTCAGGTCGGGCAATAAAAGGCCGAGGATTGTGCGCTCCGTAACGATGGCGGTCGCTGGGACTAATATCAACCTATCCCAGCTAGGTATAACGCTAAAGCTGACGGAACGCAAAGACGACCTAAAGCAAAAAGTCGCAGCTTGGAGGAAGCGGATTAGGCGGTATACCGAGAGGTCAAAGCGGTATAACCAGAATCGTCTCTTTCAAAGTGACCAAAAGGGACACTATAAATCGTTGAAGCAATCAGCTACTGGAGGGGCGGTCCAAGGACCTGATCAGGCTGACACTGTCGCCTTTTGGCGTAGCCTGGCGAGACAGAGTGCAGACATTACACCCATGGACCCCGTCATCATAACACCTGAAGACGCAGCTGAGGCGGTCCGTAGAGCCCCGAACTGGAAAAGTCCGGGACACGACGGGCATCACGGACATAATTAGCTAGCTAAAGGTGTTCGTGGTGTGTTACGCTATACTCGCCCGACAGTTTCAAGAAGCTCTCGAACAGAAGTCGCTCCCAAGTCTCTTTACTACTGGAGTCACACATTTGATTCCAAAAGATTAGTTTACCACAGACCCGAGTAAGTACCGATAGGATCATGTCGCGTGCTCAGAATGGATGTCGAGGCGGTGGTCGTGAGACCAAGGAACAGCTCCTCATCGACGCGGTCATCGGCGAGGCGATTAAACGCAACCGTCGGAACTTCTCTGCTGCCTGAATAGACTACAGAAAGGCGTTCGGCTCGGTGCCCCATACATGGCTAAAGAGGGTCCTTGAACTGTACAAATTGGACGATACAGTAAAAGACTTCCTCGGATACTGTATGGGGCGATGGAGTACGACCCTTTGTCATCTAGGTGAGCGGATGACGGCTGCGAAACACCGGATTAGGATACGACGGGGTATTTTCCAGGGCAACGGTTTGAGCTCGATATGGTTTTGCCTCTCCCTGAATCCTAACAGCACGCTACTGGAGGGATCAGGGAGGGGATTTCAGCTTCGGAAGGGAGGGACAAGGTTGAACCACTTTTTCTACATGGATGACCTCAAGCTGTTCGTCTCCAGCCGCTCCCATTTGGTGGAATTGCTTAGAATCACCTGTGATTTTAGCAATTCTATCAGGATGGAGCTCGGGACGGATAAGTGTGCGGTTACCCATGTTGAAAGGGGCAAGGTCACTAACACTGAGTGCATAGACTTGGCTATGCCCGTCAACATACGGACCCTTTCCGAGTCTGACACATACCGATACCTGGGTATGTCACAAAACTTGGGTGTCGATGACGCTGGCGTGAAGCAGTCTACGAAGTGTTTTTTACACGCCTGACAAAAGTGCTTAATAGCCATTTGTCAGGCATAAACAAGGCGCGCGCCTGTAACCGTTGGGTCATGCCAGTCCTCATTTATACCTTCGGCATACTGAGGTGGACTTAAACAGACCTTAACGCCCTGGACCGAAAAGTCCGCACCACTATGACGTCTCACATGATGCATGATCCGAGGTCGTCAGTGATGAGGCTTTACTTACCGCGGAGGCATGGCGGACGGGGCTTTTTAAGCGCCCTCATCATGCATAATCGCGAAGTGTACAGCCTCCGTAACTACTTCCTAGCGAAATCGGATGAATCATTCTACGCAGACGTCGTTATGAGTGATAAAGGACTTACTCATCTATCCTTGACCGACGAGCAATGGCAAGAACCGGAAGTACAGAGCGTTTCCGACCGGGAGAAGTTCCACGGGAGGCTCTACAGGGCTCTATACGAGCCTTTTGTAGACACTGTCGCCTCCCTTAACTGGCTACGTTTCGGTGACCTCTTTGGGGAAACCAAAGGTTTTGTCTCTGCGATACCGGATCAGGTTATTAAGACGAACAACTATCGGAGATACATCCTGAGGGATAGCACCGTCGACATCTGTCGAGCTTGTCGCCATCTTGGCGAGTCACTCCGGCATGTCATCTCCGGTTGTTCCATGCTTTCTTACTCTAAGTATCTGCATAGACACAACCTAGTGGCCCGGATTATTTTTATTTTATAGAAAAGAGAGGCAAACGAGCAGGTGGCTCATGTGATGGTAAGTGTTTACCGCCGCCCATGAACACCCGCAATACCAGAGGCATAGCTGATGCGTTGCCTCCCTTAGAGTGCCCCCCCCCCCTCCCCATAATTGGGAGGGGGGGCACTCTAATGTGTGGGCTACCGGTTACCTGCACTCACCAGACGAAACGCAGAAGTTTGTTAGACTTCTACTTCACGCCGGTATTCTGTGAGGTCGTGGTACTTCCCAGTGGAGCCGGCCCATTCATGCAACAACAAAAAGCATTTTTGTGAATATGCACAATTTACACAGTCATGCATTACAAACACGTTTAATGCATGAACATCCGTCGCAGTACCAATTTAAAATTAACCTGACTACTGGAATACTAGATGGTAAATTAATCAGCCCATTTGAATTATCAGAAACGTTAAATGGGTAAACGTAAAGGAAACGTTTAGCCAAACGGGGGTCAATGTGACAAAATGACAGCTTTCCAGCCCATTATGCACGACAAATGAGAGATTATTTAAAGCAACCTAATCACAGAGATGGATCGGGAGTCTAGGTCTCATTTTATACTATCCTCGTTTTCCTATAACCTAAATTCTCAGGATTTCTTATACTGGAGATAAACCAAACAAAAACGTTTACGATAAACTGAATTACAGTCCAGCTCAAGAATGTTGCATTACCCGAGCATTTTTAAGATGTCGAGTTTGTCTTCAACTTAATGCTTTCAGTTATGGAGTCTGTTTTAGGGACACCCTGTATTAATTTAAGATAAAAAAGAAAACATTGGTAAATGCGTCCAATATTAACTTACCTCATGTGGATCAATTTCATACATGGTAAGGTTGCCATCATACATGTCGGACGTAGTGGGCGAGCTCATGGGGCTCTCGTACATCGACCTGCAATACGAATTCATTTTGAAGTGTATCCGGAAAATTAAGAAAGCCGAATGGTCGAGTGATCGGAATTCGTGTGATGCGATCCGAGTCCCATTCCCAAGGCTCATACCAATGGATTTTTTTTTTAATTTTCTTTTACGAATAACATTGTTGGCTAGGTCACAAAACGGCGACGGGCTCACCACCTGTCATGTTGTCCCAAAAAAATTGTATTCGGTGATAGGTGGGACGAAACTACTTAATTATCAATATCAAGACCTCTGTCTCTCTCTGAATGCAGGAGGCATTGGGAACGGCGTGGATTTTATTTTTCTGAGGGGTGGCCTGGCAGCGGACACGTGGCGCCGGACTCACTGCGGCGCGCGCGCGGCGCACAGCGCCAGCACGCCGTGCTTGCGGCTGAACAGCAGCGCCGCGCCGCCGCACAGCGCCGCGCCCAGCACGCTGTCGCCCTCCGCCGACACCTGCATGCACTGCGCCTCCTCGCTCGACCCCGAGCCTGACAACAAAACTGAGTTAAGGAGCATAATCAGTATAAAGCTAGCAACATGCACACACTATAACGGTAAGCGCGGCAAGCGGCATCGAAACCGCACCGCACCCGACACTCACAACATCACAACGCTACTGCACGTAGCACTCAACATCACAACGCTACTGCACGTAGCACTCACATCACAACGCTACTGCACGTAGCACTCACATCACAACGCTACTGCACGTAGCACTCACATCACAACGCTACTGCACGTAGCACTCACATCACAACGCTACTGCACGTAGCACTCACATCACAACGCTACAGCACGTAGCACTCGCTCACAGCGGTAGCGCACCTGGCACGAGCGCGACGTAGGCGCTGCAGTAGAGCAGCGGGCGCGCGGCGAGCGGCAGGAAGCGCGGCGGCAGGCGGTCGTCGTCGCGCGCGGCGCGGAGCGGCTGCAGTGACGTCACGCGCGGCTCGTGCGGGTGCTGCACGTCTATGTGCGCTGCGGGACACGGACAATGGAAAAATGTTTCGTTTAAGATTTAAAAAAAAATACCTACTACATTTAAAGTAAGCAACTCTAACTGTCACATGTATGCCGATGACACACAATTATACATCCACATGCTACCAGCAGAGACTAGCGATAAATCAACCGTCAATAGATTAAATAAAGACCTGAATGTGATACACAATTGGTCGAAGTCTAATGGACTGGTACTGAACCCATCCAAAAGCACTTATATTATATTGGGCACTAATCATCAAGTGTCTAGTATTAAAAAATTTAACCCAATGTTACAATCTCTGGCACAAATATTGACCGAGATAATAAGGTACGTAACTTAGGCCTTGTCATGGACGAATGTTTAACTTTTGAGCAACATGTGCAACAAAAAATTGGAAAGTGTTTTGGGTCCGTAAATACATTTCATAAAATTCGCCTCTTTTTAAATATAAATGTCAGGCTTCGTCTTTGCAATAGTTTAGCGTTACCGCATTTAAACTATTGTGACTTAGTATATGGTCCCTGTTTAGTTCAAAAAACTATGAAGAGAGTCCAGAGAGTCCATAATGCATGTATCCGTTACTGCTTTAACATACCTAGAAGAAATCGAATAATCCCTTATTTTCTCAAAAATAATATACTAAAAATGGATAAAATAATATATCTGAAGTACGCTTGTTTTATGCATTCCCTTATTAACAATATTAATAATTCTCCTTCCTATCTGTATGAAAAACTGCAAAGAAAATATATGTCTTCACGTTTGCGGAGAGGGGCCGGATTATTATCTGTACTTCCTCGTTACAAGCGCGTTAAAACAAGGGGTTGCTTTAAATATACTGCCTCCAAGATTTGGAACAACTTACCAACTCCTTTACGTGATACAACAAATACTAAATCGTTTAAAACGAAGTATTCAAAATTATTTTTAAAAGAACAAACCTTGGAGGCAGACATTTTAATCAAATAAGTATGGCAAGGGTGTGTTTTTGTCAAAAATATATATATTCGCTACCATATTCCCAATATACATGAGCAAAAGTTTTATTTTTAATTTAAGCTAGTATTGTTAAGTTATTAGTCGGCTGTGACAGAATAACAGCAGTGATCGGTATTGCCATTCGGCTGAGTCACAGACCTTTTTGTCTCTCCATTTTGTTATTTTTCTTTTCTATAAGCTTTGTTATGTGCTTTGCATTTGTGATTTATTGAGACAAATAAAGAATTATTATTATTTTTTTTTATGTGTAAAATTTAAAAATTTAGATTACTAAAATAATGCAGCATTTGCAGATTGACAATTATTAGTATTATTGTTTATATTTGTAAGTTATAAAATATAAAAAATCAAGGAATGAAAATAAGACTCCTGTCCTGTCAACACTTGAAGCTTACAAGCAAAATTATGAGTAAATTTTATAAGAGTCTGAGGAACTCTCACTTCTGAGGAATTCCCACTGAGAACAATTAAATGACATTGTTATTAATTTATTTATGGGAAACCAACAGCTTACTTAATACATAATTTAACAAACAACAACTTAAAATCCAATAGCAGGTTTTCAATAACAGTAATTAAATAAAAACAATAATTTGTCATTATAAAAACTAAACCACACACCTAATATGACAATGAAAAACAATAAAATTAATATATATAACTGCAAAAAAGCTAGACACGGACAGTTAATATTGCTTACACTAAACATTCATTAAAATAAAATTTTGGCTTAATATGACATGACACCCGCGATACATGAATTAATGATTAATCCTCTCGAAAGTAGTAGTCAGTTTCATGTTTATCCTTTATTTTCTACATCTTATAAACTAAAAGTAATAAATAATTCATCTTAATATTTAAATATTCAAAAAAATAATCAAATAACATTTCTTACCTATTGCATATCTTTTTTCTGGCGACCTGGCAACATTAACTGATGCTATCAACAACAGCAGGCTGTTTGGGCCACTTGCATGTACATCTAAGGCCATTATCTCTAAGCTGTTCAAATCTCCTGTAAAATAATAAAACTTTGGTTAAGCAATATTTAAAAAAAAATGTTTTCATGCCATTCCCAATGCAAGGGTGCACAGAGGCCTAGACAATTATTTAGTAATATTATTTTTAGTGCCTTAACACATTTTGTATAAGATAACAACAATATTATATGACAAATATATAGTAAATGATTGCATTATAAACTGATGAGTTGCTAAGCGGGAAAGGCTAAGCGGGAAAGGCTAAGGAATGGGCTAAGCTGGGTGTTTCTCTGGGTGACAGAATCTGCAATGATGATATATGCAGCAGAACTAGAGTAACTGTCACAGCCGTAAGGATTCGCACACAATAGTGACAATTGGCCATCCAAGCCATTGGGGAAGAAAAGTTCTCAAATGATGGCCTTGTTCTGGTAAGGGCTGTAGGATGATCCCCCACAAAAAGGGGTGACCTGCACAACAATGCGGGCAGTCGATGGATGTGGCTCAGGATTGTTCTTTGTAGCAATCTTTTGGGAAGGCCTATGTTCAGCAGTGGGCTTGGTGAGCTATAAAGAAGAAGAGGTAGATTTAGTTGCCTCCAGCTTTTTGGCATTTACGAAAGACTATTTCACATATTAAGAGAAACTGAAGTGGATAGTTAATGTGAATAAAATTTGAGCTGGAATTGCATACATTTCCAATAAAAAATGACAAAAAAAAAATATCTTCACGCAATTCCCAATACAGGGGTAGACAGAGGTCTAGTCTAGACATTTAAGTCACTTCGACCCACCTTCCAACGAAGATATTTTCGGGACAACGTGACAGATGGTGAGCCCGTCGCCATCTTTATGTCCAAGCCAACGATATAATTTGTACTTAGGTTTTTTGAAAAACCCATTGGTACGGCCTCTTGAGGATCGAAGTCGGGTCTCTTGAATCGAAATTCCGACCACCCAACCATTCGGCTATCGTGACAAATAAAAAATGACAGATTTTGGGAATTTGGGATAATATTGACAGGGGTTTTTCAGACACTTCGCACGTACCTTGCGGCGCGAGATGCGCGCGCGCGTGCGCCTCCGAGAGCGCGCGGCGCAGCGGGTGCTCGTGCAGCTCGGCGCCGCGCCACAGCTGCAGCAGCGGCCCGCCCGCCACCAGCGCCACGCACTCGCCCGCCTCCTCCTCCACGCCGCCCTCGCCGTTGCCCTTCAGCACCACCACTCCCACCAGCTTCTGTAACTCAAACATATACAAGACAATAATAAATTTAAATAGAAAAAAAAATATCTTCACGCAATTCCCAATACAGGGGTAGACAGAAGTCGAGTCTAGACAATTAAGTCCCTTCAACACATCTTCCACAGAAGATATTTTCGGGACAACGTGACAGGTGGTGAGCATGTCGCCATCTTTATGTCCAAGTCAACGATATTCGTACATAAGTTTATGAAAAACCCATTGGTCGACGTTTGACTCGAAATTCCGACCACCCAACCACTCGGCTATCATGACTGTATGTGATAAATTTAAATAATTGTAAAATTATGTATTATTTTTTATGTTCAATCAAATCAAATCAAAATTTCTTTATTTCACCAACACAGAAATTGTCATACAATAAATCGTTGCTACTTGCATAGCCAAACTAACCATAGGATTCCTAAAGGGAGCTATGGAATTCCTATTTTTAGAAGGATTCCCATGGCAGTGGATTCTAGGCAGGCTGCAAAAGTAATAAAAAGTTCCAATACAAATACACATACCGTATCAACCTGAGCTGGCATTGAACCAAAGAATAACAATGACACTCTCCGCCCTATACCGCCAAGCCAACCACTGGGCGGTCGAAGTGTTCTGCATGTAACAGTTGGACGACCATCTACAAACAAACGGGAAATCAATAAGATTATTAAAAAACAATATTACCACCAAATAACCAAAGTCAACTCACCAACTACGGTAGGGTTAAGCAATACTACAGTGCATGTGGTAGTTGCAAGAACCAAACCACTTCTGGTTGGTTCACCGAGACGCTCACATTCCTGGCCAGCTAGCTCAGCGGACACATCAACATATACGCCTTCTTGACTGACACATGGCCAATAACGGACAACGCCTTCTGGTGATACTCCAATACATGATGGAAGCTAAAAACATGCAAATTAATTACAAAATTTGTGGATACAACAGAATACATACATACAATCATTAGGTTTAGATTCATTAATGTCGTAATAAAAAAAATACCTTCACGCCATTACCAATACAGGAGTAGACAGAGGTCTCAACAATTAAGTCTTTTCAACCCACTTTCCACCGAAGATATTTTTGGGACAATGTGACAGGGTGTGAGCCCATCGCCATGTTAATGTCCAAGCCAACAATATGAATCGTACATAGGTTTTTGTAAAAACTCATTGGTATGACACTGCCACCTGGGGATCAAACTCAGGTCTCTCAACTCTAATTCCAATCACCCAACCACTCAGGTATTGTGACATTATTAATATCATAAAACAAATGTAATATTTGGCACCTGTGCATCATTTTCATAGAAGAGCACTACAAGGTCAGCCTTGTGCGCAAGATCAGTCTGTGGTAATGTGAGCTCTCTGGCAGCAGCTGCAAGGGCTGGTTGGTAAGGCCATGTGAGAATTCGACGTCCAGTGACCACCCAACACCAGCCACAAGATGACATACGTGCGCTTACTTCACCGCTAGCTAAACATTAAAAACTTAAATTATCTAAGTTTCCCGTTTATTTTTGACATTTTAAAATATGTAATTTTAAAAAAAAATCCTATACCCCAATATAGACAGAAGTCTAGCACAGTGACAATTTGACTGGTGGTTAGCATGTCACCATATTTTTTTTTATCTATATATTACCCTATACCTGGTGTAGCCCGAATAGAGAATAAAATTTTTGTTTTTATTTTGTTTATAGTAAAGATAAAAATATATGATAGTACATAGAAAAATATGTTTCTTTTCTGCAGCAAAGAATGACAATAATAAGCACGTAAATCAAACTTACACAACTAAACTGAAAATTTGACTGGGATTCAATCCATGAACCCAACATTCAGTGATTTAAAACTGAATATGTGCGTGTGTCAAAACTAAATATCATAGAAAGGCTAGTGCGTAACTGTGAAACACTGTTTCATTGCCATTTCCATGGCTGACTTTGCCTAGCAAAATACGAAAAAGGGAGGCTATGAACCTAAAGAGTTTTTGAAGTTGAGAAGTTGTCTTACCAAATGTCAGTGCTTCTGTTACCATTACTGGCAAAGGCAACCCATAAGTCTCTAATGTGATCAATGGCGTTTTGTAAATCACATCTCCTGTCTGGTGCCCTCCAGGCGATTGCATGTAGTTGCTGCTGAAAACATAAAATTGCTAAATAATTAGTCAATGGTAAGATTAACGAAAATTTAAAACGTTCTTTTTAAGAAACAAGATGTCTACATTTTTGCAACTTATTTACTTATTAGAAAAATTCAGAAAACACAACATCAACGTAAATTATAATACGTAAAATATTAATAGGTTATGTGTAACCTTTGATTTTTTTTAGCTGACGAAAGGCCTATGGCCCTTCTTCCAGTAATAGACTGTTTTATTCTTGGTGAAAACGGACTTCTCATTCCGCCTGTACTATTAAAATCCATTTTGAATATAATATATCAGTATTTCCAAACAATTAATTATTCAAAGCGGTCTTGCCGACGGTTGATCGAGATTTGTTTTGATTTGACGAAAAAAAAGGATAATAGCACAGATGCATAATATCTATTCTGCGGCACAGAATATAAATCGTGTATAACGTGTTAGAATACAACGTAGTGATTATATATTCTTTGTGTTAGATATTCCTAACATGTAAATTATAAATAGACCGATTATAAAATGAAACGCAAAAAGCAAAAATGTCTTTCGAGAAAAAACTTTTCATTAAAAAATGTCTTTGCCCATAAATATAACAGTAATAACAATCAATCCATCATATCCTATGCGTATCCTATACAATGGCAACAAGGCCTAATCAGACCTATTCCTAAAAAACACGAACGACATTCGCCCGATCAGTATTATTATTATAAAGCCATTTATTTCCCACCAAAGATGAACATTTACCATTAATTTCATACTATCGCCATTAATTATATGTATAATCTGCCATTAATTATAGGTTCATCAATACAATATTCTATAAAAATTTATCATTTTCGTTTCAAAATTATTATCATTTCATTAATCATTACTAAATTAATTCATTAGATAAATAATTTTAATTAAAGTTAATAAAAGATACATAATTAACGGTAGATTAATTATTTATACATTAAATCTAATTTATATAATTATGCTAAATTTACATTTAATTTTCTATATTATGTCAATGGGACACCCATCTCTGGGTGAAGGCCTCCTCCATAGATTTCCAAAGGTTTCTGTTTTCGGGTAGTTTCGTCTACGTAACTCCTTCAGCGACCTCCTCGATGTCATCACGCCAGCGACGTCGTCGTCTTCCCTTGGCCCTATTTGTGTCTCTGGGATACCTGTGTATGATGCACTCCGTCTAGCATCTATTAACGCAATTCCCAATACAAGGGTGGACAGAGGTCTAGTCTGGACAATTAAGTCCCTTCGAGCCACCTTCCGTCAAAGATATTTTCGGGACAACGTGACAGGTGGTGAGCCCGTCGCCGTCTTAGTATCGTATATAGTAGATATCTGATGTAAAGTAGAGATTAGTGTCTTTGATATCTGACATGTAACATTAGCAAATCACATATAAATGTAATTGCGGAAAAACCGCTCGGTATAATTGTAACCAAAGTTTGTAACTATCCTCACCTGTTGTAACGAAAAGATTTTTGCTCATTTTCTTGTATGTCTCGTCGGTAGCAGTCTCAGTCTTCGATTTCAGTATTTTTTTGGAAGTGACCTCAGGAGTACTGTATACTGTGTCTGGTCACCTTGATAACTAACGTCAAATCGAAACGTTTGTATTCCTGTCAAACTTTGGGATTATATATTCTTTGTCAAGTAAACAAAAATTAGCGTGCAACGGTTTTTTTCTAAATTATTACATGGCTTACTATAAATAAATTAAAGACTGTTGCGGTAGCCTCGTAGTTCATTTGTTGTATATTTCATTTTCTTTGTGTTTATTAATATGTATATCAAGTCAATTGTATTGGACGGGTTCAAATCGTATGGAAATAGGGTAGAGGTGACTGGCTTTGATCCAGAATTTAACGCGATCACCGGTCTCAATGGGACTGGCAAGTCAAATATACTGGATTCTATATGCTTTGTACTAGGCATTACGAATTTATCAAATGTAAGTAACTGTTTTATGTGTTATATCTTTCCCGCCAAATATGCGAAAACAAACTGAGTGCGGCAATGTAATAAAATAAAGATGAATTTCCAGTTTTTTCCTGTGTTAAGTAAGTTGGTTATTACATTGTAGATATAGAGGAATATGTAATTCCGTCACAGCATAGTTCCGAGCATATGCTTCAGCATGGTGAGGATTTATATTTCACCATATATTTCACCAAAATATATAATCCAAAATGTTTATGTATATATATACACAAACTATTATTTGTATAAATTACTAAGTATGTTTCACACAGAGGTCAGGGGAGGGTCAAAAGTACTTGGATACCTAGATGTGCATGTATGAATAAGATGATGAATCTGAAAGAAGCGAAAGAAGTATGTAGGGATCGTAACACTTGGCGATCTGTTCTCTCTGGCTACCCCGTCAGGGATTGTGCATGAAGATAAATAAATAATAATATAACTAAGTATGTTATAGATGAGACTGAAACTTTATCAGCTGGGATATATTCATATAGTTTTCTTTTAAATAAATAATACATATTTTAAATAAATGATCTATAAAAGTAACTTATTAAAAAAAACGAAATCCTTTATCATTGTCTTCACTGATAAGTCTTGTACACAAATTAAGCACTAGTCTTAAAATAATTCTTTCAAATGTAGGTAATAGTTTATGTAAACTAATTTCTTGAAACCTCCAGGAGAGTAGAATATGAAACACAGAGAATAGTTATTGATAGTTAAATAAAAACTTATAAGTATGTCATTACTTGATAAAATTAAATTAAAGATAATGAATAAAGATTTTTACAATTTTAACTGATGCATATAGAATATGTTGGCAAAGAAGTAAGAGCGTTGCCACAGTACGGCGAAGGTCATGGGTTAAAATCCTGCCTGTGCCAGTTGAAACACTTTAATTTAATAACAAAAAGTTCAGCATAACTTATATGCTTTAACATAAATATTTTATATTTTAAATTGCATGATAATAATGATTTTTAAAACATTTACAATCAAGATACTTGTTTACAATATTTTATTTTCTGGTTTTAGGTGAGAGCGGGTAGTCTTCAGGAGCTTATCTACAAGCATGGCCAAGCTGGTATTACCAAGGCCACAGTGAGCATCACATTTGACAACCGTGACAAGAGTCAGTGTCCAATAGGCTATGAGAACCATGACGAGATCACTGTAACAAGACAGGTAGTACATTTTATGTTATTTATGTTGAAATATTGTAATCACTTTTCCTTCCCCTTAATTTTAACTGTATATTATTTATTTTAATTTAACCCATCTTTAAATAATACTTGTACACTCTACTGCATGTCATAGGAGTTCTTCTATTTGGAAGGTATTGTCTTTATTGGCATGTTTAGCAAGAAGTAGAATTTGCTATACTGTACTAACAATATAGCAAGTTCTAGACACTTAGACACTTGACTGTCATTTATTTATTTTTGTTCTTGTAGTATTTTCAGTGAAACACAGTTCTTGCAAATAATAATATTGTTATGTATAATGAGGCTAATAAATCATACATATGATTTCTTAATTCTAAAAAAACATGATCGTAATTTAACATTTTCAGGTTGTAATGGGAGGGAAAAATAAGTACCTAATTAATGGCATCAATGTTCAAAATAAAAGGGTTAGCGATTTATTCTGTTCAGTGCAGCTCAATGTGAACAATCCTCACTTTCTTATCATGCAGGGAAGGATTACTAAAGTTTTAAACATGAAACCACCTGAGGTATGTACACTTTAAAGAAAATTAACACTCTTCAAGTACCACATCTTGGAGCTCTTGAAGAGTGGTTGGAGCTGGATCTCAAGCTCGCACGCGCCGTTTTACGTCATTCCAGAGATGTTTTATTGAGTTAAGGTCTGGACTTCGTGCTGGCCAATGCGTAACAGGGATATCAACCTCCTGTAAATAATCTTGTACAATAGCAGTGTGGCAATGAGCATTATCATGCATTAACATGAATCCATCACCGACATAACCAGCATATGGGACCACATGTTCCTCTAGGATTTCAGTAATGTACTGACCAGCATTTAATGACCCTTGCCCACGGCCACCCCGAGTTCGGGAAACGCACACAAGTTCCTTTTTCCCCTCGACAGAAATGCCGCCCAAAACATATCCAAAACATACACGAGCCACCCCCATATACGACTGATTCTTCAAAGCAGGGTTGTGTGAACCTCTCCCTTCATGATTTTTTTTTATTAATAATGTAAAGCTATTGAAATACCCATTTCTAACATACCAATATTCATATAAATATAATTCTTTTCTAACCATTACAGCCATTTTTCGCGCAAACTCAGAGAGGTGCCATTTTTGTGACACTGAGTGTATTCTTTATTGTACATGATTATATGTAACAACAACAAAAAGTATTAAGAAAAAAAGTATTACATAAAACAAAATTTTCACATTTTGTTGTCTATGATGTGTTTGTATATGTATAAAAAATATGCATTGTTTTTTTAATCTTAATAAATTTTCACCAAACTGGGTTTAGACACTCACTGAAACTTGTTTTGGAACAATACAATAGGTGGTGAGCTGATCGCATTGTTAATTATTAAATAAAAAGCTCAAGTACACAGTGAAAGATAGCTGTTTGGGTGTGAAATTGGGTGACATAAAAGTAAATTGTCTGCTGTATGCTGATGATGCAGTGCTTATTGCACCATCAGAGGCAGAACTGCAGGCATTAGTCACGTGTATGAAAAAAGAATGTGAAATTAGTGGTCTCCGTTTGAATGCTAATAAAACTAAGGTTCTGGTATTTGAAAGGGACGAAGAAAGAACGAAGTGCGAAATTTGGGTAAATCAGGAATGTCTAGAACAGGTGAATGAAATTGTATACTTGGGGAGTGCGTTTAGCCAGGATGGAAGATGTGATTTAGATGTGGACAGGTGTGTCGCTGCCGGGAAGAAAGTCAATGGTGCCCTGACTGCGTTAATCAAAAGGCAAGGCATTGTGAAAAGTGCACGCCTTGCAATACATAACGCAGTGTTGGTACCGACTTTGTTATATGCCAGCGAAACCTGGGTATGCCAGAAGAAGCATAAAAGCAGGTTGAATGCAGTGGAGATGCGATCTCTTCGTAAAATGTGCGGCCTTACCATGGCCGACCGAAAGCGAAACGAAGAGATTCGCAATATGGCAGGTTTGAAAGATGACCTTGTCTCAAAAATGGATAAGGGCGTGCTTCGATGGTTTGGGCACGTTGAGCGAATGAGTGAAGACCAAATGGTGAAGAAAATATATAGCGCGAAAGTTAATATTAAAAGGTGTCGAGGTAGACCGAGACTAACTTTCGAAGACCATGTGAGCAAATTGCTCGAAGAGGGGGGGTCAAGAGTACTCGGATACCTAGACGTGCATGTATGAAGAAGATGATGAATCTGAAAGAAGCGAAAGAAGTATGTAGGGATCGTGACACTTGGCGATCTGTTTTCTCTGGCTACCCCGTCAGGGATTGTGCGTGAAGATAAATAAAAAATAAATAAATAAGTACACAGTCACTTAATCTTGACGGTCATAATTTTAAGCATGTAAAAGTATCAAACTTGGCTAATTTTTAGATACTTTCTATGGTGGAAGAGGCAGCTGGTACAAGGATGTATGAAGCGAAGAAGCAAGCTGCTCAAAAAACCATAGAGAAGAAGGATGCCAAGCTCAGAGAGTTGAATGATGTAAGGAAATTATTTGTATATAATTTTTGTTGTATATTATTTACAGTAAAGTAGAACTCAATTAATTACCACATAACCATTTTGAGTATAATAATCTTTATATGAACTAGCTGTTAGCAGCAGCTTTTTGATATGATTTTGCAGGATAAAAGTATGTCCTTCAGGGTTTATGCTACCTCTGTACAAAATTTGATCGAAATTAGTTTAGCCTTGAAAGAGTAATAAGTTACAACAACAATATAAATTTAAATTTTTATAATTTTATATTAATAATACAAATTTAAATTTATTTTATTCTAGTAGTCGCGACATCCAAGTGGTAGGGTGGTCGGAATTTCGAGTCAAGAGACCCGAGTTCGATCCTCAGGGAGCAGGCTCGTACGTATGGGTTTTTCAAACACTTATGTATGAATCATGTCATTGGCTTGGACATAAAGACGGTGATGGGCTCACCACCTGTCACATTGTCCCGAAAATATCTTCAGTGGAAGGTGGGTTGAAGGGACTTAATTGTCCAGACTAGACCTCTGTGTACCCCTGTTGGGAATTGTGTGTAGATATTTATTATTTATTATTTGTAGTATGTTCTAGTCCCCTTGTCCCAGCAGTTTCATCTCCCACTACTTAACAGGTAACAGCGATTGACATTTCTTTGCGATAAAAATTGCACTTATATTTGATCAAGAAAGTAGGTTATTGAAATGGTGTCGAACTTCATCACATCTGTGAAATTTCTTTGTATTTGATCCTTAAATTTAGTTCTTTTTTATGTTTTTAAATTTTATGCAATATGTCTAAAATTTTATTTTCAGCATTTTATTATTTATTGTCAACTCATTGCCACCTAATCTTGAATCTTTCAAATCAAATTCCATTAACTTAACTAATAGGTAATAAAAATATAATAATACAATTTTCAGATTATTAAAGAAGATATTGCTCCTAAACTGCAGAAACTACAAGATGAAAGGGCACAGTTTCAAGAGTACCAGAAAGTAGTGAGAGAGTTAGAGAATCTAACCAGACTTTATGTGGCTTGGCAGTAAGTAAAGATTATATTTATTTATCCTTTATTGAGACACCGTAAAGTAAGGGCTACAATGGGCGGACTTAATGCCTGATGGCATTCTCTACCACTCAACCCTTGTAATGGTGAAATGTAGATGGCAGGTGCGACCTAAAGAATAAATGAATACAATATATATGTTGCATGATACAAAAGCAATACATATGATACATATTATAGTAGTATATACTATAAAATACCCACATACATAATTACAAATATATAAGAATACATTTACACACATAGATATATATATATATATATATATATATATATATATAGATGTATATACATATATACACACATATATACATATATATGTTTATATGTGTGTGTATATTTGTAATCTAGTACTGTTTATAACATGCTTTTGTAGATCTTTTAATATTATATTGGTAGGATTTCATTTATCTTGGTAACTGGCTGGTGATGAAATGGAAATACATCTATAAATAAATAATCATATATTTGTCCTTGCCTCAAGTATAAAAATAAACAGTATACAACAGTTTAGTTTCAACAACATGGTCACCACTTCACCTTTTTTATTTCGGTTACATACTTCATTTATTTCCAGTATCCTTTCTATTGTACCATTAGTCACAATAGCCGAAAGAGTGTTCAGAATTTTGAATCAAGAGATCTGAGTTTTTAATCAAGTATTTTTCTGATTAATTATGTATTCACACTCCACACAATGATATCAAAGGTAAAAAGAATAGAACAGGGTTGCAAATAGAAAACTAACATTAGACAATAGTATACTTAAATTCTCAGTACACTCTTCAGTAATTAAAACCTGTTCAATATTGAACTCCACTTAATTGTATAGACCTCTGTCTACCCCTGTTTGGAAAATGGTGTGAATATATATACTTATTGTTTATTTTAGGTATGTGACTGCAGAAGAAAATGCCAATGAAGCCGAGGCCAAAGTAACTGAAGTGCAAGATGATATTAAGGACAAAAAAGAAAGCATTAAGAAAAATGAGAGAGATGCAAAGGATTTAGATAAACAGGTTGCAGAGATGAACAAGAAGCTGGACGAGGTATATTTATTTGTGTTCTTTTGTTTATTTCACATATTGTGCAAAATGTAAGTAAAGGCCAATATTTTGCATAATTGATATTTGAGCATAATTAGTTTTACAGACTGGTCAGACATTGGTCTTTGTTGACTATTCGTTTCAGTTACCTTTGAGCAGACCTGTGGCTATTCTTCTCTGTTTTAGGAGCATTGTCCTGAGAAGACATAGTCTTGGAAGCCTGGTCTGTGGTTTCGACACTAGTGTTCAGATAAGACCTAGACGATAAGATTTTGACTGCTCTCGCTGGCAGATATATTGATCGAATGCGTGTACTCTGTGGCAGGAGAGCGGCAGCGTGCTGAAGGAGCTGGAGGTGCAGCTGCAGGAGGCGGAGCGGACGGAGGCGGGGCTGGGCGCGGCGCGCAAGGCCGCCGAGGAGGCCGTCGCCTCGCACGCGGCCCGCGCCCGGCTGCTGCAGCGCGCGCTGGCGGACGACCGCGCCGCGCTGCGCAGCAAGCAGCTGGAGCTGCAGCAGGTGTGTGTGTGTGTGTGTGTGTGTGTGTGTGTGTGCAGCTGCAGCGAGGCAGCCGTCGCCTCGCACGCGGCCCGCGCCCGGCTGCTGCAGCGCGCGCTGGCGGACGACCGCGCCGCGCTGCGCAGCAAGCAGCTGGAGCTGCAGCAGGTGTGTGTGTGTGTGTGTGTGTGTGTGTGCAGCTGCAGCGAGGCAGCCGTCGCCTCGCACGCGGCCCGCGCCAGCTGCTGCAGCGCGCGCTGGCGGACGACCGCGCCGCGCTGCGCAGCAAGCAGCTGGAGCTGCAGCAGGTGTGTGTGTGTGTGTGTGTGTGTGTGCAGCTGCAGCGAGGCAGCCGTCGCCTCGCACGCGGCCCGCGCCCGGCTGCTGCAGCGCGCGCTGGCGGACGACCGCGCCGCGCTGCGCAGCAAGCAGCTGGAGCTGCAGCAGGTGTGTGTGTGTGTGTGTGTGTGTGTGTGTGTGTGTGTGCAGCTGCAGCGAGGCAGCCGTCGCCTCGCACGCGGCCCGCGCCCGGCTGCTGCAGCGCGCGCGCTGGCGGACGACCGCGCCGCGCTGCGCAACAAGCAGCTGGAGCTGCAGCAGGTGTGTGTGTGTGTGTGTGTGTGTGTGTGGGCGGGAACCAGGAGTAACCCGGTGTCACCTGGATTAACATTAAATAAAAAGAAATATTGACTTTCACTTTTTATTAAGTCCGGATAGGGGACAACGGGACGCGGTGTTCACAGGAAGATTAACAAAAGACATTAGATTAGATTAGAGAAAATCCCTTATATAGTAAAAATATAATTGTTAGATCTGCTACATAATTAGACTGCAGTATCATAAGCTCTGTATTTTCATTTCAAATTACTGTCCAAACCACTTTCAAATATCAATTCAATTTTGTTTAGAAGAACTTAAAGTATTGAAAATTGTATCATTTCAATATCAGGTATCTTCAACATTTGAGAAACTGAAGTCAGCCAACGAAGCTAGTGAAGCCGCTTTAGCAGAAGCACAACAGAAGTTTCTAGCGGTCAGCACAGGACTGGAGGGGGCTTCTGAATCTCTTCAAGATCAACTTATGGGTGAGGACATTGCCAGTCAAACTTTGTGATTTAGAGTAAAAATTTGTAGTCAACTTCAAACAGTTCTGAAGAACAAACAAATGTATGGTATGGTACTTTTATCTGGTTGTAATGTTATGTAAAAATATTACTATTAGTATGTAAAATTATTGTCACTGAGACTAAAAAACTTATTGGTATTGGCTATACCATTATTGGCAAATGCGTGGAGATAATAAAAGTTTCTCCTTTCAGCTGCAAAACAAGAGGCGTCGGAAGCGTCGACCCGCATTTCTCAGAGCATGATGGAGAAGAAGCACGCGGAGGATCGGCTCAGGTCGTTGGAGCGCGAGTTCGATTCCAGCAGCGCTCAGTTCCAGCGCGACCGCGACAGCATCGCCGCGCACCGCGCCAAGGTCGACCAGCTGGAGGTCAGTGCTCGCTATTGCTGCGATACGTCGGAGGACTCATATCATCGGAGGATCATAGCTTTTTTACACGTGATGGTAAGTGATTACCGCCGCCCAGGAACATCCGCAATACCAGAGGCTTAGCAGATGCGTTGCCTCCCTTAGAGTACCCTCCCCTCCCCCCCAGAATAGGGGAGGGGGGTGTGTGGGCCACCTGCACTCACCAGATGAAACGCAGTAGTTTGTTAGACTTCTACTTCACGCCAGTATTCTGTGAGGTCGTGGTACTTCCCCGGTCGAGCCGGCCCATTTATGCCGTGTCATTTGCCGTGTCTCCTATACTATATATAGACTTCACATCTGCGTAGTAATTCATGAGACACAAAGTCCAAGTCCATACTCATATCAAAAAATAAAGCAACAGTTTACTTATACTCAATTATTAAATTAAAGACATTTTTTTTAAAATTTCAACTGACACGGACGGGATTCGAAACCGCGACATCTGTCGAACCGTGGCAACCCTCTTACCTCCGATCCACCGTGTCTTACACGCATCAGTTGAAATTTGAAATCTGTATTATCTTTTCTTTATTTATGCCTGCTTTTTTGGCAACGGCGCCAACTATTGTCCCATTTGCTAGTGAATTTTCATTTAGGAATAATCAATAAGATAACGCCACCATTTTTTTTATTACGCCATTTTTTTATTTTTATTAAAAAGTCACGATGGCCGAGTTGTTGGGTGGTCGGAATTTCGAGTCGAGAGACCCGAGTTCGATCCCCAGGTGGCAGTACCAATGAGTTTTTAAAAACTTACGTACGAATTTCATCGTTGGCTTGGACATAAAGGCGGCGACGGGCTCACCACCTGTCACGTTGTCCCGAAAAATATCTTCGGTGGAAGGTGGGTCGAAGGGACTTAATTGTCTAGACTTGACCTCTGTCTACCCCTGTATTGGGAATTGCGTGAAGATATTTTTTTTTTTTTTTATTTATTTTCAAGGCATTTGCTCTGCAGCTCATGTATCATGTTATTTTCAGGCAGAGCTGTCGCGGATAAACTATAACGAAGAGCGGCGCGCGTCGCTGCAGCAGTCGGTGCGCGCGCTGCGACTTCCGCTACGCCGCCGCAGCCCGGCTTCAGCGCGAGCGCGTCGCCGGTGCGCAGCTCTGCATTGTTCCTAGCGCAGCACTGCATTGCGCAGCGCTGCGACTTCGCTACACGCCGCCGCAGCCCGGCTTCCAGCGCGAGCGCGCGTCGCCGGTGCGCAGCTCTGCATTATTCCTAGCGCAGCACTGCATTGCGCAGCGCTGCACTGCGTGTACGCAGCGCTGCGACTTCCGCTACACGCCGCCGCAGCCCGGCTTCCAGCGCGAGCGCGTCGCCGGTGCGCAGCTCTGCATTGTTCCTAGCGCAGCACTGCATTGCACGCAGCGCTGCACTGCATTGTACGCAGCGCTGCACTGCATTGTACGCAGCGCTGCGACTTCCGCTACACGCCGCCGCAGCCCGGCTTCCAGCGCGAGCGCGTCGCCGGTGCGCAGCTCTGCATTGTTCCCAGCGCAGCACTGCATTGCGCAGCGCTGCACTGCATTGTACGCAGCGCTGCACTGCGTGTACGCAGCGCTGCACTGCATTGTACGCAGCGCTGCACTGCATTGTACGCAGCGCTGCGACTTCCGCTACACGCCGCCGCAGCCCGGCTTCCAGCGCGAGCGCGTCGCCGGTGCGCAGCTCTGCATTGTTCCTAGCGCAGCACTGCATTGCACGCAGCGCTGCACTGCGTGTACGCAGCGCTGCGACTTCCGCTACCGCCGCCGCAGCCCGGCTTCAGCGCGAGCGCGTCGCCGGTGCGCAGCTCTGCATTGTTCCTAGCGCAGCACTGCATTGCACGCAGCGCTGCACTGCATTGTACGCAGCGCTGCACTGCATTGTACGCAGCGCTGCGACTTCCGCTACACGCCGCCGCAGCCCGGCTTCCAGCGCGAGCGCGTCGCCGGTGCGCAGCTCTGCATTGTTCCTAGCGCAGCACTGCATTGCACGCAGCGCTGCACTGCATTGTACGCAGCGCTGCGACTTCCGCTACACGCCGCCGCAGCCCGGCTTCCAGCGCGAGCGCGTCGCCGGTGCGCAGCTCTGCATTGTTCCTAGCGCAGCACTGCATTGCACGCAGCGCTGCACTGCGTGTACGCAGCGCTGCGACTTCCGCTACGCCGCCGCAGCCCGGCTTCCAGCGCGAGCGCGTCGCCGGTGCGCAACTCTGCATTGTTCCTAGCGCAGCACTGCATTGCACGCAGCGCTGCACTGCGTGTACGCAGCGCTGCGACTTCCGCTACCGCCGCCGCAGCCCGGCTTCCAGCGCGAGCGCGTCGCCGGTGCGCAGCTCTGCATTGTTCCTAGCGCAGCACTGCATTGCACGCAGCGCTGCACTGCATTGTACGCAGCGCTGCGACTTCCGCTACACGCCGCCGCAGCCCGGCTTCCAGCGCGAGCGCGTCGCCGGTGCGCAGCTCTGCATTGTTCCTAGCGCAGCACTGCATTGCACGCAGCGCTGCACTGCATTGTACGCAGCGCTGCGACTTCCGCCACACGCCGCCGCAGCCCGGCTTCCAGCGCGAGCGCGCGTCGCCGGTGCGCAGCTCTGCATTGTTCTAGCGCTGCACTGCATTGCACGCAGCGCTGCACTGCATTGTACGCAGCGCTGCGACTTCCGCTACACGCCGCCGCAGCCCGGCTTCCAGCGCGAGCGCGTCGCCGGTGCGCAGCTCTGCATTGTTCCTAGCGCAGCACTGCATTGCACGCAGCGCAGCACTGCGTGCACGCAGCGCTGCACTGCATTGTACGCAGCGCTGCGACTTCCGCTACGCCGCCGCAGCCCGGCTTCCAGCGCAGGCGCGTCGCCGGTGCGCAGCTCTGCATTATTCCTAGCGCAGCACTGCATTGCGCAGCGCTGCACTGCGTGTACGCAGCGCTGCGACTTCCGCTACGCCGCCGCAGCCCGGCTTCCAGCGCGAGCGCGTCGCCGGTGCGCAGCTCTGCATTGTTCTAGCGCGGCACTGCATTGCGCAGCGCTGCACTGCATTGTACGCAGCGCTGCGACTTCCGCTACCGCCGCCGCAGCCCGGCTTCCAGCGCGAAGCGCGTCGCCGGTGCGCAGCTCTGCATTGTTCCTAGCGCAGCACTGCATTGCACGCAGCGCTGCACTGCGTGTACGCAGCGCTGCGACTTCCGCTACACGCCGCCGCAGCCCGGCTTCCAGCGCGAGCGCGTCGCCGGTGCGCAGCTCTGCATTGTTCCTAGCGCAGCACTGCATTGCACGCAGCGCTGCACTGCATTGTACGCAGCGCTGCGACTTCCGCTACGCCGCCGCAGCCCGGCACCAGCGCGAGCGCGTCGCCAGTGCGCAGCTCTGCATTATTCCTAGCGCAGCACTGCATTGCACGCAGCGCTGCACTGCATTGCGCAGCGCAGCGCTGCGACTTCGCTACACGCCGCCGCAGCCCGGCTTCCAGCGCGAGCGCGTCGCCGGTGCGCAGCTCTGCATTGTTCCTGGCGCAGCACTGCATTGCGCAGCGCTGCATTGCACGCAGCGCTGCACTGCATTGTACGCAGCGCTGCGACTTCCGCTACGCCGCCGCAGCCCGGCTTCCAGCGCGAGCGCGTCGCCAGTGCGCAGCTCTGCATTGTTCTAGCGCAGCACTGCATTGTACGCAGCGCTGCACTGCATTGTACGCAGCGCTGCATTGCACGCAGCGCAGCACTGCATTGCACGCAGCGCAGCACTGCATTGCACGCAGCGCTGCACTGCATTGTACGCAGCGCTGCACTGCATTGTACGCAGCGCTGCACTGCGTGTACGCAGCGCTGCACTGCATTGTACGCAGCGCTGCATTGCACGCAGCGCAGCACTGCATTGCACGCAGCGCAGCACTGCATTGCACGCAGCGCAGCACTGCATTGCACGCAGCGCTGCGACTTCCGCTACGCCGCCGCAGCCCGGCTTCCAGCGCGAGCGCGTCGCCAGTGCGCAGCTCTGCATTGTTCTAGCGCAGCACTGCATTGTACGCAACGCTGCACTGCATTGTACGCAGCGCTGCACTGCACGTCATTGTATTTCTGCCCCAATTTGGTTTAATTTTAAGGTTTTTTTATTAAATGGTGAAAATAGCACTTTCTTACAATGTCAATGTATTGCAGGTACAATTTGTAGGCTGATAAATGTTTGCGATCCCAAATATTGCACTGCTCTGGAAACTGCTGCTGGTGGTCGGGTAAGAACTCGTTTCTACTTTACCCTTTACTTGTAGATCTCAACATGTATATACGTGGCATGTTAATCCGAGCATCATTAATTTTAATTTGATGTGTAATATACATGGTCCTTGGAACTGGATTGAAGTTTATGTAATTAATAGTGCTGCATGTTTTGGTTTTAGCTCTACAACGTAGTGGTGGACACAGAGGTGACCAGCAAGCTGCTATTGCAGCGGGGACAACTGCAGACGCGCACCACCATTATTCCGCTTAATAAAATATCCGGACAGGTTATCGATCGCGACACCGTGCGTTTGGCGCAGGAGATTGTGAGTAAAGATAAATTCGTCATATGGATTAGAATTAAACGGGTCAGTTATAAGAGTACTAGCAATGCCGAATAACATTACTAGTATTCCTGTTAACCATTCCAATTAAGCTGCTATGCTTGTGTCTGGAGTCGGTTTACGTCAATAGTCGAATGGCGGGGCGCGAACCTGCGACGTCATGTTTCGCAGTCCGCACCTCACTGTTAGTTATTAGAGATTGGAAGTGAATAGTGGTGTGCGTCGGCGGCAGGGCGGCGGCGCGGAGAGCGTGCAGCTGGCGCTGGAGCTGGTGTCGTTCGAGGAGCGGCTGCGGCCGGCCGTGGCCTGGGCGCTGGGCGCCGCGCTGGTGTGCCGCGACCTGGACACGGCGCGCCGCGTCGCCTTCCACCCGCGCGTGCGGCGCCGCGCCGTCACGCTGGACGGCGACGTGTTCGACCCGGCCGGCACGCTCTCCGGCGGCGCCAGCGCCAAGGTGGGCTCGCAGCGCGGCGCTGCGACTTCGCTACACGCCGCCGCAGCGGCTTCCAGCGCGAGCGTCGCCGGTGCGCAGCTCTGCATTGTTCTAGCGCAGCACTGCATTGCACGCAGCGCAGCGCTGCATTGCACGCAGCGCAGCACTGCATTGCGCAGCGCTGCATTGCACGCAGCGCTGCGACTTCACTACACGCCGCCGCAGCGGCTTCCAGCGCGAGCGCGTCGCCGATGCGCAGCTCTGCATTGTTCTAGCGCAGCACTGCATTGCGCAGCGCTGCATTGCACGCAGCGCTGCACTGCGTGTACGCAGCGCTGCACTGCGTGTACGCAGCGCTGCACTGCGTGTACGCAGCGCTGCACTGCGTGTACGCAGCGCTGCACTGCGTGTACGCAGCGCTGCATTGCACGCAGCGCAGCGCTGCATTGCACGCAGCGCTGCATTGCACGCAGCGCAGCACTGCATTGCGCAGCGCTGCACTGCGTGTACGCAGCGCTGCACTGCGTGTACGCAGCGCTGCGACTTCCGCCACGCCGCCGCAGCCCGGCTTCAGCGCGAGCGCGTCGCCGATGCGCAGCTCTGCATTGTTCCTAGCGCGGCACTGCATTGCACGCAGCGCAGCGCTGCACTGCATTGCACGCAGCGCAGCACTGCATTGCACGCAGCGCAGCACTGCATTACACGCAGCGCTGCTGCATTGTACGCAGCGCTGCACTGCATTGTACGCAGCGCTGCACTGCATTGTACGCAGCGCTGCACTGCATTGTACGCAGCGCTGCATTGCACGCAGCGCAGCACTGCATTGCGCAGCGCTGCATTGCACGCAGCGCAGCACTGCATTGCACGCAGCGCAGCACTGCATTACGCAGCGCTGCATTGCACGCAGCGCAGCACTGCATTGCGCAGCGCTGCACTGCGTGTACGCAGCGCTGCACTGCGTGTACGCAGCGCTGCATTGCACGCAGCGCAGCACTGCATTACGCAGCGCTGCATTGCACGCAGCGCAGCACTGCATTGCACGCAGCGCAGCACTGCATTGCACGCAGCGCAGCACTGCATTGCACGCAGCGCAGCACTGCATTGTACGCAGCGCTGCACTGCATTGTACGCAGCGCTGCACTGCATTGTACGCAGCGCTGCACTGCATTGTACGCAGCGCTGCACTGCATTGTACGCAGCGCTGCACTGCATTGTACGCAGCGCTGCACTGCATTGTACGCAGCGCTGCACTGCATTGTACGCAGCGCTGCACTGCATTGTACGCAGCGCTGCGACTTCCGCTACGCCGCCGCAGCCGGCTTCCAGCGCGAGCGCGTCGCCAGTGCGCAGCTCTGCATTGTTCTAGCGCAGCACTGCATTGCGCAGCGCTGCGACTTCCGCCACACGCCGCCGCAGCCGGCTTCCAGCGCGAGCGCGTCGCCGGTGCGCAGCTCTGCATTGTTCCTAGCGCAGCACTGCATTGCGCAGCGCTGCACTGCGTGTACGCAGCGCTGCGACTTCCGCTACACGCCGCCGCAGCCCGGCTTCCAGCGCGAGCGCGTCGCCGGTGCGCAGCTCTGCATTGTTCCTAGCGCAGCACTGCATTGCACGCAGCGCTGCACTGCATTGTACGCAGCGCTGCGACTTCCGCTACACGCCGCCGCAGCCCGGCTTCCAGCGCGAGCGCGTCGCCGGTGCGCAGCTCTGCATTGTTCCTAGCGCAGCACTGCATTGCACGCAGCGCTGCACTGCATTGTACGCAGCGCTGCACTGCATTGTACGCAGCGCTGCGACTTCCGCTACACGCCGCCGCAGCCCGGCTTCCAGCGCGAGCGCGTCGCCGGTGCGCAGCTCTGCATTGTTCCTAGCGCAGCACTGCATTGCACGCAGCGCTGCACTGCATTGTACGCAGCGCTGCACTGCATTGTACGCAGCGCTGCACTGCATTGTACGCAGCGCTGCACTGCATTGTACGCAGCGCTGCACTGCACGTCATTGTATTTCTGCCCCAATTTGGTTTAATTTTAAGGTTTTTTTATTAAATGGTGAAAATAGCACTTTCTTACAATGTCAATGTATTGCAGGTACAATTTGTAGGCTGATAAATGTTTGCGATCCCAAATATTGCACTGCTCTGGAAACTGCTGCTGGTGGTCGGGTAAGAACTCGTTTCTACTTTACCCTTTACTTGTAGATCTCAACATGTATATACGTGGCATGTTAATCCGAGCATCATTAATTTTAATTTGATGTGTAATATACATGTTCCTTGGAACTGGATTGAAGTTTATGTAATTAATAGTGCTGCATGTTTTGGTTTTAGCTCTACAACGTAGTGGTGGACACAGAGGTGACCAGCAAGCTGCTATTGCAGCGGGGACAACTGCAGACGCGCACCACCATTATTCCGCTTAATAAAATATCCGGACAGGTTATCGATCGCGACACCGTGCGTTTGGCGCAGGAGATTGTGAGTAAAGATAAATTCGTCATATGGATTAGAATTAAACGGGTCAGTTATAAGAGTACTAGCAATGCCGAATAACATTACTAGTATTCCTGTTAACCATTCAATTAAGCTGCCATGCTTGTGCCTGGAGTCGGTTTACGTCAATAGTCGAATGGCGGGGCGCGAACCTGCGACGTCATGTTTCGCAGTCCGCACCTCACTGTTAGTTATTAGAGATTGGAAGTGAATAGTGGTGTGCGTCGGCGGCAGGGCGGCGGCGCGGAGAGCGTGCAGCTGGCGCTGGAGCTGGTGTCGTTCGAGGAGCGGCTGCGGCCGGCCGTGGCCTGGGCGCTGGGCGCGGCGCTGGTGTGCCGCGACCTGGACACGGCGCGCCGCGTCACCTTCCACCCGCGCGTGCGGCGCCGCGCCGTCACGCTGGACGGCGACGTGTTCGACCCGGCCGGCACGCTCTCCGGCGGCGCCAGCGCCAAGGTGGGCTCGCAGCGCGGCGCGTCACATCGCGACAGCACAAATAGTGTCGTGTCACATCGCGTCGCGTCACATCAAGTCAGCTCACATCGCGTCGCATCACATCGCGTTGCATCACATCACTACACTCACGCCGCACCACGTCACGTCAGCTTACATGGTGTCGTGTCACATCGCGGTGAGTGACATCACGTCAGCTTACATAGTGTCGTGTCACATCGCGGTGAGTGACATCACGTCAGCTCACAACGCGTCGCATCATATCACGACAGCTCACGCCACACCACATCACGTCAGCGCACATAGTGTCGTGTCACATCGCGTCGTGTGACATCACGTCAGTTTACATCGCGTCGCATCACATCACATCGCGTCGCGTCACATCACGTCAGCTTACGTTGCACCATATCACGTTATGGAATCAATCATATTGTCATCAATTATAAATGTTTTTTGTTACAATTATAATTATATTAAACTTTCTGTATGTTCCCATTTATTAGGGTGGATCAGTGTTGCTGCAGCTTCAAGAGCTCAAACAGCTTGAAACAGAATTACGCGAAGCAGAGCAGCAGCTGGCCGCTTGTACCGAAGAGCTAAACTCTATGCAGCAAGTCGCCGAGAAGTATAATGCGTTGCAGCAAAAGTAAGTAAAATTAGGCAATTTTTTTTTAAAATAACTACTTGCAAGAGAAAGTAGTTTTTGTTGATTTCATTATCACTCAATGAATATTTTGTATCGATTAAATATATTGGGTTCTCTAATGTTTATTTTTGTAATTTAAAAAATAAATATAAATAAATAAATATCTTTACGCAATTCCCAATACAGGGGTAGACAGAGGTCAAGTCTAGACAATTAAGTCCCTTTGACCCACCTTCCACCGAAGATATTTTCGGGTCAATGTGACAGGTGATGAGCCCTTCGCCGTCTTTATGTCCAAGCCAACGATGAAATTCGTACATAAGTTTTTGAAAAAACTCATTGGTACCGCCACCTGGGTATCGAACTCGGGTCTCACAACTCTAAATTCCGACCACCCAACAACTCGTGATTTATAAATTATTTTTATAATTTTTTTTAAATTTTTAAGTCGCGATAGCCGAGTGGTTGTGTGATCTGAATTTCGAGTCAATAGACCCTAGTTCGATTCCTAGTTGGTAGGCTCGTACCAATTGGTTTTTCAAAAACTTATGTACGAATATCGTTGCCTTGGACATAAAGACGGCGACGGGCTCACCACCAGTCACGTTGTCCCGAAAATATCTTCGGTGGAAGGTCGGTCGAAGGGACTTAATTGTCTAGACTCTACCTCTGTCTACACCTGTATTGGGAAGTGCGTGAAGATATATCTTTTTTTATAATTTTTTGAATAATATATTCAATATGTATATTATACATATGTTTCATACCTGCAGGTTGGAGATGTCTCGGCACGCGCTGCGGGTGGCCAGCGAGCGCGCGGCCGCCGCCGCGCTGCGCGCCGCGCTGGCCGCCGCGCAGCTGACCGCAGCGCCGCGGAGGTCAGCTCGCCGTCTATACCTTTACGAAACATGTCGACGCACGTCACGTTACACATTAAGACACATGACTATACACTGACGAAACATGTCGACGCACGTCACGTTACATTAAGACACATGACTATACACTGACGAAACATGTCACGACGCACGTCACGTTACATTAAGACACATGACTATACACTGACGAAACATGTCGACGCACGTCACGTTACATTAAGACACATGACTATACACTGACGAAACATGTCGACGCACGTCACGTTACATTAAGACACATGACTATACACTGACGAAACATGTCACGACGCACGTCACGTTACATTAAGACACACATGACTATACACTGACGAAACATGTCACGACGCACGTCACGTTACATTAAGACACATGACTATACACTGACGAAACATGTCGACGCACGTCACGTTACATTAAGACACATGACTATACACTGACGAAACATGTCGACGCACGTCACGTTACATTAAGACACATGACTATACACTGACGAAACATGTCACGACGCACGTCACGTTACATTAAGACACATGACTATACACTGACGAAACATGTCGACGCACGTCACGTTACATTAAGACACATGACTATACACTGACGAAACATGTCACGACGCACGTCACGTTACATTAAGACACATGACTATACACTGACGAAACATGTCACGACGCACGTCACGTTACATTAAGACACATGACTATACACTGACGAAACATGTCGACGCACGTCACGTTACATTAAGACACATGACTATACACTGACGAAACATGTCGACGCACGTCACGTTACATTAAGACACATGACTATACACTGACGAAACATGTCGACGCACGTCACGTTACATTAAGACACATGACTATACACTGACGAAACATGTCGACGCACGTCACGTTACATTAAGACACATGACTATACACTGACGAAACATGTCACGACGCACGTCACGTTACATTAAGACACATGACTATACACTGACGAAACATGTCGACGCACGTCACGTTACACATTAAGACACATGACTATACACTGACGAAACATGTCACGACGCGTCACGTTACACATTAAGACACATGACTATACACTGACGAAACATGTCGACGCACGTCACGTTACACATTAAGACACATGACTATACACTGACGAAACATGTCGACACGTCACGTTACACCTTAAGACACACATGACTATACACTTACGAAACATGTCACGACGCGTCACGTTACACATTAAGACACATGACTATACACTGACGAAACATGTCGACGCACGTCACGTTACATTAAGACACACATGACTATACACTGACGAAACATGTCGACGCACGTCACGTTACATTAAGACACATGACTATACACTGACGAAACATGTCACGACGCACGTCACGTTACACATTAAGACACATGACTATACACTGACGAAACATGTCGACACGTCACGTTACACGTTACCAGTGCGCAGCTCTGCATTGTTCTAGCGCAGCACTGCATTGCACGCAGCGCTGCACTGCGTGTACGCAGCGCTGCACTGCGTGTACGCAGCGCTGCACTGCGTGTACGCAGCGCTGCGACTTCCGCTACACGCCGCCGCAGCCCGGCTTCAGCGCGAGCGCGTCGCCAGTGCGCAGCTCTGCATTGTTCTAGCGCAGCACTGCATTGCACGCAGCGCAGCACTGCATTGCACGCAGCGCTGCACTGCATTGTACGCAGCGCTGCACTGCGTGTACGCAGCGCTGCACTGCATTGTACGCAGCGCTGCACTGCGTGTACGCAGCGCTGCACTGCATTGTACGCAGCGCTGCACTGCGTGTACGCAGCGCTGCACTGCATTGTACGCAGCGCTGCACTGCGTGTACGCAGCGCTGCACTGCATTGTACGCAGCGCTGCACTGCATTGTACGCAGCGCTGCACTGCGTGTACGCAGCGCTGCACTGCGTGTACGCAGCGCTGCACTGCGTGTACGCAGCGCTGCACTGCATTGTACGCAGCGCTGCACTGCATTGTACGCAGCGCTGCACTGCGTGTACGCAGCGCTGCACTGCATTGTACGCAGCGCTGCACTGCGTGTACGCAGCGCGAGCAGGAGTTCGAGACGCTGCGCCTCGAGCTGCGCGAGCTGCAGCAGGCGGCCGAGGCGGGCGAGCGGCAGCTGCGCGACACGCGCGCCGCCGCCGCCGCGCTGCGCGCCGCGCTGGCCGCCGCGCAGCGCGACCACGGCGCCGCGGAGGTCAGCTCGCCGTCTATACCTTTACGAAACATGTCACGACACACGTCACTTTACACATTACCTCACTCATTACTATACACTTACGAAACATGTCACGACACACGTCACGTTACACGTTACCACACTCATTACAATACACTTACGAGACATGTCACGACACGTCACTTTACACATTAAGACACATGACTATACACTGACGAAACATGTCGACACACGTCACTTTACACATTAAGACACACATGACTATACACTTACGAAACATGTCACGACACACGTCACGTTACACCTTAAGACACACATGACTATACCTTTACGAAACATGTCACGACACACGTCACGTTACACATTACCTCACTCATTACTATACACTTACGAAACATGTCACGACACACGTCACGTTACACCTTAAGACACACATGACTATACCTTTACGAAACATGTCGACACGTCACGTTACACGTTACCACACTCATTACAATACACTTACGAGACATGTCACGACACGTCACTTTACACATTAAGACACATGACTATACCTTTACGAAACATGTCACGACACACGTCACGTATCACATTACCACACTCATTACTTTATACTTACGAAACATGTCACGACACACGTCACGTTACACGTTACCACACTCATTACAATACACTTACAAAACGTCACGACACACGTCACGTTATACATTAAGACATATGACTATACCCTTACGAAAAATGTCACGACACACGTCACGTATCACATTACTTCACTCATTACTTTACACTTACGAGACATGTCACGACACACGTCTCGTTACACATTAAGGTACACATGACTATACACTTACGAAACATGTCACGACACACGTCACGTTACACATTAAGACACACATGACTATACACTTACGAAACATGTCACGACACACGTCACGTATCACATTACCACACTCATTACTTTTTACTTTGGAAACATGTCACGACGCACGTCACGTTACACGTTACCACACTCATTACAATACACTTACGAGACGTCACGACACACGTCGTTACACATTAAGACACACATGACTATACTGACGAAACATGTCACGACACGTCGTTACACATTAAGACACACATGACTATACCTTTACGAAACATGTCACGACACACGTCACGTTACATTAAGACACACATGACTATACTGACGAAACATGTCACGACACGTCGTTACACATTAAGACACACATGACTATACACTGACGAAACATGTCGACACGTCACGTTACATTAAGACACACATGACTATACTGACGAAACATGTCACGACACGTCGTTACACATTAAGACACACATGACTATACACTGACGAAACATGTCACGACACGTCGTTACATTAAGACACATGACTATACTGACGAAACATGTCACGACACACGTCACGTTATACATTAAGACATATGACTATACCCTTACGAAAAATGTCACGACACACGTCACGTTACACATTAAGACACATGACTATACTGACGAAACATGTCGACACACGTCACTTTACACATTAAGACACACATGACTATACACTGACGAAACGTGTCGACACGTCACGTATCACATTACCACACTCATTACTTTATACTTACGAAACATGTCGACACACGTCACGTTACACGTTACCACACTCATTACAATACACTTACAAAACGTCGACACACGTCGTTACACATTAAGACACATGACTATACCTTTACGAAAAATGTCACGACACACGTCACGTATCACATTACTTCACTCATTACTTTACACTTACGAGACATGTCACGACACACGTCTCGTTACACATTAAGGTACACATCACTATACACTTACGAAACATGTCGACACGTCGTTACATTAAGACACATGACTATACACTTACGAAACATGTCGACACGTCACGTATCACATTACCACACTCATTACTTTATACTTACGAAACATGTCACGACGCACGTCACGTTACACGTTACCACACTCATTACAATACACTTACGAGACATGTCACGACACACGTCACGTTACACATTAAGACACACATGACTATACACTGACGAAACATGTCGACACGTCGTTACACATTAAGACACACATGACTATACACTGACGAAACATGTCACGACGCGTCACGTTACACATTAAGACACACATGACTATACACTGACGGAAACATGTCACGACACACGTCGTTACATTAAGACACACATGACTATACTGACGAAACATGTCGACACGTCACGTTACACATTAAGACACACATGACTATACACTGACGAAACATGTCACGACACACGTCACGTTACATTAAGACACACATGACTATACTGACGAAACATGTCACGACACACGTCGTTACACATTAAGACACACATGACTATACACTGACGGAAACATGTCACGACACGTCACGTTACACATTAAGACACACATGACTATACACTGACGGAAACATGTCACGACACACGTCACGTTACACATTAAGACACACATGACTATACACTGACGAAACATGTCACGACGCACGTCACGTTACATTAAGACACATGACTATACACTGACGAAACATGTCACGACACACGTCACGTTACATTAAGACACATGACTATGCACTGACGAAACATGTCACGACACACGTCACGTTACATTAAGACACACATGACTATACACTGACGAAACGTGTCGACACACGTCACGTTACACATTAAGACACACATGACTATACACTGACGAAACATGTCACGACACACGTCACGTTACACATTAAGACACACATGACTATACACTGACGAAACATGTCACGACACACGTCACGTTACACATTAAGACACACATGACTATACACTGACGAAACATGTCACGACACGTCGTTACATTAAGACACATGACTATACTGACGAAACATGTCACGACACGTCACGTTACACATTAAGACACACATGACTATACACTGACGAAACATGTCACGACACACGTCACGTTACACATTAAGACACACATGACTATACACTGACGAAACATGTCACGACACACGTCACGTTACACATTAAGACACACATGACTATACACTGACGAAACATGTCACAACACAAGTCACGTTACACGTTACCACACTCATTACTATACACTTATAAAACATGTCACGACACACGTCACGTTACACATTAAGACACACATGACTATACACTGACGAAACATGTCACGACACACGTCACGTTACACATTAAGACACCTTACCATACATCTTTCTTCTTTTATTTTTCGATTCTGTTTGTATCATTTGCTTGGACACTGAGACAACGACAGACTCACAACCTGTCACTATGTCCAATATGGTCTCTGGTGAAATATGAATTAGAAAAACTAATAAAATAATTGTGAGCAAAAGTTGTGCATCAATATCTGAAGTTTATTTTTTATTGTATTTTAAAACTATTGTACATTAGTCACGATAGGCGAGTGGTTGGGAGATCGGAATTCTAGTCAAGAGACCCGAATTCGATCCCCATGGCTGTTACCAATGAATTTTTTCGAAAATCATGCACGATTTACATCGGTGGATTGGTTGACTTGGACTGTCTAGACTTATGGTTTGGATTTGACGATGGTGATGAGCTCACCACCTGCCACCTGCCACCTGCCACCAAACAAATGTCTTCGGTGGAAGGTGGGTCGAAAGTGTCCCCCTGTATTGGGAATGGCGTAAAGATATTTACTAATTTATTTAATTTTTTCTTATTCAATTTAGGATGCAGTAAAAGAGTTGCAAACACGAATAAAACGTCAAAAGGCGGAGATAGCAAGTCGCAACGGGAACATAGCCAAGTTGCAACAGAAAAAGGAGCAAATGCAAAAGAACAGTAATGAGCTGGAGTTGAAGATAAAGGAGTTAGAGTACAAAATCAAGGAGTTGCAGACTGAAGCGACCGAGTGTAAAAAGAGGGTAAGTGACTTGACTAAAATCACAAGTACATACAATACATGTAATATCAATCCAGTACTAAATATTGTTTTCAACTGTCATACTTTCAAACTGTCATAGAACTATCTAGATCAGTTCGACATAATCAAATTATTGAATTGTCAACTGATTGCAAAATATCGATAAAATTGTGCGAAAATTAAAAATTTGCACAAAAAAAATTTACTTTGCGGAAATTCATTGTAAAGTTGTTATTGAATAATTACATCGCACCATTCCGCATGCAAATATAAAAAGGTACATGTTACCTGGTCCAAAGAGAAGAGCACCACCCTCCTTCCGCGAAAGCAGAGCTCATTGTAGAGAATACACTCTTGACTTTTCAAGCGTGTATTCTCTACAATGAGCCTTGTTTTGAGGCGAAACACGTGTCGCATTTTCGTTGGTGGTACCAGGTACTTTTTATATTTGCATGAGGAATGGTGCAATGTAATTATTCGATAATAACTTTGAAAAAAAAAATATGTAACTTTTACAATAAAATTATAAAAGTGTATAAATTAATGTTTGAAGGGCAAATGTATACACTGAAATTTATATTTTGATAAATTCAATTTTGACTCTTACAAACATTAGGGATTTTCTTCTGTAAAAGCAGTAATGATAAATGACATCTTGCAATAATTTAACATCAACATAGAAACAAAACAGGTAAACTGTATTTCTTATACAGTTTCATATCGTCATTGGAAACATAGGAAATAATTAGACTATAATATATAAAATTGTGTCCTTGTTGAATAAAATATAAAGCACCGGACTAAGTTAGGAGCCCTGTGGCACGCCTGATTTAGTCAATATCCGACTTAGGTAATATAGGTTCGTTATTTTTGCTCATATAACGTAAATTTATATAATTTTATATAAATTTACGTTATTTGCTGTACTCCTAATGTTGATGAGTGTAATTTTATCGAATTTAAATAATGTTTCCAGATCAAATCACTGGAGAACGAGAACCCGTGGATCCCGTCGGAGCGGTCGTACTTCGGCGCGGCGGGCGGGCTGTACGACTTCGCGGCGCGGCAGGCCGGCGTGGCCGGGCAGCGGCTGCAGCAGCTGCGCGAGCGCCGCGACAAGCTGGCGCGCGGACTCAACGCGCGCGCGCACACGCTGCTCGGCAAGGAGGAGGAGCAGGTGCGTGCCGCAGCACTCGCCGCAGCACTCGCCGCAGCACTCGCCGCAGCACTCGCCGCGGCCCGCAGCGCTGCGCGAGCGCCGCGACAAGCTGGCGCGCGGACTCAACGCGCGCGCGCACACGCTGCTCGGCAAGGAGGAGGAGCAGGTGCGTGCCGCAGCACTCGCCGCAGCACTCGCCGCGGCCCGCAGCGCTGCGCGAGCGCCGCGACAAGCTGGCGCGCGGACTCAACGCGCGCGCGCACACGCTGCTCGGCAAGGAGGAGGAGCAGGTGCGTGCCGCAGCACTCGCCGCAGCACTCGCCGCGGCCCGCAGCGCTGCGCGAGCGCCGCGACAAGCTGGCGCGCGGACTCAACGCGCGCGCGCACACGCTGCTCGGCAAGGAGGAGGAGCAGGTGCGTGCCGCAGCACTCGCCGCAGCACTCGCCGCGGCCCGCAGCGCTGCGCGAGCGCCGCGACAAGCTGGCGCGCGGACTCAACGCGCGCGCGCGCACACGCTGCTCGGCAAGGAGGAGGAGCAGGTGCGTGCCGCAGCACTCGCCGCAGCACTCGCCGCGGCCCGCAGCGCTGCGCGAGCGCCGCGACAAGCTGGCGCGCGGACTCAACGCGCGCGCGCACACGCTGCTCGGCAAGGAGGAGGAGCAGGTGCGTGCCGCAGCACTCGCCGCAGCACTCGCCGCGGCCCGCAGCGCTGCGCGAGCGCCGCGACAAGCTGGCGCGCGGACTCAACGCGCGCGCACACGCTGCTCGGCAAGGAGGAGGAGCAGGTGCGTGCCGCAGCACTCGCCGCAGCACTCGCCGCAGCACTCGCCGCAGCACTCGCCGCGGCCCGCAGCGCTGCGCGAGCGCCGCGACAAGCTGGCGCGCGGACTCAACGCGCGCGCGCGCACACGCTGCTCGGCAGGAGGAGGAGCAGGTGCGTGCCGCAGCACTCGCCGCAGCACTCGCCGCAGCACTCGCCGCGGCCCGCAGCGCTGCGCGAGCGCCGCGACAAGCTGGCGCGCGGACTCAACGCGCGCGCGCGCACGCTGCTCGGCAGGAGGAGGAGCAGGTGCGTGCCGCAGCACTCGCCGCAGCACTCGCCGCAGCACTCGCCGCGGCCCGCAGCGCTGCGCGAGCGCCGCGACAAGCTGGCGCGCGGACTCAACGCGCGCGCGCGCACACGCTGCTCGGCAGGAGGAGGAGCAGGTGCGTGCCGCAGCACTCGCCGCAGCACTCGCCGCGGCCGCAGCGCTGCGCGAGCGCCGCGACAAGCTGGCGCGCGGACTCAACGCGCGCGCGCACGCTGCTCGGCAAGGAGGAGGAGCAGGTGCGTGCCGCAGCACTCGCCGCAGCACTCGCCGCAGCACTCGCCGCAGCACTCGCCGCAGCACTCGCCGCAGCACTCGCCGCAGCACTCGCCGCAGCACTCGCCGCGGCCCGCAGCGCTGCGCGAGCGCCGCGACAAGCTGGCGCGCGGACTCAACGCGCGCGCACACGCTGCTCGGCAAGGAGGAGGAGCAGGTGCGTGCCGCAGCACTCGCCGCAGCACTCGCCGCAGCACTCGCCGCAGCACTCGCCGCAGCACTCGCCGCAGCACTCGCCGCAGCACTCGCCGCAGCACTCGCCGCGGCCCGCAGCGCTGCGCGAGCGCCGCGACAAGCTGGCGCGCGGACTCAACGCGCGCGCGCACACGCTGCTCGGCAAGGAGGAGGAGCAGGTGCGTGCCGCAGCACTCGCCGCGGCCCGCAGCGCTGCGCGAGCGCCGCGACAAGCTGGCGCGCGGACTCAACGCGCGCGCGCACACGCTGCTCGGCAAGGAGGAGGAGCAGGTGCGTGCCGCAGCACTCGCCGCAGCACTCGCCGCAGCACTCGCCGCAGCACTCGCCGCAGCACTCGCCGCAGCACTCGCCGCAGCACTCGCCGCGGCCCGCAGCGCTGCGCGAGCGCCGCGACAAGCTGGCGCGCGGACTCAACGCGCGCGCGCACACGCTGCTCGGCAAGGAGGAGGAGCAGGTGCGTGCCGCAGCACTCGCCGCAGCACTCGCCGCGGCCCGCAGCGCTGCGCGAGCGCCGCGACAAGCTGGCGCGCGGACTCAACGCGCGCGCACACGCTGCTCGGCAAGGAGGAGGAGCAGGTGCGTGCCGCAGCACTCGCCGCAGCACTCGCCGCGGCCCGCAGCGCTGCGCGAGCGCCGCGACAAGCTGGCGCGCGGACTCAACGCGCGCGCGCACACGCTGCTCGGCAAGGAGGAGGAGCAGGTGCGTGCCGCAGCACTCGCCGCGGCCCGCAGCGCTGCGCGAGCGCCGCGACAAGCTGGCGCGCGGACTCAACGCGCGCGCGCACACGCTGCTCGGCAAGGAGGAGGAGCAGGTGCGTGCCGCAGCACTCGCCGCAGCACTCGCCGCGGCCCGCAGCGCTGCGCGAGCGCCCCGACAAGTTCTCTCCGCCTATTTTTCCCCGCCGAAAACCAACTTCTTTCGATCCTGACTTCACCTGGGATTAATTTGAGACAACAACAATAATTTTAGTTGCAATAGCATGCTATTTTTTTAATAAGAAATAATTTTTTGTTTTACAGTATCAAGATGTAATGCGAAAAAAGAAAATAGTTGAAACGGATCGAGCAAAACTCGTAGAAGTAATGGCTGAGTTAGACGAAAAGAAGAAGCGGACTTTAATCGCTGCGTGTGAACAGGTCGGTACAAAAATACGCACACTGCGAAATGGGCAAAGTTTTATTTGCGAAGAAAAACGATAACGGATTTTCATGTTTATTCTGTAACACTGTTGTGAAGTCACGATAGCCGAGTTGTTGGGTGGTCGGAATTTCGAGTCAATAGACCCGAGTTCCATCCCCAGGTGGCAGTACCAATGAGTTTTTCAAAAACTTATGTACGAATTTCATCGTTGGCTTGGACATTTAGGCGGCGACGGGCTCACCACCTGTCACGTTGTCCCGAAAATATCTTCGGTGGAAGGTGGGTCAAAGGGACTTAATTGTCTAGACTTGACCTCCGTCTACCCCTGTAATGGGAATCGCGTGAAGATATTTTATTTATTTACTGTTGTATTTATATTTTCTAATACGTATGCAATTCATTAAGGTAAGTATTTTGATTTGATGTCGAACGTGTGTTTGCATGTGCAGGTGAACCGCGACTTCGGCTCCATCTTCAGCACGCTGCTGGCCGGCGCGCAGGCGCGCCTCACGCCGCCGCCCGGACTCTCCGTGCTGGACGGGCTCGAGGTGCGCCGCTGCTCTCCTCACCACTCTGCACCGTCCCTACTCACCGTCCTCCTCACTACTCTGCACCGTCCCTACTCACCGTCCTCCTCACTACTCTGCACCGTCCCTACTCACCGTCCTCCTCACTACTCTGCACCGTCCCTACTCACCGTCCTCCTCACTACTCTGCACCGTCCCTACTCACCGTCCTCCTCACTACTCAGCACCGTCCCTACTCACCATTCTCTGCATTACTCTGCACTGTCCCTACTCACCGTCCTCCTCACTACTCTGCACCGTCCCTACTCACCGTCCTCCTCACTACTCTGCACCGTCCCTACTCACCATTCTCCTCACTACTCTGCACCGTCCCTACTCACCATTCTCTGCACTACTCTGCACCGTCCCTACTCACCATTCTCCTCGCTACTCTACACCGTCCCTTCTCACCATTCTCCTCACTACTCTGCACCGTCCCTACTCACCGTCCTCCTCACTACTCAGCACCGTCCCTACTCACCATTCTCTGCATTACTCTGCACTGTCCCTACTCACCATTCTCCTCACTACTCTGCACCGTCCCTACTCACCATCCTCCCCAGTACTCTTCACCGACCCTCCTCACCATTCTCTGCACTACTCTGCACCGTCCCTTCTCACCATTCTCCTCGCTACTCTTCACCGTCCCTACTCACCATTCTCTGCACTACTCTGCACCGTCCCTACTCACCATTCTCCTCACTACTCTACACCGTCCCTACTCACCATTCTCCTCGCTACTCTACACCGTCCCTTCTCACCATTCTCCTCGCTACTCTGCACCGTCTCTACTCACCATTCTCCTCACTACTCTATATCGTCCCTACTCACCGTCCTCCTCACTACTCTGCACCGTATCTACTCATCATTCTCCTCACTATACACCGTATCTACTCATCATTCTCCTCACTACTCTACACCGTATCTACTCATCATTCTCCTCACTACTCTACACCGTATCTACTCATCATTCTCCTCACTACTCTACACCGTATCTACTCATCATTCTCCTCACTACTCTACACCGTATCTACTCATCATTCTCCTCACTACTCTACACCGTATCTACTCATCATCCTCCTCACTACTCTACACCGTATCTACTCATCATTCTCCTCACTACTCTACACCGTATCTACTCATCATTCTCCTCACTACTCTACACCGTATCTACTCATCATTCTCCTCACTACTCTACACCGTATCTACTCATCATCCTCCTCACTACTCTATACCGTATCTACTCATCATCCTCCTCACTAATCAACGCCGTCCCCACTCACCGTCCCCGCTCACCACTCTGCCGCCGCCGCAGGTGAAGGTGGGGTTCAACGGGCAGTGGAAGGAGGCGCTGGGCGAGCTGTCGGGCGGGCAGCGCTCGCTGGTGGCGCTGTCGCTGGTGCTGGCCATGCTGCTGTTCAAGCCGGCGCCGCTCTACATCCTGGACGAGGTGGACGCGGCGCTCGACCTCTCGCACACGCAGAACATCGGCCAGATGCTGCGCGACCACTTCAAGCACTCGCAGGTGCCGCTCGCCCCACCGGGCTCTACCGGGCTCTACCGGACTCTTCCGGACTCTACCGGACTCTACCGGGCTCTACCACCACTGGGGCCCGGTTCCGCACTTATTCCACGCTCTCTACTGATGCCTCGTGATGGTTTTTGTCACTCCGCCCAGATTGTCAACTTGTCATACTGCACCATAAAGGCATGGGAATTTAGATAAAGTGAAATAGTTTTGCTTTGGGTGTCGTAAGAGACGATTAAGAGAAGATATATAAAATGGTAATAGCTAGAGACACGTGGCGAGGTAACTGTGTTGAAATTAATCTCAGATCGAAAGGTGTATAAACTAGTGATGATCAGCGTGTTCACTTTTTGAGGTGTCTGACATTTTGATCCATTTGCACAGCGTGATGGTAATGGTATATCCTTTCGGGAGAGGACTATCATGGTAGGCAATGCAATTTTATGAATTATCTATTCATTGATATTATTGATTTAGAGTTTTTATATAAAAAAATATCTTCACGCAATTCCCAATACAGGGGTAGACAGAGGTCTAGTCTAGACAACTAAGTCCTTCATCCCACCGTCCACCGAAGATATTTCCGGGACAACGTGACAGGTGGTGAGCCCGTCGCCGTCTTCATGTCTAAGCCAACGATATTCGTACATAAGTTTTGAAAAACTCATTGGTACGAGCCTGCGAACTGGGGATCGAACTTGGGTCTATTGACTCGAAATTCCGACCAGCCAACCACTCGGCTATCGTGACTAATTTTATTTTATTATATTTACTAATTGATTGATTTAGAGTTTTTAACATAACCCTTCTTTATTTGTTGGATATATAACCTTTGTTGGAGGCTTATTATCAGTGGTCCTAAGGCTGTGTCCACATCAGACGAACGCGCTGCACGCGCACTGCAATCATTTAGAGCAATTCACGCGAGGCTCGCACATGCGCGCCGCTCGCTTGCAGCTTGCGTCCAAGCAGTTTCCTTCGCTACCATATTGTAATCTTAGTAATAAATTTTCGAACAATTTTCATCAATCCACTCCACAACAATACGTATTCAGTCTCAACTATCTGAGCGGGTGAGTGGGCGGGAAGAAGCATGCGCATGAAGTTGGTTTATTACAATAATCAAACGCTTCATTTAGTAACTTTCATAGTACATAGTAAAATTCATAAGAGTTACTTCAGTTGCTCTTGACTTTGATTTACTTCAACGACATCCGTGGATGAGTGGTGTATGCACCAGTTTTCATGGTGTCGCCTTGGAGGTTCCGGGTTTGATTTCCAGTTGGGTCAAAAACACTTTCTTAAATTTTCTCGGTTCTGAGTGTGAGTAGCTTGCTCACTTTGAGAACAGATTTGACGTTTCTGATGTTTTTTCAACGTTTCTGATGTTGTCCTTATCCATAATAAATATCCTCACGCAATTCCGAATACACGGGTAGACAGAGGTCTAGTCTAGACAACTAAGTCCCTTCATCCCACCGTCCACCGAAGATATTTCCGGGACAACGTGACAGGTGGTGAGCCCGTCGCCGTCTTCATGTCTAAGCCAAGTAACGTACGTACGTTTTTGAAAAACTCTTTGGTACGAGCCTGCGAACTGGGGATCGAACTTAGGTCTATTGACTTGAAATTCCGACCAGCCAACCACTCGGCTATCGTGACTTTAACGTTATGTATGTACATATGTGTACGTACAGCTACTAAACTGTAGCGCGATGCGACTTCGGCACAGCGCCACCTGTCGGCGCGGTTCCGCAGCCGCGCCGCTAACGCCGCTCTCGCCCGCAGTTCATCATCGTGTCGCTGAAGGACGGCATGTTCAACAACGCGAACGTGCTGTTCCGCACAAAGTTCGTGGACGGCATGTCGGCCGTGCAGCGCACGGCGCACGGCGCGCGGTGACTCCACTTAAACACAATGTTCCAAATAAACTATTCCGTTGCGGACTCTGTTTCCATTTAGCGCGCACTCCTACTCTGTAATAAAATGTTTTGTTATGGACTTTGTTTTATTTACATAACACACTATTTCGTTGTGGACTCTGTTTCAATTTAGCGGTCACTCCTACTCTGTAATAAAATGTTTTGTTTTGGACTTTGTTTTATTTACATAACACACTATTTCGTTGTGGACTCTGTTTCAATTTAGCGGTCACTCCTACTCTGTAATAAAATGTTTTGTTTTGGACTTTGTTTTATTTACATAACACACTATTTCGTTGTGGACTCTGTTTCAATTTAGCGGTCACTCCTACTCTGTAATAAAATGTTTTGTTATGGACTTTGTTTTATTTACATAACACACTATTTCGTTGTGGACTCTGTTTCAATTTAGCGGTCACTCCTACTCTGTAATAAAATGTTTTGTTATGGACTTTGTTTTATTTACATAACACACTATTTCGTTGTGGACTCTGTTTCAATTTAGCGGTCACTCCTACTCTGTAATAAAATGTTTTGTTATGGACTTTGTTTTATTTACATAACACACTATTTCGTTGTGGACTCTGTTTCAATTTAGCGGTCACTCCTACTCTGTAATAAAATGTTTTGTTTTGGACTTTGTTTTATTTACATAACACACTATTTCGTTGTGGACTCTGTTTCAATTTAGCGGTCACTCCTACTCTGTAATAAAATGTTTTGTTTTGGACTTTGTTTTATTTACCTAACATACTACACGTCATTCCCAATACAAAGAGGACTGGACAATTAAGTATTTTCGACCCACCTTTCAAGGAAGACATTTTTTTGGGATAACGCGACAGGTGGTGAGCCCGTCGCCGTCAATGTCCAAGTCAACGATATAAATCGTACATAAGTTTTGTAAAAAAAAACTATTGGTACGCGCATTGAAGATCGAACTCGAGTCTCGCGACTCTAATTCCGATCACTCAACCCTTTGATAAATTGCATTGTTGGTACCTTCGTTATTTCTGATTCCATAATGCAAGCGATTCAGCTGCTTACTGAGAAATACTACCATCAGCACTACGTTTACTCATTAACATTCAACGTACATAGTAATATCGAATCAGTTATAAGAATATAATGTAGTTTAGGTAAATAAGTATAATTTATAAATAAATAAGGATATTGTAAAATTAATTACTTACGATTTATTAGTGTCAAAATAAGCTACATGAAACAGCGCCAAATGTTTGTAGTAGGATCATTATAATTTTGTAAGAACTATACGTCGTTACACTGCTCAAATATGAAGTGTTTCTATAAGTTTTCAAGTGTTTTATTTGCCATTCGATCTACATCTGTAACATTACTTTTGGATCAGACCAATGCAAAATCTATGAATATATTTATGGGTTAAGCCACAATAGGCCCATTGGTTGGTTTATTGGAATTCAAATGGGTTCCAGAGTTCGATCCCCAGGAGGAAGCTTCGTGCCAATGAGTTATTTCGAAAATTATGTACGATTTGCATCGTTTGCTTGGACGCTAAGACGTCTACTGGCTCACAATGCGCTGACTAATCTATGCGTCTTTGACTAATAGAAGTGTCTTCAATTCTCAACAAAAACCTAGTAGGAAATGACCCTGTCATTGAAGTTGAAGGTTGCTAATTCGAATCCCGCTAGAGACAAACATTCGTGTGATGTGTGATGTCAAGGAAGTTTGTATGTCTATATAAATATTTATAAATAAAATAAATATCTTCGCGCCAATTCCCAATACACGGGTAGACAGAGGTCTAGTCTAGACAAGTCCCTTCGACCCACTTTCCACCTAAGACATTTTCGGGACAACGTGACAGGTGGTGGGCTCGTCACCGTCTTTATATCCAAGCCAACGATATTTAATTCGTACATAGGTTTTTAGAAAAACTCATTGGTACCAGCGTTCCACCTGGGATTGAACTGTGGTCTCTTGACTCGAAATTCCGACCACCCAACCACTCGGCTATCGTGAATTTTTACCTATATTATTATGCATGTTCTGACAAAATGCTTATTACATATATACATACGTGACGGCCTCTTAAAGTCCACTACTGCATTGGACTCTACATAGGTCTCTCTCGGAATCGGTTTGCATTTATCGCCACGCTTTCTAAGTGGATTGGGGATCGTAGTACCAGACGCCTTGTGAATACATCACACCACTACTGAATTTCGGCCTGGTATATTTAGAGAAGGATATCACACCATCTTTGGTTAGCTAATGGTATGATTAAGGCTTTCCCCTTTGTTGCCTCTTACGACACCCACGGAAAGAAACGGGCCGGTATATTCATGCGTCGATACCACATGGCAAATGCTACAGATATAAAAATAAATAAAACCATACATACATAGTTTGGGACAACGTGATATACAATTCTCTAATCCTAAACAAAGTAGCTAAAGCACTTGGGTTCGAAAGAAACCACAAACACCAAGACCCGAGAAAATGTAGAAAAAGTGGTTTTTCTACATTGACCCGTCCGGAATCGTACCCGGGACACACGACGTGACATACATGGTGGTCGTCATAAATTCTCCAGATATAAAAACTTCAATATTACACCATTTATCTATAAAATGGATAAAGTGTATATTTTTCTAAGCGTAAGGACCAGTTTTCAAGCTGACGACAGTCAGCTCTGAGATCCGGTGTTCAATTCCCGGAGGAGTCAATATAGTACACAACTTTCTATATTATCTCGGAGATAGGTTTTTGCGGTACCTTCATTGATTTGAATATATTGCTTTAGCTAATTACTTTAGAGTTCAGCAAAGTACATGATTGAAGTTGTCTTCACATTTATTTATATTTGAGACTTTTTAATCCATACCGAAGGCGGGCAGCAGCGTCTGAGGTACCACTGGTCTGATACTGCGATTGCCAAACCGCTTGCCAAGCGTGGCGATTATGGCAAGTTCTCCTGTCGGAGGCCTACGCCCTGCTGTGGACTTTAAAAGGCCGATATGTTTTTTTATATAGGGAAGGAGGCAAACGAGCAGGTGGCTCACGTGATGGTAAGTGATTACCGCCGCCCATGAACATCCGCAATACCAGACGCATAGCAGATGCGTTGTATGTAATCAAATGTAATCCAATAGTGGTCGCAAATGACCCAAACAGGCTTACGAAAGAGATTTAATATCTCTGGAATTGTTAAGAAATTTGATAACCTTTTATTCTAAACCTTCTTTATTTTCATATGTTGTGTTTTGATATAACCTTTCAATTGATACCAGTCATCTGGTTAATAAGAACGAGAGCTAGATTGAGCACGGGCAGAAAGCTTGAGTTTTATGTAATAACTCACAAACAACCCAAAAACTATTCACTTTGACGACATTTATTAACACGTAAGCCATGACAATTATGTTAATAAATAATGGCGAGATTAATATCATTTCGCATTTTGCTAATACTTTCTAATACACAGACTCAACTTTCAATGACGCCTATTTTTTAAGTCATCAGATTTGAAAAAAAAACTTTTTGTTTGAGTTTGCTTCGAACCCACAGCCCAGGCCGTGCCGTAGCGACGATCCTAAAGAAGTATTTCAATCAAATAAGTTGACATTTTAAGTCTCGCGCCTCTCAGGTGCGCTGTCGACATCAGTAGGATATTATGCATGTTCTGACAAAATGCTTATTACATATATACATACGTGACGGCCTCTTAAAGTCCACTACTGCAGTGGACTCTACATAGGTCTCTCTCGGAATCGGTTTGCATTTATCGCCACGCTTTCTAAGTGGATTGGGGATCGTAGTACCAGACGCCTTGTGAATACATCACACCACTACTGAATTTCGGCCTGGTATATTTAGAGAAGGTTATCACACCATCTTTGGCTAATGGTATGATTAAGGCTTTCCCCTTTGTTGCCTCTTACGACACCCACGGAAAGAAACGCGTCGGTATATTCATGCGTCGATACCACACGGCAAATGCTACAGATATAAAAATAAATAAAACCATACATACATAGTTTGGGGACAACGTCATATACAATTCTCTAATCCTAGACAAAGTAGCTAAAGCACTTGGGTTCGAAGGAAACCAAAAACACCCAGACCCGAGAAAATGTAGAAAAAGTGGTTTTTCTACATCGACCCGTCCGGAATCGTACCCGGGACACACGACAAGACATACATGGTGGTCGTCATAAATTGTCCAGATATAAAAACTTCAATATTACACCATTTATCTACAAAATGGATAAAGTGTATATTTTTCTAAGCGTAAGGACCAGTTTTCAAGCTGACGACAGTCAGCTCTGAAGTCCGGGGTTCAACTCCCGGATGAGTCAATATAGTACACAACTTTCTATATTATCTCGGAGATAGGTTTTTGCGGTACCTTCATTGATTTGAAACAATTGCTTTAGCTAATTACTTTAGAGTTCAGCAAAGTACATGATTGAAGTTGTCTTCACGTTTATTTATATTTGAGACTTTTTAATCCATACCGAAGGCGGGCAGCAGCGTCTGAGGTACCACTGGTCTGATACTGCGATTGCCAAACCGCTTGCCAAGCGTGGCGATTATGGCAAGTTCTCCCTGTCGGAGAGGCCTACGCCCTGCTGTGGACTTTAAAAGGCCGATATGTTTTTTTTATATAGGGAAGGGAGGCAAACGAGCAGGTGGCTCACGTGATGGTAAGTGATTACCGCCGCCCATGAACATCCGCAATACCAGACGCATAGCAGATGCGTTGTATGTAATCCAAATGTAATCCAATAGTGGTCGCAAATGACCCAAACAGGCTTACGAAAGAGATTTAATATCTCTGGAATTGTTAAGAAATTTGATAACCTTTTATTCTAAACCTTCTTTATTATCATACGTTGTGTTTTTGATATAACCTTTCAATTGATACCAGTCATCTGGTTAATAAGAACTATGAGAAAATTATTTAAAGAAAGTGAGGTTAGTTAGGCAAAAACAGCTAACCTCTCACATCCCGTGTTGACAGGACAACCACTTCATATATCAGTTACAAACTAGATTAAATCTATTTGCACAAAATGTGAAACTTAGCAAACAACACTTTAGAGTGCACTATTGTCTGCACTCTGGCGGATTTCCTTTGTACCGGGTGAAAATGCATTTCACGGTCCATGCACAAGCTGATACGACACCCTGTCCACATTGTAGTCATCGTGAATATACTTTATTTGATTTATCTGACGAGCTCTGCGGACAGTGGTGTACACACCGGTTTCCATGCCGCAAGCTCTGAGGTTGCAGGTTAGATTCCTGGTAGGGTTAATGAAGAAAATACTTTTCTACATTTATTCAGGTCGGATGTTTGTGGTACCTTGGTTGTTTTGATTCCATAACACAAGCGCTTAAGCTACATACTTTAGGATTAGAGCAAAGTATGTGATATTGTCTCAATCTATCTATGTATTGTTTTATTTTATTAATGTACGAACTTAAAAAATAATACATATACAAATTGAAGTCCATACATAACGGCCTGTTAAAGTATACTACAGAACATAGGCCTTTCGCATAGGAGTGATTGCCATATTTGACACTTTGCAAGCGGTTAAGCGATCTGGTTTAGCTACCCAAGTTGCGGAATACGTAAAGATAAAAATTCATTATTATATTTACGTATTCCGCAACGGATTCATCAGACATAACGCATCCCTAATCCTCTCTGGCGAAATAACAGAAACAGCGAATTAAGCATAAGAATATTTCCTACAAGTAGAATGATAAGCGAAGTCGATAGTAACTTAAATAATGAGAGAACATTACAACTTTACGATAAGTTTCAGACATTTCCTTACAGCAAAGTATCAGATATGAACTTAATAGACTGTGGCACGTAACTCTTTGATCGTGCTTATGCATGGGAATATCTTTCTGTTTGACTGTTCTACACGACTATTAATGTATATTAAAAAAACATTTATTTTTCACATTATTTTATTTTATTTTATTAAATTGAACCGCCTGCAAAAGAAACACAAAAACGATGATATGGTCGCATTCAGTCATCTGTTTCTCGAATTGTAGTTCTGCCATCGTTCACACTACAGTAGATGTTACCACCAAGTTCTCCCACTGCAAATCTACTGAGATCTTAAATCTGGCGAGCAATTAAACCAATCTACATATGTTTTCATAATTGTTCAATATGTTTATACGCTTTGTTAAAAGCGTATAAACACGCTTTTTAACAATAATTGAACGCTTCTTACACCACATTCAGTATACAGACGACAAGCGTACGAACTAGTTTTCATGGTGTCGCCATCGCACAGGTCCAGGCTCGATTCCTGGTCAGGGCCAATGTATATTTTTATGATTTCTCGGTTCCAAGTGTTTTACCTTCATTATTTCCGATTCAATACTACAAGTGCTTAAGCTGCTTACTTTGGTATCAGATCTATGTATTTTTTGATAACCGTGGTGGAAATGTTTTATGCACGAATGTTCCTTGGCCGGGAGGCCACCGCAACGAACAGTGTCGGGCTCGAATCTCAGAAGGAGAATTATACCGACTAAAACCATCCACGGGATGCTGTTGGCCCGGAGGCCTTTACAGCTTCATCTGAGAGACCTGCGAGAACGAAGGCCCGCAGGTAAAAAGAAGAAAGAGATAACGTCGTGACGCACTCGAAACCTGTAACGAAGCGAAGACCTTCGACATACGGGAAAGGGGAGGAATTTTCAATTTTTCGTATGTAAGATCTATGTATTTTTTGATAACCGTGGTGGAAATGTTTTATGCACGAATGTTCCTTGGCCGGGAGGCCACCGAAACGAACAGTGTCGGACTCGGATCTCAGAGGGAGAAACATACCGACTAAAACCATCCACGGGATGCTGTTGGCCCGGAGGCCTTTACAGCGTCATCTAAAGAGAGACTTGCGAGGAGAGGCTCGCAAGTTGAAGTTAGCAGAAGACAATAATGGCTTGCGAAGCCTTTCCCGTCCCCTAGAACGAAAGAAAAGACTTCCGACATGGGGAGGGCCATGTGATCCGAGGGCCCCAGTTGGTTTGGAGGAAAATCTCCTCTCGGATCGCCTTGTGATACCATTTAGTGACGACTACGACCACGAGAAAGTCTCGTGCTAGTCGTGAAATTTCGACTATGGCGAGGGTTTTGTAAGCCGCAGGACGCGGCTTGTGTCTGTAAGTGCGCGAATGTACGTAGGGGCGGGACCTCATATGCATTATTCACACGGGTGACTGCGTCATCATCGTCTATGATGACGTTTCAAACACGCCTCAATCGAATTGAATATATGGCGCGCGAGTGTGTAATTCCTAACGCTGCCACTAGCGGGTTCGTATTTAATTTAATTTTTTGATAACCGTGGAGGAAAATGCTTTAAGCACGAACGTTTCCTGACCGGGAGGCCACCGAAACGAACAGTGTCGGACTCGGATCTCAGAGGGAGAAACATACCGACTAAAACCATCCACGGGATGCTGTTGGCCCGGAGGCCTTTACAGCGTCATCTGAGAGACCTGCGAGAACGAAGGCCCGCAGGAAAAAAGAAGAAAAGAGACAACGTCGTGACGCACTCGAAACCTGTAACGAAGCGAAGACCTTCGACATACGGGAAAGGGGGAGGGAATTTTTCAATTTTTCGTATGTAAGATCTATGTATGTGATTTTATACTTATCTATGTATGTACATATGTGTACGTACAGCTACTAAACTGTAGCGCGATGCGACTAGGGCACAGCGCCACCTGTCGGCACGGTCCCGCGGCCAAAATTGTAAACAAAAATACCAGCAAACGTATTTTTGTTTACAATTTATGTTTAATATAAAAAAAGTGTTCTTTGGCAATTCGTATGGACTCATAACGGACGTATATTCGCCAGGAGAGAAACCGGCTGTGCAGCTTGTCTTATTAGAAATGAGGGTGACGTAATAAAATTTTTTGGCGACAATTTGCTCATACTGTTTACTAATTTATCATCCATTCTTTTGTGTTCTTTTATTTTTTTTTTATTATTATTTGTTACAAAATATATTTTTTATAGACGCTTTAATAGTTTCGAAGGAAGTAATTGCCAATAGAGGATAGATCTGATATTTTATTTCATGTGATTAAACTGCGTAGTATAGTAATAATGATTACAGCAAGTAGAAAAAACCTATGCACTTATATAAGATTTTTTTTTAATTGAAATTTATTCAAGAATGCTTTTTAAAGAAGTGTGAATATTTATTGGTTGTGTTATATTTTTTTTTTATGTATAATCGTGTACTTCATGCTGAAATTAGTGTCCGAAGTACACTCCAAGGACTCACTGAAAATCAGTGCTGTATTTGCAGCTAATGCTGAGTGAGGGCCTTTTTGTGTATATGCTGCAGTATAAAATGTACGGCTTGTTAAAATTAAAATTTTTATTTATGAAATAACCTGTGTAATGTAGTGATGAACTGTTTTTTTTTTTTGTAAAATGCTGTTGTTTATGCGCAAATAAAGTTATTCTATTCTATTCTATTCTATTCTATTCTATTCTATTCTATTAACATACTATTTCGTTGTAGACTCTGTTTCAATTTAGCGGTCACTCCTACTCTGTAATAAAATGTTTTGTTTTGGTCTTTGTTTTATTTACCTAACATACTGCACGTCATTCCCGATACGGGGACAGAGGACTGGACAATTAAGTATTTTCGACCCACCTTTCAAGGAAGACATTTTTTTGGGATATCGTTACAGGTGGTGAGCCCGTCGTCGTCAATGTTCGAGTCAACGACGTTTTGAAAAAAGCCATTGGTACGCGCATTGAAGATCGAGCTCGAGTCTCGCGACTCGAATTCCGATCACTCAACCGCTCGGATATCGTGACGTAAAATATGTCAATTAACCCTTTGATAAATTGCTTTGTTGGTACCTTCGTTATTTCTGATTCCATAATGCAAGCGATTCAGCTGCTTACTGTGAAATTCTACCATCAGCACTACGTTTACTCATTAACATTCAACGTACATAGTAATATCGAATCAGTTATAAGAATATAATGTAGTTTAGGTAAATAAGTATAATTTATAAATAAATAAGGATATTGTAAAATTAATTATTTACGATTTATTAGTGTCAAAATAAGCTACATGAAGCAGCGCCAAATGTTTGTAGTAGGATCATTATAATTTTGTAAGAACTATACGTCGTTACACTGCTCAAATATGAAGTGTTTCTATAAGTTTTCAAGTGTTTTATTTGCCATTCGATCTACATCTGTAACATTACTTTTGGATCAGACCAATGCAAAATCTATGAATATATTTATGGGTTAAGCCACAATAGGCCCATGGGTTAGTTTATTGGAATTCAAATGGGTTCCAGAGTTCGATCCCCAGGAGGAAGCTTCGTGCCAATGAGTTATTTCGAAAATTATGTACGATTTGCATCGTTTGCTTGGACGCTAAGACGTCTACAGGCTCACAATGCGCTGACTAATCTATGCGTCTTTGACTAATAGAAGTGTCTTCAATTCTCAACAAAAACCTAGTAGGAAATGACCCTGTCATTGAAGTTGAAGGTTGCTAATTCGAATCCCGCTAGAGGCAAACATTCGTGTGATGTCAAGGAAGTTTGTATGTCTATATAAATATTTATAAATAAAATTAATAGCTTCACGCAATTCCCAATACACGGGTAGACAGAGGTCTAGTCTAGACAAGTCCCTTCGACCCACTTTCCACCTAAGACATTTTCGGGACAACGTGACAGGTGGTGAGCTCGTCACCGTCTTTATATCCAAGCCAACGATATTTAATTCGTACATAGGTTTTTAGAAAAACTCATTGGTACCAGCGTTCCACCTGGGGATTGAACTGTGGTCTCTTGACTCGAAATTCCGACCACCCAACCACTCGGCTATCGTGAATTTTTTACCTATATTATTATGTGTCTGTGTATAGTTTACCGTTTGTTTGAACACTATGACTGTGACAGGCTCACTACCTATGAACCCGTGGTCCTAAATAGGTCACAGTGTCATAGGTCACAAAGTAGATTGAAAGGACTCCATTGTCTAGATCTGTCCACTCCGATATTGAGAAAATGCGTGAAGTGACACCGAGTGTTTGTCAATCACGTTCAATTGGCTATCTATTATCTATAATAATATATAATATATAGATCTAAGTGATGTACGTCTCACTTCAATGAAACATCGAAGTTAATCCCCTGCATATCAGAAGCGCAGCTCCAAACGCGCACCGGTGAAACAAAATATCTGGAGCAGAGTTATTGCGACAATATACTGCAATAAGTTATTAACCTTCTTACGTGTTCAAGTTTTATTTTATTTAGTTAAATAAATATCTTCGCGCCAATTCCAATACCTGAGTAGATAGTGGTCTAGACGGTTAAGTCCATTCGATCCACCAAAAACATTTCTTGGGTCAACGTGACAAGTGTTGAGCCCGTCGCCGTCTTCATATCCAGGCCAACGATATAAATCGAACATAAGTATTTTTTTAATCCTACATGGGGATTTCAAGCGAAACTTTAATACTACCGTAAAGTCACGTATCCATTTCAAACAAAGTCTTTTATATCAGGGGCTCGATGTCTAATACTATTCCATCGTGCGCCGGTAAAGACTTCTTCACCTCAGCACTACGAACGTTTTCTTTTAAGTCCGCGCTAACCCGCTCTGGGGAAATAAAGCTGAATTGATCTCGCATCGCCGCCGAGCTGCTTTCGTTTGAATTTATAACGGAGTTTGAAACTGCAACTCTTTAATGTCGTATCCAAGCCTAACTTTTGTTTGAACGAGTGAGATAGATTCGTTGAGAGATTCATTGATCACTGAAGCCGTGTTGTCATTAACATGACTCCGTTGCCTAGACCTTAAAGAGCTTAATTATGTAGACATCTATCTACTCCAATTCTGCGAAAAGCAGAAAGATGAAAAATAATGTATTTTCCTGACTAATCTATGTTCCTCAGAAAATTTTCATTTCAAATTTGCATCTCTTGTGATTAATAATAACTGAGCCATGGCTGAGCGGGGCCGGGTTGAGCTAGTTTAATATAACTTATGAGCTAGTTTTTCTGTGGTTTATATGAGCGAGAGCTAGATTGAGCACGGGCAGAAAGCTTGAGTTTTATGTAATAACTCACAAACAACCCAAAAACTATTCACTTTGACGACATTTATTAACACGTAAGCCATGCCGACAATTATGTTAACAAATAATGGGGAGATTAATATCATTTCGCATTTTTCTAATACTTTTCTAATACACAGACTCAACTTTCACTGAAGCCTATTTTTTAAGTCGTCAGATTTTAAAAAATTACTGACATGAGTTTGCTTCGAACCCACAGCCCTGGCCGTGCCGTAGCGACGATCCTAAAGAAGTATTTCAATCAAATAAGTTGACATTTTAAGTCTCGCGCCTCTCAGGTGCGCTGTCGACATCAGTAGGATATTATGCATGTTCTGACAAAATGCTTATTACATATATACATACGTGACGGCCTCTTAAAGTCCACTACTGCAGTGGACTCTACATAGGTCTCTCTCGGAATCGGTTTGCATTTATCGCCACGCTTTCTAAGTGAACATTTTCGACCCGAGTTTATCAAGAATTTTACCACAGCGCGAACGAGCAACGCAACCGTCGCGAGTTCCGCAACCGTTGCCGCGAAGCGCAATTTCGCCGGGCACCGCACCCGCGCTCTCCCAATAATTGGGAACTGAGCTTCCCACTTCGGGGAACCGGGTACCAACGCAGCCCGGCGAGCGGCTCGCCAACGCACGCCACCGGAAATTGACGAACAATATCTACAGGAGGACAAGCGAGTATGCGCCCCTGTAAGAATACACTTGCAGCCACCACAATCTCCGTCATCGACATCGTCGTCGTCGTCAGAGTACTCTTCCGCGCAAGAAGTACCGCTGCCTAGGAGAGAACCAGCGTCGGCACATCGACGACATACCTAGACTTGCCCCCGACATTGGAACGGGGAACATTAAGAACGGAGCGACACAAGAAAAGCGCGCTCTAGTCGCCGCGAGTTGTGCAACTCAACCTGACCGCACACCCGGCGACTATATAAGCGAAGAGGTGTCCCCCAACCCCAACTCCACGCATCCGGAAGGAGATGCGCAGAGTCCCAGAAAGAGATAGGGCCACACCTGCCGCCCTGTCTCCCATGCTACCAGTCGCACAGACCTATGACGCGCAGGTAGGGCGTTGTCCAATTCCGGGGCCGTCAAATGCGCCAATGGCGACGACGACCTATGCGAATATGGCTGCAACGCCTCGACGACCGCGCAGCCCACCGACATCACAACGAGAAACCAAAACAAAAACGGAAACAAAGGCATATCCCCGATCGTGGTAGAGTGCATGCCCGACTGGGCGAAACACTTCAAAGTGTTGCATAGCCGGTTAGGGCATGCGCCGAGTGCACGCCCTTTCGGGAAGGGGGTTCGATTCCGTCCCCAAACCGAGGAGGAATATAGGACGGTGCAGAAATACCTTGTTGAGCGTAGCAAGGTCGATGCTACGCTAGCGTGGTATTGCTATGCGCCGTCCATAGAGCAACCGACAAAGGTGGGTTTGCGCGGACTGCCCGCCGAGACCAACCCGGAGGACATCGAGGAGGCCCTGAAGGAGCTAGGCTTCCTGTGACCTTCGTGAGGTCCATCCCACCGAAAAGAGGCAGACCCGGATGCCTCTTCCATGTTAAATGGACCACATCCCCGACGAGGAGCTCAAGAGGTTATACGGGATAAATGAGCTCCTCTATATGCCAGGCATAACTATAGAAGCCTGGCAGGGCAGGGAAGGACCAGCCCAATGTCACAGGTGCCAGGGGTTCGGACACTCCTCGTACAATTGTTACAGGCCCTTCAAGTGCGTTCGATGCGCAGGGGATCACCCGGCGGCGGACTGCACGAAATCAAGGGATAGTCCGCCTAAGTGCGCCAATTGTGCAAAGGCGCACACGGCAAATGATAGGCGCTGCCCGGTACTGCAGCGCATTGCAAGGAAGAGGGGTATTAGAATACCCCCTCCGGTACCAACCCGAGGCTCGACGGCGCAACCGCCCAAAGCCCACAGCCGAGAAAGGCCACACCCAATACGCCAGGCAGCGCCACGGGTGCCTCAGCCGCAAGAGCGGCGATTAGAGAAGGCACCCACACAAATAGCCGCCCCCCCCACGTTCGCCGCGGTGACAACTTTGGCACCACCGGCCAACAATGCCACTGAGAGAGGTGTACAACCCTCTCAGAAAAAGAAAAAGAAGAGGAGGGGGAAGAAGAAAAATAAGGGGACAGCCACGTCCGAGGCTGTAATAACCTCTACACCCCACCCCCTCCCCATCGTTGCCACCGCTGAAGGGCCCAGGACCAAGAAACGGGCCAGGAAACCTCAGCATGCGCAAGTGCAACAAGCACAAAACGCACACACCGTAAGGGGGAGAACCGAGGCCTCCCCCCCACAACACACGCCACCGACGACGGTTGAGGAAGCACTTGCGCAACTGGTCACCGTCGTAATCAAGATCCTGGGAGATGTCGTCACGGCGATGACCACGGGAGCTGACCCCCTAACAGCGGTAGTTACCGCACTGGCCCGTCTGACTACGGCTAAAATGGCTGAGTTGCAGTATTATATTGGAACGCCGGCGGTATTAAGATCCACACCGCCGGACTAAGAACGCTTGTCCAGCAGTACGATATCCAGGTGGTACTGCTGGGAGAAACTAAGCTAAAACCATCTCAGCCATTCAAACTCCCTAATTTCTTCGTGTATCGACGCGATGAGATATCTCCCGAAAGCATAGCTTATAGAGGCGTAGCTGTGTTAGTAAGGAGAGATCTAATACACGAAGAATTAGAGCTGCGGCCGTATGTCTCTACAAGGACGATAGGTGTACGCCTACGGATAGCCGGAGAAGAGCATAGGATATATGCAGCTTATCGCCCTCCCGGTTCCCCCCTAAGCCCCTCGGACATCCACTGCATCTTCGATGGGACATCGCCTGCCATAAATCCACGCCTGACATTTAAATGCAAAACACACGGCATGGGGTCGAACACCATATCCCCAATGGCAAGGTATTATACGAAGATGCAGAGAAATGGGATACGAAGTGTTAGGCACAGAATCGCCAACACATATCCCCACAAACAGGAAACACCGACCGGATGTTATAGATGTCGTACTGTGTCACGGTATTACTCACCCGGTCCAAACGGAGGTGTTGTACGACCTGGATACGCAGCACCTACCGGTTTATTTCACTATTGCACAATCAGTGGACTCCGTAGCGCCCAGAGGAATTAAGAAAAGAACCGACTGGGACACCTACCGAAGTGGATTAGCGAATGTCGGATACGGCGCGCCGATAATGACAGCAGACGACGTAGAAGTGGCCGACAAATATATTAGAGATAAGATACATCAAGTGTATCTGTCGGCCACTAAAACGGTACCTGTAGCGCGCCGTAAGGATGAACTACCACTCCGGTTGAGAACACTAATTAAAAGAAAGGAAGCCAGAAAACTCTGGGCGCGCACACGTTGCCCACTAGTTAAAACCAGATTAAATCGGCTAACGGAGGAGCTGTCGGAAGGGATCAAAGCTCACAGAAGTCACACATGGGATAGTCGTATAGTAGAGAGCGCTGACTATCCCCATCTTTACACCAACTTAACCGACAGCTTCTACGGAAACCACCTCCGATTTGCCCACTAGTGGACAACGTGGGCAACCGGTACTACGGAGCCAAGGACCGGGCAGAGATCTTGGCACAACATCTCGAGGGCAATTCAAGCCTAATACTGCTGCAGCTGTCGCCGCAGAATTTCACGCACAAGTCGAGCTACGCGTACAGGAGTTTAGGAAGCTCCGGTGCCGCCACTAAGCGGGGATGATTTTATTTCCCCCGCTGAAGTGAGAAAAGTGGCATTGCGCTTGCCACTGCGCAAAGCGCCGGGGCACGACTCTATAACGACCGTCGCGTTAAGACAACTGCCGAGAAAAGGATTTGTTGCGCTATCCCGTCTTTACAACGGGATATTGCGCACCTACACTACCCACGGAGTGAAGAAAGGACGAATAGTCGTACTGCCGAAACCCGGAAAAGACAGGAAGTCTCCGGCAAGCTATCGCCCTATAACATTGCTATCGTACGTAGCAAAGTTATTCGAAAAGTTACTGCTACGGAGGCTCCGCCCGCTCGTAGAGCCACGCGTAGAACAACACGGCTTCCGTAGCGGTCATTCTACAACGACGCAACTGGCCCGTGTGTTACACTATTTAGCGGCCGAACAACATCGCGACCGCTGCTGTCTGGGGTCTTACTAGACATGGAGAAGGCCTTCGACAGAGTGTGGCATACGGGTCTTATATACAAGCTGTTGCAGGAAGAGAACATACCACCTGGCTACGTACGATTAGTAGAATCGTTCTTAGTAGGGCGTAGCTTCTACGTCACCGTCGAGCAAGCCGATTCGGCGGTACGCACTATAGAAGCAGGCGTTCCACAGGGCAGTTGTCTTTCTCCTTGCCTGTACGCAATCTACACCAACGACATCCCCACGCTCGAGGGTCGCGTCCGAGAGTGGGAAGACGATGTCATGCTCGCACTCTACGCGGACGACAGCGCGTACTTTACGTCGTCCCGTCGGGCAAACATCGCTGCCAAGAAGATGCAGCGACTGTTGGACCTATTACCAGAATGGTTAGATAAATGGCGGATGACTATTAATGTCGGGAAGACATCCGCCATAATCACCAATCGCCGAGGGCGCGTGCCACCACAACTCAAACTAAGAGATCAAAGGATTAAGTGGCAGAGCGCCGTCACCTATCTTGGTTGCCGGATAGACAAATCGCTTCGGCTCACCGCACAGGTGGATTACGCTATAAGCAGCGCGAGAGCAGCGAAGGCGGTTCTCTATCCGGTACTGTCAACAACAAAGCTACCATTAAAAACCAAGATAGGTATATACAAAACATATATAAGATCTAGACTTACTTACGCGGCGCCTGCGTGGTACGCGTTCACCTCAACATACCAACGTCGGCGACTACAGGTCCAACAGAATATAGTACTACGTACTATAGTTGGAGCAGGTCGCTTTGTACGCAATGACGTTATCGCCAGGGACCTAAAAATAGAAACGGTCGAAGAATTCGTGGTCCGGGTGTCGCGCGGAATGTACGACCGTGCTGACAACGGACCACACGAACATCTACATCGCCTGGCGATCCAGGAACGGCTACCGTTACGCTCGACCACCGGAGTGGCGACCCTCCCGAGAGATATTCTCTCATTGCCACCCGGCCCGGGGGACCGGGGAAGTGCAATAAAGTCCCGACATAAGACGTAAAGTGCGTAACACACCTACACAACGCCGCTGAAGGCGGTACCCAGGACCGGGGGCAGCAGCCCCTGAGAAGACGCCCGAGTCATGAGGCAATGCCTCGAAACTCGCAACCCATAAAGGGGGGCCTTTTACACCCCCCTGATATGGATGACCCGCACGCACGCACCAAACGCATAGCAGATGCGTTGTATGTAATCAATAGTTGTCGCAAATGACCCAAACAGGCTTACGAAAGAGATTTAATATCTCTGGAATTGTTAAGAAATTTGATAACCTTTTATTCTAAACCTTCTTTATTATCATACGTTGTGTTTTTGATATAACCTTTCAATTGATACCAGTCATCTGGTTAATAAGAACTATGAGAAAATTATTTAAAGAAAGTGAGGTTAGTTAGGCAAAAACAGCTAACCTCTCACATCCCGTGTTGACAGGACAACCACTTCATATATCAGTTACAAACTAGATTAAATCTATTTGCACGAAAATGTGATACTTAGCAAACAACACTTTAGAGTGCACTATGGTCTGCACTCCGGCGGATTCCCTTTGTACCGGGTGAAAATGCATTTCACGATTCATGCACAAGCTGATACGACACCCTGTCCACATTGTAGTCGTCGTGTATTAAGTATATTTACTGGAATATACTTTATTTGATTGATCTGACGAGCTCTGCGGACGAGTGGTGTACACACCGGTTTCCATGCCGCCAGCTCTGAGGTTGCAGGTTAGATTCCTGGTAGGGTTAATGAAGAAAATACTTTTTCTACATTTATTTGGGTCCGGATGTTTGTGGTACCTTGGTTGTTTTTGATTCTATAACAAAAGCGCTTAAGCTGCATACTTTGGGATTAGAGCAAAGTATGTGATATTGTCTCAATCTATCTATGTATTGTTTTATTTATTAATGTACGAACTTAAAAAATAATACATATACAAATTGAAGTCCATACATAACGGCCTGTAAAAGTATACTACAGAACATAGGCCTTTCGCATAGGAGTGATTGCCATATTTGACACTTTGCAAGCGGTTAAGCGATCGCAGTGTCAGATACTTTAGACACTACTGCCTTGTATATTTCGGGGTGGTCTTACCGCCATCTGACGGAAGGTAATGGTATTATGAAGATCTTCACTCCAAATTATGTAAGCGCAAATCTTATATGAAAAGCGTAAATGTCACTATAGGCGATTAGTTGGGTTATATAGTTGAGTTGGGTAGGCGGAATTCGAGTTATGAGACTCGAGTTCGATCCCCAGGAGGTGGGCTCGTGACCAGTGGGTAACCAAGTTCGATGTAAGTCGTTGGCTTGGACATAAAGATAGACACAGGCTCACCACCTGTCACGTTGTCCCAAAATAAGCTCCGGTGAAATGCAGGTCGATTTAACCAAATTGTCTAGAGGTCTGGCTACCCAAGTTGCGGAATACGTAAAGATAAAAATTCATTATTATATTTACGTATTCCGCAACGGATTCATTAGACATAACGCATCCCTAATCCCTCTCTGGCGAAATAACAGAAACAGCGAATTAAGCATAAGAATATTTCCTACAAGTAGAATGATAAGCGAAGTCGATAGTAACTTAAATAATGAGAGAACATTACAACTTTACGATAAGTTTCAGCCATTTCCTTACAGCAAAGTATCAGATATGAACTTAATAGACTGTGGCACGTAACTCTTTGATCGTGCTTATGCATGGGAATATCTTTCTGTTTGACTGTTCTACACGACTATTAATGTATATTAGAAAAAACATTTATTTTTTCACATTATTTTTATTTTATTTTATTAAATTGAACCGCCTGCAAAAGAAACACAAAAACGATGATATGGTCGCATTCAGTCATCTGTTTCTCGAATTGTAGTTCTGTCATCGTTCACACTACAGTAGATGTTACCACCAAGTTCTCCCACTGCAACTCTACTGAGATCTTAAACCTGGCGAGCAATTAAACCAATCTACATATGTTTTCATAATTGTTCAATATGTTTATACGCTTTGTTAAAAAGCGTATAAACACGCTTTTTAACAATAATTGAACGCTTCTTACACCACATTCAGTATACAGACGACAAGCGTACGAACTAGTTTTCATGGTGTCGCCATCGCACAGGTCCCGGGCTCGATTCCTGGTCAGGGCCAATGTATATTTTTATGATTTCTCGGTTCCAAGTGTTCTACCTTCATTATTTCCGATTCAATACTACAAGTGCTTAAGCTGCTTACTTTGGTATCAGATCTATGTTTTTTTTTTTTGATAACCTTGGTGGAAATGTTTTATGCACGAATGTTCCTTGGCCGGGAGGCCACCGAAACGAACAGTGTCGGACTCGGATCTCAGAGGGAGAAACATACCGACTAAAAACCATCCACGGGATGCTGTTGGCCCGGAGGCCTTTACAGCGTCATCTGAGGAGACCTGCGAGAACGAAGGCCCGCAGGAAAAAAGAAGAAAAGAGACAACGTCGTGACGCACTCGAAACCTGTAACGAAGCGAAGACCTTCGACATACGGGAAAGGGGGAGGGAATTTTTCAATTTTTCGTATGTAAGATCTATGTATGTGATTTTATACTTATCTATGTATGTACATATGTGTACGTACAGCTACTAAACTGTAGCGCGATGCGACTAGGGCACAGCGCCACCTGTCGGCACGGTCTCAGGTTAAATTGTAAACAAAAATACCAGCAAACGTATTTTTGTTTACAATTTATGTTTAATATAAAAAAAGTGTTCTTTGGCAATTCGTATGGACTCATAACGGACGTATATTCGCCAGGAGAGAAACCGGCTGTGCAGCTTGTCTTATTAGAAATGAGGGTGACGTAATAAAATTTTTTGGCGACAATTTGCTCATACTGTTTACTAATTTATCATCCATTCTTTTGTGTTCTTTTATTTTTTTTTATTATTATTTGTTACAAAATATATTTTTTTATAGACGCTGTAATAGTTTCGAAGGAAGTAATTGCCAATAGAGGATAGATCTGATATTTTATTTCATGTGATTAAACTGCGTAGTATAGTAATAATGATTACAGCAAGTAGAAAAAACCTATGCACTTATATAAGATTTTTTTTTAAAATTGAAATTTATTCCAAGAATGCTTTTTAAAGAAGTGTGAATATTTATTGGTTGTGTTATATTTTTTTTAATGTATAATCGTGTACTTCATGCTGAAATTAGTGTCCGAAGTACACTCCAAGGACTCACTGAAAATCAGTGCTGTATTTGCAGCTAATGCTGAGTGAGGGCCTTTTTGTGTATATGCTGCAGTATAAAATGTACGGCTTGTTAAAATTAAAATTTTTATTTATGAAATAACCTGTGTAATGTAGTGATGAACTGTTTTTTTTTTGTAAAATGCTGTTGTTTATGCGCAAATAAAGTTATTCTATTCTATTCTATTCTATTCTATTCTATTCTATTAACATACTATTTCGTTGTGGACTCTGTTTCAATTTAGCGGTCACTCCTACTCTGTAATAAAATGTTTTGTTTTGGTCTTTGTTTTATTTACCTAACATACTGCACGTCATTCCCGATACGGGGACAGAGGACTGGACAATTAAGTATTTTCGACCCACCTTTCAAGGAAGACATTTTTTTGGGATATCGTTACAGGTGGTGAGCCCGTCGTCGTCAATGTTCGAGTCAACGACGTTTTGAAAAAAAGCCATTGGTACGCGCATTGAAGATCGAGCTCGAGTCTCGCGACTCGAATTCCGATCACTCAACCGCTCGGATATCGTGACGTAAAATATGTCAATTAACCCTTTGATAAATTGCTTTGTTGGTACCTTCGTTATTTCTGATTCCATAATGCAAGTGATTCAGCTGCTTACTGTGAAATTCTACCATCAGCACTACGTTTACTCATTAACATTCAACGTACATAGTAATATCGAATCAGTTATAAGAATATAATGTAGTTTAGGTAAATAAGTATAATTTATAAATAAATAAAGATATTGTAAAATTAATTATTTACAATTTATTAGTGTCAAAATAAGCTACATGAAACAGCGCCAAATGTTTGTAGTAGGATCATTATGATTTTGTAAGAACTATACGTCGTTACGCTGCTCAAATATGAAGTGTTTCTATAAGTTTTCAAGTGTTTTATTTGCCATTCGATCTACATCTGTAACATTACTTTTGGATCATACCAATGCAAAATCTATGAATATATTTATGGGTTAAGCCACAATAGGCCCATTGGTTGGTTTATTGGAATTCGAATGGGTTCCAGAGTTCGATCCCCAGGAGGAAGCTTCGTATCAATGTGTTTTTTTCGTAAATTATGTAATATTTGCATCGTTTGCTTGGACGCTAAGACGTCTACAGGCTCACAATGCGCTGACTAATCTGTGCATCTTTGACTAATAGAAGTGTTTTCACTTCACAATAAAAACCTAGTAGGAAATGACCCTGTCATTGAAGTTGAAGGTTGCTGATTCGAATCCCGATAGAGACAAACATTCGTGTGATGTATATTAATGCTTGTACTCGAGTCATGGAAGTTTATATGTCTACATAAATATTTATAAATAAAATAAATATCTTCACAGAATTCCCAATACAAGGGATCACGCACCAGCTTTTGTTGTTGCATGAATGGGCCGGAACGACCGGGGAAGTACCATGACCTCACAGAATACCGGCGTAAAGTAGAAGTCTAACAAACTTCTACGTTTCGTCTGGTGAGTGCAGGTAACCGGTGGCCCACACACCCATCTCCCCCAATTCTGGGGGAGGGGGGCACTCTAAGGGAGGCAACGCATCTGCTAAGCCTCTGGTATTGCGGGTGTTCATAGGCGGCGGTAATCACTTACCATCACGTGAACCACCTGTTCGTTTGCCTCCCTTTTCTATAAAAAAAGACAATGAAGTCCCTTTGACCCACTTTCCACCTAAGATATTTTTGGGACAACGTGACAGGTGGTGAGCCCGTCGCCATCTTTATGTCCAAGCCAACGATATATAATTCGTACATAGGTTTTAAGAAAAACCCATTGGTACGAGCGTGCCACCTGGGGATTGAACTTTTTACCTATCTAATTATGTGTCTGTGTATAGTGTACCGTTTGCTTGAACACTATGACTGTGACAGGCTCACTAACTATCAACCCGTGGTCCTAAATAGGTCACAGTGTCATAGGTCACAAAGAGAACTGAAAGAGAATTGAAAGAACTCCATTGTCTAGATCTGTCCACTCCGATATTGAGAAAATGCGTGAAGTGACACCGAGTGTTTGTCAATCACGTTCAATTGGCTATCTATTATCTATAATAATATATAACATATAGATCTAAGTGATGTACGTCTCACTTCAATGAAACATCGAAGATAATCCCCTGCATATCAGAAGTGCAGCTCCAAACGCGCACCGGTGAAACAAAATATCTGGAGCAGACTTATTGCGACAATATACTGCAATAAGTTATTAACCTTCGTACGTGTTCAAGTTTTATTTTATTTAGTTAAATAAATATCTTCGCGCCAATTCCAATACCTGAGTAGATAGTGGTCTAGACGGTTAAGTCCATTCGATCCACCAAAAACATTTCTTGGGGCAACGTGACAAGTGTTGAGCCCGTTGCCGTCTTCATATCCAAGCCAACGATATAAATCGTACATAAGTTTTTTTTTAATCCTACATGGGGATCGAACTCGGGTCTCAACTCGAATCCCGATCACCCAACCATTCGGCTACGTGACCAGATAATGTACCTTTAAAAGATATTATTTATTAATTATAAGTTGGCATATTCCTACGCCATGTAAACATTAAATACCAAACCTAATACATACGTGGCTGATGTTTTCCACCTCTAATCTCCCATTTCCGAGAAGGCCTTTGCTCAAGAAGCACTTGCGCAATTGGTCACCGTCGTAATCAAGATCCTGGGAGACGTCGTCACGGCGATGACCACGGGAGCTGACCCCCTAACAGCGGTAGTTACCGCACTGGCCCGTCTGACTACGGCTAAAAATGGCTGAGTTGCGAGTACTGTACTGGAACGCCGGCGGTATTAAGATCCACACCGCCGGACTAAGAACGCTTGTCCAGCAGTACGATATCCAGGTGGTACTGCTGGGAGAAACTAAGCTAAGACCATCTCAGCCATTCAAACTCCCTAATTTCTTCGTGTATCGACGCGATGAGATATCCCCCGAAAGCATAGCTTATAGAGGCGTAGCTGTGTTAGTAAGGAGAGATCTAATACACGAAGAATTAGAGCTGCAGCCGTATGTCTCAACTAGGACAATAGGTGTACGCCTACGGAGAGGAGCATAGGATATATGCAGCTTATCGCCCTCCCGGTTCCCCCCTAAGCCCCTCGGACATCCACTGCATCTTCGATGGGACATCGCCTGCCATAATTGCCGGGGATTTAAATGCAAAACACACGGCATGGGGGTCGAACACCATATCCCCCAATGGCAAGGTATTATACGAAGATGCAGAGAAATGGGGATATGAAGTGTTAGGCACAGAATCGCCAACACATATCCCCACAAACAGGAAACACCGACCGGATGTTATAGATGTCGTACTGTGTCACGGTATCACTCACCCGGTCCAAACGGAGGTGCTGTACGACCTGGATACGCAGCACCTACCGGTTTATTTCACAATTGCACAATCAGTGGACTCCGTAGCGCCCAGAGGAACTAAGAAAAGAACCGACTGGGACACCTACCGAAGTGGACTAGCGAATATCGGATACGGCGCGCCGATAATGACAGCAGACGACGTAGAAGTGGCCGACAAATATATTAGAGATAAGATACATCAAGTGTATCTGTCGGCCACTAAGACGGTACCTGTAGCGCGCCGTAAGGATGAACTACCACTTCGGCTGAGAACACTAATTAAAAAGAAGAGAGAAGCCAGAAAACTCTGGGCGCGCACACGTTGCCCACTAGTTAAAACCAGATTAAATCGGCTAACGGAGGAGCTGTCGGAAGGGATACAAGCTCACAGAAGTCACACATGGGATAGTCGTATAGTAGAGAGCGCTGACTATCCCCCATCTTTACACCAACTTAATCGACAGCTTCTACGGAAACCACCTTCGATTTGCCCACTAGTGGACAACGTGGGTAACCGGTACTACGGAGCCAAGGACCGGGCAGAGATCTTGGCACAACATCTCGAGGGGCAATTCAAGCCTAATACTGCTGCAGCTGTCGCCGCAGAATTTCACGCACAAGTCGAGCTACGCGTACAGGAGTTTATGGAAGCTCCGGTGCCGCCACTAAGCGGGGATGATTTTATTTCCCCCGCTGAAGTGAGAAAAGTGGCATTGCGCTTGCCACTGCGCAAAGCGCCGGGGCACGACTCTATAACGACCGTCGCGTTAAGACAACTGCCGAGAAAAGGATTTGTTGCGCTATCCCGTCTTTACAACGGGATATTGCGCACCCTACACTACCCACGGGTGAAAAAAGGGAGAATAGTCGTACTGCCGAAACCCGGAAAGACAGGAAGTCTCCGGCAAGCTATCGCCCTATAACATTGCTATCGTACGTAGCAAAGTTATTCGAAAAGTTACTGCTACGGAGGCTCCGCCCGCTCGTAGAGCCACGCGTAGAACAACACGGCTTCCGTAGCGGTCATTCTACAACGACGCAACTGGCCCGTGTGTTACACTATTTAGCGGCCGAACAACATCGCGACCGCTGCTGTCTGGGGGTCTTACTAGACATGGAGAAGGCCTTCGACAGAGTGTGGCACACGGGTCTAATATACAAGCTCTTGCAAGAGGAAAAAACACCACCTGGCTACGTACGATTAGTAGAATCGTTCTTAGTAGGGCGTAGCTTCTACGTCACCGTCGAGCAAGCCGATTCGGCGGTACGCACTATAGAAGCAGGCGTTCCACAGGGCAGTTGTCTTTCTCCTTGCCTGTACGCAATCTACACCAACGACATCCCCACGCTCGAGGGTCGCGTCCGAGAGTGGGAAGACGATGTCATGCTCGCACTCTACGCGGACGACAGCGCGTACTTTACGTCGTCCCGTCGGGCAAACATCGCTGCCAAGAAGATGCAGCGACTGTTGGACCTATTACCAGAATGGTTAGATAAATGGCGGATGACTATTAATGTCGGGAAGACATCCGCCATAATCACCAATCGCCGAGGCGCGTGCCACCACAACTCAAACTAAGAGGGCAAAGGATTAAGTGGCAGAGCGCCGTCACCTATCTTGGTTGCCGGAAGACGCCCGAGTCATGAGGCAATGCCTCGAAACTCGCAACCCGTAAAGGGGGCCTTTTACACCCCCCTGATATGGATGACCCGCACAGCACACCAGACGCATAGCAGATGCGTTGTATGTAATCCAAATGTAATCCAATAGTGGTCGCAAATGACCCAAACAGGCTTACGAAAGAGATTTAATATCTCTGGAATTGTTAAGAAATTTGATAACCTTTTATTCTAAACCTTCTTTATTTTCATACGTTGTGTTTTTGATATAACCTTTCAATTGATACCAGTCATCTGGTTAATAAGAACTAAGAGAAAATTATTTAAAGAAAGTGAGGTTAGCTAGGCAAAAACAGCTAACCTCTCACATCCCGTGTTGACAGAACAACCACTTCATATGTCAGTTACAAACTAGATTAAATCTATTTGCACGAAAATGTGATACTTAGCAAACAACACTATAGAGTGCACTATTGTCTGCACTCCGGCGGATTCCCTTTGTACCGGGTGAAAATGCATTTCACGGTCCATGCACAAGCTGATACGACACCCTGTCCACATTGTAGTCGTCGTGTATTAAGTATATTTACTGGAATATACTTTATTTGATTGATCTGACGAGCTCTGCGGACGAGTGGTGTACACACCGGTTTCTATGCCGCCAGCTCTGAGGTTGCAGGTTAGATTCCTGGTAGGGTTAATGAAGAAAATACTTTTTCTTCATTTATTTGGGTCCGGATGTTTGTGGTACCTTGGTTGTTTTTGATTCCATAACACCAGCGCTTAAGCTACATACTTTGGGATTAGAGCAAAGTATGTGATATTGTCTCAGTCTATCTATGTATTGTTTTATTTATTAATGTACGAACTTAAAAAATAATACATATACAAATTGAAGTCCATACATAACGGCCTGTAAGACGTAAAGTATACTACAGAACATAGGCCTTTCGCATAGGAGTGATTGCCATATTTGACACTTTGCAAGCGGTTAAGCGATCGCAGTGTCAGATACTTTAGACACTACTGCCTTGTATATTTCGGGGTGGTCTTACCGCCATCTGACGGAAGGTAATGGTATTATGAAGATCTTCACTCCAAATTATGTAAGCGCAAATCTTATATGAAAAGCGTAAATGTCACTATAGGCGATTAGTTGGGTTATATAGTTGAGTTGGGTAGGCGGAATTCGAGTTATGAGACTCGAGTTCGATCCCCAGGAGGTGGGCTGGTGACCAGTGGGTAACCAAGTTCGATGTAAGTCGTTGGCTTGGACATAAAGATAGACACAGGCTCACCACCTGTCACGTTGTCCCAAAATAAGCTCCGGTGAAATGCAGGTCGATTTAACCAAATTGTCTAGAGGTCTGGCTACCCAAGTTGCGGAATACGTAAAGATAAAAATTCATTATTATATTTACGTATTCCGCAACGGGTTCATTAGACATAACGCATCCCTTATCCCTCTCTGACGAAATAACAGAAACGGCGAATTAAGCATAAGAATATTTCCTACAAGTAGAATGATAAGCGAAGTCGATAGTAACTTAAATAATGAGAGAACATTACAACTTTACGATAAGTTTCAGACATTTCCTTACAGCAAAGTATCAGATATGAACTTAATAGACTGTGGCACGTAACTCTTTGATCGTGCTTATACATGGGAATATCTTTCTGTTTGTTTTACTGAATTGAATAAAATACACGACTATTAATATGTATTAATAAAAAAAATAATTTAAAATTGAACCGCCTGCAGAGAAAACACAAAAAAGAAACAGTTACTAGTATAACAATAAGTAAATTAAACCAAATATTTTAATAACCAATATTTGCTGATACGCTTTTTTAAAAATCGGCTTACAAATGACGGAGCTATGAAGTAAAAAAGATTAGAAAAAATAACACACAACCGAATATAGAACCTCTTTTTTAAGTCGGTTAGAAATAAAGACGTATCAATATTATGAAAGGAAATTTAGACGAAAGCTTAGAGTATACTGCTAGCGTTTGATGTCAGCGTGAGAATACCACCCACTTGTCCATCATTGAGTGCCTTATGCGGCAAACAAAACGAAATGTTGCTACTAGAAACGAATTCTTGGCTGATGGACAAGAGGGACGAGTGTTTAATTATTGATTAATTAGCTGCGAGCGCCAATTCTCTCGCCAATCATGACGACTATCACAAATACTTACATAATGACAAATTTAGTCTACATTACATAACCAAGTTAACTAATTTACTTATTTGAATTAGTACTAATAATGAATAGAAGAAAACAGCTGTGCAATTTGTAAAATATTATTAATGGATATGGAGAAATAGATATATGTTATTAACGAATTTTTATAGAACATTCTAATAGAAATAATGTCACCACAGACTACTTTTGAGTACGTAAATGTAATAATTTGAGCAGCGAAACCCACAGGCGGTCTCAAATGTTTCATTACCTATAAGCATTTGATTCTAGCTTGATGTTATGTTGTCCTAACCTATGTTATCTTATCCGCTCTTTGTGCTGTATTTCTTCCAGATAAATACACAAACAAATCATTACCACTACCACTTATCGCCTAAGACCCCTTTTGTTACAGTGCGCGTGTATCTTTATGTTTATGTAAATCGTACATAACTTTTGAAAAAAATAAACTATTGGTACAAGCCAGCCAATTGGGGATCGAACTCGGGTCTCTTGACCCAAGGACCCAACCAACCAAACCAAAACAAAGTTTTCCTCTTTACAACATAATAAAAAAATCTCGTTCCATTCCCAATACAGGGGTAGACAGAGGTCTAGTCTAGACAATTAAATCCTTTCGACTCTCCTTCCACCGAAAATATTTTCGGGATAGGTGGTGACCCCGTCATCGTCTTTATGTCCAAGCCAACGATGTGATTCGTTCATAAGTTTTTGGAAAACCCATTGCCACGTGCCTGCTTCCTGGGGTATCGAACTCGGGTCTCTTGACTCGAAATTCCGACCACCCAACCACTCGGCTATCGTGACTTATAATATTATTATAGCACAGATATTAAAAATTAGGATGCAAGTAAGACAACTTTTACTCTGTGCGGTATATAAAAGAAGATTTGTATTATTGATGATAAATAACTAAAACGTACTGATTACATACTCTTTGTAAATAACATAGAAACCTAATGGAATATCATACGAAAATTCTAATCCCGCAAAGCAAATATTGTATTTAATCTTCTCGTAAGCAAGAGGCACTGTTCAAAAAGGTTCTAATTCGCAACGGAAAGATACGGAAAAGCGAGGAAGGTAATGCGATTAAGTAGGTAACGTCTTGAATTATATATGATGCAGGTCTGGGAAGAGAGTACCTACGTTATTGTTTATGGTTACATGAAATTAGGCATTGGTGAATGAGGGCTACCTCAGGTTTCTTTTTATTTTGTCTGTTGTAAAGAAAATATAAATCCAAAATGTGTATAGGAAATACTGTTGTAGTTTAAGTAATAATAAAATAATAAACTTGTTTTCTTTTTTATAGGGAAGGGAGGCAAACGAGCAGGTAGCTTACGTGATGGTAAGTGATTACCGCCGCCCATGAACATCCGCAATACCAGAGGCATAGCAGATGCGTTGCCGGCCTTTGAGAAAGGTATAGGCTCTTTTCTTGAAGGTCCCTAAGTCGTATCGGTTGATTTTATCGATTGTTGATCAGGTTGATTTACGGTGTCAAATTAAATCATTTATTTAACAAAATAATGTTACACAATGGTTATCCATAGTATGTTTTGTGAATATACCAGCGTTTCGTAATAACGTTCCTCTAACGGAGAAGAATCAGGCCAAAAAAATTAAGGGTATCAGGGTATCTAATGTTAGGGAATAAATGAAACTTGTTCGTTAATTTTTTTATTAATTTTTATAACAACACAATATAGCGATTTTTTCCTAGAAACAGCTAAGGGCAATCACCTCTTTCCTGTCATTATCAAATTTTTTTATATATTCACATAATTTCCCATACGGTGTAGGCAGAGATTTTGTCAATGTCCTTTTGACCCACTTTTTACCGAAGCTTATTTCGGATAACGTGAAAGGTCCAAGGTGTCCAAGCTAACGGTCAATATCTTTATACATTCATATAGATTTACATAAATAACTATTTATAAATTGTAAATATATATAAACGTCTATGACACGAGCACAAACATTTATATTAATTACTCAAATATTGGCCTCTAGCTGGCCTTAGCTATGAAGCAGGGTCACCACGAACTTGTCTAAGGGGACCTTGACACTGGTAGAGCCACGCATCAACTTTTGTTGTTGCATGAATGGGCCGGCTCGACCGGGGAAGTACCACGACCTCACAGAATACCGGCGTGAAGTAGAATTCTAACAAACTTCTACGTTTCGTCTGGTGAATGCAGGTAACCGGTGGCCCTCCTCCCTCAATTATGGGGGAGGGGTGCACTCTAAGGGAGGCAACGCATCTGCTAAGCCTCTAGTATTGCGGGTGTTCATGGGCGGCGGTAATCACTTACCATCACGTGAGCTACCTGCTCGTTTGCCTCCCTATTCCTATAAAAAAAAACGTCAAAAATGTGATCTAAGTTTTTCCTCAAAAAAATTCTATTTCATCTTTCATCTGTTTCAAAGTAACTACATTTATTAATGAAATTGGTACGAGCGTTTCTCTTTAACGAAGTTAGGTCCGTCGATTCGAATTTCGATTACCCAAAAAATCAACTACGGTGCCTTCAATATTCATCTTACTTAATTTGTACATGCCCTCTATAAACGACGTGGAACTATGATTCAACTTAACGTACGCAGCTGCAGTAATTAGTGCGCCTCGTTATGACGTCTGTTCGCACGAGCCCTTCTCACGCTCGTCTGAGTACCGCTTATGGTTACTTTCAAAGCGACTGATTTATATAGCGAGTGGTGTGTTTACCTTTTTATATTTCTATTTCTATTAAAAACAAGTTTACATTCGTGTCGTCGTTCGTATATTACTAAGAAATTGCCGCGGAATCCTTCAGATCAAATCAAATATCGACGAACTCCAATGATTAGTGGCGTAAACGCTAGTTTTCATGGTGTCCTGAGCTCTGAGGTATCGGGTTCGTTTCCGGGATGGGTCAATGTGAAAACAACTGTGTTGTCTCTGCTTTGGGTGTTTATGGCACCTTCGTTGTTTCGGGTCCCCTAAAACAAGTGCCTTAGCTGCATACTTGGGGGTCAGAGCAATATTTGGGATGTTGTCTCTATGTATGTATAATAACATAATGAACAATATATTTAAATATATTGTTCATATCTGTTCATCACCTAAAAATAAATACTCGGTTTCTGAAACACATCGCACATGACTATTCTATTATTAAAGATTTTTGCCTTCAGGAGCAGGAAGACCTGCTGTAAAAATTTTTATAAGGAAGTAAAATTCCCAATCCTTATAGAAAAGAAATGTTACATTAAATTTCACACTATTACTAATATATCGACAGCAATTTTAATTTAAATAAACGAAAGTCACTGCTACTTTGGCGTCAGGACATTGTATGTGATTTTGTTTCTATACATATTGTAGGGTTGTTTAAATTTTAATGTGTGTATTTGTTTTTGGCGTTGTAGCTTCCAACCGAATGGGCCAATTTCGATTCGGTTTTTTCCTGGTGGAAAACTTACTACTTGAGTTCACTCACTATTTGAGGCTTTTAGCTATACTTCAAAAATCTATTTTGTCCCTTTCCTTATATGACAAAAATTTCAATGAGATTAAATCCTAAGTTTTATTTTGGCGTGGATGTTACTTAATGAAAAACATTGAATATCTTTACTGATAGATAGGAGCACTAAAAATTCCAATAACTCTATAAATGTTTGCCAAACGTGACAGTTATAGCAAATTCTTCTTACAACACCAGCTGTTCTGCAATGTACTTATACAGGTGTGTATAAATAATAAGTACGTACGGATAATCGGAAATATCTGATGAATTTGAATTTGTGTGAAAACTAAACAGCAAACATTTATAGACAGAATGTGGGGAACATTACACGTGTCCTATCAAATACTATAACGACCTTTATATTCTCACTTCGTCGTAGATCCTGTTGCTTATTCCTCGAACCTAATTTCTTATTCTGGTTAGCAAAGAGACTTTATGCACGAGTTCGTTCAAACAAACCAGTTTAAAAGTAACTCCTTGCATTTGGAAGTTGTTTTAACAACAGAACATCTAAAAGCTAGACTACTGCTCAGTGATATCTTATAAAATAATTTATTTTATATTCATTATGTATTATAATAGGCTGGGGAAAAACAACAACAGAGGTAGAACCACATATCAGCTTTTGTTGTTGCATGAATGGGCCGGCTCGACCGGAGAAGTACCACGACCTCACAGAATACCGACGTGAAGTAGAAGTCTAACAAACTTCCGCGTTTCCGGTGAGAGCAGGTAACCGGAGGTGCATACACCCTCCCCACCCCATTTCGGGGGGGGGGGGACTCTAAGGCAACGCACCTGCTATGCCTCTGGTATTGCTGGTGTTCATGGGCGGCGGTAATCACTTACCTTCATGTGAGCCAGCTGCTTCCTTTTCTATAAAAAAAAATCCAAATTTGAATTTGAAATTATCTTGTATAAAATTTAAACTTGTAATGATACTAAAACTAGCCACGTCAAATAGTATAGCCAAAGAGATTTTCTTACGAGGTCATATATACTATAATGTGAAAAAAACTTTTTCCCCAACCTAATAGCTTATGTACACATAAATAGGGGTCATTGTAGAAGCGTGCTCGTCGCGACCCCTGCCAGCCCTTTTCAGGGCTGCAATTCTACAGCTGCGCACCCATGCCAACGAGGGTTAGGGCGTCCCCAAGGCGACGCACACCAGTTCGTCCCCGTTGGTGTGAAATGCAGCGCGCAAAGCGGCGATGGGGACCGCCACCGTCACGCACAGCCCGACACGGCGGAAGGTGGAGGACGGAGTGCAGAGTTGGCACGTGGAATGTTAGAGGAGGCATGAGAGATAAGACGAATGAGTTGATTGAAATAATGAAAGAAAGAGAATTAGATGTCGTGTGTTTGTCGGAGACCAAGCGGAAGGGCAGTGGTACTGAAGAGCTCCCTGGCGGGGCGTTAGCTCTATGGTCCGGAGTCCCGGAGAGCGAGAGCGCCTGCCAGGGAGTGGGGTGCTGCTGTCGTCTCGGTTGGTCGATGTTATGACTGAATATAAGGTTGTGAACTCGAGACTTCTCTGGGTTCGCTTTAAATTGGGACTGACGAAGTTATTCCTTTTGGCTGTTTATGCGCCGGTGGCTTCGTCGTCAGAGCTGAGCTGGAGGAGTTTTGGGAGAATGTAAGAGAAGTTCTAGACTTGGTTAGAGGAAACGAAAGAATTGTTGTATGTGGTGATTTGAATGGATGGGTTGGTACCGCTCGGCCAGGGTACGAGTCGGTGCTTGGAATGTTGGCGATAAAAGGGTTAACGATGCTGGCAAGCTTATACTGGCTGTATGCAAGGAAAAGGGTCTTCTTGTGACAAACACTATGTTTAGTCACAAGAAAATCCATATGTATACTAGAACAAGAGAGAATGAGAGAAGTATGATCGATTTATTCCTGGTGGATGACCGACTGCGAAAACAGGTGATGGATACGCGAGTGTTCCGAGGTGCTGACCTGGGAACGGATCACTACCTAGTGATTACTAGATTTAGGGGTCTGTTCGCGGGTTGGCGCCACCGGACGGCGATACCAGAACCACAGTCGGTCGGCAGCATCAGCTGGAAGCTTCAGGAAGCGGACACTAGGAATAAATATCAAGCAAGGGTAGCCGAAAAGCTGGACAGCATTGGTGTTAGGAAAGAATGTGTGGAAGAAATATGGCAGAGCCTTAGAGATGGAATGGTTAGTGCAGCGGAAGACGTGTGTGGAAATGTGAAAGAGGTAGTAGTAAAAGGGTGATGCATGGTGGAATGACGAAGTGAAAGAAGCTGTAAATAAGAAGAAGAAAGCATGGTTAGACTACTTGGCCTCTAGTAATGATAAGGATATGAGAGAGAAGAGGAAAGAAAGATATAAGCTTCAGAAAGTTCACACGAAAGCATTGATTGAGGAAGTGCGTGAAAGGAGTAGAATGGAAGCGGACGAAAGGTTGTCGCACAACTTCAAGGAGAACTCAAACTCTTCTGGAAAGAGGTTGGAAGGACCCAGAGTGGTGCGACAGCCTTAGAATGAATAAAGTGCTTTCGGGAACCAATGACGTCCTCTCAGAAAAATCGGACGTCATACAGCGATGGAGCGAATTTTATAGAGATGTATGCGTGTGATGATCTTAGTGAGGGATCCGGGGTGACGCCGTGACTGGTACGCCAGACCCGGACCTCGATGACACTGAGGTCATCAGTATGAAAGAGATTGAATGTGCGATTAGAAGTTTGAAATGTGGTAAGGCTGCGGGACTAGACAGAGTTACTGCTGAAATGGTCAAGTATGGTGGGCCACGCGTCTGGGACAGCTTTCATCTGCTGTGCAATTTGTGCTGGCGAACGGGGCTGTTCCGGATGATTGGCGATCCGCGGTCATTGTGCCTTTATATAAGGTAAAGGTTCACATTATGACTGCGGGTGCTATCGGGCGATCAGCTTGACCAGTTTAGCAAGTAAAGTTTACACGAAGGTTTTGACACGTAGGATGCAAGAGAAATCGGAAAGATTTCTATGGGAGCACAATGCGGATTTAGACCTGGAAGAGGATGCACGGATCAAATGTTTTCTCTCCGCATGATCACGGAGAAGCTTCTGGCTGCTAACCAGAAGATTTTCTGTGCTTTTGTGGATCTTGAGAAAGCATTTGATAAGGTTGTAAGGAAGAAAATGTGGGAACTGTTGCCGGGGTATGGTGTGGATGGTCGATTGCTAAGGGCTGTGCAGTCACTTTACTGTGACTGTAAAGCCTGTGTGCGGGTAGGGCATGACCTGTCACCCATGTTTAGCGTCCAAACGGGCGTAAAACAGGGTTGTGTCATGTCTTCCTGGCTATTCATACTGTATCTCGACAGCTGTTTACAGAAGCTGAAAGATAGCTGTTTGGGTGTGAAATTGGGTGACATAAAAGTAAATTGTCTGCTTTATGCTGATGATGCAGTGCTTATAGCACCATCAGAGGCAGAACTGCAGGCATTAGTCACGTGTATGAAAGAAGAATGTGAAATTAATGGTCTCCGTTTGAATGCTAATAAAACTAAGGTTCTGGTATTTGAAAGGGACGAAGAAAGAACGAAGTGCGAAATTTGGGTAAATCAGGAATGTCTAGAACAGGTGAATGAAATTGTATACTTGGGGAGTGCGTTTGGCGGGATGGAAGATGTGATTTAGATGTGGACAGGCGTGTCGCTGCCGGGAACAAAGTCAATGGTGCCCTGACTGCGTTAATCAAAAGGCAAGGCGTTGTGAAAAGTGCACGCCTTGCAATACATAACGCAGTGTTGGTACCGACTTTGTTATATGGCAGCGAAACCTGGGTATGCCAGAAGAAGCATAAAAGCAGGTTGAATGCAGTGGAGATGCGATCTCTTCGTAAAATGTGCGGCCTTACCGTGGCCGACCGAAAACGAAACGAAGAGATTCACAATATGGCAGGTTTGAAAGATGACCTTGTCTCAAAAATGGATAAGGGCGTGCTTCGATGGTTTGGGCACGTTGAGCGAATGAGTGAAGACCGAATGGTGAAGAAAATATATAGCGCGAAAGTTAATATTAAAAGGTGTCGAGGTAGACCGAGATTAACTTTCGAAGACCATGTGAGCAAATTGCTCGAAGAGAGGAGGGTCAAGAGTACTCGGATACCTAGACGTGCATGTATGAAGAAGATGATGAATCTGAAAGAAGCGAAAGAAGTATGTAGGGATCGTGACACTTGGCGATCAGTTCTCTCTGGCTACCCTGTCAGGGATTGTGCGTGAAGATAAAAAAAATACACATAAATAAAACATTTTTTTAAAGGAGTACATATTATACACAATATTAATATTAGTAATACATATGCAGGAAACGTAAAGTAACTAACATGTTCGTCATATCGTTCCACACAAATTGACCATAAATAAATCGACGTCGAACAGAACTATCGCTAACGCCTCATTACCTAGCACACCTGGCCACCCCTGCTCTTCCTTTATACATTCGATACTACGTTAAGATAACTTTAGATATACGGATTTTCAGTTATCTAGACTAAAAATAGTGACGATAGCTGAGCGGTGGACTTCATTGTCTACACCTTTAAATCTTCACGCCATTCGCAATACAGGGTTAAACAGAGACTATGAGTATGATACGAGAGTATGTATACGTTGGGAACAGAAAGTTCTCGATTAACAATCTCATGTAGCCAAACACAGTGAGGGACGTCTCCAAACATCCATCGACTTCCCACAACATTTTGCAAGTCGTACTGTAATCAGTTTTACAGTTAATACTTACGAGTAAAAGCTCCTGACTCCTTTGTTATTTTGATTTTTTTTAAGAATACTTTTTTTGTATTCTGCAAAATAACACTAAGATTGCTATAGTAAAAACTACATCAAATCATCGAATAAATTGGATTCTAATAATATCACAATATTACGGTAACGTACGTTATGTTTGGGATCACATACGTATGGGTTCTGTCTGACCCACGTCGGTACGGGAATTGATAATTTAATTTCACTGACCCTCTGTGCCTCCATGTTGATAATTTTGTTTGTTCTTATAGCACAAACAAAACGCAATTTATAGCTAGAATGCTTTGGTATTTTTATTGATAAAGATATACATGTTATATTCTACTAATATCATAAATACGAAAGTCTGTCAGATGGATGTTAGATGGATGGATGTTCGTTACTCTTTCATGCAAAAACTACTAAACAAACTTCGACGAAACTTTTCAGATATACTGCTTATGCACTAGAATAAAATATAGGCTACATTTTTATCATTAATTCATGCGAGCGAAGCCGCGGTAGGAAAGCAAGTATACATATTAGTCTTTTGCCGTTTTCATATACCAGCTACCGGTACAATAACATCAGGGGGTGAGTGGGATGAGTTGGCGGTCGCGCCCCGCCTCGTCCTTCACCGATATGTTTAGACGTGAGTTCAGCAGTTTTTAATTATTTGATCTAAATATTCATTGAGTTAGAGGCTTGTAGCAGAATACCTAAGTAAGTAGTATTATTAATAATTAATGACAGTAACCCCCAGGAATGCGGGGATCGCTCCCAAGATAATTCTAAAAAAAAATCATATCATGTTTTTGTTTGAAAACGATTGACCAAAAAGGAGAATACATATGGAATTTCTTTCGCCTGTTTATTCACCGTTAGAGGAAACTAATTACGAAACGGCGATAGATAAAAAAATTAATATCAATAAACGAATGTATATTCTTATTTCGATAAAAAAATGATTTGTTTATGTGTGTATTTGATTTAAGTCTCGATCTCGAGTCATCGTGAAAAACGCTCTCATCTGCCGTCGGTTAAAAATTCCATTACGGTTGCACTATAAACATTTCCTCTTAAGTCGGCGTTCACCTGCTTCTGGGAATAAAACTTTAATATCCGAAATTGGTCCCACATCGAGGCGCCGCTACGTACAATGTGCTGTTATATTGGCGGGCCAGCTGAGCCGGAAGCTGAGCGTTGCGAAATTTTAATGAAGCTTAATAAAAGTTTGGTCAAGATCTGGAAAAAGTAATAGGCCGTAAAGGCATACATGAATGTACATGATATAAGTAGAAATAATACATCGTGTGGCATTAAAAATATCTTCGCGTCATTCCCAATACAGGGGCAGAAGTCTTCACATTTTCTGGGAAAATGCGTCAAGTGGTAAACACGTCGTCGTCTTTATGTCCAAGCCAATGATATAATGATTAAGTGAAAGAAGCTGTAAATAAGAAGAAGAAAGCATGGTTAGACTACTTGGCCTCTAGTAATGATAAGGATATGAGAGAGAAGAGGAAAGAAAGATATAAGCTTCAGAAAGTTCACACGAAAGCATTGATTGAGGAAGTGCGTGAAAGGAGTAGAATGGAAGCGGACGAAAGGTTGTCGCACAACTTCAAGGAGAACTCCAAACTCTTCTGGAAAGAGGTTGGAAGGACCCAGAAGTGGTGCGACAGCCTTAAGAATGAATAAAGTGCTTGGAATTGGTCCTCCTCCAGAAAAATCGGACGTCATACAGCGATGGAGCGAATTTTATAGAGAGATGTATGCGTGTGATGATCTTAGTGAGGGATCCGGGGGGTGACGCCGTGACTGGTACGCCAGACCGGACCTCGATGACACTGAGGTCATCAGTATGAAAGAGATTGAATGTGCGATTAGAAGTTTGAAATGTGGTAAGGCTGCGGGACTAGACAGAGTTACTGCTGAAATGGTCAAGTATGGTGGGCCACGCGTCTGGGACAGCTTTCATCTGCTGTGCAATTTGTGCTGGCGAACGGGGGCTGTTCCGATGATTGGCGATCCGCGGTCATTGTGCCTTTATATAAGGTAAAGGTTCACATTATGACTGCGGGTGCTATCGGGCGATCAGCTTGACCAGTTTAGCAAGTAAAGTTTACACGAAGGTTTTGACACGTAGGATGCAAGAGAAATCGGAAGATTTCTATGGGAGGCACAATGCGGATTTAGACCTGGAAGAGGATGCACGGATCAAATGTTTTCTCCGCATGATCACGGAGAAGCTCTCAGCTGCTAACCAGAAGATTTTCTGTGCTTTTGTGGATCTTGAGAAAACATTTGATAAGGTTGTAAGGAAGAAAATGTGGGAACTGTTGCCGGGGTATGGTGTGGATGGTCGATTGCTAAGGGCTGTGCAGTCACTTTACTGTGACTGTAAAGCCTGTGTGTGGGTAGGGCATGACCTGTCACCCATGTTTAGCGTCCAAACGGGCGTAAAACAGGGTTGTGTCATGTCTTCCTGGCTGTTCATACTGTATCTCGACAGCTGTTTACAGAAGCTGAAAGATAGCTGTTTGGTGTGAAATTGGGTGACATAAAAGTAAATTGTCTGCTTTATGTTGATGATGCAGTGCTTATAGCACCATCAGAGGCAGAACCGCATTAGTCACGTGTATGAAAGAAGAATGTGAAATTAATGGTCTCCGTTTGAATGCTAATAAAACTAAGGTTCTGGTATTTGAAAGGGACGAAGAAAGAACGAAGTGCGAAATTTGGGTAAATCAGGAATGTCTAGAACAGGTGAATGAAATTGTATACTTGGGGAGGTGTTTAGCTGGATGGAAGATGTGATTTAGATGTGGACAGGCGTGTGTCGCTGCCGGGAACAAAGTCAATGGTGCCCTGACTGCGTTAATCAAAAGGCAAGGCGTTGTGAAAAGTGCACGCCTTGCAATACATAATGCAGTGTTGGTACCGACTTTGTTATATGGCAGCGAAACCTGGGTATGCCAGAAGAAGCATAAAAGCAGGTTGAATGTAGTGGAGATGCGATCTCTTCAGAAATGTGCGGCCTTACCGTGGCCGACCGAAAACGAAACGAAGAGATTCACAATATGGCAGGTTTGAAAGATGACCTTGTCTCAAAATGGATAAGGGCGTGCTTCGATGGTTTGGGCGTTGAGCGAATGAGTGAAGACTTCGAAATGGTGAAGAAAATATATAGCGCGAAAGTTAATATTAAAAGGTGTCGAGGTAGACCGAGATTAACTTTCAGATATGTGAGCAAATTGCTCGAAGAGAGGAGGGTAAAGAGTACTCGGATACCTAGACGTGCATGTATGAAGAAGATGATGAATCTGAAAGAAGCGAAAGAAGTATGTAGGAATTTCATCGTTGGCTTGGACATAAAGGCGGCGACGGCTCACCACCTGTCACGTTGTCCCGAAAATATCTTCGGTGGAAGGTGGGTCAAAGGGACTTAATTGTCTAGACTTGACCTCTGTCTACCCCTGTATTGGGGTGCGTGGAATATTTTTAATGCCACACGATGTGTATTATTTCTACTGATATTTTATTTATTTAATAAATATTCATATATAAGCAGAGACAACATCACTTACATTGCTCAGATCCCAAAGTAAAACACAACAGTACTAAGTAGTTACAGCACTTGTGTAAAAAAAACAGTACTAAATAGTTACAGCACTTGTGTAATGCAATCTAAAATAACGAATGTATCACAAATATCCAGACCCGATACAATGTAGAAGAATTGGTTTTCTATATTGCTACCTGTTCGGGAATCGGACCTGGGACCACAGATCTGGCGGCATCCTCACAACCGTTGTCTATGCCACTTGTCCACGGAGATCGGTAAAACGATGTATTAGTTAAATTCCATTTTGATTTGAATTGGAATGTGTGGCCATTACAAATAAAAATCCATGTAAGTTCAAATAAATTAAGTTAGATAGTTTAAACAGAACGATTTTCACGTAAATTAGCAATTAGCGATTTTAGTTAACATGTGTTAACAAAATAAAGAATAGTAATGTCAATTATCTATGAATACACAATATACATACATCAAATGATAAATAAAGAAATGAAAAAGTTTCTTGTGCGTGTTAAGTAATTCAATAGTGTTTAGCAAAGTCAAGTCAAGTTTTGTTTCTGAAATGAAACTGTTTTTAAAGTAAAGATAAGGTTACAGGAATATAAGAATCCAATGGATATACATATATTATATAGGTTATACATATATTACTATTTATATTTTTGTTTAAAGAAATAACTACAAATGATGCAATGCAACATTTGCTTCGTTTTGGATATTATTCGTTCTATATTGAATAATATGTTAACATTTTAAATTAATGTTATGCGTGTGTGTCGGGATAGATTCGGCATGACATGTTATATTACAAATCTAGAAATGCGCCATCATATGCAACTTTCATTTTCTTATTACAAGCTTTCATTGACCAGAACAAACTAGTAAACATTTCTTAATTTATTTAGATCAGGTCTAACTGATTTTTTTCAGCAATGCCAAATAATATTACTAGTATTCCTGTTAACCACTCCAGCTGAGATGCAATGCTTGTGTCTGGAGTAGTTCACGACAATAGTTTAATGGGGGGCAGAAACTGCAATGTTATGTTTCGCAATCCGCACCCTAAACCATTAGGCTTTTGACGCTTTTAATCAAGCTAATGAGAGGTGCGAGTTGAGATTAAGGAAGGAAATGGACGCTTCTTAATCCAGAATTGGCTCTAGATGCAGGAGGACTCATATACTACAAATTAAAATTTCTTTTTTATACTTCTAATTTTAATTTACGTCATTATGTTTGAAATGTAACTATAAATTTGATATTGTTATGTATGTACCAAAAATGGATATGGAGTCTAAATCATTGAAATCAATTGGTACAAATGGTAAATCATTTCCGTACCTAGTATGTAGGAACAGGGGAAGGGAAGAAGAGAAAAGAGGAAAAGGACTCGGAATGAAATTCAAGATATTTTCGCTTCTCGTAGTTTTTCTCTGAGCTGTCAAGATACAGACAGTAAAATAAGATATAAGTTTTTATTATCTTATTTAATAAATAGTAGTAAAAGATTAAGTTTTTAGTATTATTAAATCAAAATTTTAATTTTCCAACATTGGAGTGGTCTGATGTGTAGATAATTAAAAATAAAAACAATTTCATTACATTTCATCTAAGCTTATTTTGGAACAACGTGACTGGTGATGACGCTGCCATCGTTTTCATCCGTTTTTTATACTTAAAAAAAACTTAACTTTATTTATTATAGTACTCTCGACTTAAAATTTCTTCTCTTAGCGATATATTAGAGTATTCATTTCTCTTCAAGATATAACAATATTTTTCTAGTAAACAAAAGAATCTGTAAATGATTTTTAACATGTGAACCGCAGCCACACTCGCAGGTTGAGCTGCACCCTCAGCATTACGCCTGAGGGTGCTCGGGGGTGCCCGTTGAGATAACGATGCGCACTAATTATTGCGCTTTCGCATACAACCGTAACGGAAAGGTTAGAGAATTATTTTCATGGGAGATTCTTCGCCTCTAATGGGCAAGGGCAAGTACGGCGTACTATTCATACGGCGTAACATAATTATTCTGAACTGTTAATGAGTCTGAATAATTGTTATTTTGACTACTATGTGTAGTTTGCGAACTACACATAGCAGTCAAAATAACAATGACAAAAAAGCTAAAGAGCTAAGGAGAAAAAAAAACAATACTCTAATTCAATATTCTAGCAGTATATACCCGTCAGCCTACACTATTTCTTGCAGTAGAATATAATCGATAAATGTTTTTTTTTAGTAAAGGGAGGCAAACGAGCAGGTGGCTCACGTGATGGTAAGTGATTACCACCGCCCATGAACACGCGCAATGCCAGAGGCATAGCAGATGCGTTGCCGGCCTTAGAGTGCCACCACAAAATTCCACGCAGGATATTGGTCTCTCACTCACCGGTAAGTATGCTATAATAAGCACGCTTGGCAGGCACATTAGAGATCGCAGTATCAGACACCTTGTTCCTTAGACGCTCCTGCGCTTACTGGTCTGCTGAAATTTTCACGGGTATCTTTGAAGATGGTTATCCCGCCATTTGTCAGTAGCTATCATATTATAGCCTATTATATTTTTAAAGCTACACACAAGGGAAGAAAAGGGGTGGTATATTCGTACGCAGTAATCACACGGCTAAAAAAGACATAAGTTCATCCAAATACAGTTATAATATAATCTAAATAAAAGTTACGATTTCAAATCCCAGGTGGCAGGCTCGTGTTAATGGGTTTTTTCTAAAACTTATATACGAATCATATCGTTGGCTTGGACATTAAGATGGCGATGGGCTCACCACTTGTAACGTTGTCCCAAAAATAACTTCGCCGGAAGGTGTGTCGAAGCGACTTAATAGTCTAGACTTCTATCTACCCTCTATTGGTAATGATGTGAAGATATTCAATAATATAATCTGAATAAATCACCACAAATATAATCGAAACAAAGATATAATAACCGATTGCGTAGAAATATTACTTCCATAAGCGTCTACTTATTCTATTGTTAAATTAACCATTTGGAGCGAGCTTGCAAACATTTGTTACGTTAAATGCTACCCAACCTTCTTACAAATATTTGAGAAATGTTGTTCCCAATGCCGCAAGTCAAATCATCCGATAAAATATACGCCGAAGTGGAAACAATAAACAAGCAACGTAAGCATAAATTTCGCGAACGGCTCAACATTCTTCAAGTGTTCGCTGGAATAAGCGAATTCCTGTTTTTGCGAAAATCAAAATCCGAGTGCTTTCTATAAACAATACGTAGTGCGGACTGAAAATTCGAAATTGTTGCAAAATAGTCTTTAACGTTTAGACTAAAAGCCTTTTTATAAATTTCCACCGGTGAAAAGAAATTGAATGTGAATATAAACAATTTCTCATGGCGATGAATATTATTTTCTATTTGGTTGAGGTATTGGTATACACAAAACTGATAGTATGCATTAATTTTGTCTCTATCTTCTTCAAAGTGTTCCAATATAATGTAAGTAATGTCGCATTGTATCGGCAGTATCTTTCATTAAATCAGAAAGAGACGATGCTGTATAAACTTCGGGTACTTATTTCTCTGTTTTCCACGCAGATTAAATTTTGAATTCTCTAGTATAAACTAAGCAGTAAATCATCATCATAACGGTGTACAAGGCAACGGGCGCAGAGCATAGGCCTCTCCCATGTGGGAGGGTTTGCCACAATCGCCATGCTTAACAAGCGGATTAGAGATTAGAGTACCAGACCATCCTTGCGCCATAGACACTGCTGTCTGCTGCTGGTCTGCTATAGTTTAGTCTGGTATTTTTTGAGATGCTTATTCCACCGTCTGTTTTTTTTCTTTTAGTCGCCTGTTTCGACACCGATGGGAAGACATACACAGGAAAACATAATACCTGTATGCTGGGTTATGGTAACTTGTTGGCTATGGTAAATCCTCCTTAAGGAAGAGGCTTATGCCCAACAGTAAACTTTTACAAGTCATTATGTAAGTATATTAGGTAAGTATCATATATATCTTCACGCAATTCCCAATACATGGGTAGACAGAGGTCTAGTCTAGACAATTAGGTCCCTTTGACCCACCTTCTACCGAAGATATTTTCGAGACAACGTGACAGGCGGTGAGCCCGTCGCCATTTTTATGTCCAAGCCAACGATATAATTCGTACATCAGTTTTTGAAAAACCCATTGGTACGAGCCTGGCACCTGGGGATCGAAATCGGGTCTCTTGACTCGAAATTCCGACCACCCAACCACTCATCCAAGGTCAAGTTTCATAGTCATCCATAATCTTTCCATAGCTTTAATAACTAAAAATAAAACTGATTATAAAAAAAGCTATTTATTATGTTTATTATAAATTTATTATTTTAAATATTCTATTTAGTATAAAACATAGTGTCAAAGCTTTAATTGCGGCCGTGTTATTCTAAATGAATTTCCACCACCTATACAATTTGCAGCGCTCCGTCGCACGTGCCTGCGCTTTCGTGTTCGCCAACTAGTGCTAAATGCATTACCCCTAATACGCATCTTACGTGTAAATGCTTTCAAAAACATCCTCGGGTTTCACGAATTGTGTTATACCGCTATTTAGAATTTATGAATACGGAAGGTTTACTTAAATATCTAATTTCAAATGAAAATTATCTGTAGTGACATACTTTTAGAAGTGTATAATGTATCTTTATAACAATGTAATAGATTTTGACCCCCAGGTGTTAATTTCGTGCCAATGAGTTTTTTTTTTTTTAAAACTAATGCACGATTTGTATCGTTGGCTTGCATAAAGACGGCGAAAAGTTCACCCCTTAGTAAGTAAAAGGTGAGTTGGAAGGACTTAATTGTCTGAACACCTGTCTACTCCTATGTCTCTGATTAGATACACTTTTGTTCTGTCGACCCGCAAATCACCGCAGCTATTTTAGAGAACGTGACAGGTAGTGAGCTTAGAACTCAGTGCCCAAGCCAACGTTACAAGTCGCACATAAGCAGTTTAACTTATAATTAATTGGCTTTGTTGTATAGTTAATACAAGTTGTGTCATTGCATTGGAAGGGACCAGCTTCTGATTACAGGATTTCCTATTTCATATATAACTGGGGCTCATAAATAACTTGATCATTCGTATTTTGTGTCAAAGAAAAAATAAATAAGAAAAAAGATTCGAAAAATTCTTTTTGGTATGAGCCCCCGATCGAACACTTGTGTTCTGAATCGAATTCGTTTCCGAGAGTCACGATTTGATTGCAGAGCCGTTCGGCCGTTTTGTCTATTTGTGGCGAGAAGAGAGAAAGCAATGGTATATTTCCCAACGCGGGACATTTCACTTGTTTTTTAAGCAACATACATATACAAGAAATATACAACACGATGCTCAATTAAAAAAAAATCAGCATATTAATTCTGTTATAAAATCTTCAACACCAATGTTAGATTATACTTTTTTTTTAATTTATCTTGCAATAGACTATAAGTAGGTGAGATGTAGTTTGCTACTATTATAATTAAATGACATATTTATACCCACAAAGAGATAATTATATTATAATGAGATAACTAATCCCCTTAAACAGCAGCTTATGCAGTATTTGAACAAATTGCTCTAGAAGGGGAGGAGCAAGAGTACATAGACGTGTGTGTACGAAGGGAAAAAACGAATTTGTAAAAAGCGAAAGAGTTATGTAAGCTCCGTGACCCTTGGCGATCTGTTCTCTCTATCTACCCCTTCAGAGCATAAGGATGAAGATAAAATAATAAAAAAAATCATTAGTATATCACAGTCACGATAGCCGAGTTATATGAATAAGTTTATAATGACATAAATTTAAGTAAGATTTTTTTAAGTAAGATCTCGATAGTGCAGCGGCATGCAGTCGGCTGTGAGATTTATGTTGCTTTTGTAATCTTCTCGAGCAGACATTATCGACGTTCTGAGAATAGTCAGGCTTGTTGTAAATTACTATGATGATCTCATAACGATAGTACAATGGTTAAAAAAATATTATCACGCCATTCCCAATACATTTACACAATATGTAAAAAACTTACCTACTTTTCACAAATAAATATTCTATTGTACAATATAATCGATTTTCTGGACCTCTGTGTAGGAGAAGTCCTGTATTAAAATAGTCTAATTAAAATAGTCACTCGTCTATTACGACTTGTTTTACAATGGGAAATAATCATTTAATTATTTCTTGTAGATAAAAAGACAGAGAAAGACATTGGAATGGCGTCCAAAATTTGTCTTCATTATTTTAAAAACGTTTAATTTTCACGATAGCCGAGTTGTTGGGTGGTCGGAATTTCGAGTCGAGAGACCCGAGTTCGATCCCCAGGTGGCAGTACCAATGAGTTTTTCAAAAAACTTATGTACGAATTTCATCGTTGGCTTGGACATAAAGGCGGCGACGGGCTCACCACCTGTCACGTTGTCCCGAAAATATCTTCGGTGGAAGGTGGGTCAAAGGGACTTAATTGTCTAGAGTTGACCTCTGTTTACCCCTGTATTGGGAATTGCGTGAAGATATTTATTTATTTAATTTTAATATAAGTCACGATAGCCGAATGGTTGGGTGGTCGGAATTCGAGTTGAGAGACCCGAGTTCCATCCCTAGGTGGCAGGCACCTTTTCAAAAAACTTATGTACGAAATTATATCGTTGGCTTGGACATTAAGACGGCGACGGGCTCACCATCAACGTGTCACAACGTGACACGTTGTCCCGAATATACCTTCGGTGGAAGTTGGGTCAAAGGGTCTTAATTGTCTAGACTAGACCTCTGTCTACCCCTGTATTGGGATTGGCGTGAAGATATATTTTTTGTTTGTATATCACCGGATACCTAGAATATATTGAAAGTCTCTTGCAAAAATGGAAATGGCAAAGGTACTCGCATATCATAGTAACAGCCTTGTTGCAATTTTGATAGTTTAAAATTGAGTCGCGAGGAACCGCTTGCGTCATTATCCACTGCAGGCTCGCTTTAAATTCTTTGTGTACTCTTTACGGTTACGCCATGCGGCATGTGCGACGAAAATATTTAAATTACTAGCTGCATTCATTTTTTACAGTTTACGTGTTTGTCCTATCAGATATATTTCTGTTTATGTTAGATCGATCAAAACACTTATACGTATTTAAATTAAAACGTATTTAAAAGTATGCCGAGCGAGATGAAGTCCTCGGTACATGATAGACTTAATGTTAAAGTCAAGGTCGCAATGGACTTTAACTGGCTTTAATACACTTTAAGTGGCATGGTGGTACCGGCATAAGAATATGCCTTCTTCCCGTGGGTGTCGCGACTAAGGAAAAAGCCTTGATAATATACTACCAGTGATCATACAGATGGAGAGTAAACAATTTATAAATACCAGATCAAAAGAATCAGGCCGATTACGGGAAGCAGCGTCTCTGTTGCGAGGTGTATGAATGTGATCTCAAACCACTTACCAAGCAAACAACTTACTTTAACAACTCAGTAAACCGTTAGTTAAGTATGTATTAATAAACAGTCCGTTAGGTATACATAAAAAGAGTAAAATACCCTTATTTTATTTAAAGGAAATTTAAAGTACAAAATGTAAGGTGTTGTCACAATGTCCCGAAAAGAAAGCAGTAAAAATACACAAAAGAACGCCCGGCCTGCAGTGGATAATGGCGGAATATAAACTAGACTTTCAGAAATTCAATTTAAGCTCGCCAAATCAACTGTTCACGAACTTTATAGTCAGTTAACGTCGGCCGGTGTTTTATTGCGTTGTATGATACTTTTATTGTTCTTTAGTGAAACGTTAATTTTAACACGTGTTTTTCTTTTTTCGCTTTCGGAAATGTGACATAATTACACCCTGGCTCAGAGGCAAAAGCATCGTCACGATACCGCCGTGGTTGCAGGTGCGAATCCCACCCATGTCAGTTTTTTTTTCACACCTTTTCAAATACTGGAGTAGAAATAGGTTTAGACATTTAAGTGGTTTCGATTCACCGCTCCGAAGATATTTTTGGGACAATGTGACAAGTGAAATCAAATCAAATCATTTATTTATCGGCATAAAAATGTACATTCGTTTATCGATAGTGATTTTTAATCTACAACCGTTTCGTAATGAGGTTCCACTAACGCAGAAGAAAGAGACGAAAGAACTCCGTAAATAGCCTCTTTTTTGGTCAATATTTTTTTAACAATGTAATGTACTATGCAAATGTGTATGTGTAAGTAGTGATCCCGCCGTGTTTATGTCCAAGCCAACGTTACAAATCGTGGTTGAAACTAATTGATACGAGACTACCAACTGGGAATTGAAATCGGTCTCTAGACTCGAAGTCCGATCACACAACCACTCGGCTATAGTGACTTTAAATTTTCCCATTTTTTCAGTTTTTTTTTCTTTTCCTGAGCTCTCTTTTATTTTCTAGCTATCCATCAATTACTTTAGACACTTAGAACTGAGCCGCCTATTTACTCGGCTTAAGAACGCGACAATAGAAAAGAAACGACAAAGCTGCGCTAATGATGGCATCTTATATCGCGTCAGTTCTTAGAACCGGAATCACAAAAGTTTAACAATTTAACAAGAAATAGTAAATTAAAAAAAAAATTAAAACATTGATTAATTTTAACTTTTTTAGTATTTTCTTGTTTATGTTTACCACCAATGTTATATTTTATATTTTATCACTTTATTGTGCACCAAACAGAATTAATCATTTCAATTTCGATGGTGGAAGACCGGTTTTGGGACAACACGACATGTTGCGTTGTATGATACTTTTATTGTTCTTTAGTGAAACGTTAATTTTAACACGTGTTTTTCTTTTTTCGCTTTCGGAAATGTGACATAATTACACCCTGGCTCAGAGGCAAAAGCATCGTCACGATACCGCCGTGGTTGCAGGTGCGAATCCCACCCATGTCAGTTTTTTTTTTCACACCTTTTCAAATACTGGAGTAGAAATAGGTTTAGACATTTAAGTGGTTTCGATTCACCGCTCCGAAGATATTTTTGGGACAATGTGACAAGTGAAATCAAATCAAATCATTTATTTATCGGCATAAAAATGTACATTCGTTTATCGATAGTGATTTTTAATCTACAACCGTTTCGTAATGAGGTTCCACTAACGCAGAAGAAAGAGACGAAAGAACTCCGTAAATAGCCTCTTTTTTGGTCAATATTTTTTTAACAATGTAATGTACTATGCAAATGTGTATGTGTAAGTAGTGATCCCGCCGTGTTTATGTCCAAGCCAACGTTACAAATCGTGGTTGAAACTAATTGATACGAGACTACCAACTGGGAATTGAAATCGGTCTCTAGACTCGAAGTCCGATCACACAACCACTCGGCTATAGTGACTTTAAATTTTCCCATTTTTTCAGTTTTTTTTTCTTTTCCTGAGCTCTCTTTTATTTTCTAGCTATCCATCAATTACTTTAGACACTTAGAACTGAGCCGCCTATTTACTCGGCTTAAGAACGCGACAATAGAAAAGAAACGACAAAGCTGCGCTAATGATGGCATCTTATATCGCGTCAGTTCTTAGAACCGGAATCACAAAAGTTTAACAATTTAACAAGAAATAGTAAATAAAAAAAAAAATTAAAACATTGATTAATTTTAACTTTTTTAGTATTTTCTTGTTTATGTTTACCACCAATGTTATACACTTTATTGTGCACCAAACAGAATTAATCATTTCAATTTCGATGGTGGAAGACCGGTTTTGGGACAACACGACATGTTGCGTTGTGGCGACCTCTATGTCTAAACATTGGAAGCTCGCTAGTGGCTGATTCAGGAAAAACACATCGACGTCCTACATCGCGCTATCGAAGTTCGCACGATGACATGAATAGATACGATTACCGATAGCGCACTCTGGTGGAGGAGACGTCCTCCCCAGGTCTCGATCACCCAACCTGGCGGGTAGCTACCCTTTTCCTGCACCACATCATCCGCTACACCGTCTTTATGTCCAAAACTTATGAACGATGTAAATTGTTCATAAGTTTAGTGTAAGTGAGCAATTAACTATATAACTGAACTTGAAATTTCAGTATGTTTTGTCATGAAACGCATGATGAAATTATTCCAAGATAAAGATAAAACAATAGTTAATTAAACGTTTTGCTGTTTATACCTTGGTTGGAAAATTGTGTCGTAAGTGTGAGTCAGTTTGTTTACAGTTTAATTAACAAAACCCATTTGCGAAGTCGTTACATATGTACATACTTGCGTTCCTTTGAGTACACAACCATTCGATACACAGATAGTATTGAGCAAAGCATTCTCTGTGTAATAAATAATTATTATAATTTCTTCACGCCATTCGTAATACAAGGGTAAACACATGTATAGACAATGAAATGAATATGTATCTAGTAAAGAATATGACCCAGCTTCCACTGAAGGACATTTTTGGGACAACGTGACAGATGGTGAGCCTGTGGATGTCTTTATGTCCAAGCCATCGATATAAATCGTACATAAGTTTTTGTAAAATAAATTGGTACGAGCCTGCCACCTGTCGATCGAACTCGGGTCTCTTGACTTGAATTCAGAACACCAGTTGGGTGTCAGTTTAATTCCACTCGACTATTTATACTTCTGTAAAATAATTTCCTTAATAGACTAGTGAGATGTGCGAGTTTTAATTTATTCGAGATTATCTAGTGTCTACCCCAATATTAGAAATATGCATGAGATAAAATGGGTTATTAATCAAATCATACAGCACTTATAAAATTTTTTTTAAAAGTAAATTTTATTTGTCACAATCATTAATTAGCATTAAATACTGAAACCTAAAAAGAATTGAATGAAAATAAAATTTTATGAGAATCGAGAACAGAGACAGAAACAATGCCTTTACAAATACTACAACAGAGATCATTAAGAGTGTTTGTCGAGTGCGCACCCCGACGGTGGCTGGTTGCAGTGCACAAAAGAGCTGCGACTTGGGCCCCAGGGGATAATGACCCTTGCGCCCCGGCACGGAGGGCTGCAATTAAAATTCATGAACACATAATTACGAAGACCGTATTCGTATAAAACTGCTTCAGAACAATGCATTGTTAAAATATTATTTTACAGTGAAAAGATCGCGTCCACTGCATTCACACTGATTATTGCATTTTGTAACTTGTACCTTCATTATGTTGTACTGTTTCTTACAAGTATATAAGTAACACTATGTGTATATAAGTAACAATGGCTTTGTTTGAAATACTTTACCCGGACTACTCTCATTTGCGAAACGATATTATTACTATTACAATATAAGCTGCATAGCTCCATGCGCAAACATAGATATCAGTAGCCTATTATATTTTTAAGGCTTTTAAAACATGCATGGGAAGAAAAGAGGTGGTATATTCGTACGTACTCCGTAACGACACGGTTAAAACAGACATAAGTTCATCCAAATACAGTTCCAATATAATCTGAAGTCACGATAGCCGACCCGAGTTCGATCTCCAGGTGGCAGGCTAGGACCAATGGTTTTTTCAAAAACTTATGTTCGAATCGTATCGTTGACTTGACACTAATATGGCGATGGGCTCACCACCACTAACGTTGTCCCAAAAATATCTTCCGTGGAAGGTGGGTCCAAGCGACTTAATAGTTCAGACTTTTGTCTACCCCTGTATTGGGAATGACGTCAATATATTATATATTATAATACAAACAAATTACTACAAATATAATCGACACAAAGATATAATAACCGATTGCGTAGAAATATTACTTCCATAAGCGTCTACTTATTCTATTTTTAAATTAACCATTTGGAGCGCGCTTGCAAACATTTGTTACGTTAAATGTTACCCAACCTTCTTACAAATATTTGAGAAATGTTGTTCCCAATGCCGCAAGTCGAATCATCCGATCAAATATACGCCGAAGTGGAAACAATAAACAAGCAACGTAAGCATAAATTTCGCGAACGGCCCAACATTCTTCAAGTTAACGTATTCGCTGGAATAAGCGAATTCCTGTTTCTGCGTAAATCAAAATCCGAGTGCTTTCTATAAACAATACGCAGTGCAGTCAGAAAGTTCTAAACAGTTGCAAAATAGTCTTTAATATCTAGATTAAAAAGCCCTTTTATAAATTTTCACCGGTGTAAAAGAATGCGAATGTGAATATGAACAATTTCTCACTGCGATATATATTATTTTCTACTTGGTTTAGGTATTGGTATACACAAAACTGATAGTATGCATTAATTTTGTCCCCTTATGCTCCAAAGTGATCCAATATAATGTAAGTAATGTCGCATTGTATCGGCAGTAACTTTCATTAAATCAGAAAGAGACAATGCTGTATAAACTTCGGGTATTTATTTGTCTGTTTTTCACCCAGATTAAATTTTGAATTCTCTACTTAAACCTAACTATAAGCATTAAATCATCATCATAACGGTGTCAAATATATTTTTTTTATAGCAAAAGGAGGCAAACGAGCAGGTGGCTCACATGATGGTAAGTGATTACCGCCGCCTATGAACACCCGCAATACCGGAGGCATGGAAGATGCGTTGCCTCCCTAAGAGTGCCCCCCTCCCTCATAATTGGGGGAGGGGGGCAACGGTTACCTGCACTCACCTGACGAAACGTAGAAGTTTGTTCGAATTCTACTTCACGCCGGTATTCTGTGAGGTCGTGGTACTTCCCCGATCGAGCCGGCCCATTCATGCAACACAAATGCTGATGCGTGGCTCTACCACTGTTGAAATTATAATTGCAGTTGAAGACAATTGCAGAGCATAGGACTCTCCCGTACGGGACGATTTGCCATAATAATCATGCTTGGCGAGCGGATGAGACATTAGAGTACCTTACCTCCTTGCACCCTAGACGCTGTTGTCCGCAACTGGTCTGCTAAAGTTTAGTCTAGTATTTTTAGAGATGCTTATTCCACCGTCTGTTCATAGCCTATTGCATTTTTTGCTTTAAGTCGCCTGTTTCGACAACGACGGGGAGACATACACAGGAAAACATAAGACCTGTATGCTGGGTTATGGTAACTTGCTGGCTATGGTAAATCCTCCTTAAGGAAGAGGCCTACGCCCTACAGTTAACTTTTACATGTCATTAGGTAGGTATATTAGGTAAGTATCATTGTCATCCATAACTTATTCCACAGCTTTAATAACTTAAAATAAAACAGATAATAAAACAAAACTGTTTAGACTTAAATATTCCATTTAGTATAAAATATAGTGTCAACGCTTTAATTGCGACCGAGTTATTCTAAATTTATTTTATTATTTTCCACCACCTACACAATTTGCAGCGCTCCGTCACACGTGCCTTGGTATTCGCCAACTAGTGCTAACTAGGTATATTAGGTAAGTATCATAGTCATCCATAATTTATTCCATAGTTTTAATAACTAAAAATAAAACAGATTATAAAAAAACTGTTTAGAGTTAAGTATTCCATTTAGTATAAAACATAGTGTCAACGCTTTAATTGCAACTTTGCTGGCGACACCTTGACCACCGGACTGTACGCTCCTCTAGAGGGATGGTTCCATGGATACAGGAGGAAGGTAATTTTGTAACTAATAGTTTCTTTTTTTTAAAAAATAAAATAAATAAATACCTTCACGCGATTCCCAATATAGGAGGAGACAGAGGTCTAGTCTAGACGATTAAGTCCCTTCGATCCATCTTCCACCGAAGATATTTTCGGGACACGTGACAGGTGGTGAGCCCGTCGCCGTCTTTATATCCAAGCCAACGATATAATATCATCGTACATAGGTTTTGAAAAAACCCATTGGTACGAGCTTGCCATCTGGGGATCGAACTCGGTTCTTTTGACTCGAAATTCCGACCATCCAACCACTCGGCTATCGTGACATAATTATTTTTTTTATTTTAATTATTCAGCTAAGAAGATCATCAGTAGATTATTTCAATAGAATAAATATTTATTTATTTATACAAAACATTTTTTTTCCCAATGCCTCGGGTTGACTGGTAGAGAATGCCGATAAGGCATTAAGTTCGCCCATTGTTATCCTTATTTTTAAGGTGATACAATAAAGTTTAAATAAATAAATAAATAAATACATACATAACAGCCTGCTAAAATGTACAGCAGGACATAGGACTCTTCAATAAGAAGGTTCCCTATAATCGCCGCGCTTGACAAGCAGATTGGCGATCGCAGTATCAAACAACTCGCACTGTATTGAGAAATGCGGGAATATAAGATCAGTCTAATGTAATTCAGTAAACATTTCCCAGAAATAAATGCAGTTCATGTTTACATATATGGAAATCTTCAATCAGTGTGTTAATATTTAAATGGGGTCAGTCCAGTAGAGGAGGGCGCGGCGTCCTGCTATTTGTACACGTCACTTTGACACATTAAACCATTTACACGTGGCTAGATGGAACGGTATAGAAGTTTTACTTGAAATAAAAATGAATAGAATGTCTTAGAGAGTAGTCTTATACGTAAATGATGCAATTTCTTTAACGTAGTATTAAACTATTTGGTAATCTTTGGGGACAGGAGTCTGTTCAGCAGTGGACTTTTTATAGGCTGAAAAGGAGAAAGAAGACGAAGAGGTATTAATATTGCCATATGGTTTTAGCTACAGTGTTTTCCAGTCCCTTTTTTCCGTGGGTGTAAGCGACCAAGATACAGCACTTAATAATATAATGACTGATATGTGACGGTATAACAATCTCGAAATATATAGGATCGAAATTGAACAGACCGGCGACCTGGAGCAGCCTTTAAACTGCGAGAATTCTGGTACTATGGCTACTACGAAGTGTTGTATTATGGCATATTCAAATCTTCAACTCTCTCCAAAAATCCTTCTTTACACGAGAGGTCTATGTTTTGTAGACATGTTCACACTCGCTGTTAACTACCTTTACTGTCCTAACCATATTTACTGTTTTACGAGTACCTAAGGATAGCTAGTAGAGAATGCAGTATACCATTAAGCTCGCCTTTTGTAAATTTGTTGGTGCTATAAATATTAAATAAAATAAACAAAAAAGTAAAACATTGAGAGGTCGTTAATGACGTCTGTGTTTATCGTAACAGTTATAAGAAACACTCTATGGAAACTGAGCTGAACCACGAATCTGTGGGAGGTAAGGTAGTGCTCCTCTTCTCTTTCGAACAAGGTAACATATGCCTTGTAATGATTTCTGCTTGCGGATTATCGTAAAGTAATATAAGGATAACATCTTTGCACTAATGAATTTTTTAATGAAAATCTTTACAATTACATAATAACGAAGTAACGCTTTAGTCTGTTAACTATCTACATTGTTACTGGATTGTTCATACCATGCCGAAGGGCTATACTGGTGGGGTCAAAAATAAACAATTAAGTAATAACAATGTTGTGTGGCTTTGTTATCCTCAATAAAATAAAATGTAAAGTGAAAGAGTACAAGTGTGCATCAATAATTTTTTTATACATTATATTTCACTCATCTTCACGCATTATCCTGACACTATAGATATATAGAGATTGAGACAATTAAGTTCTTTCGACCCCCCTTTTTGGGAAGCTTATTTAGCCAACGTGATAGGTGGTGAGCCAATTTTAGAGTATGCTTAAGTAGATAAATATTTACAAATACAATACATGGATGTCTCTACTCGATTATAAACATTCTTATTCATCATAAAATTATTTACCTCTAGCTGTATTCGAACCCGCAACCTCTACGAAGGCTGGGTCACTTCCAACTAGGCTCTAGGTAACAATGATATTAGTTTATGGTTTGGTTTTTCTATTCTAAGTAGCATTGAGGAAACAGTATACATTATCCCATAGGATATTAGGTCTGTGTGTTATACCGAAATGCATTTGTATCACGTAGACAATTTGCACTGCGCTGCTCGCCCCCATACGTGTCTGCGCCTCCGAGCATGCTCAGCCACGCTAAATGCATTACCTGTAACACTCTTGTATTGTTTACGTGTTTGTCCTATCAGATATATGTCTGTTTATGCTAAAACTTATTTAAAAGTATGCCGAGCGAGATGAAATCCCCGTTACATGCTAGTCTTAAAGTTAAAATCTAGGTCGCAATGGACTTTAACTGGCTTTAATACACTTTAATTTTTGGCATGGTGGTATCGGCATAAGAATATGCCACCCTCTTTCTTCCCGTGGGTATTGCGACTAAGGAAAAAGCCATGATAATATACTACCAGCGATCATACAGATGGAGAGTAAACAATTTATAAATACCAGATCAAAAGAAGTAAGCCGATTACGGAAAGCAGCGTCTCAGTTACGAGGTGTATGAATGTGATCTCAAACCACTTACCAAGCAAACAACTTACTTTAACAACTTAGTAAACAATTAGTTAAGTATGTATTAATAAACAGTCCGTTAGGTATACATAAAAAGAGTAAAATACCCTTATTTTATTTAAAGGAAATTTAAAGTACAAAATGTAAGGTGTTGTCACAATGTCCCGAAAAGAAAGCAGTAAAAATACACAAAAGAAAGCCCGGCCTGCAGTGGATAATGGCCGAATATAAACTAGACTTTCAGAAATGCACGAACTTTATAGTCAGTTAACGTCGGTCGGTGTTTTATTGCGCTGTATGATACTTTTATTGTTCTTTAGTGAAACGTTAATTTTAACACGTTTTTTTCTTTTTTCGCTTTCGGAAATGTGACATAATTACACCCTGGCTCGGAGGTAAAAGCATCGTCACGATACCACCGTGGTTGCAGGTGCGAATCCCACCCATGTCAGTGTTTTTTTCACACCTTTTCAAATACTGGAGTGGAAATAGGTTTAGACATTTAAGTGGTCGATTCACCGCTCCGAAGATATTTTTGGGACAATGTGACAATTCAAATCAAATCATTTATTTATCGGCATAAATATGTACATTCGTTTATCGATAGTGATTTTTAATCTACAACCGTTTCGTAATGAGGTTCCACTAACGGAGAAGAAACAGACGGAAGAACTCCGTAAATATCATCTTTTTTGGTCAGTATTTTTTTACAATGTAATGTATTATACAAATGTGTATGTGTAAGTAGTGATCCTGCCGTGTTTATGTCCAAGCCAACGTTACAAATCGTGGTTAAAACTAATTGATACGAGACTACCAACTGGGAATTGAAATCGGGTCTCTAGACTCGAAGTCCGATCACACAACCACTCGGCTATAGTGACTTTAAATTTTCCTCTTTTTTTATTTTTTTTTCTTTTCTTGAGCTCTCATTTATTTTCTAGCTATCCATCAATTACTTTAGACACTTAGAACTGAGCCGCCTATTTACTCGGCTTAAGAACGCGACAATAGAAAAGAAACGACAAAGCTGCGCTAATGATGGCATCTTATATCGTGTCAGTTCTTAGAACCGGAATCACAAAAGTTTAACAATTTAACAAGAAATCGGAAATTAAAACATTGAGTAATTTTAACTTTGTTAGTATTTTCTTGTTTATGTTTACCACCAATGTTATACACTTTATTGTGCACCAAGAAGAATGAATCATTTCAATTAAGGTGGTACATAAGATAAATAAAAAAAGGAAGTCCTTTCGACGCACCTTTCATTGTAGACAGGTTTTGGGACAACACGACATGTGGTCCCGTCTTTATGTCCAAAACTTATGAACGATGTAAATCGTTAATAAGTTTTGAAAAAACCCATTCGAACGAGCTTACTACCGAACCACTCGTCTAGCGTTACTTCTTGAGGTAGAAGTGAATTATATTTACAAAGTATCATGTTCGTTTGCAATCCTGTTATTTCAATCCTGATTTTTTTGTGGGCAAACATGACCTACTGGTAAGTGATTATTAGAGCCCATAGACACCTGACACAGACACGGACACTAGACAGACACTTTGCACCACTGCTGATGAAGTTCTGTCAGACAATGGAAAACGATCACGAGTTCCAGTCGTGAGTAAATCCAGTATCCCTTAGTAGCCTCTAGCAACATCCATGGGAATAAAATGTATGGCATACTTTATACATTAATAGGAACAATATTATATACATTGCTATGATCGAAAAGCAAGTAGTTAAAGCACTTGTGTTGTAGAATCGAAAACAACGAAGGTACCACAAACTCCCTGACCGAGACTATGTAGAAAAAGTAGTTTTCTAGATTAATCCGTCCGGAAAACGAACCCGGAAACTCGGAGCTTGCGATATCTTGAATACCGTTGTCTACGTCTCTACATTGTCTACGTAGACATATTCCTATGCCGTAATCAAATCGTAGTAAGTAAGTGAGCAATTAACTATATAACTGAACTTTCAGTTTGTTTTGTCATGAAACGCATAATAAAATTATTCCAAGACAAAGATAGAACAATAGTTAATGAAACGTTATGCCGTTTATACCTTGGTTGGTAAATTGTGTCGTACGTGTGAGTCAGTTTGTTTACAGTTTAATTAACAAAACCCATTTGCGAAGTCGTTACATATGTACCTACTTGCGTTCCTTTGAGTACACAACCATTCGATACATAGATAGTATTGAGCAAAGCATTCTATGTGTAATAAATAATTATTATAATTTCTTCACGCCATTCGTAATAAAAGGGTAGACACATGTATAGACAATGAAATGAATATGTATCTAGTAAAGACTATGACCCAGCTTCCACTGAAGGAAATTTTTTGGGACAACGTGACAGATGGTGAGCCTGTGGATGTCTTTATGTCCAAGCCATCGATATAAATCGTACATAAGTTTTTGTAAAATAAATTGGTACGAGCCTGCAACCTGTCGATCGAACTCGGGTCTCTTGACTTGAATTCAGAACACCAGTTGGGTGTTAGGAATTCCACTCGACTATTTATACTTCTGTAAAATAATTTCCTTAACAGACGAATGAGATGTGCGAGTTTTAATTTATACGAGATTATCTAGTGTCTACCCCAATATTAGAAATATGCATGAGATAAAATAGCTTTTTAATCAAATCTTACAACACTTATAAAATTTTCTTTTTAAAACTAAAATTTATTTGTCACAATCATTAATTTGCATTAAATACTAAAACCTAAAAAGAATTGAATGAAAATAAAATTTTATGAGAATCGAGAACAGAGACGGAAACAATGCCTTTACAAATACTACAACAGAGATCATTAAGAGTGTTTGTCGAGTGCGCACCACGACGGTGGCTGGTTGCAGTGCACAAAAGAGCTGCGACCTGGGCCCCAGGGGATAATGACCCTTGCGCCCCGGCACGGAGGGCTGCAATTAAAATTCATGAACACATAATTACGAAGACCGTATTCGTATAAAACCGCTTCAGCACAATGCATTGTTAAAATATTATTTTACAGAGAAAAGATCGCGTCCACTGCATTCACACTGATTATTGCATTTTGTAACATGTACCTTCATTATGTTGTACTGTTTATTACAAGTATATAAGTAGCAATATGTGAATGCTGCAGCATTCAGCATTCACATATTGCTACTTCATCCCTTCATACCCGTCTTACTCTCATTTGCGAAACAATATTTCTTCTAATTTCATAAAGATATGCTACATTGTTTATTAGTGTGTGTGAGTGTCTATTCATTTGATTATATTATGCTGTTACTAAATAGAAATACTCATTTATCCACATAAACAACATAAATTATGGCAAATCCTACACTGCACGGTCGCTGGAAAGGTTGCAAGTATGCGTTGTATTCTGCTAAGATTATTATTTTACCCTGTAGTGTGTGCATTATATATTATATATAAATGATTGCTGTATCGACTAGGCGAACAAGAAGTAAAATGTAAGACGAACCGGTCAGTCATTCAGTTCGGTAATATAAAAAAATATGTATACATAGATAGGGGCAACATCTTATGAATTGCTCTAATCCCAAAGTAAGTAGCTAAAGCCGAAGTAGCTAAGTGTTATGAAATCAGTAACTACGAAGGTATCATAAATACCCAGACCCGAGATAATAAAGAAATAGTGTTATCTACATTGACCCGAACGACAATCGAACCCGTGTCCTCAGAGCTGACGACATCATGACCGGTGTGTGCCACTTGTCCACTGACGTTGTCAATATAAGTTGAAATTTTAAGAGTGTTTTATTTTGCATTTCCTTTGGTAGATAGTCCTCCACAGTGACACTAAAGATTTACCGAAAGAGCTAACACCATAAGCTTGCCAACTGACAGGGTAGTCTACTTAACCATTTTTACTGTTTGGTTTTTTCCTTCCTATTGTTTAATTCTGGGGTTTAAGAAATAATCAGGTCTTCATGCATTGTCATATATTATTATTTAATCAGATGAGCTATTACCTAGTTTTCACCTTACTTACATATAAACCCACGCAAAGAAAGGAGTTGGTATATTCTTGGTATACATGGTAACCACACCACCGAACCATCGTTTACCTCCTGTAAAAATAGAACATTTTTATTAAAGCGATAGCAATTGATTGTTCCTAAAGAGTGTCATTTTTTCATGATCAGGGGCGAAGCTTCGACGAATCGTTGAAAATTCTCTGACCCCATTACCCAAAGTGAATCGCGAATGATATTTTTCGTCGGAGTTTCCATACTCATATTTTGCTGTCAACATTCACCCCAGAGATCCCTATCACAAAGACATAAGTACCAATTTGGACTAAACATAATATTCCGCATAAACCACTAGTTATTCACTGTGCATTGGTTTTGATTTATGCTCAATACGCGAAATTAGTTTATTGAAGTGAAAAAAGCAAAGTTATGGAATGTTGGGCCGATTACGAAATTTATCACAAAGATTCTTGTTTCCTATTTGTTGTGTCATCCACAGGCTCACCATCTGTCACGTTGTCCCAAAAAATAACCTTCAGTGGAAGGTTGGTCTAAAGGATTTTGTGGAGACATATTCTATACTAGATACATATTCATTTCATTGTCTTCATGTTCCTGTCACGTTGTCCCGAAAATATTTTCGGTGGAAGGTGGGTCGAAGGGACTTAATTGTCTAGACTAGACCTCTGTCTACCCCTGTATTGGGAATTGAGTGAAGATATATTTATATTTATATATATAATTTATTATCATTTATTAAAAAAATATATGAGCCCATAAAAATCACTGCCAGGTGTAGGCTTCTTCCGTAAGGGCAGGTTTCGCCATAATCTCCATGTTTGTCAAGCGGATTGGCGATCGAAAACACAGCCGACATAGGCGCTGCTGCCCATCATGGGTCTGCTGAATTTGGGTCAGGTATTTTTCAAGATGGTTATCCCGCCATCTGGTAGTAGCCAGTGGCATTCTCTTGTCATCTCTTACGCCACCCACTTTGAACATGCATTTATTTGGCCTGAGCTTTAGATATATTACATGTGCAACAATGCAAATGGCTTTGGCAACCGATATATTGATTCTGGAGAGGCACTCTCGTTTAGGCAAACGCTGTATAGTGCGTTCCTCACAAGATGCAATGACGACCTGTAAATGTTGCGGTGAGTCGATGGGTGCGGAAGGCTATGGAATGCAGTTGCAAATTTTAGAAGTCTATGTTTAGTCGCAGTCTTTTAATAGAAAGAATAAGAATAAGAAAAGTAAAGAATAAGAAGGAGAAGGAATATCCATCTCGAAAAATACTGGAACAAAATTACGCAGATCGGTGACTCAATCGCCAATCCTCTTATCAAGTGTGGCAATTATGGCAAATCCTCCTTTAGGGAGACAAAAAAGCCCTGCAGTGAACTTTTAGAGGTTTCACAGAGTAATGAAATTCTTTCGTGTAAACGTACCACTTTCCAAAGAGAGAAGTTCCTATATTAGAGTTATTCTCTATACTATCACTGACGCTTAGTTAAATTTATTAACACCACATCATGGTAACAGGAATTTTATCATAGTACTTTAATGATTGGACAACTACAGCCGATTTATAACATTATTTTTCCTTTGTTTCATTTTTTTTAAACAAAACACTTGACTGAAGCTAAAGTAACATATGGCGTGGTTCATACCACATAACTACACTTTTTAAATAAATAAGTAAACACATTCTGTCAAGGCTCTTTGCTTGATGCAAATGTATATTTGTCATAAATATACATTTGCACAATTAAAACATATTTTTGTTCGTCATAGATACATTAATATACGAAGTAATATGTTTAGATGGGATAAACTAGTGTGGGATTTCGTTAGATGAAAAGGTTTTTTTATAAATGAAACCGCCGAAATGCAAAAGCCGGTAATGCAATCGACAATCCTTATATGAAAAAAAATCAATGTGAAAAATAATCCTAATTTTGATTGTGGCGTGGGTAGGGAGGCAGGAAGGTAGGTGGGTGGGTGGTGGGGGGACTTATTGAAATGCATTGAATGTCATTAAAAAATATCTTCACACTATTATCATTACAGGGTAGACAGAGGTCTAGACAATTAAGTCCTTTCGAGCCAACATTCACTAAAGACATTTTTTCGGGACAACGCGACAGGTGGTGAGCCTTTCGTCGTCTTTAAATAAATAAATAAATATCTTCACGCAATTCCCAATACAGGGGCAGACAGAGGTCTAGTCTAGACAATTAAGTCCCTTTGACCCACCTTCCGCCGAATATATTTTCGCCCTCTTTAAGTCCATGTAAATCGTACAGTTTTAAGTAGTAAGTTTTCGAAAAAAATTATTGGTTCGAGTTCAACTCTTGACTTGAATTCCTATTACCCCACCACACGGCAATAGTAACTTTTCGTGGGATGAGAACCATCTCGAAAAATATCACAAATATTTGCTTATTTGTTTGCAAAACATTACGGTTATAGTAAATTCTTCAGCCAATGTCCTGCAGTGAACTGCAGGCAATATAAGACTGTACTGTAGGCAAATTGAAGACGTACGTATTTGATTCTTTATACTCCTGTATTACGGTAATTTTTAGTTATGAAACTAACCAGCAAACATCTATACACACTCATTGTGTGGAACATTGCACGTGTCTCATTCTATAACAACCTTTAAATTCTCTCATAGTGGTCAAGCCGGTTGCTTAGTCCTCGAATCTCATTTTTATCTCCTTCTTTACTCCTTGCATTTGTCAGTTGTTTTAAAAACTGAAAACGCTAAAGCTAGAGTTGCTAAAGTTAGAGAGCTGTTCAGTGATATCATAATTCTTTTTTATTTATTCATTATTTTTATTAGGATTGTATTGCACTTTTTTATCGCTATTACTTTTATTACGTAATTTTATTGATTTTAGCATAACTCATAGTTCAGCATAACTTATATGCTTATTTAAAGCATATAAGTTATGCTGAACTTTATATTTAATTTAATAATAAATTGCACTAGACAAAAGGCGCTATTTTAAACCTAACACTTTTTTATAACGATGTGAGCGATATAATAAACGAAAACGTTATAGTTTATGCACACATAAGCAAAAAATTTCACATTTGTCACCTTGACATCATTGTCTACACCTTTGAATCTTCACGCCATTCTCAATACAGGGGTAAACAGAGACTGTATGTATACGATGGGGACAGAAAGTTCTCGATTGACAACCTCGTTTAGCCAAACACAGTGTGGGACAACCCCATGTATCCATCGACTTCCCGCAACATTTTGCAAGTCGTCACTCTATTACATCCTTTTGATTTTTAACTAATATCCGTATCTTTTTTACAGTTAATATTTATGAGTAAGGCCCCTGACTTCTTAGAGTTATTTTGATTTTTTAAAGAATACTTTTGTATTCTGCAAAATAACAATAACATTGATGAAGTAAAAACTACGTCAAATCATCGAATAAATTGGATTCTAATAATATCACAATATTACGGTAACGTACGTTATGTTTGGGATTACATACGTATGGGTTCTGTCTGACCCACGTCGGTACGGAAAATGATACTTTAATTTCGCTCCTTGTGTGCATCCATGTTGATAATTTTGTTTGTTCATACAACAAATCGCAATTTATTGCTAGAATGCTTTTGGTTTTTTATTAATATAGATATACATATTATATCCTACTAATATCATAAATACGAAAGTTTGTGAGATGGATGGATGTTCGTTACTCTTTCATGCAAAAACTACTAAACAGACTTCGACGAGAGTTTACAGAAATACTGCTTATGCATTAGAATAAAATATAGGCTACATTTTTATCATTAATTCATGCAAGCGAAGCCGCGGTTGGAAGCAAGTATACATATTAGTCTTTAGCCGTTTTCGTATACCACCTACCGGTACAATAACATCAGTGGGTGAGTGGGATGAGTTGGCGGTCGCGCCCCGCCTCGTCCTTCACCGATTTGTTTAGACGTGAGTTCAGCACTTTTTAATTATCTGATCTAAATATTCATTGAGTTAGAGGCTTGTAGCAGAATACCTAAGTAAGTAGTATTATTAATATGTTTTACCTAAGTAAGTAGTATAATTAATAATTAATGACAAAAGCCTCCTGGAATGAGGTGATCGCTCCCAAGCTAATTCTAGAAAAAATCATATAATGTTTTTGTTCAATCTTAAAAAAACGATTGACCAAAAGAAGAGAGTACACTAGTATCATTCACCTGTTTATTCACCGTTAGAGGAACCTCATTACGAAATGATTTGTTTATGTGTGTATTTGATTTAAGTCTTGGCGGGCCAGCTGAGCCGGAAGCTGAGCGTTGCGAAATTTTAATGGGGCTTAATAAAAGTTTGGTCAAGATCCGGAAAAAAGTAATAGGCCGTAAAGGAAGACAGGCATACATGAATGCACATTATAGACTAGAAGTATAAATAATAATTATAAATATTTTCACGCAATTCCCAATACAGGGGTAGACAGAGGTCAAGTTTAGACAATTAAGTCACTTCGACCCACCTTCCACCGAAGATATTTTTGGGACAACGTGACAGGTGGTGAGCCCGTCACCGCCTTTATGTCCAAGCCAACGATATAATTCGTACATAAGTTTTTTTTTTTTTTTTTAAAAACGCATTGGTACGAGCCTGCCACCTGAGGATCGAACTCGGGTCTCTCGACTCGAAATTCGTTAGAAATAATAATTCGTGTGGCATTATAAAATATCTTCACGCCATTCTCAATACAGGGACTGTCAACTTGTCACGTTGTCGTCTCTATGTCCAAGCCTATAATATATGTGAAAACCCATTCGTACGAACCTATCATCAGGGGATAGAATTCAACTTCCTTGACTCAAATTCCGATAACCCAACCACTCGGCTAACGGGACGTAAGTAGTTACAGCACTTGTGTAATGCAATCTAAAATAACGAATGTATCACAAATATCCAGACCCGATACAATGTAGAGGAATTGGTTTTCTATATTGCTACCTGTTCGGGAATCGGACCTGGGACCACAGATCTGGCGGCATCCTAACAACCGTTGCCACTATATGCCACGAAAGTCGGTAAAACAATGTATTAGTTAAATTCCATTTTGGTTTGAATTGGAATGTGTGGCCATTACAAATGGAAATCCATGTAAGTTCAAAAAAATTAAGTTAGATTGTTTAAACAGAACGATTGTCACGTAAATTAGCAATTAGCGATTTTAGTTAACATTGTTAACAAAATAAAGAATAGTTATATCAATTGTCTATGATTATGTGACATCAAATGATAAATAAGTAAATGAAAAAGTTTCTTGTTGTTTCTTGTGTTAAGTAATTCAAAAGTCTTATTTTCTTTAACAAAGTCAAGAAACTTTCTACATATAAACTTTTTATTTCTGAAATGAAACTGTTTTTAAAGTAAAGATCAGGTTACAGGAACAAAGAGAATCCAAAGGAATTTAATATAATAAGGTCATACATTAATGTTTCATATTTTTGTTTAAAGAAATAACTGCAAATGGTGCAATGCAACATTGGTTCGTTTTGGATATTATACGTTCTATATTGAATAATATGTGTCTGGAGTGGTTCACGACAATAGTTTAAATGGGGGCCCGAAACTGCAATGTTATGTTTCGAAATCCGCACCCTAAACCATTAGGCTTTTGACGCTTTTAATCAAGCTAATGAGAGGTGCGAGTTGAGATTAAGGAAGGAAATGGACGCTTCTTAATCCAGAATTGGCTCCAGATGCAGGAGGACTCATGTACTAGAAATTAAAATACGTTTTTGTACTTCTAATTTTAGTTTATGTCATTATGTTTGAAATGTAACTGTAAATTTGATATTGTTATGTATGTACCTAAAATGGATAAGGAGACTAAATCATTGAAGGGATAGGGAAGAAGAGAAAAGAGGAAAAGGACTCGGAATGAAATTCAAGATATTTTCGCTTCTCGTAGTTTTTCTCTGAGCTGTCAAGATACAGACAGTAAAATAAGTTATAAGTTTTCATTATCTTATTTAATAAGTAGTAGTAAAAGATTAAGTTTTTAGTATTATTAAATCAAAATTTTCATTTTCCAACACTGGAATGGTCTGATGTGTAGATAATTTTTGTATTAAAATTTAGCACATTTCATCGAAGCTTATTTTGGAACAACGTGACTGGTGATGACGCTGCCATCGTAACCATCTGTTTTTTTATCCGATATTTTTTTTAAAAAACAAACTTTGTTTTATAAATAATCTGATCCTGATCCTGTTTCCGAGAGTACTAACTAAAGTTAGTACTCTCGGAAACAGGATCAGGATTTAAAAGTTCTTCTCTTATCGATATATTAAAGAACATTTCTCTTCAAGATATAACAGTATTTTCTAGTAAACAAAAGAATCTGTAAATGTTTTTCAACATGTGAACCGCAGCCACACTCGCAGGTTGAGCTGCATCCTCAGCATTACGCCTGAGAGTGCTCGGGGGTGCCCGTTGAGATAACGATGCGACGATGGAAAGGTTAGAATTATTTTCATGGGAGATTCTTCGCCTCTAATAGGCAAGGGCAAGTACGGCGTACTATTCATACGGCGTAACATAATTATTCTGAACTGTTAATGAGTCTGAATTATTGTTATTTTGACTGCTATGTGTAGTTGGCAGCTAAGGAGAAAAAAAAACAATACTCTAATTCAATATTCAAGCAGTATATACCCGTCAACCTACACCATTACTTGCAGTAGAATATAGTGGGTAAATGTAAAGAATCTACCTTAATTGCATACAAATAAACGATATTATTACTATTACTATTGAAGCAGCATAGTTCCATGCGCAAACATAGAGATCAGAGCGGCGTCATTACGGCCTGTGAAATTCCACGGCAGGACATTGGTCTCTCACTCACCGGGCTATAATATAAGCTATAATATAATACAAGCACGCTTGGCAGGCACATTAGAGATCGCAGTATCAGACACCTTAGACGCTCCTGCCCTCACTGTTTTGCTGAATTTTTCACTGGTATTTTTGAAAATGGTTATCCCGCCATCTGTCAGAAGCCTATTATATTTTTAAAGCTTTTAAAACACACATGGGAAGAAAGGAGGTGGTATATTCGTACGCCGTAACGACACGGTTAAAACAGACATAAGTTCATCCAAATAAAGTTACAATATAATCCGAAGGAAAGTCACGATAGCCGACCCGAGTTCGATTTCCAGGTGGCAGGCTAGGACCAATGGTTTTTTCAAAAACTTATGTTCGAATCGTATCGTTGACTTGACACTAATATGGCGATGGGCTCACCACCACTAACGTTGTCCCAAAAATATCTTCCGTGGAAGGTGGGTCCAAGTGACTTAATAGTTCAGACTTTTGTCTACCCCTGTATTGGGAATGACGTCAATATATTATATATTATAATACAAACAAATTACTACAAATATAATCGACACAAAGATATAATAACCGATTGCGTAGAAATATAACTTCCATAAGCGTCTACTTATTCTATTTTTAAATTAACCATTTGGAGCGCGCTTGCAAACATTTGTTACGTTAAATGTTACCCAACCTTCTTACAAATATTTGAAAAATGTTGTTCCTAATGCCGTAAGTGGAATCATCAGATCAAATATACGCCGAAGTGGAAACAATAAACAATCAACGTAAGCAAAAATTTCGCGAACGGCCCACCATTCTTCAAGTTAACGTATTCGCTGGAATAAGCGAATTCCTGTTTCTGCGTAAATCAAAATCCGAGTGCTTTCTATAAACAATACGTAGTGCAGTCAGGAAGTTCGAAACTGTTGCAAAATAGTCTTTAATATCTAGACTAAAAGCCTTTTTATAAATTTTCACCGGTGAAAAGAATTCGAATGTGAACATAAACAATTTCTCACAGCGATGATTATTATTTTCTATTTGGTGGACGTATTGGTATACACAAAATTGATAATATGCATTAATTTTGTCTCTATCTGCTCCAAAGTGATCTAATAGAATGTATTTACCGTCGCATGGTATCGGCAGTATCTTTCATTAAATCAGAAAGAGACGATGATAAATACCAGAAGTTTATACACTTCGGGTATTTATTTTTCTGTTTTCCACACAGATAAAATTTTTAATTATCTAGATAAACCTAACTGTAAGCAGTAAATCATCATTATAACGGCGTATAAGACAACTGCAGAGCATAGGCCTCTCCCGTACGGGAGAGTTTGCCACAATCGCAATGCTTGGCAAGTGGATTAGAGATTAGAGTACCAGCCACCTTGCACCCTAGACGCTGTTGTCCGCAATTGCTAAAGTTTAGTCTGGAATTTTTTAAGATGCTTATTTCACAGTGTGTTCATAGCCTATTGTATTTTATAGCTTTACCTTTAGTCACTTCTTTCGATGCCCACCAAAAGAGCATTAGACAAACAGCAGAAGCAGTAAATGTTGATAAATAAATCTAAATAAATATTTCCGTCCACAAAAGGTCTCATTTATTACCCTTATTTCAAATCCTTACGTAGTGAGCCTCTTATGCTAGAATTTCAGAAGACTCAGTCACCCCGGACAGACGTTTGTTTTGGTATTTTGACCAGTATAGGTGTCCACTGGTATTTATTGTTTTAATGCTTTCCAAGCGTGGTGGTTATAGTCAATCCCCCATAAGGAAGAGGCCTACGTCCTACAGTAGACTTTTAAATGTCATTGGTTAAGTAGAAAATTATAACGATGGAAGTAATAATACGAAAATTTCCTCCACAGTGTCGAACGGTGTAAGAATATTGCCACGCCCTTTCTTCCCGTGGGTGTTGTAAGAGGCGACTAAGGAAAACAGCCTTGAATGAGATAGAACCGATAGATGGCGGGATAACCATCTCTAAAAATATCAGACCAAACTAACAGACAAGATGTGCAGCAACGTCGGAGGTGTGAGTGGTCTGCTACTGCGATCGCCAATCCGCCTGCCAAGCGTGACGATTATGGCGAATCCTCCCTGTGGGAGAGGCCTATGTCCTTCAGTGGACTTTAACAGGCCGTTATGTATGTATGTATATCCACCATAATTTATTCCTTAGCTTTAATAACTACAAACTATTTAGAATGTATGAATACGGAAGGTTTACTTAAATATCTAATTTCTAATGAAAATTATGTGTAGTGACATACTTTTAGAAGTGTATAGTGTATCTTTATAACAATTTAATAGATCAGTAGTTAAAAAATAGGGTAACAGAATCGTTATGTTTTGAAATATTTGGGGGCGGCCTATGTTCAGCAGTGGACTTTTGGTCGGATGGTGATAAGTTTATAATGTACAAGTATGTAGTACTTATATCACAGGTACATAATGCAGACAATAAAGTCCTTTCACCGAAGACATTTTTGGGATAACGTGACAAGCCGATAGACACGAGTTTGACCCCCAGGTGTTAGTCTCGTGCCAATTAATTTTTTTTTTTATCAAAACTTATGTACGATTTATATCGTTGGCTTGGACATAAAGACGGCTTAGAACTTAGTGCCCAAGCCAACGTTACAAGTCGCACATAAGCAGTTTCACCAATAACTAATTAGCTTTGTTGTATAGTTAATACAAGTTGTGTCATTGCATTGGAAGGGACGAGCTTCTGATTACAGGACTTCCTATTTCAATAACTAGGGCTCATAAATAACTTGATCATTCGTAATTTGTGTCAAAGAAAAAATAAATAAGAAAAAAGATTTGAAAAATTCTTGTTGGTATGAGCCCCCGATCGAACACGTGTCATCTGAATCGAATTCCGATTCGTTTCCGAGAGTCACGATTTGATTGCAGATCCGTTCGGCCATTTTGTCTATTTGTGGTGAGAAGTTTATATTGGAGGTAAGCTATAGTATATTTCCCAACGCGAGACATTTCACTTATTTTTTAAGCAACATACATATACAAGAAATATACAACACGATGCTCGATTTAAATAAAAAAATCGGCATATTAATCATTGTAGATGCCATTCTGTTATAAAATCTTGAACACCAGTGACAGGTTATACTTTTTTTTTAATTTATTTATCTTGCAATAGACTATAAGCAGATGAGATGTAGTTTGCTAATATTATAATTAAATGACATGAATATACCCCAAAAAGATAATTATATAATAATGAGATAACTATTCCCCTTAAACCCTTTAACTAATGAGATAATTATATTATATGCAGTATTTGAACAAATTGCTCTAATAAGAGAGATCAAGAGTAGACGTAGACGTGCGTGTACTAAGAAAAATACGAATTTTGTAAGAAGCGAAAGAGTTGTGCAAACAACGTGACACTTGGTGATCTGTTCTTTCTATCTACCACTTCAAAGCCTTGGGATGAAGACAAATTAATAACAAAAATCATTAGTATTTCACAATTACGACAGCCGAGTGATCTGGTGGTCGGAATTCGAGTCAAGAGACCCTTGTTCGATCCCTAGGTGGCAGGCACCAATGGGTTTTTTCAAAAACTTATGTATGAATTACATCGTTGGCTTGGACATTAAGATGGGGACGGGCTCACCACCTGTCACCTTGTCCCCAAAATATTTCGGTTGAAGGTGGGTCGAAAAGACGTGTCTAGACCTCTGTGTAACCCTGTATTGGAAATGGCGTGAAGAAACTTTTTTGTATATCACCAGATTCTACGAATACATTGAACGTCTCTCGTACAGTAGTACCGGAGTAATAAGTGAAACAAAACCTACAACTTTGACAGTGGTAAAGCCACGCATCAGCTTTTGTGGTTGCAGAATGGGCCGGCTCGACCGGGGAAGTACCACGACCTCACAGAATACCGGCGTAAAGTAGACGTCTAACAAACTTCTGCGTTTCATCTGGTGAGTGCAGGTAACCGGAGGCCCACACACCCCTCTCCCCCAAATTGCGAGAGGTCAATCTAAAAATACAAAAAAAAAAAATACATAAACGTACTCTTATATCATAGTAACAGCCTTGTTGCCATTTTGAAAGTTTAAAATTGAGTCGCGAGGGACCGCTTGCGTCATTATAAATTTTTAGTCGCATTTATTTTTTTATGGCTTTTAGTGAAAAATGTAAGAAATTCGTTATTATATTAACGTTCGACTTCACTGCTGAACTGCCTCATCGAGAAAGCGACGCTAAGAAACAAATCAATTCAGCACAGTATTGTAATACGATTGACTATAGGATTTTCTGAGGTAGGATGATATAATAATAAATATATACATACATAGATAGGGAAAAATCACATGTATTGTTCTGATCCCAAAGCTAAAGCATTTGTGTTATAAAATAACGAAGGTACCATAAACACCCAGACCTGAGACAATGTGAAAAAGTGGTTTTCTTTGTTGCCCCGTCCGGGAATCGAACCCGAAACCTCAGTGCTGGCGACACCTTGACCACCGGACTGTACGCTCGTCTAGAGGGATGGTGCCATGGATACTGGAGGAAGGTTATTTTGTATCTAATAGTTTCTATTTTTTATTTTAATTATTCCGCTAAGAAGATCATCAGTAGATCATTAGAGTAAATATTTATTTATTTATACATACATACATATTTATACATATTTAGAACTTATTTGTCACAATCATTAATTAACTTTAAATATTAAAACCTTAAAAAAATTGAATGAAAATTAAACTTTATGAGAATCGAGAACAGAGACAGAAACAATGCCTTTACAAATTCTGCAACAGAGATCATTAAGAGTGTTTGTCGAGTGCGCACCATGACGGTGGCTGGTTGCAGTGCACAAAAGAGCTGCGACCTGGGCCCCAGGGGATAATGACCCTTGCGCCCCGGCACGGAGGGCTGCAATTAAAATTCATGAACACATAATTACGAAGACCGTATTCGTATAAAACCGCTTCAGAACAATGCATTGTTAAAATATTATTTTACAGTGAAAAGATCGCGTCCACTGCATTCACACTGATTATTGCATTTTGTAACATGTACCTTCAGTATGTTGTACTGTTTATTACAAGTATATAAGTAGCAATATGTGAATGCTGAATGCTGGTAAAGGCTTTGTCTGAAATAATTTACCCGGACTACTCTCATTTGCGAAACAATAAACGAATTACTATTACAATTTAAGCTGCTTAGTTCCATGCGCAAACATAGATATCAGTAGCCTATTATATTTTTAAGGCTTTTAAAACACACATGGGAAGAAAAGAGGTGGTATATTCGTACGCCGCAACGACACGATTAAAACAGACATAAGTTCATCCAAATACAGTTCCAATATAATCTGAAGGAAAGTCACGATAGCCGACCCGAGTTCGATCCCCAGGTGGCAGGCTCGAACCAATGGCTTTTTTCAAAAACTTATGTACGAATCATTTCGTTGGCTTGACATTAAGATGGCGATGGGCTCACCACCAGTAACGTTGTCCAAAAAATGTCTTCCGTTGAAGGTGGGTCCAAGCGACTTAATAGTTTAGACTTCTGTCTACCCCTGTACTTCTGTTTTTATATTCATATAAGTCATTATTTTGTTTTTCACCCAGATTAAACAATGAATTCTCTACTTAAACCTCACTGTAAGCATTAAATCATTATCATAACGGCGTCTAAGATAATTGCAGGGCATAGGACTCTCCCGTACGGGAGGATTTGCCACAATCGTCATACTTGGCGAGCGGATTACAGATTAGTGTACCTTACCTCCTTGCACCCTAGACGCTGTTGTCCGCAACTGGTCTGCTAAAGTTTAGTGTGGAATTTTTTAAGATGCTTATTTCACCGTCTGTTCATAGCCTATTGTATTTTAAAGCTTTTCCCTTAGTCACTTCTTTCGACGCCCACGAAAAGAGGATTAGTGAAACAGCAGAAGCAGTAATGTAAATAAATAAATCTTTATAAATATTTACATCCACAAAAGGTCTCACTAATTACCCAATATAGTAGTTTTAAATTTCAAATCTTTACGTAGCGCGCCTCTTATGCTAGAAATTCAGAAGACTTCAGTCACCCCGGACAGACTTTTGTTTTGGTATTTTGACTACTGTAGGTAGCCGCTGGTATTTATTGATTTAATGCTTTCCAAGCGTCGTGGTCATGGTAAATCCCCCATAAGGAAGAGGCCTACGTCCTACAGTAGACTTTTGTATGTTATTAGGTAAGGATAAGGTTAGCACGTTAGAAGTAATGATACGAAAATGTCCTCCATAATTTATTCCTTCGCTTTAATAATTTAAAATAAAACCGATTATAAAAAAACTATTTAGAGTTAAATTCTCTATTTAGTATAAAGCATAGTGTCAAAGCTTTAATTGCGATTGAATTGTATTTAAAAGTATGCCGAGCGAGATGAAATCCCCGTTACATGCTAGTCTTAAAGTTACAATCTAGGTAAACTATACTTTCAGAAATGCAATTTAATCTCGCCAAATCAACTGTTCACGAACTTCATAGTCAGTTAACGTCAGCCGGTGTTTTATTGCACTGTATGATACATTTAATGTTCTTTAGTGAAACGTTAATTTAAATATGTTTTTTCTTTTTCGCTTTCGGAAATGTGACTTATTACATCCTGGCTCTGCGGCAAAAGCATCGTCAGGATACGGCCGTGGTAGCAGGTGCGAATCCCACCCATGTCAATGTTTTTTGTCACACCTTTTCCAATTCTGGGGTAGACTAAGTGTTGACAGTTAAGTGGTTTCGATACACTATTCTGAAGATATATTTTTGGGACAATGTGAAAAGTAGTGATCCTGCCGTGTTCATATCCAAGCCAACGTTAAAAATCGTGGTTAAAACAAATTGGTACGAGACTACCATTTGGGAATTGATATTGATGTCGGACCGTCGATGACTTTGCGGTCGCTCATCGTAGAGTCTACAGTAGAATTAAAGTATACAGGAGATCATCCAGAGTATACAGTAGAATTAAAGTATACAGGAGATCATCCAGAGTATACAGTAGAATTAGCGCACACATCTTTGGGTGGGAGGGAACTTCGGACCAGGTAATATATACCTTTTTTATATTCGCGTGCGGAACCGTGCGATGTGATTATTCAATAACAAGTTTACTATGAGTTTCCGCAAAGTAACGCCTGAGTCAATTAACTATTTCCGATCCAACCACTCGGCTATCGTGACTTTCACTTCATCCCACTTTTTTACAGTTTTTTTCCTTTTCTTGAGTTCACATTTATTTTCTAGCTATCCATCAATTACTTTAGACACTTAGAACTGAGCTGCCTATTTACTCAGCTTAAGAACGCGACAATAGAAAAGAAACGACAAAGCTGCGCTAATGATGGCATCTTATATCGTGTCAGTTCTTAGAACCGGAAACACAAAAGATTAACAATTTAACAAAAATCGCAAATTGAAATATTGATTAATTTTAACTTTGTTAGTATTTCCTTGTTATTGTTTACCATTAATTTTATATACTTTATTGTGCACCAAGCAGAATAAAATGTATAAGAGTAATTTCATTCTTTTCAATTTAGATGGTAGATAGGATAAATACTGGGGTAGACTAGTAAAGTAAGTAGTCGTAGTTTCGACCCACCTTTCATCGACGACATTTCTTTTGGGATAACGTGACAGGTGCCGAGCCTGGCACCGTCTTTATGTCCAAGCCAACGATACAAATCGTTTGTAAGTTTTCAAATATCTCTCTGGTTCGAGCCTACCACCCGGGTATCTTGGCTGGAATATATATCACCCATCACTCGGCTACAGTGACTTTAAGAGGACAAAGGCTATAAAAGTTATCCTACTATTGCTATCCTGCTTTTTATGGGATTAGCGTAAAAAAACGAGCTAACTCTTCATCTTCTGGTAAGTGAGTCTCTTGAAATTTTGTCAGATATGCTCGTGGTCACTTCCCCGTAATGAGTAAGTCCAGTTGCATATTAAGAGCTCGTCCCTTAGTCGTCTTGCGACGTCCATGGGCATGAAATTTCAGTTAGCTTTGTCATGAAACGCACAATGAAATTATTCCAAGACAATCATAGAACAATAGCAGTTGAAACGTTTTACCGTTTATACCGTAGTAGGTAGATTATGTCGCACGTGTGAGTCAGTTCGTTTACAGTTTAATTAAAAAAAAAAACATTTGCGAAGACGTTACATATGTACCTACTTGCGTTCCTTTGAGTACACAACCATTCGATATACACATAGTATTGAGTAAAGCATAGTCTGTATAGTAAATAATAATTATAATATCTTCACGCCATTCCTAATACAAGTGTAGATACATGTCTAGACAATGAAATGAATATGTATAGAATAGAATAAGTCTACATAAAATCCTTTTGACCCACCTTCCACTGAAGAAAATTTTTTGGGTCAACGTGACAGATGGTGAGCCTGTGGATGACTATGTCTTAGCCATCGATATAAATCGTACATAAGTTTTTGTAAAACACATTGGTACGAGCCTGCCACCTGGCCATCGAACTCGGGTTTCTTGACTCGAATTCAGAACACCAGTTGGGTGTTAGGAATCCCACTAGACTATCACGACTTCTGTAAAATAATTTCGAGTGTTAATTTATTCGAGATTATCTAGTGTCTACCCCAATATTAGAGATGTTCATAACATAAAATAGCTTTTTAATTAAATTATACAACACTTCTAAAATGTTCCTTTCTTTCTTTTTAAAAATAAAACTTATTTGTCACAATCATTAATTAACTTTAAATATTAAAACCTTAAAAAGAATTGAATGAAAATAAAATTTTATGAGAATCGAGAACAGAGACAGAAACAATGCCTTTACAAATACTACAGCAGAGATCATTAAGAGTGTTTGTCGAGTGCGCACCACGACGGTGGCTGGTTGCAGTGCACAAAAGAGCTGCGACCTGGGCCCCAGGGGATAATGACCCTTGCGCCCCGGAGCGGAGGGCTGCAATTAAAATTCATGAACACATAATTACGAAGACCGTATTCGTATAAAACCGCTTCAGCACAATGCATTGTTAAAATATTATTTTACAGAGAAAAGATCGCGTCCACTGCATTCACACTGATTATTGCATTTTGTAGCTTGTACCTTCATTATGTTGTACTGTTTATTACAAGTATATAAGTAGCAATATATGAATGCAGAAATGCTTTGTCTGAAATATTTTACCCGTATTACTCTCATTTGCGAAACAATATTTCTTCTAATTTCATAAAGATATGCTACATTGTTTATTAGTGTGTGTGAGTGTCTATTCATTTGATTATATTATGCTGTTACTAAATAGAAATACTCATTTATCCACATAAACAACATAAATTATGGCAAATACTACACTGCACGGTCGCTGGAAAGGTTGCAAGTATGCGTTGTATTCTGCTAAGATTATTATTTTACCCTGTAGTGTGTGCATTACATATTATATATAAATGATTGCTGTATCGACTAGGCGAACAAGAAGTAAAATGTAAGACGAACCGGTCAGTCATTCAGTTCGGTAACATAAAAAAATATGTATACATAGATAGGGGCAACATCTTATGAATTGCTCTGATCCCAAAGTAAGTAGCTAAAGCCGAAGTAGCTAAGTGTTATGGAATCAGTAACCACGAAGGTACCATAAATACCCAGACCCGAGATAATAAAGAAATAGTGTTATCTACATTGACCCGAACGACAATCGAACCCGTGTCCTCAGAGCTGACGACATCATGACCGGTTTGTGTGCCACTTGTCCACTGACATTGTCAATATAAGTTGAAATTATAAGAGTGTTTTATTTTGCATTTCCTTTGGTAGATAGTCCTCCACAGTGACACTAGAGACTTACCGAAGAGCTAACACCATAAGCTTGCCAACTGACAGGGTAGTCTACTTAACCATTTTTACTGTTTGGTTTTTTCCTTCCTATTGTTAAATTCTGGGGTATAAGAAAAAATCAGGTCTTCATGCATTGTTATATATTATTATTTATTCAGGTGAGCTATTACCTAGTTTTCACCTTACTTACATATAAACCTACGCAAAGAAAGGAGTTGGTATATTCTTGGTATACATGGTAACCACACCACCGAACCATTGTTTTTGACCTCCTATAAAAATACATAAACATAAAATTTTTATTAAATCATTAGCAATTGATTGTTCCTAAAGAGTGTCATTTTTTCATGATCAGGGGCGAAGCTTCGACGAATCGTTGAAAATTCTCTGACCCCATTACCCAAAGTGAATCGCGAATGGTATTTTTCTTCGGAGTTTCCATACTCATATTTTGCTGTCAACATTCACCCCAGAGATCCCTATCACAAAGACATAAGTACCAATTTGGACTAAACATAATATTCCGCATAAACCACTAGTTATTCACTGTGCATTGGTTTTGATTTATGCTCAATACGCGAAATTTGTTTATTGAAGTGAAAAAAGCAAAGTTATGGAATGTTGGGCCGATTACGAAATTTATCACAAAGATTCTTGTTTCCTATTTGTTGTGTCATCCACAGGCTCACCATCTGTCACGTTGTCCCAAAAAATTACCTTCAGTGGAAGGTGGGTCTAAAGGATTTTGTGGAGACATATTCTATACTAGATACATATTCATTTTATTGTCTTCATGTTCCTGTCACGTTGTCCCGCAAATATTATCGGTGGAACGTGGGTCGAAGGGACTTAATTGTCTAGACTAGACCTCTGTCTACCCCTGTATTGGGAATTGAGTGAAGATATATTTATATTTATACTTATAATTTATTATCATTTATTAAAAAAAATATATGGGCCCATAAAAATCACTGCCAGGTGTAGGCTTCTTCTGTAAGGGCAGGTTTCGCCATAATCTCCATGTTTGTCAAGCGGATTGGCGATCGAAAACACACCCGACATAGGCGCTGCTGCCCATCATGGGTTTGCTGAATTTGGGTCAGGTATTTTTCAAGATGGTTATCCCGCCATCTGGTAGTAGCCAGTGGCATTCTCTCGTCATCTCTTACGCCACCCACTTTGAACATGCATTTATTTGGCCTGAGCTTTAGATATATTACATGTAGAAATCGTAATAGGCCACTAAGGAAAAACAATGCAAATGGCTTTGGCAACCGATATATTGATTCTGGAGAGGCACTCTCGTTTAGGCAAACGCTGTATAGTGCGTTCCTCACAAGATACAATGACGACCTGTAAATGTTGCGGTGAGTCGATGGGTGCGGAAGGCTATGGAATGCAGTTGCAAATTTTAGAAGTCTATGTTTAGTCGCAGTCTTTTAATAGTCTGTAAAGAATAAGAAGGAGAAGGAATATCCATCTCGAAAAATACTGGAACAAAATTACGCAGATCGGTGACTCAATCGCCAATCCTCTTATCAAGTGTGGCAATTATGGCAAATCCTCCTTTAGGGAGACAAAAAAGCCCTGCAGTGAACTTTTAGAGGTTTCACAGAGTAATGAAATTCTTTCGTGTAAACGTACCACTTTCCAAAGAGAGAAGTTCCTATATTAGAGTTATTCTCTATACTATCACTGAAGCTTAGTTAAATTTATTAACACCACATCATGGTAACAGGAATTTTATCATAGTACATTAATGATTGGACAACTACAGCCGATTTATAACATTATTTTTCCTTTGTTTCATTTTTTTTAACAAAACACTTGACTGAAGTAACATATGGCGTGGTTCATACCACTTAACTACACTTTTTAAATAAATAAGTAAACACATTCTGTTAAGGCTCTTTGCTTGATGCAAATGTATATTTGTCATAAATATACATTTGCACAATTAAAACATATTTTTGTTCGTCATAGATACATTAATATACGAAGTAATATGTTTAGATGGGATAAACTAGTGTGGGATTTCGTTAGATGAAAAGGTTTTTTTTATAAATGAAACCGCCGAAATGCAAAAGCCGGTAATGCAATCGACAATCCTTATATGAAAAAAAATCAATGTGAAAAATAATCCTAATTTTGATTGTGGCGTGGGTAGGGAGGTAGGAAGGGATGTGGGTGGGTGGTGGGGGGACTTATTGAAATGCATTGAATGTCATTAAAAAATATCTTCACACTATTCTCATTACAGGGTAGACAGAGGTCTAGACAATTAAGTCCTTTCGAGCCAACATTCACTAAAGACATTTTTTCGGGACAACGCGACAGGTGGTGAGCCTTTCGTCGTCTTTAAATAAATAAATAAATATCTTCACGCAATTCCCAATACAGGGGCAGACAGAGGTCTAGTCTAGACAATTAAGTCCCTTTGACCTACCTTCCGCCGAATATATTTTCGCCCTCTTTAAGTCCATGTAAATCGTACAGTTTTAAGTAGTAAGTTTTCGAAAAAAATTATTGGTTCGAGCCTTGGGTAGTGAACTCTTGACTTGAATTCCTATTACCCCACCACACGGCAATAGTAACTTTTCGTGGGATGAGAACCATCTCGAAAAATATCACAAATATTTGCTTATTTGTTTGCAAAACATGACGGTTATAGTAAATTCTTCAGCCAATGTCCTGCAGTGAACTGCAGGCAATATAAGACTGTACTGTAGGCAAATTGAAGACGTACGTATTTGATTCTTTATACTCCTGTATTACGGTAATTTTTAGTTATGAAACTAACCAGCAAACATCTATACACACTCATTGTGTGGAACATTGCACGTGTCTCATTCTATAACAACCTTTAAATTCTCTCATAGTCGTCAAGCCGGTTGCTTAGTCCTCGAATCTCATTTTTGTCTCCTTCTTTACTCCTTGCATTTGTCAGTTGTTTTAAAAACTGAAAACGCTAAAGCTAGAGTTGCTAAAGTTAGAGAGCTGTTCAGTGATATCATAATTCTTTTTATTTATTCATTATTTTTATTAGGATTGTATTGCACTTTTTATCGCTATTACTTTTATTACGTAATTTTATTGATTTTAGCATAACTCATAGTTCAGCATAACTTATATGCTGAACTATGAGTTATATAAGCATATAAGTTATGCTGAACTTTATATTTAATTTAATAATAAATTGCACTAGACAAAAGGCGCTATTTTAAACCTAACACTTTTTTATAACGATGTGAGCGATATACTAAACGAAAACGTTATAGTTTATGCACACATAAGCAAAAAATTTCACATTTGTCACCTTGACATCATTGTCTACACCTTTGAATCTTCACGCCATTCTCAATACAGGGGTAAACAGAGACTGTATGTATACGATGGGGACAGAAAGTTCTCGATTGACAACCTCGTTTAGCCAAACACAGTGTGGGACAACCCCATCTATCCATCGACTTCCCGCAACATTTTGCAAGTCGTCACTCTATTACATCCTTTTGATTTTTAACTAATATCCGTATCTTTTTTACAGTTAATATTTATGAGTAAGGCCCCTGACTTCTTAGAGTTATTTTGATTTTTTAAAGAATACTTTTGTATTCTGCAAAATAACAATAACATTGATGTAGTAAAAACTACGTCAAATCATCGAATAAATTAGATTCTAATAATATCACAACATTACGGTAACGTACGTTATGTTTGGGATTACATACGTATGGGTTCTGTCTGACCCACGTCGGTACGGAAAATGATACTTTAATTTCGCTCCTTCTGTGCCTCCATGTTGATAATTTTGTTTGTTCATACAACAAATCGCAATTTACTGCTAGAATGCTTTTGGTTTTTTATTAATATAGATATACATATTATATCCTACTAATATCATAAATACGAAAGTTTGTGAGATGGATGGATGTTCGTTACTCTTTCATGCAAAAACTACTAAACAGACTTCAACGAGAGTTTACAGAAATACTGCTTATGCATTAGAATAAAATATGGGCTACATTTTTATCATTAATTCATGCGAGCGAAGCCGCGGTAGAAAGCAAGTATATATATTAGTCTTTTGCCGTATTCGTATACCACCTACCGGTACTATAACATCAGTGGGTGAGTGGGATGAGTTGGCGGTCGCGCCCCGCCTCGTCCTTCACCGATTTGTTTAGACGTGAGTTCAGCAGTTTTTAATTATTTGATCTAAATATTCATTGAGTTAGAGGCTTGTACCAGAATACCTAAGTAAGTAGTATTATTAATAATTAATGACAGTAACCCCCAGGAATGAGGGGATCGCTCCCAAGCTAATTCTAAAAAAAAATCATATCATGTTTTTGTTTCAAAACGATTGACCAAAAAAGGAGAATACATATGGAATTTCTTTCGCCTGTTTATTCACCGTTAGAGGAAACTAATTACGAAACGGCGACAGATTAAAAAATTAATATCAATAAACGAATGTATATTCTTATTTCGATAAAAAAATGATTTGTTTATGTGTGTATTTGATTTAAGTCTCGATCTCGAGTCATCGTGAAAAACGCTCTCATCTGCCGTCGGTTAAAAATTCCATTACGGTTGCACTATAAACATTTCCTCTTAAGTCGGCGTTCACCTGCTTCTGGGAATAAAACTTTAATATCCGAAATTGGTCCCACATCGAGGCGCCGCTACGTACAATGTGCTGTTATATTGGCGGGCCAGCTGAGCCGGAAGCTGAGCGTTGCGAAATTTTAATGGGGCTTAATAAAAGTTTGGTCAAGATCTGGAAAAAAGTTATAGGCCGTAAAGGCATACATGAATGTACATGATATAAGTAGAAATAATACATCGTGTGGCATTAAAAATATCTTCGCGTCATTCCCAATACAGGGGCAGAAGTCTTTACATTTTCTGGGAAAATGCGTCAAGTGGTAAACACGTCGTCGTCTTTATGTCCAAGCCAATGATATAAATCGTATATAATTCTTGAAAAAACCCATTCGTACGAACACATCATCTGGGGATAGAATTCAACTTCCTTGACTCAAATTCCGATCATCCAGCCACTCGGCTAACGTGACTATTATTGTATTAATAAATTTAATAAATATTCATTCAGTCACGATAGCCGAGTTGTTGGGTGGTCGGAATTTCGAGTCGAGAGACCCGAGTTCGATCCAGTATCCAGGTGGCAGTACCAGTAAAGGGACTTAATTGTCTAGACTTGACCTCTGTCTACCCCTGTATTGGGAATTGCGTGTAGATATTTTTAATGCCACACGATGTATTATTTCTACTGATACTTTATTTATTTAATAAATATTCATATATAAGCAGAGACAACATCACTTACATTGCTCAGATCCCAAAGTAAAACACAACAGTACTAAGTAGTTACAGCACTTGTGTAAAAAAAACAGTACTAAATAGTTACAGCACTTGTGTAATGCAATCTAAAATAACGAATGTATCACAAATATCCAGACCCGATACAATGTAGAAGAATTGGTTTTCTATATTGCTACCTGTTCGGGAATCGGACCTGGGACCACAGATCTGGCGGCATCCTCACAACCGTTGTCTATGCCACTTGTCCACGGAGATCGGTAAAACAATGTATTAGTTAAATTCCATTTTGATTTGAATTGGAATGTGTGGCCATTACAAATAAAAATCCATGTAAGTTCAAATAAATTAAGTTAGAAAGTTTAAACAGAACGATTGTCACGTAAATTAGCAATTAGCGATTTTAGTTAACATGTGTTAACAAAATAAAGAATAGTAATGTCAATTATCTATGAATACACAATATACATACATCAAATGATAAATAAAGAAATGAAAAAGTTTCTTGTGCGTGTTAAGTAATTCAATAGTGTTTAGCAAAGTCAAGTCAAGTTTTGTTTCTGAAATGAAACTGTTTTTAAAGTAAAGATAAAGTTACAGGAATATAAGAATCCAATGGATATATATATATTATATAGGTTATACATATATTTCTATTTATATTTTTGTTTAAAGAAATAACTACAAATGATGCAATGCAACATTTGCTTCGTTTTGGATATTATTCGTTCTATATTGAATAATATGTTAACATTTTAAATTAATGTTATGTGTGTGTGTCGGGATAGATTCAGCATGACATGTTATATTACAAATCTAGAAATGCGCCATCATATGCAACTTTCATTTTCTTATTACAAGCTTTCATTGACCAGAACAAACTAGTAAACATTTCTTAATTTATTTAGATCAGGTCTAACTGATTTTTTTCAGCAATGCCAAATAATATTACTAGTATTCCTGTTAACCACTCCAGCTGAGATGCAATGCTTGTGTCTGTAGTAGTTCACGACAATAGTTTAATGGGGGGCAGAAACTGCAATGTTATGTTTCGCAATCCGCACCCTAAACCTAATTAGGCTTTTGACGCTTTTAATCAAGCTAATGAGAGGTGCGAGTTGAGATTAAGAAAGGAAATGGACGCTTCTTAATCCAGAATTGGCTCTAGATGCAGGAGGACTCATATACTACAAATTAAAATTCGTTTTTATACTTCTAATTTTAATTTACGTCATTATGTTTGAAATGTAACTATAAATTTGATATTGTTATGTATGTACCTAAAATGGATATGGAGTCTAAATCATTGAAATCAATTGGTACAAATGGTAAATCATTTCCGTACCTAGTATGTAGGAACAGGGGAAGGGAAGAAGAGAAAAGAGGAAAAGGACTCGGAATGAAATTCAAGATATTTTCGCTTCTCGTAGTTTTTCTCTGAGCTGTCAAGATACAGACAGTAAAATAAGATATAAGTTTTTATTATCTTATTTAATAAATAGTAGTAAAAGATTAAGTTTTTAGTATTATTAAATCAAAATTTTAATTTTCCAACATTGGAGTGGTCTGATGTGTAGATAATTAAAAATAAAAAAATTTCATTACATTTCATCTAAGCTTATTTTGGAACAAAGTGACTGGTGATGACGCTGCCATCGTTTTCATCCGTTTTTTATACTTAAAAAAAACTTAACTTTATTTATTATAGTACTCTCGACTTAAAATTTCTTCTCTTAGCGATATATTAGAGTATTCATTTCTCTTCAAGATAAAACAATATTTTTCTAGTAAACAAAAGAATCTGTAAATGATTTTTAACATGTGAACCGCAGCCACACTCGCAGGTTGAGCTGCACCCTCAGCATTACGCCTGAGGGTGCTCGGGGGTGCCCGTTGAGATAACGATGCGCACTAATTATTGCGCTTTGGCATACAACCGTAACGGAAAGGTTAGAGAATTATTTTCATGGGAGATTCTTCGCCTCTAATGGGCAAGGGCAAGTACGGCGTACTATTCATACGGCGTAACATAATTATTCTGAACTGTTAATGAGTCTGAATAATTGTTATTTTGACTGCTATGTGTAGTTTGCCAACTACACATAGCAGTCAAAATAACAATGAGAAAAAAGCTAATGAGCTAAGGAGAAAAAAAAACAATACTCTAATTCAATATTCTAGCAGTATGTACCCGTCAGCCTACACTATTTCTTGCAGTAGAATATAATGGATAAATGTTTTTTTTTCTTTCTTTTTTTTATAGTAAAGGGAGGCAAACGAGCAGGTGGCTCACGTGATGGTAAGTGATTACCACCGCCCATGAATACCCGCAATACCAGAGGCATAGCAGATGCGTTGCCGGCCTTAGAGTGCCACCACAAAATTCCACGGCAGGATATTGGTCTCTCACTCACCGGTAAGTATGCTATAATAAGCACGCTTGGCAGGCACATTAGAGATCGCAGTATCAGACACCTTGTTCCTTAGACGCTCCTGCGCTTACTGGTCTGCTGAAATTTTTACGGGTATCTTTGAAGATGGTTATCCCGCCATTTGTCAGTAGCTATTATATTATAGCCTATTATATTTTTAAAGCTACACACAAGGGAAGAAAAGGGGTGGTATATTCGTACGCAGTAATCACACGGCTAAAACCGACATAAGTTCATCCAAATACAGTTATAATATAATCTAAATAAAAATTACGAGTTCAAATCCCAGGTGGCAGGCTCGTGTTAATGGGTTTTTTCTAAAACTTATATACGAATTATATCGTTGGCTTGGACATTAAGATGGCGATGGGCTCACCACTTGTAACGTTGTCCCAAAAATAACTTCGCCGGAAGGTGTGTCGAAGCGACTTAATAGTCTAGACTTCTGTCTACCCCTCTATTGGTAATGATGTGAAGATATTCAATAATATAATCTGAATAAATCACCACAAATATAATCGAAACAAAGATATAATAACCGATTGCGTAGAAATATTACTTCCATAAGCGTCTACTTATTCAATTGTTAAATTAACCATTTGGAGCGAGCTTACAAACATTTGTTACGTTAAATGCTACCCAACCTTCTTACAAATATTTGAGAAATGTTGTTCCCAATGCCGCAAGTCAAATCATCCGATAAAATATACGCCGAAGTGGAAACAATAAACAAGCAACGTAAGCATAAATTTCGCGAACGGCCCAACATTCTTCAAGTGTTCGCTGGAATAAGCGAATTCCTGTTTTTGCGTAAATCAAAATCCGAGTGCTTTCTATAAACAATACGTAGTGCGGACTGAAAATTCGAAATTGTTACAAAATAGTCTTTAACGTTTAGACTAAAAGCCTTTTTATAAATTTCCACCGGTGAAAAGAAATTGAATGTGAATATAAACAATTTCTCACGGCGATGAATTTTATTTTCTATTTGGTTGAGGTATTGGTATACACAAAACTGATAGTATGCATTAATTTTGTCTCTATCTTCTTCAAAGTGTTCCAATATAATGTAAGTAATGTCGCATTGTATCGGCAGTATCTTTAATTAAATCAGAAAGAGACGATGCTGTATAAACTTCGGGTACTTATTTCTCTGTTTTCCACGCAGATTAAATTTTGAAGTCTCTAGTATAAACTAAGCAGTAAATCATCATCATAACGGTGTACAAGGCAACGGGCGCAGAGCATAGGCCTCTCCCATGTGGGAGGGTTTGCCACAATCGCCATGCTTAACAAGCGGATTAGAGATTAGAGTACCAGACCATCCTTGCGCCATAGACACTGCTGTCTGCCGCTGGTCTGCTATAGTTTAGTCTGGTATTTTTTGAGATGCTTATTCCACCGTCTGTTTTTTTGCTTTTAGTCGCCTGTTTCGACACCGATGGGAAGACATACACAGGAAAACATAATACCTGTATACTGGGTTATGGTAACTTGCTGGCTATGGTAAATCCTCCTTGAGGAAGAGGCTTATGCCCAACAGTAAACTTTTACAAGTCATTATGTAAGAATATTAGGTAAGTATCATATATATCTTCACGCAATTCCCAATACATGGGTAGACAGAGGTCTAGTCTAGACAATTAGGTCCCTTTGACCCACCTTCTACCGAAGATATTTTCGAGACAACGTGACAGGCGGTGAGCCCGTCGCCATTTTTATGTCCAAGCCAACGATATAATTCGTACATCAGTTTTTGAAAAACCCATTGGTACGAGCCTGGCACCTGGGGATCGAAATCGGGTCTCTTGACTCGAAATTCCGACCACCCAACCACTCATCCAAGGTCAAGTTTCATAGTCATAATCTATTCCATAGCTTTAATAACTAAATATAAAACTGATTATAAAAAAAGCTATTTATTATGTTTATTATAAATTTATTATTTTAAATATTCTATTTAGTATAAAACATAGTGTCAAAGCTTTAATTGCGGCCGTGTTATTCTAAATGAATTTCCACCACCTATAATTATACAATTACACCTATACAGGTGGTGCAGCGCTCCGTCGCACGTGCCTGCGCCTTCGTGTTCGCCAACTAGTGCTAAATGCATTACCCCTAATACGCATCTTACGTGTAAATGCTTTCAAAAACATCCTCGGGTTTCACGAATTGTGTTAGACCGCTATTTAGAATTTATGAATACGGAAGCAAGCTTAGAACTTAGTGCCCAAGCCAACGTTACAAGTCGCACATAAGCAGTTTAACTTATAATTAATTGGCTTTGTTGTTTAGTTAATACAAGTTGTGTCATTGCATTGGAAGGGACCAGCTTCTGATTACAGGATTTCCTATTTCAATAACTGGGGCTCATAAATAACTTGATCATTCGAATTTTGTGTCAAAGAAAAAATAAATAAGAAAAAAGATTCGAAAAATTCTTTTTGGTATGAGCCCCCGATCGAACACTTGTGTTCTGAATCGAATTCGTTTCCGAGAGTCACGATTTCATTGCAGAGCCGGTCGGCCGTTTTGTCTATTTGTGGCGAGAAGAGAGAAAGCAATGGTATATTTCCCAACGCGGGACATTTCACTTGTTTTTTAAGCAACATACATATACAAGAAATATACAACACGATGCTCAATTAAAAAAAAATCAGCATATTAATTCTGTTATAAAATCTTCAACACCAATGTTAGATTATACTTTTTTTTAAATTTATCTTGCAATAGACTATAAGTAGGTGAGATGTAGTTTGCTACTATTATAATTAAATGACATATTTATACCCACAAAGAGATAATTATATTATAATGAGATAACTATTCCCCTTAAACAGCAGCTTATGCAGTATTTGAAGAAATTGCTCTAGAAGGGGAGGAGCAAGAGTACATAGACGTGTGTGTACGAAGGGAAAAAACGAATTTGTAAGAAGCGAAAGAGTTATGTAAGCTCGGTGACCCTTGGCGATCTGTTCTCTCTATCTACCCCTTCAGAGCATAAGGATGAAGATAAAATAATAAAAAAAATCATTAGTATATCACAGTCACGATAGCCGAGTTATATGAATAAGTTTATAATGACATAAATTTAAGTAAGATTTTTTTAAGTAAGATCTCGATAGTGCAGCGGCATGCAGTCGGCTGTGAGATTTATGTTGCTTTTGTAATCTTCTCGAGCAGACATTATCGACGTTCTGAGTATAGTCAGGCTTGTTGTAAATTACTATGATGATCTCATAACGATAGTACAATGGTTAAAAAAATATTATCACGCCATTCCCAATACATTTACACAATATGTAAATAACTTACCTACTTTTCAGAAATAAATATTCTATTGTACAATAGAATCGATTTTCTGGACCTCTGTGTAGGAGAAGTCCTGTATTAAAATAGTCTAATTAAAATAGTCACTCTTCTATTACGACTTGTTTTACAATGGGAAATAATCATTTAATTATTTCTTGAAGATAAAAAGACAGGGAAAGACATTGGAATGGCGTCCAAATTTGTCTTCATTATTTTAAAAACGTTTAATTTTCACGATAGCCGAGTTGTTGGGTGGTCGGAATTTCGAGTCGAGAGACCCAAGTTCGATCCCCAGGTGGCAGTACCAATGAGTTTTTCAAAAAACTTATGTACGAATTTCATCGTTGGCTTGGACATAAAGGCGGCGACGGGCTCACCACCTGTCACGTTGTCCCGAAAATATCTTCGGTGGAAGGTGGGTCAAAGGGACTTAATTGTCTAGAGTTGACCTCTGTTTACCCCTGTATTGGGAATTGCGTGAAGATATTTATTTATTTATTTATTTAATTTTAATATAAGTCACGATAGCCGAATGGTTGGGTGGTCGGAATTCGAGTCGAGAGACCCGAGTTCCATCCCTAGGTGGCAGGCACCTTTTCAAAAAACTTATGTACGAATTGTATCGTTGGCTTGGACATTAAGACGGCGAGGGGCTCACCATCAAGGTTTTCGGGACAACGTGTCACAACGTGACACGTTGTCCCGAAAATACCTTCGGTGGAAGGTGGGTCAAAGGGACTTAATTGTCTAGACTAGACCTCTGTCTACCCCTGTATTGGGAATGGCGTGAAGATATATTTTTTGTTTGTATATCACCGGATACCTAGAATACATTGAAAGTCTCTCGCAAAAATGGAAATGGCAAAGGTACTCGCATATCATAGTAACAGCCTTGTTGCAATTTTGATAGTTTAAAATTGAGTCGCGAGGAACCGCTTGCGTCATTATCCACTGCAGGCTCGCTTTAAATTCTTTGTGTACTCTTTACGGTTACGCCATGCGGCATGAGCGACGAAAATATTTAAATTACTAGCTGCATTCATTTTTTTACAGTTTACGTGTTTGTCCTATCAGATATATTTCTGTTTATGTTAGATCGATTAAAACACTTATACGTATTTAAATTAAAAAGTATTTAAAAATATGCCAAGCGAGATGAAATCCTCGGTACATGATAGACTTAATGTTAAAGTCTAGGTCGCAATGGACTTTAACTGGCTTTAATAGACTTTAAGTGGCATGGTGGTACCGGCATAAGAATATGCCACCCCCTTTCTTCCCGTGGGTGTCGCGACTAAGGAAAAAGCCTTGATAATATACTACCAGTGATCATACAGATGGAGAGTAAGCAATTTATAAATACCAGATCAAAAGAAGCAGGCCGATTACGGGAAGCAGCGTCTCAGTTGCGAGGTGTATGAATGTGATCTCAAACTTACCAAGCAAACAACTTACTTTAACAACTCAGTAAACCGTTAGTTAAGTATGTATTAATAAACAGTCCGTTAGGTATACATAAAAAGAGTAAAATACCCTTATTTTATTTAAAGGAAATTTAAAGTACAAAATGTAAGGTGTTGTCACAATGTCCCGAAAAGAAAGCAGTAAAAATACACAAAAGAACGCCCGGCCTACAGTGGATAATGGCGGAATATAAACTAGACTTTCAGAAATGCAATTTAAGCTCGCCAAATCAACTGTTCACGAACTTTATAGTCAGTTAACGTCGGCCGGTGTTTTATTGCGCTGTATGATACTTTTATTGTTCTTTAGTGAAACGTTAATTTTAACACGTGTTTTTCTTTTTTCGCTTTCGGAAATGTGACATAATTACACCCTGGCTCAGAGGCAAAAGCATCGTCACGATACCGCCGTGGTTGCAGGTGCGAATCCCACCCATGTCAGTTTTTTTTTCACACCTTTTCAAATACTGGAGTAGAAATAGGTTTTGACATTTAAGTGGTTTCGATTCACCGCTCCGAAGATATTTTTGGGACAATGTGACAAGTGAAATCAAATCAAATCATTTATTTATCGACATAAAAATGTACATTCGTTTATCGATAGTGATTTTTAATCTACAACCGTTTCGTAATGAGGTTCCACTAACGCAGAAGAAAGAGAGGAAAGAACTCCGTAAATAGCCTCTTTTTTGGTCAATATTTTTTTAACAATGTAATGTACTATGCAAATGTGTATGTGTAAGTAGTGATCCCGCCGTGTTTATGTCCAAGCCAACGTTACAAATCGTGGTTGAAACTAATTGATACGAGACTACCAACTGGGAATTGAAATCGGGTCTCTAGACTCGAAGTCCCATCACACAACCACTCGGCTATAGTGACTTTAAATTTTCCCATTTTTTTCAGTTTTTTTTCTTTTCCTGAGCTCTCTTTTATTTTCTAGCTATCCATCAATTTCTTTAGACACTTAGAACTGAGCTGCCTATTTACTCAGCTTAAGAACGCGACAATAGAAAAGAAACAACAAAGCTGCGCTAATGATGGCATCTTATATCGTGTCAGTTCGTGGAACCGGAAACACAAAAGATTAACAATTTAACAAAAATCGCAAATTAAAACATTGATTTAAAATAAATAAAAAAACAAAAACAAGAAAATACTAACAAAGTTAAAATAACTTTGTTAGTATTTTCTTGTTTTTGTTTAACACCAATGTTATACACTTTAATGTGCACCAAGAAGAATAAATCATTTCAATTTGATGGTACATAAGATAAATAAAAAAAGGAAGTCCTTTCGACGCACCTTTCATTGAAGACAGGTTTTGGGACAACACGACATGTGGTCCCGTTTTTATGTCCAAAACTTATGAACGATGTAAATTGTTCATAAGTTTTGAAAAAACCCATTCGAATGAGCTTACTACCGAACCACTCGTCTATCGTTACTTCTTGAGGTAGAAGTGAATTATATTTACAAAGTATCATGTTCGTTTGCAATCGTTCGTTAGAATCGTAAACAACAAAGGTACCACAAACACCCAGACCGAGACTATGTAGAAAAAATAGTTTTCTACATTAATCCGTCCGGAAAACGAACCCGGAAACTCGGAGCTTGCGATGTCTTAATACCGTTGTCTACGTCTCTACATTGTCTACGTAGACATATTCCTATGCCGTAACCAAATCGTAGTAAGTAAGTGAGCAATTAACTATATAACTGAACTTGAAATTTCAGTTTGTTTTGTCATGAAACGCATGATGAAATTATTCCAAGACAAAGATAGAACAATAGTTAATGAAACATTTTGCCGTTTATACCTTGGTTGGTAAATTGTGTCGTACGTGTGAGTCAGTTTGTTTACAGTTTAATTAACAAAACCCATTTGTGAAGTCGTTACATATGTACCTACTTGCGTTCCTTTGAGTACACAACCATTCGATACATAGATAGTATTGAGCAAAGCATTGTCTGTGTAATAAATAATTATTATAATTTCTTCACGCCATTCGTAATAAAAGGGTAGACACATGTATAGACAATGAAATGAATATGTATCTAGTAAAGAATATGACCCAGCTTCCACTGAAGGAAATTTTTTGGGACAACGTGACAGATGGTGAGCCTGTGGATGTCTTTATGTCCAAGCCATCGATATAAATCGTACATAAGTTTTTGTAAAATAAATTGGTACGAGCCTGCAACCTGTCGATCGAACTCCGGTCTCTTGACTTGAATTCAGAACACCAGTTGGGTGTTAGGAATTCCACTCGACTATATGTATTTATACTTCTGTAAAATAATTTCCTTAATAGACGAATGAGATGTGCGAGTTTTAATTTATACGAGATTATCTAGTGTCTACCCCAATATTAGAAATATGCATGAGATAAAATAGCTTTTTAATCAAATCATACAACACTTATAAAATTTTCTTTTTAAAACTAAAATTTATTTGTCATAATCATTAATTAGCATTAAATACTAAAACCTAAAAAGAATTGAATGAAAATAAAATTTTATGAGAATCGAGAACAGAGACAGAAACAATGCCTTTACAAATACTACAACAAAGATCATTAAGAGTGTTTGTCGAGTGCGCACCACGACGGTGGCTGGTTGCAGTGCACAAAAGAGCTGCGACCTGGGCCCCAGGGGATAATGACCCTAGCGCTCCGGCACGGAGGGCTGTAATTAAAATTCATGAACACATAATTACGAAGACCGTATTCGTATAAAACCGCTTCAGAACAATGCATTGTTAAAATATTATTTTACAGTGAAAAGATCGCGTCCACTGCATTCATACTGATTATTGCATTTTGTAACTTGTACCTTCATTATGTTGTACTGTTTATTACAAGTATGTAAGTAGCAATATGTGAATGTTGAATACTGGTAAAGGCTTTGTCTGAAATACTTTACCCGGACTACTCTCATTTGCAAAACAATAAACGATATTATTACTATTACAATTTAAGCTGCATAGTTCCATGCAAAACATACAGATATCAGTAGCCTATTATATTTTTAAGGCTTTTAAAACATGCATGGGAAGAAAATAGGTGGTATATTCGTACTCCGTAACGACACGGTTAAAACAGACATAAGTTCATCCAAATACAGTTCCAATATAATCTGAAGAAAAGTCACGATAGCCGACCCGAGTTCGATCCCCAGGTGGCAGGCTCGAACCAATGGCTTTTTTCAAACTTATGTACGAATCATTTCGTTGGCTTGACATTAAGATGGCGATGGGCTCATCACCAGTAACGTTGTCCAAAAAATGTCTTCCGTTGAAGGTGGGTCCAAGCGACTTTATAGTTTAGACTTCTGTCTACCCCTGTACTTCTGTTTTTCATATAACTATATTCATATAAGTCATTATTTTGTTTTTCACCCAGATTAAACAATGAATTCTCTACTTAAACCTCACTGTAAGCATTAAATCATTATCATAACGGCGTCTAAGATAATTGCAGGGCATAGGACTCTCCCGTACGGGAGGATTTGCCACAATCGTCATACTTGGCGAGCGGATTACAGATTAGAGTACCTTACCTCCTTGCACCCTAGACGCTGTTGTCCGCAACTGGTCTGCTAAAGTTTAGTGTGGAATTTTTTAAGATGCTTATTTCACCGTCTGTTCATAGCCTATTGTATTTTAAAGCTTTTCCCTTAGTCACTTCTTTCGACGCCCACGAAAAGAGGATTAGTGAAACAGCAGAAGCAGTAATGTAAATAAATAAATCTTTATAAATATTTACATCCACAAAAGGTCTCACTAATTACCCAATATAGTAGTTTTAAATTTCAAATCTTTACGTAGCGCGCCTCTTATGCTAGAAATTCAGAAGACTTCAGTCACCCCGGACAGACTTTTGTTTTGGTATTTTGACTACTGTAGGTAGCCGCTGGTATTTATTGATTTAATGCTTTCCAAGCGTCGTGGTCATGGTAAACTCTATAAGGAAGAGGCCTACGTCCTACAGTAGACTTTTGTATGTTATTAGGTAAGGATAAGGTTAGCACGTTAGAAGTAATGATACGAAAATGTCCTCCATAATTTATTCCTTCGCTTTAATAATTTAAAATAAAACCGATTATAAAAAAAAATATTTAGAGTTAAAATCTCTATTTAGTATAAAGCATAGTGTCAATGCTTTAATTGCGATTGAATTGTATTTAAAAGTATGCCGAGCGAGATGAAATCCCCGTTACATGCTAGTCTTAAAGTTAAAATCTAGGTAAACTATACTTTCAGAAATGCAATTTAATCTCGCCAAATCAACTGTTCACGAACTTCATAGTCAGTTAACGTCGGCCGGTGTTTTATTGCACTGTATGATACATTTAATGTTCTTTAGTGAAACGTTAATTTAAATATGTTTTTTTCTTGTTTCGCTTTCGGAAATGTGACTTATTACATCCTGGCTCTGCGGCAAAAGCATCGTCAGGATACGGCCGTGGTAGCAGGTGCGAATCCCACCCATGTCAATGTTTTTTGTCACACCTTTTCCAATTCTGGGGTAGACTAAGTGTTGACAGTTAAGTGGTTTCGATACACTATTCTGAAGATATATTTTTGGGACAATGTGAAAAGTAGTGATCCTGCCGTGTTCATATCCAAGCCAACGTTAAAAATCGTGGTTAAAACAAATTGGTACGAGACTACCATTTGGGAATTGATATTGATGTCGGACCGTCGATGACTTTGCGGTCGCTCATCGTAGAGTGTACAGTAGAATTAAAGTATACAGGAGATCATCTAGAGTATACAGTAGAATTAAAGTATACAGGAGATCATCTAGAGTATACAGTAGAATTAAAGTATACAGGAGATCATCTACAGTATACAGTAGAATTAAAGTATACAGGAGATCATCTAGAGTATACAGTAGAATTAAAGTATACAGGAGATCATCTAGAGTATACAGTAGAATTAAAGTATACAGGAGATTATCTAGAGTATACAGTAGAATTAAAGTATACAGGAGATCATCTAGAGTATACAGTAGAATTAGAGTATACAGGAGATCATCTACAGTATACAGTAGAATTAAAGTATACAGGAGATCATCTAGGTATACAGTAGAATTAGCGCACACATCTTTGGGTGGGAGGGAACTTCGGACCAGGTAATATAAACCTTTTTTGTATTTGTGTGCGGAACCGTGCGATGTGATTATTCAATAACAAGTTTACTATGAATTTCCGCAAAGTAACGCCTGAGTCAATTAACTATCTCTTGACTCGATTTCCGATCCAACCACTCGGCTATCGTGACTTTCACTTCATCCCACTTTTTTACAGTTTTTTTCCTTTTCTTGAGTTCACATTTATTTTCTAGCTATCCATCAATTACTTTAGACACTTAGAACTGAGCTGCCTATTTACTCAGCTTAAGAACGCGACAATAGAAAAGAAACAACAAAGCTGCGCTAATGATGGCATCTTATATCGTGTCAGTTCGTGGAACCGGAAACACAAAAGATTAACAATTTAACAAAAATCGCAAATTGAAATATTGATTAATTTTAACTTTGTTAGTATTTCCTTGTTTTTGTTTACCATTAATTTAATATACTTTATTGTGCACCAAGCAGAATAAAATGTATAAGAGTAATTTCATTCTTTTCAATTTAGATGGTAGATAGGATAAATACTGGGGTAGACTAGTAAAGTAAGTAGTCGTAGTTTCAACCCACCTTTCATCGACGACATTTCTTTTGGGATAACGTGACAGGTGCCGAGCCTGGCACCGTCTTTATGTCCAAGCCAACGATACAAATCGTTTGTAAGTTTTCAAATATCTCTCTGGTTCGAGCCTACCACCCGGGTATCTTGGCTCGAATATATATCACCCATCACTCGGCTACAGTGACTTTAAGAGGACGAAGGCTATAAAAGTTATCCTACTATTGCTATCCTGCTTTTTATGGGATTAGCGTAAAAAAACGAGCTAACTCTTCATCTTCTGGTAAGTGAGTCTCATGAAATTTTGTCAGATATGCTCTTGGTCACTTCCCCGTAATGAGTAAGTCCAGTTGCATTTTAAGAGCTCGTCCCTTAGTCGTCTTGCGACGTCCATGGGCATAAAAGTTATGACATACTTTATATATAGATAGGGACAACATCACATACGTTGCGCTGTTCCTAAAGCAAGTAGCTAAAGCACTTGTGTTGTGGAATCGAAAACTACGAAGGTACCACAAACATCCAGACCGAAACTATATAGAAAAGGTAGTTTTCTACATTGTCCCGTCCGGAAACCGAACCCGGAAACTCGGAGCTTGCGATACCGTTGTCTACGTCTCTACATTGTCTACGTAGACATATTCCTACGCCGTAACCAAATCGTAGCAAATTAGTGAGTAATTAACTATATAACTTGAAATTTCAGTTTGCTTTGTCACGAAACGCATGATGAAATTATTCCAAGACAAACATAGAACAATAGGAAATGAAACGTTTTGCCGTTTATACCTTAGTAGGTACATTATGTCGCACGTGTGAGTCAGTTCGTTTACAGTTTAATTAATAACCCATTTGCGAAGACGTAACATATGTACCTACTTGCGTTCCTTTGAGTACACAACCATTCGATATACAGATAGTATTGAGTAAAGCATAGTCTGTATAGTAAATAATAATTATAATATCTTCACGCAGTTCATAATACAAGGGTAGATACATGTCTAGACAATAGAATGAATATGTATATAGAATAGAATAAGTCTACATAAAATCCTTTTGACCCACCTTTCACTGAAGAAAATTTTTTGGGTCAACGTGACAGATGGTGAGCCTGTGGATGTCTATGTCTTAGCCATCGATATAAATCGTACATAAGTTTTTGAAAAACACATTGGTACGAGCCTGCCACCTGGCCATCGAACTCGGGTTTCTTGACTCGAATTCAGAACACCAGTTGGGTGTTAGGAATTCCACTAGACTATCACGACATCTGTAAAATAATTTCCTTAATAGACGAGTGAGATATGCGAGTGTTAATTTATTCGAGACTATCTAGTGTCTACCCCAGTATTAGAAATGTTCATAACATAAAATAGCTTTTTAATTAAATTATACAACACTTCTAAAATGTTCCTTTCTTTCTTTTTAAAAATAAAACTTATTTGTCACAATCATTAATTAACTTTAAATATAAAAACCTTAAAAAGAATTGAATGAAAATAAAATTTTATGAGAATCGAGAACAGAGACAGAAACAATGCCTTTACAAATACTACAACAGAGATCATTAAGAGTGTTTGTCGAGTGCGCACCACGACGGTGGCTGGTTGCAGTGCACAAAAGAGCTGTGACCTGGGCCCCAGGGGATATTGACCCTTGCGCCCCGGCACGGAGGGCTGCAATTAAAATTCATGAACACATAATTACGAAGACCGTATTCGTATAAAACCGCTTCAGCACAATGCATTGTTAAAATATTATTTTACAGAGAAAAGATCGCGTCCACTGCATTCACACTGATTATTGCATTTTGTAACTTGTACCTTCATTATGTTGTACTATTTATTACAAGTATATAAGTAGCAATATGTGAATGCTGAATGCTTGTAAAGGCTTTGTCTGAAATATTGTACCCGTTTTACTCTCATTTGCGAAACAATATTTCTTCTAATTTCATAAAGATATGCTACATTGTTTATTAGTGTGTGTGAGTGTCTATTCATTTGATTATATTATGCTGTTACTAAATAGAAATACTCATTTATCCACATAAACAACATAAATTATGGCAAATCCTACACTGCACGGTCGCTGGAAAGGTTGAAAGTATGCGTTGTATTCTGCTAAGATTATTATTTTACCCTGTAGTGTGTGCATTATATATTATATATAAATGATTGCTGTATCGACTAGGCGAACAAGAAGTAAAATGTAAGACGAACCAGTTAGTCATTTAGTTCGGTAATATAAAAAAATATGTATACATAGATAGGGGCAACATCTTATGAATTGCTCTGATCCCAAAGTAAGTAGCTAAAGCCGAAGTAGCTAAGTGTTATGGAATCAGTAACCACGAAGATACCATAAATACCCAGACCCGAGATAATAAAGAAATAGTGTTATCTACATTGACTCGAACGGCAATCGAACCCGGGTCCTCAGAGCTGACGACATCATGACCGGTGTGTGTGCCACTTTTCCATTGATATTGTCAAAATAAGTTGAAATTATAAGAGTGTTTTATTTTGCATTTCCTTTGGTAGATAGTCCTCCACAGTGACACTAAAGACTTACCGAAAGAGCTAACACCATAAGCTTGCCAACTGACAGGGTAGTCTACTTAAACATTTTTACTGTTTGGTTTTTTCCTTCCTATTGTTTAATTCTGAGGTTTAAGAAATAATCAGGTCTTCATGCATTGTCATATATTATTATTTAATCAGATGAGCTATTACCTAGTTTTCACCTTACTTACATATAAACCCACGCAAAGAAAGGAGTTGGTATATTCTTGGTATACATGGTAACCACACCACCGAACCATCGTTTACCTCCTGTTAAAATAGAACATTTTTATTAAAGCGATAGCAATTGATTGTTCCTAAAGAGTGTCATTTTTTCATGATCAGGGGCGAAGCTTCGACGAATCGTTGAAAATTCTCTGACCCCATTACCCAAAGTGAATCGCGAATGATCTTTTTCTTCGGAGTTTTCATAATCATATTTTGCTGTCAACATTCACCCCAGAGATCCCTATCGCAAAGAAATAAGTACCAATTTGGACTAAACATAATATTCCACAAAACCACTAGTTATTCACTGTGCATTGGTTTTGATTTATGCTCGATACGCGAAATTTGTTTATTGAAGTGAAAAAAGCAAAGTTATGGAATGTTGGGCCGTTTACGAAATTTATCACAAATATTCTTGTCTCCTATTTGTTTACTTTCTTAGTTAGATTATGGAGTTGATTCGAGCATGTTGGATAAACAATGAATAACGTGATTACTTGGTACGAACCACAAACGAATACAAGACGACCTCTGTGGACGAGTGGCGTACACGAGGGTTTTCAGCTCTGAGGTCCCGGGTTCGATTCGCAGTCGAGTATATAAAAGGTTTTCTACATTTTCTAGGGTCTGAATGTTTGTAGTCCCTTCGTGTTTCCGATTATATAATACAGGTGATTAAGCTGTTTACATTGAGATCAGAGATAATAAGTCACGATAGCCGAGTGGAGAATTTCGAGTCGAGAGACCCGAGCTGGATGGTGGCAGGCTCGTACCAATGGGTTTCTCAAAAACTTATGTACGAATTATATCGATGGCTTAGACATAAAGTCATCCACAGGCTCACCATCTGTCACGTTGTCCCAAAAGATAACCTTCAGTGGAAGGTGGGTCTAAAGGATTTTGTGGAGACATATTCTATACTAGATACATATTCATTTTATTGTCTTCATGTTCCTGTCACGTTGTCCCGAAAATATTTTCGGTGGAAGGTGGGTCGAAGGGACTTAATTGTCTAGAGTAGACCTATGTCTACCCCTGTATTGGGAATTAAGTGAAGATATATTTATATTTATATATATAATTTATTATCATTTATTAAAAAAATATATGAGCCCATAAAAATCACTGACAGGTGTAGGCTTCTTCCGTAAGGGCAGGTTTCGCCATAATCTCCGTGTTTGTCAAGCGGATTGGCGATCCAGGAGCTCCCACACATATCCCCACGATAACAACACATCGGCCGGATGTCCTGGATATAGTTCTCTGCCAAGGAATCACATGTCCGGTCAAGTGGAGGTGCTGTATGACCTGGACACGCAGCACCTACCAATTCTCATTACCATGTCGACCAGCGCCGACTCCGTAGTGCCCAGGGCCTCCTTACGAAGACCAACTGGGAGCAATACAGAAGAGCGCTGGCGAACCTTACCTACGGTGCGAATATAACATCTGAGGAAGAGGTAGAAGTGGCCGCTAAATATATCTGTGAAAAGATACATCAAGAGTATCTAGCGGCCACCAGGACAATACCTGACACGCACCGTGGGGAGGTACTCCCACGGAGGCTCAAAACTCTCCTGGAGGAGAAACGATCCACTAGGAAGCTTTGGGCTAGAACCAGATGTCCCAAAGTAAAGGCAAAACTCAATACTATTACCGAAAAGCTGTCGGAAGGGATAAAGGCCTTCCGAGGCGAGTCGTGGAACGCTCGCATCGAGGAGGCCTCAGACATCCAGCCTCGCTATATCAGCTCACCCGACAGCTTTCGCGCACACCACAGCCCATTTGCCCACTAGTGGACAGCACAGGAAAACGGCACTACGGAGCACGAGACCGGGCCGAGATCCTGGCAGAACATTTAGAGGGCAGTTCAAACCCAATACTGCTGCTGCTGTCGTCGCAGACTTCCACAGGGAGGTTGAGCATTGTGTACAGGAGTTCCTGACAGGCCAGCGCCACCATTAGGAGGGACGATTTCATGTCCCCTTCTGAAGTAAGAAGAGTGGCACAGCGCCTACCACTACGGAAAACGCCGGGCAACGATTGCATCACCACTACTGCAATAAGACGGCTGCCTAGGAAAGGGTCGTAGCACTGACCCGTTTGTTCAACGGTGCTACGCACCCAACACTACCCTTCCAAGAGGAAGAAAGGGAAAATCATAGTGCTGCCGAAGCCGGGGAAAACAGAAGACACCCGGCAAGCTACCGTCCCATCACGCTACGTTCGTATGTAGCAAAGCTTTTGAAAGGCTGCTGCTGCGGAGACTGCGACCACATGCAGAGCTCCGAAAGGAGCAATTCGGATTCCGCAGCGGCCACTCCACCACGGCGCAGCTGACCCGAGTGCTACACTATCTAGCGGCCGAAACCCATCTCGGCCGCTCCTGTCTGGGGGTCTTTCTCGACATAGAAGGCCTTCGACCGGGTGTGGCACACGGGTCTAATCTACAAATTATTATGCAACACCACAACGCCGCCAGCGCTCATACGACTAGTGGCGTCATTTCTGGAGGACGGAGCTTCTGTGTTAGCGTCGAGAGGATCGACTCGGCAGCACGAAGAATAGAGGCAGGAGTGCCACAAGGCAGCTGTCTTTCTCCGCACCTGTACGCAGTTTACACCAACGACATCCCCACACTTGAAGGTCGCGTCCAAGAATGGGAACAAGATGTCATGCTCGCCCTCTACGCAGACGACAGCGCGTATTTTACGTCGTCCCGTCGGGCAGACATTGCAGCCAGGAGGATGCAATGTCTGCTGAACCTGCTGCCTGAATGGCTGGACAAATGGCGCATGGCCGTGAACGTTGGCAAGACATGCGCCATAATTGTCAACAGACAGGACGTACCACCACCACTCAAGCTCCGAGGCCAGGATGTAGAGTGGAAGAAGACAGTGACCTACCTTGGATGCCAGATTGACCGCTCTCTGCGTATGACCCCTCAGGTCGAATACGTCATGCAGCGCGCAAGAGCTGCGAGGGCGGTCCTCCGTCCGGTTCTGGCATCCAACCTGCCAACGAAGACCAAGGTAGGGATCTACAAGACCTACATCCGCTCGCGAATCACATATGCTGCACCAGCGTGGTACGCGTTCACATCTCCGCACAGCGGAAAAGATTGCAGGTTCAGCAGAATATTTCCCTAAGAACGATTGTGGGAGCTGGTCGTTACGTCCGGAATGACGTCATCGCCAGAGATCTCCAAATTGAATCTATCCACGACTTTGTGGTCCACTTGGCGCGGAAAATGTATGACCGCGCTGATAATGGGCCACATGAACACCTGCGCGACCTGGCGTCCTTATCGGACCTCCTGCCGCAGCACGCTCGACCACCAGAGCGGCGACCTCTCCCTAGGGAATTGTTGCAGCCACCACCCGACCTCGTTGAGGGGGAGGACGGGGAAGAGTGAAAGACCCGACGCATGGCGTAAAATACGCAACACATCGACATATATACCGCAGAAAGCGGTACCCAGGACCGGGGGAGCAGCAGCCCCCTGAGAAGACGCCCGGGCAATGAGGCTTGCCTCGAGGCCCGATACCTGCGAAAGCAGAAGAAATCCGCTCACGCTCACGGATTGGCGATCGAAAACACAGCCGACATAGGCGCTGCTGCCCATCATGGGTCTGCTGAATTTGGGTCAGGTATTTTTCAAGATGGTTATCCCGCCATCAGGTAGTAGCCAGTGGCATTCTCTTGTCATCTCTTACGCCACCCACTTTGAACATGGATTTAACATGGATGACTCTGTTTCGTTTGGCTTGAGCTTTAGATATATTACATGTAGAAATCGTAATAGGCCACTTAGAAAAAACAATGGCTTTGGCAACCGATATATTGATTCTGGAGAGGCACTCTCGTTTAGGCAAACAGTGTATAGTGCGTTCCTCACAAGATGGAATGACGACCTGTAAATGTTGCGGTGAGTCGATGGGTGCGGGCAGCTGTGGACTGCAGTTGCAAATTTTAAGAGAAGTCTGTGTTTAGTCGCAGTCTTTTAATAGTCTGTAGTGAGTGAGTAATGAAATTCTTTCGTGTAAACGTACCACTTTCCAAAGAGAGAAGTTCCTATATTAGAGTTATTCTCTATACTATCACTGACTAACCTAAAATAATTAAGTCACGATAGCCGAGTGGTTGGGTGGTCGGAATTTCGAGTCAATAGACCCGAGTTCGATCCCCAGTTGGTAGGCTCGTACCAATGAGTTTTTCAAAAACTTATGTACGAATATCGTTGGCTTGGACATAAAGGCGGCGACGGGCTCACCACCTGTCACGTTGTCCCGAAAATATCTTCGGTGAAAGGTGGGTCGAAGGGACTTAATTGTCTAGACTCGACCTCTGTCTACCCCTGTATTGGGGATTGCGTGTAGATATATTTTTATTTTATATTTTATATTATACTATCACTGACGCTTAGTTAAATTTATTAACACCACATCTTGGTTACAGGAATTTTATCATAGTACTTTAATGATTGGACAATCACAGGCGATATAAAACATTACTTTTCCTTTGTTTAATTTTTTTTAACAAAACATTTGACTGAAGCTAAGGTAACATACATACATCGCATGGTCCATACCACATTACTACGATTTTTAAATAAATAAGGAAACACATTCTGTCAAGGCTATTTACTTGATGCAAATGTATATTTGTCATAAATATTCAACAATTAAAACATATTTTTGTTCGTCATAGATACATTATTATATGAAGTAATTTGTTTAGATGGAATAAACTAGTGTGGGATTTCGTTGGATGAAAAGGTTTTTTTATAAATAAAAGGGCCGAAATGCAAAAGCCGGTAATGCAATCGACAATCCTTATATGAAAAAAAAATTCTATTGAAAAATAATCCTAATTTTGATTGTGGCAGGAAGGTAGGTGGGTGCGTGGTGGGGGGACTAATTGAAACGCATTGAATGTCATTAAAAAATTATCTTCACACCATTCTCATTACAGGGGTAGACAGAGGTCAAGACGATTAAGTCCTTTCGAGCCAACATCCACCGAAGACATTTTTTCGGGACAACGCGACAGGTGTGAGTCCTTCGCCGTATTTAAATAAATAAATAAATAAATATCTTCACGCAATTCCCAATACGAGGTAGACCAAGGTCTAGTCTAGAGAATTAAGTCCCTTTGACCCACCTTCCACCGAAGATATTTTCGCCGTTTTTAAGTCCATGTAAATCGTACAGTTTTAAGTAGTAAGTTTTCGAAAAAATGTTATTGGTACGAGCCTTGGGTAGCGAATTCTTGACTCGAATTCCGATGACCCCATCACTCGGCAATAGTGACTTTACGTAGGATGAGAACCATCTCGAAAAATATTACAAATATTTGCTTAATTGTTTGCAAACATGACGGTTATATCAAATTCTTCAGCCAATGTCCTGTAGTGTACTGCAGGCAATATTAGAGTGTACTGTAGGCAAATTGAAGACGTACGTATTTGCTTCTTTATACTCCTGTTTTACGGTAATTTTTAGTTATGAAACTAACCAGCAAACATCTCTACACACTCATTGTGGGGAACATTGCTCGTGTTTCATTCTATAACAACCTTTAAATTCTCGCTTCGTCGTCGATCGGGTTGCTTAGTTCTCGAATCTCATTTTTTATCTCTTTCTTTACTCCTTTCATTTGTCAGTTGTTTTAACAACTGAAAACGCTAAGGCTAGAGTTGCTAAAGTTAGAGAGCTGTTCAGTGATATCATAATTCTCTATAATTTATTCATTATTTTTATTAGGATTGTATTGCACTTTTTTATCGCTATTACTTTTATTACGTAATTTTATTGATTTTAGCATAACGCATAGTTTAGTATAACTTATATGCTTATTTAAAGCATATAAGTTATGCTGAACTTTATATTTAATTTAATAATAAATTGCACTAGACAAAAGGCGCTATTTTAAATCTAACACTTTGTTATAACGATATGAGCGATATAATAAACGAAAACGTTATAGTTTATGCACACATAAGCAAAAAATTTCACACATTTGTCACCTTGGCATCATTGTCTACACCTTTGAATCTTCACGCCATTCTCAATACAGGGGTAAACAGAGACTGTATGTATACGATGTAAACAGAAAGTTCTCGATTGACAACCTCGTTTAGCCAAACACAGTGTGGGACAACCCCATCTATCCATCCACTTCCCGCAACATTTTACAAGTCGTCACTCCATTACATCCTTTTGATTTTTAACTGATATTCGTATCTTTTTTACAGTTAATATTTATGAGTAAGAGCCCCTGACTTCTTAGATTTATTTTGATTTTTTTAAAATATACTTTTGTATTCTGCAAAATAACAATAAGATTGATGTAGTAAAAACTACATCAAATCATCGAATAAATTGGATTTTAATAATATCACAATATTACGGTAACGTACGTTATGTTTGGGATTACATACGTATGGGTTCTGTCTGACCCACGTCGGTACGGAAAATGATAATTTAATTTCACTGACCCTATGTGCCTCCATGTAGATAATTTTGTTTGTTCTTACAACAAATCGCAATTTATAGCTAGAATGCTTTTGGTTTTTTATTAATATAGATATACATATTATATCCTACTAATATCATAAATACGAAAGTTTGTGAGATGGATGGATGTTCGTTACTCTTTCATGCAAAAACTACTAAACAGACTTCGACGAGAGTTTACAGAAATACTGCTTATGCATTAGAATAAAATATGGGCTACATTTTTATCATTAATTCATGCGAGCGAAGCCGCGGTAGGAAGCAAGTATATATATTAGTCTTTTGCCGTTTTCGTATACCACCTACCGGTACAATAACATCAGTGGGTGAGTGGGATGAGTTGGCGGTCGCGCCCCGCCTCGTCCTTCACCGATTTGTTTAGACGTGAGTTCAGCACTTTTTAATTATTTGATCTAAATATTCATTGAGTTAGAGGCTTGTAGCAGAATACCTAAGTAAGTAGTATTGTTTATGTGTGAAATGATTTGTTTATGTGTGTATTTGATTTAAGTCTCGATCTCGAGCAATCGTGAAAAACGCTCTCATCTGCCGTCGGTTAAAAATTCCATTACGGTTTCACTATAAACATTTCCTCTTAAGTCGGCGTTCACCTGCTTCTGGGAATAAAACTTTAATATCCGAAATTGGTCCCACATGGAGGCGCCGCTACGTATAATGTGCTGTTACATTGGCGGGCCAGCTGAGCCGGAAGCTGAGCCGGAAGCTGAGCCGGAAGCTGAGCGTTGCGAAATTTTAATGAGGCTTGATAAAAGTTTGGTCAAGATCCGGAAAAAAGTAATAGGCCGTAAAAGAAGACAGGCATACATGGATGCTCATGATAGAATAGAAGTAGAAATAATAATTCGTGTGGCATTATAAAATATCTTCACGCCATTCTCAATACAGGGACAAAAGTCTTCACATTTTTTGGGACAACGCGTCAAGTGATGAACACGTTGTCGTCTTTATGTCCAAGCCAATGATATAAAACGTATATAGTCACGATAGTCGAGTGGTTGGGTGGTCGGAATTACAAGTAAAGAAACCCGAGTTCGATCCTCAAGTGGCCGTACCAATGGGTTTTTCTAAAACCTATGTACAAATTATATCGATGGCTTGGACATAAAGACGGCGACGGGCTCACCACCTGTCACATTGTCCCGAAAACATCTTCGGTGGAAGGTGGGTCGAAGGGATTTAAATGTCTAGACTAGACCTCTGTCTACCCCTGTATTGGGAATTGCGTGAAGATATTATTATTATATTATTTAATTTATTTAGGTCAGGTCTAACAGATTTTTTTCAGCAAATATAATAATATTACTAGTATTCCTGTTAACCACTCCAACTGAGATGCAATGCTTTTGTCTGGAGTGATTCACGACAATAGTTTAATGGGGGCCCGAAACTGCAATGTTATGTTTTGCAATCCGCACCCTAAACCATTAGGCTTTTGACGCTTTTAATCAAGCTAATTAGACGTGACTGGTGATAACGCTGCCATCGTAACCATAGGTTTTTTATACTTTAAAAAAAAAAAATAATTTTACTCTCTACTTAAAATTTCTTCTCTTAGCGATATATTAGAGTATTCATTTCTCTTCTTTTTTTTCATAAATGTTTTTTAACATTTGAACCGCAGCCACACTCGCAAGTTGAGCTGCACCCTCAGCATTACGCCTGAGGGTGCTTGGGGGTGCCCGTTGAGATAACGATGCGCACTAATTATTGCGCTTTCGCATACAACCATAACGGAAAGGTTAGAGAATTATTTTCATGGGAGATTCTTCGCCTCTAATGGGCAAGGGCAAGTATACTATTCATACGGCGTACCGTAATTATTCTGAATTGAATGAGTTTGAATTATTGTTATTTTAAGTGTTATATGTAGTTGGCAACTAAGGTGAAAAAAAACAGTAACTCTAATATAATGTTCTAGCAACATATACCCATCAGGCCGCATTGAAGCAGCATAGTTTCATGCACAAACATAGATATCTATTAGATCATCATCATACAGCTTGGGAAATTCTACGGAATGACATAGCTTCTCACACTCTGTAGGTGTGCTATAAGTACCACGCTAGGCTATTATAGCATACACCTTAGACGCTCCTGTCCTTAAAGGTCTGCTGCTGGGTATATTTTGAAAAAGATATTAGTCACGATAGCCGATTGGTTTGGTGGTCGGAATACGAGTCGAGAGATCCGAGTTCGATCCCCAGGTGGCAGGTTCGTTCCAATGGGGTTTTTCAAAAACCTATATACGAATTATACCGATAAGACGGCGAACGGCTAACCACCTGTTAGGTTTACACAAAAATATCTTCGATGGAAGGTTAAAACGACTTAAAAGTCTAGAAATCTGTCTACTATTGGGAATAACGTAAAAAAATATCTTCACGCCGTTCCTACTACAGGGGTAGACAGAGGTCGAGTCTAGACAATTAAGTCCACTTGACCCACCTTCCACCGAAGATATTTTCGGGACAACGTGACAGGTGGTGAGCCCGTCGCCGTCTTTATGTCCAAACCAACGATATAGTTCGTATATAAGTTTTTGAAAAACTCATTGGTACGAGCCACCTGGGGATCGAACTCGGGTCTCTTGAATCGAAATTCCAATCATCCAACCACTCGGCTATCGTGACTCCTTATCGGGAATGACGTGAAGATATTAAATAATATATAATCTGAAATATAATCTGAATAAATCACCACAGATGTAATCGAAACAAAGATTTAATAACCGATTGCGAAATATTACTTCGCGTCTACTTATTCTATTGTTAAATTCACGATTTGAAGCGAGCTTAACAACATTTGTTAGGTTAAATTTTACCCAACCTTCTTACAAATATTGGAGAAATGTTGTTCCCAATGCCGCAAGTCAAATCATCCGATCAAATATACGCCGAAGTGGAAACAATAAACAAGCAACGTAAGCATAAATTTCGCGAACGGCCTAACATTCTTCAAGTTAACATATTCGCTGGAATAAGCGAATTCCTGTTTCTGCGTAAATCAAAATTCGAGTGCTTTCTATAAACAATACGTAGTGTAGCCAGAAAGTTCGAAACTGTTGCAAAATAGTCTTTAACGTCTAGACTAAAAAGCCTTTTTATAAATTTTCACCGGTGAAAAGAATTGGAATGTGAATATGAACAATTTCTTACTGCAATGAATATTATTTTCTATTTGGTTGAGGTATTGGTATACACAAAACTGATAGTATGCATTAATTTTGTCTGCTTCTGCTCCAAAGTGATCCAATATAATGTAAGTAATATCGCATTGTATCGGCAGTATCTCTCATTAAATCAGAAAGAGACGATGCTGTATAAATTTCGGGTATTTATTTGTCTGTTTTTCACCCAGATTAAATTTTGAACCTAACTATAAGCATTAAATCATCATCATAACGGAATTAAATCATCATCATAATATCTACTTAAACCTAACTATAAGCATTAAATCATCATCATAACGGCGTCAAACATAATTGCAGAGCATAGGACTCTCCCGTACGGGAGGGTTTGCCACAATCACCATGCCTGGCAAGCGGATTAGAGTACCAGCCTCCTTGCACCCTAGACGCTATTGTCCGCAACTGGTCTGCTAAAGTTAAGTCTGGTATTTTTTGAGATGCTTATTCCACCGTCTGTTCATAGCCTATTGCATTTTTTTGGTTTTTAGTCGCCTGTTTCGACACCGACCGGAAGACATACGTAGGAAGTTTTCCTATGTATGTCTTCCGGTCGGTGTCGAAACAGGATACCATAACCCAGCATACAGGTCTTAGTCTTATGTTTATAAGACCTGTATGCTGGGTTATGGTAACTTGCTGGCTATGGTAAATCCACCTTATGGAAGATGCCTATGCCCTACAATAAACTTTTACATGTTATTAGGAGGTATTATAGTCATCCATAATTTATTCCATAGCTTTAATAATTAAAAATAAAACAGATTATAAAAAGCTGTTTAGAGTTAAATATTCTATTAAGTATAAAACATAGTGTCAAAGCTTTAATTGCGACCGAGTTATTCTAAATGCATTTCCACCACCTATACAATTTGCAGCGCTCCGTCGCACGAGCCTGCGCCTTGGTGTTCGCCAACTAGTACTAAATGCTATACCCCTAATACGCATCTCACGTGTAAATGCTTTCAAAAACATTCTTGGGTTTCACGCCTTGTGTTAGACCGCTACTTAGAATGTATGAATACCGAAGGTTTGCTTAAATATCTAATTTCAAATGAAAATCATTTGTAGTGACATACTTTTTGAAGTGTATAATGTACCTTTATAACAATGTAATAGATCAGTAGTTAAACATAGGGTAACAGAATCGTTATGTTTTGAAATCTTTGGGGGAGGCCTATGTTCAGCAGTGGACTTTTGGTCAGATGGTGATAAGTTTATAATGTACAAGTATGTAGTACTTATATCACAGGTACATAATGTATAAATATGTTCATGCCAATCCCAACATTGGGGTAGATAGAGGTCTAGACAATAAAGTCCTTTCACCGAAGACATTTTTGGGATAACGTGACAAGCCGATAGACACGAGTTTGATCCCTAGGTGTTAGTCTCGTGCCAATTAATTTTTTTTCAAAACTTATGTACGATTTATATCGTTGGCTTGGACATAAAGGCGGCTTAGAACTTAGTGCCCAAGCCAACGTTACAAGTCGCACATAAGCAGTTTAAACAATAACTAATTAGCTTTGTTGTATAGTTAATACAAATTGTGTCATTGCATTGGAAAGGACTAGCTTCTGATTACAGGACTTCTTATTTCAATAACTAGGGTTCATAAATAACTTGATAATTCGTAATTTGTGTCAAAGAAAAATACATAAGAAAAAAGATTTGAAAAATTCTTATTGGTATGAGCCCCCGATCGAACACGTGTGTACTGAATCGAATTCCGATTCGTTTCCGAGAGTCACGATTTGATTGCAGATCCTTTCGGCCATTTTGTCTATTTGTGGCGAGAATTTTATATTGAGAGTAAGCTATGGTATATTTCCCAACGTGGGACTTTTCACTTGTTTTTTAAGCTACATATATATACAAGAAATATATTACACGATGCTCGATTTAAAAAAAAATCGGCATATTAATCATTCTAGATGCCATTCTGTTATAAAATCTTGAACACCAATGTTAGGTTATACTTTTTTTTTAATTTATTTATCTTGCAATAGACTATAAGCAGATGAGATGTAGTTTGCTAATATTATAATTAAATGACATGAATATACCCTCAAAGAGATGATTATATAATAATGAGATAACTATTCCCCTTAAATCCTTTAACTAATGAGATAATTATTTTATATTCAGTATTTGAACAAATTGCTCTAAAAGGAGAGGATCAAGAGTACATAGACGTGCGTGTACTAAAAAAAATACGAATTTTGTAAGAAGCGCAAGAGTTATGCAAACACCGTGACACTTGGCGATCTGTTCTGTCTATCTACCCCTTCAGAGCCTAAGGATGAAGACAAATTAATAATAAAAATCATAAGTATCTCACAATTACGATAGCCGAGTGATCTGGTGGTCGGAATTCTAGTCAAGAGACCCTTGTTCGATCCCTAGGTGGCAGGCACCAATGGGTTTTTTCAAAAACTTATGTACGAATTACATCGTTGGCTTGGACATTAAGACGGGGACGGGCTTACCACCTGTCACCTTGTCCTTAAAATATTTCGGTGGAAGGTGGGTCGAAACGACTTGTCTAGCCCTGTATTGGAAATGGCGTGAAGAAACTTTTTTTTGTATATCACCAGATTCTACGAATACATTGAACGTCTCTCGTACAGTATACCGCAGTAATAAGTGAAACAAAACCGACAACTTTGACAGTGGTAAAGCCACGCATTAGCTTTTGTTGTTGCATGAATGGGCCGGCTCGTCCGGGGAAGTACCACGACCTCACAGAAAACCGGCGTGAAGTCGAAGTCTAACAAACTTCTGCGTTTCGTCTGGTGAGTGCAGGTAACCGGAGGCCCACACACCCCTCTCCAAATTGGGAGGGGGCACTCTAAAAATACAAAAAAAGGTACTCTTATATCATAGTAACAGCCTTGTTGCAATTTTGATAGTTTAAAATTGAGTCGCGAGGGACCGCTTGCGTCATTATCTACTACAGGCTCGCTTTAGTCTTTGTGTACTTTCAACGGTTGCGCCATGGGGCATGAGCGACGTAAATTTTTAAATTACTAGTTTTTTATGGCTTTTAGTGAAAAATGTGAGAAATTGAAATTGTGATGAATCGTTATTATATTAACGTTTGACTTCACTGCTGAACTGCCTTTTCGAGAAAGCGAAGCTAAGAAACAAATCAATTCAGCACAGTATTGTAATACGATTGACCATAGGCTTTTCCGAGGTAGGATAATATAATAATAAATATATACATACATAGATAGGGAAAAATCACACGTATTGTTCTGATCCCAAAGCTAAAGCATTTGTGTTATAAAATAACGAAGGTACCATAAACACCCAGACCTGAGACAATGTGAAAAAGTGGTTTTCTTCGTTGCCCCGTCCGGGAATCGAACCCGAAACCTCAGTGCTGAGGTTTCGGGTTCGACCTTGACCACCGGACTTTACGTTCGTCTAGATGGATGGTTCCATGGGTACAGGAGGAAGGTAATGTTGAATCTAATAGTTAATATTTTTTATTTTAATTATTCCGCTAAGAAGATCATCAGAAGATTATTTCATTAGAGTAAATATTTATTTATTTATACATACATACATAAATGTCTGTTATAGTTTACATCAAGACATAGGACTCTCCAATAAGAAGGTTCCCTATAATCGCTGCGCTAGATAAGCAGATTGGCGATCGTAGTACCAAACAACTCGCACCGTATTGAGGAATACGATAAGATAAGATCAGTTTAATATAATTCAGTAAACATTTTCCAGAAATAAATCCAGTTCATGTTTACATATATGGAAATCTTCAATCAGTGTGTTAATATTTAAATGGGGTCAGTCCAGTAGAGGAGGGCGCGGCGTTCTGCTATTTGTACACGTCACTTTGACACATTAAACCACTTACACGTGTCTAGAAGGAACGGTGAAGAAGTTCTACTTGAAATAAAAATGAGTAGAATGTTTTAGAGAGTTTTATACGTAAATGTTGCAATTTCTTTTACGTAGTATTAAACTATTTGGTAATCTTTGGGGACAGACCTCTCTTCAGCAGTGGACTTTTTATAGGCTAAAAAGGAGAAGGAAGATGAAGAGGTATTAATATTGCCATATGGTTTTAGCGTAAGTGTTTTCCAGTCCCTTTCTTTCCGTGGGTGTAAGCGACCAAGATACAACACTTAATAATATAATGACTGATACGGGTATGTGACGGTATAACAATCACGAAATATATAGAATCGAAATTGGACAGACCGGCGACGTGGAGCAGCTTTAAACTGCTAGAATTCTGGTTCTATTGCTACTACTAAGTGTTGTATTATGGCATATCTAAATCTTCAAATCTCTCCAAAAATCCTTCTTTACACGAGAGGTCTATGTTTTGCAGACATGTTTAAAATCTATTAGCGTTATATATACACATTCGCTGTTTACCTTTACTGCTCTAACCATATTTTCAGTTTTATCTAAGGTTACCTGGAAGATAATGCAGAACAGCATTAAACTCGCCTTTTGTAAATTTTTGGTGTAATAAAGATTAAAGTAAATAAAAATAAATAAAACATAAATAAAATAAAAATAAAATAAATATCTTCACGCAATTCCCTATACAGGGGTAGAAAAGGTCGGACAACGTGACAGGTGGTGAGCCCGTCGCTGTCTTTATGTCCAAGGCAACGATAATATTAAATTGGTACGAGCCTTCCATCTGGGGATCGATCTCGGTTCCTTTGACCTGAAATTCCGACCATCCAACTACTTGGGTATCGTGACTTACATAAAATAACTTTTTGCAACACTCTGTGAGAATTGAGCTGAATCACGCATCTCTGGTTGGGAGGATGGTGCTCTTCTTCTCTTCTAATGAAATAATATATGCCTTTTGTTTTTTTTGGTTCCGGATCACTGCAAAGTAATATTAAGCTAACATCTTTATAATAATGAATTTCTGCAAATCAACGCCTTGTCTATTAACAATCTACATAGTTTAAACACTTTAAAATTCACATTTACTTAAAAAAATATCTTCACGCAATTCCCAATACAGGGGTAGACAGAGGTCGAGTCTAGACAATTAAGTCCCTTCGACCCACCTTCCACCGAAGATATTTTCGGGACAACGTGACAGGTGGTGAGCCCGTCGCCGTCTTTATGTCCAAGTCAACGATATTCGTACATAAGTTTTTGAAAAACCCATTGGTATGACCACCCAACCTGACTATATCGTGACTTTAACTTATTTCACATTTATTTATATTAAAATACCTGACCGATTTCGCCTTTATGACTTTATCAAAAGTTTCTTATTACAATTAATTATACGTTACACAGTAACTATGTAGATATTAATCTACATAGTTTAAACACTTTAAAATTCACTTTACTTAAAAATATCTTCACGCAATTCCCAATACAGGGGTAGACAGAGGTCGAGTCTAGACAATTAAGTCCCTTCGACCCACCTTCCACCGAAGATATTTTCGGGACAACGTGACAGGTGGTGAGCCCGTCGCCGTCTTTATATCCAAGTCAACGATATTCGTACATAAGTTTTTGAAAAACCCATTGGTATGACCACCCAACCTGACTATATCGTGACTTTAACTTATTTCACATTTATTTATATTAAAATACCTGACCGATTTCGCCTTTATGACTTTATCAAAAGTTTCTTATTACAATTAATTATACGTTACACAGTAACTATGTAGATATTAATCTACATAGTTTAAACACTTTAAAATTCACTTTACTTAAAAATATCTTCACGCAATTCCCAATACAGGGGTAGACAGAGGTCGAGTCTAGACAATTAAGTCCCTTCGACCCACCTTCCACCGAAGATATTTTCGGGACAACGTGACAGGTGGTGAGCCCGTCGCCGTCTTTATGTCCAAACCAACGATAAAATTCGAACATAAGTTTTTGAAAAACCCATTGGTATGACCACCCAACCTGACTATATCGTGACTTTAACTTATTTCACATTTATTTATATTAAAATACCTGACCGATTTCGCCTTTATGACTTTATCAAAAGTTTCTTATTACAATTAATTATACGTTACACAGTAACTATGTAGATATTAATCTACATAGTTTAAACACTTTAAAATTCACTTTACTTAAAAATATCTTCACGCAATTCCCAATACAGGGGTAGACAGAGGTCGAGTCTAGACAATTAAGTCCCTTCGACCCACCTTCCACCGAAGATATTTTCGGGACAACGTGACAGGTGGTGAGCCCGTCGCCGTCTTTATATCCAAGTCAACGATATTCGTACATAAGTTTTTGAAAAACCCATTGGTATGACCACCCAACCTGACTATATCGTGACTTTAACTTATTTCACATTTATTTATATTAAAATACCTGACCGATTTCGCCTTTATGACTTTATCAAAAGTTTCTTATTACAATTAATTATACGTTACACAGTAACTATGTAGATATTAATCTACATAGTTACTGTGTACCTTGGTCATGATGCAATATATCTATTACTCGAGCACAAATATTAATTGTCACCACACAAATATTTGTCCAAGCGCGATTTGAAGCCGTAACCTCTTGGAAGGCAAGGTCACTACCAACTAGGGTCCACTATCGGGTCGTCATTAATGAACTTTACTTTGTTTTGCTGTACTTTGTGTATTTGTTGTTTAATTCTAAGCAGTTTTGAAGAAACGGTATACTTCATCCCACAGGATCTCAGGTCTGTGTGTTATCCCGAAATGCATTTGTATCACGTAGACAATTTGCACTCTACTACTCGCCCCCACACGTGTCTGCGCCTCCGAGCATGCTCAGCCACGCTAAGTGCATTACCTGTAACACTCTTGTACAGTTTACGTGTTTGTCCTATCAGATATATTGCTGTTTATGTTAGATCGATCATAACACTTATACGTATTTAAATTAAAACTTATTTAAAAGTATGCCAAGCGAGATGAAGTCCTCGTTGTAACCTAGATTTTAACATTATCGTGTATGATAGACTTAATGTTAAAATCTAGGTCGCAATGGACTGGCTTTAATAGACTTTAAGTGGCATGGTGGTATCGGCATAAGAATATACCACCCTCTTTCTTCCCGTGGGTGTCGTGACAAAGGAAAAAGCTTTAACAATATTACTACCAGACATCATACAAATGGCAATGGTAGACAATTTATAAATACCAGATCAAAAGAAGTAGCCGATCTGGATAGCCGAGCGGTTGGGTGATTTTATTTTTGTTGATATATATTTCTATAAAGTACATTACATTATATTAAGTATAAATGAATTCTTTGTTTATTGCATTTTGTATTATTATTAACTGATATATTTTTATTAGTCAATGATTAAACGATATAGTGTTTCAGTGTTACGTGACATGTACTCTTTTATAGAATAATAACTTTTTTGTATAAGTAAATTTTTTAGTTTTATTTTAAACTGTTTTTCTGTAGTAATTATTTTTATTGATTCTGGCAAATTATTATAAATTAAAATAGATCTGTAGTAAAGTCCAGCTTAGTACATTTCTAGTTCTGGTTCTGGCAGTGTTAAATTATTTTAAAGCGCGTATTAGATGCTGCTTCCCGAATCTGCTTCTTTTGTGATAAATAATAAATAAATAAATATCTTCACCCAATTCCCAATGTAGTGATAGACAGAGGTCTAGTCTAGACCATTAAGTCCCTTCGACCCACCTTCCACCGAAGATATTTTCGGGACAACGTGACAGGTAATGAGCCCGTCGCCGTCTTTATGTCCAAACCAACGATAAAATTCGAACATAAGTTTTTGAAAAACCCATTGGTATGACCACCCAACCTGACTATATCGTGACTTTAACTTATTTCACATTTATTTATATTAAAACTTATTTAAAAGTATGCCAAGCGAGATGAAGTCCTCGTTGTAACCTAGATTTTAACATTATCGTGTATGATAGACTTAATGTTAAAATCTAGGTCGCAATGGACTGGCTTTAATAGACTTTAAGTGGCATGGTGGTATCGGCATAAGAATATACCACCCTCTTTCTTCCCGTGGGTGTCGTGACAAAGGAAAAAGCTTTAACAATATTACTACCAGACATCATACAAATGGCAATGGTAGACAATTTATAAATACCAGATCAAAAGAAGTAGCCGATCTGGATAGCCGAGCGGTTGGGTGATTTTATTTTTGTTGATATATATTTCTATAAAGTACATTACATTATATTAAGTATAAATGAATTCTTTGTTTATTGCATTTTGTATTATTATTAACTGATATATTTTTATTAGTCAATGATTAAACGATATAGTGTTTCAGTGTTACGTGACATGTACTCTTTTATAGAATAATAACTTTTTTGTATAAGTAAATTTTTTAGTTTTATTTTAAACTGTTTTTCTGTAGTAATTATTTTTATTGATTCTGGCAAATTATTATAAATTAAAATAGATCTGTAGTAAAGTCCAGCTTAGTACATTTCTAGTTCTGGTTCTGGCAGTGTTAAATTATTTTAAAGCGCGTATTAGATGCTGCTTCCCGAATCTGCTTCTTTTGTGATTATTTTCGGGACAACGTGACAGGTAATGAGTCGCCGTCTTTATGTCCAAACCAACGATAAAATTCGAACATAAGTTTTTGAAAAACCCATTGGTATGACCACCCAACCTGACTATATCGTGACTTTAACTTATTTCACATTTATTTATATTAAAACTTATTTAAAAGTATGCCAAGCGAGATTTGAAGCCGTAACCTCTTGGAAGGCAAGGTCACTACCAACTAGGGTCCACTATCGGGTCGTCATTAATGAACTTTGTTGGTATTTTCTTGTTTTTGTTTACCACACATTTAATGCACTTTATTGTGCACCAAGCAGAATAAAGTGTATAAGAGTAATTTCATTCCTTTCAACCTAGATAAATAAGTGACAGGTGCCGAACCTGGCACTATCTTCATGTCCATGCCAACGATACAAATTTTTAAATATCTCTCTGGTTCGCGCCTTCCACTTGGGGATCGAACCTGGGTATATTGGCTCAAATTTCTATCACCCAACCACTCTGCATCAGTGACTTTTGTTGGTTATCCTACTATTGCTATCCTGCTTTTTAATGGGAGTAGGGTCACTAGGTAAGTGGATGCTAAATCCCATAGACACTGGACACAAACACGGACACTTTTTACAGTGGTAGAGCCACGCATCAGCTTTTGTTGTTGCATGAATGGGCCGGCTCGACCGGGGAAGTACCACGACCTCACAGAATACCGGCGTGAAGTCGAAGTCTAACAAACTTTTGCGTTTCGTCAGGTGAGTGCAGATAACCGGTGGCCCTCACACCCCCCTCCCCTAATTCGGGGGGGGGGGGCACTCTTAGGGAGGCAACAAATCAAATCAAATCATTTATTCATCGACATAAGAACATACATTCGTTTATCGATCGTCATTTTCAATCTATCACCGTTTCGTAATGAGGTGCCTCTAACGGAGATGAAAGAGGCGAAAGAAACTCAGTAGTTATCCTCTTTTTGGTCAATATTTTTAAATATATTATGCATTATCCAAATACAATGTGATATTTTCTAGAAATAGCTTGTGAGCGATCACCTCGTTCCCAGGGTTACTGTCATTAATATATTCATTTATATTATAATAACCCTTCCTATAAAGCTTTTCTTTAATAAATTTCTTAAACCTGTTATTAGACAGGCTTTGCATATTTACCGGGACTTTGTTGTAGAAGCGTCTACACCGCCCTATGAACGAGTTACTTACTCTATGGAGTCTAGTAACCGGTATTCATGGCGCAACAACGCATCTGCTATGCCTCTGGGTGAGCGTGAGCGGATTTCTTTTGCTTTCGCAGGTATCGGGCCTCGAGGCAAGCCTCATTACCCGGGCATCTTCTCAGGGCGCTGCTGCTCCCCCGGTCCTGGGTACCGCTTTCTGCGGTATATGTGTCGAGGTGTTGCGTATTTTACGCCATGCGTCGGGTCTTTCACTCTTCCCCGTCCTCCCCCTCAACGTGGTCGGGTGGTGGCTGCAACAATTCCCTAGGGAGCGGTCGCTGCACTGGTGGTCGAGCGTGCTGCGGCAGGAGGTCCGATAAGGACGCCAGGTCGCGCAGGTGTTCATGTGGCCCATTATCAGCGCGGTCATACATTTTCCGCGCCAAGTGGACCACAAAGTCGTGATTTGTTTCGATTTTAAGATCTCTGGCGATGACGTCATTCCGGACGTTACGACCAGCTCCACAATCGTTCTTACCGCATCGTTCGAACCTGCAATCTTTTCTGCTGTGCGGGAGATGTGAACGCGTACCACGCTGGTGCAGCATATGTGATTCGCGAGCGGATGTAGGTCTTGTAGATCCCTACCTTGGTCTTCGCTGGCAGGTTGGATGCCAGAACCGGACGGAGGACCGCCCTCGCAGCTCTTGCGCGCTGTATAACGTATGCGATCTGAGGGTCATACGCAGAGAGCGGTCAATCTGGCATCCAAGGTAGGTCACAGTCTTCTTCCACTCTACATCCTGGCCTCGGGCTTGAGTGGTGGTGGTACACGTCCCTGTCTGTTGACAATTATGGCACATGTCTTGCCAACGTTTACGGCCATACGCCATTTGTCCAGCCATTCAGGCAGCAGGTTCAGCAGACACTGCATCCTCCTGGCTGCAATGTCTGCCGACGGGACGACGTAAAATACGCGCTGTCGTCTGCGTAGAGGGCGAGCATGACATCTTGTTCCCATTCTTGGACGCGACCTTCAAGTGTGGGGATGTCGTTGGTGTAAACCGAGAAAGACAGCTGCCTTGTGGCACTCCTGCCTCTATTCTTTGTGCTGCCGAGTCAGTCCTCTCGACATGGCACAAACTCCGTCCTCCAGAAAAAGACTAGTCGTATGAGCGCTGGCGGCGTTGTGGTATTTTCTTGTTTTTGTTTACCACACATTTAATGCACTTTATTGTGCACCAAGCAGAATAAAGTGTATAAGAGTAATTTCATTCCTTTCAACCTAGATAAATAAGTGACAGGTGCCGAACCTGGCACTATCTTCATGTCCATGCCAACGATACAAATTTTTAAATATCTCTCTGGTTCGCGCCTTCCACTTGGGGATCGAACCTGGGTATATTGGCTCAAATTTCTATCACCCAACCACTCTGCATCAGTGACTTTTGTTGGTTATCCTACTATTGCTATCCTGCTTTTTAATGGGAGTAGGGTCACTAGGTAAGTGGATGCTAAATCCCATAGACACTGGACACAAACACGGACACTTTTTACAGTGGTAGAGCCACGCATCAGCTTTTGTTGTTGCATGAATGGGCCGGCTCGACCCGGGGAAGTACCACGACCTCACAGAATACCGGCGTGAAGTCGAAGTCTAACAAACTTTTGCGTTTCGTCAGGTGAGTGCAGATAACCGGTGGCCCTCACACCCCCCTCCCCTAATTCGGGGGGGGGGGGCACTCTTAGGGAGGCAACAAATCAAATCAAATCATTTATTCATCGACATAAGAACATACATTCGTTTATCGATCGTCATTTTCAATCTATCACCGTTTCGTAATGAGGTGCCTCTAACGGAGATGAAAGAGGCGAAAGAAACTCAGTAGTTATCCTCTTTTTTGGTCAATATTTTTAAATATATTATGCATTATCCAAATACAATGTGATATTTTCTAGAAATAGCTTGTGAGCGATCACCTCGTTCCCAGGGGTTACTGTCATTAATATATTCATTTATATTATAATAACCCTTCCTATAAAGCTTTTCTTTAATAAATTTCTTAAACCTGTTATTAGACAGGCTTTGCATATTTACCGGGACTTTGTTGTAGAAGCGTCTACACCGCCCTATGAACGAGTTACTTACTCTATGGAGTCTAGTAACCGGTATTCATGGCGCAACAACGCATCTGCTATGCCTCTGGGTGAGCGTGAGCGGATTTCTTTTGCTTTCGCAGGTATCGGGCCTCGAGGCAAGCCTCATTACCCGGGCATCTTCTCAGGGCGCTGCTGCTCCCCCGGTCCTGGGTACCGCTTTCTGCGGTATATGTGTCGAGGTGTTGCGTATTTTACGCCATGCGTCGGGTCTTTCACTCTTCCCCGTCCTCCCCCTCAACGTGGTCGGGTGGTGGCTGCAACAATTCCCTAGGGAGCGGTCGCTGCACTGGTGGTCGAGCGTGCTGCGGCAGGAGGTCCGATAAGGACGCCAGGTCGCGCAGGTGTTCATGTGGCCCATTATCAGCGCGGTCATACATTTTCCGCGCCAAGTGGACCACAAAGTCGTGATTTGTTTCGATTTTAAGATCTCTGGCGATGACGTCATTCCGGACGTAACGACCAGCTCCCACAATCGTTCTTACCGCATCGTTCGAACCTGCAATCTTTTCTGCTGTGCGGGAGATGTGAACGCGTACCACGCTGGTGCAGCATATGTGATTCGCGAGCGGATGTAGGTCTTGTAGATCCCTACCTTGGTCTTCGCTGGCAGGTTGGATGCCAGAACCGGACGGAGGACCGCCCTCGCAGCTCTTGCGCGCTGTATAACGTATGCGATCTGAGGGGTCATACGCAGAGAGCGGTCAATCTGGCATCCAAGGTAGGTCACAGTCTTCTTCCACTCTACATCCTGGCCTCGGAGCTTGAGTGGTGGTGGTACACGTCCCTGTCTGTTGACAATTATGGCACATGTCTTGCCAACGTTTACGGCCATACGCCATTTGTCCAGCCATTCAGGCAGCAGGTTCAGCAGACACTGCATCCTCCTGGCTGCAATGTCTGCCCGACGGGACGACGTAAAATACGCGCTGTCGTCTGCGTAGAGGGCGAGCATGACATCTTGTTCCCATTCTTGGACGCGACCTTCAAGTGTGGGGATGTCGTTGGTGTAAACCGAGAAAGACAGCTGCCTTGTGGCACTCCTGCCTCTATTCTTTGTGCTGCCGAGTCGATCCTCTCGACGCTAACACAGAAGCTCCGTCCCTCCAGAAAAGACGCCACTAGTCGTATGAACGCTGGCGGCGTTGTGGTATTATCTAATAATTTGCAGATTAGACCCGTGTGCCACACCCGGTCGAAGGCCTTCTCTATATCGAGAAAGACCCCCAGACAAGAGCGGCCGCGATGGGTTTCGGCCGCTAGGTAGTGAAGCACTCGGGTCAGCTGCGCCGTGGTGGAGTGGCCGCTGCGGAATCCGAATTGCTCCTTTCGGAGCTCTGCGTGTGGACGCAGTCTCCGCAGCAGCAGCCTTTCAAATAGTTTCGCTACATACGACAGTAGCGTGATGGGACGGTAGCTAGCCAGGTGTCTTCTGTTTTTGCCCGGCTTCGGCAGCACTATGATTTTCCCTTCCTTCCACTTGGAAGGGTAATGTTGGGTGCGTAGCACCCCGTTGAACAAACGGGTCAGTGCTACGACCCCTTTCCTAGGCAGCTGTCTTATTGCAGTGGTGGTAATGCAATCGTTGCCCGGCGCTTTCCGTAGCGGCAGGCGCTGTGCCACTCTCCTTACTTCAGAAGGGACATGAAATCATCCCTCCTAGTGGTGGCGCCGGGCTCGTCAGGAACTCCTGTACGCAATGCTCAACCTCCCTGTGGAAGTCTGCGACGACAGCTGCAGCAGTGTTGGGTTTAAACTGCCCCTCTAAATGTTCTGCCAGGATCTCGGCCCGGTCTCGTGCTCCGTAGTGCCGTTTTCCTGTGCTGTCCACTAGTGGGCAAATGGGCTGTGGTGTGCGCGAAAGCTGTCGGGTGAGCTGGTACAATGAGGCTGGATGTTCCGAGGCCTCCTCGATGCGAGCGTTCCACGACTCGCCTCGGGAGGCCTTTATCCCTTCCGACAGCTTTTCGGTAACAGTGTTGAGTTTCGTCTTTATTTTTGGACATCGGATTCTAGCCCAAAGCTTCCTAGTGGATCGTTTCTCCTCTAGGAGAGTTTTGAGCCTCCGTGGGAGTACCTCCCCACGGTGCGTGTCAGGTATTGTCCTGGTAGCCGCTAGATACTCTTGATGTATCTTTTCACAGATATATTTAGCGGCCACTTCTACCTCTTCTACTGATGTTATGTTCGCACCGTAGGTAAGGTTCGCCAGCGCTCTTCTGTATCGCTCCGAGTTGGTTTTCGTACAGAGGCCCCGGGGCACTACGGAGTCGGCGCTGGTCGACATAGTGATGAGGATTGGTAGGTGCTGCGTGTCCTGGTCATACAGCACCTCCACTTGGACCGGGTATGTAATTCCTTGGCAGAGAACTATATCCAGGACATCCGGCCGATGTGTTGTTATCGTGGGGATATGTGTGGGAGCTCCTGGTCCCAACACTTCATATCCCCCTTCTTCAGCATCTTCAAACAGTCTCCTGCCAGCGGGGTTCATGATGCGCGAACCCATGCCAGGTGTTTGGCATTAAAATCTTCTGCCGTAATGACAGGAGAACTGTTGTCCATGACGGCTCGGATGTCCGAGTACGCTGCGTAGATCCTTAGCTCCACGCCGGCCGTCTTCAGGAGTATCCCAATGCTCCTGGTTGAGATGAATGGCAGCAGCTCCAATTCTTCATGCACTAGGTCTCTCCTAACCAAAATGGCCGTGCCTCTGTAGGCCTTTCCTTCGGGAGAGACCTCGTCGCGACGATACACGAAGAAGTTAGGGATCTTGAAATGGCGTCCGGGTCTGAGTTTAGTCTCCCCTAGCAGCATTCAGCACGACCTGGATTCCGTGCTGCTGCACCATAGTTCGGAGACTAGCGGCTTGTTGTTGGATGCCGCCTGGGTTCCAGTACATTACCCGGAGCTCAGCCACTTCTTGCTATTGTCAGGTGGGTCAGGGCTGTGAGAATAGCCGTGAGTGGGTCAGCTCCCGTGGTCATCGCCGCTAGGACGTCGCCTAGGATCTTCATGACGACTGTGACCAATTGTGCTAGTGCAGCCTCGATCGTGGTCGGCACGGATGTAGTTTGAGGGGGGGAGGCCTCGGTTCTCCCCCTTGAGGCTTGTGCTCTCGGAGCTGGGTGCTGCACTCGCACATGCTGAGATACAGGTACTGGTGTGTTGGCAACTGCTGGCCCTGGCTGGATGGTGGCGATGGGAGGGTATGGGTGTGGAGGTCACCCAGGCCTCGGACTTGGCCATCTTTTTCTTCTTCTTCCCCCTCCTCTTTCTCTTAGTGGAGAGGGGTCCTCCCCTCTCCGTGGCCTCGTTAGCCGGTGGTTGCAGTGTTGTGACCGCCGCTACCTTTCCAGGTTTAGTGGCTGGTGCCACTTCTGTTGCCACCTCCAGGCGCCGCGGCTGTGGCTGGGGTCTCGCATTGGGTGCGCCCTCTGCGACTGGTGGTGCACCTCTGTGCGTGTTTTGTCGCGGCGCATGCGCCGGCGGGGGAGGGGTGGGAGGGGGCATTCTAATACCCCTCTTACGAGCGATGCGCTGAATAACAGCGCATCTTCGGTCATTTGCCGAGGAGTGTCCGAACCCCTGGCAACGGTGGCACTGAGCCGGGCCTTCCCTGCCTTGCCATGCCTCAATCGTTACTCCGGGCATGTAGAGGAAGCTCGTGTACATCATACAGCCTCTTGAGCTCCTCTTGGCTAAGGTGGTGTAGCAGAATGTGGAAAAGGCAACCCGGTCTCCCTTTCTTCGGGGGGATTGCCCTTACGAAGGTAACGGGAAAGCCCAACCCCTTAAGGGCCTCCTCGATGTCCTCGGGGTGTGTATCCGCTGGTAGCCCACGCAGTCCCACCTTAGTGGGTAATTCAGCGGTTGGTGCATAGCAGTACCATGCGAGCGCTGCGTCCTCCTTGCTTACCCCTTTCCCGAAGGGCCGCGCATTCGGCGCGTGCCCTAAAATGTTGTGTGGGGCACGGAAATGTTTTGCCCACTCTGGTAGGCTTTCTACTATTATAGGAGGATATTTGCTATCCTCCTTTTCCTTCGCCACCACCTTCCTAGGTGATGGCACAGGTGGGCTGCGCGGGCGTTTGGGTGCCGCTGCCATCGTGGCATACGTCGACGCGGACGACGTTTCTGGGCGCGTAGGGCCCCCCCACGTTTGGGCATCGTAGGCGGCAGCCAGCCTCGGCGTGTCAATGTCGACTGGCGACATTGATTTTTGCCCTGCCTTAATCTTTACCTCCATTTCGGAGGGAGAGCGGCTTTGAGCCATGCCCCTCTTAGGCTCAATCAGTATGGTCGAGGCGACCCTCCTCTGCACGCTGACCCCGCTACGGAGGTTTGCAGGAGGGGGTGGGGGGACATCATGAGTCGCTTCGATTGTTGCGAGGTCCGTCTTACCGGTATTTATACTGGTTGCCGGGCCCATGCTGAGTTGTGTTACACAACTAGCGCCGGGTACAGCAACCGTATTTCCGGCCTCGCTTTCCAAAGTCGTACTCGGTCGAGTCCCATTCTCCCGGGTAAAGTGCTGGTCCCCCCTCCTCTTCAACTTGCGTTTCAGTGGCTGGGGAATACTCCGACGAGGAGGATGAGGATGGCGATTGCGGCGGTTCTGCGTGCCGTACTGGAGTTTTCGCTCTTTTTTCCGTAGGAGCGTCGATTTCCGGCGGCGTGCGACGTCTTGCGGCTAGTCGCCCTTGTAGGACCTCCGTGTCTTCCACCTGATGATACTCAGATCGCCGGTCAGTAGACGGGGGGGTCGGGGGCGATGCGCGTATACGCGGTAGCGGCCGTGGTATCCCGGTCTTGATGTTGCTGTCCCGGGGAGGTAGTATCACCGACTTCTCGGGATCAAATAGGTCTCTCCTCATCAGTGTCCTTTCGAAAGTCATTATCCGCCGCTTGTCGGGTGGTTCCCTAGGTCGGCGGGAGGGGGGTGGGTCCCCCTCATCCGACATTCTTGTACACTAATGTAATGAGTACCTAAATGTGGTGTGCATGTACGTGTGCGTATCCCGGTAGGCGTACGAACGATAACGGTTCCTGTGTCGCTTGAACACTCCCCCCCCGCCCCTTAGCGCGGGCCACTTAGCCGGGTGAAACCTTTCGGAGGCCCAGCACAGCGCCCAGCGAGCGGTTTTGGGGGTTTTTTGACTTAATGAGAGATGTCCCCGCGATATGAGACTTAATACCCCGAAGTGTAAAAGTACACCGCAGGGCCGAACACCGGTGCCCTTTTCTAAGAAAAGGGATAGGGTGTCCGACGCGCTTGGAACGCTGTTGGCCAGTTACAATTGCAACGACGGGCGTGTCAATTGGCAAACAGACGATATCCCGGGGGTGTGGTCGCCCAAAGTCTCAAAGTCTAGGAACTTCAGGGAGTAAACTCAACCTTCAGAACTTCGACCGAGTTCTTCGGAGCGACGGGTGCCGTGGTAATAGTACTAGTTAAAAACTTTCCTTATTCACCGATTGCACCGCTACACAAGCCCGAGATCCTCTGGTATGCCTCTGGTATTGCGGGTTTTCATGGACGGCGGTAATCACTTACCATCACGTGAGCCACCTGCTCGTTTGCCTCCATCACAGACACTGCTGACCGTCACCAGTCTTATGAAATTTTGTCAGATAATGCTCGTGGTCATTTTCCCGTAATGAATAAGCTCGTCCCTTAGTCGCCTTGCAACATCCATAAAAGCTGTAGTATACTTTATATAGATAGGGACAACATCACATACGTTGCTCTGTTCCTAAAGCAAGTAGCTAAAGCATTTGTGTTGTGGAATTGAAAACAATGAAAGTACCACAAACACCCAGACCGAGACTATGTAGAAAAAGTAGTTTCCTACGTTTACCCGTCCGGAAACCGAACCCGGAAACTCGGAGCTTGCGATACCTTGAATACCGTTGTCTACTCCTCTTCATTGTCTACGTAGAAATATTCCTACGCCGTAACCAAATCGTAGTAAATTAGTAAGTAATTAACTATATAACTGAACTTTAAATTTCAGTTTTGCTTTGTCATGAAACGCATGATGCAATTATTCCAAAACAAAGATAGAACAATAGTAATTGAAACGTTTAAAGTATACAATTTATACATGTATACAATTTATTACATTCCAATAATTTTTATCTTACTTTAATCTTTGTTACTGCGCGCAACGATATTTGCACATAATTGTATCGAAATCTTTTGTGGACATTGTTGTGGGTTATACGTTAAGATAATTATTAATATTCTGTTCTTAAGTACTGCACAATGTATAACTGTTTTATGTCCCTAATAAATAAATAAATAAATAAATAAACGTTTTGCCGTACCTTAGTAGGTACATAGTGTCGCACGTGTGAGTCAGTTCGTTTACAGTTTAATTAACAAAACCCATTTGCGAAGCCGTTTCATATGTACACACACAGACAGACAGATAGTATTGAGCAAAGCATGTAACTTAACGTATAAGTTTAAGTTTACGTATAACTGTAGAAATACGATTGGAAGCATCGATTTGTCAACCACATCGATGTCCTTGTGGCAGCGACGTCGACGAGTTAGGCCTCCACGGACTTTCATGCCAAAAAAGTGCCGGCAGACTATCTCGTCACGGTTCCTTGAATGAAGTCATCCGAAGAGCTCTTGTTTCCATAAATATTCCATCGGTTTTAGAGCCTTGTGGAATATTTAGGGAGGATGGTAAGAGAACCGACGGCTTGACTTTAGTCCCTTGGGAGAGAGGAAAAGCTCTTGTGTGGGACGCAACTTTCATCGATAAGGGCCGGGGCGGCATCAGAGGCAGCTGATTCGGGTAAATGGCGTGAATATGAGTCTTTGAAAGGAGACTATATATTTGTTCCATTTGCCGTAGAGACAATCGGTCGTGGGGTCCCCGCGCGATGCAGTTTCTAAAGGAATTGTATCCGCGACTTATCGTTGCCGCTGGTGACAAGAGGGCTGGTTCTTTTCTCGCTCAACGGTTAAGTCTAGCCATTCAACGTGGAAATACAGCCAGCGTTCTTGGTACCATGCCACGAGGAGTAGGGCTCTACGATTACAATAGTTTTTAGTTAACAAGTATTGTAAATATTAACATATTTTTTTCTGTAAATAAATATTTAAGTAAGTTAAGTTAGGAATTCCACTAGACTATCGTGACTTCTGTAAAATAATTTCACCAATAGACGAAAGAGATGTGCGAGTTTTAATTTTTCGAGATTATCTAGTGTCTACCCCAATATTAGAAATATTAATAACATAAAACAGCTTTTTAATTAAATTATACAACACTTCTAAAATTTTCCTTTCTTTCTTTTTAAAAATAAAACTTATTTGTCACAATCATTAATTAACTTTAAAAATTAAAACCTTAAAAAGAATTGAATGAAAATAAAATTTTATGAGAATCGAGAACAGAGACAGAAATAATGCCTTCACAAATACTACAACAGAGATCATTACGAGTATTTGTCGAGTGCGCACCACGATGGTGGCTGGTTGCAGTGCACAAAAGAGCTGCGACCTGGGCCCCAGGGGATAATGACCCTTGCGCCCCGGCACGGAGGGCTGCAATTAAAATTCATGAACACATAATTACGAAGACCGTATTCGTATAAAACCGCTTCAGAACAATGCATTGTGAAAACATTATTTTACAGTGAAAAGATTGCGGCCACTGCATTCACACTGATTATTGCATTTTGTAACTCGTACCTTTATTATATTGTACTGTTTTTACAAGTATATAAGTACCAATACGTGAATGCTGAATGCTGGTAAAGGATTTATCTGAAATATTCTTCCCTGACTTCACTCATCCACACATTAATATTTCTTATTTATTTTTTATTCGGTCGGTCATTCAGTTCAGTAATATAAAAAATACATGCATAAACAGAGACAACATCACATACATTGCTATGATCCCAAAGTAAGCAACTAAAGCATTTCTGTTATGAAATCAGAAACAACGAAGGTACGTCAAACACCCAGACGCGAGAAAATGTAGAAAAAGTGTTTTCTACATTGACCCGACCGGCAGTCGAACCCAGGTCCTCAGAGCTGACGTCATCATGGCCGGTTTGTACGCCACTCGTCCACGGATATCGTCAATATACGTTAAGATTATAAGAGTGTTTTGTTTTGAACTTCCTTTAGAAGATAGTCATCCATAGTGACACCAAAAACTAACTAAAAGAGCTAATACCAGAAGCTTGCTAGCTGACCAAACATTAAAAAGGATCAAGAAGACTACCCTAGTCTTCTTGATCCTTTTTACTGTTTAGTTTTTCCTTCCTATTGTTCGATTCTGGTGTATAGAGCAAAATCAGGTCTTCATGCATTGTCATGTATTATTATTTATTCAGGTGAGCTATTACCTAGTTTTCACCTTACATACAAACCCACGCAAAGTAAGGAGTTTGTATATTCTTACATGGTAACTACACCACCGAACCACCGTTTTTCACCTCCTATAAAAATAGAACATTTTTATTAAAGCAATAGCAATTGATTGTTTCTAAAGAGTGTCATTTATTCATGATCAGGGACGAAGCTTCGACGAATCGTTGAAAATTCTCTGACCCCATTACCCAAAGTGAATCGCGAATGATCTTTTTCTTCGGAGTTTTCATAATCATATTTTGCTGTCAACATTCACCCCAGAGATCCCTATCACAAAGACATATGTACCAATTTGGACTAAACATAATATTCCGCATAAACCACTAGTTATTCACTGTGCATTGGTTTTGATTTATGATCGATACGCGAAATTTGTTTATTGAAGTAAAAAGCAAAGTTATGGAATGTTGGGCCGTTTACAAAGTTTATCACAAAGATTCTTGTTTCCTGTTTGTTTACTTTCTTAGTTAGATTATGGAGTTGATTCGAGCATGTTGGATAAACAATGAATAACGTGATTACTTGGTTACACAAATGAATATAAGACGACCTGTCTGGACGAGAGGCGTATACACCGGTTTTCAGTTTCGCCATCTCGATGTTCCGGGTTTGATTCTCTGTCGGGTCAATGTAGAAAAACTACTTTTTTTACATTTTCTTGGGTCTGGGTGTTTGTGGTGCCTTCGTTGTTTCCGATTCCCATACCACAAGTGCTTTAGCATCTTATACCACAAGTGCTTATCATGGAATGGGAGCAATGTAAGAGATGTTGTCCCTATCTATATATATTTATTATTAATTATTATTATTTATTAATATATATATATATATATATATATATATATATATATATATATATATATATATATATATATATATATATATATATATATATATATATATATATATATATATATATATATATATATATATATATATATATATATATATATATATATATATATATATATATATATATATATATATATATATATATATATATATATATATATATATGGGTCCATAAAAATAACTGCCACATGTGGCCTCTTCTGTAAGAGCAGGTTTTGCTATAATCTCCATGTTTGTCAAGCGGATTGGCGATCGAAAACACAGACCACATAGGCGCTGCTGTCCATCATGCGTCTGCTGAATTTGGGTCTGGTATTTTTCAAGATGGTTATCCCGCCATTAGCTTTGAACATGGATTTAACATGGATAACTACGTTTACGTCTGGAATTAGCTTTCGATATTACATGTGAATATCGTAACAGGCCACTAAGGAAAAACCATCCAAATGGCATCGCCAACCGGTAAATATATTCTAGACCTTGGCATCCTCATCTAGGCAAACGCTGTGTTGGATGACCTCCACAAGATGGATTGACGACCTGTGAAATGTTGCAGGAAGTCGATGGCTGAAGGTGGCTGAGGACCGTCTTTGTAGTAAATTTTATAGGAAAGCAATGTTCAGCAATAGGCTTTTAATAGTCTGTAAAGAATAAGGAGAAGAAGGTATAGAAGTAAATTATGCAGATCGGTGAAGGCAAGCAGTGTCAACGAACTTGGAACTGAATCGCCAATCCCCTTATCAAGCGGGGCAATTATGGAAAATCCTCCTCTATTCCACATTAATACAATTAATAAATAAATATCTTCACGCAATTCCCAATATAGGGGTAGACAGAGGTCTAGTCTACACAATTAAGTCCCTTCGACTTACCTTCCACCGAAGATATTTTCGGGACATCGTGACAGGTGATGAGCCCGTCGCCGCCTTTATGTCCAAGACAACGATATTCGTACATAAGTTTTTGAAAGACCCATTGGTACGAGCATGCTAACTGGGGATCGAACTCGGGTATAATAACTCGAAATTCCGACCACCCAACCACTCTGCTATCGTGACCTATAACACATTAATACGATGTTTAAATAAATAAGTAAACACATCTCTTTTCTAACATGGCTATTTGTTTGCTCCAAATGAATATTTGACATAAATATGCAATAATTTAAACATATTTTTAGGTTTAATTACGGCATGTGTGTAATATTTAATTTTATAGAACTATATATTTGGATAAAATAAATCACAACACAAACAGAAGCTTCATACATACTTTAATCGCCTTATTTTAGTTTTCAATACCGGAACCATACTTTCGTTACAATGCTTTGTAAGGAAAATACCAAAGGCTTTTGTAAAGTATGGTATTGTAATCCTTCCTGAGATTAGTAAAGAAATGAAAGCAAACGCTCACAATGGACTCGATGTTTATTTTTGGTTTGTTTTTATATTAAAAGGATTTTTTTAATATTGGGTATATTAAAAAGTTCCTTAAGTAATGTAAAAACCTTTAAATAATACAGCGTCGATTAAAAAGTTTGCGGTCTATTCAAGGAAACAATATAAATATTTATGTATGGTCTTCCTATAAAAAACTGACTGAAGCTCAATATCTTTATTCAAAATTAATTACTTGAAGAAAAATTTTAACCATCAAGGAGTGTTTTTTAGATGAGGTTTGGAAATAGATGAAAAATCTACTTACGAATTTAACCTCTGTTTTTTTAAATCTTCATGCATTTTCCCAATACTGGGATGGTCAGAGGCAAAGACAATTTAGGGACAACGTAACGTTGAAATTCATCACGCAAAATTTTGCCCCTAGCGGGATTCAGTTATAACGGTGGTAGATTAAAAAAATTAAGTCACGATAGTCGGAATTTCGAGTCGAGAGATCCGAGTTCGATACCCAAGTGGCCGTACCAATGGGTTTTTCTAAAACTTATGTACGAATTATATCGTTGGCTTAGACATAAAGACGGCGACGGGCTCACCACCTGTCACGTTGTCCCGAAAATATCTTCGGTGGAAGGTGGGTTGAGGGGACTTAAATGTCTAGACAAGACCTCTGTCTGTTCCCTATATAGGATGGGGAATTGCGTGAAGATATTAATTTATTATTTTATTTATAGATTAAAAAATGACTATCGGTAAACGAATGTACATTCTAATGTCGGCGGTTTGATTTGATTTCATCCAAACCTTAGCTTCAAAAGCAATATCACCACCAACTAGATGATCCGATTATCAATTAAATTAGCTATATTAATATTAAAACAAAAAAACGGACGCTAAATTGTAAGTGTCGTATGCTGAATCAAACTCGTAGCGAGTGATAAAAGAAGTTATGATTTTAATAAAACAGACGTCTATTCAAATGTTATCGCCGTCTAGTGATGGAATTGTACGGCCCGACGCCTGTGACCCGACGATGGTTATCTTGGCACATCGCGTGATGCTTCGGAACTAGATAGCGCCATAGACACGGAGATATATTATTAATTCACAAACACATAAACGTGAAGAACATCTTTGCTCTAAGAGTAATAAGCTAAACAAAACAAACTTCTGCACACCATTCCCGATAAAGGCGCAGATAGAGGTCTGGACAATTAAATCATTTCAATTCACGTTACTTCGAAGTCATTTTCGGGACAACGTTACAGGCTACAAGCTCATCGCCGTCTTTAATCCAAGCCAACCATATAAGTTATAATATATACAATTTTAAAGATAGGTGGCGGGATAGCTATTATTAAATTACTAGATCAAAATTCAGCAGACCGGTGATGGTAAAACCCTCCCGTGGCCATTGACTACATGACTATGTAGATCGTTTTTATAAGAGTTTTTAACAGTCATTATGATACTAATTATCATAGTGATGAAAACTAGCTGCCCCCACGGGTTTTCTTGCGGTTTAACCTTTAACGCGGAACACTTATTATATTTTTAACTAAAAACTAGTAACTCACCTAACTTACTCCTTACAAAATCTGCAATTCGCCAGTGAAGGTCACGTTAAAATCAAGGTCCAGAGCAATCAGAAGCCGGACAAAGAAATCATCAGACAGAAAAAAATAATAGAAAACTTTTTTTTTACGTAAGTGCCGTATATACTTTTATATGCATTTAGTGAAAAGCTGTTAATTTAGAAATTACAACCAGTATAGATTTATCAAACAAAAAATAAATCAAAAAATCAATATTCTTATCAACAAATAACTTGTCTATGCAAAATTAAAGCGACACATATATTGCCTCTAACCTTTGAGCATACAAGGGGGATTACGAGACGGACAGATGTATGAGTTGATGTATGCGGTTACCTGTTCGCTCACACAAGCCCGATAAGGTGTTTAATAAATTAAGTGAAATATTAAATTATGCTGTTCTCTTTTAATTTGGGTCGGACTTTGATGTGGAGCAATGTCTATTATATTAAAAGATCAATTGTCTTGAAATTAACATTTAACTTACATGTATAATATCCGTGTTTTTATTCCCGGCTTTGTTGGCGTAGATGTCTTTAAATAAATAAATATCTTCACGCAACTCCCTATCCTGTATAGGGAACAGACAGAGGTCTTGTCTAGACAATTAAGTCCCCTCAACCCACCTTCCACCGAAGATATTTTCGGGACAACGTGACAGGTGGTGAGCCCGTCGCCGTCTCTATGTTCAAGCCAACGATATAATTCGTACGTAAGTTTTTGAAAAACCCATTGGTACGTCCCTGCCACCTGAGTATCGAACTGGGGCCTCCCGACTCGAAATTCCGACCACCCAACCACTCTGCTATCGTGACTATTGCACGCCTCATAAGCGAAGCGTTGAGGTGAGTATAACTGTCAGTTTACGCACACCGAGAGATTCTCCAACTTAAAATGATACTTTTTTATTCTTTATTGATTTTATAAGTGAATATATATTTTATATCATGCTATTTTTAAATCTCTTTTTATTTATATATTTATTTATTTATCTTCACGCACAATCCCGGACGGGGTAGCCAGAGAGAACAGATCGCCAAGTGTCACGATCCCTACATACTTCTTTCGCTTCTTTCAGATTCATCATCTTCTTCACACCTTGCCTTTTGATTAACGCAGTCAGGGCACCATTGACTTTGTTCCCGCCAGCGACACGCCTGTCCACATCTAAATCACATCTTCCATCCCGGCTAAACGCACTCCCCAAGTATACAATTTCATTCACTTGTTCTAGACATTCCTGATTTACCCAAATTCGTAATTTCGCACTTCGTTCGCACTTCGTTCTTTCTTCGTCCCTTTCAAATACCAGAACCTTAGTTTTTTAGCATTCAAACGGAGACCATTAATTTCACATTCTTCTTTCATACACGTGACTAATGCCTGCAGTTCTGCCTCTGATGGTGCAATAAGCACTGCATCATCAGCATATAGCAGACAATTTACTTTTATGTCACCCAATTTCACACCCAAACAGCTATCTTTCAGCTTCTGTAAACAGCTGTCGAGATACAGTATGAAAAGCCAGGAAGACATGACACAACCCTGTTTTACGCCCGTTTGGACGCTAAACATGGGTGACTGTTCATGCCCTACCCGCACACAGGCTTTACAGTCACAGTAAAGTGACTGCACAGCCCTTAGCAATCGACCATCCACACCATACCCCGGCAACAGTTCCCACATTTTCTTCCTTACAACCTTATCAAATGCTTTCTCAAGATCCACAAAAGCACAGAAAATCTTCTGATTGGCCGCCAGAAGCTTCTCCGTGATCATGCGGAGAGAAAACATTTGATCCATGCATCCTCTTCCAGGTCTAAATCCGCATTGTGCCTCCCATAGAAATCTTTCCGATTTATCTTGCATCCTACGTGTCAAAACCTTCGAGTAAACTTTACTTGCTAAACTGGTCAAGCTGATCGCCCGATAGCACCCGCAGTCATAATGTGAACCTTTACCTTTATATAAAGGCACAATGACCGCGGATCGCTAATCATCCGGAATAGCCCCCGTTCGCCAGCACAAATTGCACAGCAGATGAAAGCTGTCCCAGACGCGTGGCCCACCATACTTGACCATTTCAGCAGTAACTCTGTCTAGTCCCGCAGCCTTACCACATTTCAAACTTCTAATCGCACATTCAATCTCTTTCATACTGATGACCTCAGTGTCATCGAGGTCCGAGTCTGGCGTACCAGTCACGGCGTCACCCCCGGATCCCTCACTAAGATCATCACACGCATACATCTCTCTATAAAATTCGCTCCATCGCTACATGACGTCCGATTTTTCTGAGAGGATGTCATTGGTTCCCGAAAGCACTTTATTCATTCTTAAGGCTGTCGCACCACTCCGGGTCCTTCCAACCTCTTTCCAGAAGAGTTTGGAGTTCTCCTTGAAGTTGTGCGACAACCTTTCGTCCGCTTCCATTCTACTCCTTTCACGCACTTCCTCAATCAATGCTTTCGTGTGAACTTTCTGGAGCTTATATCTTTCTTTCCTTTTGTCTCTCATATCCTTATCATTACTAGAGGCCAAGTAGTCTAACCATGCTTTCTTCTTCTTATTTACAACTTCTTTCACTTCGTCATTCCACCATGCATCTCCCTTTTTACTACTACCTCTGGTGTAGTAGGTTCGCGGGTTGGCGTCCGGTGGCGCCAACCCGCGAACAGACCCCTAAATCTAGTAATCACTAGATAGTGATCCGTTCACTCGCATCCCGGAACACTCGCATATCCATCGCCTGTTTTCGCAGTCGGTCATTCACCAGGAACAAATCGATCATACTTCTCTCATTCTCTCTTTCTCTAGTATACATATGGATTTTCTTGTGACTAAACATTTACAGTTTGTCACAAGAAGACCCTTTTCCTTGCATACAGCCAGTATAAGCTTGCCAGCATCGTTAACCCTTTTATCACCAAACATTCCAAGCACCGACTCGTACCCTGGCCGAGCGGTACCAACCCATCCATTCAAATCACCACATACAACAATTCATTCGTTTCCTTTAACCAAGTCTAGAACTTCTCTTACATTCTCCCAAAACTCCTCCAGCTCAGCTGTGGACGACGAAGCTACCGGCGCATAAACAGCCAAAAGGAATAACTTCGTCAGTCCCAATTTAAAGCGACCCCAGAGAAGTCTCGAGTTCACAACCTTATATTCAGTCATAACATCGACCAACCGAGACGACAGCAGCACCCCCACTCCCTGGCAGGCGCTCTCGCTCTCCGGGACTCCGGACCATAGAGCTAACGCCCCGCCAGGGAGCTATTCAGTACCGCTGCCCTTCCGCTTGGTCTCCGACAAACACACGACATCTAATTCTCTTTCTTTCATTATTTCAATCAACTCATTCGTCTTATCTCTCATGCCTCCTCTAACATTCCACGTGCCAACTCTGCACTTCGTCCTCCACCTTCCGCCGTGTCGGGCTGTGCGTGACGGGTGGCGGTCCCCATCGCCGCTTTGCTCGCTGCATTCCACACCAACGGGGACGAACTGGTGTGCGTCGCCTTGGGGGGACGCCCTAACCCTCGTTGGCATGGGTGCGCAGCTGTGTAGAATTGCAGCCCTGAAAAGGGCTGGCAGGGGTCGCGACGAGCACGCTTCTACAATGACCCCCTATTTTTAATCTCTTTTTATTTAAACTAATTAAAAAATTGTTTAAAAAAGATCTGTCTTGGACGTCCGTGTGTGTGTATGTGCGGATCCCGTATCTTGTTGACACGATAACGAGTGAAATACTTCACTTATCGAGTTGCTTTTTTATAGGCTTTAGTATTATGAGGAATATAAGCCTATTACGGTATAATTCGATGTAGTTTAATTATTATTTAATAATAATTGAAAGGTTTAAGACAGTGCGACAGGAATGGCACATGATAACGTCAACATCTACAAATTTATATCATATATACCTTTACAAGTTTACAAATAATCTCAATTTTATTGTAGTGAATGAGATTATGAGGCGTTCATTTTTGGATTTTCCAACTATTATTTACTTTATCGTGACAATTTTTCTTTGATAAATGCTTTACTTAATTGAATGGTAACTTCTACTTCGTTTCTTCCGCCTTAATTTTTTATACTTATGAATAGTTGAATGTTGAGTGTCAATGAGATCTCCACGGATCTACACGTCAAATAATGATATTTATAGGCAATTTTTTTGATAACTTGGGAAACTATATTTTTATATTTGTAAGGATCTACAATAATACAAAATATTAAGTTTCTTGCTATGTAACTCGCTGTTACTGTACTGCTTTCTGAAAGAATTTTTAAAATTGGTTTAGTGTCTTAGGTGTTGTAGCGTAACAAACAAACGAATAAAATCAATTTCCCATTTATAACAACTTTCCTTTTTTGAAGTTGTTTAAAAATTATTTTTCGTACTTTTAACAATTATTAAAACATTAAGAGTCACGATAGCCGAATGGTTGGACGGAATTACGAGTCAAGTGACCCAAGTGGCATCCCCAGGTGGCAGATTCGTACCCATGGATTTTTCAATAACTTATGTACGAATTATATAGTTGGCTTGGACATAAAGACGGCGACGGGCTTACAACCTGTCACGTTGTCCCGAAAATATCTTCTGTGGAAAGTGGGTCAAAGGGACTTAATTGTCTAGACTAGACCTCTGTCTACCCCTGTGTTGAGAATTGCGTGAAGATATTCATTTATTTATTTAAACATTAAAAATATAATAAATTATTTTCGTGAAGGTAATATAAGTATTTTTTTAAATTCACACCTCATTATTTCGGCGACGTGTCGACTTCTCTACAGAGGCCTCGCGAAGTAATCCCGGATTAACATACATCGTACGACTGGCTTGCTTTTTTATTTTCTCTAATATTTCGCGTAGCTCTGGCTTGTTAGAGGCCTTTGTTAAATTTAGTATTTGCTTTTTTTTGGCACGAAGACATGATTTTAATTTGCACCTTGCCTTTCAGAATTTGCTATTAGTAAAATCCCAGGTAGAATTTAATACATCTTGTCCCAACTGCAGCAATTGAAATATTTTAAATCTCTCTCTATGTTATCTACCAAAAACAATACAAATATTTTCACGCTATTACCAGTACTGGGGTAAACAGTGGTCTAGACAATTCGACCCATCTTCCACCAAAGATATTTTAACAATGCGAAAACGAGACGGGTGGTGAGCGCAAGTGACCTGTCGCCGTTTTAAAAAGTCCAAGTCAACGAGATAATTCGTACATAAATTTTTGAAAAAACCCTTTGGCACGAGTCTAGATAATTTAGTCGTTTCGACCCACCTTCCTCCGATATTATTTTTGGGACAACGTGACAGGTGATGAGCCCCTCGCCGTCTCAATGTCCTAGCCTATAACTATATAAATCGAACATTGGCTTTGAAAAAACCCATTTGCACGAGCCTGATAACTGGGAATCGAACTCGGGTCTCTCGACTTGTATTCCGATCATCCAACCACTCGGCTATCGTGACAAAAATGAAACAACTTTAAAAAAATGTTCACAAGTTTACAACTATAAAAACATTAATACGATACGTATATGGTATACATAAAGAATAAATTTTTATATATTTTCCAAGCCCAGCAAAGCTTACATACATAACGGCCTGTTAAAGGCCATTGCCGGACATAGGCCTCTACTAAGTGGAGGATTTGCCATAATCGCCACGCTGGGCAACGGATTGGCGATTGCAGTACCAGACCACTCGTACCTCAGCTGCTGCCCGTCTTCGGCCTGATTACTTTGGTCTGACATTTTTAGAGATGGTTATCCCATCATCTATCTGTTCCCTCTAGGATATTCTATTTCTTTATTATATATTCCTTTTAAATATTTATATATCTTATATATAAAATTTCCCTGTCCCAATGTTAGTTACCGTACTCCTCAGAAACGGCTCGACCGATTCTCATGAACTTTTGTGTGCTTATTGGGTAGGTCTGAGAATCGGACAACATCTATTTTTCATCCCCCCCAAATGTTAAAGGTAGTCCAACCCTAATATTTTATTTTTAGATATTTTTTTTAAATACATACATCCCTTAATTTTCTCCCCCTACCATCAACCCCTATTTTTATATAGTAAAACAACGTTTGTGGGTTCAGCTAGTAATATATAATATACTCGTAATTATATATAATAGGCTCAGGCCTTACTTTGCGGAAATTAATTATTATAGAAATCTTACTATAAAATTAAATTGCACAATTCTGTATGGAAAAACAAATGGCATATGTTACCTGGTCTGTAGAGAAGAGCACGACCCTCTCTTCTTTAGATGCGTGCAGTAAGTCTTTTCACTACGAATGATTGCTCTAGTCATTCAGTTTCAGTCCAAGTTATAGTTTACGAAAATTTGCAAGGCTTTTCTTTGGGTCGTATTTTACAACACAAAGGATGAGAGTGACAAAAGGATGAGAATGCCATATCATGAATAGAACGGATATTAAAGGCCGGCAACGCATCTGCTACGCCTCTGGTATTGCGGATGTTCATGGGCGGCGGTAATCACTTAACATCACGTGAGCCACCTGCTCGTTTGTCTCCCTTCCCTATAAAAAAAATATTACTTTAATTTTTTGAAGTGAAAACTTCTTTTAGCGTGGTACGCATATTTTTAGATGAGATAAAATCTTTAGATTCGCGCCACCGTTACAAGACGCAGCTATACTCGTAGTGTGTGCATATATGCATCTACATCTGCCATACCGCAAACGTGTCTAGATTAATAAAAAAATACATTTATTTTTATTTAAAAGTAAAATAAGTTTTCTCTTCTGTTGACACTCCCGGAGTGCAACCTGTAATTTTTAATCTTCACGCATTTCTCAATTCATGAGTAGCCAGAGCTTTAAACAACTTATTCATTTCGGTCCACCTTTTACCGAAAACACGTTCTTGAGAGAGTTTCATTGATAGTAACCTGCCGCGGCACAAGTATGTAGGTGGGATATTATTTTAGTGAGCTACATAAGTTGCCAGAGGTCTAGACAATTTATTGATTTCCACCCACTTTTTAACGAAGACTATTTTATGGGATAACGTGTCAGCCTCTCTCAGTCTGCCGCCATATTTATTTTCAAGCCGACGAACACAAATCATACATTAGTTTTTAAAACTGAACAAACCTACCATCGTGAGGATCGAACTCCGATTACGCAAACACTACCGTGATTTCTAAATTTATTTTAATTATTAAATACGGCAGAAATATTAATGCATCACAGAGTGCCAAATAATGTTTATTCCACTGAGTGTACCTCGGTGTCTATTTTAGGCAGATTCTGGATGCGTCCTTTGCATGTTTGTAATAAAAAATATATTATTTCAGTCATGTTACGTTCGCCAGCCTCCACCAGAGCAGCTTTGTATTCTATATCTATTAAAACATATTTGAGAAAAAATCTTTTCATGGGTAAATGAGCATATTGGCTACCAAGGATTTACCAACTTTTCATGCCTAAGTGAAGCGAGTAAAGGAATTAAAAATATACATAGCTACCGGCAACCAAGAGTACTACCATCACGAAAATTGTCAGAAAAAAATAAGTAAAAGATGAAATAATTTTAAGCAATTGCAGAGTGGTAATGGTGTAAAACCTTCTCGTGGATGTCGTAAGAGGCGACTAAGAATTGTTAAGCATTGAACATGTCTTTGGCTACCGACAGATCGCGGGATAACCATCTTGAAATATACCAGACGAAAACTTAATAGACCGATGGCGGGCAGCGTCGGAGGTGCGTGTTGTTCTTTTAGGTCATCGCCAATCCGCGTGTCAAGAGTGGCGATTATGACCAACATTAGAGAGCGTGTTGATATTGGGTTTGTCACAATATGTAAAATATTATGCATAGGCATAGGTTCTCAAGTAAAATTTTAATATTTTCGAAAATATACTAAAAGTATATAAAAAAATTCTTACTTGCAAAAAATGAGCAAATTTCATCAGCTCTAAGGATGTTAATCACGGATTACTTGACGTCACTCTGAGACTTAGCCAAAATAATGAGGCTCAAGGGGGAATAATACTTGACTAGCGTTTAAATAAGACATTCAATTAACAAAGTTTATCGAAAACTCTGTTATTTATTAGACATAGACGTAGATAGGGATTTATTTCATATCTTAAACTCACAGCAAAAACAAGTGGAAATGGCAGGTCAAAAAAAGTGGAAAATGTCAAATCAAGTTTGTAAGTATTGTGACGTCATATTGGGTAACAATTTAACGTTTGATTCAGCAACTACGATAGCATTCTTCATCTTATTAGGTATCTATTACATACTTGTACATATTCTATTTTATTATATATTTCCATACTCGCTACACATTCAAAAATGTCATAAGTCATCATTATCATCAGCCGCAACAAGCAATTTATCGACTCTACGATGAGCGACGAAAGTCACGATAGCCGGTGGTCGGAATTTCGAGTCAAGAGACCCGAGTTCGGATCCCAGGTGGCAAGCTCGTACCAATAGGTTTTTCAAAAACTTATGTACGAATTATATCGTTGGCTTGGACATAAAGACGGCGACGGGCTCACCACTTGTCACGTTGTCCCGAAAATATGTTCGGTGGAAGGTGGGTCGAAGAGACTTAATTGTTTTGACTAGACCTTTGTCTACCCCTGTATCGGAAATTGCGTGAAGATTTTTTTGAGAGACCGCAGAGTAGCTCATCGTCGAGCCTACACGCAGGAGAATATCTTGTTTTGAGGCGAAATAAGTGTCGGGTTTTTGTTAGTGGTATATGTAACCTGGTTTGAGTGTAGTGGTGGTGGTGCATAAAGTGGAATTAGTGCACGCAACTGTGGGAGGGAGGGTGGTGCACCTCTTCACTTCGGACCAGTTAACATATACCTTTTATATTTGCATGCGGGATGGTGAGATGTAGTTATTCAATAACAATTTTACAATGAATTTCCGCAAAGAAACTCCCGAGTCAATTAAAAGCAGACCGGTGACGGGTAGCAACCGGTACAACGGTGCGATGTATCTGGTACTGTAATCGCCAATCCGTGGCGATTTGTTGCTTGCCAGCTTGCCCTGCGTGGCGATTAATGAAATTATCTATTATATATTAGCCTTAATGAAAATACCTATGTCCTGCAGTAATACTACAGGCGGTTTAGTAAGTAAGAAGAATGGTGCTCCATTAAACCATAGGGTGCGATTTTGATGACATTTGCGGACAAAGTCGCAAATATTACCTAGCTAGCTCTCTTGGCTCTATGGCTTCAGCTCTATGGCTGCAAGCTATTGAAAGGAGCAATTCAAGTTTCTTGGCCATAATAGACCGGATAGAGTCCTACGATCAGCGAGAAAACTTATTCTAGCACCACAAATATACAAAAATAAATATTATAAGAACTCCTTTGTGGTCAAGGCCATTTGCCTGTGAAATGAACTTCCTCAGGAAATTCGTAATGCGAAGACACAAATTATTTAAATTTTAAGAATGACGTTAAAAATCATTATCTGAGTCTCTGTTGTAATTTATTATCATTTTCAATTATTATTTATATTTTATTTTTGTCACATTTATTGTGGTGTACAATAAAGTATCCCAGCTATCCTCTTTTCTATTATCCAACTCACTACTAAATCCTTTTCAATCCGGTTTTCGACCCGGTCACAGCTTTAATAAAAATTACAGACGACATTAGACGAGCAATGGAAAATAAAAAACTTACTTTGCTAGTGTTGCTCGACTTCAGCAACGCATTCTCTACAGTTGATTTCGATATTCTCTTGGCAATTCTTAAATCTATTAACATTTCTTCTACTGCTATAAAGTGGTTTGATTCTTATCTTCGGGGTCGCTCGAAGCGTGTTCGCATTGACGATTCTTTCTCTGATTCTTGTGAACTAGTTGCTGGCGTGCCTCAGGGTGGCGTTCTTTCTCCTCTTCTGTTTTCGGTTTTTATTAACTCGGTTACTCCTGTCATTTCTTCCAACTTCCATCTTTACGCAGACGACTTGCAGCTTTATCATTATTTTCCCCCTGCACAAACTGATGTTGCAGTCTCGTTAATGAATAAAGACATTAATCAGATATTCAATTGGTCTAAATCTTTCGGGCTTGAAATCAATGCCAGAAAATCGCAGGCTATAATCATAGGAAACAGACATGGGCGTAATTTGTTGGATTTCACTTCGATATCACCAGTAAAATTAGACAACTCTGTTATACCCTATACTGATACGGTGAAGGATCTTGGGGTAATTATCGACTCTAACCATGCGTGGAATGCTCATGTTAATGAAGTAAGTCGCAAAGTTCACTTTTCTTTTCATTCGCTGAGGTGCCTTCAAGGTTTTTTGCCCTTAAGAACTAAGATCTCCCTAGCCCAGACTTTAATCCAGCCTATCATAGATTACGCTGATACCTGCTACTTGGATGCTACAGAGGAGCTTCTGAATAAGCTTGAGCGCCTGCAAAATCTTTGCATTCGTTTTATTTTCGGAATATGCAAGTATGACCATGTTTCACATCTTCGCAAAGATCTCAAGTGGCTCCCAATTCGTTTTCGTAGGAACACTAGGATTTTATGTCTACTGTTTAATATTTTGCGCCTCTCATCATTCCCGTCCTACCTTCGCGAGCGATTCTCCTTCGCTCGTCCATGTTCCCTGCAGAACCCATCTACAAACCCTTCTTAAATTTCCTCCTCATAAGAGCGCGTCATATTCATCCTCCTTTTCTGTTCATCAGTAAAATTGTGGAATGCTCTTCCGCAAAATATTAGCGATTGCAAAACCATTTCTCTATTCAAGAGAAGAGTCAAAGAACATTATATGTCATTGATATTGTAACTTATTATTGTATTTTATATGCATATGTATTTATCTTATTATTATTTTTGTCTGTAGGTATTTGTATGCATTTTATTTGTATATATTATATATGTATGTTTATATATGTATGTATGAATATGGTGTATGTGTATGTTTGTATATATGTAGTTGTACACGCGAAATCTACCTTTACTTTTACCCACACTCCAGTCACAGGTCTGCTGGAAGAAATTTCTTAAGAAATAAGCAATGCCTTTGTACAAACGTTTTCCTTTTATTACATTTCTTCTTTTTTATTTTTGTGTGTACATAAATTAATTAAATAAATAAAAATAAGTATCTACATACATACAAACCTACCTATAGCATATCTTTATGATAATGTACATCAGAAAAGAGTGTAGATGTACAGAGCCTGAAGCGTTGTTATTAATTTACGTCTTTGAGACAAAGAGTCGCTCCGCCAGACTCAATTACGTGAGATGGAGTAATCTAGTAATTTTGAAATATTGTACTCATCTTAGCAAATGTTTTATGAAACAGATTACAGTATAATATACAAATAGTTGTATACTGCATTAAAGATGTGTAATTTGTTCTTTAGATTGCCTAATTAACCTTCGTACTTGTCGAGAAAATAATATATAGTGTCCTTTGAAGTGTACATACTCTTTGACATTCTTTAAGCAGCTATCTTCAAAGATTAAAATTTTTACTAATTCTCATAAATTATTATATCATCATAATATACATATATACATAATATAGAGTTATATAATAATATAGTTAAAATAATATATGTCGGCGTAGGGTAGTCCACGTGAGGCAACTCGTTGTTAGATCCGTCTTGAGCCATATCAGAAAACTGATCTGAATGAGTGGAAACGCAGTTAGTTCGATACAGGAAGATGACCGTTCACACTGCCGTCCGTTTCGTAAGTGAAGCCCCGAGAATATTCTGAAGACACTATATATCAGAAGTCAAATGACATTGACAACACATAGTAGTCAAATCCACTCTGTCACTTCCTGTATCGACCTTACTCAAGCGTACTACTTGACGTTTCCGAAGACTTTTAATAGATGGCGTTATAACCAAAACTGTTGACTTATCATGATTCTGCGACATATATAAAAATAGCAAAGTTATTACAACTGTAACTGTGTACGTAATGTAACATTTGAAAGAAAAATTTTCATATTCATAATTGCATGCTACAAACAATTATTATTTCTTCTATTAATTTTAAAAATAAAGTAGGATTTATTATAATTATGATTATTAGTTCTTAATAACAAACTCATCTCATATTCAAAGACATATTTTTATATGACATACGACGCAATATTTTTCCTCCGCATCCCCATCTCTTATCCTTTTACGCCTAAAGTACTTCACCTTGTCAATATTTATTTAAATAAAAGCTTCTACTCCAGACTTGTCTCATTCAAGAATCCATTCTGTTAATTTTAATAAAATAGTTGTCGTTATCGGGTTCAAGTTCGTTCATTTTGAATAAGTAATTCGCTTGTGAGTATTTAGTAAAATAGCTAATTAGCTTTGTAAAATATTAAGAATAAAGAATAACTCCATGCCATTCCCAATACTGGGGTAGACAGAGGTATGGACAATTAAGTCGTTTTGGCCCACCTTAAACCGAAGATATTTTTGGAACAAAGTCACAGGTGTTGAGCCTGTCCAAATTAACGATATACATCGTAAATAATGTTTTAAACTTGGGGATCGCTCTCGGGTCTTTTGATTCCAACCACTCCACTATCGTGACTATAAAGAAAATTTATAATATACTAGCGGGCCCGGCAGACGTAGTACGGCTTTGTAACCTGCTTACAACGCCTACTAACTGGTCCAATGCTGCTCATTTTGGGATCTGAGCAATGTATGTGATTTTGTCCCTATCAATGTATGTATTTATAAACTAATATATAAATTTGATTGGTCCAAATTTAAAAGATAGTCTTGATATATTACAAACATTTACAAAATTTTATTAAATGCGGTTCAGTACTTTTGAAGTTTACCCTTCACAGATAAGTGTATTCTTTGTGTTACATTTGTTATTACGAAGATGGTTACAATAGAATGGATTACAATTAACAAAAAATATTCTAAAAGTAGATAAGGTTGTAAGTGTCCATTTTATTGAAGTGAAACTTCTTTAGAATTCGTTTTGATTTTAAATCAGATGTAAGGGAAAAAAAGATAGCTAAGAGACATAAATACAAAAATGTGTAGGATGAAGGCGGCAAAGAGTGAGACAGAAATATACATACTATAGTTATAAATAACTTTTGTAACATTTCTACCCTTGTTATGTATATTCATCTCAATCTTTTGTCGATTTTCTGAAGTTTCACTTCTATTGTGTGTGAATCGCACACACCTCTTTTTTAATCTGTATAAAATAGTGTTTTTATATACTTTTCATCCCGAAGTTTTCACTGAACTTGAAATTCGAAGCAAGGTGTTAGATTGAGTTTACATCACTCAATTTAACACCTAGCTTTAACATCCTGTTCACTAGAATTATATTATTAATTTATATATATTTAATCATAGACCGAACCACTGAAAGCGTGGCTGGGTTTGGCTGTTACATGACAAACATTTTTTTACCACTTCTTTAAAGCTACGTGAAAAAAAACCTAGCAATTTTTTTGCATCGGAGCTTTTAAAATTCGAGGCGTTAAAAGAATCTTTGGTTTCACACAAACGCGGTGTCGAGCGGGTTGTCTGTTGCATTCCGCTAACCGGGAGAGCATATAGTAAAATTCAATATTTTCACGCCTATTCCAATATTGAGGTAGATAGAAGTCTAACAATTAAGTAGTGTAGACCCACCTTCGATCTCGGGTCCCTTTACTCGAATTCCGATCACGCTATCCCCAGGCTATCGTGACAGCAGACGGTAAGAAGAAATATGTGTTCTGACTGTCTCACCCCTTTGTATTACCCACAAAATTTTATTATACATTCATTGATTTAATCTTTGCTATTATTCCATTTATATTTTTTAATAAAAAGAGGTTGGCACCAGCTCAAGCTCACGTAACTACGCGCGTGAACGCACACAGTTCAAAGAACCACGTAAGAAGAACTGTATTTTAAACAAGCATTACATGAGTACTTAAATTTACTCCGACATTATAATTGGAGCATTCAAGATATTGTAACAAATTCGATAAATTGTTCAATTTCAAGAATAACTAAATACATTTTTACAGGAATTTGAGACTAATTTGAGATAAGCTCGTTTAAAGGTGGTAAAATTGTCTAGCTCTTTATCTACCCTAGTATAGGAGAAATGCGTAAAGAAATAAAGAAAAATCATTCAAAAGTGCAAAAGAAAATTTGAAATATTTTTCATCATCATTTAGACTTAAGTACAATGGGATATATATTATTTATTGCAGTCCGCGAGCAGGGAAGGGATAATGACAGTTCATATATTTTGTCTGTATCTACATTAGCCAGCACTGGAAATGGAATGGAATAAAGGATCAGGGTTTTCCTAAATCACATTTGTTTCATATTACCCTAATTCTATGAATAATTGTATCAAGATGTATACCCAATATCTTTTTTTTCTTTTTTTTATAGGAAGGGGAGGCAAATGAGCAGGTAGCACACGTGATGGTAAGTGATTACCGCCGCCTATGAACATCTGCACTGGGGTGCCCCCGCCCAGAGATGAGAACAGTACGCCATATGCGGCCGAACCTGCACCTTACAAAGCTGCAAGCGGTGGGCCGGCATGAAGAACTATCGTGCTCTATTCAGCACGCCAAGCTTTTTAGAGGCCAATTTGGCCTTCCCTTCCAAATGACCGCGAAACTGAACGGTGCTCGATATGTCGACGCCAAGGAGTGCTTCCAAAACGAGGTGATATGATGAAGTGTTTCTTTTTAGCGGTAAACGACCAAACTTGTGACTTTTTAGGGTGGAACTGGACTAAATTTAGTCGGCCCCATTCCGAGATTTTGTCCAGCAAAATCTCGACTTCAGACACAAGTTTGTTCCGGTACTCGTCGACGTGTTCCCGAGAAATATTGGCACGGCCGGTATATAGGGCATCACCAGTGCTGTCATCTGGATAGCAATGGATGTTAATAATTTGTAACAAATCATTGATATGCAGAAGAAACAGGGTAGGCGATAGCACACAGCCTTGTGGGACACCAGCGTTCACAGACTTGGAGTCTGAGCATGCACCGTCAACTACGACCTTGATGCTGAGGTCTGTGAGAAAATTAGTGACCCAATTACAAAATTTCTCTGGAAGCCCTTATGACGAAAGCTTCAAGAGAAGTGCTTTGTGCCATACCCGATCAAAGGCTTTTGCTATGTCCAAACTAACTGCCAGGGCCTCACCCTTGCACTTTATTACCTCCGCCCATCGATGAGTGAGGTACACAAGAAGATCACCAGTCGAGCGACCCCGACGGAAGCCGTAATGACGGTCACTGATCAACTGGTGCTCCTCTAAGTACCTCAAGAGCTGACAGTTTATAATGGACTCCATTATTTTGGAGAACAAGGAAATGATGGCGATCGGTTTGTAGTTACCCGGATCTGAGCGGTCGCCTTTCTTAGGGATCGGGTGCACCAAAGCTGTCTTCCATTTCATCGGGACGACGCCTTCAGAGTCAGAGTACCAAAAAAAACGAGTTAGAACCGGTACCAAGTCTGGAGCACACATGCTCAGAACAATACAATCGGGCCCACTGGACTTCTGGATGCCCAGGAAGAGGAGTGCTTTTCGCACTTAGCTCTAAAAGAATCGAATATCCGGCATAGAGCACTCAATGCACACGATGGTCGGCGGTGAGTTCCCCCTGTCCTCGAGAGTCGAGTTGGACGGAAAAAGAGAACCTCGAAGATCGATTCTCTTTTGCGTCATGGGCCAGCGAGTTGTCCTCCCTGTACAGGGTTGACTGAAATTCCCTTGGACAGCCTTGGCTAGGGACCAGAACGTACAAGTTCCCGAAGGAAGACGAACCAGTTTCTCGCCAATTCTGCCAATGTGCTCGGACTTTGCCTTACTTGTCTCTGAACTGTATGTACTATGTATACTTTATATGAACTATATGTTGACAGCTGCTTTTTATCTTCTTTTATTCTACTTCCCTGCTTTTCTATTGCATTCGAAAATCATTACCTAACTCTTTGGATATATTTTGTTTAATTATAATTTTATCTTTATTGAGAGAAACCAAGGCGTAGAAAATTAATTCTTCTCAACCCACTATTTACCGAAGTTTATTTTGTGACAACAAGCAGCAAGCAACACGCAAGATACTTTGTTTCATTATAATATCTTTTTGTTTAAGAGAAAAAAAAAAGAAAAAAATGTTTTCTAAGGCATTGTTTTTGCTGCTAAATAAACTATTTTCAATTTTCAACGTGACAGGTTGTGAGCCTATATTGAGATATAGGCTCACAACCTGTCACGTTCATTGAGATGAACTGAAATTTTCAATTTTTCTTTTGCACTCATAAAAATCCCAGCATGCTTGCGTAAAAAAATGAAATTGCATCATAAAGCAACCTGTTAACAGTTTAAAGCATTTTCTTTATTACTCTAAATCCTAACAAAACTTGCTAACCACAGCAAACGCTTATAGCCGCTGAAGTATTTTCAAGCCGCGGCCAAAGTATAAACTTGCCAGGACTAATCTTCCCAACTAATTTTAATCATCTAACGTTGGTCGACATTTTCAGGACTTTGCGACTATAGAATTTCGCATCACAGTACTTTAAATCCTTAGTTATTACCTCTAGTTACCTTAAACGAATTAATTTTGTGTACTTGTATATATAAATTTGTACATTTGATTTTCATCAAACTACTGTTACGATTTTAAGAATCGTAGACTGTTTCTCTGCCTAGGAGTCGCATGGGTCAATAGCATACTTTCTATTTTATTACTTCTAATAGCATCTATTTTTGCCACCAAGTAGCAATAATGTAGATAGGATTTTGTCACTGACATTAAAAATAAACCCAATAAATGGCGCAATAACTACCAAATGAAAAATATGTAATAAGTATAACGCACTTATACCGATATAATTATACACATATAATAGAATACAATAATAAATAAATATTTTCACGCAATTATCAATATAGGGATAGACAGAGCTCTTGTCTAGACAATTAAGTCCTTTCGACCCACCTTCCACCGAAGATATTTTCGGAACAATGTGACAGGTTGTGAGCCCGTCGCCGCCTTTATGCCCATGCCAAAGATATAATTCGTACCTAAGTTGTTGTAAAACCCATTGGTACGAACCGGCCACTTGGGGATCAATCTCGGGTCTCTCGACTCGAAATTCCAACCACCCAACCACTCGGCTATCGTGACTTTAAATTATATAATAGAATGTACATGATATTTTTATACCTGCCAATAGATTTAAGAAATATGTGACGACCTCCGTAGACGAGTGGACCAAACGCCGGTTCTCATGGTGCCATGGTGTGGCCATGTCTGAGATCCCGAGTTCGATTCCCGGACGGGGAAATGTAGAAAACAATTTTTCTACATTATTTCAGATTAGGTGTTTGTGTTACTTTCGTAGTTTCTGATTCCATAATAAAGTGCTTAAGATCCTTACTTTGGGATTTTGGGATTAGAGTAATATATATGATGTTGTCCCTATCTATGTATGTGTTCATTTATTTATTTATTTTATAAAAGATGTGAGAGATGTACAAATTTGGTTAGTGAATAAAACATATTTATTTTAACAATTTAGGTGTATAATTTGCAGTAACAAACACTACATCTACATACGCGTAACATGCAAATATTCGACTAAGAACTTGCCTTGTCATTTCCATTTTGGAGGCTTTTCCCTTCGTCTCTTACGACACTCATAGAAAGATAGGAGGTAGTAAATTCTTATATACTAACCACACGGCATAAATAAGATATTTTCGGGACAACTTGACAGGCGGTGAGTCCGTCGCCAACGATATAATTCGCACATATATTTTTGAAAACCCATTGGTACGACCTTGCCACCTGGAGATCGAACTCAGGTGTCTTGACTCGAAATTCCGACCTTGTAGAAGACATTTTCGGGACAACGTGACAGGTGGTGAGCCGGTCGCCGTCTTTTATGTCCAAGCCAACGATGAAATTCATACATAAGTTTTTTTTGAAAAACTCATTGGTACTGTCACCTGGGGATCGAACTCGGGTCTCACGACTCGCAATTCCGACCAACCACCAACTCGGCTATCGTGACACATTCTAGAACACAATATAGAAGATATTTTATTTTTATATTTTTAATATTGTAAACATAAACACAATTTTGTTTCTGTAAATAACGTATTGTGAATAATATGTTTTATATACATACACTAAACTGTACGATTAGCGCATTTGGAGATTAAAACGGTGATATGCTCACCTGTCACGTTATCCCAAAGAAGTCTTCGGTGGAATGTGGGTCGAAAGGATTTTTTTGTCAGTACCTCTGCCTAACACAGTCTAGGATATTGCGTGAACTAAACTATTAAATTCTTCATAAAAATAGACGTAAAACAAAAGTAACGCTGATGAATTACTCAGTTATACAATTCCAGAGAGCGAAAATTAATGGCGGAATTATTTAATGGACATTTTGTATTTACATCAATTCCGTGGTTCCTATGTAAATGGTAACAAGGGAAGGGCGGGTGTTGTTCATTTGAATTTCAAAAAGAAAACAATACGAACGTCAAAAGAGGATAATTTAATTTGAAAAACAATTTATAAAGAATCATGTTTATGCACGCACATATTATACGTACATGTACATTTTATATCGGTGATTGGACATTAACACGGCGACGTGCTCACCACCTGTCACGTTGTACCAAAAATAACTTCTACTCCTTTGTTGGGAATGGCGAGAAGATACTTTTTTACTTATCTATATAAAAATAAACTTCTTAATTAACTCTTTAATTTAATAACAAAAAGTCAAGGGTAACTTATATACTTTAAAAATCAATAAAATTTCACAATAGAGGTGTAAATGGCGTTGTCGTATTAATGTTTCGTACCTGTAAAGTTGTAGACATTGAGATGAAATTTGGAATATCTTTCGGAAGGTGTCTCTTTTATCATAACAGGCATAAATGAAGAAAGAGATAAGATGTGTGTAGTAAACGCCGACTATTTGAGTGCCACTCGAGCCGAGTGATTGGGTGCTTTAAGAACTTATGTACGATTAATGTCGCTGGTTTGACTAAAATGACGGCGACGGGCTCACCACCTGTCACGTTTTGCAAAAGATGTCTTCGGTGGAAGGTGGGTCGAAAAGACTTAATTGTCGAGACCTCTGTGCGCCTCTGTATTGTGAATGGCTTGAAGATGTTTTTGGATGTATATGCACGTAAGTATCTTCTACCATTAACTTGGACACTAAGACGGCGATCGGCTCATCACCTTTCACGTCTTCCCAAATAAACTTCGGTGAAAATTGGATCGAAAGGTATTCAGTGGCTAGAGATCCCTAGTATGAGAAATTGTGTGAAGATAAAAAAACATGTGAATAGAAGGGTTCAAGGAAAATAACATAAAGTAACATACACAGAGACGTTGAGTGTACTCTCATATACACGTATATACTCGTACAGATGATTTGACACGTTTCACTGCACGAATGATCGTCGTTCATTTATTTCACTTTTATCTTCACACTCCGGTACTCGTAGCGGAGCATAAAACCGAGATCTGTGACTGCATCAATCACTCTATAAGCTGACTATGGACCAACTAATCACAATGACGTCAATATGTTTTATGCCTATTAACAAGTTTACGAAATTTATTAAAGACAAACTTTATAAAAAAGTATTATTATAAAATTTAAATTTAATTTACATAAATGGATGCATTAATGAAAATGACCCCTGAAAATTACTTGATCGGTCCCATACGGTTTTTAGTTATTCTGTGATCAAAATTGTAACTTTTTTAAATGATTAAAAGGGGATAATACATGTATATATATAGATAGATAGAGAGGGAGCTAGTGAGGGGGGGAGGATGGCGGGGTGGGGTGGGGGGTGAGGGGAGGGGGAGTGGGGGGAGGGAGAGGGGGGGAGGGAGAGGAGGGGAGAGAACACATGCCACTGACGACAGCCACTTTATATATCGGATTAGGTTGCGGACTGTGAAACATAACGTGCAGGTTCGGGCTCGGCATTCTATTATCATTGTATAACCCCACCATAATACTAGTAATCAGCTCTGAGGTTCCTGTATTGACTCCCTGACGTTTCGGTGTAGCAAACCATGTTTTCAATATTATTTCGAGTTTGGGTGTTTTTGGTACTTTGTTGTTTCCGATTCACGCAATTCCCAATACAGGGGTAGACAGAGGTCAAGTCTAGACAATTAAGTCCCTTTGACCCACCTTCCACCGAAGATATTTTCGGGAAAACGTGACAGGTGGTGAGCCCGTCGCCGTTTTTATGTCCAAGCCAACGATGAAATTCGTACATAAGTTTTTGAAAAACTCATTGGTACTGCCACCTGGGGATCGAACTTGGGTCTGTCGACTCGAAATTCCGACCACCCAACAACTCGGCTGAAATGGCGTGAAAATATTTTTTTAGTTATTCATTAAACACCTGACTGGTTTTGTTCTTATGGCATTATCAAAGGTTTACAACAAATATTACTGTTTCTTTACTGCTATAAGGGCGAAACCGGAAAAGGTACATAAAGAAAAATAAATAAATTACTAAGAAAATTAAAATTTGGTAAACAAATATTTTTTTTTACAGCAACAAAATTATGTTAATTTTTACAATATTTTAACAATTTTTTAACTAAATGGTACCAAGAAAGCTAGCTGCATTTGCACGTTGAATGGCTAGACTTAAGCGTTGAGCGAGAAAAGAACCAGCCATCTTGCAACCAGCAGCTACGCTTTTTAAACCTAAAATTTAACTATGATGTACTCAAGAGAGCACTATCACGAGTATTAAAATAACATGTTACAATGATTTACGCATTGGTTACGTAAATATTAAGATAATAATAACAGCAATAAAATTAAACTAAACGTTTGATCACAACTAAAATATAAACATAAATTATATACTACTATGAGGAGATAGATAAACGAAGTGTTGGTATTGAAATGTATGTATTCATTATTTAGCCGCCGTATTGAGTTGTATATTGGTAAGTAGTTTGATGATATTTCGGTTTTACTTAATTGTTTCTACTACAATACTTCTAAAACTTCTGATTATTATTACATAATGATTTGATGCGCATATTCAATAAAACACGTCATATACTGTACATACATTTAATGACTACATAAACTCATAATTGAGAAGAAAATGTCATATAAAGAACTTATTAAACTCCGTATTTTACATGCTCCATATTTCTACAATATGTTCTATCTTTTAGAAATACTCTTCACATTGGGTGGGATAGAAATTGTTAAATAAATATTATTAAATTACTAAAACATAAAAAAATCTTTATTTTCGTAAACGTAGAGAATACTGGTGGTTACATATAATTGGTTTCTTTTTGCAGTCTCTCTCTTACGACATCGCTCTTCCATATCTTAAAGAAGTATATTGCCTATATTTATCAAAATCTTAATTATTATTTAAAACTTAGTTAATAAGAAACAAACAAAAAAATTACGTGCGGAGTTTGCATGTGTGTGGTGTGTGTTTTTATTATCATTTTACCTTAAGACGGCGAAAGGAAGATTATCTGTGATGTTGCTCCACGTATACTCTACTAAACGGCTTCATACATCTAGACCTCTGCCCCTATATTAATAAACTGGTTAAAGATATTTATATAAAATCATTGAACATTTACCAAAAAAATATTGAAAATTATATTCGGACAATGTGACAGGTGAGCCAGTCGTCATCTTTATGTCCAAGCCAACGATATAAATCGAGAAAAATCCTATTGGTGTGAGCTTACCACCTGGGGAACAAACTCAGATCTCTACACTAGAATTCTGATCACCCAACCACTACGCTATCGTGACTGTTAGATTGTTCTAAATTGTAAGTAATATAATTGGATGTTATTTATTTAATTAATTAATTAATTCATAAGCTTGTGACGTAATTTTTGCGAGAGATAGCCGAGGTTGAAGGTATCAGATACTCAAGGTTGCTAGGTAGGAGAATCGCCTTAAGGAATTTTATGTGTTTTTAACTAATTAGAAGTGGATTATGATTGTACTTGTTTACAAACTGGACTTTACAAAACATAAGTTTTTTTTTAATATCCGATAACCTATTAAAGTTTATCTTATTATGTACTTTTATCTTTACACACAAATTGATCAAAAGCCACAACAAATTTCTAAGCTTGTGTACAAATTAACTACTCCAAAAGCTGGTATTTTATGTATGAGTTTGAATGGTCCCTAAATAAGTCATTATTAACGATTCTAACTACAGCTATTTATTACATTAGAAAATACTTATTTAGCTCCAAGATGGGGAGATTGACGCCAGAGGAAAAGAAATTCTACGAAGACAATGGTTACATAGTCATAAAGAACCCGTTCACAGAAGAAGAACTAAACACGCTGTCCGAGGAGTACGACAATCTGTTCAGAAGGAAGAATCAGGACAAAACGGAGAGTTCGTGGGTTGGAAGCGATGACAATCACAGAGAGAGTGACAGTCCTTTTACGGTATGTTTTTACTTACTTAAATACAATACATACATAGGGATAACATCACATACATTGCTCCTATCTCAAATTAAGTGGCTTAAGCACTGTTGTTATGGTATGAGAAAAAATTAAGGTACAACAAATACCCAGATCCGAAATAATATGGAAAAAGTGTTTTCTATAGATACGCAACCGGGAATCGAACCCCAGACCTTAGAGCTGGCGACACAATGGAAACCGTTGTAAACGCCACTCATCCATAGAGATTGTCTAACGGCCAGTAAAGTCCACTGCAGGACATAAACCTCCTGATAGCAGGATCTGTCATAAGCGCCATGCTTGGCAAACGAATTGTCAATCGCAATACCATCACGGGTCTGATTAATTCTAGTCAAGTATTTTAGCTGTCATTCATCATAATAGCTGCCATTGCCACTTACGAGGTTTTTCTCTCAATCGACTTTTATGACACCCCAAAATTATTGGAAGACAGGTACAAATTATTGGTATTATTTTTACGCCGAATAAGGCATATTTATATCAATAAAAGAAATCTATCAACAACGTGGGTTGAATATAGGTTTCTACCGTTACCGTTAAATGATTGAAATGATGAAATTGCTGTTTGATGTTGATTAATAAAACCGGGCATTCTAAGTTTTTTTTTCACGATAGAGCTCACAGGTTCTAAAATCGTTCACCTTGTCGGTTTTTTTTTAAATTCTTATTTTATTTTTTTCATTTTTAATTCCAGGTCAAAGGAATTCACAATCTTCAGATGCACCACTCTGTGTTCGGAAAATTGCTTTACCACGAGAAACTTTTAGATGCGCTGGAAGACGTGATGGGAACTAAAAATATAATACTCCATCATACGAAAGCTCACTACAAACCTCCTGAGAAAGGAGCGTCTTATCCAATGCACCAGGTACACTACATCTTTTATACGACCTCTTAATAAATTGTTCGCTGGCAGGCTAAAAATTAAACGGAGAGATACGCTATATGGCAGGTTTTAAGGATTATCAATAAAATGGATAAGGGAGTGCTTTGATGGTTCGGGCATCTTGAGCGAATGAGTGAACATATGTAACGAAGAGGTTGATAATAAAAGGGGTCCTGGTGGGCTGATACTAACATTCGAAGATCAGGTGAGCAAATTACTAGAAGAGGGAATGGACAAAAGTACTTGGATACGTAGCGCATGTATAAAGTAAATGATGAGATTGAAAGTCACGATAGCCGAGTGGTTGGGTGGTCGGGATTTCGAGGCGACAGGTCCGAGTTCGATCCCCAGGTGGCAGGCTCGTATCAATGGGTTTTAATAAAACACTTATGTACGAATTATATCGTTGGCTTGGACATAAAGACGGCGACAGGTTCACCGCCTGTCACGTTGTCTTGAAAATATCTTCTGTGGAAGGTGGGTCGAAGGAACTTAATTGTCTAGACTATACCTCTGTCTGTACCCTGTATTGGGAATTGCGTGAAGATATTTATTTATTTATTTGTTATTTTATGAGTTTGAAAAAAGCAAAAGAGTTAAGTAGAACCAAGACACTTGGCGCTCTGTTCTCGATATTATTGTTGGTGATATGTATTTCTCTTATGTATTATATTATCATCTTATTTAAGATCTGTAAAAGCCAAACATCATACACGCTGATTTTTTAAAAAGAATACTATAAAATGCCAAATAACATTACTAGAATTCCTAATAACCACTCCAACTAAGCTGCAATGCTTGTGTCTGGAGTGGTTAGCTCGAACCTGCGACGTTAAGTTTTGCAGTCCATACCCTGAGGCCAATAGGATAGGATTTACGCTGAACTTGACGATTATCCGTTGGAGACATTGATAATAGAGAAATAAATTTTTTTTTGTAAAATTTGGTACTTGATGTTCATACAAAATTGCGAAAGGTATTCTATATTCGATTATTTACAATTTAAACGTATTGCCTTTACAATTAGACAGAACAATTAATTACAACAACAACACAACATGTTATTTCGGAGTGAACTATTTATGTATGTAATGTTCTGTAAAAAAATATAATTTCGCCCTCTTTACTCGCTAGAATCTGTTGTTACATGAGTTACCTTAATAATTAGTATCAGTATTCCCTAATTACTAAATTTTTGGATAAGTATTTTATTAAATAATTACATTGCATGCACCATTGAATGTTATTTTAGATAAAAGATTATTAATACCTCTTTAGCTTCATACACATCATTTTCTTCATACGTGCACGTCTAAGTATCCGAGTACTCTTGACGGGAAGGTCAAGAGTACTCGGTACTCTTCGAGCAATTTGGTAACATGGTCTTCGAAAGTTAGTCTTGGTTAAAGTTTATCGCATAATATATTTATATACTGATATTTGACGATCTCCGCGGAAGGGTAGCGTAAACATCGGATTTAAAGGTAGCGCCATCTCGAGGTCCAGTTCGATTCAATGTAGAGAAACCACTTTTTCTAAATTTTCTCAGGTTTGTGGTGCCTTCGTTGTTTCCGATTCCACAAGTGCTAACATTGGGATTGGAGCATATTCGGGGCATATGTGATAGTGTGTGATGTTGTCCCCATCTATATATGTATTTATTTATTTTTAAACCAAAAAAAAATACGAACTATCCTGTTAAATGAAATTTTTACTTACCAAGTTATTGTTTGATAAATTCTACTCAATTTTCAGGATTATCCATATTTCCCTTACAAGAACGACACAATGGTTGCGGCATTCATTAATTTCGATGACTCATCACCTGAGAACGGTGGATTGCTCGTGTACCCTGGCTCACACAAGTTAGGACCATTGGACGATGTTGGCGGTCGGGAAACCAAACAGTATCATTATGTGGATCAGGTTAGTTACGAGTACATTGTCGTATTGTAACTACGAATTATTGTAGTCGAATAGAAAGGTTTTTAAATTAAAAATAAATTTAAAAATATCTTCATACCATTCTTATCACTGGGGTAGACAGAGGGCTAGACAATTAAACCCTTTCGCCACAACTTTCGTCGAAGACATTTTTTGGAAAAACATGACAGGAGGTGAGCCTATTACCGTCTCTATGTTCAAGCAAACGACATAAAACGTACAAAAGTTTAAAAAAAACCATTAGGACGAGCCTATCACCCGAGAATCAAACTCAGGTATCTCGATTCGAAACGATTGATCGATCACCTAAATACTCGACTATAGTGACATAATAAAAGCCTATGTGAGTTTATTCATAAATAGGAGGCCGTAAAACAATCTTAAGCCAGTCACATATAGTCTCTCTTGTTAAATTACAAACACCATTCGTGAATAGATATGTATTCTATTTTGCTTTCCAACTTTTACAACTGTGCCGATTAAACTGTCACAAAAGCGCTTATTGTATCGAAATCTCTTCATAATAATATCGAAATTTTCATCTTCCAGCCCACGAAACAAACCTATTTTAGTAACGTTTCCAATAAACTTCCAGAGTAAATTTCCCATCGAAAAGGCTACACCAGTAATCGCAAAACGCGGCGATGTCGTCGTATTCTCCTACCTCTTAGTCCACGGCAGTACGGCAAACCTCTCCTCGAAACCAAGACGCATGCTGCTGATCCAGTATGCTGACTCCCATGACGAGCCGAGTGGTGGTGAGAAGGGTCAACCGGCTCGCGGTTTGGTGTTACGAGGTGTTAAGTTGGACAGAGATGCCACAGTCGCGAACCGACATGCTGAATAATTGCTTCATCACTATCTTATCGTTAATAGCTAAACCTTGTATAGATTACCGCCTCTAGGCAGAGGGCGTTTTTATTAGCTTTTATCAATTGTTTGTTTAAATACTCAGTTTGTGATCTATCTAATTCCACTCCTTTCACTTTACCATGGTTATTTAAATCTAAATACATAGTTTGTATTAATTTTGTTTATCAATTTTCTTTTCAATGTTATCATCTATTATGTTAAGCTTTACGGTATGAGAGATTAACAAAAACTTTTTTGACATCTTAAATTAAAATTAATAATAATTATAATAGAAAATAGAGCAATAATAATATAATAAAAATTATGTAAAGATAAAAGAACAAAAAAAAAGAACAAAATACTTAAAAATTTCACAGGTAGATAGGGATATTATCCCGTACACAAAGGACTTGTGTTACGGAATCGGAAATAGTGAAGGAACCACAACACCCAGACCCGTCCGGGAATCGAATAAAGGACCCCAGATCTGACTACACCTTGAAAACCGGAGTGTACACCACTCGTCCACGGAGGTCGTCATCATCAGAATAAAATGTTACATATTTAGAATGACAGCAACGGAAAAAGCAGTATATAATTGACATTTCCATAAGTTATTGAACTCGCTATTAATGTTATAAGTATACATACCTACACACATACATAACGGCCTGTTAAAGTCCACTGCATATATAGGACATAGGCCTCTCCCATAGGGAGGATTTGCTATAATCGCCATGCTTGGCAAGCGGATTGGCGATCGCAGTACCAGATTACTCGCACCTCAGATGCTGCTGCCCATCTTCGGTCTGATATTTTTTGAGATAATTATCCCGCCATCTATCGGTTGCTACAACGACATTCATGGCTGTTTCCTTTTGTCGCCTCTTACAATACCCACGGGAAGACAGAGAGTGGCAATTTTCTTACGCCGTTACCAGACGGTTGAAACTTACAATTATTACTAAAGTGTTTGTAATCTTAGTCTGAAGTTAGTGTTTAAAATCAATAATAAAAACATATGTATTTGTTTTTTTTTTTTTTATAGAAAAGGGTGGCAAACGAGTTGGTGGCTCACGTGATGTTAAGTGATTACCGCCGCCCATGAACACCCGTAATACCAGAGGCAAAACAGATGCGTTGCCTCCCTAAGAGTGCCCCTAGAGTGCCCCGCCCAGAATTGGGGGGGGGGGTGTAGGCCTCCGGTTACCTGCACTCACCAGACGAAATGCAGAAGTTTGTTAGACTTCTACTTCACGCCGGTATTCTGCGAGGTCGTGGTACTTCCCAGTTGAGCCGGCCCATTCATGCAACAACAAAAGCTGATACGTGGCTCTACCACTGTTAAAATTGTAATGACAAACATATAAAATTAAAATTATGAAACCATTTCATCATGCAAAGTTCAAACCCAATTATGACCATAATAATGTGGTGTGCTTACACCAAGAAGTTTTGATATTTTTCTATTGGTTTACACGTTAATCTCGTATTACGATTTTGTTGCGTCAGTAATAAGCTTACTACCTGCCACCTTAAGCGTATTTTATTCAACACTTCATTCACAGAAACAAAATTATGTTAATATTTAAAATACTTATTAACTAAAAACTACAAAAATCATACAGCCCTCCTCCATGTGATATGGAACCAAAAATGCAGGCTGCATTTTCACGTTGATTGGCTAAGCTTCATCGTTCAGCGAGAAAAACCAGCCCTCTTGTCACTAGCGGCTAGGTTCAGACGTAGATATTATTCCTTTAGAAACAGCATCGCGCAGGGCCTTAGGAACCAATCGTCTCTACGGCAAATGGAACTGATATATAGTCTCCTTTATAATTTATACAGCCAGTTTATTGAAGAAAATTATGATTTAAATGGGTTAACCGACTTAAGTGTATGGTCTAAGCTAAGTACATACAATCTCGAGAGCTTTAAACTTATCATTTACGTTAATGCGACAAGGCTTTGCATATAATGCAAAGTATTACCGCATTGTATGTAGACCATGACACGGTTTATATTTTATGGATGTGAACAAAATAATATTGTTGTTATATATACATTAAAATGACAAATCACGTCATTTTACGCTATTTTAAATAGTAGACAAAGGTCTAGATACTAAGTCTCGACCAACCTTGCACCAAATGAATTTTTGCAACGACTTGATAGGAGGAGTGCCTGTTGTCGTATTTATATTAAAGCCAACGATATAAATCGTTCATAAGTTATGAAAAAAAATAAACATTGGTCTGCGCCTACTACCTGGGGATAGTAATAATAATAAAATTTTATTTCAGGCAAAGCCCATGGAGTTTATTGGTATTAGAAACTTACAAACCAGTGTTAGTATTATACAATTCTCCTTTATTATTCTACATGGGTTTGAGCCCATTTACATACATATGTATGGGGTGAGTCCCATCGGTCTGAAAGCACACTCAAGATACCCTCGGGGACGGCGCAAGCGCCCCAGCATAGCCGCAGATCGCTTTCGCATAATGGCCATAAAGTGATCCACACCGCTTCCAACGGTGGTCGGAATTTCGAGTCAAGAGACCCGAGTTCGAGCCCCAGGTGGCAGACTCGTGCCAATGGGTTTTTTCTAAAACTTATGTACGAATTATATGGTTGGCTTGGACATAAAGACGGCGACGGGCTCACCACCGGTCACATTGTCCCGAAAATATCTTCGGTGGAAGGTGGGTCGAAACGACTTAATTGTCTAAATCTCTATCTACGCCGGTATTGAGAATGGCGTGAAGATATTTATTTATTTATTATTACACCCGCTTCGATAAACATAATAGAAGCGCTGCAGCGCCACAACAACCTGAATACAATATTACATTGCACGCGTAGATCGTTGTATGCCCACTGGGTATACCTAATCTACAGGCTGCACGTATAAAAGGAACTACAGTATGCATTAAAAAGTGTTAACTTTACTGGCCTAGTCTACTGGCCATCGTGCAAGCCTTCGAGCCAGCATGTCGCAACGGATAGCCAGCGATCTACGGTCCTTATCGATGTCCACATTGTCCTTAAGGTCATCGGTGACCCAATGTCCCAAATATTTAAACCTTTTTACGCGGTTAAAAGGCGTCCCGCAGAGAGAAATCACAACTGTGTGTAATTTAAAGTGCCCGACTTTAAAAGTATCCATTTACTCTAAGCGGTGTTATACTTAAGGCGAAAAAGAAGTCACGATAGCCATGTGGTTGGGAGGTTGGAATTTCGAGTCGAGAGACCCGAGTTCGATCCCAGGTGGCAGGCTCGTACCAATGGGTTTTTCAAAAACTTATGTACGAATATCGTTGGCTTGGACATAAAGACGGCGACGGGCTCACCACCTGTCACGTTGTCCCGAAAATATCTTCGGTGGAAGGTGGGTCGAAGGGACTTAATTGTCTAGACTCGACCTCTGTCTACCCCTGTATTGGGAATTGCGTGAAGATATATTTTTTTTATTTTTTTAGAAATAAGAATGTACATTCGCTAGTCTTTATTTTTATTCTAACACCGTCTAGACACTTTTGAAATGACTTAGTAGTCTGGAGTTATGTTCAGCTAAGTATTGGGAATGGCGTGTAGATATTTCTTTTTTACTTAAATCCTACCGACTCCCTTTTCACCTATGCATTTTTGTGACAACGTGCCAGCTGGTAGCTATCGTCTTTTATCTCGTCAGCTATCGGGTTGTCTAATGCATAAATATTTTTAAAATGTAATTTGTAAAATGTTTCTTTGATAGGTACAGGATTTTCATTATTTCTTTTTATTTGCATGTGGTATCGGTAGAACCACATCTTTTCCCGATACATATCGTAGGTTCGGACATGAACAAACAGGTTTACCATTATACCAATAAATGTGTTCGGTGAAATGTGCATCAAAATCACTTAGTTGTCTGGAACTGTCTACCCCAGTATTGGGAATGGCGAGATGATATTTGTTTATCTATAAAATAACCAGAAACATAACCTTATCAATGCTATGACAGATGGCGGGATAACCATATCGAAAAATAACAGACCAGAATAAATAACACCGGTGACTGGTTGCAGCGTCAACGGTGCGCGGTGTCTGGATCTGTGATCGGCAACCCGCTTGCCAAGCTGGAGCAGAACACAGGCCTACCCCGAGAGCCTGCCTCTCGGGGCAGGCCTATGTCCTGCACTGAATTTTAACAGGCCATTGGTACGAGCCTACCTACAGGTGTTCGAACTCGGGTCTATCGACTCGAAATTCCGACCACCCAACCACTCGGCTATCGTGACTTACTTTGACAAGTTGCGTTAAGATAGAAAAATATACACTCGTTCATATGTGTCTAAACTACAATAACATATGTTTACTTTAATAACATAGTATCATAACAGGATTGCATAACTCTGGCGTAATTTGTTGCCCTTTGGCCTCGATTTTAGCGGTGACTGGAGACCTGATTGGAACCGGAGTTACGTAACTGCTTACGTGACTGATGCTTTGATATTTATAAATAATATCAAACGGATCAACGCAGTGTTTTAGTGAACGGTCTGGAATCACCTTACTGCACACATAGAAAGGTATTTTATTGGGATACACAAAACAGTCAAAGACATAACATGACAAAGAGATTATTTAAACGTATTCAACGGTCATAGTCGAAACTATACGTATAAAGGTTATAAATAGATAATTCTTTATTGCAGTTAAATTTCTTTTATTACAATCTTGGTAAAGCTTACGGGCAATTGATGGTCATATCGCTTAAAAGCGATTTCTTCCTGCCAAACCAGATACAAAATGAATACTTATTTCAGTTATATGGATAGACACTTAGCAGGTTTAATTGCCAAAACTTAGATGTATATTTGTCATTAATGAACAAATGTATATTTTTATACTTATTTTATATTATTATGTTTTTGGATTATAATTGATTTATTTTGAGCAGAGACTCGGTGCTGTTTTCTTCATCATCATAACATTAAAAATAACAGCCTATCCGAAGTATACCGCTGAACATCTATATCCCCCAAATATTGCAACATAGAACGGTCCTGTGCCATTTGCATTCATCGCCTTTTCGTAACATTGTGCAGGTCGTCGCTCGATCTTGTGGAGGGTCGCCTACACTACTTTTGCCTGTACGTGGTTGCCACTCGAGAACCTTTCTTCCCCAACAGTTGTCAGTTCTACGAGCTATGTGGTCAGCACATTGCCTCTTCAAACATACTACAAAACTAAAATAACAAATTTTCGAAGAATTGCCTAACACCTACAAGAGGACTTTCCAAATATTTATGAATAAAAAATATAAATAAAAATTACAAATATGATATAAGTTACTATGTTTGTTATATTCTCTGCACATAACATAATTTTCAAATTAACATGGAACCTTGCGTTGTTGGTATTAGTATATACCACCCTCATACTTCCCATGGGTGTCGTAAGAGGTGACAGATTGAACCCATTAAAAATAGCAACGGCTACCGGCAAATGGTGGGATGTCCACTTCTAAAAATATCTATGATATGTTCTTTCCTTCACTGCGCGATCAACCACAATCAATTATTTAATTTAAAAATTTAAACATACATTTTACTTGTCAATATGGACTCTTTTTAAATCTGTGCCGCAGATCGACAAGAACAATCGACCAGATCTGCAGCGGACCTGGGTTAACCAACAAAGCCGTAAGAAGCCGTGCGTTAAGGTATAATAACTATGGGCCGGCCGCAAAGCTCGCAGGACTGACGACCGCCGAAAAGAGGCCACATCTGCCTTAAATGCTAATCTAATATAAGCATTTAAGGCAGATGGGGCCAAGTAAAATGGAGAAGAAATTAAAAAAAATTAATAATAAATAATCGCCATTTTTATTTTAAAGCCAATGATATAAATCGTACAAGTTTTCAGAAAACCCATTGGTACGAGCCCATCATCGGGTTCTATTGACTCGAATACAGATTACCCATTCATTCGGCTACACATTTTTCATAATATCAATGTTAACTATTCTGGGATATAGCCGACGGATAGAGGCAAAGTCTAATCGTTTGATAATGGCTTGTTAAGAGATGAACTACGCATGGCTGGCAGTGTACAACCTCTAATAATGCGTAGCTCATTTCTAGGTGTTAATGCGCAGTTCTCTCTTCAACCTGGAGTCGAATGTGATTTAGTAATAAAGATTTGTATTTATTAAAAAAATAATAATCTGTTTACTTAAATAAATAATTATTTAGACATCCACGAATCGCGTAGGAAGACTGATACTCATCCCAATTTTTTGCCTCTATCGGGATTCGAACCCGTAACGAATAGAACATATAAACATCCATAACTCGAGTATAAACATTCGTATTCATTACACAAATGTTTTCTCATAGCGGGATTAAAACTCGCAACCCCTAGCTTTGATAACGCGGTCGCTGTCAACTCGGCTATGGGTCGTTTTTTTAATTAATGACAATTTAAAAAAAACCTATCATATTTCCACAAAAAAAAAAACAGTTTTATTTAACACGAATTATTTCGCTCGGAAAATGGAGAAATATCTGACTATCTCATTGGTTTTAAACCTAAGTATATCCAATTTAATTCGATCATCAAGTTTGGGGTTTGGTATGTCTCAAAGATTGAATACGAATACTTTAATTTTGGACTTAAATTTTGTAGACTTCTACATGATGATAGTCTACTCTGCTGAATTCCGATGTTGTAATTATCGAGATGTTGGTAGCATTTTTAAGCCCACATACATACATAGCGGTCTGGAGTGGTTGGGTGACCGGAAATCGAGTCAAGATACACGAGTACGGTCCCCAAGGCTCATGGAGTGATCACACCAATAGAGTTCTTTCAAAATAAAAAAAACTTATGTCCGATTTTTGTTTTTCGAATTAAACTGTCACGTTGTCCCAAATTCTTCGGTGGAAGGTGTCCACCGAAGAAATTTGGACAACGTGAAAACTGTCGAAAGGAATTAATTTTCTCAACCACTGTCTACCTCAGTGTTGAGAATGGGGTGAAGGTGTAAGTAAATAAATAAATAACTTCACGCAATTCCCATAACGTTATGGGAGTTTGGACAATTAAGTCCCTTAGTGTAATAAAGTATATATAAAAATACAATAAAAAATATCTTCTCGCCATTCCAATACAGGGGTATTGGGAATAGCGTGAATATATTTTTTAAAGATAAACGGCTGTACATGTCTGTCACGTAAGTAGGATTTGCCATAACGGCTACGCTTGGCAAGCGGATTGGCAATCACTCTACTAGATACCTTTTACATAAGAAACTACTGCCCGTCACCAGTTTTTATATTTAAAAATATGTTCACGCCATTTCCAATACGAGACAGAGGTAGACGATCAAGTCCTTTAGACCCACCTTTCACCGGATTCTTTTATTTGGTTCAACGTGGCAGGTTGTGAGTTATGCCGTCTTTATGTCCAAGCAAAGCCTAGCATATAAAAAGTTTTTGAAAATAAAACCATTGGTATGAGCCTACCACCAGGAGATCGAACTTAGGTCTCTCGTCTCGAGTTCCGATCACCCAGCCGAATGACTACCATGACTTTTAACGTCTTTTATGATCTGTTATTTTTCGAGGTGGCTAACCCGCCATCTGTTGGCTTCCATTTGTATTTTCAAGACTTAACGCTCAGTCGCATCTTACATGTATATTTCTACGGCGTTACCATACGGTTATTATTTTAGTATTCAGTTAAATTTTTATGGCCAGTTGAAGATAATGCCTTTTTGTAATTACTATAAGACACAATCTATGGAAAAATTGTCGAGAATACTCTATACGTCAAGGTTACGACCGATGATTGATAACCAATCACATACGAATAAGATTTCCAGAACTCTTCAAACGTCATTGTACATTTTTATAGTTCCAATTAGCTTTACCCGCGGCTTTACTCGTGATATTTTTTTTAATTTAAATATTGAAGCTTTACTCGTGATATTATTTAAAGTCACGACAGCCAAGTGGTTGGGAGGTCGGAATTTCGAGTCATGAGCCCCGAGTTCGTGCCCCAGGTGGTAGGCTCGTACCAATGGGTTTTTCAAAAACTTATGTACGAATTATATCATGATGGACATAATAATTGGACATAAAGATGGCGATCGGCTCACCGCCTGTCACGTTGTCCCGAAAATATCTTCGGTGGAAGGTGGATCAAAGGGACTTAATTGTCTAGTGTGTGAAGATATTTATTTATTTTATTTATTTATAGAAGCTTTAGAACAAGTATCTTTAGGATTAGAGTGATGTACGAGATGTTGTACCCTATTTATGTATGTATTTATTTATTATGCATTTGACGGTCTCCATGTACGAGTGGTCTTCGCACCGGTTTTCATGGTGTTGCCAGCAACCAGAGGTCCATCCGCGGTTCGATGAGATCTATGTTTTCTCGGGTATGGGTGTTTGTGGTGCCTTCGTTGTTTCTGATTCCGCAAAACAAGTACTTAATCCACTTAATTTGGGATCAGAGTAATGTATGTGATGTTGTCCATATTGATAAATGTATTTAATCTGCATTTTAATAAACAAACCCTTCGCTAATTCGTGTTGTATAGAGGCATGTAGTTTACTATACTGACACTATGTATTTGGTTTTACTATAGGATATTTCATTTAAAAATAAGCAAAAAAGTCGTCAAACGACGGTAAACATATGGTTTTTAGCAGATAACCTTGACCCACGTTATCAGTTTAGCTTAAATAGATCGGATGGGACCGACATGGCTCAGTGAGTCGTGAGTAACGAGACCGTTGTATCCAAAGTTAGTTCTTCGTATAGTTTTATTATAGTTAAATGTAAGATGTTTTTTTTTTCAAATAAATTTTTATAGTTTTAATTTAAAACTAGTATTCCCAGTACTTTGGTGATCTGAGGTCCAGATAGATAGTTCTGTCTTCTCACATGTTATTAGAACTTATTTGGAATACCGCGACAGGAGGTGAGCCTGTCTTCGTGGCTGAGCCAACGATACAAATCGTTGTTATAATGACATACGGAGCCTCCAATTCTCCCAATGCCAATCTCCCAACCGCTCATCCAATGTGTCTATAGTTTTAATTATATTTATAAATTACCGCAGAATCAAGATGGTAAGGCTGACAGCGGAGCAGAAGCAGTTCTACAAGGAAAATGGCTACATCCTCCTCAAGAACATAATCCCGGAAGCCGAGCTGGCGAGGATCATTGAGGAGTATGACAAACTTTTCAAGAGGAAAAACCAAGCCAAGCTGGAAACTTCGTGGGTCGGCAGCGACGAAAACTTCAGACAAACAGACAGCCCGTACACTGTGAGTATGGGATTTTTACTACTACTTTTACTTTACTACTTGTAAGCAGCCACAAAGATAAGATAGAGAGCAAGCAGCCAATGAGGGACATCTTAATACCATACACTATTCGTATTAGACGGCTGTATCTTTATTCGTCTCTTGCAATGCCAATAGCAAAATGCGGGTGGAAATTGTTACGTTAACACCTCCCTATCAATGATTACTGTTATTTGATTGTTACATAATACAGAGGTCAATATATTTTAAATAATGACGCGAATGATATCGGTATGATAGTGTGGTATGATGCTTGTGATATTAATTCACAAATTGCGCAGAAGTCACTGTAACTGAGTGGTTGGGTGGTCGGAATTTCGAGACAAGAGACCCGAGTTCGATCCCCAGGTGGCAGGCTCGTACCAATGGGTTTTTCAAAAATTATGTACGAATTATATCATTGGCTTGAACAAACAGACGGCGACGGGACACCACCTGTTACGTTGTCCCGAAAATATCTTCTGTGGAAGGTGGGTCAAAGGGACTTAATTGTCTATACTAGACCTCTGTCTACCCCTGTAGGGAAAAAAGTGAAGTTGATTTAGGTACTAATTCTACTGGATGTACGACCAATACTATACTCAAAAGTAGGTGACATTCACCACCACAAATAACGCGATACGTGTTTCGCCTCAAAACGGCATTATCAAGTGACAAGATTTCTAGTATCAACTTTATAATAATTTCCGCAAACTAACTCCCGAGACTATTTACTAAAGTATTAAATTTTTGACTTCTTTGTGTACGAAAAATATCCTTGCATTGTAGGTCAAAGGAATCCACAATCTCCAATTCCACCACGCAGTTTTCGGCAAAGTCCTTTACAACGACAGTCTCCTGGACGCACTCGAAGATATAATGGAGACAGAGAACATCATGCTCCACCACACGAAGGCTCAGTTCAAGCCCCCAGAGAAAGGAGCTTCGTATCCTATGCATCAGGTATGTTGAGCTTGGTTCTCTTATAAAAATATTTTTTAGTGGAAATGGAGTGATAAACGTACTAATACGATATAAATTAGAGTGATAATATGACTTTTATAGCATGTAATCCATGTGGGTGTTTTTGGTATTAAATTAATGGGAAATATTAAAAAAAATCCACCAACACGGATATTTCGATTGATTAATATTTTGATTAATATTCGATTCGAATCCGAGAACTCTACAGATTCGAGGCATTGTCGCACGTGGCTCAAATGAAAGAGTGTTGCCACGGTGTGACAGAGTTCGCAGGGTAGAATCCCGCACGTGACAGTGTTTTTTTTAATTTTACATTTATTTAAATATGAACCAATGGTCCACCTGATAGTAACTGGGTAATGTATTCCATTAGCTGAATAGGCCAACACAATCGAGGAGAGATCACGGCCAAGGAAATACTGACGTAAAATAGTGGCGACCCATTAGCCTAAACATTTCTGTCGTGAATATGACAGTTTGTACTCAAGTAACGGATGTTTTTATATTATTATTTGTCCATATAAAAATGTAAATATATTCTACCGTTCGGTTATACACTGAGACGACGATGGGCTCGCCATCTATCATGTTGCCTCAAGCTTCGGTGAAAGGGGCCTTAGTATTAAATTGTGTGAAGATAAAAAAGTTTATATGATTAAACAAACTCTTTGTTTTTGCAGGACTACCAGTACTTCCCCTACAAGAAAGACTCCTTGGTAGCGGTGTTCTTCCACCTCGATGATACGACACCAGAGAACGGAGGTCTGTTCGTTTACCCAGGCTCACACAAACTTGGCCCGCTGGAAGACGTTGGCGCTCGGGAAACGGCCCAATTCCATTACGTGGATCAGGTTAGTATCGAAATATAAATACTAGCTGTTGGTGGTATTGGCATGAGAATATACCACCACCTTTCTTCTCGTGGGTTTCGTCAAAGGCGATTAAGAGGAAGGCCTTGGAAATGTCATTGGCTACTGATGGATGGCGGGATAACCATCCTGAAAATTAGCATACCAAATTTTAAAAGACTGGTTACTGCAGCGGCCAAAATGCGATGTGTCTTATACTGCGATCGTCAATCTGCTTGCCATCGTGGCGATTCTGTAAGGACACAGAAGAGGCATATGTCCTACAGTGGGCTTTTGCAATCATATGTTGACGGCCCTTATGTGTCTTTTAGACATAGGCCCTTCCTAGGCACGAGGTTTTACTATTATCGTCTCGCTCGGCAAACCGATTGGCAATCGCAGTACTGGAGACCTTTTACTTGCACACTTTTTGTATAATTTTGGAAATGGTTATTTAGTCTACTGTCAATTGATTTTTCAGAGCTTTTCCCTTAGTAAACTTTTACAATACTTACGGAAAGGGAGAGGATAGTATATCCCAACGCCGTAAACACGCGGTAGCCTGGCCTAATATTATAAATTAAAAAAAACTAGACAAAAAATTAAAATGCTTACCTTCAGTGATATTAAAATCAACATATTTATGATTACAGTCAAAGTTCCCAATCGAAAAGGCGACGCCTGTGATAGCTGCACGCGGTGACATCATTATCTTCTCTTACCTCCTCGTCCACGGCAGCACACCGAACAGCTCCAACAGACCCAGGCGCATGATGCTCGCGCAGCTCGCGGACGCGCACGACGAGCCCATCGGTGAAGAGAAGGCCCAGCCAGGACGCGGCTGGCTCCTACGAGGTGTAAACTTGAACAGGGACGCAACGTTGGCGAAACGTCACGCTTCATAAGAACGTTTTGATAATGTTCTGTTTCCTCGCCACTTAATTTGTACAGCTGTATATTTTTTATAGTTTATAATAAAATCCTTTACGCATTATCATGTAGTATGATTATTAATGTGATAGTTTTTTTTATTTCTTATAAACTATAATATTTTCATCGCCTTATTAAGTGGACTGAAAACTTGGTGGAATCACAAAATTTCCAATACTAAAGTACTACTTTGTCAGAGGCAGAGGTCTAGACAATGACATCCTTGGGACCCAATTTCCGCCAAAGCTTTTTTGGGACGGGGCTGGTGCTGAGCATATCTCCGTCTTAATGTTCAATCTAACGGTACAATATACCTAAATTTTTTTATATTTTTTATGACAATGTATAAAAAATATCTATGAATGAAGTATATGACATAGAAACATCGATCGTGTTTTTCACACTTTAAACACTTTTCAAATAATTGTTTGCACTTAGCGTATTTCAAAACCGCAACCTTTAGCATAAGAAACTGGTTCCCTACCAACAAGACTATGGGACTTAAAAAGCTACAGTTTGAATGAACAGCTACCTCATAAGCGGGGTGGATTCATAACTTAATTATCTATCGCTATCGTAACTAATAAAACCTATTTAAAAATATTAATTTATCAATAAATATATCTCTTCACAATATTCCCAATACAAAGGTAGACAGAAAACCCGTCTTCCACCGAAGAAATTTTTTGGACAACGGTGGTGAGCCAGTCGCCGTCTTAATGTCCAAGCCAACGATATAATTCGTACATAAGTTTTTGAAAAAAAAAATACCTACCGGTACGAGTCTGCCACCAAGGGATTGAACTTGAATCTCTTGACTCAAATGCCAACCACCCGACCACTCGGCTATCGTGACTTTAAATCAATAAAAACAATCAAGAAAAAATAAGATTAATATACCAAAATGAATACAAAAACGAATACTTTTATAAATCATAAAAATGTACATACTTATGTAAACACATATTTCTGATGTTAAATGCGTTTTGAACTTGTAAAAGCTTAATGTCTCTGTAAATGCAGCTGAGCGGAGCACAGCTTATGTGCCAATATGTTTTAGTGCTGCGAAACTGAAGTTCGTAATTACTGTACTCTCAGACAAATGTGAATATTAAAATCTACATTAAACTGAATTTACAGCTTAATTTTTTAATAAATAAATTCACATACGTTACATACGTGTGGTAACGGTTTAAGAATGTTGTCACTCCCCACGGGATTCTTCCCGTGGGTTTCGTAAGAGGCGAGTAAGGGAAACAACCTTGAACATCGACATGGTAAACGACAGGTTGCGGAATAACCATCTCAAAAATATCAGACCAAAATAATCAGACCGAAGATGGGCAGCAGCGTTTGAAGTACGTGGTGTCTGATACTGCGATCGCCAATCCGCTTGCCAAGCGTGGCAAATCCTCCCCTAGAGAGAGGCCTATGTTCTGCAGTGGACTTTAATAGACCGTTATGTATGTATGTATGTATGCATGTATGTATAGGAATACATTATATGCATTGCTTTGATTCCAAAGTAAGCAGATGAAGCACTAGTATTATGGAATCAGAAATAATCAAGATACTACAAACTCTTAGACCCGAGACAAGTAGAAAAAAAGTTTTCTGCATTGACCCGACTGGGTTCGAACCAGGACCTCTGAGCTGGCGCCACCATGAAAACCGGGGTACGTGACTCGTTCACGGAGGTCGTCAAATTATTTCATATTTATATCTTCATTATTTACATTATTTTCGTTCTGTGACCTTCTTTTCGGCGGAGCTAAATTGGACCACTATCGCACGTGGGGTACCAATTTCCGTATTAGTGGTACATTCGAACCTTCAACCCCAAGCTTCGAAAGCAGGGCCTCTAACAACTAGGCTATCGGATTATCAGTAAAAATTTCAGACTTAATTTTGCATGAATGCGGAATTTTAACATTTTCTAACACCAAAAAAAAGAATTGATTTATCGTTCAGTGAAAGCTAATTAATAAGATCCAAAGGCTTAATAGCCGTATAAACCTTCAGAAATTTGACGACGTCCGCCGGTCGAAGGTAAGCAGTAATTATCCGCATCAATCAAACTTAGTGTCGTCTGCTCAAGCCGATAAGGCTTTAAAAATTGAAACGTAGAATTATTACAATCCGATTGAACCAACATGCAGCGAAATGAACGAAAAAGGGGACTGCTTAGTCATCAAAGACGCTAATAAGTACAAATCTATCTATATATTCTCTTATCTTCACGCGTTACCATTAATGCGGTAGTCAGAGTTCTAGACAACATCACATATATTACTCTGATCTTATAGTAAGTAGCTGAAGCATTCGGGAATAAACAACAACAAAACACCATTCTAATAATTATTTTATAGCATTTAGTATAAAATTTGTGAAAAATAGCTTTTATAACAGACTAAATGAAACTAAAAAATACTGAAATAGGCACTAGGAGTACAAAGTCAACGCTTGAAATAAAAAAAATACATTCTTTTATATTTTATTATCATTAATACATTCTTTTATATTATAATGATTCCTTTCATAAAATTTTTTCTTTAATATATTTCTTGCACCTATTTCAAGGCATCAAGTATGAAATAAACTTGTTAGTATACATAAATATCAACATATTCTTAGCATAATGAACACAAATTTATGCATAGGTACACCGTGCATGTTCTGTACTCGTATGTGTTAATCTGTGAGATATTCATGTTCGGAAAGCAAAGTGAACAGAAGCCTGACTAGAGCACTCTACATATTCACTTTAATAATACATAGAAGTATAAACTAAAAAAAGTTACTGTTCAAAGAAGCTAACACAATGGCTTACTTTAAATTTTACTAAAACATTCTTCACGAACATCCCCAATAGTGGTTAGGACAGATTCCGAGCCAATTATATAAATCGTCAGAAGTGAAACTTTGAGTAAAGAAGTAGAACTCCAAAAAAAATGTTGTAAATATTTTTGCATTTCCCAATGACATTTTTTGGAAATATCTTCTACGTACAACGAGTTAAAGATATTCGGTAAACGAATAGGTTAAGCGTTATTAAGAGACCCGATGCAATTAGAGTTAGAAACAAGAAAACAGCTCCTATGTAATGAAATCGTGATGTAAGTAACATTGCCCCTGTCCGCTCAAACATCAACGGGTCCACGCGGAACGCGGCGCCCGGCGAGCACATAGAGCGCTGTTTTCGCTTTGTTAGTTAACTCCAGCACTATTTGTTACGAAGTATTTTCGATCAGTACGTAATTTTACCGGGTATTGTTCAATCTTTTAAAAGACGATATATGGAACTTGCATTTATTATAAAATACATAAATCAAATCGTATGTATTCATCGACAAAGTTCATCGCTCAGATCAGCTACTGAGTTAATATGACTCTTTACTAACTTTATAATGATTAGATATTGACTTGTGAAGTAAATCGCGACAGCCGAGCGGTTGGGTGATCGGAATTCGAGTCATAAGACCCGAATTCGATCCTCTGATCCCTCGAGACTTGGATCCGATTATGTACGATTTATACCGTTGACTTGGACATAAATACAGCGACGGGATCACCAAGTTGTCCTATAATAACATAATAAGCTCCGGTGATGTCGAACCCTCCGTAACAGGATGTATCCAGCCTGTATCCTGCATTAGGCTGCTTGGTAGGTTAATTATAACTAGATGTACATCTCACTCCACTTTTGTCACAATTTTATGATGACTTGTCTGACTGCATGCGACGCCTCATAATGAGGTTGCATCATTATCATGATGGTTTGTTTGTTGACGTGCCTTCGTTGAATAGTGTAAGACAACATGTCTTTGATGTACCAACTGGAAGAATTCTCTGCTGAAGTACTTGTTTTTAAAAAATATTTGTTTATTGTTAAGGAGTAACAATGTCACATTGTTGAGAATATAAAATATTAACGGTGTGAGTTTTAAAAGAAAAGTTTAAAACAACTATTTCAATATTATGTCGACCTTTATGCTTAAGTAACTTATACAACGGTTTTAAGTATCACTAGCTCCGAAGTGCCTGGTTTGATTCTCCAACGGATAAGTAATAGAAAACCACTTTGACTCCGATCTGCATATTTATGGTTCCTTCGTTGTTTCTGATTCCATAACATGAGTTGTATTTTTAAAAGTTTATAGTTTTAACACTAAAGCTAATTAATGTTTTGTCAGTTGGCTAAAGCTCAACGGATCCTTTTGTCATTACAACTCGTTACACAGTCAAATTTGTGGCTTAATAATCGTTAGCTTATCAAGTATTACGCGCGCGTGCCAAGCGATTCCGGAAATTGTGGACTTGGTTTATGATAATGTGAACGTGAATTGTAAGAAACTTGGATATGGGCGCCATTGAGTTCGCATTATTCTGATAGAAACCTTCCGAATCTTACTCCGTTCGGCTTAACGTTTTGCTTTGCTAGTTTGGGCCGATCTTACTGATATCTCATGCTGTGTTTTATACAAAAAATTGTTTATAACTAAAGATTTTTGAATTTACTGTTTTTGTAGCTGAATAAAAATATTTCTGATTTCTTGTATTTACACGAATTCTACACATTTTAAATAAAACTAATTTTGGATTTTATAAATCCGTGATCACGGGGGGACTGACAGTCCCATTTTTTAATCCAGTTTTATTTGAAAAATCTTTCTTTTCATATTTCGCATATTCGCAATATGGAATATTGTGCACACAGTTCAGTATTGAGAATATGCGTTACAAATAGAGAGATCCACGCCCTGCAGTGGATCTATATAATCTGTCAAGTTATGAAGTAATTAATTGCCGTAATTAACACGCATGGCCAGAGGATTGGTGATCGCAGTGCCAAAAGCTAGTACGTACGTAGCAAATTACTAATTATTTTAATGTAACATTTGAACAATGTCCATTAGTAATGAATGATGAAGTGATGACAGTGGATGAATGGTGTACACATGGGTTTTCAAGGTGCCGCCAACTCTGAGTTGGTCAATATAGAAACACTTTTTCTACTTTATCTTGAGGTCTTACTTTGTCTTGAGTCCATAACGCAAGCGCTAAAGCTACTTAGTTAGGATTCAGAGCAATGAATGTGACGTTGTCCCAACTTCGTATATATTTATTTATTTATCCATTGAATAATGTTCATTTTAGAGGTATTATCGAACGCAATCCAATTCGCGGTTACAGCTTCGCTGCATTTAGGGGTGATGCGTGTATTTGCACGAGCGCGGTGTGCGTCGCTATTACTATATATTTACTGCGTGGTGATTAAATTTCTAATACAACATTCACTGCTACAATTAAGAATTTTAATTATTAAATTGTTAAAGGACAGAGTCCAGTGTCCCAAGTTCGATTCTCCAAGTGGTTAACTCATACCAATGGTTTTTTTATAGTTATGTACAGTTTATATCGTTGGCTTGGACATTAAGACGACGACAGGCTCACCACCTGACATGTTTTCTATGACTTGAGGACAAACATTCATATTGATCACACAAATATTTGCCATTAGGGGGATTTCAATTCGCAACCCTTAGCTTTAAAGACACAACGAAATAGACACCCGGTTGTCAAATGGGTTGACTAAGATAAATAAAGGTATTTTAATTTTTAACACGAGTTTATATGTCACGATATCCGAGTGGTTGGTGGTCGGTCAGTCAAAGGATGGTCGAAAGGACTTAATTGTCTGGACCTCTGTCTTCCCCAGAATAGGCAATAGCGTGATGATATTTTTAACGTTCCACGTATGAGGTTCGTGCTTACTGCCAGGTGACCAAACTAGTGTTTTTACCCCACTCCAATAAAAAAAAGTTACGAGCTAAAAACACTGTCTGTAAATATCCATTCCTACTTTGCATCGATTGCTAACATATGTCGGCATCTATATTCAAACGCCTAATATATTAATTTTGTGCGCCACCCGTATAGTGTTTGATATTTTCTTATCCAAATACGACACGTATCTAAATATTTGCACAGCAATTTGTCTTAAGCAAGTCTTCTGCATTTAGTTCGCTAAGTTTAATGTTTGCCTTTGTTAATTCTAGTGGCGACCAGTTCAGTAACTGGGTAACTCATTCTTACAGCTAAAGCATACGGGTTTACTTTTTACTTCTGCAAAATAATCTTAAGTAATCTTATCGATATGTTTGGAGCGGAAGTTAAGACAGAAATTATTAATGTGAGGAAAATTTTCTATATCGATACATCTGAGAATTTGTTCTTTTTGCATTTTCCCAATACTTAGTAGATTTTTTTTCCCATATAAGTAGACACGGGTGTAGACATGACTCCTTCCAACGGGACAACGTAACTGGTGGTGAGCCTATCGCTGTCTTGGTCTCCAAGCCAACGGTACTATATTGAATATAAACATTATTTAATACTGTTAATGCAATGCGTAAATTCATAATCTTTGTATTAAATTAAAAAGTAATTTAAAAAATCAACTGCAACGGGCGGGATTCAAACCCGCGACTTCTACCATACCATTGCAATACTCTTACCTCCGAGCGACCATGTGCACGCATTATTTTAAATTTTATATGGTAGTAGTCGTAGCGTTAGAGCTTTGCAGCTACGATGCCTACGATGTCGTAGCTGGTAAAAGAAAACTGATCCTTTACTCGCTTGAAGGTATATTATACCATTAAGAGTGAACATGTTACTAGTTTATGGCACCGCAAGATAAATGAGATTAAGTGATAATTTTTAAACCCGGGTCAAACCGAAATATTTTATAAGAAGCATCGCGCTGGGAATAAAAAACTATAAACGAAACACAATCAAATTAGTAAAATTTGTTTTATTGCACTCCTCATAAATTAAATTCTATTGCGCGTATCACGGTAAAACTAGTGAATAGATTTCGATTAAATTTTCTAAGTTTAATTGTTTCGACACTAGGCCCTTATCAAAATAATATTTATGATAACTCGATTTAATGTAAGTTATAAAATTTTTTTAAGAGTTTACTTTTTTACATAAGCATAACGTAGAGCTTAAGATTTTCATAAGCACTCTACACACACTCTTCCGGAGAAGAAACGGGTAAAAGAAATTCCGCCGGAATCCTCTGATTTGTCATTAAAAAAAAAAGAAAGAGATTACAATTTTGAACATAAAATAATTAAAAACTCCCAAGGGTCTCAATATCTCCCAAGGGGTCATTATCATTAATACAATCATTTATATTGTAATAGTCACGATAGCCGAGTTGTTGGGTGCTCGGAATTCCGAGTCGAGTGACCCGAGTTCGATCCCCAAGTGGCAGTACCAATAAGTTTTTCAAAAACTTATGTACGATATTCATCGTTGGCTTGGACATAAAGACGGCGACGGGCTCACCACCTGTCACGTTGTCCCGAAAATATCTTCGGTGGAAGGTGGGTCAAAGGGACTTAATTGTCTAGACTTACCTCTGTCTACCCCTGTATTGGGAATGGCGTGAAGATATATTTATATTGTAATAATTCTTTTTATAAAGTTTGTCTTTAATATATTTCTTGGACCTATTAAAAGGCACCAAGTATGACATATACTTGTTAGTCTACACAAATATCAACATATTCTTAGCTTAGTGAACACAAATTTATGCATAGCTACACCATGCATGTTCTGTACTTGTATGTGTTAATCTGTGAGATATACCTGTTCGGAAAGCAAAGTGTACAGGAGCCTAATTAGAGCACTCTACATATTCACTTTAATAATGCTTAAAAGCATTAACTAAAATGTAAATGTTCAAAGAAGCTAATACAATGGCTTACGTTAAAATTTTAATGAAAACATTCTTCACAAATATCCCCAATAGTGGGGGGTACAGAGGTCCAGACGGTTTTTTTCAACACAGCATTCACCGAAGACATATTGGAACAACGTGACGGTTAATGAGTCTGTTGTCGTCTTTTATCTCCTGCAATACCATTGCAATACTCTTACCTCCGAGCGACCATGTGCACGCATTATTTTAAATTTTATATGGTAGTAGTCGTAGCGTTAGAGCTTTGCAGCTACGATGCCTACGATGTCGTAGCTGGTAAAAGAAAACTGATCCTTTACTCGCTTGAAGGTATATTATACCATTAAGAGTGAACATGTTACTAGTTTATGGCACCGCAAGATAAATGAGATTAAGTGATAATTTTTTAAACCCGGGTCAAACCGAAATATTTTATAAGAAGCATCGCGCTGGGAATAAAAAACTATAAACGAAACACAATCAAATTAGTAAAATTTGTTTTATTGCACTCCTCATAAATTAAATTCTATTGCGCGTATCACGGTAAAACTAGTGAATAGATTTCAATTAAATTTTCTAAGTTTAATTCCTTCGACACTTGGCCCTTATCAAAATAATATTTATGATAACTCGATTTAATGTAAGTTATAAAAATTTTTAAGAGTTTACTTTTTTACATAAGCATAACGTAGAGCTTAAGATTTTCATAAGCACTCTACACACACTCTTCCGGAGAAGAAACGAGTAAAAGAAATTCCGCCGGAATCCTCTGATTTGTCATTAAAAAAAAAAGAAAGAGATTACAATTTTGAACATAAAATAATTAAAAACTCCCAAGGGTCTCAATATCTCCCAAGGGGTCATTATCATTAATACAATCATTTATATTGTAATAGTCACGATAGCCGAGTTGTTGGGTGCTCGGAATTCCGAGTCGAGTGACCCGAGTTCGATCCCCAAGTGGCAGTACCAATAAGTTTTTCAAAAACTTATGTACGATATTCATCGTTGGCTTGGACATAAAGACGGCGACGGGCTCACCACCTGTCACGTTGTCCCGAAAATATCTTCGGTGGAAGGTGGGTCAAAGGGACTTAATTGTCTAGACTTACCTCTGTCTACCCCTGTATTGGGAATGGCGTGAAGATATATTTATATTGTAATAATTCTTTTTATAAAGTTTGTCTTTAATATATTTCTTGGACCTATTAAAAGGCACCAAGTATGACATATACTTGTTAGTCTACACAAATATCAACATATTCTTAGCTTAGTGAACACAAATTTATGCATAGCTACACCATGCATGTTCTGTACTTGTATGTGTTAATCTGTGAGATATACCTGTTCGGAAAGCAAAGTGTACAGGAGCCTAATTAGAGCACTCTACATATTCACTTTAATAATGCTTAAAAGCATTAACTAAAATGTAAATGTTCAAAGAAGCTAATACAATGGCTTACGTTAAAATTTTAATGAAAACATTCTTCACAAATATCCCCAATAGTGGGGTACAGAGGTCCAGACGGTTTTTTCAACACAGCATTCACCGAAGACATATTGGAACAACGTGACGGTTAATGAGTCTGTTGTCGTCTTTTATCTCCCGCAAATTCTTATCAAAAGGGAAATTCAGTATAGAAGTACTCCAAAAGAAATCCAAAAAATTATGCATATATTCTTGCATTTCCCAATGACAATTTTTTTAAATGCCTTCTACTTACAAAGAGTTAAAGATATTCCGTAAACGAATAGGTTAAGCGTTATCAAGAGATCCGATGCAATTCGAGTTGAAAGAAAACAGCTCCTATGTAATGAAATCGTGATGTAAGTAACATTGCCCCTGCCCGCTCAAATTTCAACGGGTCCACGCGGAACACGGCGCCCAGCGAGCACACAGAGCGCTGTTGTCGCTTTGTTAGTTAACACTCTTTGTTACGAAGTATTTTCGATCCGTACATAATTTTACCGGGTACTGTTCAATCTTTCAAAAGACGATATACGGAATTTACATTTATTATAATATACATAAATAAAATCGTATGTTTTCATCGACAAAGTTCGTCGCTTAGATCAGCTACTCCGTTAATTTGACTTGTCAAATCTCATTGCTCATTTTAAGATACTAACTTTATAATGATTAGGTATAGACTTATAAAGTAATTCGCGATAGCCGAGCGGTTGGGTGATCGGAATTCTAGTCATAAGACCCGAATTCGATCCTCTGATCCCTCGGGACTTGGATCCGATTATGTATAATTTATACCGTTGACTTGGACATAAATACAGCGACGTCTAGACTAGACATCTGTCTACCCCTGTATTGGGAATTGCGTGAAGATATTTATTTGTTTTATTTTGTTAATTCCTACATAACGAAAAGTACTTATAGAATATCTTAGTGTTACGAGATAAAATCCTGGGAGAGCCGATGCTTCTTGAGATGACGATCGGGCCATGAGATTTACCTGGAGGCCGCAGTCGGAGGCGGAGTCAGGCTTAAACACAGGTCAGTTACAAGATGAGCAAGAAGCTTTCGAAGGGAAGGGAAGGGTCGGGAACATATACCTCTTGTTCTCTTCGAAATGGCAATAGTTACTTACGAGATATTCGGGGATAATGGTGAGATATGTACTTGACCAAATCAAAACAAACCGATATCTGGCGAATGGTGCGAGGTGTCTAGAAATGCATAGATTTATATCCAGACACCTAAACCAGGTGTGGTCACTTAGAATTCTAAATCCTAATTAAAATATTCTTATAGGGAGAAGTCTATTCAGAATTTTACAGGTGTTTAAGACATTTACGCACTTGATTGTTTTGTTGTACATTCATAACATCAAAGTGCAAGTGCAGTATCTGCGTTACGTAGGAGGAAACTTTTTTACACGAGAAGGAAGAATAGGAGAAAGAAACTGAACCGCCATTTATTTGACGACGAACGTCTCAATGGACGAAACATTAAAGTAAATTATACCGCTATCTGGTGGGCCAACCTTGGTCGAGATGTCCCATTAGTACAGCAGTGGATCTGTTTGGCACCATTATATTCATACTATATTATAAAAGAATTAGACATTCCTCTTTGGTTCGGATTCTTTGGTTTCAAGGTTTAAGCTCTGCCGGTACCAAAAACCTTAAATAAATGCTTAAGCAAAACCTTAGAGCAAGAAAAGAACCAGCCCTATTTTTAGTTGCTACACCGTCGTAGCTTTGTAGCTCTAAGGCTACGATTAGTACTATATGATAGTTAGCGGGAACACTAATCCCGTTTATGACAAGTAGTACAAATTAACAAGGCAAACATTTTTTCTTCATATAATAATATTTCCATATGTATAAATGTTGACTATAATTGATAATGAAAAAGTACACGCCCATACAAAAAACTGATAAAAGTATGTCTTATTGTAAAATCTCTATTAATATCTCTATATGTATTATAAGTGTGTTTAAAATTTAATTTAGACTAACTTTCATGGTCTCCCACGAGGTAGTCAGTGAGAACAGATCGTCAAGTGTCACGATCACTTTCTACATGCATTAATTCATAAGTTTCTTCATACACTCAGGGCTTGGTACCGGAGTACTCTTGACCCTCCCCTCTTCGAGCAAGTTGCTTACATGGTTTTCGAAAGTGTGTCTCTTCCTCGACCCCTTTTAATTTTTGCGCTCTGTATTTCCTTCACCAGACAGACACCATAATGATATTGGATATATTGGATATATCTGTTAACATAAACGCAATGAAGAAGCATTTCCTGAAACGAACCAAATATTCCTCCAAATCATTGTAAAAATTTAATTTCGGATTCGCTTGAGAGCGACATGCCTTGAAAAATCACAAAGAATTTGCCATTTCACCTTTGCCGTTCAGTACGTAACAGATCTGTCAATGGTTTTTGATTCTTTTTGTTATTGTAATATGGTAGAAACTCGCATTTCGTATTTGAGTAAGAATAAATCGAACACTATGCGGCTGGCGCACAACATGAATATATTAGGCGTTTGAATATAGATGCCGACATATGTTAGCAATCGATGCAAAGTAGGAATGGATATTTTCTGACAGTTTTTAAGCTGGTAACTTTTTTTATCGGAATTGGGTAAAAACGTTAGTCTGGTCACCTGGTTACTACCAGAACTTAATACAAAGAACGTAAACAAATATCTTCACCCTATTATTATTGCTATTCTACCCCAGTAGAAAGAGGTCCAGTCAATTAAGTCCTTTCGCCAATCCTTTGTCGGATAACGGTGGAGAGCCTGTCACCGTCGTTATGTTCAAGCCAACGATGTTTGTCATAGATAAGTTTAAAACAAACCTATTTGTATGAGCTTACCAACGGTCCGAACTGAGGACTCTTGACTCATTTAATAATTTAAAAAAAATGCTTCATGCCTTTCCCAATACAGCAGTAGATAGAGGCCTAGATAATTAATTAGATAGACCCACCGAAGGTATTTTTGGGACAACGCGACCGGTGGTGAGCCTGTCATCGTATAAACCGTCCATAAAAAAACTCATTGATACAAGCCTACCACACCACTCGGGGATCGAACTCGGGTCTGATGTCATGTCATCAAACCATTTCATCATTTAAATGTCAATTACGACTTAATCGTAGCAGTGAATATTGAGTAAGAAATTTAATCAACACGCAGTAAATAAGTGACGCACGCGAAGTGTGGTATCCGATCGCACCGCACTCGTGCAAATACATGCATCACGTCTAACTGCAGCCTAGCCGTAACCGCGAATTGGATTGCGTTCTATAATACCTCTAAAATATTACTATAGAACATTATTCAATGGGTAAATAAATAATTACATACATAGATAGGGATGACGTCACATATATTGTCCTGATTACAAAGTAAGTAGCTTCAGCGTTTGCGCTATGGAATCAGAAGCAATTAGGTATAGGAATAGAAGGTATTACAAGTCCAAAATAAAGTAGAAAAAGTGTTTTTATATTTACCCGACTCATCTTGTAACTGACCTGTGTTCAAGCCTGACTCCGCCTCCGACTGCGGCCTCCAGGTAAACCTCATGGCCCGATTGTCATCTCAAGAAGCATCGGCTCTTCCAGCATTTTATCTCGTAACACTAAGATATTCTATAAGTAATTTACGTTATGTAGGAATTAACAAAATAAAATAAATAAATATTATCATCAGATGTCTAGTCTAGATAATTAAGTACCAAGGAGTTTTTCAAAAAAACTTACATACGAATTATATCGTTGACTTGGATATATAGACGGCGACGGGCTCACCACCTTTCACGATCTCCCAAAAATATCTTTGGTGTACGGAAGGTCGAAAGGACTTAATTGTCTAGATCTCTGTCTACCCCTTTATTGGAAATGGCGTGAAGATATTTATTTATTTATATTTGTAAATAAGTAAATAAGAGTACATACGTAGACAGGGACAACATCATATCTAATGCTCTGATCCCTAATTAATTCTAAGCACTTGTGTTATGGAATCAGAAACAACGAATGTACCAAACACCCAGACCTGAGGAAAGTAGAAAAGGGGTATACGGACTAATAAAGGAGTTCGCTGTTCAGTGAGAACTGAAACTACGTCCAGATTTTGGTTTGTATGAATGTAGATTCTGGTATTTTTTTTATTTCAAGCGTTGACTTTGTACTCCTAGTGCCTATTTCAGTATTTTTTTAGTTTCATTTAGTCTGTTATAAAAGCTCTTTTTCTCAAATTTTATACTTAATGCTATAAAATAATTATTAGAATGGTGTTTTGTTGCTTTTTATTCCCGAATGCTTCAGCTACAGAGTAATATATGTGATGTTGTCTAGAACTCTGACTACCGCATTAATGGTAACGCGTGAAGATAAGAGAATATGTAGATAGATTTATACTTACTAGCGTCTTTGATGACTTAGCAGTCCCCTTTTTCGTTCATTTTGCTGCAACCATGTTGCTTCAATCGGATTGTAATAATTCTACGTTTCAATTTTTAAAGCCATATCGGCTTGAGCAGACGACAAACTTCTGAAGGTTTATACGGATATAAAGCCTATGGATCTTATTAATTAGCTTTCATTGAACGATAAATCAATTCTTTTTTTTTTGGCGCAAAAAAAAATTCACGCAAAATTAACTCTGAAATGTTTACTGATAATCCGATAGCCTAGTTGTTAGAGGCCCTGCTTTCGAAGCTTGGGTTTGAAGGTTCGAATGTACCATTAATACGGAAATAGGTATATTTCTGATTTCATAATACTAGTGCTTAAGCTTGGCAAGCGGATTGGCGATCGCAGAATCAAACACCTCGCACCTCAGATGCTGCTGCCCATTTTCGGTCTGATTATTTTGGTTTGATATTTTTAGAGATGGTTTTTCCGCAACCTGTCGTTTACCATGTCGATGTTCAAGGTTGTTTCCCTTACTCGCTTCTTACAAAACCCACGGGAAGAATCCCGTGAGAGAGTGACAACATTATTACACCGTTACCACACGTTTGTAACGTGTATTAATTTATTTATTATAAAACTAAGCTGTAAATTCAGTTTAATGTAGATTTTAATATTCACATTAGACTGAGAGTATAGTAATTACGAACTTCAGTTTTGCAGTGCTCCGCTCAGCTGCAGTTACAGAGACATTAAGTTTTTACAAGTTCAAAACGTATTTAATATCCAAAATATGTGTTTAAATGTTTAATGTTAACTTTTATCGTTGCCCTGTAAATATTTTCGGTACACCGTAACAGATAGTGAGCCCGTCTTCGTCTTTATGTCCAAGCCAACGTAAGTAAGCTTTATGGTTTTTGCGTAGGAATACACCAACCGACTGGCTCCCTGGTTTTCGTAAGCGGCGACTTAAGTGAAAATACCACACACCGCGGGATCACCAACACGTCAAATACCTCAGACCGGTGACGAAGAAGCGTCAAGAGCTAAGAGTTTGGTACAGCGATCGCCAATCCACTTGCTCAACGTGGCAATGCTGTCGAACCCTCCGTAACAGGAGAGGCTTCTTATCCTGGATTACACTTTGGTAGATTAATTATAACTAGATGTACATCTCACTCTACTTTTGTCACAATTTAATGATGACTTGTCTGACTGCATGCGACGCCTCATAATGAGGTTGCATCATTATCATGCTGGTTTGTTTGTTGACGTGCTTTCGTTGAATAGTGTAAGACAATATGTCTTTGATGTCCCAACTGAAAGAATTCTCTGCTGAAGTACTTGTTTTTTTAAACATATTTGTTTATTGTTAAGGAGTAGCAATGTCACATTGTTGAGAATACAAAATATTAACTGTGTAAGCTTTAAAAGAAAAGTTTTTAACAAATATTTAAATGTTATGTCGACCTTTATGTTTAAGTAACTGATTCAACGGTTTTCAGAATCACGAACTTCGATATGCCTGGTTTGATTCTCTAACGAGTTAGTAACAGAAAACCACTTTGACTCCAATCTGCATATTTATGGTTCCTTCGTTGTTTCTGATTCCATAACAAGAGTGTATTTTTAAAAGTTTATACTTTTAACACTCTAATTAATGTTTTGTCAGTTGGCTTAAGCTCAACGGATCCTTTCGTCATTACAACTCGTTACACACTCAAATTTGTGTCTTAATAATCGTTGGGTTATCAAGTATTACCCGCGCGTGCCAAGCGCTTCCGGAAATTGTGGACTTGGTTTATGATAATGTGAACGAGAACTGTAAGAAACTTGAATATGGGCGCCATTGATTTCACATTATTTTTATAAGTTACCTTCCGTATCTTACTCCGTTCGCCTTAACGTTTTGCTTTGTAAGTTTTGGCAGATCTTACTGATATCTCATGCTGTGTTTTATACAAAAAAAAAACGGTTTATTACTAAAGATTTTTGAATTTACTATTTTTGTAGCTGAATAAAAATCTTTCTTTTTATATTTCGCTTATTCCCAATATGGGATACTGTACTCACAGTTTTATATAGAGAATATGCGTTACAAGAGAGAGATCCATGTCCTGCAGTATCTTCACGCAATTTCCAATAAAGGGGTCGACAGAGGTCTAGTCTAGACAATTAAGTCCCTTTGACTCACCTTCCACCGAAGATATTTTCAGGACAACGAGACAGGTGGTGAGCCGGTCGCCGCCTTTTTGTCCTGCAGTGGATATATATAATCTGGCAAGTCAGGAAAAAATAAATTTCCATAATTAACACGCTTGGCCAGCGGATTGGTGATCACAGTGCCAAAAGCAAGAACGTGCATAGCAAATTACTAATAGTTTGCAATATATTCTTTGAACAATGTCCATTAGCAATATTTCGACCTTCCTGGACGTGTGTACATTGCGGTTTTCATGGTGTCGCCACCACTGAGATCCCGAATTGGCTTTCCCATTAGGTCAATGTAAAGAATACTTTTGATGTGAAACATCTATAGCCGCACGTAAAACCGATTTCTGGCATGGCGACGCATGTCACGAAACTATACAAAGGTATACTAATTTACACCCTATTACCTGAGAATTAAGGTTTATAATTAAACACTGAAATCCTTTTTATATTTAATTAATTATATTCATATTATTCATATTGGTGACTATGTAAATTATATTAAGATTTCATTTTTACATGAAAGGTCATTTCCTTATAGTCAAAAAGGTTCAATAATTTTTAAAACGAATAAACATACACTTTCATAGGCTTTCGTATATCGTGTAACGTAATTTACACCATATTACATGAAGATTAAGGTTTATAATTAAACACTGAAATCCCTTTTTAAATTAGTGTACTATTGTTCATTGGATTAATCATTTTAAGATTTATCAATTTTTGAGAAAATCAAAATACTCAGGAGCGCTCTTGTACTCTTAGAATATCATAAAATATTATTAAGATTAACAGCTGTTTTAAAAAATGCTCCGAACTCTGAACGATACGTTAGTTTCTTATTACTTATACATAGAACCATATCATAGCAAACTTATAGAAAAGATTAAAGCAAACTTATAGATTTTGAAGTTAAAAAATTTAATACTTAATTGAGTCTAGTTTTTACATGAAAAACAAATGGTCCATATAATAAAATATCATTACGACGAAAGGTACTGTTTTTCTGCAAAATAAAAAAACACCATAAATTAAACAGAAATCTGCGTATTGAAAAAGCAAATTGTTCATAAGCGACATCTACAGGATTATATCAATAATAATAAGTTATAACAACATAACTTCATGAATTTCATGAGTTTCAAATCGTTTCGATAGATGTCGCTTCAAAGTAACATAAAATACAAAACATCTACAGGCTCACTTGAAAACCGAATAGTTAGCGTGGCGACGCTTGCCTTTATATCAAATGTAAATAAATGTTTATTAAATAAAGTTACCATTTTCTGTAAGAAATTCGTAATACTTCATTTTTTCATTAGGCTATATTTAAAAAAATATCTATATTATATAATACATATATTTAATTCCCGTAATAATATTATCTTTTATGCATATTACTTGTACACACACGATGTTTCACATCTGCCAGGCGTCCCATGACGGCTCACATTTTTTTCTACTTTATCTTGGACTTGTAATACCTTAGTTGCTTCTGATTCCATAGCGCAAACCCTAAAGCTACTTACTTTGGAATCAGGACAATATATGTGACGTTGTCCCTTATCTATGTATGTAATTATTTATTTACCCATTGAATAATCTTCATTACTAATATTTTAGAGGTATTATCGAACGCAATCCAATTCGCGGTTACAGCTAGGCTGCAGTTAGGCGTGATGCGTGTATTTGCACGAGCGCGGTGCGATCGTATACCACACTTTACGTGCGTCGCTTATTTACTGCGTGGCGATTAAATTTTTAACACAACATTCGCTGCTACAATCAAGTACCAACGGACATTTTAATTATTAAATGGTTGAATGACAGAGTCACGTGTTCCGAGTTCGATTCTTAAAGTGGTAGGCTCGCAGTTTTCTTAAGTTATGTACGGTTTATATCGTTGGCTTGGACATTAAGAAGATAATCAACTCGATTGGCAAACAAAATATTTGTATAGTAAATAAGAATCGACAATATAAGCGTTTGTAATTATTAACTTGTTATCCCCATTCCCTTGTGGTTACGGCATAAGAACACATCAGCACCTTTTTGCCTGTCATACAAGGTGTTTAGTTCAAAATTATTTATTGAGAAAGTTGTTGGCTACATAGGAAAAAATATCTCCATGCCATTCCCAATAAAGGAGTAGACAGACGTCTAAACAATTTACCGATCTTCCACCGAAGGTATTATTTGGGACAATGTGGCAGGTGGTGATCATGTCGCCGTCTGTATCTCCAAGCCAACGATATAAAACGTACATAATTTTTTGAAAAAACCTATTCGTCGTACCACCTGAGTGTCGAACTCGGATGTCTTCACTCGAATTACGATCACCCAACCACTAGCATATATAAAGTTAAAAATAAATGTAAAATTTGTTCAGGATAATAAAAATTTAAGTAATTGGCGTTTTTAATTATTTATTTATGTATTTCTGACCCTGTTTCCGTGTGGTTACGGAATAAGAATACAGTACCTTTCATCCCTTGCATGTCAAAAAAGGTGATTAGTGGAAAAGCCTTTAAAATGCTGTTGCCTACCAACAGATTATAGGATAATTATTTGGGATTGGGGTCGGACAATCACCGAGTCAAGAAGCAACCCGGTGTAGCAGATGTATCTAGTACAGTGATCTCCAAACATGGCGATAACTGCAAATCAAGGAGGATTATGTAGGGGCAGTGTGTAGAGTCTAGCTTGAGTAGCATAGGGATTTGTGCAGTAGGATCTATAACGTTATAAAATTGTAAAAAGGTGTCAAGTCTGTATATTGAAGAATAGGTTACAAAGACGTGTTTGAGCCCAAAAGAATGATTTTGAGCTATCGGTTCACAAAAGTAATTACTGACGCCCCTGTTCACAGGTAACACACGAGGACATGGTTGCTTTGCTAGCCTTCAAAAAGAATTTAGATGAGAGGAAGAAAAAGAAGAAAAGAAGAAGAAGGAAGAGGAAAGTTGGTTTAAAGAGTATGTGTGTCTAGAAGTCTCAGGTTACCTTAGTCACCAAACAAACAAAAAATCAAAAGCACACTCCTCGCTATATCTGTCAACCTGGTTCCGCCGGCCTATTTATGCAACAACAAAATTAGCCGCTTCATCAACGACCTTATGAATTTCATGAAAATATACCAGAATGACGTAATGAATTTCATGGAAATATATCCAAAACCCATCTTAATGTTCCTCATCGATACTCATTAAACTAGGTAAAATAAAATAATATAGGTACGTCTTATGCATATGTAAAGAAACAAAACTAAAGAAAGGAATCAATTTCGGCGCTTATGATGTCGCAGTAAAGTTAGTTTTATGATAAAATTTGTATGACAATGAATTTCCTCAAAATAACGTCTGAGTCTATTAACAAATTTTTTTTTTATCAATCCCGATGAAACGGCTGAAAGGATTCGAACGAAATCTGGCTCACAGATACACTGACTGACTGACGGATAAACTGGATTAATTTATTGAATAATTTTTGGTCCGAAGAGCATACCTGAGCATTAATTTTACTTAACGTATTTTGATTACTGAGTATTGAAGGATCGAAAGAGAAATACGTAAAATTTACACCCGGAAATTAAGATTCCTGCGGGAATTCCGATATAATGTGCAAACGGAGTTGCGGGTAGAGATAAATACATAGATAGGGACATAACATCGGATACATTGCTCTGATCCCAAAGTAAGTCGCTAATGCACTTGTGTTATGGAATCGAAAACAACGAATTAACCCAATAACCCAATCCCTAGACAATGTAGAAAAAAGTCTTCGCGCCATTTCCTATACTGTGGCAGACAGAGATCAAGGCAATGGAGTCTTTTCGACCCAACTTTTACTAAAGACGTAACGCGTTTAAAAAAGCCGATATAGCCGACGATAGGTACGAGCCCTGAGTGACTTTTGACTCGAATTCCGTTGACCAAATCACTCGGTTATCGTGAGCTTTTGCCTCAATACTGCTGATCGTCACCGATCCGTCACCTGTCAGCAACCTCGCACCCTTACACCCGACCCCATGTGAAAAAAGGGCATTTTAAATAATACTAACATCACAGAGCAAATTAAATATAAGGGAATAAAGAAAAAAATATTAAAATTAGCCAGATTGACCTGACAAAATCTGTTGCAGATTTTCTATAAAGTTTCTTCGGTTTTCTTAGAATAAATAAATAAATGTTTCGCTTTTTATGTCCAAGCCAGCGATATAATCCGTACATAACTTTTTTTTTTAAAAAAACCCATTGGTACGAGCCTGCCACCTGGGTATCGAACTCGGGGTCAATTGACTCGAAATTCCGACCATCCAATCACGACGAGACTTTTTTAAAAAAGAGTTTCTTAGAAACTCGTTTCTTCAGAATTTTTTTTTACAGTGACCGGACTAGAAATCGAACTCGAACCTTGAAAAGAAGAAAAGGAAGACAAACGAGCAGGTGGCTCACGTGATGGTAAGTGATTACCACCGCCCATGAACACCCGCAATACCAAAGGCATAGCAGATGCGTTACCGGCCTTAGAGTCCCCCCCCCCCTTGGGGGAGGGGGGTGTGTGGGCCTCCGGTTACCGGCACTCACCATACGAAACGCAGAAGTTTGTTGACTTCTACTTCACGTTTCTAATTCTGCGAGGTCGTGGTACTTCCCCGGTCGAGCCGGCCCATTCATGCAACAACAAAAAGTGATGCGTGGCTCTACCACTGTTAAAACGCTACACGCCCAAGAAAATCGTCGAGAATAGTTTTTCCAATCAGTCACGAACAACTACACGTCCCCCAACTATTGAGTACACGCGGCATCTAAATATTTGCACAGCAATTTGTCTTAAGCAAGTCTTCTGCATTTAGTTCGCTAAGTTTAATGTTTGCCTTTGTTAATTCTAGTTGCGAACAGTTCAGTAACTGGGTAACTCGTTCTTACAGCTGAAGCATACGGGCTTATTTTGTTTCTGCAAAGATTACAATGTACAATGCGTCAATTCTAATAATAAAATGGTAATTTGTATTAAATTAATCAGTAATATAAAAATTAACTGCCACGGGCGGGATTCGTGCCCGAGACTTTTGCCATACCATTTCAATACTCTTACCTCCGAGGCACCATGGGCACGCATCATTTTAAATTTTATATGGTAGTAGTCGTAGCGTTAGAGCTTCAGGCCTACGAGGTCGTAGCAGGTCAAAAGGAACTGAACCTTTACTCCTTTGAAGGTATATTTTATCATAAAAAGTGAACATGTTACTAGTTTATGGCACCGCAAGATAAATGACATTAATTTTATTGCACTCCTTATAAATTAAATGCTACGGGTCTTCTGTAGTGCGCGTATCACGGAAAAAACTACTGAATAGATTTCAATTAAATTTTGGCACTTGGCCCTTATCAAAAAATATTTGCTAATAATTCCATTTAATGTAAAGTTATAAAAAATAAAAAAAATTAACGATATTATTATAATAAAAATATTATCAACGAATAATATAGGCTATATTGTTTTTATTAGAATGCCCTACCTAACCTGTAAATGATTAAAAATTGGTCTATAAAAGTCATTAATTGACTTGCCCTGCCATTTTGTCATTTGTTAGAAAAAGTGTCAACGTATGCAAAGTCGCAGTTATAAACTAGTATAATATAAAACTCGTTCCTTACAAACCGTTTAGTTGTTCTAAACACAATCGACATTAACACTGAAGTTATGAATCTTGGAAGCCCTTGATCACCGTTCATTCTGCTGGCATCACGAAATTCGATAAAAGCTAAGCCTTTATGAAAGCTAATAAAAATATGTCCCATGTAAATTTCGGCGAATGCTTGAAACTTTACAAATTTACAAGCTTTACTTATAAATAAGTTAAAATTATACAATTTTATAATGATTTAAAATTGATTTCAAACAAGTTAACAACAAGTTGCGCAATGAACATGCATGCATACGTAAAAGATATAGAAGACGAGGTAATCTCGGAAGACTCTGCTTAAGCTTTCAAACGGTAATAGCCTCAGATTAATTATGTTAACAGCTTGTGCTTAGTAGTTGCGTCAAGTAACATTGGAGGGATAAGGAACTAATTGCAGTGGAACAGATACGGATTAGGTGTGAGGTATCGGTGTAAGATCACCTCTACGTGCGTCCTCTCCCGTAAGGAACTTCAGAATCCCTGACGGGGTAGCCAGCGAGAACAGATCGCAAAGTGTCACGATCCTAACATACCTTATTCGCTTCTTTCAGATTCATCTTCTTCTTCATACAGACCGATTGATAGAGACGCAATAATTTTTTTTTAGTTTTTCTTTTACAATTTTTATCTTTCATTTCTTCATTAATTGATTACATTGACATTACATAATTATGAAAAATTATTTTCATAAGAAACGATAGCCGAGTTGTTGGGTGGTCGGAATTTCGAGTCGAGAGACCCGAGTTCGATCCCCAGGTGGCAGTACCAATGAGTTTTTCAAAAACTTTTGTCGTATTTCATCGTTGGCTTGGACATAAAGGCGGCGACGGGCTCACCACCTGTCACGTTGTCCCGAAAATATCTTCGGTGGAAGGTGGGTCAAAGGGACTTAATTGTCTAGACTTGACCTCTGTCTACCCCTGTATTGGGAACTGCGTGAAGATATTTATTTATTTTATTTTATTTTCATAAGAGAGATAAAATAAATCATAGTAATATGATAAATTGGTGAAAAAAGAGGTGAGAAAGTGTTCGGTAATATTATTCATAAAAATTTTAGTATACGACTATAAGAAAGACAAATATAAGTTGACAGTACAAGGACTGAAGATTTTTTAGTGTTTTGGTGAATTTTTAATTTTTTTGCATTTTCTAATATTATATCGACCCGATAGCCTTTTTATTAGCGTGCTTAGGATAGTAAGGGTTGCGGGTCCGAATCCGATAAGGGACCAATATATATATATATATATATATATATATATATATATATATATATATATATATATATATATATATATATATATATATATATATATATATATATATATATATATATATATATATATATATATATATATATATATATATATATATATATATATATATATATATATATATATATATATATATATATATATATATATATACTGCGATTTGAAACTGCAATACATAATTCTTAATAAAACACTTTTGTATCGCGGTTTACGTCGACATGGAGATTTGGGATACTTAGGTTTAGTTAAAGGAGAAATGCGGAAACCTATAACATATAAATTCTATATTTATGTACTTTAGTTGACCTCACAAGCATTGTTCTGTCAAAGGTTCAGTGAAGTTGTTGGGAATCGTAGAAAAGGCTTTCAATGCCTACTATTAGCAGTAGGCATTGAAAGCCTATAGTAAAGGTTTAAATTGTCATAATCTAAGTCTACCTCAATTTCGAAAAAAGCTTGGAGATTAAAAAAAAAGTATTCTCTTCCCGTAATAATACAATAAATGTTCTCTATATTCCATACCAAATAAATTCGACGATTTAATTTCAATTTCCTATTTGTCAAAAAATATTATATAGCTAATAATTATTCACTAGTAAATAATTAAAACGTCATCACTATAGGAACTAGAGCGGCAGTGATTTGAAGCAAATTACATCCTAATAGATCACCATATTCAAATGAAATATATTGAAATTGAAAAGCTATTTTGGAAACACGCTCACAATGATTGTCAAAGGCAGGAAAATTCAATGCTTACACAATATCCATTAAACTAAACGATATAAAACGTTAAATTTGAAGACATTAAATTTATAAGAATTATTTAAATCATTGAGACGAGCTCAATATGAACTTAAGAGCGCCTTGGCGTGGGCGCGCCTTTCTCCTAAGCCCATCGTATACTAACTGCGTCAGTAAAAATTTATATTTACCGTAATAATCGGCGTAATTTATATTTAAATTACGCCGATCTCAAATCTATAATTTATGTAATGAAAAGGCTCAACATAGCTTACATGCAGAAATACATAAAATATTTATCACCTGCTTTTCGCCGGCGACTTGGCTTGCGTAGACTACGATTTTGCTTGTTTTATTATTACCCTTTCACGGGTATGACTTTAGAACATGAAATTAGGTACGGAGAAAAATTATCAGCGAGGGGTGTGAGCTGGGACAGGATTTCATAAAATCGTAGCCACATAAAAGAGTAGAATGGAGATAAATAACATATAAACATAATGTAATGTAATAGTGCACCGCTGGACACACGTTCCGAAGAAAGGACTTTCGATAATCGATTAGAGATTATGCGATAATAAACTGGGATTGGGGTGGAAGTCGAACTATCTGATATTGTGATTGCCAAGCGTGGCGATAATTACAAATCAAGTCGAATTAGTGTGGGGCCTTTAAAAGTCAGGAAAGGAAGAAGACAGAAGTGAGATCTCAGGTTACCTTAGTCACCAGACAAAAAGCTGGAACACAGGCTTACAGGCGTACTGAAAAATAAAAATAAAGTAACATGTAAAGTTGTATGCACATGCAATGAAAAAAGCTGATGATAGGAATCAATTTCGACGCGTACGCCATATAATTTCTATAAAAATGAATTTCCTCAAAGTAACGACTGAGTCTATTAACTAGTTTGTTTGTTATTCAATCCCGAAAAAACGGCTGAAAGGATTCGAACGAAATCTTGCACACAGATACACTGACAGATAAACTGGATTAATGTATAGAATACTTTTGAGTCCGAAAAAAATGCACGATTCCCGTGGAGATACCTGAAAAATTTTTTTTTGCTCAACGTATTTTGATTTTTGAGTTTCGAAGGAGCGAAAGAGAATTAATCTTTAATCTTTAATTATAGGTAAATTTTACACCTGGAAATTAAAAAAATTAATATTTTCACGCAATTCCCAATACAGGGGTAGACAGAGGTCTAGTCTAGATAATTAGGTCCCTTCAACCCACCTTCCACCGAAGATATTTTCGGAACAACGTGACAGGTGGTGAGCCCATCGCCGTCTTTATGTCCAAGCCAACGATATTCGTACATAAGTTTTTGAAAAATCCATTGGTACGAACCTGCCAACTGGGGATCGAACTCGGGTCGGATTTCTCGAAATTCCGACCACCCAACCACTCGGCTATCGTGACTTATTCAAATTAAGATTCCTGAGGGAATTCTGGTATAAAGTGCAAATAGAGTTGCGGACAGAAATAAATACATAGATAGTAATATAACATCAGATACGTTGCTCTGATCCCAAAGTAAGTAGCTAAAACACTCGTGTTATTGTATCGAAAACATCGAAATTACCCCAATAACCAAATCCCTAGACGATGTAGAAAAAATTCTTCGCGCCATTTTCAATACTGTGCAGAAAGAGGTATAGACCATTAAATCTTGTCGACCCACCTTTCACCAAAGACATTTTTTGGGGACAACGTGATAGGTGGTGAGACTGTCATCGACTTAATGTCCCAGCAAACGATGTAACGCGTCCATAAGTTTTAAAAAACCCATTGTTTGGACTATCTTGACTCAAAAAATACCCAACCACTCGGTTTCCTGAGTTTTTGCATTACGTCACCTATGCACTTATTTTGGACAGACATTTTTCAAGATTCCGTCACCTGTCAGCAACCTCTCACCTTGACACCCAACACCATGTGTAAAAACGGCTTGTTAAATAATACTAACAGCACAGAGCAAATGAAATATAAGGGGATAAAGAAAAAAATATTAATATTAACCAGATTGACCTGACAAAATCTGTTGCAGATTTTCTTTAAAGTTTTTTTTTTTTTTTAGAATAAATTAATAAAAAAATATCTTCACGCAAATTCCAATACTTTTTATGTCCAAGCCGTACATAATATAATTCGTACATAAGTTTTTTTAATAAACCCATTGGTACGAGCCTGCCACCTGGGTATCGAACTCGGGGTCAACGGACTCGAAATTCCGACTTTCCAACCACTCGGCTGCCGTGACTTTTTAAAAAAAGAATTTCTTAGGAACTCGTTTCTTCAGAATATTTTTTACAGTGACTGGACTAGAAATCGAACTCGAAAACTTAGAGTGACACCTTGAAAACCGATATGTACGCTACTCGCTCAATGCGGTCGTCGAGAATAGTTTCGCATATTCCTTTCAACTTTGCTATAGTGCAGTGAAACTCCAATCACTCACGACAGCTACACGTCCCCCAACTATTGAGTACGTCAAACTCTACACGCGGCGTCTAAATATTTGCACAGCAATTTGTCTTAAGTAAGTCTTCTGCATTTAGTTCGCTAAGTTTAATGTTTGCCTTTGTTAATTCTAGTTGCGAACAGTTCAGTAACTGGGTAACTCATTCTTACAGCTGAAGCATACGGGCTTATTTTACTTTTGCAAAGATTACTTAACGATACGTTTGGAGCGGAACTTATGACAGAAATTATTAATGTGAGGATAGTTTTTCATATCGATACGTCTGACAATTAATTCTTTATGCATTTTCCGAATACTTAGTAGTTTTTTTCAGTATAAGTAGACAGCTATCTAGACAAGACTCCTGTTAACGGGACTACGTAACTGGTGGTGAGCTTATCGCCGTCATAGTCTCAAAGCCAACGGTACTTTATCGAATATAAACATTATTTAATACTATTAAGAAGAATAAGAAATATTTGCAATGCTTAAATTCAAATAATAAAATGTGACTTTGTATTAAATTAAAAAGTAATTAAAAAATCAACCGCTTTATTTTATTTTATTCCGAATTAACACCTGCCAACATGCTTTTTTCACCCAGGGTTGACTGGCCGATTATGAAACGCGGCATTAAGTCCACCCCTTGTAAAGCATATTTTACAAAAAAATATAAAAAAATATTGTATATTGTATATTAATTGCATATCTTCACGCAATTCCCAATACAATAGGGGTAGACAGAGGTCAAGTCTAGACAATTAAGTCCCTTTGAACCACCTTCCACCCAAGATATTTTCGGGACAACGTGACAAGTGGTGAGCCCGTCGCCGCCTTTATATCCAAGCCAATGATGAAATTCGTACATAAGTTTTTGAAAAACTCATTGGTACTGCCACCTGGGGAGCGAACTTGGGTCTCTCGACTCGAAATTCCGACCACCCATCATCTCGGCTATCGTGACTAATAGCATATTTAACAAAAAAGAATAAATAAATAAATACAAAAATATTAAGTTATAAACCGTTTTATTGTACGAAACATAGAATGAGATATCAGTAAGACTTTCTGCCAAAACTTGTAAAGCAAAACGCTAAAGCGAACGGAGTAAGATTCGGAAGGTAACTTATCAGAATAATGTGAACGCAATGGCGCCCATATCCAAGTTTCTTACAGTTCTCGTTCACATTATCATAAACCAAGTCCACAATTTCCGGAAGCGCTTGGCACACGCGGGTAATACTTGATAACCTAATGATTATTAAGCCTCAAATTTTACTATGTAACGAGTTGTAATGACAAAAGGATCCGTTGAGCTTTAGCCAACTGACAAAACATTAATTAGCTTTAGTGTTAAAACTATAAACTTTAAAAAAAACACTTTGGTTATGGAATCAGAAACAACGAAGGAACCATAAACATACAGACCGGAGTCAAAGTGGTTTTCTATTACTAGCCCGTTACAGAATCAAACCAGGCATTTCAAAGCTGGTGATACTGAAAACCGTTGTATAAGTTATAAAACTTTTAATAAAGATAATATAGTTTTAAAACTTTTCTTTTCAAACTTACACAGTTAATATTTTGTGTTCCCAACAATGTGTCATTGTGTCTCCTTAATAATAAACAAATATGTTTTAAAAAACAAGTACTTCAGCAAAGAATTCTTTCAGTTGGGACATCAAAGACATGTTGTCTTACACTATTAAACGAAGGCACGTCAACAAACAAACCAGCATGATAATGATGCAACCTCATTATGAGGCGTCGCATGCAGTCAGACAAGTCATCATTAAACTGTGACAAAATTAGAGTGAGATGTATATCTAGTTATAAATAACTTACCAAGTAGTCTAATGTAGGATACAGGCCTCTTTTATATACGGATACGGTTACGGACGGTTCGACATCAACGGAGCTTATTATGTTATTATGGGACAACGTGGTGATACCGTCGCAGTATTTATGTCAAAGTCAACGGTGTAAATCGTACATAATCGGATCCAAGTCCCGAGGGATCGGTGGATCGAATTCGGGTCTTATGACACGAATTCCGATCACCCAACCGCTCGGCTATCGCGATTTACTTCAAAAGTCAATACCTAATCATTATAAAGTTAGTAAAGAGTCATATTAACTCAGTAGCTGATCTGAGCGACGAACTTTGTCGATGAATACATACGATTTGATTCATGTATTTTATTATAAATGCAAGTTCCGTATATCGTCTTTTAGAAGATTGAACAGTACCCGGTAAAATTACGTACGGATTGAAAATACTTCGTAACAAAGAGTGCTGGAGTTAACTAACAAAGCGACAACAGCACTCTGTGTGCTCGCAGGCGCCGCGTTCCGCGTGGACCCGTTGATATTTGAGCGGACAGGGGCAATGTTACTTACATCACGATTTCATTGCATAGGAGCTGTTTGCTCTTAACTCCAATTTCATCAGATCTCTTGATAACGCTTAACCTATTCGTTTACGGAATATCTTTAACTCTTCGTACGTAGAAAATAATTAAATGAAGTTAAATTAATTTTATTTATAAATTCATAACATATCATGTTGCTATTAAGATCATCTTTATTTAACCCGAAGTGTATCCAAAAAATTTAAGTATTCAGTAAATTATTTATTAAATTAATAATAATAATAGTTAATAGACTCGGTGGTTACTTTGCTGAAAATCAATATTGATGGGAATTTTAATGCATATAATGTTTAATTAATGTTTATAGCATAAAAATTTTGCTGCAAATTTGTTATTATTTTATTTCCATTACTATATTTTATAGTCATTACTATTACAAAAATATATTTTACATTAATTTACAATCACAAAAATTAATTCACACATCAATCATCATCATTAAATTCATTTTTTTACCCAAAGAGTATCCAAAAAACAATTTAACTATTCAATAAACTAATTATTTAAATAATAATTCATTGATGTACGTAAACAGTCATGATAGGCAAGTGATTGGGTGAGCGGAACACGCGTCAAGAGACCCGAATTCGATCCTTTGGTGACAGATTCGTATCAGTTAAAGGTACGAAGGGGAAATGCAAGAATATTTGCAACATTTTTGGATTTCTATTTGTGAAAAGTTGAGTAAAGACTCAAGGTTTCACTTTTAACGATTTATAGAATTGAGTTGGGGATAAAAGACGGCAACAGACTCACCAATTGTCACGTTGTCTCAATATGTCTTCGGTGAATGTTGTGTTGAAAGAACTTAATCGTCTAGACCTCTGTCCACCCCACTATTAGGGATATTCGTGAAGAATGTTTTCATTAAAAATTTTAAGTAAGCCCTTGTGTTAGCTTTTTTGAACATTAATTTTTTAGTTTATGCTTCTAAGCATTATTAAAGTGAATATGTAGAGTGCTCTAGCCAGGCTCCTGTTCACTTTGCTTTCCGAACAGAAATATCTCACAGATTAACACATACGAGTACAGAACATGCACAGTGTAGCTATGCATAAATTTGTTTTTTTTTTCGTGATACACACAATAGAATTTAATTTATAAGGAGTGCAATAACAAATTTTACTAATTTGATTGTGTTTCGTTTATAGTTTTATATTCCCAACGCTTCGGATGCTTCTTAAAAAATATTTCGGTTTGACCCGGGTTTAAAAATTATCGCTTAATTTCATTTATCTTGCGGTGCCATAAACTAGTAACATGTTCACTCTTAATGGTATAATATACCTTCAAGCGAGTAAAGGATCAGTTTTCTTTTAACCTGCTACGACATCGTAGGCATCGTAGCTGCAAAGCTCTAACGCTACGACTACTACCATATAAAATTTAAAATAATGCGTGCAAATGGTCGCTCGGAGGTAAGAGTATTGCAATGGTATGGTAGAAGTCGCGGGTTTGAATCCCGCCCGTGGCAGATGATTTTTTAAATTACTTTTTAATTTAATACAAAGATTATGAATTTACGCATTGCATTAACAGTATTAAATAATATTTATATTCAATATAGTACCGTTGGTTTGGAGGCTAAGACAGCGATAGGCTCACCACCAGTTACGTTGTCCCGTTGGAAGGAGTCATGTCTACATCCATGTCTACTTACATGGAAAAAAAATTCTACTATGCATTGGCAAAATGCAAAAAGGAAAAAATTCTCAGATGTATCGATACTTTAAAACTTTCCTCACATTAATAATTTCTGTCTCAACTTCCGCTCCAAACATATCGTTAAGTAATCTTTGCAGAAGTAAAAGTAAGCCCGTATGCTTTAGCTGTAAGAATGTTACCCAGTTACTGAACTGTTCGCCACTAGAATTAACAAAGGCAAACATTAAACTTAGCGAACTAAATGCAGAAGACTTGCTTAAGACAAATTGCTGTGCAAATATTTAGATGCCGGGTGTACAGCTTGACGTACTCAATGGTTGGGGGATGTGTAGCTGTTCGTGACAGATTGGAATTTCACTGCACTGTAGTAAAGTTGAAAGGTATATGCGATACTATTTTCGACGACCTCCTTACGTTAATCTAGTTTATCTGTCAATCAGTGAGTGTGTCTGTGCCAGATTTCGTTCAAATCCTTTCAGACGTTTTGTCGGGATTGAATAACAAACAAATAGTTAATAATTTTGGACGTTACTTTGCGGAAATTCAGCATTTCCTAAAATGAACTAAATAATCCGTCAAATCATTAAAAGTACATCTAAAATTTTGGATGCGATTGAGAGCGATCCTTGAAAAATCACGAAGAATTTGTCATTTCACCCCTGCTATTCAATACGTGACAGATCTGTTAATGGATTTTGATTCTTTTTCTTCTTGAAATATGGTAAAAATTCGCGTGTCGTATTTGGATAAGAAAATATCGAACACTATACGGGTGGCGCACAAAATAAATATATTAGGCGTTTGAATATAGATGCCGACATATGTTAGCAATCGATGCAAAGTAGGAATGGATAGTTACAGACAGTGTTTTCAACCCTTAACTTTTTTTTATTGGAGTGGGGTAAAAACACTAGTTTGGTCACCTAGCAGTAAGCACGAATCTCATACGAAGAACGTTGAAAATATCATCACGCTATTGCCTATTCTGGGGAAGACAGAGGTCCAGACAATTAAGTTCTCGACCATCCTTTGACTGACCGATCACCAACCACTCGGCTATCGTGACTTATAAACTCGTGATAAAAATTAAAATACCTTTATCTTAGTCAACCCATTTGACAAACGGGAGTCTATTTCGTTGTGTCTTTAAAGCTAAGGATTGCGAATTGAAATCCCCCTAATGGAAAATATTTGTGTGATGAATGTTTGCCCTCAAGTCATAGACAACATGTCAGGTGGTGAGCCTGTCGTCGTCTTAATGTCCAAGCCAACGATATAAACTGTACATAACTATAAAAAAAACCATTGGTATGAGTTAACCACTTGTAGAAACGAACTCGGGACACTGGACTCTGTCCTTCAACAATTTAATAATTAAAATTCTTAATTGTAGCAGTGAATGTTATAAATAAATAAAATATCTTCACGCAATTCCCAATAAAGGGGTAGACAGAGGTCAAGTCTAGACAATTAAGTCCCTTTGACCCACCTTCCACCGAAGATATTTTCGGGACAACGTGACAGGTGGTGAGTCCGTCGCCGCCTTTATGCCCAAGCCAACGATGAAATTCGTACATAAGTTTTGGAAAAACTCATTGGTACTGCCACCTGGGAATCGAACTCGGGTCTCTCGACTCGAAATTCCGACCACCCAATAACTCGGCTATCGTGACTTTTTTTGAACAGTATCGTGACTTTTTTTGATCAGCAGTGAATGTTGTATTAGAAATTTAATCACCACGCAGTAAATATATAGTAATAGCGACGCACACCGCGCTCGTGCAAATACACGCATCACGCCTAAATGCAGCGAAGCCGTAACCGCGAATTGGATTTCGTTCGATAATACCTCTAAAATGAACATTATTCAATGGATAAATAAATAAATATATACGAAGTTGGGACAACGTCACATTCATTGCTCTGAATCCTAACTAAGTAGCTTTAGCGCTTGCGTTATGGACTCAAGACAAAGTAAGACCTCAAGATAAAGTAGAAAAAGTGTTTCTATATTGACCAACTCAGAGTTGGCGGCACCTTGAAAACCCATGTGTACACCATTCATCCACTATCATCACTTCATCATTCATTTCTAATGGACATTGTTCAAATGTTATATTAAAATAATTAGTAATTTGCTACGTACGTACTAGCTTTTGGCACTGCGATCACCAATCCGCTGGCCATGCGTGTTAATTACGGCAATTAATTACTTCATAACTTGACAGATTATATAGATCCACTGCAGGGCGTGGATCTCTCTATTTGTAACGCATATTCTCAATACTGAACTGTGTGTACAATATTCCATAATGCGAATATGCGAAATATGAAAAGAAAGATTTTTTAAAATAAAACTGGATTAAAAAATGGGACTGTCCCCGTGATCACGGATTTATAAAATCCGAAGAAAGCATTATTTAAAATGTGTAGTATTCGTGTAAATACAAGAAATCAGAAATATTTTTATTCAGCTACAAAAACAGTAAATTCAAAAATCTTTAGTTATAAACAATTTTTTGTATAAAACACAGCATGAGATATCAGTAAGATCGGCCCAAACTAGCAAAGCAAAACGTTAAGCCGAACGGAGTAAGATTCGGAAGGTAACTTATCAGAATAATGCGAACTCAATGGCGCCCATATCCAAGTTTCTTACGATTCACGTTCACATTATCATAAACCAAGTCCACAATTTCCGGAATCGCTTGGCACGCGCGCGTAATACTTGATAAGCTAACGATTATTAAGCCACAAATTTGACTGTGTAACGAGTTGTAATGACAAAAGGATCCGTTGAGCTTTAGGCAACTAACAAAACATTAATTAGCTTCAGTGTTAAATTTATAAACTTTTAAAAATACACTCATGTTATGGAATCAGAAACAACGAAGGAACCATAAATATGCAGATCGGAGTCAAAGTGGTTTTCTATTACTTATCCGTTGGAGAATCAAACCAGGCACTTCGGAGCTAGTGATACTTAAAACCGTTGTATAAGTTACTTAAGCATAAAGGTCGACATAATATTGAAATAGTTGTTTTAAACTTTTCTTTTAAAACTTACACGGTTAATATTTTATATTCTCAACAATTGTAATTAACCTACCAAGCAGCCTAATGCAGGATACAGGCTGGATACATCCTGTTACGGAGGGGTCGACATCACCGGAGCTTATTATGTTATTATGGGACAACGTGGTGATCCCGTCGCTGTATTTATGTCCAAGTCAACGGTATAAATTGTACATAATCGGATCCAAGTCTCGAGGGATCAGAGGATCGAATTCGGGGCTTATGACTCGAATTCCGATCACCCAACCGCTCGGCTATCGCGATTTACTTCATAAGTCAATACCTAATCATTATAAAGTTAGTAAAGAGTCATATTAACTCAGTAGCTGATCTGAGCGACGAACTTTGTCGATGAATACATACGATTTGATTTATGTATTTATTATAAATGCAAGTTCCGTATATCGTCTTTTAAAAGATTGAACAATACCCGGTAAAATTCCGTACGGATCGAAAATATTTCGTAACAAATAGTGCTGGAGTTAACTAATAAAGCGAAAACAGTGCTCTATGTGCTCGCCGGGCGCCGCGTTCCGCGTGGACCCGTTGATGTTTAAGCGGCCGGGGCAATGTTACTTACATCACGATTTCATTACATAGGAGCTGTTTTCTTGTTTCTAACTCTAATTGCATCGGGTCTCTTAATAACGCTTAACCTATTCGTTTACCGAATATCTTTAACTCTTTGTACGTAGAAGACATTTCCAAAAAAAGGTCATTGGGAAATGCAAAAATATTTACAACATTTTTTTTGGAGTTCTACTTCTTTACTCAAAGTTTCACTTCAGACGATTTATATAATTGGCTCGGAATCTGTCCTAACCACTATTGGGGATATTCGTGAAGAACGTTTTATTAAAATTTAAAGTAAGCCATTGTGTTAGCTTCTTTGAACAGTAACTTTTTTTAGTTTATACTTCTAAGTATTATTAAAGTCAATATGTAGAGTGCTCTAATTAGGCTCCTGTTCACTTTGCTTTCCGAACAGGAATATCACTCAAATTAACACATACGAGTACAGAACATGCACGGTGTAGCTATGCATAAATTTGTGTTCATTGTGCTAAGAATATGTTGATATTTATGTATACTAACAAGTATGAAATATACTTGTTAGTATACTTGATGATGACTTGATGCCTTGAAATAGGTGCAAGAAATATATTAAAGAAAAAATTTTATGAAAGGAATCATTATAATATAAAAGAATGTATTAATGATAATAAAATATAAAAGAATGTATTTTTTTTATTTCAAGCGTTGACTTTGTACTCCTAGTGCCTATTTCAGTATTTTTTTAGTTTCATTTAGTCTGTTATAAAAGCTATTTTTAACAAATTTTTTACTAAATGCTATAAAATAACTATTAGAATGGTGTTTTGTTGTTGTTTATTCCCGAATGCTTCAGCTACTTACTATAAGATCAGAGTAATATATGTGATGTTGTCTAGAACTCTGACTACCGCATTAATGGTAACGCGTGAAGATAAGAGAATATATAGATAGATTTGTACGTATTAGCGTCTTTGATGACTAAGCAGTCCCCTTTTTCGTTCATTTCGCTGCAATTTCTACGTTTCAATTTTTAAAGCCTTATCGGCTTGAGCAGACGACACTAAGTTTGATTGATGCGGATAATTACTTTCGACCGGCGGACGTCGTCAAATTTCTGAAGGTTTATACGGCTATAAAGCCTATGGATCTTATTAATTAGCTTTCACTTGCCGAGCGAGGCGATAATGGTAAACCCTCGTGCCTAGGAAGGGTCTATGTCTAAAAGACATATAAGGGCCGTCAACATATGATTACAAAAGCCTACTGTAGGACATATGCCTCTTCTGTAAGGACATCGCCACGATGGCAAGCAGATTGACGATCGCAGTATAAGACACATCGCATTTTGGCCGCTAATCAAAAACCATTGACAGATCTGTTACGTACTGAACGGCAAAGGTGAAATGACAAATTCTTTGTGATTTTTCAAGGCATGTCGCTCTCAAGCGAATAAGAAATTAAGGATTTTTTTAACTTCTGATTATTATTACTTATTATGAATGATTTGGAGGACTGTTTAGATCGTTTCAAGAAATTCATTCATATTAACGGATATATCCAATATATCCATTGTCATTATGGTGTCTGTTTGGTGAAAAAACTATACAGCACGAAAATTGAAAGGGGTCAAGGAAGACCAAGACTAACTTTTGAAAACCATGTGAGCAAATCGCTCGAAGAGGGGAGGGTCAAGAGTACTTGGGTACCTAGTCGTGCGGTTATGAAGAAAATGATGAATTAATGCATGTAGAAAGTGATCGTGACACTTGACGATCTGTTTTCACTGACTACCCCGTGGGAGACCATGAAAGTTAGTCTAAATTAAATTTTAAACACACTTATAATACATATAGAGATATTAATAGAGATTTTACAATAAGACATACTTTTAGCAGTTTTTTGTATGGGCGTGTACTTTTTATTATCAATTATAATCAACATTTATACATATGTAAATATGATTATACGAAGAAAAAATTTTTGCCTTGTTAATTTGTGTTACATGTCATAAACGGGATTAGTGTTCCCGCTAACTATCATATAGTACTAATCGTAGCCTTAGAGCTACACAGCTACGACGCTGTAGCAACTAAAAATAGGGCTGGTTATTTTCTTGCTCTAAGGTAATTTTAAGCATTTAGCGCGTAAATGCAGCTGGTTTTTGGTACCGGCAGAGCTTAAACCTTGACGAAACCAAAGAATCCGAACCAAAGAGGAATGTCTAATTCTTTTATAATATAGTATGAATATAATGGTGCCAAACAGATCCACTGCTGTACTAATGGGTCATCTCGACCAAGGTTGGCCCACCAGATAGCGGCATAATTTGTTTTGTCCATTGAGACGTTCGTCGTCAAATAAATGGTGGTTCAGTTTCTTTCTCCTATTCTTCCTTCTCGTGTAAAAAAGTTTCCTCCTACGAAACGTAGATAGTGCACTTGCACTTTGATGTTATGAATGTACAACTAAACAAACAACAAAACAATCAAGTGAGTAAATGTCTAAAACACCTGTAAAATTCTAAATAGACTTCTCCCTATAAGAAGATTTAAATTAGGATTTAGAATTCTAAGTGACCACACCTGGTGTAGGGTCTGGAAATAAATCTATGCATTTCTAGACACCTCGCACCATTCGACAGTTATCGGTTTGTTTAGATTTGGTCTAGTATATATCTCACCATTATCCCCGAATATCTCGTAAGTAACTATTGCCATTTCGAAGAGAACAAGAAGGATATGTTCCCGTCCCTTCCCTTCCCTTCGAAAGCTTCTTGCTCATCTTGTAACTGACCTGTGTTCAAGCCTGACTCCGCCTCCCACTGCGGCCTCCAGGTAAACTTCATGGCCCGATCGTCATCTCAAGAAGCATCGGCTCTCTCAGGATTTTATCTCGTAACCCTAAGATATTCTATAAGCACTTTACGTTATGTAGGTTATGATTAACGAAATAAAATAAATAAATATCTTCATGCAATTCCCAATACAGAGGTAGACAGAGGTCTAGTCTAGACAATTAAGTACCAACGAGTTTTTCAAAAAAACTTATATACGAATTATATCGTTGACTTGGACATATAGACGGCGACGGGCTCACCACCTTTCATGATCTCCCAAAAATATCTTTGGTGTAAAGAAGGTCGAAAGGACTTAATTGCCTAGATCTCTGTCTACCCCTTTATTGGAAATGGCGTGAAGATATTTATTTATTTATATTTATAAATAAATAAATACGAGTACATACGTAGACAGGGACAACATCATATCTAATGCTCTGATCTCTAATTAATTTTAAGCACTTGTGTCATGGAATCAGAAACAACAAATGTACCAAACACCCAGATCCGAGAAAAGGTAGAAAAGGCGTATACGGACTAATAAAAGAGTTCCGAAAAATTTTTTATAGTTTTTCAAAGCATATCTCTGTTCAGTGAGAACTAAAAATACGTCCAGATTTTTGGTTTGTATGAAAGTAGTGTCTTGTTTTTTTTATTTCAAGCGTTGACTTTGTGCTCCTAGTGCCTATTTCAGTATTTTTTTAGTTTCATTTAGTCTGTTATAAAAGCTCTTTTTCACAAATTTTGTACTTAATGCTATAAAATAATTATTAGAATGGTGTTTAGTTGTTTTTTATTCCCGAATGTTTCGGCTACTTATTATAAGATCAGAGTAATATAAGTAATGTTGTCTAGAACTCTGACTACCGCATTAATGGTAACGCGTGAAGATAAGAGAATATATAGATAGATTTATAAATATTAGCGTCTTTGATGACTAAGCAGTCCCCTTTTTCGTTCATTTCGCTGCAACCATGTTGGTTCAATCGGATTGTAATAATTCTACGTTTCAATTTTTAAAGCCTTATCGGCTTGAGCAGACGACACTAAGTTTGATTGATGCGGATAATTACTGCTTACCTTCGACCGGCGGACGTCGTCAAATTTCTGAAGGTTTATACGGCTATAAATCCTATGGATCTTATAAATTAGCTTTCATTGAACGATAAATCAATTCTTTTTTTTGGTGATAGAAAATGTTAAAATTCCGCATTCATGCAAAATTAACTCTGAAATGTTTACTGATAATCCGATAGCCTAGTTGTTAGAGGCCCTGCTTTCGAAGCTTGGGGTTGAAGGTTCGAATGTACCACTAATACGGAAATTGGTACCCCACCTGCGATAGTGGTCCAATTTAGCTCCGCCGAAAAGACGGTCACAGAACGAAAGAAATGTAAATAATGAAGATATAAATATGAAATAATTTGACGACCTCCGTGAACGAGTCACGCACCCCGGTTTTCATGGTATCGCCAGCTCTGAGGTCCTGGTTCGAACCCAGTCGGGTCAATGCAGAAAACTTTTTTTCTACTTGTGTCGGGTCTAAGAGTTTGTGGTACCTTGATTATTTCTGATTCCATAATGCTAGTGCTTAATCTGCTTACTTTGGAATCAAAGCAATGCATGTAATGTATTCCTATACATACATGCATACATACATACATACATACATAACGGCCTATTAAAGTCCACTGCAGATCATTGGCCTCTCTCTTGGGGAGGATTTGCCACGCTTGGCAAGCGGATTGGCGATCGCAGTATCAGACACCACGTACTTCAGACGCTGCTGCCCATCTTCGGTCTGATTATTTTGGTCTGATATTTTTGAGATGGTTATTCCGCAACCTGTCGTTTACCATGTCGAGGTTCAAGGTTGTTTCCCTTACTCGGCTCTGACGAAACCCACGGGAAGAATCCCGTGGGGAGTGACAACATTCTTAAACCGTACCACACGTATGTAACGTATGTGAATTTATTTATTAAATAATTTTTTAATAAATAAATTCACATACGTTACATACAGCTGTAAATTCAGTAATGTAGATTTTAATATTCACATTCGTCTGAGAGTACAGTAATTACGAACTTCAGTTTCGCAGCACTAAAACATATTGGCACATAAGCTGTGCTCCGCTCAGCTGCATTTACAGAGACATTAAGCGTTTACAAGTTCAAAACGCATTTAACATCAGAAATATGTGTTTACATAAGTATGTACATTTTTATGATTTATAAAAGTATTCATTTTTGTATATTAATCTTATTTTTTGTTGATTGTTTTTATTGGTTGAAAGTCACGATAGCCGAGTGGTCGGGTGGTTGGCATTTGAGTCAAGAGTCCTGAGTTCAATCCCTTGGTGGCAGACTCGTACCGGTAGCTATTTTTTTTCAAAAACTTATGTACGAATTATATCATTGGCTTGGACATTAAGACGGCGACTGGCTCACCACCGTTGTCCAAAAAATTTCTTCGGTGGAAGATGGGTCTTCTGTCTACCTTTGTATTGGGAATATTGTGAAGATATATATTCATTGATAAATTAATATTTTTAAATAAGTGAGGTCACTGTAAAAAAATTCTGAAGAACCGAGAAACTCTTTTTTAAAAAAGTCACGGCAGCCGATGAATGGTTGGATGGTCGGAATTTCGAGTCAATTGACCCCGAGTTCGATGCCCAGGTGGCAGGCTCGTACCAATGGGTTTTTTAAAAACTTATGTACGAATTATATCGGACATAAAAAGCAAATCATTTATTTATTTATTCTAAGAAAACCAAAGAAACTTTATAGAAAATCTGCAACAGATTTTGTCAGGTCAATCTGGATAATTTTAATATTTTTTTCTTCATCCCCTTATACTTTATTTGCTCTGTGATGTCAGTTTTTCACATAGTATCGGGTGTCAGGGTGCAAGGTTGCTGACATGTGACGGATCGGTGACGATCAGCAGTATTGAGGCAAAAACTCACGATAACCAAGTGGTTGGGTCATCGGAATTCGAGTCCCTCAGGGCTCGTACGTATAGGCTTTTTAAAACTTTATGTACGTTTTACATCGTAGGCTGGGCCATTAAGTCGATAACAGTCTCACCACCTATCACGTTGTCCCTAAAAATTGTCTTTGGTGAAAGTTGGGTCGAAAAGACTCCATGGCCTAGATCTCAGTCTGCAACAGTATAGGAAATTGCGCGAAGACTTTTTTCTACATTGTTGTGTAATTGGGGTAATTTGTTGTTTTCGATACCATAACCTCGTGTTATGCTTTAGCTACTTTCTTTGGGATCAGAGCAACGTGCTATGTCCCTATCTATGTATTTATTTCTACCCGCAACTCCGTTTACAACTTATATCAGAATTCCCGCAAGAATCTTAATTTCCAGGTGTAAATTTTACTTTTAATTCTCTTTCGCTCCTTCAATACTCAATAATCAAAATACGTTGAGCAAAATCAATTTTCAGGTATCTCCCACCTCTCCAGGTGCATTTTTTTCGGACTAAAAATTATTCTATACATCAATCCAGTTTATCTGTCTGTCAGTCAGTGTATCTGTGTGCCAGATTTCGTTCGAATCCTTTCAGCCGTTTTTTCGGGATTGAATAATAAACAAACTAGTTAATAGACTCAGACGATACTTTGAGAAAATTCATTGTTATAAAAATTATATACCATACGCGTCGAAATTGATTCCTATCATCAGCTTTTTTCATTGCATGTGCATACAACTTTACATGTTACTTTATTTTTATTTTTCAGTACATTACAAGAGGCTTGACAGAGCTTGCGAGAAGTAAGCCTGTGTTCCAGCTTTTTGTCTGGTGACTAAGGTAACCTGAGATCTCACTTCTGTCTTCTTCCTTTCCTGACTTTTAAAGGCCCCACACTAATTCGCCTTGATTTGTAATTATCGCCACGCTTGGCAATCACAATATCAGAAAGTTCGACTACCACCCCAATCCCAGTTTATTATCCTATAATCTCTTGGCGAACAGCATTTTCGAAGCTTTTCCAATAATCACCTTTTTTGACATGCAAGGGATGAAACCGGCTGATGTTTTCTTATACTTTAACTACACGGGAATGAGGAAAAAAATAATTAAATAAATAATTAAAAACGCTAATATTTTTTTCAATTCGAATTTTTCTAAACAAACTTTCCGTTAATCAAGCGTGGCGATTATCGAAGTCCTCGCTTCAGAGCGGGTGTCCTGCAGGGCACTTTTACATTCCGATATGTATATGTGTTATTTATCTCCATTCTACTCCTTTAAGAGGCTACGATTTCATGAATTTTACGAAATCCTGTCCCAGCTCACATCTCCCCCTGAAAATTTTTCTTCCTACCAAATTTCGTCCTCGTAAGTCATACTCGTGAAAGGGAAATAATAAACCAAGCAAAATTGTAGTATACGCGAGCGAAGCCGCCGGCTAAAAGCTGGTAATAAATATTTTATGGATTTCTGCATGTAAGCCATGCTGAGCCTTTTCATTACATAAATTATAGATTTGAGATCGGCGGTAATTTAAGATTGGCGTAAATATAATTTTTTACTGACGCAGTTAGTATATGATGGCTTATAGTATATGATGGAGAAAGTCGCGCCCACGCCAAGGGTCTCTAAGGTTCATATCGAGCACATGTCTGTTAATTTTTTAAATCAGTTACTAATTTAAATAGTGCATAATGAATTTAGTGTAATCAAATTGATCGTTTTACATCGTTTAGTTTAATGCATATTGTGTAAGTATTGAATTTTCCTGCTTTTGACAATCATTGTGGACATGTTTCCAAAACAGCTTTTCATTTTCAATATATTTCATTCGAATATAGTGATCTATTAGGATGTAATTTGCTTCAAATCACTGCCGCTCTAGTTCCTATAGTGATTACATTTTAATTATTTACTAGTGAATAATTATTAGCTATATAATATTTTATGACAGATATGAAATTGAAATTAAACTGTTGAAGTTATTTGGTATGGAATACATAGAACATTTATTGTATTATTATTGAAGAGAATACATTTTTCTTTATCTCCAAGCATTTTTCGAAATTGAGGTAGACTTAGATTATGACAATTTAGACCTTTACTATAGGCTTTCAATGCCTACTACTAATCGTAGGCATTGAAAGCCTTTTCTACGATTCCGAACAACTTTATTGAACCTTTGACAGACAATGCTTATGGGATCAACTAATGTACATGATATATATCTATATTGTTATAGGTTTCTGCATTTCTCCTTCAAATAAACTTTAAGTATCCCAAATCTCTTATTCTTCCATGTCGACATAAAACTTTACACGGTTAATATTTTATATTCTCAACAATGTGACATTGTTACTCCTTAACATTAAACAAATATGTTTAAAAAACAAGTATTTCAGCAGAGAATTCTTCCAGTTGGGACATCAAAGACATGTTGTCTTACACTATTAAACGAAGGCACGTCAACAAACAAACCAGCATGATAATGACCAACCTCATTGTGAGGTGTCGCATGCAGTCAGACAAGTCATCATAAGATTGTGACACAAGTGGAGTGAGATGTACGTCTAGTTTTAATTAACCTACCAAGCAGCCTAATGCAGGATACAAGCTGGATACATCCTGTTAGGGAGGGTTCGACATCACCGGAGCTTATTATGTTATTATGGGACAACGTGGTGATCCCGTCGCTGTATTTATGTTCAAGTCAACGGTATAAATCGTATATAATCGGATCCAAGTCCCGAGGGATCACAGGATCGAATTCGGGTCTTATGACACGAATTCCGATCACCCAACCGCTCGGCTATCGCGATTTACTTCATAAGTCAATACCTAATCATTATAAAGTTTGTAAAGAGTCATATTAACTCAGTAGCTGATCTGAGCGACGAACGTTGTCGATGAATACATACGATTTGATTTATGTATTTTATTATAAATGCAAGTTCCGTATATTTTCTTTTAAAAGATTAAACAGTACCCGGTAAAATTACGTACGGATCGAAAATACTTCGTAACAAAGAGTGCTGGAGTTAACTAACAAAGCGACAACAGCGCTCTATGTGCTTGCCGGGCGCCGCGTTCCGCGTGGACCCGTTGATATTTCAGCGGCCGGGGCAATGTTACTTACATCACGATTTCATTACATAGGAGCTGTTTTCTTTTAACTCCAATTTCATCGGATCTCTTGATAACGCTTAACGTATTCGTTTACGGAATGTCTTTAACTCTTCGTACGTAGAAAATAATTAAATGAAGTTAAATTTATTTTATTTATAAATTCATAACATATCATGTTGCTATTAAGATCATCTTTATTTAACCCGAAGTGTATCCAAAAAAAATTTTAAGTATTCAGTAAATTATTTATTAAATTAATAATAATAATAGTTAATAGACTCGGTAGTTACTTTGCTGAAAATCAATATTGATGGGAATTTTAATGCATATAATGTTTAATTAATGTTTATAGCATATAAATTTTGCTGCAAATTTGTTATTATTTTATTTCCATTACTATATTTTATAGTCATTACTATTACAAAAATATATTTTACATTCATTTACAATCACAAAAATTAATTGACACATCAATCATCATCATTAAATTCATTTTTTTACCCAAAGAGTATACAAAAAACAATTTAACTATTCAATAAACTAATTATTTAAATAATAATTCATTGATGTACGTAAACAGTCACGATAGCCAAGTGGTTGGGTGAGCGGAACACGCGTCAAGAGACCCGAATTCGATCCTTTGGTGACAGATTCGTATCAGTTAAAGGTACGAAGGGGAAATGCAAGAATATTTGCAACATTTTTTGGATTTCTAATTGTGAAACGTTGAGTCTTTACTCAACTTTTAACGATTTATAGAATTGAGTTGGGGATAAAAGACGGCAACAGACTCACCAATTGTCACGTTGTCTCAATATGTCTTCGGTGAATGTTGTGTTGAAAGAACTTAATCGTCTAGACCTCTGTCCACCCAACTGTTGGGGATATTCGTGAAGAATGTTTTCATTAAAAATTTTAAGTAAGCCCTTGTGTTAGCTTTTTTGAACATTAATTTTTTAGTTTATGCTTCTAAGCATTATTAAAGTGAATATGTTGAGTGCTCTAGCAAGGCTCCTGTTCACTTTGCTTTCCGAACAGAAATATCTCACAGATTAACACATACGAGTACAGAACATGCACGGTGTAGCTATGCATAAATTTGTTTTTTTTTTCGTGATACGCACAATATAATTTAATTTATAAGGAGTGCAATAACAAATTTTACTAATTTGATTGTGTTTCGTTTATAGTTTTTTATTCCCAACGCTTCGGATGCTTCTTAAAAAATATTTCGGTTTGACCCGGGTTTAAAAATTATCGCTTAATTTCATTTATTTTGCGGTGCCATAAACTAGTAACATGTTCACTCTTAATGGTATAATATACCTTCAAGCGAGTAAAGGATCAGTTTTCTTTTAACCTGCTACGACATCGTAGGCATCGTAGCTACAAAGCTCTAACGCTACGACTACTACCATATAAAATTTAAAATAATGCGTGCACATGGTCGCTCGGAGGTAAGAGTATTGCAATGGTATGGTAGAAGTCGCGGGTTTGAATCCCGCCCGTGGCAGATGATTTTTTAAATTACTTTTTAATTTAATACAAAGATTATGAATTTACGCATTGCATTAACAGTATTAAATAATATTTATATTCAATATAGTACCGTTGGTTTGGAGGCTAAGACAGCGATAGGCTCACCACCAGTCACGTTGTCCCGTTGGAAGGAGTCATGTCTACATCCATGTCTACTTACATGGAAAAAAAATTCTACTATGCATTGGGAAAATGCAAAAAGAAAAAATTCTCAGATGTATCGATATAGAAAACTTTCCTCACATTAATAATTTCTGTCTTAACTTCCGCTCCAAACATATCGTTAAGTAATCTTTGCAGAAGTAAAACTAAGCCCGTATGCTTTAGCTGTAAGAATGTTACCCAGTTACTGAACTGTTCGCCACTAGAATTAACAAAGGCAAACATTAAACTTAGCGAACTAAATGCAGAAGACTTGCTTAAGACAAATTGCTGTGCAAATATTTAGATGCCGGGTGTACAGCTTGACGTACTCAATGGTTGGGGGATGTGTAGCTCTCCGTGACAGATTGGAATTTCACTGCACTGTAGTAAAGTTGAAATGTATATGCGATACTATTTTCGACGACCTCCTTACGTTAATCTAGTTTATCTGTCAATCAGTGAGTGTGTCTGTGCCAGATTTCGTTCAAATCCTTTCAGACGTTTTGTCGGGATTGAATAACAAACAAATAGTTAATAATTTTGGACGTTACTTTGCGGAAATTCAGCATTTCCTAAAATGAACTAAATAATCCGTCAAATCATTAAAAGTACATCTAAAATTTTGGATGCGATTGAGAGCGATCCTTGAAAAATCACGAAGAATTTGTCATTTCACCTCTGCTATTCAGTACGTGACAGATCTGTTAATGGATTTTGATTCTTTTTCTTCTTGAAATATGGTAAAAATTCGCGTGTCGTATTTGGATAAGAAAATATCGAACACTATACGGGTGGCGCACAAAATAAATATATTAGGCGTTTGAATATAGATGCCGACATATGTTAGCAATCGATGCAAAGTAGGAATGGATATTTACAGACAGTGTTTTCAACCCTTAACTTTTTTTTATTGGAGTGGGGTAAAAACACTAGTTTGGTCACCTAGCAGTAAGCACGAATCTCATACGAAGAACGATAAAAATATCATCACGCTATTGCCTATTCTGGGGAAGACAGAGGTCTCTCGACTCGAAATTCCGACCACCCAATAACTCGGCTATCGTGACTTTTTTGAACAGTATCGTGACTTTTTTGATCAGTATAATTTATGTAATGAAAAGGCTCAGCATGGCTTACATGCAGAAATCCATAAAATATTTATTACCAGCTTTTAGCCGGCGGCTTCGCTCGCGTATACTACAATTTTGCTTGGTTTATTATTTCCCTTTCACGGGTATGACTTACGAGGACGAAATTTGGTAGGAAGAAAAATTTTCAGCGGGAGATGTGAGCTGGGACAGGATTTCGTAAAATTCATAAAATCGTAGCCTCTTAAAGGAGTAGAATGGAGATAAATAACACATATACATATCGGAATGTAAAAGTGCCCCGCAGGACACCCGCTCTGAAGCGAGGACTTTCGATAATCGCCACGCTTGATTAACGGAAAGTTTGTTTAAAAAATTGGAATTGAAAAAAATATTAGCGTTTTTAATTATTTATTTAATTATTGCTTTCCCCATTCCCGTTTAGTTAAAGTATAAGAAAACATTAGCCGGTTTCATCCCTTGCATGTAAAAAAAGTTGATTATTGGAAAAGCTTCGAAAATGCTGTTCGCCAAGAGATTATAGGATAATAAACTGGGATTGGGGTGGTAGTCGAACTTTTTGATATTGTGATTGCCAAGCGTGGCTATAATTACAAATCAAGGCGAATTAGTGTGGGGCCTTTAAAAGTCAGGAAAGGAAGAAGACAGAAGTGAGATCTCAGGTTACCTTAGTCACCAGACAAAAAGCTGGAACACAGGCTTACTTCTCGCAAGCTCTGTCAAGCCTCTTGTAATGTAATGAAAAAAGCTGATGATAGGAATCAATTTCGACGCGTATGGTATATAATTTTTATGACAATGAATTTTCTCAAAGTATTGTCTGAGTCTATTAACTAGTTTGTTTATTATTCAATCCCGAAAAAACGGCTGAAAGGATTCGAACGAAATCTGGCACACAGATACACTGACTGACAGACAGATAAACTGTATTGATATATAGAATAATTTTTAGTCCGAAAATAATGCACCTGGAGAGGTGGGAGATACCTGAAAATTGATTTTGCTCAACGTATTTTGATTATTGAGTATTGAAGGAGCGAAAGAGAATTAAAAGTAAAATTTACACCTGGAAATTAAGATTCTTGCGGGAATTCTGATATAAGTTGTAAACGGAGTTGCGGGTAGAAATAAATACATAACATGAGATACGTTGCTCTGATCCCAAAGGAAGTAGCTAAAGCACTCGTGTTATGGTATCGAAAACAACAAGTTCCAAAACAGCTTTTCATTTTCAATATATTTCATTCGAATATAGTGATCTATTAGGATGTAATTTGCTTCAAATCACTGCCGCTCTAGTTCCTATAGTGATTACATTTTAATTATTTACTAGTGAATAATTATTAGCTATATAATATTTTATGACAGATATGAAAGTGAAATTAAACTGTTGAAGTTATTTGGTACGGAATACAGAGAACATTTATTGTATTATTATTGAAGAGAATACATTTTTCTTTATCTCCAAGCATTTTTCGAAATTGAGGTAGACTTAGATTATGACAATTTGGATCTTTACTATAGGCTTTCAATGCCTACTACTAATCGTAGGCATTGAAAGCCTTTTCTACGATTCCGAGCAACTTTATTGAACCTTTGACAGACAATGCTTATGGGATCAACTAATGTACATGATATATATCTATATTTTTAAAGGTTTCTGCATTTCTCCTTCAAATAAACTTTAAGTATCCCAAATCTCTTATTTTTCCATGTCGACATAAAACGCGAAACAAAAGTGTTTTATTAAGTATTAAGTATTGCAGTTTCAAATCGCGCTAGGGGCATACTTTTGTGAGCTGTATATGAATAAAATACTAAATAAATATATTCACGCACATACCCAGTGCTGAGGTAGATGGAGGTATCTAATATATCGTCATCTTAGTGTTATATTAACGTAGAAAAATATTCAAATAGGCTATCGGGTCGACATAATATTGAAAATGCAAAAAAATACACTTAAACAAGGTATGTAAGGATCGTAACACTTGGCGATCTGTTCTCTCTGACTACTCCGTTAGGGATTGTGCGTGAAGATAAGTAAGTAAGTATCAATCGATCTGCTGAGGTTCTGTGAGAGGACGCATGTAGAGGTGTGCAGATCTTACACCGATACCTCACACCTAATCCGTATCTGTTCCACTGCAATTAGTTCCTTATCCCGCTCTAATGTTACTTGACGCAACTACTAAGCACAAGCTGTTAACATGCTTAATCTGAGGCTATTACCGTTTGAAAGCTTAAGCAGAGACTTCCGAGATAACCTCGTCTTCTATATCTTCTACGTATGTATGCATCTTCATTGCGCATCTTTATAACTTGTTTTAAATCAATTTTAAATCATTATAAAATTTTATGATTTTAACTGATTTATAACTAAAACTTGTAAATTTGTAAAGTTTCAAGCATTCTCCGAAATTTATGATTAACATATTTTTATTAGCTTTCACAAAGGCCTAGCTTTCTCTTGAATTTTCTTTGAAAAATATTTTAGCGAACAATTTCGTTATGCCAGCAGAATGAACGGTGATCAATGGCTTCCATGATTCATAACTTCAGTGTTAATGTCGATTGTGTTTGGAATATCTAATCGGTTTGAACAATGTAAGGAACGAGTTTTATATTATACTAGTATATAACTACGGCTTCGAAAAGTTTTTTTAACAATTAACAAAATGGCAGGGTAAGTCAATTAATGACTTTTATAGACCAATTTTTTATTCATTTACAGGTTAGGTAGGGTATTCTAATTGAAACAATATAGCCTATGTTACTCGTTGATAATACTTTAATTATAATAATATCGTTCTATTGGTGAAAGAATATTTAAAATTACTTTAGTGTTTTAGGCGTTACCAAACTAACTTTCGAATTGATAATATTAAAGTATTTTCATATGAGAATAATTACCTTGTAGCTTCTGAAATGAGGCTTTCACGTTGTATTATCATACCGTATAGAATAATTTCATTATTAATCGAGTTTCCAAGCGGCAGATGAAAATATTTTCGTTTAAATCTAACCCTTGGTATCTGGATACGGACGTGTTTTGAATTCAACATTCTCAGGTTTTCTTCTCGGCCTACAATCCAGTAACGTTTCCCTCCATCAGAATGCGTGATTAGAAATACAGTTTAGTTAAAATCACACACAGTAAACTTGCCTGTATCTTTGGCAATTATCTTTGACATGGACGAGCCCGGATATATAGATCTCTGTGTAGTAGTGTCTCCCACTATTGGGAATGGCGTGAAGATACTTTTTCTATGAAATGCAAAACGTTATTTTGCATGGAAAAATAGTGAATCGGGTAATATTCGTATCGGGGTATACTCTACTGAAAACTATACTTCCTGCTGAAAATGATACTTGACAATCTGAGTGATCGAATTGAATTCACGTCGGTTTTTAAGGCGACGCGTGTTCTGTTGTCCCCGGTACAAATCTTGAAAAGAAAACCACTATCTCTATATTGTCTCAGGTCTTGGTGTTTGTGGTGCCTTCGTTGTTTGACATTCCATAACACAAGTGCTTAAGCTACTTACTTCGGAATCAGAGTCAATCAAAACAATTAATTACATGTTAATCTATATACGATTGAAACTGTTTAATTGTATTTCGTATTAAATTAGATTTTTACACACTACGAAAACTTTCGCTTGATATGGGTCATTGTAACTCTGATAAAAACGGATTGTTGGTGAACAAATTTGTAATGAAATACCCTCGTCAAGTAGATTTAAATCAATTACAATTTCCACATTCACATACAATCGGTACTGTTATTTCAATTGTAATTAAAATTATTTGTAATTAAATTATTTTCGTATACTTAAAATAGATGAGGCTGGTTTGAGTACGTTGAACTAATTTGGGAAGACCAAATGAGTGAAGAAAATATACAGAGCGAATTTTAACAATAAAAGGGGTTGAGGTAGGCCGGTACTAACTTTCGAATACGAGAGAAAATTGCTCCTAGAGGAGGCGGTCGAGAGTACTCGGATACGTACGCCAATGAAGAAAATTATGTACTTGGAAAAAGGGAAAAAGGTATCCAAGAATCCTGACACTTAGCCATCTATTCTCTCTGGCTGCCCCGTCAGGGAATATGCATGAAAATAAATATGTGTCTACATAACAGCCTGCAAAAGTCTGCCGCAGTGTTTAGGCATATCTCGCAGTTTAGTCATAATCGCCAATAGATGTTTGCTGATGGGTGATCGCAGTACCAGACACATTACTTTAAAGGCCTTTCCCTTACTCTTAGTGTGGTTACGATGTGAAAGACGGCGACAAGGTCACATGTCAGGTTGTACCAAAAATGTTAACCTCTGTATACCCCAGAAAAGGTAATAGTGTGAAGATATTTTTCTTCGTTCGGCCAATATCTTCGTTCAAATGCCGTAGCTTTTACAAGTGTATAATATGTCGGCACGTCCGGAACATATGTGCCCAACAAATTGATTTGCTTGTCTTCCCCATTTTTATGTTCGATGAAATGAGTGAGTGTAGCATTGTATAGGTACCACAGACTAAGTATTTATGGAAACTTTTTTTTCACTATACAACTTAATTATAAGAACAATAGGAAATCTTTATTAAATTACGCAGTACCAGTGGACAGATGTCTAGACTCTACATTTCATTCTTTTCGTCCCCCCATCTACCGAATACATTTTTAGTCTTATAATGACCCATTGGTACCAGCATTGCATCTGAGGATAGAGCTCGGGTCTCAACCACTCGGCTATCGTGACGAGATGAGTGATAAAAATGGATATCTCAGACTAAACGTCCATCGATTTTGCCTTTTTGTATTACCTAGGTACTTATTTATTTGAAGTGCATAGGAGATTGGGCTATTATATATATAGGCTTTAATATATAAGGGTCCATAGCCTAATGGCCTGCCATTCGACTATTGTCGTGATGAGCGGTTTTAAGCAAGCGGATTCAAGCATTGGTGCTTAGTTGAAGGAGTTAACGGAAATACTAGTAATGTTATTTGACGTTGTTGTTATTTGACTCTTTTTTTAAATTACGGGTATTTAGCGTACTAGTACTTAGGTAGACTGTTAAAACTTACCCTTTAGGTAGACTGGCAGAGAATGCCTCAGGCATTAAGTCCGCCTATATGCATAGTTCATTTATGTGTATGAAGTGTTAATAAATAAATAAATAAATACTACAGGCCCGTTATCCCAAATAAGTTTCGGTAAAAGTAGGTCGAAATAACTTGAAATATCTGGACCTCTACAGCAGTTCTGGTAAAATGCGTGAAAATAAAAAAACATTTGTATAAATGTTTAATAAAAAGCAAATAATTAAACACCAAATATACATATTATTTAACTTAATACCGGCTTATTTAAAATGTTTATAAATGTACAATGTGTTATAATGTAATGTTTAATTCGTAAGTAAACAGGTGTAGACAGAGATCTAGATAGTTAAGTCCTTTTTGGTTAATTGGGATAAAGTGACAGGTGATGAGCCTATCGCCATCTTAGTGTACAAGTCAAAAGTATCATATTAACATACTTACATGGATAAATATTCATATTTCTATTTAAAATCCATGAATCACGATAGACGAGTGGTTGGGTGGTCGGAATTTCGAGTCAAGAGACCCAAGTTCAGTACCCAGTTTTTAACTTATGTACGAATTATATCGTTGGCTTGGACGTAAAGACGCGAAGGGCTCACCACCTGTCACGTTGTCCCGAAAATATCTTCGGAGGAATGTGAGTCAAGGGGAGTGAATTGTCTAGACAAGACCTCTATCTACCTCTGTATAGGGAATTGCGTGAAGATATTGATTTTGTTATTTATTATTTTATTTAAAATCCATGAATCAAATAGAAACATACATTTTCTTCACAGTCATGTTCGCCCCTAGCGGCAATCGAACCTATTACCTTTAGCTATCCGTTCGTCAAACAAAATAATAACATCCATCACGTTGCAATAAATTTCGTTAGTATCCTCTGCGATAATTGCAAACACGACGTAGTGTCCCCGCCGATAGACAAAGCTTACCGAGCTTGTATCATTAATTAGTTTTTGTATGAAACATGTTCATTAATTATCGGACTTTATGAGCTATGTAACATTTATCATTTTTATTACAGATATGTCATGTCATAATTTATGGACGAGTGGCGTGCACACCGTATTTCATGATGTCGCCAGTTCTATGGTCCCGGGTTCGATTTCTGGACGTGTCCTGGACCACACAACAGAATAGAAGGTGTAGAAAAATTTTTCTCACTGTTGTAGGTCTGGATGTTTGTGGTATCTTCGTTGTTTCTGATTTCATAACACGAATATTTTAGCTACTTAGAAATTCCGACCACCCAACCATTTGTCTATCGTTAGTTTTTGCTATAGTGATTTGATTTATGGCATAGAATATTAATGTGAAATATTAAATCTAAATAGAGCACGAATAAATACAAGCAGTTCAACAGGTGAAGCCTTTATTTATCATTGTTACACTAGATTAAACCGACGCCATTTTTTCCATCGCACGAACACTACCTTTAATAAACGTCAGCTACTTCCTTCTTCACGGGAATTGTGTTCCGGTTCTTTGTTTTTCTCTATTTCGTCTTAAAACTCGGAACGAATGTGATAAAGCTTTGTTATCCTCCCTTTAAGATTAATTTATTCATGAAAATAGTACAGGACTACATGTACTATTTTCATATTATGGAATAGATATATTATGGAATAAATTCATATTATGGAATAGATCTTTTAAGATTTTAAAAAAAGTCACGATAGCCGAGTTGTTGGGTGGTCGGAATTTCGAGTCGAGAGACCTGAGTTCGATCCCCAGGTGGCAGTACCAATGAGTTTTCAAAAAAAACTTATGTAGTAATTTCATCGTTGGCTTGGACATGAAGGCGGCGACGGGCTCACCACCTGTCACGTTGTCCCGAAAATATCTTCGGTGGAAGGTGGGTCAAAGGGACTTAATTGTCTAGACTTGACCTCTGTCTACCCCTGTATTGGGAATTGCGTGAAGATATTGATTTTGTATTTATTATTTTATTTAAAATCCATGAATCACGATAGACGAGTGGTTGGGTGGTCGGAATTTCGAGTCGAGAGACCTGAGTTCGATCCCCAGGTGGCAGTACCAATGAGTTTTCAAAAAACTTATGTAGTAATTTCATCGTTGGCTTGGACATGAAGGCGGCGACGGGCTCACCACCTGTCACGTTGTCCCGAAAATATCTTCGGTGGAAGGTGGGTCAAAGGGACTTAATTGTCTAGACTTGACCTCTGTCTACCCTGTATTGGGAATTGCGTGAAGATATTGATTTTGTATTTATTATTTTATTTAAAATCCATGAATCACGATAGACGAGTGGTTGGGTGGTCGGAATTTCGAGTCGAGAGACCTGAGTTCGATCCCCAGGTGGCAGTACCAATGAGTTTTCAAAAAACTTATGTAGTAATTTCATCGTTGGCTTGGACATGAAGGCGGCGACGGGCTCACCACCTGTCACGTTGTCCCGAAAATATCTTCGGTGGAAGGTGGGTCAAAGGGACTTAATTGTCTAGACTTGACCTCTGTCTACCCTGTATAGGGAATTGCGTGAAGATATTGATTTTGTATTTATTATTTTATTTAAAATCCATGAATCAAATACAAACATACATATACTTCACAGTCATGTTCGCCCCTAGCGGCAATCGAACCTATTACCTTTAGCTATCCGTTCGTCAAACAAAATAATAACATCCATCACGTTGCAATAAATTTCGTTAGTATCCTCTGCGATAATTGCAAACACGACGTAGTGTCCCCGCCGATAGACAATGCTTACCGAGCTTGTATCATTAATTAGTTTTTGTATGAAACATGTTCATTAATTATCGGACTTTATGAGCTATGTAACATTTATCATTTTTATTACAGATATGTCATGTCATAATTTATGGACGAGTGGCATGCACACCGATTTTCATGATGTCGCCAGTTCTATGGTCCCGGGTTCGATTTCAGGACGTGTCCTGGACCACACAACAGAATAGAAGGTGTAGAAAAATTTTTCTCACTGTTGTAGGTCTGGATGTTTGTGGTATCTTCGTTGTTTCTGATTTCATAACACGAATATTTTAGCTACTTAGAAATTCCGACCACCCAACCATTTGTCTATCGTTAATTTTTGCTATAGTGATTTGATTTATGGCATAGAATATTAATGTGAAATATTAAATCTAAATAGAGCACGAATAAATACAAGCAGTTCAACAGGTGAAGCCTTTATTTATCATTGTTACACTAGATTAAACCGACGCCATTTTTTCCATCGCACGAACACTACCTTTAATAAACGTCAGCTACTTCCTTCTTCACGGGAATTGTGTTCCGGTTCTTTGTTTTTCTTTATTTCGTCTTAAAACTCGGAACGAATGTGATAAAGCTTTGTTATCCTCCCTTTAAGATTAATTTATTCATGAAAATAGTACAGGACTACATGTACTATTTTCATATTATGGAATAGATATATTATGGAATAAATTCATATTATGGAATAGATCTTTTAAGATTTTAAAAAAAGTCACGATAGCCGAGTTGTTGGGTGGTCGGAATTTCGAGTCGAGAGACCTGAGTTCGATCCCCAGGTGGCAGTACCAATGAGTTTTTAAAAAAAAACTTATGTAGTAATTTCATCGTTGGCTTGGACATGAAGGCGGCGACGGGCTCACCACCTGTCACGTTGTCCCGAAAATATCTTCGGTGGAAGGTGGGTCAAAGGGACTTAATTGTCTAGACTTGACCTCTGTCTACCCCTGTATTGGGAATTGCGTGAAGATATTTATATTTATATTTTTAAGATTTTAAAAAGTCACGATAAGTCACGATAGCCGAGTTGTTGGGTGGTCGGAATTTCGAGTCGAGACCTGAGTTCGATCCCCAGGTGGCAGTACCAATGAGTTTTCAAAACTTATTTACGCTTTATGTCATAGAGACCGCGCCATGCTCACCGCCTGTCACGTTGTCCCGAAAATATCTTCGGTGGAAGGTGGGTCGAAGGGACTTAATTGTCTAGACTAGACCTCTGTCTACCCCTGTATTGGAAATTGCGTGAAGATATTTATTTGTTTATTATTGTATACAAAAGTCACGATAAGTCACGATAGCCGAGTTGTTGGGTGGTCGGAATTTCGAGTCGAGACCTGAGTTCGATCCCCAGGTGGCAGTACCAATGAGTTTTCAAAAACCTATGTACGAATTATATCGTTGGCTTGGACATAAAGACGGCGACGGGCTCACCACCTGTCACGTTGTCCCGATAATATCTTCGGTGGAAGGTGGGTCGAAGGGACTTAATTGTCTAGACTAGACCTCTGTCTACCCCTGTATTGGAAATTGCGTGAAGATATTTATTTGTTTATTATTGTATACAAAAGCCATTTTTTTTATTAAAAATATAATGAATCATAATCCTAAAACGAACCCTAAGAGGATTATGGTTTGAAATATAATGGGCTTACTATATTTTTATATAATGGGCTTACTATATAAGGATTATGCGAGGTATTTTTAGTTTTAACAGAAAATGCGAATATTGTAGCCGATTAATTTTAAATTTTAAATTTTCTTTGTTTCTTATAAATAGAGTATTAGCTGAAGTAAGCTTTGATTTTGCAGCAAATAGTATATTAAAGTTCAGCTAATCATTGGCGATCAGATTCTCTTTGATGGGCTGTTTGGAAAAAAGTCATCTATTCTTGGGAAGAGATAATATTTGCCATATGGACTGATCTCAGTAACTCTTAAGAACCATTCCGCCTGCCAAGTTTTAACATCGTACATTGACTCTTCAACTCCACCGTCTTGAAGGCGATTGCTGATAGGTGATTGCTCATCTGCCAGCTTCTTCTTAGCAAAAAATAAAATTATACCACCCAAGAAGTATCAGAGTCTTAATTGCTGATGCATCTTGAAATTTGCTTGGGTAAGAATGTATCCCTCTCTTTCTATCTGTGGGAAGAAGACTGGGATGTGTAAAGAGACGCTTAAAGTGGGATTGGTCAGTTGGAACTTCGTTCAGAACGCGCTTTTGACTGTGAAGGGAAGATTTGTTACATAACCTAACAACAGCCGAGGTAGAGACGCAGTAGAAGAAGAGTTTTGGTAACATACAACTTATCGTTGTCACTTAGAGGTCGGGTATACGATAAATATTCCTACTATGTATATAAAACCTCGATTTGGTATCAGTGTAAGCGTAAGCGTATTCAAAGCCTTCCAAATATCATTTCCATGCTAAAGACAGATAACCATTTCGAGAAATACTGAAGAAAAATTCAGCTGACTGTTGATAAGTAACAGCTACAGGGGATTATGTTAATCCAATAAGTTGAAAGGGTGACTTTACAGTTTGGACCTCCAGTTATGGGAATAGCGTGAAAACATATAAATTTAAATAAACAATCACAACTATTTGTTAATAGGACATACGAAAAGACTATTTGGGGCTATTTTTAACAGCTATCACGTTTTACCCTACCTGCGGCTAATCCTTTTAAGAAGTTAAACCCAATTATTGTTGACTTTTCAGTTTACGTTAAAGAAGTAACTCAATCTAATTACGACTCGAGCCCTAGTTCTTCATTAATAGCAGTGTAGACCGACACTGTTAAATAAGACTGGATTTGATTTGGTCTTCTTTTATTTCTCTTTTAAATTTTCTAAATTAACTTAAAATTCTCTTCTCAGGAACTACGTTTAAAATATATTTTTTACTTGCATACATTGGTAGAACAACATCACATACATTGCTCTAATCCCGAAGTATCTAAAAAATACGTGTTATGGAATAAAACAACGAAGGTACACGGACAACCGTATCTGAGATAAGAGAAAAAGGTGTTTTCTACAACTTTTTCTATTATCGAGACCTATCTGGGACTCGAACCCGGGACCTCAGAGCTTACGACACCTTGAAATCCGGTGTGTATTCCATTCGTCAACGGATTTCATCAATTGTATTTTGACCTGCAATTTCCACTTAAATTTCACAATTGTTAAGAAATCACACATTTCAAAGAGGGTACTCCTGACATAAGTATTTACTAATAATCCATCTTGTTGGATTATTATAAAATAGTTACTAATAATCCATCTTGTTGGATTATTATAAAATAGTTACTAATAATCCATCTTGTTGGATTATTATAAAATAGTTACTAATAATCCATCTTGTTGGATTATTATAAAATAGTTACTAATAATCCATCTTGTTGGATTATTATAAAATAGTTACTAATAATCCATCTTGTTGGATTATTATAAAATAGTTACTAATAATCCATCTTGTTGGATTATTATAAAATAGTTACTAATAATCCATCTTGTTGGATTATTATAAAATAGTTACTAATAATCCATCTTGTTGGATTATTATAAAATAGTTACTAATAATCCATCTTGTTGGATTATTATAAAATAGTTACTAATAATCCATCTTGTTGGATTATTATAAAATAGTTACTAATAATCCATCTTGTTGGATTATTATAAAATAGTTACTAATAATCCATCTTGTTGGATTATTATAAAATAGTTACTAATAATCCATCTTGTTGGATTATTATATAAAATCTCGATTTGGTATCAGTGTATGCGTAAGCGTATTCAAAGCCTTCCAAATATCATTTCCATGCTAAAGACAGATAACCATTTCGAGAAATACTGAAGAAAAATTCAGCTGACTGTTGATAAGTAACAGCTACAGGGGATTATGTTAATCCAATAAGTTGAAAGGGTGACTTTACAGTTTGGACCTCTGACTCCCCCAGTTATGGGAATAGCGTGAAAACATATAAATTTAAATAAACAATCACAACTATTTGTTAATAGGACATACGAAAAGACTATTTGGGGCTATTTTTAACAGCTATCACGTTTTAGCCTACCTGCGGCTAATCCTTTTAAGAAGTTAAACCCAATTATTGTTGACTTTTCAGTTTACGTTAAAGAAGTAACTCAATCTAATTACGACTCGAGCCCTAGTTCTTCATTAATAGCAGTGTAGACCGACACTGTTAAATAAGACTGGATTTGATTTGGTCTTCTTTTATTTCTCTTTTAAATTTTCTAAATTGACTTAAAATTCTCTTGTCAGGAACTACGTGTAAAAATATATTTTTTACTTGCATACATTGGTAGGAACAACATCACATACATTGTTCTAATCCCGAAGTATCTAAAAATACGTGTTATGGAATAAAACAACGGTGAGACAGCCGTATCTGAGATAAGAGAAAAGGTGTTTTCTACAACTTTTCTATTATCGAGACCTATCTGGGACTCGAACCCGGGACCTCTGAGCTTACGACACCTTGAAATCCGGTATGTATTCCATTCGTCAACGGATTTCATCAATTGTATTTTGACCTGCAATTTCCACTTAAATTTCACAATTGTTAAGAAATCACACATTTCAAAGAGGGTACTCCTGACATAAGTATTTACTAATAATCCATCTTGTTGGATTATTATAAAATAGTTACTAATAATCCAACAAGAATAATTTTACAAAATACACGGGATTTCGTAAAATTATTCTGCCGTGAATTCTGTGAAGTCTCTTGAAGAATTATAAATAATTCTTCATTTTAAATTTGTCACTATTAGATATCTAGATTATTCCCAAGATACTTTGATCTTTCATTAATCTTTTCTGAGATACACGGACTCATTAATTGCTGATCTTATATACTGTAGTTTTATTTCTTCTGTTTGGTATAAATAAAGAGGTAATGTTTACAATTTCTAGTTATCGAATAGTCGGGAATCAACAATCACGAAAGTAAACAAGAAAATAGCGCACGGAGCACGACGCTACAGACTGGTTTAATATAAATTGCTGTGCAAATATTTGTCCTCCATTTTATAAAGTCTTAGTTCCCATTAATTAGCATTGGGTTTATTGAAGCGGTGATACTAAACAAACACATACGTAAGTACGTAATTGTTTATCAGTGGATCTCTCGTAAGTTTATGCAATTATCAATTGCGTCCGGAACCCCTTGTGCATTACTTCAAAGGCTTTTGTCTTTTATCTTGTAGTTTCTTGTCTTTGTCTTTTGTCTTTTTCCCTTACTCTCATTATTTCCCTGAACCAACTTTACTTTTCGTCATTCTTTCCATCACGCGTTCCGTTGTCACTTCTCCATTTTATCTTTCCGTTTTCTCTCTTACCTCTGTGAAGTTTGTACATTCGAACAGGGCGTGCTCTGGTGTCTATGTGTTTGCAGTATGGGCATACGTCATTTTCTGCTTTCTCTATTGCATGGAGATAGGTGTTGAAGACTCCATGTCCACTTAGATCTTGTGTCAGTAATCTGTCTATTTCTCGATGTTTTCTTTTATCCAGAGTCTAAGATTGGGTATGATTTTTCGGGTTCACGTACGTTTTCCTTTCTTCTGCCAGTCTTGTTCCCATTCTGTCATTGTACGAGATCTTTCTTATTCTTTCGTTCTTGTCTTTGCATAGTCGTGGCGGTGACGTAGTTATAGCCGTTCTATTGGTATCAGGCCCACTATCACCAAGACCGCATCCAAGGAAATGGTACGATAGGCTCCACAGATGCGTATTGCAAACCGTCGTTGTAGTTTGCTGAACAAGTTCTTATATTTCACCACGCTAATAACTTTTGTCCACACCAGTGCTCCACAGAGCATTACAGATTATATTTGCGTACGCAACAGTCTGCGCTTGCTTGATCTTGGCCCTCCTTTTCTGGGCATAATTTGAGCCCTTCAGTCTTTCAGCTTTTCCAGTCACTTCTTCTATATGTTAATGGAACTTGAAACTTTTATCGAACCAGATACTGAGGTACTTTAGCCTGTCTGTTGGCACCACTCTGACGCCCTGAACGGTGAAATATATCTCATTCAATTTCTTTCTGCCACTTAAGACGATTTCCTCTGTCTTTTCTGTTGCCAAGAGTAGTCTCTTCTGCTTCATCCATCCGCTTACCTTTTCCAGAGCTGTGTTCGCTATTATCATCACTTCCTTTTCTTTTCTTGCTGTGCCCACCAAGGCTAATCGTTAAAAATCTATCTAAAGCTAAAGAAACATCGAAAGTATTTACATTTTTGTGACATATTTAGATAAAACTTAGGAGAAATAAATTTGCCATTCCCATAATTTTATGACCACCGTAAACCAGTGGCACGCTGGTTTTCATGGTGTCGCCAGCTTTAAGGTCTCGAGTTCGATTCCTCTTCTCCGGCTCGGGTAAATGTAGAAAACACTTATTCTACATTTTTTGGGTCTGGGCTCTTTGAATACCTTCCTTAGTACCTTATCTTTCTTTTTCAGATTGCATAACATAAGAGCTTTAGCTACTAACTTTGCGATCAGAGCAATGTTTGTGAAGTTCTCCCCTATATCTCTATGTATGCATTTGTCTCGACTTCGTGGTGAAAACCTTCTTAATTAGGTTTTGTCATAAACGTCACTTTTGGCCATTTAGTAACGTCATTATCGTCATAGAGTCACGATAGTCGAGTGATCGTCAGGTGATCGGAATCCGAGTTGAGAGACCCGAGTTCGATCCCCAGTTGGAAGTCTCGTAAAAATAAGTACTGTTTTCAAAACTTATGATCTATTCATATCGTGGTCTTGAACATAAAGACGGCGACGGGCTCACCACCTGTCACGTTGTTCCAGAAAAGTGTTTCGGTGAAAGGTGGGTCGATAGGACTTATTTGTCTCGACTCCTTTTTCCCCTGTGGATTGGATTGGATGTGGCTTCGAATTGTCTGCTTTGGTACATCATGGAACTAGTCACCACTCTACTGATATTTAGTCCGACCGTTTAGTTCGTTAGCATATTCAAGTTACAAACACTTCGTTTTGTGTATCCTTACGACTACCCACAGGGAAAGGAAAGGCGTGGTAGATTTTACGCCGATACGTAAGGCTGATAAATAAAAATTTATGCCACATGGTAAGAAGCCTTGAAATGAAGTATGTTTTATTGAATACCTAATAAACACTTTAATTACAACAAACGAAATACAGAAATAACATCAAGGTACCATTGGCTGCTTTATAGCTCGAAAGCGATTTCAATAATAAATATTAAATAAATAAATTCAGACACAGAAACTTGGTAACCAGAAACAACGAAGGTATTACAAACACTCAGACCCGAGAAAATCTAGAAAAAGTGTTCTCTACTCGTATATTGATCCGACCGGGAGTCGAACCAGAGCTCTTACATCTTTTTTTTTATTTCAAGGCACCACGTTTCAAGTGATAGCGTCCACCGAATATGAAATGACAAGCAGTTCCAAAGCCTAAACGCTTCAGCATTGAGGGATTTAGAATAGAAAGAAGTATTGTGGGAAGGAATTTCAAAGTTTGTTATGCAAACGAAGAGAGTGGTAGTGAGTATAGTTGGAGTCTTGAATATGCTAATGGCTACATACATTGCGGGATGACCATTTAAAAAAAAGATTAGACAAAGTAGAGACAATGGAAAATCATCCTTAGGGAAAGCCTAATTCTTGAAGTGAAAGAGTCACACTTCCTATATTAAATCAAATCAAATCAAATCAAATCATTTATTCCTCGACATAAGAATATACATTCGTTTATCGATAGTCATTTTTAATCTACCACCGTTTCGTAATGACGTTTCTCTAACGGAGAAGAAACAGGCGAAAGAAACTCCGTAGGTATCCCCTTTTTTGGTAATTTTTTTGGTCATTATTAAGAATACATACAACTAAGAATACATTAAAATGTTATAAAACTCTTTGCGAAAATTAATAAGCGTTTTGCACTCTGCTTAAGACAATTTATTCTCATCACGTAATAGTCTCGGGTATGTTGAAAATAAACTTGTAGAATCCAGAAAAGAGAACAAAGCTTTTACGAGATTTTGATACAAATTGATATGCTATTTGATTAAAGTTGTACTACACTTTAACGATTCTACTTTGTTTCTGAAAGTATGAGATTAATTATTGCACTTATTTAGAATTTTCAGAGTATTTCATAAATTTATTAACCAAAAAAAGGAATTTCTTTTTTTGATTGACAGCCGATCGAATTTTCATTGCACGCACGAGAGGGCTCCCGACGCAACCCACATAAAAGGGTATGGACTCTAAAGGGTCTTCCCTCAGCCGACGGTTGTTCTCTTGTTTTCTTTTTGGCAATCAGTTTTATACCCAACCCACTTTTATTTTAGAAAAATAAAACAGCGAGAGTGGTCTATTCGACGCAACCCACGTCCGTTTAGGAACACTCGTACCTCAGCCGATGGTCCACACCGAGGGCTAGACTGGACGTAAAATCGGATGATAATTTGCCCAGCCTTATGGCTGAGACCTTGTTTACGTCAGCGCATGCTCATGCAACTGCTCACACTTTACACGCATTTTCACATTACGGAGATAAACAGAATTCCAGACAATAAAACACTTTCCACCCACCTTTCATTGAAACTTTTTTGCGACAACATGTTAGAATCTTACATTATTACTTGCAAATATTTAATTATTAGATCAATTAGTTTAATACTACAAACGATGTTCGTGACGTCATAAGCAGGCTTAACGTAAGCCTATATAAACGCAACAAATGTAAATAGCAAACATTACAATAGCTGTCGTACTAAAACCACTGTAATTTATCGTCTAGTTATTTTGTTATAGTAATTCACTAACGGTCGGGTATGCTATTTTCTTAATTTAGAGTTTAAGCCGCTTGTGTCATGATAGCCGAATGACGTGGGGTGATCTGAATTCGAGTTAAGAGACTCGACGTTGAACCCGACCTTGAGGTTCGTTACCAATAGGGGTTTTCCAAAAACTTATGTACGATTTATAAAGCTGGCTTGGACATAAATACAGCGACCGGCTCACCACTTGTTAGGTTATCCCGAAAATTTTTTTCGGTGGTAGGTGCGTCGAAAGGACTTAAGTGTCTAGACCTCTGTCTACCCCTGTACTAGGAACGGCGTAAAGATATCTATATTCGATTAAATTAAACAGAAAAAAGTTAATATTTCAACTGACACGGGCGGGATTCGAACCCAAGACCTTCTCCGATCCGTGGCGTCGAATCGTGGGTTCGAATCCCGCCCGTGTCAGCTGAAATTTTAATTTTTTTTTCTATAATTTAATCACATAAAAGTTCAGCATAAATATGCTTTAAAAATCAATAAAATTGCATGATATCTATATTTTATAAACGGCATACATCTAGTACATTAATTTAATTCTTCTTGTGGGTGTCGTAAGAAAAGACTAAAGGAAAAGCCTTGAAAATACAATTGGCACCGATAGATGGCGGGATACACATCTCAAAAGATTGTTCTAGACCAAAATTCAGCAGACCTGTGACGGCCAACAGCATTTAATATCCGAGGTGTTTGCGATCGCCAATTCACTTGCCAAGTGTGGCGATTATGGCTAATCCTCCCGTATGGAAGAAGCTTTCGACCAGCAGTAGGCTTCTATAGGCCGTTTGCTACAAATAAATTCTATGAGTAGATTTTCAAACTTTAATATTTATAATACGAATGTTTGTGTTAAGCGACAATCCAAATCGCAATTAACATGAAAAGCCAAGTCTTCAAATGTATATAATTATATACTTGTTGTTGTATAACGTGTTGTATTACGTTTCAACTAATAACTATTTAAAGTGTTTTGAACAAAAGCGAACATAAGAAGGTTAAAGAAAGTTTCTTCTTTATTGGAATTCCTTTCCTGTAAGCTTTTCCTTTCCTGTTCCTGAAATAAACAATTTTTCCACCGGAGTTGGTTTGAATTTAATTGCATTGTATTAAAATGACGGAAGCTGTATCAATAAATCTACCGATTCGATTACTGTAATTCCTTCAGTACAATTAGGGTGACCAAATGAAATATAGTTTTCGTAATGGTTAAAAAAAATTATGACGAATTAACAGGCAATATGTGTTTATTATTTCTTTGAATGACATTAAGATGATAGCCGTGTCGTTGCGGCGTAAGAATATACATACATACACACATATAGATAGATAGATAGATAGATAGATAGATGAATAGATAGATAGATAGATGAATAGATAGATAGATAGATAGATAGATAGATAGATAGATAGATAGGGACAACATCACAAACATTGCTCTGATTCCAAAGCAAGTAGCTAAAGCACTTGTGTTGTGGAATCGCAAAACTACCAACACCCAGACCAAAACAAAGTAGAAAAAGTGTTTTCTACCCGACAGGTAATCGATCCCGGGACCTCAGAGCTGACGACACAATAAAAACTAGGTTGTACGCCACTAGTCCACGGAGGTCCTCAATACACTAGTAATATACCACTCTTTTTCTTCGCGTGGGTATGGTAAGAGTCGACAGAGGGAAGAGCCTTTAAATACAATTCGGCACGTAAGAGTCTAAATGGAGAGGTCAAGCACCAACCTTCTTGAGGCCAATTACCTCCGGGTGGTGGACTCTCGGAAGACTTTGTTGCCTATGCAGGTTTGCAGACCAGGTAGGTCTAGCCAGGAGGAACAGGGAGAAATGTATGATGTACGTGGAAGACCTCGGGAGAGAAAACATATCCCCATCTCCGTCCTGGCTAGACGCGCTAGAACATGGACGCCAGAAGACGGGCGCTTTGGGCGGCTAGCCCGGTTGGGGTCGTGGATGTGAGCGAAGGCGTTACGGTGGCCCAGCCAACATGAGGCGTCAGCGAAACACCGTGAGGTTTTAGTCTGTGCGAGCCCGACATCACCCGTCCTTGGCCTCGCGGGGACGGGTTTGTAATTGTCCCTCGACCAAAAAATGCCTGAACATAATGTTTGATTTTACTCCTCACCTCAATTTTGTCCTCTGTCTACCCCTGTATTGGGAATTGCGTGAAGATATTTATTTATTTTATAATACCTCAATTTTGATACCCCGCACTTATGTATAAAAATCGATACTTAAAAAGTTATGGAGTATATCGAAATTCGAGTGTAGAATCCCGAGTTCGATTCCCAGGTGGTAAGCTCGTACCAACGGGTTGTTCGAAAAAAGTTTGAAAGTACTTAATTGTCTCGACATCTGTCTACTCCAGTATTGGGAATGGTGTGAAGATATTCTTTTAAATTTAAAGAAGTCACTCCAGAGACGATTTTTTATGTAACGCGTGATATTAAATTTAAACCGTCCAATGCTTCTACTCCACTATCCAGTTCAAATTTTAATGTTAAGTTGAAGGTATAGAGACCATTACATGAGCAAATATTTGCGAAGCGATTTGCCTAGAACGACTCAATTGCTTTTTGTTCCATACGTGAGTGTAGTGTTTGCTTATACTAGTGCCGCTAAGGGGCTGTTCGCGAACTGACAAACTCCTCGTACTACTTACCAATGCATTATGAAATTTAAATAGCTGATAGAATAAAATTATACGTGGCAGGCTCGTACAAATGGGTTTGTTCAAAAATTATGCACGATTTATATCGTTGGCTTGGATATAAACACAGTGATAGGCTTACCACCTGTCACTTGCCCCAAATAATTGTCTTCAAAGTGGTCAAAGGGACTTAATTTCTGGGCCTGTTTCTACCTCAGTATTGCGACAGTTGATGTTTTAAGTTTCTCCCATTTTCAGCATGACTTACACCTTCTATGAATAAAAATGCATAATGCTTTTAATTTGTGAAGACTCCACTGAAGTACTGGTAAAATTAATTTTCTTAATATTATTGATTAATGCTAGTATCAGTATAGACTATGAAGTAATACTATTCAAGTAGCAATTAAAACCAAAAAAAATCTATCTCTATATACATACATATCGGCCTACGTGTGAATAAGCTCGATGTCAAACGAGACGCGCTCAAGGCTCGATCACCTGCAGCCATCACCTACAATTATGTCGGAGGGGTGCTGACTTGCGCTCAATGTGCTCGCACGTTCAGCGCAAAAATCACATCAGGTTACATCAGTCGCCTGCGAACACATGAACCATGCTCGCAATAGTCCAAGTCGCTGTGGCCAAAATCGGTTGGGATACTATATGTGTATATTCATAACGGTCTTTAAAAGTCTATATTGGATATAGTCTTATCTCACAAGGAGTGTTAGTTTGTCTCAATAACTTTTTGTTTGAAATATGTATGCATTTATAATTGGTGCCGTTAACGTGAAATAGAAAGCCGAGTGGTTGGGTGGTCGGAATTTCGAGTCAATAGACCCGAGTTCGATCCCCAGTTGGTAGGCTCGTACCAATGGGTTTTTCAAAAACTTATGTATGAATATCGTTGGCTTGGACATAAAGACGGCGACGGGCTCACCACCTGTCACATTGTCCCGAAAATATCTTCGGTGGAAGGTGGCTCGAAGGGACTTAATTGTCTAGACTAGAACTCTGTCTTCCCCTGTGTTGGAAATTGCGTGAAGATATTTTGTAAAGTGTAAGAAATGTATAGAGACAGTGAGTCTCCCAAGGCCGCGTTATAATTGGAGTCGTATGAGGGCGACCGCAGAAAATTCTTGTGTGTTTCAAGTGTTAAAGCAATTGATAGCTGGCGGAATTCAAGCTGGTCACGGGCAGCAGCGGCTGGTACTCTACTTCTACAAGCCGTTCTATATCTTAAAAAAATATCATCACGCAATTCCCAATACAGGGGTAGACAGAGGTCAAGTCTAGACAATTAAGTCCGTTCGACCCACCTTCCGCCGAAGATATTTTCGGGACAACGTGACAGGTGGTGAGCCCGTCGCCGTCTTTATGCCCAAGCCAACGATGAAATTCGTACATAAGTTTTTGAAAAACTTATTGGTACTGCCACCTGGGGATCGAACTCGGGTCTCTCGACTCGAAATTCCGACCACCCAACAACTCGGCAATCGTGACATCTTCTATATCTAGATATGTATATATTGATACCTACGTGGTGTCCCTTTTTGGAACAATACACCACAAACAGGTGGATAGTTTTATCTGTTAGTGTATTTCATTCATTCTTTAATATTATTTCATTGTATATTACTTACTTATACAACATCACATACATTGATCCGTTCCCAAAGTTAGCGCGTTTAAGCATTTGTAGTATGGAATCAGAAACAGTGAAGGTACCACAAACATCCTGACCCAAAAAAATGTAGAAAGAGACACTTTCTGCATTGACCTGACCGGAAATCGAACCCGCGATCTCTGAGATGGGGACGTCATGAAAAATGGTGTGTACGCCACTCCTCCACGGAGGTCGTCATTTTAACCTTGTTCTATGAGAATATTTTCTTTTTTCCTTTTTGAATTGTTTTTTTTTTTACATTTCGTTTATTATATGTATTGGTATGTGTTTTGTATGTTTTTCAAAAATTATTATTTATGTACTTGTTGGATATTCCAAATGAAAACCTCTTTCTTTCTAGCATCTTAAATTCCATCGTATTAATGTTTAAAAATCAAAATGAACAAAGTATTTTAGAATAATATGCTCATCCAGAAAACAGATCACAATTCACCCGGCTTATTTTCCATCAAAGAAAGAAATACAGCCATTTTTATTGTGGCAGACAGCCTTTGATTCCAAGGATACATTACGTTACGTTCCACCCTCGTTTACGTGTCTACGGTGTCGGGCGACGCGTGTTCAATATCAATCAAAGTCAAGTGTGAATACGCGAATGTATGTACATATATATCGTGTTTTATATTTTGCAACACACAACCTGTGCGTGATTTCATTTCTCGATCCCCTTGCGATTGAGTCTTGCAATTCACACCTTTTGCCCGATTGGTATGTACCGTACTTATTTAATTATGTCGCGGGAGTTGTCTTTTTATTCTTTTTTACCGCGTAAACTTCCCCTTCTGAATCGCGCATTTCCTAGAACAAGGGTAGTGAGAGATCAATTTAGTTGTTTCCACTCACGTTTCACTGAAGCTCATTTTGGGACAATTTGACAAATGGTGGGCCTATGGCTATCTTTATATCAAAGCCAGATATAAATCGTATATAAGTTTTTGAAAAGTCTTTGTTATGTGCGTATATCCAGGTCTCGAGTCTCTAGACTCGAATTCCGTTCGACCAACTTCTTGGCTACAATAGACTAGAAATTGGTCGATCTAAATATGAACAGTAGTAGTTTCTGATAATAATAATAAAATTAAAAAGTTCAGAAATTGTTATATTCCCAAGTATGTATAATATAAAAATATATTTATTTTCTATGTATGTATTTAATGTGGGTATTTGTGTATATGTATAAAATACTATTGTCTGCATGTATGTGGAGACGTAAATGTATTTGTATTTGTATTTGTATTTGTATTTGTATTTGTATTTATTTATTTATTTATTTATTTATTTATTTATTTATTTATTTATTTATTTATTTATTTATTTATTTATTTATTTATTTATTTATTTATTTATTTATTTATTTATTTAATTATGTCGCGGGAGTTGTCTTTTTATTCTTTTTTACCGCGTAAACTTCGCCTTCTGAATCGCGCATTTCCTAGAACAAGGCTAGTGAGAGATCAATTTAGTTGTTTCCACTCACGTTTCACTGAAGCTCATTTTGGGACAATTTGACAAATGGTGGGCCTATGGCTATCTTTATATCAAAGCCAGATATAAATCGTATATAAGTTTTTGAAAAGTCTTTGTTATGTGCGTATATCCAGGTCTCGAGTCTCTAGACTCGAATTCCGTTCGACCAACTTCTTGGCTACAATAGACTAGAAATTGGTCGATCTAAATTATGAACGGTAGTAGTTTCTGATAATAATAATAAAATTAAAAAAGTTCAGAAATTGTTATATTCCCAAGTATGTATAATATAAAAATATATTTATTTTCTATGTATGTATTTAATGTGGGTATTTGTGTATATGTATAAAATACTATTGTCTGCATGTATGTGGAGACGTAAATGTATTTGTATTTGTATTTATTTATTTATTTATTTATTTAATAATTTATGTACACAGAAGACACAAAACAGTGGATATATAATTATGAGGTGAATTTGTACAAAGGACCTGCTTATTTCTATAGAAATTTCTTCCAGCAGACCTGTGACTGGAAATTGGTTACAAAATAGTAGACAATGGTGTACAAAAAAATGCATATTCAATAATCAAAAATACAATATACATATATAAACAGATATACACACATATGTATACATATTACATACTTAAATACATTAAAATATATACATATATATATACATACACACATAAATACATACATATATATACGTACATAAATATCAAAACTAAGTACAATGAGAAATATATATATATATTCATACTGCCAAGGAGAGATAATGATCCTTAACTCTTTTCTTAAAAGCAGAAATAGTTTTAGCATCGCGAATATTCGGTGGAAGCGAGTTCCATAGTCTTACTGCATGAACAGTGAAAGAGTCGGAATAGGAGGCACTTTTGTGGGTAGGGAATTTTAGAAGAGTTTTTAGGTGGGAACGACAGGGCGCTGAAGGTGGACGAGCAAAGCTGAATCGCTCGCGGAGGTAAGATGGTGCTGTTGGACAATGTAGAATATTAAATAGCAGACATAAAATCCTAGTGTTCCTTCGAAAGCGTATAGGGAGCCACTTGAGATCGTTGCGAAATTTAGAGAAATGTTGTATTGTATTTATTATCATTAGATTTTAATTTTGATTTTCTTCGTTAAACCTTTAATTTTTAATTATGAGTTTTGCACCCATCACTAGATTCTCTGCACAAACCAAAGGTAGACTGGTAAAGAATACCTTTAGGCATTAAGTCCGCCATTTTGTATTTTTTTTTATAATGTGTGCAAATAAAGTTTAAATAAATAAATAAAAATAAACAGTTATATAAACTTCTGAAGAAATACATAATTAATTTTTCCTTACGATAGTGTTTCGAATGGGATGTCTCGAAGATTTCATTCTTGACTATACATAAAAGTCTAGAAAAATGAGAAGTACCGTCTAAGGTACGAGGTGTATCTCCATCAATCGTTAGTGATCAAGTCCCAGGGGTTGTTACATTGATCATATTTATTTATATTAAAATAAATCATATCTATTAAAGTTTTACTAAAGTTCATCAACATTTTGAAATAATCTTCATTTAATTTTAGCAAAGTACAAAGTTTTTGAAAAACTCATTGGTACTGCCACCTGGGGATCGAACTCGAGACTCCTGATTCGAAATTCCGACCACCCAAACACTCGGCTTTTGTGACTTTTTGTACTTTTTGACCACACGTGAAAATTTTCGAAATTAAATTCGTGAAACTGTAAGAGTATTAAATTCACGTTGAACAGTATTTTTCACGTCCACAGGATCTGCAGAGAAAGCCGGGTCCTCGCTTATCTAAGAGAGTTACACTGCGAGCATTCTATTCAGTGTTTAGTTGTTATCGTGGACGATAATTCAGGGCTTAGTACGATTTACGTGTTTTTTATTTATTTTCCTTTGTATTATTTTGATATAATTAAATTTAAAAATTGTATATCTTGATTAAAATGTAACCACGATAGCTTAGTGGGCAGCGTGAATGGAATTCGCAACAGGCGACTTGATTTCGATCAGCAGGTGGAAGGATCATACCAATGGGTTTTTATGATGTAGGTTGATAATATAGGTTGGCTTGGACACAAGGACAGCTAATCATCTGTCAAGTTATCTCAAATAAGATCCCTAAGGTCCATTGTCTTTAAAAAAATGTGAGCACACGTCATTGGTATGTCATAAAGAGAATAAATAGAATCTATATTAATAGATAAAAATTAAAATTAACTGAGACAATATTAAGGATAAGTTTCTTATCAATAACATTTTCTAAATATTTTAAAGAAAGAAAAAAAAACATTTATTATGCAACGAACATAAAATTAAACCTAGAAAACTAAACAATAAAATAAAAATGGTTTGATTCTTTCTTGTTAATCACCGGCTAAATACTTATTCTTCATCCTATTCTCGGTATATTTGTCCGTTTAATACAATGAAATTGTGATATATGTTAGATTTTTTCTCATATCTAAGTGAGTATCTCTTCATAAATCTACGTCTATTAAATTGTTTAACTATGCTTTAAAAAGCAGTGTTAAGCATAGGTAACTATGGGTTTTGAATTCAATCTACACTTAATAGTATTTTAAATTAAAAATAATTTTTAAACATTTAATATAGTGTAAGAGTAAATTGTAAGCTTAAATATAACTCATATCTATTGAAATTTTTTGGCAAAAACTAAGACAAAACCCTCATCTTTCGGGTGGTATTATTATAAGAATCGACGGCCTTATAGTCTAATAAATGTATATGACATAAATAAACATCTTCACGCCATACCAATTCGGAAGGGCTAGACAGAGATCTATAGAATTAAGTATTTTCGACCCTCCTTCCACCGATGACATTTATGGGACAAATTTAAAAATTTTTCGAATCTGAGAATAGCATTTATTACCCCATGCCCAATACTGGGATAGACAGAGGTCTACATAATCGTGACTAATAAAAAAGTATATAAAATAAAATGTATATAAATATATAACTTATCAAATCAAATCTAACTGTATAATATAAAATAAATAAATAAATAACTTCACGCAATTCCCAATACAGGGGTAGACAGAGGTCTAGTCTAGTCCCTAGTCCTGTATAGTAGACAATTAAGTCACTTCGACCAACCTTCCACCGAAGATATTTTCGGGACAACGTGACAGGAGCTGAGCCCTTCGGTGAGCCTTGAATCTTTATAATCAGCGGTAATAATCGTACATAAGTTTTTGAAAACACCCGTTGGTTCGAACCTTGGGGATCGAATTCGGATTTCATGATTCGAATTCCGGTTACCCAACCACTCTATTATCGGTTATCTTAACTAGTTATATACTATTTCTATGCATAAATAATTATCTATGTAGGTAATTCGATATTATCAAGTCATTCGCTATTTTTGAAGGTTTCCTTCCACAAAAATACAGTCGATAAATTTTTACAAATACATTTAAAGATCTTCACGAAGTGGTAAAAAGCAAAAGTTAATTAATTTAAAATATTTCCCAAAACATTATTACTTTCACCCGTCAACAACACATGAAGTAAAAGCGGCAGTGATTATAATTCACTAAGATAACGTACAAAATTAGATTGCTTTGTGTATTAAATGAACAGAGTTTTCTTAAATTCTTGGCCTTATTATTATTTAACTTTATACTGAAATTTGTGCTGAGATCAAATTAAATAAATTAATATGGAAGGTGATGAAAGTATGTCAACATCATGTATATGAAATATTCACTGTCACTCAAAACAGTGTAAACTGAGATACGGGTAATAATGGATTTAATTAGATTTAAATTTATTTTATAAAATTTTAATTAATTTCACAGAACCCTTTTTGGTACTGAGTGACAGTATAAGTTCTTGTTTATTTCGCCTGTTTCTCCTCCGTTAGAGGAACCTAATTATGCTATGGTGGTATATTAAAAAAAACTATCCATAAGCTATATTAGTGTCTCGATAGCCGAGTGGTTGTGTGGTCGTAATTTCGTGTCAAGAGACCCGAGTTCGGTCCCCAGGTGATAGGCTCGTACCAAGAGGTTTCTTAAAAATCGGTGGAAGGTGGGTCGAAGTGACTTAATTGTATACTAGACTGGACTAGGGACTAGACTAGACCTCTGTCTACCCCTGTATTGGGAATTGCGTGAATATATTTATTTATTTATTTTATATTATATAGTAAGATTTGATTTGATAAGTTATAGAATTATATAGATTTAACTTTATATACTTTTTTATTAGTCACGATTATGTAGACCTCTGTCTATCCCAGTATTGGGAATAGGGTAATAAATGCTATTCTTAGATTCAAAAATTTGTAAATTTCAATGTAATTGTGGAGTCATCATCTATTCTACTAAGAAAATACGAACTGAATCCTTTGTAGCAAAGTAGAATAACTTATTACATAGATATGGATAGCTTTTAGCTTTATAAAGCAATGGATATTTGCTTTTTTCCGAGCTGGAGTAGTTTCTAACAACTTGTCTATCAATAACGAGTATCGGAACGTTCCATCGACAACAGAATATCTAAAACTTGTAATAACAAATTTAACGACAACAGAATATCTAAAACTTGTAATTTTACCAGTTAGCTGGAGTGTTCATCTATTTGTAAAGCAAAAAATTTTTCTATGATCTCATAGTATTAAATACAGTATTTTCATGACATTTTAAGTGACAATTCTATACAGAAAACATTATGATATATAATATAAATTACATGAATAGATACGAAAGCAAATACTCTCTATCCCTCCAACACGCATCGGAAGTAGGCTGACTGGCATTCCAGTGGCAGATCTATTTCCATTCCATTGGTGCGGCCACCTTGGGTCGGCCATACCCCCCCTAATTTAGTCCGGCCGTATGGGTTCCTCTTGGTTCACCGTGGGTGTATAAGCAACGGTTACTAAGCCCTACCACTACGACAAGGCGTGACCGCGTTCGGGGGGATTGGTGTGAGTCTACCATACGGGGATCGAACTTGGGTCTCTCGACACGAATTCCGACTTTATATCTCGGCTCGTGCCACTCGTCGGGCTATGTGCCGGGTCAACGCCATTTCAGCGCGCTGATTCCTAGAGCTATGTCGGTTACTCTAGTTCTGCTGCAGATGTCTTCAATGCGGATTCTATCACGCGGGAAAAATCCTTCCCATGGTATGCTGAGCAACTCTCAGCTTCATTTGGCTAGTAGTGAAAGATCACGTCTTTCACTGCTAGCCTGAACAAATAAGATTGGTAAAAAAAAAGGTCCGTCGTCGTCCGTAAAGTACTCGTTCTCAATTTATATAAAATAAAATGAAGAGGTAGCGTAGCCTGAAGCCTTTAATCCATTTTTTATAGTTAAAAAACGTCATTTTTATTGAAGATAGATTCTATAATAATACTTGGCAAAATTTACTTTTATTTTCATTTTATAAAATAAATATCTTCACGCAATTCCCAATACAGGGGTAGACAGAAGTCTAGTTTAGACATTTAAGTCCCTTCGATCCACCTTCCACCGAAGATATTTTCGTGACAACGTGACAGGAGGTGAGCCCGTCTCCCTTTTTATGTCCAAGCTAACGATATAATTCGTACATAAGTTTTAGAAAAACCTATTGGTACGAGCCTGCCCATTGTGGATCGAACTCAGGTCCAAACCAAACCACTCGGCTATCGTGACTTTTACATTTAATTTTTTCATTTTCATTTATTCTATAACAATCTTACAATTGTACGTGAAAGTCACGATAGCCGAGTGGATGAGTGGTCGAAATTTCGAGTCAACAGACCAGAGTTCAATATTTAACCAACTATTAATTTAAATGGATCGTCTGTTTTTAGTTCCGTCAGAAACTTAATTTACTTAATTTACTCTTGTGAGTAAATCCTTCAACCAATAAAGTTATTTATAACCCATATTAAACAATATTTAGTAGCCACCAGCCGAGTGGTTAGGCGGAAGTTGAGTCAAAAAAACCCGAGAGTGCACCATGCCTTTATGCCATGGGTTTTTTCTATATTTATTTATAATCTTACAATTGTGTCTGAATCATCAAAGTTATATAGCAATCACAGACATAATCTGATAGCTACTCAAAATCAATATAAAAAAATGTAGTCTCGTGGGGCTCCGTATGGAAACGAAGTTCCTTATTATAAAAATATTAATTTTAAGTTCTATTTGAGCTATAAAGAAAATAACTAATCGGGTATAATTTTTTTTATTGATAAAAATAAAAAAACTAGTTTACAAAGTTATCAACTTTATTTTATTTACAATCATTTATAAAAAATATATTAATTTAATAATTCTTATCAAATCAGAAACAAATAAAAGAAATATCAAATCACGAAGAAATGAAATCGGAACGGTGAAGAGGAATAGAGAGAGTGAAATCCTCTGAAGAACTAAGATGTCAGTTATGTGTATTACTCAAGAATTGAAGCTTACGTTTCTGATAACCTGGAAAAAGGTTGTGGAATAAATTGAGAAAATCGATAGTTGCGTCCTTGTATGTCTACGATCTCGAATAGGAAGCCACTTAAGCTAACTACGGAATGAAGAAGCATGATCAAATTTACGAATATAAATGACAAGACGGATACAGTTTTTAACTAAGCGGTCCAGCCTATCTAGTTTATTCTCATTGAGATCAGGATTACACACATCAGCACAATCTATAATAGGCAAAATAAGAGATTCAGAGTTATCTTTACCTTGACCGGGAGAAAGTTTCGAATCAAAACACTCAGTATTGAGATGACTGAACTGCTTATTTTTTGTATATGGGCAGACCAATTTAAGGTTGAGTCAAAGTAAATATCAGGTTTTTTACATATGGAGAGTATAGTATTACCGATTCCTTAACACAAGTGTTTTAGATACTAATTTTTTTTTATAGGGAAGGGAGGCAAACGAGCAGGTGGCTCACGTGATGGTAAGTGATTATCGCCGTCCATGAATATCCGCAATACCAGAGGCATAGCAGATGTGTTGACTGCCTTTGAGAAATGTTCCTCTTTTCTTAAAGGTCCCTAAGTCGTATCGGTCCGGAAAAACCGCTGATGGCTGCACATTCCATAAAGTGCAAGTGCGTGGCAGAAAATTCCGCGAAAAACGCACTGTGGTGGAATGCCAAGAATCACGATGGTGTTGATGGAATTTTTGACTATGCCGTAAGGTACGATGGTGAAAAGCAGCGGCTGGGATTAATCCAACCGATTACTCAGAGCACTCCCCTTAGTAAATCTTGTAAAAAATGCAAAGAGATTCAACGTCTCTTCGCAATGCCAGGGGATCTAACCTATCAGATAGAACATGGTTCTCGACGATTCGAGCCTCTCTTCGTTGGATAGGGTCAAATGGAAGGAGCTGGCACTGGGGTGTCCCCGCCCAGAGATGACAACAGTACTAATTTGGGGATCCAAAGGGATGTATATGTAGTGTCCCCACCTATCCATTTAGTTTTATTTAATTTTAAGTTCGTTATATAATATTAATCATAATTGACAGAAGTTATTTTCTATAGTGACCTGAAACAAACCTGTGACCTTATATCTGGCGAAACCTTGAAAACCGTTGTGAAAGCCACTCATCCAGAAAGTTAATCAAAATATATGATAAGTGTAATTCGTTTTGCACACGAACGATATAGTACAAAGCGAGCGATGTAAAGAATTTCACAAAGCAACGAAGTATATCGCTCGAATATGTATGGTCACTAGGAAAACGTGAATTGAAATTACGCAGGGACGGTCTGCGAAATATGAGCCCGTGGATTGTTGCTGCCTACATGTATTCACAACTGACTTTGATTGATAACGAACAAATATTCTCCGACGATTTTTTGACACTTGATGTAAAAAAGAAAAATGCTCAAGACGTTTTATTAGATGTAACGGATGAATGTCCATTTTTTAAATAAATTACGGTGCTACATGAAAACGTAATATAAAAAAGAAATAGAAGACGTAACGTAGGTAAGAGAGAAAATATGCAGGCAATTTAATTTATTATGAATATTTTTTTCTCCGATCTTTTTTCTACAGAAATAACAATTATTATAAGTACAGTAAATATTAACTAAATCTACAATAATCGGCTACTTTTGGCAAGGTACTGAGAACGCTAGCTGTATTGTAACTTTGAATGGTTAGACTTAACTCATGAGTTCAGTCGCGGATTCAATTTTTTTTAAAACCATTGTCGTTGTCCCACGGAACGATCGTATCTATCAAATAATTGATAATTAATTATGGTATTTGCTGTATTAAGAAGAGAAAGCAAAAATATTTAAATTAGCTATCGATTACTATACCTTTAACTTGGTTAAGCCCAGCGGCGACTAAGATGCAAGATACTGACCACCCCAATATAGGAAAATGTAATAAATAAACGTAACATGAGATCTACACATGTATTATATAAGCCACGATAGCTGAGTAGCTGAGTTCCATCCCCAGGTGACAGGCTCGTACCAATGAGTTTTTCGAAAACCTATGTACGAATTTTATCGTTGGCTTCAACATAAAGACGGCGACGAGTTCACCACCTGTCACGTTGTCCCGAAAATATATTCGGTGGAAGGTGGGGAAATCAACTAGTCTAGACTAGACCTCTGTCGACCCCAGTATTGGGAATTGCTTGAAGATATTTATATATATATATATATATATATATATATATATATATATATATATATATATATATATATATATATATATATGTATATATATATATTTATATATATATATATATATATATATATATATATATATATATATATATATATATATATATATATATATATATATATATATATATATATATATATATATATATATATATATATATATATATATATATATATATATATATATATATATATATATATATATATATATATATATATATATATATATATATATATATATATATATATATATATATATATATATATATATATATATATATATATATATATATATATATATATATATATATATATATATATATATATATATATATAAGAAAAGTTGATGATGTAATTGAGAAAGATTAAAAAGGGAATTCGAGTTAAAATACTGTAGTTCCATTCTCAGACTTGTACCAATGGGATTTTTCAAAACTTATGTACGATTTATATTGTAGGCTTGGACATACGGCGACAGGCTCACCAACTGTCACGTTTTTTTTTTTTTTTTTTTAACATTATAAGCTAGCGTTTAACTACAATCTCACCTGATGGTAAGTGGCGATGTAGTTTTTGTTGGTAGGCACACTAGCTTAGAAAGAGCCTATTCATTCTTCTCTTGAAGACACCCACATTGTAATCGGAACACCCACATTGTAATCGGAATCACGTTATCGCAAAAAGTATCTTTTAATTAACTATTTAACCTCTGTATATCCCAGTATTGAAAATGGCGTGAACACAATTTTTTAAAGAAGAATAAACTTCATAACACTAATGAAGGTTAATGAAATTGGAATTAATTATGATTTGAAGCGGACTATCATTAACGAAATCCGTCATACTCTTTTAATTAATCACTTTGATGTAAATGGAATTGCTCGTCATGACACTCCAGTTGTTTGCTGAAATGGGATTAAACCTTTATTTTACGCGGCACAAGCATATCTAGCATTTTGCATTCATTAGCCGCGGGCAACGATTTTAATTTTTTATTTAATATGGAAATTAAAGGGCCGTCTTTCAAATCAAAGTATTGAATATTTAATTTTCATTTAATTTTATATTGATACATGACTCCTTAGTGGAATATTGTTTGTTACCGTACAGTTTATCCATAATTTAAAAACCTCCGTGAACGAGTTGCGTAAACACTAGTTTTCAAGATGTGGTCATCTCGAGGTCCCAGATTCGATTCACGGACGTATATACTTGTTCCTACATTTACTCGGGTCTTTGTGGTGCCTTCGATGTTTCCGATTTCCACACCTGAGGTGCTTCAGCTTCTTAAATTGGGAACGGAGGTATGTAAGTAATATTGTCGCGAACTATATATGTATATATTTATTTAAAAAATTAATAAATTATAAAATAGGGACAACCAAAACGTATTATGACGAAAATTCCCAGTACTGCTTAAGACTTAGTCACTAAAACAGAAAAGCAAACAAGTTTTTCTTTTGTTTTCTCCAGGTTTATAATGGCAAGGAGGTTGTCTTCCAAATAATAGGTATTCCTTCTTCTTTCTTAGCGACTTCTAAAAGTAAACTAGTAATAAGCCTCTCCCATAAGGAGGATTTGTTATAATCGCCACGCTTGGCAAATGGGATGGGCGATCGTAGTACCAGACTTGACATCCTAAACATTGTCGTCCCTCTGCTTTTTGCATCTGCAAAAAATTTGTCTGGTAATTTTAGAGGTGGTTATCTCACCACATATTTAGGTAACCAATCATTTTCGATGTCTTTTCCTTTATTCGACTCTAACGTCATCAATGAAAAGAAAGGGACGGTGTATTCTAAACCGACCGATTTTTTTAAATTAAAATTCATTGTTGAAACACTTGTACACAATTCACATATTTTTTGCCTGATGCCGTAAGACGAAACCGGTAGGTTAATTAATGAGTATTAAACAATGAATTTTAGTGACAACAATCGATAGTATAAATAATACTTTTTTTTGTTCGTGCATTTTCCCAGAACTGGGGTAGAGAGAGGTCAAGACAATTAAGTCCTTCCGATCCACCTTTCACTGAAGCTCATTTAGGACAACGTAGTTTTTACCTGTGATAGAGCCACGCATCACCTTTTGACCTCACAGAATACCGGCGTAAACAGACTTCTACAGTCTAACAAACTTCTGTGTTTCGTCTGGCGAGTGCAGGTAACTGGTGGCCCACACACTCCCCTCCCCCAATTCTGGGGAAGGGGGGCACTCTAAGGGAGGCAACGTATCTGCTATGCCTCTGGTATTGCGGGTGTTCATCGGTGGCGGTGATCACTTACCATCACGTGAGCCACCTGCTCGTTTGCCTCCCTTTTTCTATAAAAAAAACATTGCGCACTCGTGTTGTGGAATCAGAAACAACAAGGTACACTAACTACCAGACCCGAGACAATGTAGAAAAAGGGGTTTTGTACATCATTTTGTATTCTCTTCGTAATTATAATTCAGAAATAGTGGTCCACTTTTATTTTATGTTTATTTTAAAAATGATCATAAAAATTTTTCACCAGCTCTAATTAATTTTACTTCACAAAATTGTACTTTTTTAACCATAACAAAATTTTATTTGTAGCATCTTATTTAACTTTTAATTTATTCTCTTCTTGCCGGCTAGTCCATTTATTATTCAAGGCGTTGCTTCCGAAATCGGATTAGGCATTATTTAAGGGAGTACTGAATATTTCAGAGGCGTCACAACGTTGCTTAGTTTATTAAGTTTGTTCTCAGGTGCATGAAACAATCTTAATTGTTGTTATCAACATTTGTTTGGAGTTTCAAGTCAAGAGTTTTGTTTTGCTTGTTGTACCTGTTCGTATGTATTTTAAGCCATTCTAAAACAACAAACTGTAATTTGCAAATTTAAATGTTTTATTTTTATATACAAGAAAAGGCAGTAAATCAATCAATATCATGAGTATATCTAGTTTCCATGTTTCCATTTATTTTTAGCTAGGAGCAAGGAATCGGGGAGTTACTTCGACTCTCTGTCAAGATGAAGTCTCTAACCTAAAAACTATCACTTTTATACACAATACATGCTAGAGTACAAACATTAATATTCATCACACACATGCGGGACTTAAAACCGCAACCCTTAGCTTCGAAGGCCGGGTCACTGGTTTCCAACTAACCCCTGGCTATTGGGATGTTGGGTCGACTCTCTACTTGACTGCGTTGTACATAATTTTTCATAAATAAAAAAAAATTACGTGGCAGAGTTATTACGTCGCAGTACATTTGTTTTCATTATTCATAAATATGGAGCATGAAATTATCCATCAGTCGTAAGTGATATTTGAATTTCAAATAACAAACTTAAGTATAGAACTAAGTGCAATAGACTTGTTCTAGTGTAGTAACCATGCAAATATTTGCGAAGTAGTTTCTACTCAATTAATATCAGCTTTCGATACGCTTACTCAAACAAGAGGCATTGGGTTTGCGCGGGTTATGATATAACTTTTCAGATTTAATTTTACAAGGTATATTGATATTTAGTTTCTTGTGTTTTGCATAATAAAATCAATTTCATTGCTTCAAATTTATTCATTGCTATAAGTAAGATTCATTACATCTATCTTTTGGTCTACTCCCGTCTCCTAATAATGAGGTGCCTATAACGGAGAAGAAATAGGCAACAGAAACTTCGTAGGTATTTTATAAATATATAAATAATAAACATGTTCACGCAATTCCCAATACAGTGGCAGACAGAGATCTAGTCCAGACAATTAAGTCCCTACCACCCACCTTCTACCGAAGATATTATCGGAACAACGTGACAGGTGGTAATTTCCTTTGTAGTATATTATAATTATATTATAATAACACTATTTTACAGCTTTGTTAAGTAGGAACATTTTATACGTTTATTGAGATTTTTTTTTGTAAAAGTCTACACATGATACAAAAATGAATTACTATTGGAACCTACATAATACATACTTATATAACATCACATACATTGCTCCGATTTCAACGTAAGTAGCTGAAGCACTTGTGTTATGGAAACAGTAATAACGGAGGCAACACAAACACTGGTGACAATTAGAAAAAGTGGTTTTCTACATTAACCCGTCCAGAAATCGACCGGGACCTCATTCAGCTCAGAACGGAAGTGTATAGGTGTATAGGTGAATATACAATATTAATATATGTTTATCGGTATGAATAGTCACGACTGCCCGCTGTGTGATCTGGATTTGGAGTAAAGAGAACTGAATTCGATCCCCAGGTGGCAGGTTCGTACCAATGGGTTTTTTCAAAAAACCTATGTACGATTCATAGCGTTAGCTTGGACATAAAGACGACGATGGGCTCACCACCTGTCACGATGTCCCGAAAAATGTTTTCGGTGGAAGGTGGGTCTAAGGGACTTAATTGTCTAATCTAGACCTGTCTACCCCTGTATTGGGAATGGCGTAGATATTAATTTTATTATTTTACGATTTATATCGTTGGCTTGGAAATTAAGAGAGCGACGGGCTCACCACCTGTCACGTTGTTCCATAAATAAATTTTTCGGTAGAAGGTTAGTTCAAAAGAATTTAATTTTATTGACCTTTGTCTATGCCTGTTTTGGGAATAGCGTAAAGATATTTTTTAGATAAGATATTTTTTCATGTGAGCAAATTGCTCGAAGACGGGAGGGTCAAGAGTACTCGGATACCTTGACGTGCATGTATGAAGAAAATGATGAATCTGAATGAAGCGAAAGAGGTATGTAATGATCGTGACACTTGGTGATCTGTTCACTCTGGCTACCCCGTCAGGGATTGTGCGTGAAGATAAATAAATAAATGTAAATGTATTTTTTTAGTATTAATAATAGGACAGATTATATGTTTTTGTAGTACAAAAGTGGCAGGTTTGTAGTTTTTTCAAAAATCTTATGTACTATTTATATCCTTGGTTTAGACATGAAGACGACGACAGGGGTGAGTCGAAGACTTAATTGTCCAGACCTCTGTCTAGCCGTGTTTTAGGAGAAGCGTGAAGTAGGATTAATGTCAAATACGATTTCATTTATTTAAAGCCAAACAAACAATAATCAAACATGGAATTAAAAATGCGAGGTAATTATTTTTATAAAATTTAATTTAATTAATCTTTCCAATTATATGCTCCTGGTTACCAGCACTGTATACCTTTTTAATTGGCGGTTAATTATATCTGAAATTGTCATTTGCACTGACATAATTTCGCACTCATGTACTTCATATAAATGTAATGAAGTTCTTATTCATTAAAAGCCTGGTCATAACTGTGGCTTGAAAAGTGTAGGAAAAATATATAAAGTTATTATAGGCACATAAGAAGCGAAATTAATGAAAAACTAAAGAATGAAGCGAAAGGAATTTTTTAAATGGGCTAAATAGGGTGATATCGTAGTTCATATTTAAAAAAATATTAATCTTAACGCCATTCTCAATATTAAGGTAGACAGACGTTTTGATCCACTTTTCGCAGAGGACAGTTTTTGGAATCATGTGACCGGTGGTGTGCCTGTCGTCGTCTTTGTGTACAAGACAAGTGTAAATCGTTCGTAAGTTTTTGGATAAACCCATAAGTTCTCTCTCGGGTTTTTTTTAACTTAAATTCCGCCTAACCACTTGGCTGGTGACTACTAAATATTGTTTAGTATGGGTTATAAATAACTTTATTGGTCGAAGGATTTACTCACAAGAACAAACAAGTAAGTTAAGTCTCTGACGGAACTAAACACAGTCGATCCGTTTAAACTAATAGTTGGTTAAATATTTGCATACTCGTACTCAAATTTAATTACTTCCTCCCCTAAGTCAGTTAGAGGGGGTGCAGTTATACCCGTTATATATCGTAAGTTGAAATTGAAACTATATTATGTGTAAGAAAATTGTCGCATAAATAAAAGTTTCTTCTATAAATTTTGACGACCTCCTTGGACAAGACGGCGTAGACACCGGCTTTAGGTTGTCGCCAGTCCGAGGTTCCAGGTTCCGTAATACAAGTGCTTAAGCTGCTTAATAATAAATAAATAAATATCTTTACGCAATTCCCAATACAGGGGTAGACAGAGGTCTAGTATAGATATTAAGTCCCTTCGACCCACACGACCCACCGAAAATATTTTCGGGACAACGTGACTGGTGGTGAGCCAATCGCTGTCTTTAGGTCCAAGCCAATGATTAAATTCGTACTTAAGTTTTTGAAAAACCCACTGTCACGAGCCTGCCACCTTGGGATCGAACTCGGGTCACTTGACTCGAAATTGACTCGAACCACTCGGCTATCGTCACTTTAGCTACTTTCATTTGTGATTATAGCGATGTTTGTCATGTTGTCCTTACACTACAACTACTATGTACAAAGTAATAAGTAGTGTGTAAACAAATACGAAATGTATTATTAGCTAATGTTAATAAAGAAAACATAAAGACATTTATTCCGACACTTAAGATTACGGTCACAAATTACAGTGTAGTTGCATAAAGAAAATGAATAAAATAACAAAAAAAGGTATAACAACAATTCATGACTTTACAATCGAAAAAGATGATGAAGATCAAAGATGAAGTGGCGGAAGGGATCGCCTTAGCATAAGACGCGGGATAGCGACGCTTTTTTTCTGTTGGCCCTATACGGTATCTGGAAAAGAATGTATACGAGTATGTTATTCTTTGAAAAAGAAAATATCTTCATGCCATTCCCAATGCAGGGGAAGAAAGAGGTCAAGACAATTAACTATTTTCGACCCACCTTCCACATAAGATATTTTTGGGACAACGTGACAGGCGGTGAGCCCGTCGCCGTCTTTGTGTTGAAGCCAACGATATAAATAGTACATAAGTTTTTGAAAAAAACTCATTGGTCTTGGGGATCGAATTCGTGTCTTCTGACTCGAATTCCGATCACTTAACCACTCGGCTATCGTCACTATTCTTGTTTGTAATACTCTTTGATATTTTTGCGTTATGGCCGGGTTTTGCCAGCAACATATTTAAATGAAAAGGAATTTTATATTTTCAGTACTTGGAACGTAAAAAATAGCTACGTTGTTCCATATAACTTACGTGAAGTTTCTTTATCTACCCGTTCTGGGAAAATCCGTCAAGATATAATAATAATTGTACAAAACATAGGCTAAATCTTAAAATGGTTTCCGAGATACTAATTTATATAAATATAAATTAATGTAATGCAACATGCGGTAACGATGTAAGAATATTGCCACTATCTTTCTTCTAATGGGCGTAGTAAAAGGGAAACAGCCCAGAATATGTTATGTTTATGTATTCATTTTTCATATTCAAAACATGATGTATTAGTCCAATGTTTTATACATATACTTTTTTATTATTTTTATTTTATCTTCACGCACAATCCCTGACGGGGTAGCCAGAGAAAACAGATCGCCAAGTGTCACGATCCTTACATACCTGTTTCGCTTCATTCAGATTCATCATTTTCTTTATACATGCACGTCGATGTATCCGAGTACTCTTGATCCTCCCGTCTTCGAGCAATTTGCTCACATGGTCTTCAAAAGTTAGTCTCGGGCTACCTCGGCCCCTTTTAATATCAACTTTCGCGCTATATATTTTCTTCACCATTCGGTCTTCGCGCATTTGCTCAACGTGCCCAAACCATCGAAGCACGCCCTTATCCATTTTAGTTATAAGGTCATCTTTCAAACCTACCATTTTGTGTATCTCTTCATTTCGCTTCCGGTCGGCCAAGGTAACGCCGCACATTTCACGAAGAGATCGCATCTCCACTGCATTCAACCTGCTTTTATGCTTCTTCTGACATACTCAGGTTTCGCTGCCATATAACAAAGTCGGTACCAGTACTGTGTTATGTATCGCAAGGCGTGCATTTTTCTCTACGCCTTGCCTTTGGACTAACGCAGTCAGGGCACCATTGACCTTGTTTCCAGCAGCGACACGCTTGTCCACATCTATATCACATCTTCGATCCCGGCTAAAAGCACTGCCCAAGTACACAATCTCATTCACCTGTTCTAGACATTTCTTATTTACCCATATTTCACATTTCGATCTTTCTTCGTCCCTTCCAAATACCAGAACCTTAGTTTTATTAGCATTTAAACGGAGACCATTAATTTCACATTCCTCTTTCATACACGTGACAAATGCCTGCAGTTCTGTCTTTGACGGTGCAATAAGCACTGCATCATCAGCATACAGCAGACAATTTACTTTAATGTCACCCAATTTCACACACACCCAAACAACTATCTTTTAGCTGCTGTAAACAGCTGTCGAGATACAGTATTAACAGCCAGAAAGAAATGACACAACCCTGTTTTACGCCCCATTGGACGCTAAACATGGGTAACAGGTCATGCCCTACCCGCACCAGGCTTTGCAGTCACAATAAAGCGATTGCACAGCCCTCAGCAGTGGGCCATCGACACCATACCCCGGCAATAGTTCCCACATGCTCTTCTTTACAACCTTTTCAAATGACAAGATCCACAAACGCACAGAAAATCCTCTGGTTAGAAGCCAAAAGCTTTTCCGCGATCATGCTGACAGAAAACACTTGATCCATGTATCCTCCTCCAGGTCTAAATCCGCATTGTGCCTCCCATAAAAATCTTTCCGATTTCTCTCGCATCCTACGTGTCAAAACCTTCGTGTGAACTTTACTTGCTAAACTGATCAAGCTGATCGCCCGATAGCACACGCAGTCAAACTGTGAATCTTTACCTTTATATAAAGGTACAATGACTGCGGATCGCCAATCATCCGGGACATCCCCGTCCACCAGCACAAATTGCATAGCAGATGAAAGCTGTCCCAAACGCGAGGCCCACCATACTTGATCATTTCAGCAGTAACTCTATCTAGTCCCGCAGCCTTAACACATTTCAAACTTTCGAATCGCACATTCAATCTCTTTCATACTAATAATCTCAGCGTCATCAGCGAAGTCCGGGTTTAGTGTACCGATTACAGCGACTCCCCCGGATACTTAACTAAGGTCATCACAAGTATACATTTCTCTATAAAACCCACTAAATCTCTGCATGACCTCTGATTTGTTTGAAAGTAGGACGTCATTGGTCCGCAAAAGCACTTTATTCATTCTTAAGGCTGACGCGCCACTCCGGGCCCTTCCAACCTCTTTCCAGAAGAGCTTGGAGTTCTCCCTAAAGTTGCACGACAACCTTTCGTCCGCTTCCATTCTACAACTTTCACGCATTTCTTCAAAGAATGCCTTCGTGTAAACCTTCTGCAGCTTATATCTTTCTTTCATCTTCTCTCTCATATTCTTATTATTCCTAGAGGCTAAGTAGTCTAGCCATGCTTTCTTCTTCTTATTTACTACTTATTTCACTTAGTCATTCCACCATGCATCGCCCTTTTTACTACTGCCTCTTTTCACAGTTCCACACACGTCTTTCGATGCACTTATCATTCCATCTCTAAGGCTCTGCCATATTTCTTCCACACATCCTCTCCTAACATCGATGATGTCAAGCTTTTCGGCTACCCTTGCTTGATATTTATCCCTAGTGTCCGCTTCCTGAACCTTTCAGCTTCAGATGCTACTGACCGACTGTGGTTCTGGTATTACCGTCCGATAGCGCCAGCCTGCGAACAGACCCCTAAATGTAGTAATCAGTAGATAGTGATCCGTTCCCAGGTCAGCACCCCTAAACACTCCATATCCATCGCCTGTTTTCGCAGTCGGTCATTCACCAGGAACAAATCGATCATACTTCTCTCATTCTCTCTTTCTCTAGTATACATATGGATTTTCTTGTGACTAAATATGTTTAGACAAACACTATGGTGTTTGTCACAAGAAGACCCTTTTCCTTGCATACAGCCAGTATAAGCTTGCCAGCATCGTTAACCCTTTTATCACCAAACATTCCAAGCATCGTCTTGTACCCTGGCCGAGCGGTACCAATCCATCCATTAAATCACCACATACAACAATTCTTTCGTTTCACCTAACCAAATCTAGAACTTCTCTTACATTCTCCCAAAGCTCCTCCAGCTCAGCCCTGGAAGATGAAGCTACCGGCGCATAAACAGCCAAAAGGAATAAATTCGTCATTCCCAAAAAAAGCGAACCCACAGAAGTCTTGAGTTCACAACCTTATATTCAGTCATAACATCGACCAACCGAGATGACAGTAGCACCCCCACTCCCTGGCAAGCGCTCTTGCTCTCCGGGACTCCGGACCTTAGAGCTAACGCCCCGCCAGGGAGCTCATGCCTTCTCTAACATTCCACGTGCCAACTCTGCACTCCGTCGTCCAGCTTCCGCCGTGTCGGGCTGTGCGTGACGGGTGGCGTTCCCTATCGCCGCTTTGCGCGCTGCATTCCACACCAACGGGGACGAACTGGTGCGCGTCGCCTTGGGGGGACGCCCTAACCCTTGATGGCATGGGTGCGCAGCAGCAGTGTAGAATTGCAGTCCTGAAAAGGGCCAACAGGGGTCGCGACGGGCACGCTTCTACAATACCCCCCAAATATCTTCACGCAATCCCAATACAGGGGTAGTTTAGTCTAGTTTACCCAATTAAGTACCTACGACCCTGCTTCCACCGAAGATATTTTCGGGACAATGTGACAGGTGGTGAACCCGTCGCCGTCTTTACGTCCAAGCCAACGATAAAATTCGTACATAAGTTTTTGAAAAACCCATTGACTTATGTGCGATTAATATTCGGCTTGGACTAAATTAATACGACTTGGACGAAAATAATAACTGAAATGTGTTCATACTCGTAATATAAATGCATGAAAACGTTTCCGTAACTCAACTGTACTAATAATTATTATAAAACGTCCTGAAACAGAATGCAATACTTATAAAATTTAATTACATTTGTCCGGAATAATCCGAATCGCGAAGCTTTTTCTGCTTAAATACAATTACAACTCAGGTTTACATTTTGGGGACATTATTTCTCACTATATTAATGTACTGTTTTCCGCAGTTTCGAAATTCATTTTTTTTGTGTTATAAATTATTATAAGTCCTCCCCATAGCTCTAACTACATTCATACTCAATTTTATTTAATTAAATTTAAATTTTATTAAAATCGGTATAACTTTGTAGCCAGGAAAGCGTAACAGACAGACAGGCAGAAAAGTACCATACGGTATACATGGTACTTTTCTGGTTCTACAAAATTATGGTTATAAAAAAAGTCACGATAGCCGTGTGGTTGGGTGCCGACCACCTATAATATGGTCTATGTATACTCATATAATGGGTGTATAAATGTGTAATATGGTCTATGTATACTTATATAATGGGTAAATATTTGAGTATGTATCTATTAAATATTATTAACTTTACATGATTTTTTTGTTTATCTCCCCTTTAATACACCTGCCGTTTGTTCTCTGTTTCGCCCAGGGTTGACTGGTAGAGAATACTATTAGGTACTAAGTCCGCCCATTTTACCTTTTATTAGGTGTCAACAAAGAATGAATAAATAAATAAATAAACAAATTTTAACATAGTCAATCACAGATTATGCTTTATATACGAGTAGGTATACTTTATACTTTTAGTAGTTCAGGTCGTTTCGACCCACCTTCCATAGAAGACTTTGGGACATCGTGACAGGTGGTGAGCCTATCGCTGTGTAGCGTTCAAGCTAAGTATGTAACGTACTTACATAGATATATTTATTTTGTCAATATTCATATATACGTAAAACATCCATAATTCAAAGAAAAAACATTCACACTTATCACACAAATATTTCCCCGTATCGGAATTCGAACCCGCAACTCTCAGCTTCAAAAGAAACCAACACCAACTTAACTATCGGGTCGTCAACATATAAAAGAAATGAAATGATAAGTCACGATAGCCGAGTGGTTCGGTGGTCGGAATTTCGCGTCAAGAGACCCGAGTTCGATCCCCAGGTGGCAGGCTCGTACGAATTTTCAAAAACTTATGTACGAATTACATCGTTGGCTTGGACATAAAGACGATGACGGGCTCTCCACCTGTCACGTTATCCCGAAAATATCTTCGGTGGAAGGTGGGTCGAAGGGACTTCATTGTCTAGTCTAGACCTCTGACTACCCCTATATTGGGAATTGCGTGAAGATATTTGTTTATTTATTTATTATTTACTTTTATAAAGGCCACTACAGGACTTAGCTATCTCCTTTAAGGAGTTTGCCACAATCACTACGCTTGGCAAGCGGATTGGCGATCGCTGTACCAGACACCAGGACTTTAGAAACTGCTTCCCGACCCTGGTTTGATGAATCATGCATTGGTATTTTATGAGATGGTTTTACCGCCATATTGCATTTTATAGGCGTGTTCCTAAGTCGCCTCTTACGACATCCACGGGAAGAAAGCGGGTGGTAAAACAATTCTTTCGCCGTCACCTCACAACACAAAAAAATTGCATTAAAATAAAAAAAATATCTTCATGCCATTCCCCATACAGAGGTAGACAGAGGTCTAGACAATTAAGTCCTTTCGAACCATATCCTACCGAAGACAGTTTTGGGACAGTGGTGAGCCTGTCGCCGTCTTCATATTCAAGCCCAAATCCGACCACCCAACAACTCACCTATCGTGACTATTTAAATTAAAATAATTAATTTATGTGATAAATGCTTAGAATACTTACACAACTACATAAAGAAAACCTTCCTAATAGAGATAATCTTATTTAGCAAAAGCACAGAAGTCACTTAATATATCACGGAAAGTCGAGGGTTCTAATATGACACGTATCAGAGTTATGATGTTCTCTACAGTCGCTTGGGAACGTGACCCTTAACTTTCAGAGATATCCAATGAATTAACCGAGGTATACTCTGCTAACTACTCGGTAAAATTATTTTTTGCATTATGATACCTTTGGGTGAACTAAATTTATGGTTCTTTTGGAGTATAAATGTTTTTGATTTTATACTAATTCTAGCTGACACCGCAAACGTTGTTTTGTCATATAAAAAATTGGGGTTGATCTTAGAGAGGTGACAATTTCGGGTTGTATGTATTATTAATGCTGTATGATAAAAAAATTAAAAATAATTAAACCCTTAACATTTAGGGGGATACATTTATTTATCTTCACGCACAATCCCTGACGGGGTAGCCAGAGAGAACAGATCGCCAAGTGCCACGGTACTTACATACCTAGGGGGATGAAAAATAAATGCTGGCCGATTCTCAGACCTACTCAATAAGCACATGTCATAAATAAAGGTATATATATATATATATATATATATATATATATATATATATATATATATATATATATATATATATATATATATATATATATATATATATGTATATATATATATATATATATATATATATATATATATATATATATGTATATATATATATATATATATATATATATATATATATATATATATATATATATATATATATATATATATATATATATATATATATATATATATATATATATATATATATATATATATATATATATATATATATATATATATATATATATATATATATATATATATATATATATATATATATATATATATATATATATATACATATATATATATATATATATATATATATATATATATATATATATATATATATATATATATATATATATATATATATATATATATATATATATATATATATATATATATATATATATATATATATATATATATATATATATATATATATATATATATACATATATATATATATACATATACATATATATATATATACATATATATATATAATATATATATATACATATACATATATATATATACATATATATATATATATATATATATACATATACATATATATATATACATATACATATATATATATATATTCAAAAATAGAACGAGTATCCAGGAGACCATAGACCGAAATAAAAAAAATAACACGATAAATGGATATGTACTCGTTTACAAAAGAAATAATAATAAAAAAACACTTTGAACGTCTAGTGCACGACCAATACAACATTCAAATTCAAGAGTTTTACCATAAATAAAAATAAAACAATTGGCGCTGACGGCTGCAAATGATACGATATTTATCTGTATATACGTATGATTTATTTTTTGGCATTTGCCGTGAATTTAGATGTGAATATTTGGCTCATATCCACGAAAGACTATAGTTTAAGTTAAGAAGTTCGCATTTGTCACTGTTAGCTTATAAATAACTATGTTATTATATACATTTCTTCACAGATTCCAAATAATGGAGTTGTCAGAGATCTGACAGTTTGTTCTTCATGTCACTTGGTGGAATTTCATATTTAATTTATGTACCATAAACATTATGTGTGTATTATTCTACTTAAGTATAAAAATATTTAATTAGAAAATAATTAAATTAAAGAGAAAAAAGTTAATATTTTCAACTGACACGGGCGCGATTCGAACCCGCGACCTTCGCCGATCCGTGGCGACGCTCTTACCTCCGAGCAACCGTGTCTTACACGCATTAGTTGAATTTTTAACTCTGTATTCTTTTTATATTACTTATGCCTTGTTTATTGGCATAGGCGTCATCTGTTATCCCTTTTGCAAGTGACAATTTGATAATACTGACTTTTCAGTTAGGAATTATCAACTTTAATTTTTATTATGCTATTTTATTGATTTTTAAAACATATTTATGCTGAACTTTTATGTTATTAAATTAAAGAGAAATAAGTTAAAATTGCAACTGGCACGGGCGGGATTCGAACCCGGGACCGAATATAAATAAATATATATTCAAATAGACATACATTCGAATATTAATATTGGTATATAGATACACAAATTTATGACTCGAGCACATCCTCAACCAATAGCTTCGAAGGCAGGAACTCGTTAGGCCATCTTCCGGAACTTATAGAAGAAAATAGCATAAAAAAAGAAACTATTAACCAATACATACCACAAACAGCTGACAGAATGGAAAGGACAAACGGCACATTGAACGACTCGCCACAAAACGAATCAAGCAGCAAATTGTCTCGTGAAATTGACGGATGTGGTTGTCTCCGACACTGCTATATGACAATCTTTGGGTGGGAATAATATTCTGAATCTGAAAGGCCCATTTTCACCGATTTTCAAGATATCACCAGTTCTGGGACCGGTCAATGTAAATCAATGATGAAAAACACATTGTTTCCGGTCTAAGCGTTTTGTGGTATTTTCGTTGTTTTGAAGTGGCTGTTGGTAAATGTGAACTAACAGGTTTTTACTAAATATATGTAATTATTATTAATATTTTTCTCTAGCTATCTTTTTTATTATAGAAAAGGGAGGCAAACAAGCATGTGGCTCACGTGATGGTAAGTGATTACCGCCGCCCATCAATACCCACAATACCAGAGGCATAGCAGATGCGTTGCCGGTCGTAGAGGGTGGGAGGGGGGTGTGTGGGCCTTCGGTTACCTGCACTCACCAGACGAAACGCAAAAGTTTGTTAGACTTCTACTTCACGCCGGTATTCCGGTAGTCTGTGTGTCTGTTTCATTTCATCTCTGTAAGGCAAAGACTTTCTTATAGAACTTTCACTGGCAGATATCTGATTTTATAATGAGTAACTTAGTCTACTTTTATTTTAGAAAAATAATTGGAGTTCCGCGTTAAGTGTTAAGCTGCGGGCAAAACTGGGGAACGTAGCTAGTCTTCTCTATGAGCCTATATACCAAATAAACACCAACCATACAATATTTTTTTTACAAATTTACTCGCTTAACTCGAAGAACAATCTTAGCTATGGCTCAGTCTTTTATTAAAACTCGTGAAAATAGTAATTTTTGATTATTACCGGAAATAATTTAATATCAAAGAGTATACAGAAACTACAGGTATAAAGACTATCAATTTATATAATTTTCCAGATAAAAACATCAACACTATGGCGCTTGAATTATTAAAACTTTCGTGAGACATTATTCATTAAGTAACTAAATATGTAGTTCTAGTTCAGACCTATTGGAAGTCTCATTAAAGCGAGAGAGATGAATCTCGTACTGCGAGCTTCCAAAAAATCGGCACCTCTGCACCGATTAGTTGTAAGTTTCGTCGTTTTTAATTATTCCGTTACCATGGCATTTTATAAAAAAAGGCACATAACTTTACGCGGTATTTTTTTTAAATATTTTCCGTCCCTGAAGATAGTTCGTTATACAAAACATGAAAAAAATTCCTAGGCACAATGCAATGACCTGTTAATATTTCCAGTCAATACATCGGCTACTTTTTGAGTTTTGCGGGCACTAACATATATAACCTTTGCTGTATGTATATATCATTATATATACATACTATGTACTTTTACATACATTTTGTATACAGTCACCCATCGGTTTATATTATTGTTTTGCTGCGATATTTTGGTGGTCAAGTCACGTTAACCGAGTGGTTGTGTGTAACTTGAGTCAAGAGACCCGAGTTTGATCCCCAGGTGGCAGGCTCGTTATACACGGTTTATATCGCTGGCTTGGACATAGTCGTCAATTGGCTCACAACCTGCCACGTTGTCTTAAAAGTATGTCTTTGGTGGAAGGTGGGCCAAAAGAACTTTATTGTCTAGACCTGTGTTTACCCCAGTATTGGAAATAAAGATATTTTTTATAGATTAGTTGTTTAGTACAATTAACGCTGCCCGTATCTAAGTCGCAAGATGCTTGTGGTAATGAGGTATTACTATTGCCAATCCACTTGCCAAGCGTGGTGTATATGGTATACGCTTTGGTCTTTTAGAGGCCGTTATGTATGTAAAATTATTTTATTCAGTAAACGCTGTAACGTAACATTCCTTTCTAAGAGATTTTGAGTTAAGAGATTTTTACTAAGAGATTTTGTCAAACTCAAAATTTAAGCGGTACACGAGTGTAGCAAGCTAGTAAGTGTCGACGAATTTATGTCGTTTTATTGCTTCAGTCCTAAATTACCAGCCGTTAAGATAAGATATTTTACTATTGCGTTATTACCGCTCGCTGTTTTGTAAGCAGCTAACATTTCGCAGTAATTGGTCTCTTGAAATATTGTTTGGGGCGACTGAGGGCATAATATTGCGTATTAATTTTAATAACTTAATAGTTCAATGATAAATAATAAAAAAATATCTTCACGCAATTTCCAATACAGGGGTAGACAGAGGTCTTGTTTAGACAATTAAGTCCCTTCGACACACCTTCCACCGAAGATATTTTCTGGTCAACGTGACAGGTGGTGGTGAGTCCATCGCCGTATTTATATCCCAGCCAACGATATAATTCGTACATAAGTTTTTTAAAACCCATTGGTACGCCCTGCAACCTGGGGATCGAACCCGGGTCTCTTTACTCGAAATTCCGACCACTCAAACACTCCGCTATCGAGACTTCAAACACAGTGACACTGTGACAGCTTGTATCATGAAATAAGAAACAACAAAATGACCATAAGTAATCAGACCCGTAATGATATAGAAATAGTGGTTGCCCGTTCCGTCCGGGAATCGAACCCGGAACCTCAAACTGCTGAAACCGTGAAAACCGGTGTGTACGCCACTCAACCACTGAGGGCAGACTTAGACTTAGCAGTAGACTTTTGATGGGTTGTTATGATGATGATGATGATATACATTTATATACTCGTATATCATATTAATAGACCCTAGCAGGATTCGAATCCAGGACCCATAGCTACGATGACGGGGTCACTTCAAATGTGATTATAGCCAAGATTAATTAAACCATTTGCATCGTTATAATGCTTAAAGTTATTTCGTAAAGAAAAACATTTTCCGACGAATAGAATAAATGAAATTACTTTTAAAAGAGAATTTTAAACAATTTCGTTTGTAAATCGTTTTTGGAAAGTCTTAATTAAATTCTGCGTGAAAGTTATATTTTAGAATTGGAATACGCGTTTTTACATAGTTCGTTTGAAATTAGGAACAACACTGTTCTTTTATTTAACGACATCGAACAAACGAACCCATAAATTACTTCATTGGTTTACGCTAATAATATAATATTAGCGTAAACCAATGAAACAATTTATGGGTTCGCTTGTTTTTACAGCGTATGAATATACCACCAACTTTTTTCACGTGGGCGTGAAGAGAAAAGCATTGGAAATATTATTAACTATCTTAAGATGGTGGTTTAACCTGAAAAATACCAGACCAAAACTTAACAGAGCGGTGACGGGTAGCAGTGTCTAAGGTACTAGGTGTTTGGTACTGTAATCGTCAATCCGCTTGCCAAGCGTGGTTAAGGAAGAGGCCTATATGCAGTGAACTTTTAGAGGCCATTATATGTGTATAAGACCTTATTATTATGCTGAAGATCCTTGAAACGCCGTTCCAGGACGTTTTCAGACTGGCACAAGACCTAATGTGATGGAGACAACTTATAAGTGACAAGCTGAACACGATGCTCAACACTTGAGCGACTGACTGAGGAAAAGGAGGAGGAGGAGGATATATGTATATATGTACGCGAATATTCGACGTTGAACTAAAACTAATCTTAATTTTAAATAAAACGGGGGGACTGTCCCATCGTGACCACGGATGCTCTAATGCATCCGAAACGTCGGGAAATAAAAAAAGTTTGTAAAACTAATTAAAAACGCGATAAAATCCGAAAATCGTTTTATTAAAAATGTGTAGTATTCGCGTAAATACAAGAAATCATTATCTTAATTTCACAGAAAATCGCGTTCTGTGGTTACGGTGTAAGAACTAACTCCGCTCTTACCCGTGCCTCCTTATTGACTTTTAAGTATCGGAGACTACTTCCGTAGATGAAAATGCGTATTTCTCAGATGTCCCGGGTACGAGTCTCGGACGAGTCAACGCAGAAAACAATCGTTGTATTCCGTAACACAGATGCTTTAGTTACTTAGAGATCTGAGCAATGTATATGATGTTGTCCTTATCTATCCATGTATATATTTATTAATAAAATAAAGTTGTAGCCACTCTTTATTTGTTGTCTTACATTCATTTCAACTATTGGATCTGTTTTTATTCAATATCGATGCTATGCGATGCTAACAAAACGTTATATAAAGTCGGTTTATACATATGTAGCTTTTACATCGGTGTGTTGCATTGTAAGATCCATACAACAAACGAAATGTAACGCAGCATGAACAACAAAATGTTTACTTTGACTGTATTTTTATGTCATAGTCCCACAAAAGGCTAGTGCTTCACGTCAAAACAAAATGTTTACACGAGATGATTTCACTACGTTTTATTGCAAATCGAATACATATAGACTTTTTAAGGGATTTTATTTGTAACCTCTTTGTTAAGAAAAAAACATACCTTGTTTTAAAATTCTCCTAACCAAATGGAAATTATATCTCATGTGGAAATTGTACATTTTATGGCCTCCGTAGACGAGTGGTGATTACACCGGTTTTCAAGGTGTCGCCAGCTTTAAGGTCCCGTGTTCGATTCCCAGACGGGTGAATGTAGAAAATCACTTTGTCAACATTTTCTCGGGTCTGAGTGTTAGCGGTACCTTCGTTGTTTCCGATTCCATAACACTCGTGTTATAGCTACACACTTTAGAATCAGTACAAGGTAAGAGATGATGTTCTTATCCTTAGATGTATTTATTATTATAATATTATTTACTATTTAAAACTCCTCTATGTTACGAAAATAGTCGAAGATAGTCACGATAGCCGAGTGGTTGGGTGGTCGCAATTTCTAGTCGAGAGACCCGAGTTCGATCCCCAAGTGGCAGGCTCGTACCAACGAGTTTTTCAAAAACTTATGTACGAATTATATCGTTGGCTTGGGCATAAAGACGGCGACGATCTCACCAAAGGAAGGTAGTTCGAAGGTACTTAATTGACCTCTGTACTGGGAATTTCGTGAAGATATTTATTTAATTATTTTACCAACAATACATGTTACAATTTCACAGTATACGATATAAATAAGGACGCTTAAATCTAACAAGCACGCCAATTATATATGAACACATCATTTGCCGAAAAAAAAACCAATTTGCAACTAATTTTATATGAGAAAGAAAACAAAATGATTTGTATAAGAATCATAATTGTAAAACAACATTTACGCATGATAAATATTTTGATATAACATGCATTTGAATTTGTGCAGTGAAATATTACAGATATCAATATTTTATTTGATTGGTTGGTGAAGTTCATTGTACTCTCTGCACATTCTCAATATATGTAGTAGAAGAATGTTTACAACCTTCGTAGTGGAGAGGCGTACATACAGATTTTCCAGGTGTCATCCGCTTTGCGGGTTCGATTACCGGTCGAGTCAATGCGGAAAACCTCTGTCTCTATATTGTTTGGTTTGAGTTCGTGGTAACTTCCTTGTTTTTATCACATAAATATATTAGCTGCTTACTTTTAGCTCGGATCAATGAATGTGTTGTTGTCTACAAATAAACAAAATTGGTCCATAATAAGAAAATTTACTTATGATAAAAAATACTTTTTGATAAAAGATTGATTTTATTTGATAGAAGATTGAGATTTGAATTCACGATAGCCGATCGGTTGGGTGATCGGAATTTCGAGTCAAGAGACCCGAGTTCGATCCTCAAGTGGCAGGCTCGTACCAACGAGTTTTTCAAAAACTTATGTACGAATTATATCGTTGGCTTGGGCATAAAGACGGCGACGATCTCACCAAAGGAAGGTAGTTCGAAGGTACTTAATTGACCTCTGTACTGGGAATTTCGTGAAGATATTTATTTAATTATTTTACCAACAATACATGTTACAATTTCACAGTATACGATATAAATAAGGACGCTTAAATCTAACAAGCACGCCAATTATATATGAACACATCATTTGCCGAAAAAAAACCAATTTGCAACTAATTTTATATGAGAAAGAAAACAAAATGATTTGTATAAGAATTATAATTGTAAAACAACATTTACGCATGATAAATATTTTGATATAACATGCATTTGAATTTGTGCAGTGAAATATTACAGATATCAATATTTTATTTGATTGGTTGGTGAAGTTCATTGTACTCTCTGCACATTCTCAATATATGTAGTAGAAGAATGTTTACAACCTTCGTAGTGGAGAAGCGTACATACAGATTTTCCAGGTGTCATCCGCTCTGCGGGTTCGATTACCGGTCGAGTCAATGCGGAAAACCTCTGTCTCTATATTGTTTGGTTGGAGTTCGTGGTAACTTCCTTGTTTTTATCACATAAGTATATTAGATGCTCACTTTTAGCTCGGATCAATGAATGTGTTGTTGTCTACAAATAAACAAAATTAGTCCATAATAAGAAAATTTACTTATGATAAAAATACTTTTTGATAAAAAGAGATTTGAAGTCACGATAGCCGAGTGGTTGGGTGGTCGCAATTTCTAGTCGAGAGACCCGAGTTCGATCCCCAAGTGGCAGGCTCGTACCAACGAGTTTTTCAAAAACTTATGTACGAATTATATCGTTGGCTTGGGCATAAAGACGGCGACGATCTCACCAAAGGAAGGTAGTTCGAAGGTACTTAATTGACCTCTGTATTGGGAATTTCGTGAAGATATTTATTTATTTATTTTACCAACAATACATGTTACAATTTCACAGTATACGATATAAATAAGGACGCTTAAATCTAACAAGCACGCCAATTATATATGTACACATCATTTGCCGAAAAAAAACCAATTTGCAACTAATTTTATATGAGAAAGAAAACAAAATGATTTATATAAGAATCATAATTGTAAAACAACATTTACGCATGATAAATATTTTGATATAACATGCATTTGAATTTGTGCAGTGAAATATTACAGATATCAATATTTTATTTGATTGGTTGGTGAAGTTCATTGTACTCTCTGCACATTCTCAATATATGTAGTAGAAGAATGTTTACAACCTTCGTAGTGGAGAAGCGTACATACAGATTTTCCAGGTGTCATCCGCTCTGCGGGTTCGATTACCGGTCGAGTCAATGCGGAAAACCTCTGTCTCTATATTGTTTGGTTGGAGTTCGTGGTAACTTCCTTGTTTTTATCACATAAGTATATTAGATGCTCACTTTTAGCTCGGATCAATGAATGTGTTGTTGTCTACAAATAAACAAAATTAGTCCATAATAAGAAAATTTACTTATGATAAAAAATACTTTTTGATAAAAAAGAGATTTGAAGTCACGATAGCCGATCGGTTGGGAGATCGGAATTTCGAGTCAAGAGACCCGAGTTCGATCCTCAAGTGGCCGTATCAATGGGTTTTTCTAAAAACTTATGTACGAATTATATCGTTGACTTGGACAAAAAGACGGCGCCGGGCTCACCACCTGTCACGTTGTCCCGAAAATATCTTCGGTGGTAGGTGGGTCGAAGGGACTCAAATGTCTAGACTAGACCTCTGTCTACCCCTGTATTGGAAATTGCGTGAAGATATTTTTTTAGAAGACTTTTTGCGGGAACGGTCTTTGCGAGTCGTTATTGACGGCTGCTCATCGGAGGCTATGGCGATTAATGCCGGAGTACCTCAAGGGTCTGTTCTGTCCGCAACTCTCTTTCTGCTGCACATAAACGACCTGCTCGAGCCCGGTCTCTTTGGGTATGCAGATGACAGCACAGTTGTGGAGAGATATCTGGCGCGTGTTCAGTCCAGACAGGATCAAGTACAGTCTGCTCGGGAGGCCATGGTAGAGCCTATGAATCTTACATTACAAGCAGTTTCCAACTGGGGCAATACCAATCTTGTGAGATTCAATGCCACCAAAACGCAAGCGTATCTGTTCTCCGCCAAAAGGAGCCAGTTCACCTTGGCTCCTAAATTTCAGAATGTATCTCTGGAATACACCGACCGCCTCCAGTTACTAGGAGTCGAAATCACGTCAAACCTTAACTTTGGGCGGTTCATTGAGTCTAAGGCTAAAGCCGCTGCAAGGAGATTGGGAGTTCTTGCAAAGTGCGGCGTTACTTTACTCCAGGACAGCTTCTGACCCTATATAAAGCTCAGGTCCGGTCGGCTGTAGAGTACTGCTGCCACATATGGGCTGGAGCTCTAAATATCAACTGGCAGCCTTGGATTCTGTGGAGGGACGTGCCAAGCGGCTAATCGGTGATCCTGACTTGGTTACTACCAATTTGTCCAGTCTCGAACACAGACGTCGCGTGGCCAGTCTCTCGGTGTTCTACAGGTTACATTTTGGAGAGTGTGCGAAGGAATTACATGAGTTAATTCCCCTTCCCTTTCCATCATCGGACAACAAGACGCACGGCGGGTCTCCATCCTTTTGTTGTCGATATACCCTGCATTCGGACGAAGCGTTTTGCTTCGTCGTTCATAATACGTACAGCAAAGGACTGGAATAATTTGCCTGCATCAATCTTTCAGTCCGATTACAATGTGGGTGTCTTCAAGAGAAGAGTGAATAGGCTCTTTCTAAGCTAGTGTGCCTACCAACAAAACTACATCGCCACTTACCATCAGGTGGGATTGTAGTTAAACGCTAACTTATAATGTTAAAATATATATATATATATATATATATATATATATATATATATATATATATATATATATATATATATATATATATATATATATATATATATATATATATATATATATATATATATATATATATATATATATATGGCAATTATTTCTGTGTGTAGTAAAAAAAAAAAAAAAAATTATGTTAATATTTACAATACTTATTAACTAAAAAAAATAAAAAATAAAATAAAATATCTTCACGCAATTCCCAATACAGGGGTAGACAGATGTCAAGTCTAGACAATTAAGTCCCTTTGACCCGCCTTCCACCGAAGATATTTTCGGGACAACGTGACAGGTGGTGAGCCCGTCGCCGCCTTTATATCCAAGCCAACGATGAAATTCGTACATAAGTTTTTGAAAAACTCATTGGTACTGCCACCTGGGGATCGAACTCGGGTATCTTGACTCGAAATTTCGACCGCCCAACAACTCGGCTATCGTGACTTACTGTGTGTAGTGGTAGTGCATTATGTTACTCCTATAAATACAGGGGCCGTAGGTAAAAATGACAATTTCATTGAAGATTTTGTTATGAGTGGACAACATACGATTGATGGGACACCTAACTCCAACATTAGTTCTACATAGTGCGGTAGCAAATAAGTCATGATTACGCGTGGATCGCATGTGTGGCCTTGATGGAATTTTATAATCTAATGCATTGGTAAGTTCAATTCAATTAAATTTGTTATGGCATATATTGTATAATATCATTGCATCTAATTGAATACGTCTAGATTTTAAGTCTAACAATTTATATTCATATAATAAGTTTTTATAAGACAGACGTTTATAGTCAATATACCTAAGAAATTTCTTTTGTACTCTTTCTATATTGTTTATATAGGTATAGTAAATAAGACTCCAAATAGACAATGCATATACTAGTTGGGGTCTTACTAGCGATTTAAATAAATACAAATATGTAGTAGGATCATTGAAAAATTCTCCGTAGCAAATAACAAAGCCATACATTTTATACGCCTTATTAACAATATTTTCTATATGTATATCAAAATGTTATTTAGAATCTAGAATTTTGAAGAAATTAACAGTTATATATCTATTTAAGTCACCACATCTATTCGTTAGTAACACGTAGTTAATACAATTACCGTATAAGGCTAAGTAAGTAAGGTTCAGTACCGTAAGGGTTCAGAAAATAAAAAGGTACCATTTTGTTATATAAAATGCTAATATGGAAAGACATTAAGTCTAAAAATATTACCGAATATAACAAAGAGCGCTTGATACACTAAATAAAAACAAGTTTAGCAATTAACTTAAGGGCTTTTAATTATGTACTTGGCGTTTTTTACTTCATTTTAATAATTCAGCTATAATTCTTGTGAGTAAAATATAGAGAATGAGTGAAATGAGACATATTAATTATTAGATTTTATAAAAAAGTTAATTAAGAAAAATGCGATCAATAAGTTATATGTTTTTAAATATATTGTCTACAATGATATCATCTGTGGGGCTGCAAGATGTTTTCATTGTAAAACTTACGTACTGGCCGCTAAGATTCCTGAAAATGGCTTATCTTTTCAACAATTTGAAATTAGAACGTTTTCTTTTTCATAGAATTGTTCCCGCTGCTCTATCGGTTTTCGATCAGTGCGCTACGCGGCGTGGTGACGTACGCACGCTAGTGCTTCATTTAGATCGTATCAAGATTTGTTTACCCCTAACACGTGTTTAGAATTCAAAGTATAAACATTCGAGAAGAAGCTGGATACACAATTTAAAATATTATCAGTACAAGAGTGCAACCAATGTATTGTGCTTGTGAAGATTAAGATTGTTTTAATGTATTTGCTGTAGAAAGTTATGACTTTCAAATTAATTACTATAGTACATAGTTAATTTGAATTTTTTGAAGTATTGTAATATTATGTAGTGATTTGTATTTAGGAAATAAAATTAGAATAGATATTACATGGAGCGGTCACCAAAGTTTGATGTGTTTGTGACAGTGCAGGGGAATACAGGAGGCTTTTCTATGCAGCTCCTAATAACTTTGTTTGTTCTAAGTTCCGTCCAAGGACTCGTGGATATGGAGGAATTTATTAGTGATCTTGATCTCCCCGGTAAGTAAACAAAATATATACTAATTTAACATAAATATAAATTAAATTGGAGTATCTGTTTGCAATATAAAAAAATTTTACTACATGTATATGAATATGTACGGTACGTACACCTAAATATTTTTTTTTAATTTCTGTCTGTTTGTTCCCGCTAATCTCTGAAACGGCTGGACCGAATTTGACGGGACTTTCTCTGGCAGATAGCTGATGTTATAAGGAGTAACTTAGGCTACTTTAAATTTAAAAATATAATTAGGGGTCCGCGTTAAGTGTTAAGCCGTGGGCAACATCGCGGGAGACAGCTAGTACTAATATATAATTGTGACGAGTGGTTATGGCGTAAGAATATACCTCCTCCTTTCTTTCTATGGGTGTCGTAAGAGGCGACTAAGGGAAAAGCCTTAGAATAAAATAGATTTTAAGAAAAATTGTACCAGACCTAAATTTAACAGATCTGTGACGGGTTACAGTGTCTAAAGTGCAAGGTGTCTGTTACTGCGATCGCCAATCCGCTTGCCAAGCGTGGTGATTATGGTAAACGCTCCCGTACGGAGCACGGAGAGGCCTATATCCTGCAGTAGACTTTTCAGGCCGTTATGGTGATGATGAATTAGGCTTTTGCTAATATTACTTAGTGAACTTTCCGACTGCGAATTCGCCCGCGTGGATTAAACTTTTTTTTTGAGAGGATTGGTAAATTCCGTTCTTTGTGAGCGCGCTACATCACGATAAAAGATATTGAGATAAATTTCAAAACAATCGATTACCTAATTCTAGACATTTTTATGATATTTCGCATGTATCATAGAAAAAATTAGAAATAGTTCGCTAATAATTACTGCATTTAAAAACTTATATAATCCCTAAATATAATATTTTTGTATTATATGTAAATGTATAAAAATGATTATTTTTAATAAGTCACGATAGCCGAGTCGTTGGGAGATCGGAATTCGAGTCAATAGACCCGAGTTCGATCCCCAAGGCACATACCAAAAGTTTTTTTCAAATGCAGAAACATATGTACGTGTATGCCAGGCCGAGGGCTAAGATTAAATGTGTCATAACTCGCGATTACTTTGGCTCCACATTATCCTTTAAAAGCGGTATATAACATTTGTTACGCTGCTACTCCCAGGCAGAGAAAGAGTCGTAAACAGTATTAACATTTTGCAAAAAAGTTTCCTTTTTGTATTTCTTTCCAGCACTTAAGACGGACTGGGCTTTTGTTATTAAATAATATTAAAAAATCAACTGACTCGGATGGGATTCGAACCTGCGTCTGTACTGTGGCGACGCTCTTACCGCCGATCAGGCATATCTTATCCGAATCAGTTGAAAATGTAAATTTATCTATTGTACGTTTTTTTATAGGCCAAATCTGCCCGAAGTTATTCCAACTTTTTACTCAATGTTCATAACTTAACAGCTATGACAACATCAGTACTAGACCTCCTCCGTGGACGAGTGGCATACACAGCGGTTTTCAAGGTGTCAAAAACTCTGAGGTCTTAGGTTCGATTCCCGGAGTTTATACAGAAAATACTTTTTTACACTTTCTCGGGTCTAAGTGTTCGTGGTACCGTCTTTATTTTTGATTCTATAATACAATTGCATAAGCCGCTTAATTTGAGATCAGGGCAATGTATGTGATGTTGTCCCTATCTATGTACATGGCTCTATATATTAATTTTAAATAATGAAGAAATATATACGGAATACCCATACCCATACATACAAATAAAATGCCTTTTTGTGATTTTTTTCAAACACGAAAGCCATTACGTGCTTTATTTTATAATTAAAAGAAATATAAAAAATCAAATTATATGGGGGGAATTTGAACCCGCGACCTCAGCCTCTCTTACGTCCAAATATCGTCATGGTACAGCGGTCGAAGGGTCGAATACAGCTCGTGATTTCCATTCAAATCACTCTTTGTTCGACAGTTTATTATGTTTTTTGATATGTCTCTATTTATTCATATTACTTTGTGGAATGGGTGAGCTTTTAAACAGCTATATAATGACACGACATCAAAGGATAAATAAAACTGGGTAAGCTAAAGGCGGCGTAGGTCGAATAAAGAATTTCACGCGGCTATAACAAATGTCGGACCTTAATTAACCAAATGCCAAATTCCTATAATTATGTCACCTGAAAGACCCTTTTTTTTGTAATGTCGAGGGTGAAATTTTCCTAAATTGATCAACCGAACTGAAGGTAATTTATTTTTTTATATGAACCTTTTGTAGGCATATATATATATATGTATACATGTTTTCTTTTATATATATTCACGCAATGTCTCATTACTGGGGTAGATTGAGATCTAGAAAATGGAGTTCTTTCGACTGACTCTTCACCAAAGCTTATCTTGTATATTGTGACTGGTGGTGAGTGTATTATTGCCTTAGTGTGTAAGCATAGGGTACAATACTCGTACACTTACATGAGAGAGGATAGTGAGGTGAGGTTCTTAAGGTGGCATCAAAGGGTTTAATTGTCTAAACCCCTGTCTATACCAATATTGGGAAAATGCATGGTCATTATCATCATTATTTAAAAAATTTCGTATCAATTAATGAAAAAAAAATATAATGGTAATCAATTAATAGATTTTACACTTGCGCTTGTGTAGTAAACACACACGACAGTTATCGATGAAACAAGTTTAGTATTTTTTTATTGTCATGTTAATTATTTCCAGCAAATAAAACAAATTTAAAAAAATACGTCTTCACGTAATTCACAATATTGGGGTAGGCTGAGGTCTAGACACTTAATTCCTTTCGATCCACCTTTCACCGAAGAAATTTTTTGGGACTACGGTCAGTCTTTCGCAGTCTTTAGGTCTATGCCAACGGTATAAATGGAACATAACTTTTCGAAAACTTATTGTTACGAGCCTCGAATTCCGGTTATCCAACAACTCGGCTATCGTGGCTATGGTGGTCCGGCTATGGTGAAATGTAAATATATGATTGAATGTAATTAAATAAAATTAAAGTCTTGGAAAAGTCATTGATTACCGAAAGATGGTGGTTGCAGAGGTTATCATGTATGAATGTATTACATTGAAAAGAATTAAAAGAAAATTATAATAAATAAATAAATAAATATCTTCACAACACAACACAAACGCAATTTATAATACAGGGGTAGATAGAGATCTAGTCTAGACAATTAAGTCCCTTTGACCCACCTTCCACCAAAGATATTTTCGATACAATGTGATAGGTGGTGAGCCCATCGCCGTCTTTTATGTCCAAGCCAACGATATAATTCGTACACAAGTTTTTGAAAAACTCATTGGTACGAGCCTGCCGCCTGGGGATCAAACTCGGGTCTCTTGACTCGAAATACCGACAACAAGCCACTCGGCTATCGTGTCTTTTAGAACTTAGAAGAAACTTGATAGTATTATTTTAAAGAAAAAATAAAGAAGATATCTAAAACTAGCACGCAATGAAATATTAATAAGAGCAATATTATACTTTGATAGTAATTCACCGAGATGAATTACAAATGAAGTATTCACATTTCCGCTGCGTATCCGGAAAATCGAAGTTAATCGAATTTCCGACCGTTGTAAGGCAATCGGCAGCAATCGGCTAAATAAGCCCGATCATCTGTACGAATCTGTCTTGGTAAGTTACAAAGCTTATTGCCACTTCGAAACGGTTTGTCCGTTATCAACATAGTTAAATCCAATATCGAATACTCAAACTTTGTATTGCGTTGCGGTTAATAGGTATAAAGTCTTGGTAGTGGTCATTTACCCACCCATATACAGCCAATGTAGCGGCGCGAGATGGTTCGAAAGTACCTAATTGTCTAGACTTCTGTTTACACCTGTATTGGGAATGGCGTGAGGATGTATTACTTTTATTTTTAATAAATTAAATAGACTTTTCTGATGTACTCTTAATACATCAGAAATGAAAAAAAATATAATGGTAATCAATTAATAGATTTTACACTTGCGCTTGTGTAGTAAACACACGACAGTTATCGATGAAACAAGTTTAGTATTTTTTTATTGTCATGTTAATTATTTCCAGCAAATGAGACTAATTTAAAAAAATACGTCTTCACGTAATTCACAATACTGGGGTAGGCTGAGGTCTAGACACTTAATTCCTTTCGATCCACCTTTCACCGAAGAAATTTTTTGGGACTACGGTCAGTCTTTCGCAGTCTTTAGGTCTATGCCAACGGTATAAATGGAACATAACTTTTCGAAAACTTATTGTTACGAGCCTCGAATTCCGGTTATCCAACAACTCGGCTATCGTGGCTATGGTGGTCCGGCTATGGTGAAATGTAAATATATGATTGAATGTAATTAAATAAAATTAAAGTCTTGGAAAAGTCATTGATTACCGAAAGATGGTGGTTGCAGAGGTTATCATGTATGAATGTATTACATTGAAAAGAATTAAAAGAAAATTATAATAAATAAATAAATAAATATCTTCACAACACAACACAAACGCAATTTATAATACAGGGGTAGATAGAGATCTAGTCTAGACAATTAAGTCCCTTTGACCCACCTTCCACCAAAGATATTTTCGATACAATGTGATAGGTGGTGAGCCCATCGCCGTCTTTTATGTCCAAGCCAACGATATAATTCGTACACAAGTTTTTGAAAAACTCATTGGTACGAGCCTGCCGCCTGGGGATCAAACTCGGGTCTCTTGACTCGAAATACCGACAACAAGCCACTCGGCTATCGTGTCTTTTAGAACTTAGAAGAAACTTGATAGTATTATTTTAAAGAAAAAGTAAAGAAGATATCTAAAACTAGCACGCAATGAAATATTAATAAGAGCAATATTATACTTTGATAGTAATTCACCGAGATGAATTACAAATGAAGTATTCACATTTCCGCTGCGTATCCGGAAAATCGAAGTTAATCGAATTTCCGACCGTTGTAAGGCAATCGGCAGCAATCGGCTAAATAAGCCCGATCATCTGTACGAATCTGTCTTGGTAAGTTACAAAGCTTATTGCCACTTCGAAACGGTTTGTCCGTTATCAACATAGTTAAGTCCAATATCGAATACTCAAACTTTGTATTGCGTTGCGGTTAATAGGTATAAAGTCTTGGTAGTGGTCATTTACCCACCCATATACAGCCAATGTAGCGGCGCGAGATGGTTCGAAAGTACCTAATTGTCTAGACTTCTGTTTACACCTGTATTGGGAATGGCGTGAGGATGTATTACTTTTATTTTTAATAAATTAAATAGACTTTTCTGATGTACTCTTAATACATCAGAAATGAAAAAAAAATATTTCAAAAAAGAAGGTAAAATAAACTGAGAGTGGACTAACGACTATGGTTTTGTCCTTGAGAATATGCCGTACACTTTTTGCATGTGAATGTCATAATAGGCGAATAAAAGGCAGGTGGTGGGATAACCATTTAAAATAATACCAGACCAAAATAAGCAGACTGGTAACGGGCAGTAGAGTCTAATGTCCAAGAGGTCTGGTACAGCGTGGAGTCCAGCAGTGGACTGTTACCGTATCTGCGAGTATCTCGTATCTATGGACTAACTATGTGGAATTTGTTTGAGATTAAATCCTGGCATCAAGATCACTAATGGCGTTTGTTTTGGTGAATAGAATTAGAGCCTGAATTCGATCTCCATATAGAGAATTTGAACCAAAGAGTTTTTAGAAAGTTACATACGGTTAATTATGTTTTCTTGGACACGAAGACAGGGGAGTGGTTGGGATTTGTTCAACCAACCACTCCGCATGGTTAACTTAGTCTATGCTTATGAATACTGATCAGATGAATACATCATTATCCATTGTACGTTCCTATTTATAATATAATATACACAGATACATAATAAAATTTTGAAAATCGAACAGTACATGACTCTTAACGCTCGTTTAAATATTAATCCAATATAAATCGTATAATAGAATAATCGATTTTTAGGTTAAAGTGAAAAGCTCGTCAATAAAGGATAATAAAATAATTTGTTAAAAAACTAAGCTACTACGCCACGGAAATAAAATCGGAAAGCAGCGTAACGACGACAGCTACATAACATTTTTTATGGTGGTCGGAAGTTCGATCCCCAGGTGGCGGCGTACCAATGGGTTTTTCAAAAACTTATGTACGAATTACATCGTTGGCGTGGACATGAAGACGGCGACGGGCTCACCACCTGTCACGTTATCCCGAAAATATCTTCGGTGGAAGGAGGGTCGAAGGGACTTAATTGTCTAGACTAGACCACTGTCTCCCCCTCTATTGGAAATTGCGTGAAGATATTTTTATTTTTAAATGTAATGTAAAATGATTTCCGCCTTAAAAATTTTATGCCATGCAAAGCCAAACTTATGCTAATCTTAGCCATAATTGATTATGCCGTGGGGCCCTAACACAAAAGTAAGGTCGACTGGTAGTTGCAGTCCGCCTATTGTTACATCTTAAAATAAGGTGTTAACAATAAAGCATAAATAAATAAAAAAAAATATTAGAAAATACAACGGCAATAGAAGTCTGTTAGTCTTCTACTTCTCTCCCCCCCCTCTCCCCATCTGCTATGCCTCTGGTATTGCGGGTGTTCACGGGCGGCGGTAATCATCACGTGAGACACCTGCTCTTTTCTGCAAAAAAACCTTTATTACAATGTTTTCTTGATATGTTGATGTCGCTCTTTTTAAATGTCCCAACCGTATACTGTTTTTCAATGTTGAGAGCAAGAGCTATATGGTTATTAAAGAGCCATTTTAAGATCATCATAAAATTACGTGACCATCGATTCTCTTATGTGTGTGTAAAGCACTACCTCAACCGTATCGCGTTATGAGGCGTACAATAAAAATATGTACATGTAAAAAAAAAAAAAACAATACAAGTGCAATGCTTAGTCAAAATAGACCGCACTCCAAATGCGATTCTACGAAAAACCGCAGTAATGGTCTCGTAGAGCCAAATTCTTAGATTCGTAGATCTGTGTAGCAAATTAACATAGTTTTTTTTTATAGGAAAGGGAGGCAAACGAGCAGGTGGCTCACGTGTTGGTAAGTGATTACCGCCCATGAACAACCGCAATACTAGAGGTATAGCAGATGCGTTGCCTCCTTTAAAGTGCCCCCCCCCCCAGATTTGGGGGAGGGGGATGTGTGGGCCTCCGGTTACCTACTCACCAGACGAAACGCAGAAGTTTGTTAGACTTTTACTTCACGCCGGTATTCTGTGAGGTCATTAATGCAACAAAGAAAGCTGATGCGTGGCTCCACCACTGATAAAAATGAACGCACGTAGAAATCAACTAATCTCATAAAGGTTAATAACTCATAAACATTTAAAATAATAGTCATGATAGCCGAGTGGCTGGGTGGATCCCAATGGATTCGAGTCAAGAGACTCGAGTTCGATCCTCGTACCAATAGAGTTTTTCAAAAACTTATGAACGAATTATATAGTTGGCTAGGACATAAGACGGCGACGGCCTCACCACCTGTCACGTTCCATTCGAGACTACTCGTACCATTCGAGAGACCTATGTCCTGCATTGGACTTTTACAGGCCGTTATGTATGTAGTTTCCCCCAATCCATTTACGCGCCTTTTGGCATATTAATTTTAACTTTATTTTTAATGCAATAACTTCGTTAACGTCGAACACTGAATTTAAAATGTCATCAAAATTAAGCTCATCCGGTATAGCTATAAAACGCGTCGCCGGCCCCCGGGGGAATATTTTGCAGCCTGCGCGAATTTCGACCGTTATAGTTTTTAATTCGAAGCGATCGCTGGGTAATAGCGCTTTGGTGAATACAACCGTGATTGCTTCAACTGAACGGTAGTTAACACGATAGCAATTCCAACCGACTGCATAGTGCGTAATGTACTACGTTAAGTTCGGTTTTATCTCGTGTGTCGGTACACACGTGATAAAACCGAATTCATAAGTTTTTGGTTTTAATAAACATAATCAACACTTGCGTTTGTTATTAACGAAAGTATATACTACGCACTTTCTACTTGTAGTATAAAATACCTGTAGAGATACCAGATCGGTACATTTTATTCTTACATAATAACAAGCTCTCCGTGTGCCGTGTATATTGGAGTACATATATACCCTTTCTTCCCGTGGTTTTCGTTAGAGGCGACGCCGAAAAGCCTTAAAAATCAAATAGTCTACTGATAGAAAAAAAGTTAAAGTTGCATATTGATTTTCTCAAGAGAAATTTAAACTAGGATTGTTAACTACTAAGACTGTTAGGGTGCCAAATGTTAAAAATATTTAAATTTTCCTTAGTCAACTTTCACTTTTCGCAAGGGGGTTGATAGTGATAGTTTTGAAAGAAATAGGTTCATTTCAATGCTTTTAAAGTTCCCTTTTATTAATATTTAAATACTAAGTGTGGTCACAATATACCAGCTTCTTTCTTCCAGTTGCTGTTGTAAAATAACTAAGGGGAACAATACGGCTACATACAGATGGCTGGAGAAATATTCTTCATATATACCAGACCAAAATTTAACAGACCTTGGACGGGCAGCACGCCTATCCATTTGCAAAGTATGGTGATTGTTGCAAACTCTCCGGTGAGGGAGAGGCCTGCATCCAGCAGATAAACAGGTCCGTTGAATATCAACCTTGTAGTCTTATTCGGGCTGCAGCATTACGCTGAGGGTGGTCTGTTTGCTCTTTGCGGCTCTCAGCGTACTAACAACTCAATAGTTATCTTCTTTTCAGTGGCCGTCGATTTCTTCTCAGTGGCCGGCCTTCTCAGTAGCACTCCTAAAATTCAGGAATAAAAAGAGGTTGATGCTCTTGAACAGTTGCTTTTTTGTTGCATTCATATATTGGACTTTTAAGCGAGGTCTTAATTTGACGGACGAACACATAGATGACCTACCGCCCTAATGCATTCAACATATCTCTGTATCATAAGGCAATCTACAGACATATATCCTAGTCTAAAATTAATAACAATTGCTATAATATATGTTTTTTTCATGTGAGAGTTGGTAATTAACTTTCTATCATTTACAGTAGTCATTGCAGGCGAAGCCACATGCTGAAAGCTATTACTTATATATTTCAAATTTTCGCATTTATGATATTAACGTTTTAATACGAGAGACGATTAAAATGGTTTTCAGAGCGTGGATTCGTAATCCTCTCTCCTCTATAATTCAGATATTTCTAAATGGAAATGTTTTCAAGCATAAACTACTTTTAAAGGAAGCTTACTGATTTTTAATTGCTTCATCTAATAGTTATTGAATAACTAGCTATTCGTTTGCGTGGAAACCCTTCAACTGTGTAGATAGAAATTGAAGTATTACCTATACAGATAAAGATAAAGGGATTTTTTAGACAAAGGGTTCCATAAGGTTGCAAAGCGTGGGGTTGTACATGCATATTTCCATTATTATATCTATTTGTACATTATCATATTTATATCTTCATGCATTTTCTCAATACTGTAGTAGACAGAGGTCTAGACAATTAAGTTTTTTGGACTCACCTTTCAATGAAGTACATCGTGACTGGTGGTGTGCCTGTCTTCATCTTAGTATATATATGGGTGCAGATTCAATATTAAATAATGTGGATACTTGTGATCATATAGTGGTTAGAATAGGGTTTAAGAGATAGATTGAGTTCTGTATCTTACGTGAGTTATCAAGTTTTATTTTCTAAGTTTTTATATTTACGACCTGGTAGCCTAGTTGGTAGTGACGTTGAAGGGGGTTGCGGTTGCCGGTAAAATTTGTGGATGAATATAAATGTTTGAACTCGAGTCGATGAATATTTATATATTTATCTATGCAAATATATTTATGTGTAAGTCTAATGTAACTTCTGTTTGGATACTAAGACTTCGTTAGGCTCATGATCTGTCACGTTGTCTCAAATAAACCGCCGGCGGAAAGCTAGAAAATTTTATTTTATCCACTTATATATGTTATGTTATGATTTTTAAAGTCCAGAAACTAGGTGGTTTTTTTTTTTTATAGAAAAGGGAAGCAAACGAGCAGGTGGCTCACGTGACGGTAAGTGATTACCGCCGCCCATGAACACCCGCAATACCAGAGGCATAACAGATGCGTTGCCGGCCTTCGAGAAAGGTATAGGCTCTTTTCTTGAAGGTCCCTAAGTCCAGAAAAACCGCTGACGGAAGAACATTCGATAAAGCGCAAGTGCGTGGCACCGCAATTCCTCGGAGCACTCCCCGTAGGACATCTTGTACAACTTGCTGATAGTAGATGGCGCCACATATTCAATATATTAATTATAAAGAAATTTTGTATATAAACGAATTTAATCGGAGATGAAACCTACTTTTAAAAACATGAAATTTAAGACACGATCTAGGCATAAAACTTGATCCAATTTACTACGTATTACGTAACAATTAGGGTCTTATATAATATAGGGACTCTGCAACTTATGAGACGAGAGGTTACATCATCGACTTCAAAGTATAATAAAATATTTTTTTTTACATACGTTTGTAAAGATTTGCTAATTTAAAGTAATAAGAAAATATCTCTTCTTCTCTCAGGACCAGGTAACATATACCTTTTTATATTTGCATGCGGAGTGTTGCGAAGTAATTTTTTCAATAACAACTTTACAATATCTTACCATAAAATACATTTGTATAAAACACCTGATAATACCAAAACAAAGTAAAAATTAGCCGCGAAGTTAACAATAGAATAAGAAAAGCAAGAAGTCACTCGTTAGAATTATTAGTTGTTTGAGACTTGCAGAGACTAACTTCAAACTTGTTCATTTTACGTAATTAAAATGAGAGTGATAGTCGAATAACACTGAATAATACTTAGAGGAAGTTTTAATTGAAATTGATTAGTTTTCGTATAAAATAATACTTGATTCATTTTATTATTTACGATAAGAGACAAACGAGTTACAATGCCTCTTTATTTTAAGTTTAAATCTGTTTCATGCTGAAATTCAGAACAACTTAGTGTGATGTTGATCTCCGTGGCCGAGTGGTGTTCAAACAAATTTTATTTTTTCATACAGCTATTAATTTTGAAAATAAAAAAAAAACAAACACTGCTGAAGTGAAACTTCACAAACAAGGAAGAGACCGAGAATATAAAATAATGTGTCATGTATTCTATTACATTTTCTCTCGACTTAATCCTATACATTCATGTGTATATCGTGACGCATTTTCGTTTTATCGAGTTACAAATCATAACGATTCTAAAGAAGTCTTTGAAGGATCACTTCAAAACATTTGTGCAGTTCACAGGCGGATGAAGTGATTTTTTCTGAAAAAGAAGATAATGGTTTATTATCTGAGGGGCGGTAAAATTTTAAAATTCGTTGATTTCTCATTTCGAAAGTTAATTTCTCTAATAATGGCTTAATTCAATTTATCTAATTAAGTATTCCTTTTTCACTTTATTGAGTTTCAAATCACATCGTTGATAAAGAAGTAATCACTTCAAAAACTTCAATTCTGAAATTTATTTCAACCCAGTCCTGTTAATATAATCCAATAAGAATTTTTTATTTATAGCTACAAATCTACTAAATTATAGTTTTTTTTATATTAGCCATGGTATAATCGTAGGTAACTGAGTATATTCACTGAGTATATTCAAGCCCCTCCATCATCGCTATTCATACATACATATACACATACCAAGGCAATATAGTATAATAAGGCACATACTAATTTGCCATTATCAAAAGAATCGTCAGAGATAGGTCCATCTATATATATTTTTTCGCTTTAAAATATTTATAATATTCAAAACATTTTAATTTAGCGAAAGAGGGATGTAAGGATCGTGACACTTGGAAATCTGTTCTCACTGGCTATCCCTCAAGATAACTCAAGGCGACGAAGTATTTTAATTTAAAATTCTGTCCACATCATCCCTAAAATTCATGATAGCTGAGTGAGTGGGTAATCGAAATTTGAGTCAAGGGATCCGAGTTCGATCCTCAGGTGGAACGCGTCCTCGTACCCGTATGTTGTTTTCAAAACTTATATACGATTTAACCTTGGCTTTGACATAAAGGCGGATTCCGGACGTCACCTGCCACTTTGTCCCAAAAAAATATCTTCTGTTAAAGGTGGGTCGAAAGGACTTAATTGTGTATCCCAGTATTGGGATTAGCGATTATTTAACATATGTCAAACGTTGTATGGGGTTGTAAACTTTAGGTACATAAAACTGAGTTTGTATTTAAAATGCAATTTAATGTTTGAAATAGACTGTAAAGGATTAAGGCTTATGAGATTTGCAAACGCTTACAATCAAAATATAAATTTTCGTTACATAACTTTGGCTTCTCGCCAATTTCACATAAGAACCGTTTTGCAGCGAGCATATGTTAAATCAACTGTGACTACGCAAATTTTCGCGGTACGACATCAAGCAATTCGATATAAAACTTCGTATGCAAACTATATGTCTATAAATTGTGAGATAATCTCCGTAAACGATTGGCGTTTATATAAGTTTTCATGGTGATGCCAGCTCCGAGTTGCCGGGTTCGATTTCCGTTCGGGTCAGGTAGAAAACACTTTCTACATTTTCTCGGGTCCGGGTGATTGTGGTACCATCTTTGTGTCTGATTCCATAACACAAGTGCTTGAGTTGTTTACTTTGGGATAAGAGCAATGTATTTGATGTTGTCTCTATCTATTTATGTAAAGTAAAATGCAATAAGGAAAAGGTTTTTACTAAAATATCTCATTGAGATAGAAGCAGGAAAAGTCCGTAAAGCTGCTTCAGTGAGGTTTGGCGGAAACACACGTCCTAATTATTATTTGTTTCTTATTTCTCATATGGGCAGATTTCTTATGTTTTTCCTCATCTCCAAACTGATGGTTATTTTAATGACTTAATTTCGTTAAATTAATATACACAATATCGGCCCTTGATAGAACCTGGGTCATAGGGGTCTTCAAGCAAACGTCTTAGGTTTCCATGGTTTATAAGAATTCTTTCTTAAAATTCGAGGTAACTGTAAAATCTGGTGGATTTTTTGGAATATTAAAAGAAAAAAAAAATATTAAAACTCATTTCAACATATCCCATTATAGTGTAAGCTCCCACAGAAAAAGTTACCATTAAGTTTTAGATATTTTGGTCTGGTGTATTTTTCGACACCTGTCTTTATGAATTTTGCGCTCTGAAGTCATTTCCCTTATTAGCCTCTTACGATATACACGAGAAGAAAAGGGGGTAGTAAATTCTCATGCCAAAATAACTTGATTTTTATGGTGTGTGGTCAAGCAAATATAATGGTAGTAAAGCAATATTCCGAATTTAATTTCTAAATAAAAGTCGTAAATTTTCAACGTACTCTACGTTGAAAATTTATATTTAGGGGCAGATCACTTTTGAATATAATGAGACTCGCGACAACAAATTGATATAATTGATGGATAAATAAATCGAAATCGACTCGACAATTATTACGACAGCATAAAAAATTAAAGCGGCATTATTATGTGAACTTTAAGTATTTATTATCAAAGGCTGGATTCGCATTTACATAATATGGATTTGAAGTGTTATGGTATTTCAATTTAAAATATATATCCAGCAGCGTTTTACAAGAATGAAAGGTGAAGTTTTTCCTTATGCGGGGAAGGTCCTGAAGGATTACCTATATGTATACTTAGGATTATAGAATAGTAGGTGTTAAGTGCCAATTTACATTGACACGTCCGGGAAATGAACCCTGGACCTAAGAGCTGGCTATCACGGATGTTATCATGTATCGAATTAACTATTACTTAATTATCAAGCCCTATCTACTCCAGTATTATAAAAAGCTGTGAAGATAAAAAAATACATGAATACGTTTAATTTTCTGATTTAATAGGAACAACTTAAATTTATGACGGAAGCTCTGTATTTATTGTGCTAACACTAATAAAGATATACAAACTTTAATATTTATAATATAAAGCTGAATGTTCTAGAAAATGCTCTCAAAACTACAGCGCCTCATAAACTTGGCAAGAAAATTGTAATTAGGGCCGGCGGCTGTAATTTTTTAATTACAGCGCTACGCTTCAGTTTAACCAAAATAATGAACCCTCTAATAAGAAGTCAGTAGAACGGTTCGTTAATTTGATAATTCCTTTGGTTTTTTCTGCTTAATCTCAAGAAAAAAAAATTGCAAGTTACTAATAAATAAGATACTTCACTTACTGGCTCGTTGTGGAAAGTGAAGCACTAAAACTGTCTAGGCCTATGACCATGCCAACACCCCAATGTTGGCAATATGGTCGTGAAGTTGCTAAATCACCATAGCCGAGTTGTTGGGTGGTTGGAATTTGAGTCAAGACACTCGAGTTCGATTCCCTGTTGACAGGCTCGTACCAATGGGTTTTTCAAAAAAATTATGTACGAATGATATCGTTGGCCTAAGACCAACAATTATCGTATGTTCGGTTTTGTAATGAGGCCCACAGCTGATTTTACTCGTGGCAATACCTATAATTATCGATATACTTCACTAATCAGATCTCAATTCGAGTATGCTGTAATAATTTTAAACCTGAAGTATAATGAGCTTTTGGTGAATTTTTAGATAATTAGAAGCCTACATTAACGATGCTGTAGACAATATTAGGCTCCATATAATTATTTATTAAAAAAATGTAATCTCATAAGTTTGAGGTCTAGGCGATTTTATCAAGAAACTATGTTTCTTTTTGACATATGTAACAACAGATATGATTTTTGAAGTATAATAAAAATAAACTTAATTATGTCGTCACAAGAACTATAATGGGAGGAGCGGAAACATTCTTTAACTTCTTCAACGACTAACTAAAAACTTTAATACCCCTTTAACATAATAACATCGATTAACTCTATTCAAAATGACTACCTTCGGCTTTTATACAGGCTTTTAATCTGTTTGGCCACGAATCCAAAGATTTTTGAAGAGACTCAACGTTGCGGAGTTGTTTAGAGCAGGCCACGTCCTCTAAAACTTACTACTTTTTATACTTCTTATAAAGTCCGGAACGTTGATTTCAAGCCAGGCTTGGGTAAGATAAGCACCGAGCTTAAGGTCTTGTTTTAATTCTCATCAATCACTTATGGGGATCAATTAGCGGGATTTGAACCTAGAACCCTTAGCTTCTAGAGCAGGGTCACTTCCATCTAGAATATCGGGACTTCGTTTTACTATACTATACACTTAAATCTATCATGACTTTATACACAGTATGTTAATTATCTAAAAATGAATTAACTAATTAGTAGAAAAACTGCTTCTTCTACATTGTTCTCGGATCTGGGTATGTGTGTATGTGTTACTTTCGTTATATCCGATTCCATTGCACAATTGCTTTAGCTACTTACTTTGGGCTCGGAAGAATGTATGTGACGTAGGTCATTCCCAATACTAGAGTAGACAAAGGTTAAGTTAGACAATTAAGTAATTTAGACCCACTTTCCAACGGAGACATTATCATTTATATACGTATATGGTAAATGTGCGAAAAACTCTTAACTTAGATATAACATGAATAATAAAGTAAAAGGAATATGTACTAAAATCTGTAGTAATAAATAGATTTGATGGTACGAGATTATTATATCCGAAAATTAATCTCGGTCATGGAGCCTTTGAAATCTAATTTAACAGCCTTCACAGAGGTAGGAATATTTTAATTTGAGTTTCTATTTCCATCTTTTAGTATTTTCTTCTTAATAGCTGCTTAGAAAATTTTTTTGATTATAATTCTATTTCTAATATTATGTATTAATCCAATCCGTAGGAAATCTATTATAGCGGATTAGTTGGGTGATCGGAATTCGAATAAGTTGACTCGAGTTCGATCCCTAGGATGAAGGCCTGTGACCTTTTTTCGAAATTTCCGTTCGATTTGAATCGTTGGTTTGGACAAGAGGACTGCGACTATCTCTCCACCTGTCATGTTGTACCAAAGTAACTCGTTCTTCAAATTCCTTTTTAAAAAAAGGTAACATCAAGTGTTTAGCGTCTGTCACTATCTATTAACGGTAAGCAGAAATTATATCTATTCCGGTGTAATATCTGCCTAACCCTACACCAAAGTTGCGAGATATTTATTTTTTAACAAACAAATAATATTGTGACCTGCCTAAACCAAGTATAAATTATTAAATGACCTATGTAAAGGCACGAAAAAGTCACGATAGCCGAATTGTTGGGTGGTCGGAATTTCGAGTCGAGAGACCCGAGTTCGATCCCCAGGTGGCAGTACCAATGAGTTTTTCAAAAACTTATGTGCGAATTTCATCGTTGGCTTGGACATAAAGGCGGCGACGGGCTCACCACCTGTCACGTTGTCCCGAAAATATCTTCGGTGGAAGGTGGGTCAAAGGGACTTAATTGTCTAGACTTGACCTCTGTCTACCCCTGTATTGGGAATTGCGTGAAGATATTTATTTTATGTAAAGGCCTCTAAATATAAGTTTATCAGTGACACGAACTCACAAGATAAAGCATCTAAATATTGTCGAATGCATCTAAAGAAATATCGACTGCAAAAACTCTAAACCACAATCTTTGTCTGATTTAAACTAAAACGGTGCAATAAAGTTAAATATCTGTAAGTCCTTTACTCTGTTCTACTGTATATGACATACGACCCCCGGGCTTTGTGCCAGAAGAATAAGCACATTCCCACAGATAATATGTAAATGCGAAATGTTTTATTTCCTTATGCTGTTAAGTCACGCACGAAAATATTGGCCAATTTTTTATTCTTACCGTTAAGACATTTGAACGCTTTTTGTAATTTTAATAAGGCTGGATCTTGTACTGTGTATTCATATTTTAATTTAACGTCTTATTTAATTTGAAATATTGAGCGTAATCTGTATAACTTAGTTTGCTCTTTTATGATAAATTTGATGAGACGTGATTTATGTTCAAAGTTCAATATATTTTTTTTGCGTTTTTAGTCTTGTTTTCATCTACGTTAAATATATATATATATATATATATATATATATATATATATATATATATATATATATATATATATATATATATATATATATATATATATATATATATATATATATATATATATATATATATATATATATATATATATATATGTATATATATATATATATGTATATATATATATATATATATATATATATATATATATATATATATATATATATATATATATATATATATATATATATATATATATATATATATATATATATATATATATATATGTGTGTAAAATAGTTTCGCTTTTAAAAGATCTACCACCCTAATTTAAAGCTGGTACCACTGCGCTGACTGGGTTCGAACTTCGTAGAATGTTCACGATTGATGATGCGTTGCTTCAAGTCGAAACACGTATTATATATTTTTCGGCGGTGGCGTACGTTACCTGGTGTATTGCTGGTGGTGAGCCTGTGTGGTGGTGGGGCATTCCGTAGAATTGTGCACACATCTATGGGCGAGGGGTGATCTTCTTCTCTTCGTACAAAGTCATCTATTAATTGAATATTTAAGATTAAGTCACGGTAGCCGAGTGGTTGGGTGGTCGGAAATTAGATTCAATAGACCCGAGTTCAGTCCCCAGGTAGCAGGCTCGTACCAATGGGTTTTTCAAAAACTTATGTACGAATCATTATATTACATCGTTGGCTTGGACATAAAGATGGCGACAGGCTCACCACCTATCACGTCGTCCCTAAAATATCTTCGGTGGACGGTGGGTCAAAAGGACTTAATTGTCTAGACTAGACCTCTGTCTACCCCTGTATTGGGAATTGCGTGAAGATATTTATTTGTTATATTTATGAATATCTATGACGTTATTAAATTAAACAGATTATTTAAAATTTCAACTGAAACGGTCGGGAATCTAACCCGTGACCTTTTCCTTACCGTGGCAATGCTCTTATCTCTGAGCCACCGTGTCGTACACGCATTAGTTGACATTTTAATTATATTTCTTATATGTCTGTTTTTGATATTGGTGCTATCTACCGGAATATGTGACAAATTCCATCTTTATGTTAAATAAAAAAAAAAACTCATAAAACAATTTAATGAAAATAAGTTCAGGGTGACTTATATGCTTTTAAATCTAAAATTGCACATCTCTATTACTATTTTGTTATTGTTACCATATCGATTTTTTAAAGAATCAGGATTTAAAATAAAATTGCTTTCGATGCATTTAATATATATTAATTCAACTAAAGTGTGAGAGTTGGAGAAATAAACAAGCGAAATAGAACGTCAAAGTTGTTTACTTTAAATCTACTTCAAACTCATGGCCCGAGATAAAAAGAGTCGTAAATGAATAATATAAAGACTGTAAACCTTTCGCGATTCAAGATTCAAAAGGTTATCGTCAACGGTCTAGACGAAGACCATAACGGGATTAATGTTAGAAAAACATATAATTCTAGTCCTTATATTACTTTGACATGCCCTGAAGAGACCTGATAAATTTTAAAAAGACACTTCACGCAATTCCCAATACAGGGGTAGACAGAGGTCAAGTCTACACAATTAAGTCCCTTTGACCCACCTTCCACCGAAGATATTTTCGGGACAACGTGACAGGTGGTGAGCCCGTCGCCGCCTTTATGTCCAAGCCAACGATGAAATTCGTACATAAGTTTTTTGAAAAACTCATTGGTACTGCCACCTGGGGATCGAACTCGGGTCTGTCGACTCGAAATTCCGACCACCCAACAACTCGCCTATCGTGTCTTTTTAAAAAGACACGAAGTTCTTTTTTTGAATAAATAACTTAGTAACACAAAATCGCGCTGCTTTTACTAAAAGTAGGATAGAACTTTACAAAAGCTGTATCACAAAGTGTTAATATTAGATAGACTTTCGGATTTTTGCCGTAGTATAAATCTAGCGAACTGCAATTAGCATGTCTCGTGCATTAATCATTGCTTTATTACGCTTCTGGGTCTGGGTAACTTCAGTTAATTTTCATTCATTATATAAATTATTCTGTTGGATTTTTCACGCATTATCTCGGACGTGGTAGCCAGAGAGCTAATAGTAAAGAAGTGAAAATCCCTGAGGGCAAAGATTTGTAAGATATACATTAGGTATAAACACAAATCATGAATATATATTAAAACTGGCTGCCCCGCGGCTTTGTTCGCAGTTTAACACTTAACGCAGAACCCTAATTATGTTTCTAAAATAAAAGTAGCCTATGTTACTCCTGATAATATTAGCTATCTGTCAATGAAAGTCCTGTCAAAATTAAGTCCGCCATTTCAGAGATAAGTCGGAACAAACAGACAGACAAAAATTGTAATAAATATTATTTTGGTGTATGTACCGTGTATATTCATATACATGTAGTAAAAGTGATTATTCCAATATTACAAATAGATACTCAAATTTTATTTATAAGTATAGATAATATTATATTCATTGTTTCATGAAGTCATGTATGTATGTAGCTTTTAACCATCCATTCGTATTTGCGCCTGATTGACATATGTGACCGCTTAATATATTATTTATTAATAGCATTCATAATTACTATTTGCTAATATTGATTTGTAGGAATAATAAAAATGTCGTTAAATCAACCCTCAAAAACTTTTTATTAATGATTAAATAAATAAGAAACGTAAAAAAACATGAGATCCGAACCCGTGTATCCCCACTGTATAGAGGCGACGCACTTAACTCCGTACCACGCAATTAGTTGGTTTGAAAGTCTCTCATTTATATAATAATTCCAATCTTAGGAAAGATGCCTTTATTGATGGCTGGAAGATGCCTTTATTGATTCCTAAAAAAATATCTTCATACTATTCCCAATATTGGGGCAGACAGAGGACCAGATAATTATGTTTTTACGATCTACTCTTTACCGAAGACATTTTTCGGACAAAGTGCCAGGTTAAGCTTAAGCGAAATTAAGTTTTAAGCGAATCTAAATAAAGACGGAAACTTAGAAACTTTGAGAGTTCTCTTACCCTCTTGATACGCCTTTACTCTTCACTGTTTAACAATGTTGTAATAGTGTTGGGAGCGCACCTTAAAGTCAGCAAGAAATCCTCCAACCCCAAGTTACTGGGGAGCTAGAGAAAGTTGGGTCGCGTATAGAAGCGGAAAGCGGATATTTGTGCGAATCTATTATGAACTCGTTATCTTAATTGTTTTAATTATATATAGTAAATAAAATAATATAGTTAAATAGGTAAGCCTTCCTTTATTCCTAAACTTTGGTATGTTTTAAATAAAAAAAAATATCTTCACGCCATTCCCAATATAGGGGTAGACAGAGGTCTAGACAATTAAGTCCCTTCGACCCACCTTCCACCGAAGATATTTTCGGGACAACGTGACAGGTGGTGAGCCCGTCGCCGTCTTTATGTCCAAGCCAGTGATATGAATCGTACTTAGGTTTTTGAAAAAAAATCCATTGGTATGGGCCTGGCACCTGGAGATTGAACTCGGTTCTCTTGTCTTGAATTCTGATCTCTCAACCACTCGGCTTTCGTGATTCTTTTATAACTAATAATCAAATTACTTCATTCGAAACGCTTCCAGGAGGTTATACAATTAAGTTTAGCAGAGAAATGATGACTTAGAATTTAAAATAAGAATAAAAATAAATAAATATCATCATGCCATTCCCAATACAGGGGTAGACAGAGGTCTAGACAATTAAGTCCCTTCGACCCACCTTCCACCGAAGATATTTTCGGGACAACGTGACAGGCGGTGAGTCTGTGGCCGTTTTATGTCTAAGCCGTCGATATAAATCATACACGAGTTTTGAAAAAAATCCATTGGTATGGGCCTGGCACCTGGAGATTGAACTCGGTTCTCTTGTCTTGAATTCTGATCTCTCAACCACTCGGCTTTCGTGATTCTTTTATAACTAATAATCAAATTACTTCATTCGAAACGCTTCCAGGAGGTTATACAATTAAGTTTAGCAGAGAAATGATGACTTAGAATTTAAAATAAGAATAAAAATAAATAAATATCATCATGCCATTCCCAATACAGGGAAAACAGAGGCCTAGTCTAGACAATTAAGTCCTTTCAAGCACCATTCACCGAAAACATTAGTTGGGACAACGTGACAGGCGGTGAGTCTGTGGCCGTTTTATGTCTAAGCCGTCGATATAAATCATACACGAGTTTTGAAAAAAAAACCATTGGTACTGCCACCTGGGGATCGAACTCGGGTCTCTCGACTCGAAATTCCGACCACCCATCCACTCGGCTATCGTGACTTTAATGTTTTAAATGAATCATATTATTGATATTTAAAATAATCAATTGACACGGACTAGGTACGAATCCCGTAACGTGTCCGAATACCCTTGACCACTGGTTTTCGAAAGTTAGTTTCGGCTTACCTCGATCTCTTTTTTTTAACTTTTTTTATAATCCTTCACATATTTTCTCAATATTGGGGTGCACAGAAATATTACCAAGTAAGTCTGTTCGACCCACCTTTCACTGAAGCCTGTTTAGGCTTAACAGGTGAACTGAACAGAGGTGAGCCTGGCGACGTTTTAGAGATCATGCAAAGAGTACTATATACTTATATATTTACATATTAAGATAAATATCCAAATATACTTAAAAATCCACGACTTGAGGACGTACATACATTTATCGAATATTTGCCTCTAGAGAAACTCCAACGCGCAACCCTTAGCAACGAAAGCAGGGTCACTAAAGACACAGACATCTGGTTGTCAACTAAGTTTTAAATAAAAAAATATTATTATTATGCATTTAAAAGAAGCTAAACAGGTATGTAAGAATCGTGACAATTGGCGATCTGTTCTCTCTGACTACCATGTCAGGGACTATGCGCGAAGATATTTGTTTACGAATTATTATTTGCTATTATTGATTGAACTCCGAAAATCCTGTATAGGAAAATGCATCAAGTTGAAAAAAAAATACGTATAATTTTTATCTAATGTAAAATTTCACATTTTCGAATACTGGGGTAGACAAAGGTCTAGATAATTAAGTCCTTTCAAGCACCATTCACCGAAAACATTAGTTGGGACAACGTGACAGGCGGTGAGTCTGTGGCCGTTTTTATGTCTAAGCCGTCGATATAAATCATACACGAGTTTTGAAAAAAATCCATTGGTATGGGCCTGGCACCTGGAGATTGAACTCGGTTCTCTTGTCTTGAATTCTGATCTCTCAACCACTCGGCTTTCGTGATTCTTTTATAACTAATAATCAAATTACTTCATTCGAAACGCTTCCAGGAGGTTATACAATTAAGTTTAGCAGAGAAATGATGACTTAGAATTTAAAATAAGAATAAAAAATAAATAAATATCATCATGCGATTCCCAATACAGGGGAAAACAGAGGCCTAGTCTAGACAATTAAGTCCCTTCGATCCACCTTCCACCGAAGATATTTTCGGGACAAAGTGACAGGTGGTGAGCCCGTTGCCGTCTTTATGTCCAAGCCTATGATATAATCATAAGTACATAAGTTTGTGCAAAACCCATTGGAACGAGCGTGCCACCTGGGGATCGAAGTCGGGTCTCTTGACTCGAAAATCCGACCACCCAAATTTATAACTAATAATTTAATTACTTCATTTAAAACTTTTCAGGAAGTTATATTTATTTATTTTTATTTATATATAACTTCATACCTTTAATGTATAGGCTGACTTAATCCCTGAGGCATTCTCTGCCAGTCTACCTTTGGGTGATGCAGAGATTGGATGAAGTAGGTGAAGCAGATAAATATGGTAGAGACACAAGTAAAATAAGATATTGATATAATACATGAGTATACAATATATATACCTACATATGGTGGCCCACAATGACCGAAGGTTTCTGTCATGGTTAGAGCTTAGGTATTTAAATAGGGAAGATAGGTAGGAAGGTGCAGTGGGAGATGTTAGGATAGAGTACAGGGTTGTGAGTACGCGCAAACTACGGCATTGGCGAATGGGTAACCACTTTAATTGCGAGCGATAATTAGACACGTGATCATACTTACGAAGATTAAAAATGAATCGAATGCAGTTATTGAGAAGTCGGTCATAATTGTCAAGAAGGTCTGCGTTCAGGTCGAAATAACATACATCACCATAGTTAATATGGGAGAAAATAATAGTTCGAACTAAAGTTGTTTTGGTCTTGGAAGGGAGAAAGTTTTTCAAGCGGTAGAGTGTTCGCAGGATTCCAGTTACTTTTTGACTTACATACATGGCTTGAGTACGCCAGCTAAGAGTGGAGTCAATGTGTTAGCCGAGATCTTTTACAGTAGGAGACCATTTCAGTAAGGTCCCGATAAAAACAACGGGAGGTTACCTACTATTATGGCTTGACACTTAGATGGGTTAACAGTTAAACCAAACTTGTCACACCAGCTTTTAATATGTTCAAGGTTACTGTTAACCATCTCCACCGCTGCAGCCACATTATCAACACTCGCTTGTGAGTACAACTGCAGGTCATCGGCATACAAATGATACGCACTATTATAGCTTGACACTTAGATGGGTTAACAGTTAAACCAAACTTGTCACACCAGCTTTTAATATGTTCAAGGTCACTGTTAACCATCTCCACCGCTGCAGCCACATTATCAATACTCGCTTGTGAGTACAACTGCAGGTCATCGGCATACAAATGATACGCACTATTATAGCTTGACACTTAGATGGGTTAACAGTTAAACCAAACTTGTCACACCAGCTTTTAATATGTTCAAGGTCACTGTTAACCATCTCCACCGCTGCAGCCACATTATCAATACTTGCTTGTGAGTACAACTGCAGGTCATCGGCATACAAATGATACGCACAATGAAGGTTCTGGGTGATGAGATTTATAAATAAAGAAAATAATAAAGTAGATAAAATACTGCCTTGAAGGACGCCTGAAAGTAGGTCACACCCACTAGAGGAGGACTCATCGTGGCGGACCGATTGCTGACGCCCCCGAAGATAAGTTGAGAACCAATCCAGCACCGTAGGAGAGATCATAGAATGGGAAAGGACAGAAAGAAGGATGTCGTGGCTGATGCTATTAAAGGCATTGGTAAAGTCAACCAAGGCCATTACAGTAACCTTAGTGTCTTCCATACCTGCCCTAATATCACCAGTGACTTTGAGGAGAGCAGAGATTGTACTGTGACCTGGTCTAAAACCAGACTGCAACGGACTAAGTAGATGGTTACGGTAAATGTACTGAGACAGCTGTTTGTGTCCACAGGCCTTAAGTACTTTGGATAAAAAGAGGTAGAATGGCCGAAAATGATTAGTTGAGGAAGGATTCGGAATCTTAGATAAAGGAATAACGTAGGCTCTACGCCACAGTGAAGGGAAATGAGCAGAATCCAATGAGAAGTTAATAATATGAGAAATAACTGGGTCCTATTCTAGGATATTGATAATCATTAAGCGACTAATGTTATCGCAGCCCGTAGAATTAGACTTGATGGAAAGAATAAACTTTTTGATCTCATCCGAGGCCACTGGAGAAAACTGAAAGGGATCACCTTTTTCACACGGTGAGACACTTGGTTTGATGATTCAGAGGAGTGTGAGTTACAAAATGACTATTAAGATCATCTAAATCAATTGACTCACAAGGTCAATTGACTCACAAGTTATACAACCTAGTTTAACAGAGAAATATAATACAGACCTTGAATTTAAAAGAAGAAATATACTTTTATTTGAATAGAAATAAATTACATAATACAACCTTATTTATACTTAGTACAATATCGTTCTTTATTGAAGTTGAACGCTGAAGATATTGAAAAAAGTAATAGAAAAATTGACAATACATTTATCAGGCAATGTATCTAGATACAAACATAAATAGGAACCATATAACACACTTTGCTCTGATCCCATAGTAGCCAGCGCACTTGTATTATGAAATCAGAAACAACGATGCCATCACAAATAATTAATATATAATCACAAATAAATAATTATATCGTTGGCTTAGACGTAAAGACGACGACGGGCTCACCACCTGTCACGTTGTCTCGAAATATCTTCGGTAGAAGGTGGGTCAAAGAGACTTAATTATCTAGACTAAACCCTCTGTCTACCCCTGTATTGGGAATTACGTGAAGACATTTATTTATTGTTTGATTACAAATAACCAGACCCGAGAAAATTTTGATTTTTTTTCTATATTGACCCGTATGTGAATCGAAGTCGGGACCTACCTAACCAGGATCTGAGGTTTTTGTAAAGCATGAAAGCCGGCGTGTTCGCCGTACGTCATTTGTCAACTAGATAAAGAAAGAAATATAAAAAAAAAATAACTTTATTTGTTGCTTTTTTTACTGTTAAATAAAAATAATACACGAATAACCAAAAAAATTCCAACAGTAAATTTTCAAAGACAAAAAATAAGTAAATAAAAAGAGTGATTCTAAATAACAAATTAATAAAGTGTCTTGTAATGTAAAAACTCAATACAATACAAACGTCCCGAAAATATCTTCGGTGGAAAGTGGGTCGAAGTGACGATAATTGTCAAGACTAGACGTCTGGCTATCCCTGTATTGGCAATGGCGTGAAGATATTGAATACAGATCAGGTTTTGAATACGGTGTAGTACGAGAAATGGAATCGGCGGATTCCCTATCTTTCCTTACGTATCATAAACACCAAGAAAAATTATGGAATATCCATCTCGGAAGATGCCAGACAAAGAAGTCATCACAGCCGAGTGGTTGGGTGATCGAAATTCGAGTCAAGAGACCCGAGTTCGATCCTCAGGTGGTAGGCTATTACCAACCGGATTCCAAAGCTTATGTTGGCTTTTACATAAAGACGGTGATAGGCTCACCACCTGTCATGTTGTCACAAAAATGTCTTGTCCTCCGTATATTGGGAATGACGTGAAGATTTTTTTAAGTGCCAGATAGAAACAAAGCAGCAGCATCTAGCTCACCACCTGTCATATTATCCCAAGAATGCTTCGGTGACATAATAACTTAGACCACAGCCTGCCCCAGTATTGTTAAAGGCGTGAAGGTATTATTCAGATATAACAAGAGTTCCCTTTCAAGTTAAGAACTGAATTAAGTAATGCACACAAGATTTATTTAATACCTTAATAACAGCTTAGTGAACTTGCAAGTTTAATACCTCGACCACGTATATACCACCTTTATTCACTCCACGCTCACACTCACGACCTTCGAAAGTTTACACGGAAGCCTGCCAGCTCATTAATTCCGCTTTGTCTAATCGCACCGTGAATTTCTTCTGTTTGTTATATCAAACGGCTTTTACTGCAACGTATTCGCGTAAAACGCGTTAAAGCTGTACTGAGACGTTTTTATATACTGCTTCCTTAATAAATTGTTTTAGTTATTTGATGTGTGCAGTATAGTGAATAAATTATACTCGTATATGTGTCTCTTGGACGTTTCTTGGATAGATGCAGTTTTATTTTTGACTTAATCTTTTTACCGCTAGCTGCGGACACTTCACCTGTGTCTTACAATTGGAAAAGCAATATAAAAACATATTATAAGTTTGTAAGCTACTTTTTTCTGAAAATATGATAATAAATAAAAAAATAAAAAATGGCCCTGCCGGTTACGACCTAAAAAACCTTTCTTCTCTTATAGCAAGAGGCGACTAAGTAAGAAAATCGTTACCGACTAGTATCGGGATAATCATCTCAAAAAACAGCAAACTTCTTCTTCTTCTTTACAGCTTATTTAGAATCCACTGCTAAACATAGGCCTAGCCCAAAGCTTTCGATCACGAACGGTCCCCAGCTACCCACATCCATCGACTTCCTGCAAAAATGTTAATTGTAAATTCCTCGAAAAATAGCAGACTTAGAATTAAAATTAACGGTGAGGAACAGCAGCGTCATAACACCACAATCAGTTTGCTTACAAAGGGTCGCTCTAAAACCGATGCTGGTATAGAGCTAATTACGCCTTGGTATAGAGCTAATTAGGTCTTGGAGAGTTCGCATGATGCTCTGTGTGTTTTGTGATCAAGATTAGTTGCACACGAACATAGCACATAACGTAACTGAGAAAGTTTGATTTTCCACCCTATAAGTTTTAATATCCATAGCTTATAAAAAAGTCGATTCTTAACGAGTAAACTGAAAATAAAAAGAAATACCCGTATACGCTGAGTTGCAAGAAGTCAAATTTGGAACGTACTAACAGATTTCGTACAAAAGTTCGTATATAATGGCGATATTACGATCATTAACAATGAAGCATTGCTTATAGCGAAGTTGAATAAGTACCGAATCCGTATCGGCTCTGAATAGCGACGCTGTAATTAAAAGTTATCGATTTTGATTTCGTATCGAATAGTATAAGACTTCTAGAACACAATAACCGTTATTGGAGCCGGTTTGAATTGTAATGCGATATTACGAAACTCGTATATGAATTAAGTAACGAAACGTTTAATTAAATGAAACGCTTTCGTTTATTATAAATTAGGGCGTGTGTTCGACTTCGACTTGTAGTGAAATTTTGGGGCCGTATATATCGAGGTAGACAGAGACTAACTTTTGAAGACTGAGCAAATGCTTAAACAGGAAAGGGTGCAAGAGTACTCTGATACCCAGTCGTGCGTGCATGAAGAAAATCATGAATTCGGTCTCTCTGGCAACCCGTTAGGTTAGTTACGCGAAGATATTTATTTTTTATTTATTATAATTAAGTTTGTTAAATGACAATGGCAGTAATTTTTGTGCTGGTATTCTCTAGAGTATACTAAAACTGCGATAAGCTCATCACCTGGCACGTTAATCCACTACGTTTCTGTGAAATAGGTCGAGAGAAACTGCCCTGTGTTGGAAGATAAGAGTGGAATAGTGCGTTAAATGATTTCCTCTTATTGGTTAGTAGGTTTTTGCATATCCAAATATCCAATTTGTGCCAAGCCAATGCGCTTATTTACATAAATAAATATTTACATCAGCATCTATTACTTGCGATCATTATTCATTACACAAATGTTTGTCTCTAGCGGAATTTGAACCCTAGACCCATAGTGTCACTGGCGAGGTCACCGCCAACTAGGCAATCGGGTCGACCTTTAAAACGCTTAATATCTCGTTCTCAAAATAAAAACTTATATGCTTTTCTTTTTTAATTTAAGGCCTGTTTGTAATGATTTTATTACAGATGATAAAATATTTACAGGATCCATTTGCCTATGGTGTATCAACTTAATGTTTTTCTTTTTGGAAGATACGAACATTTACAGCGAAATGTCTGACCGTTGCGTATTTATTATTAATGTTATAAGAGAGTAGATAAGATGGCGGTTTGCCTCGAAACAAATTATGACTGTCTTCTAAATTATTCACAGCTAAAAATTGGGGGAAAAAGGCCGACCAAAAACAATGTAAGTTTCATTTTTAATAATTAAGTTACATTTGCCGGTTCTATTCAACCATAGACTTTACGCTAGGAAAAAAATGTTTTTGATGTATTGTTTTCGAGTTGAAAAAGAATAGAAGGAAATTTTTTGTGTCGCAAGTTCATTAGCGACGAAATGCCAATAACCATAGCAAATAACGACTCATTTATCAAAAAATACTAGACCTTTGTATATCTTCACGCTATTTCCAATACAGGGGTAGACAGAGGTCTTAACAATTAAGTCCTTCCAACCTACCTTCCACTGAAGACGTTTTTGAGACAACGTGACAGGTGGTGAGCCCGTCGCCGACTAGACTAGACATTTGTGCTAATTATAAGCACTCTACTTCCTACATTAATTCCACACTCTTACTTTACTTCTGTCGCCAAACAGCATTGTAACAAATGTTATGTTTCGGTTTAAATTATTTTGTGATTTAATCTTTTGCTTTTTATCTAAATTTTATTCAAAGATAGTATTGGTCTTACGATTTAGCCAATATTTTGTGATAACCGATACCCCATATTTCGAATTTATGCAGAGATAACATCTCATGGAAGTCGTTTATACACGAAAAAACTTTTAACAATTTGTTTACATAGTGTTTTTATAACGCGTTACGTGGGACACGAACCAAAGCTTGGTTGACCAAGAATCAAGACATATGCAAACCAACTTAAGATTTTATATTAAGGATCCATCTTCTCTTGTTCATTTAATAGATTTAAATAAAACAAACATATAAAAACCTTGCAAAAGTAATCCATGTGGTATCGGTATAAGTAATAATAAAACCACCCCTCTCTTTCCATTGGTGTCCTAAGAGAAATTTTTCTTTTTATTTCCGATTAATAATTTATAGAAAATAAGTTATATACAAAATCAAAAGATATAAACTATAATAACCTAACTCTAACAAACTATACTAATTTAAAGGGCAATAAGACAGACCGAGACACTACACACGACTCTCAGAGTGCTTGTAGGGGGTTGCATGTAATCGTATCTGTAATCGTTACTGCTGTTACGTACCCAGCATGAAAAAGTATATGGCTGAATAACCATCTCGAAAAATACCTGACCAAAATTCAGCAGACTGGTGATGGGCAGCAGTGTATGAGGTTCACGATGCCCGGTATTGCGATCGCTAATCTGCCTATAAAACGTGGCAAATGGCAAACCCTTCCTTACAGAAGACGCTGAGAGATATCCTACAGTGGACTTTCACAGGCCTTCTTTGCAACCTTTAAAAAATTCTCTCCATATCTATCTAGTGGACTAATAGAGCACCTTCTTGGCGCTAAGTCCGCAATTTTTTTCTCTGTGGACGAGTGGCGTACACGTAGGTTTATAGGGACGCCAGCTCTGAGATGAGTTCGGTTCCCGGCCGGGTTAATGTTGAACCACTTTTTCTACTTCGTCTCGAGTCTGAGTATTTGAGGTACCTTATTATTTACCGATACAGTAACACTTGATTTAGCTGCTTACTTCGGGATCAGACGAATGTATGTGATTTTGTTCCTATCGGTGTATGTAATTATTTTGTACTAAATTTATTGTGCTAATAAAAACTAAATAAATAAATGCAGCAAAGCATAGTTGTTACACTTAATTATAATAAGTGAATCACATTCACTTGATTGCGGAGACTGCGGTCCGTTTGTGCACGAGAGGAAATCAATGAGTGTGCTTAGAATGAGCTTTTTGCAGGCAACGTAAGTGTACCACGCAAAGATTCTTTAATTAAAAATTACTCATGGGGCTTTGCCCGTATTCTGCAATTAAGAGAATTATGTAATTAAAATTAGTTAATATTAAAATTGTCGTGGTTGGCAGAGACTAATTTTCTGACCACGTGACAAAATTACTCGTAGAGGAGAGGGTCAAGAGTACTCGGCGTACACAAATCATAATCATAATCATAATCACAATCACAATCACGATCACGATCACGATCACGATCACGATCACGATCACGATCACGATCACGATCACGATCACGATCACGATCACAATCACAATCACAATCAAAATCACAATCACAATCACAATCACAATCATAATCATAATCTTAATCATAATCATAATCATAATCATAATCATTTATTCGTACAAACATGGTAGGTTCACAACAGATCTTACAATATTAATAGTCACAGTTCACAACATGTTTACCAGTATTGGTGTACGTGGGATTTTATTATTTTTAAGATTTTTTAAGATTTTATTAACACTAAAGAAACAACATTGCTACTTAACTAAATTTGTAATCCTAATTATTATTATGTGTCATCCTTATTATAGCGCATGTCAATACTTGAGAAAAATTAAAAATTATTAATTGCTTTCATTTAAAAATTCCTTTATATCATAATAGTTTCTGGTCAATAGCCAAGTCTTGAGCTTAGTCCCAAATTGTTTTATGTCTTTTTGTTCTTTTATCTCATATGGCAGTTTATTGTATATTTTTGTAGACATAGCATTACAATTGTGATGATAAAATGCAGTTTTGGGTATACGATCGAATACCAGTCTTTTACAATTCCTTGTGTTTCGCGGGAATACATCGGTCGATTTTTTGTACAAATGTTTATATTTTTTTAACATAAATATCAACTTCCAATATGTACATTGCTGGCAACGTAAGAATGTTAAGTGCTCTAAACAAAGGCCTGCAAGACTCATGCCATTTAGCCCCAATCATTGCCCTTAGGCATTTTTTTTATCCAATAAAAGCTCTCTTCCAGTCAGGACTATTACCCCAAATAAGTAAACCATATTTTAACGTAGATGCAACATACCCATAGTCATAACATACCCACAGTAGCTGTCATCGCTGTTTCAAGTGAAGATGTTTTCCTCAATTGCCGCAGAACATACGCATATCTATTAATTTTTTTGCAAACCTCGTCTATGTGAGCCTTCCAGTTACAATTCTTGTCTACAATTAATCCTAGAAATTTAGTTTGTTCACTTTCTCTTACAATTTCATTATTGTATTTAATGTCAAGTGTTATTGTACTAGTGTACCTATTACAAAAGTGTATAGAGCCGGTTTTAGAAATATTAATATTTAAATTATTATCATATAGCCAAGAAACAATGTCACATACCCCATTGTTTATGTCCTGCTCATACTTACTATTATCTCCATATCTATTATTAATTATTATTGATATATCATCAGCAAACATTACGGAAGGAAATGTCGTTGACTTAGGTAAATCATTGATATAAATTATAAATAAGGATGGTCCCAAAACACTACCTTGAGGAACACCAGAGTCTTTGACTACTAGCGGAGAACGAAATGACTTTAATGTATTTTTTTTATTCAATCTCATTATTTCAACACATTCTTTTCTTGATGATAATATGCAAACCAACTCAGTATCGGTCCTCTTATGCCATATAATTCCAGTTTCTTCAGTAAAATGCTATGGCATACGAAATCGAACGCCTTCGACATGTCGAAAATTATGGCAGTTACATTCTCCTTATTGTCTAATTACATCAACAATTTGTTTAACAAGATTGAAACATGCCATAGTTGTAGATTTATCTTGTTGAAAGCCATATTGTTCTTTAGCTAACGAATTATTCTTATCGAAATAGTCCATTAATCGTTTTTTCATTGCTTTTTCAAATATCTTTGCTAAAGGAGAAAGAGTAGTAATCGGACGATAATTTTTAGGATCTTGTTTGTCACCTTTCTTGTATATCGGTTTTACTATTGACAGTTTTAATTTATCAGGGAAAACGCCAACTTCAAATGAAAAATTAATTAAGTGCGTGAGAATTGGCGCCAATTCATCCTTACATTGCTTTACAATTTTTACACTTAACCCATCATATCCTTCTGCTCCTGAGTTTTTAAGGGAGGTTATTAATTGCTTGGTTTCCATAATTGTAACGGGGTGTAAAAACATACTGTGACAAGTTGTTCTAATTTTATTATTCCTACTCTCATCAGCCCTCCTAGTCCCAGCTATCTTGGTAGCATTTTGGTAATATGCACAGAAAGCGTTGACTATTTTGTGGGGAGATCTTAAAAGTTCGTTATTGAATTTAATTTTATTTATTTCAGTAGGTTCAACATGAGAATGTACGTCATTTTTTATAATATCCCATGATGTCTTGCAAATATTTTTACTTTTTCTTAATATTTTGTAATTAGTATTTTTTTTCGATTTGTCAATATATTTTTTAAGTAAGGTGTAAGTTTTAAATTTAGTTTTGTTTTCCGTTGTATTATTTTTGTAATAATTAAAACCAAGTTTCCTTTTCGTTATGCAACTAATTCTCAAACCTTTTGTAATCCATTTATTATGGTTATGCATGTTTTGTATTCTTTTCTTAATAATTGGAAAGCATAAATTATAAAATAATATAATTAATTCTTCAAATTTTTCGTAAGCAAGATTGATATAGGATTAGGATTCATGAACTTGAGAAAATTTAAGATTTTTTAATTTATTAATATTATTTACATCATAATTCCTTTTGAACTGCCAAGTTTTCCGGACCATTTAACTTTCTTTACTAACATCGAAGGCTATGATTTGTGCAGTTTCATGATCAGATAAATACAACTTTTTTTATAAAACACTTACATTACTTATGTTGCTTAAAATATGGTCAATAGAGCTTGATTTGCGGGTTGGTACGTTTATGTGGGTAATTAAATTAAAATTTAATAAGATGTCATTAAATTCAATTGTTATTTTAGATTTTTTCATTGTATTAATGTTAAAGTCACCAGCTATAATATTTCTGTTATAATTACTTGTAAGTCTCACTAATAAAGTCTGTAGCTTACTAAAGAATATTTTAACATCAGATCTAGGTGTCCTGTAGATATATATAATGAATAGATTAAACTTTGGTATCTCTATTCTACAGCATTCAAAGTTATCTGGTTCTGAGAAGACATATAAGTATTTTATTTCCTGGTATTCTATGTTTTTTCTAGTCATGATGCATACCCCACCTCTACTCTTTTCTCTACCAAACCAGCTGACCAAATTTAAACCAATCAGCGAATAGTTTTCATGTTCTGATAATTTTATGAACGTTTCAGTTAAACATAATATGTCAATTTGTAAATGTTCCTGTTTATGTAAACCATTCAGTGTCAAGTCAATAATATCTTTTTTTGAGTAAAAACTAGCTATATTTTGATGCAATAAAGTTAACTTTGTTTTAATTGACCTATTTTTAAGAACGAAAGGTAGTATGTAATTGTTTCTTATTGCTTTTATTTAATGGTCGAAAATAAAAAGTTATAAGCAAAGACGTTCATGTTCATGTATGAAGAAAATGATGAATCAGAACGAAGCGAAAAAGGTATGTAACGATCGTGACACTTGGCGATCAGTTCTCTCGGGCTACCCTATCAGGGACTGTGCATGAAGATAAAATTATCTTAAATTTAATAAAATTCACATCAAATGATAATCTTTATTCTCACTAATATTTTTTTTAATTCTTAAAGAGTATCCTCTGACGAAAAAGACACGGCGAAAAACAATTGAAGGTATTCTCTTTTTTTTTGCATTTTTATCATATACAATTACAAGCTCGAATGAAGGTAGTAAAGAATCTTTCCACATACGATCAAAGCATATTGAAAACTTAAGTAATAAAAAAGAAAGAAGAAAAAAACATGCCAAGAATTATGTCATACTTATTGACGACCTGCGTGGACGTGTGGCGTAAACACCGGTTTTCAAGGTGTCGCCATCTTGAAGTCCCGGATTCGATTTCCGGACGGGTGAATATAGGTCACTTTGTGTTTGTGGTGCCTTTGTTGTATCCAATTGCCGTATCTTAAGTACTTTAGCTTCTTACATTGCGATCGGAGCAATGTATGTGATATGTATTTAAGTATTATAACCGAAACTTAATCAAGGTCATTGGACATATGCGGGTTGATAAACGTCGTAGTAACATTCTCACACCTTAGATTCCTTTCACCGGCCTGTCTTTAATTTTGGTTTGGTATTTTGCGTGACCTTGTTCCGCCATCTGTTAGTTCCATTTTCAAGACTTAGTCCGTAACGATTTTTTTATTTAGCCATTTGTCGACAATTTAACTAACTGATCTGAAAAAAATCTTCACGATGTTCCCAATAGGTATAGACAAAAGTATAAACACAATTAAGTCCTTTCGACCCACAAAGATACTTTTGGGACAACGTGACAGATGTTGAGCTAGTCTTTATGTCCAAGCTAACGATATAAATCGTACATAATTTTTTGTAAAAACCCATAGGTGACGTAAACGAGCCCCGGGGATCGAGGGTCCCTTGGCCCGAATTCCGATTACCCAACCACACGGCTATCGTGACTTTTTTCGGCTATCTCTTGAAATCTTGGTCAGCGAAGTGAAGATCGCAGTATTAGAGTGTGGACATAAAAAGTTTACTACTTTTAGTAAGAATACTGACGCACTTACATATTGGGAACAAACACAAGTTACTAGACTCCATAGAGTAAGTAACTCCTACATAGAGCGGTGTTAAAGCTGCTAAAACAAAATCCCAGTAAATGTGCCAAGCCTGCCTATTAACAGGTTTAAGAAAAAACATTATAGGAAGGGGAACTATGTAACAACATAAATGAATGTTATACGATTTATCCATTTACACGCACAAAGGCATAAAATATAAATCTACAAAGACGGTTAAATAAATTAAAGCATATATCGAAATAAAATAACCAAAACCGGTGTCGCGGCTAATGAAACAGTACAGTCCCAGTCAGTACCTAACCAATTGCGCGAATATTTTAGTGACAGTAACCCCCGGGAATGAGGTGATTGCACCCACGCCCTTAATTGATAGACACCTCGCACTTTAGACGCTGCTTTCGTAACTGGTCGACTCAATTATAATTTGATACTTTCGAGATATATTTATTTCATCGCCTATCGGTTTTTCAAGACCTTTGACATTTTCAAGACTTTCGTTAGATAAGTGATCAGTTACAAAACATATCACGATAGCCGAGTGGTTGGGTAGTCGGAATTTCGAGTTAAGAGACCCGAGTTCGAAACCAAAGGGTTTTCAAAAACTTATGTACGAATTATATCTTTGGCTTGGACATAAAGACGGCGACGGGCTCACCACCTGTCACGTTGTCCCGAAAATATCTTCGGTGGAACGGACGGTCAAAGGGACTTAATTGTCTAGACTAGACCTATGTCTACCCCTGCATTGGGACTTGCTTGAAGATATCTATTTATTTTAATTTATTTTCCACCATAGCTTTTAAATGTCTATTAATATTCGAATGTTTTGGGTATCATTAGAATCCTAATATCATCTCAAGTGAGACAGGCCCTCATTCCAAGTGAGACTCGACTTTTAAACGAGAAAAGAAAATTAACTTAGTTTTTTTAATCTGATTTGTGGTTTTCAATCTCGTTCTCGCCAGTTGTATTAGGTTAAAGTTAACTACACAAGAGAAAACAAAGCTGCCTCTTTGGCAGCTTAATAGCGTAATAAAACTTTAAAAAGTTCCCAAGTGCATCTGAAACTAACGAAATACATAAATTCAGCGCGGTCAAAGGAAACCGACCATTAACATTGCAGTCAATATCTTTCCCGGTCTAATCTAGATTACGTCAAAGCTAGGACTCGCTGTAACAAATTAACCCGCGATAAGCTTTTCAACTACGTACTAGAATGGGTTGAGACTTGGTCACTGTTAAAGTATGTGATATTTTATTATCATAACAAGTACCTGTAAGAGAACATGTACCGACTCTTTCTGTAAATAAAAGTCAAATAAAATTTGACTCACGATAGCCGAGTGGTTGGGTAGTCGGAATTTCGAGTTAAGAGACCCGAGTTCGAAACCAAAGGGTTTTCAAAAACTTATGTACGAATTATATCTTCTATCTATCTTTGGCTTGGACATAAAGACGGCGACGGGCTCACCACCTGTCACGTTGTCCCGAAAATATCTTCGGTGGAACGGACGGTCAAAGGGACTTAATTGTCTAGACTAGACCTATGTCTACCCCTGCATTGGGACTTGCTTGAAGATATCTATTTATTTTAATTTATTTTCCACCATAGCTTTTAAATGTCTATTAATATTCGAATGTTTTGGGTATCATTAGAATCCTAATATCATCTCAAGTGAGACAGGCTATCATTCCAAGTGAGACTCGACTTTTAAACGAGAAAAGAAAATTAACTTAGTTTTTTTAATCTGATTTGTGGTTTTCAATCTCGTTCTCGCCAGTTGTATTAGGTTAAAGTTAACTACACAAGAGAAAACAAAGCTGCCTCTTTGGCAGCTTAATAGCGTAATAAAACTTTAAAAAGTTCCCAAGTGCATCTGAAACTAACGAAATACATAAATTCAGCGCGGTCAAAGGAAACCGACCATTAACATTGCAGTCAATATCTTTCCCGGTCTAATCTAGATTACGTCAAAGCTAGGACTCGCTGTAACAAATTAACCCGCGATAAGCTTTTCAACTACGTACTAGAATGGGTTGAGACTTGGTCACTGTTAAAGTATGTGATATTTTTATTATCATAACAAGTACCTGTAAGAGAACATGTACCGACTCTTTCTGTAAATAAAAGTCAAATAAAATTTGACTCACGATAGCCGAGCGGTTGGGTGATCGAAATTCGAGTCAAGAGACCCGAGTTCGGTCCCCAAGGTTCGTACCAATGAGTTTTTTTCAAAACTTATGTACGTAATTTCTGGATTTATGAAAGTAATTAATAAACATTTTATTTTGTTTCATCATCTTAGAAAACATGCGTTTTTGTTCTTAATTTTTAATGTTTATTATTGTTTGTAATAATACATTTTTTTCTTATTTACAATGTGTACTGTATTTCAATGTTTGTCGCAAATAAATTATATTCTTTCTTTGTATACATATTTCTGAAATTGGGAACAGGACATCAGATTTGAACGGATCCACAGGAGTCTCTGCGGAATATACATATGATTTGTGTCGTTTGCCAAATAACCTCCGAAGAAACATTGCATCGAAATTATTAAATTATCTAGATCTCTAAATATTCTAGTATTAGGTAAGTATTAGAAATATCCTTGTATAGAAAAAAAAATTAGCCAAGAAAACAGAATACAACGTTACGAATTGCATTGTTAACGAATGTCTTTATTTTTCGTCGATTTAACCAACCTCCTTTAACAAACAACTTAATATATTATACTCACTTTCTGTCAGTGAGTGTAAGTGAGACGTCTCGTCGAGAAATACTTGAAAATTATGACGTCTACAGACAAATTGCGCTATTACATCAAAAAATATCGGACCAAATTAAGCAGATCCGCGTCTGTGTCTGTCTGAGATCGATCTTCCGATTACCTAGCTTAACGATTACGCCAAATTCTATTTTCAGAAGTGTCTTGCTTGAGTGGACGGTGAGTAATTCTAAGTAAGTTTTAAAAACTCTACGAAAAAAAACCAAACTGATTAATGAAAGGATAAATTTCTTGTTACTCGATATTACGATAAGATAAATAAATAAATAAATATCTTCACGCAATTCCCAATACAGGGGTAGACAGAGGTCGAGTCTGGACAATCACGTCCCTTCGACCCACCTTTCACCGAAGATATTTTCGGGACAACGTGACAGGTGGTGAGCCCGTCGCCGTCTTTATGTCCAAGCCAACGATATTCGTACATAAGTTTTTGAAAAACCCATTGGTACGAGCCTACCAACTGGGGATCGAACTCGGGTCTATTGACTCGAAATTCCGACCACCCAACCACTCGGCTATCGTGACTACGATATTACGATAAAAGCTTTATTCTAAATAAAGTGTTTCCATGAACATGAAGTATAATTAAACGACCCGGAGAACAATTAAAAAAACTTTATTTTTTTTTAAAACGTTCTAAGAATACGACTAAACCAATTCTTACATAATGTACACGTGTCTTCACACACTACCCCTTATAGGGTAGCCAAACAGTACAGATCGTCAAGTGTCATAATCATTGTACACCATTGTCGATCCCATATGTTGAGGTATCCGCGTGGTATTTAGTCTTTTCAAACAATAAACAATAATAAATTTTTAATTAATAATAAATAGGTACACAGATGCGGACAACATCACATATATTGCATTGATTCCAAAGTAAGCAGCTTAAGCAATATCTACTCCACTGACAGTACCACGTCGGGATCAGGAAGGAACTCTTTTCACCGACCACCAACTGTTGCATCTTCGGATATACTCGGATGCCCGAAGAGAGTTGTCATCTCCGTGTCATGGCATGTGTCGGCCATGTAAGTTATTCTTGGTTCAAACAGGATCAAATCGGTCTAACGCGACTCATTTATTTATGGCTAAAGAATGAAAATATAATGAAATAATACTAAATATAATGATTATACATACTATTTCTTTCTGTAAATCAATTATAACTATACAATACATTTCATAATATAAATGACAATATGTTTTTGTAAATAATAATTAATTCAGTAATAACAGTTCTCAAATAAGAATGCTTTAATTTTTTTTCTTAAATTCATAATTTTTATTGACGAAAAATATTAATCGTTTTAATATTTTAAAACTATGCCCATAAATTCGAACGGTTTTAATTTTTATGTAAATGATTTTCGTACCTGTGAAAATTTGTTTAGCAATAAATTAAATGTAATTTATGTTAAATCCAATATAAACACTGGAATTGTGTCCATTCTCCATTCACAAGTCGGATAATGTATTCGCCCAGCGCGCCGGGGTTTTCAATGTAAACAATTTATAAAATATTGAGTTAATTTGTATGCTTTAGCGCGGTGTCATTGAAAGATGTAAATATGTTTAGAGGAGGCGGAGTTAATTCGCGTGCTTTTAGATGTAATCTGTCACGTTACGAGAGATCATGTGTACTTATTGTCATGATAGCCGAATGGTTTGATGATCGGAATACTATTCAAGAGACTTGAGTTCGATCCTAAGGTAGGTAGGTAGGTAGGTTGGTAGGATGATACCAACGAGGTCTTTCAAAAATTATGTGCGATTTATATCGTTGGCTTGGATATAAAGACGGCAACAAGCTCACGATTTGTCACGTTGTACCAAACATGTCTTTTGTTCTCTCATAGCCAGTTACATATGATAAATCTAAATATTTGTTGAAATTTAATATATGTGAATATCTGTACGTAAATACAGATGAAGTTAAAGAAGTTCTACAGTCATGTGGTATAAAGCATACTGGTTTTTTTTTCCGATATTTTTGATAAGAATAGAAAGAAAGATGGTTATATTCCTGCCTCTTCTTGTAATTACTGAAGGTCTCATATAGGTATTTTCTACTTTTCTCTGTGTGCGGCGAAGCAAAATATCCGTTAGTAGATAGAGGTAGTAGTCCTTTAGTCGCCTCCAACGACACCCACAAACACACACCAAGGACACATTTATATCATACTCAGAAATCTTTACCCCCTGTAACCTATACATTACGGCGTTCGACAATCACATAAACAAGTCTTTGTAACGCGGCCTTTCCTATAACTACAGTTGGCCGCGACCGGTGCGTCTGTTTGTTTTGTACACGACGTCCCAAACATGAACTGATCGAACGCAGCCGGTATTTCAGAGCAACTGTACAACTGAAATAGATCCATGTATCGATCACTTCCATTGAACTTCTTGGTTCCTTTAAACACTCGGTTCAAACACACCATTTCCTCTTAAAGAAAACACGATTAACGACTGACATGATTAGCTTAACTTTCAGTTTAATTTGACTATAGATAACTTTAAACTAAACACGAAAGTTAAAGTTGCTTAATTGTTTGGGTTTGATGTAATTTTTATATCTGTTAAAGAGACCTATTAACAGTATCATCAAATTTATTAAAAACAAAAAATAAAAATAAAATATCTGAGGCACAATTAAGTCCTTTTGACCCACCTTTCATCGAAAACATTTTTTTTGGGACAACATGACAGGTGGTGAAACTGACGCGGCTACATAAGTTTTGAAACTCATTGGTACGAGCCTAGCACCTTGGGATCGCATTCGGGTCTTTTGCCTCGAATTCAGATGAACTAACCAATCGGCTATCATGACGCTTCTAGTATTGAAGACGCACTTTATACTCGACGTCGCAATTTAATGATAGGATACCCCTGGGAATGACATGATCGCTCCCTTTGTGATATGTAATTGTTCTATATTCAATATTTTATTTCCTTTGTTTAAAAAGTATTTTACTTATAACGATTAATATTGACTTTATTTTTAATAAATATAACGTATAAATTGCTAATAATACTTTTTTACACCGTCACCATAGCCGAATAGTTTGGTGATCGTAATGCGGGTCAAGAGACCTGAGTTCGATTCGCAGGTAGCAGCAGCCAATGGGTTTTCTCAAAACTTACGTACGATTTATATCGATGGCTTGGACATAAAGACGGTAACAGGTTCACCAACTGTCACGTTGTCCCAAAAAATTTCCGCGGTGAAAGGTGAGTCGAAAAACTTAATTTTCTACCCCAGTATTGGTAATAACGTAAAGATATTTTTCTTATTACTATTTTTGACAGCAAAAAGCCTTCCATGGCTTACATGCTTGCGAAATTAATAAAAACGCAACAAAAAAGTATAAAGGGTTTTATCGTATTGACATAGCTGTAAAGTTATGGACATATAGTTAGAAGTTAGCTTAATTTCCGACAGAGGTCGGCGACCTCTCTAAAGCGTAAGAAAAGAGAGATTACAAAAATCGACTGACGCGAATAAGACTCGGAGGTTCTGAGGTAAGAGCATCGATACGGTATGGTAGTTTTCATGTTCGAATTCGTTGATCTCGCGTTTATTTATTAACTATGTTCCAATTTATCTAGACAAGTAAATAAATAAATATATAAATATCTTCACACAATTCCCAATACTGGGGTAGAAAGAGGTCTAGTCTAGATAATTAAGTCCCTTCATCCCACCTTCCACCGAAGATATTTTCGGGAAAAAGTGACAGGTGGTGAGCCCGTCGCTGTCTTTATGTCCTAGCCAATGATATTCATACATAAGTTTTTGAAAAACCCATTGGTACGAGCCTGCCACCTGGGGATCGAACTCGGGTCTCTCGACTCGAAATTCTGACCAACCAATCACTCGGCTATCGTGGCTTATTTACGTAAAAATATTTTAAACTATTTAAAATATTGTAGCGATTTCGTTGAAACTTGGTATATTCCAAGGAAAATCTATGAAATATTATCATTATGTGAATGTGTTGCAGTTCTTGTTCAGTTGGTAGCCCCGTCGCCGTACTTATATTCAAACCAACAATAGAATACGTACTAAAGTTTTTGAAAAAAAAACCATTGGTACGAGCTTGCCACCTGGAGATCGAACTCGGGTCTCTTGAATCGAATTCCGATCATCCAACCACTGGGCTATCGTGACTTTTTCTAAATAAAAAATATTCTTTATTTAAATAAAATAAAATGAAGCTTATTACTCTGGCGCTATGCGAAAGTGGCAGTGACAAGAAACATGCAAGTGATTTATGACTCCAGTTTCCAGTTCTCAGCGACACTGCCTCACTTTGTTCATTAAAACCGGTTTTTTTAAGATCTTAAAGCAGCTTTTTTGCTCTTCCATCATTCAATTTACAGTAAAATAAATAAGACCTTCATTATAAGAGAAAAGTAATATAAAACTTCAAGTATAATAAATTAATCTGTATACTTTTAAACTAATAGTAAATAAAAATTTAGTTGGCGGCAACATCACATACATTGCTCTGAACCCAAAGTAAGTAGCTAAACACGTGTTATGGAATCAGAATCATCAAAGATATCACATTAAACCAGACCCGTGACAATGTACCAAAAGTAGTGTTCCACATTCACTCGTGCTAATCGAACCCGCGACCTCAGAGACCTTGATAATCGGTGTGTACACCACACGTCCACCGAAGATATATTTCTTAACTGGCCTTGTTCAAACAATAAAAAAAATATCCAATAATTAACATTATTTTTCGTATTTTTTACAATATTTTTGTGTAAAATTACTAATCAATTTACATAAAAAAAAAATCAAAGCGTCGTAAACTGGACATTAGCGATACAATTTTAATATCAGCGAAAACACGGAGTGATTTTAAATATTTACACGTTTCACTTTATTATAATTTAATATACGGTGATAAAATGAAATCAAAGTGAAAAATTAGACGAGCATAACATATTTCCATTACATCATAAATTTCGTTATAGAGTATTAATTTATCCGTATTATATTTATAGCGAAGGTGTTAATCGGGCGTTCTACCGTGCAACTGCGGCATGGACGGACTTCCACATGTGTGAGCTTTGTAAACAAACTGTATTTAAAAGTCTAGGGAAGGGACGTTCGATCGATACATCGAAAGATATCGACATAGATATAGCAACACCTTCCGCATAGGTTGAACATTTGTTTTTTTTATTTACCGAAATATTTCCAAGTCTAATTCTTAGTCACGATATCCGAGTGGTTTGATGTTCAGAAATCGAGTCAAGAGACCTCAGTTAGACCTTCAGCGGATAGGCTAGTTCCATTGACGGTGACGGGCTCACCGCCTATCAATTTATTCCAAAATAAACTACGGTGAAATGTGGATAATTAAATGAATACATTAATAAATAATTACAATTGTAGATAGGAAAAACATCACATTCATTGCTCCGATCCTAATTTAAGATGCTAAAGCACTTGTGGTTTATCCGATTCCCAAATCGGAAACAACAAAGGCGCCTCAAACACCCGGACTCGAGAAAATATAGAAATAGTGGTTTTTCTACATGGACCCGACCGGGAATGGAACCCGGGCCCTCGAGATGGCGTCACCTTTAAAACTGGTGTTTACTCGAATCGTCCATTAAGGTCGTCATGTCGATCGAAAGAACTCCATTGTCTTGACCTCTAGCTACCCCAGTATTGAGAAATGCGTGAAGGTTGAAAAATATCCACGTCTTGGCATGCGAAGTTTGACCGATTTATCGATAGATAGATATCATCTTAACACTGTCCATATCGTTTGATGACGATTATTAATTGTTTTTTTATTTATCGAAATTAATCCGCAGATTAAATTACTGGCCTCCAGGATATTTTTTTCTCTGGGATTATATGATATGCTGGTAAAAAGGTGCTGTTTGCGATGGTTTGTCTATTAGGGGTCGCATTGATGAATCAAATTAAAAAAAATCACTCAAAAATCACAAAACATAGACTCTTCGAAACATAATAAACATGATTGTTATTGGCTTGGACACTTAGACGGCTACAAGCTCACTACCTATCACTATGTCCGAAATAAAATCCGTGGAAATGTTGTTCGAACAGACTAAATTGTTTACACTTCTCAACATTGGGAAACGCGTGAAGATAGAATTATATTCTCCCTATAAGGTTAATCTTCAAACCGTTTCTTTTTACATATTCTTCCGCCAGTCGTTCATTGTTTTCGATTCCATGACACAATTGTTTAAGCTATTTGGTTTAGAATGTGGGCAATGTATGTGATACTGTCCCTATCTGTGTATTTATATATGTATACAAAACATTCCTTGTTTAAGTAATAAAACACAATATTAATGCTTTAAAGAATCGTATATCTGTTTAAACTTATCTATTCTTTGACAATTAACTACGACGTGCTCAAGCTAAGACTAAGTCTCGTGGGAATCAATTTAGTTACACACGTTTGATTTTACTAGTCACGATAGCCGAGTGGTCGGGTGATCGGAATTCGTGTCGAGAGACCTGAGTTCGATCCCGGATTCGCTAGCAGGCTCGTACCAATGTTTTTTTTTTTTTAAAAACCTATGTACGATTCATATCGTTGGCTTGGACATAAAGATGACGACGGGCTCACCACCTGTCACGATGTCCCAAAATAAACAACGGTGAAATGTGGGTCGATAGGACTAAATTGTCTAGCCCTCTGGCTACCACTCTATTGAGAAAAACGTAAAGATAACATAGAATAACGCACATGTATATATTTTCATAGTAGATTTCAATATAAAAGTCCAAAGCAATATACCCGAACCATAGTAATTTGTATAAAAATCTGCTTTGAGTATACTATTTCCTATATTACTTCAGCTGGATACTGAGTAAATATGGATTGAAATATCTTATGTATGAGTATAATACAGTCTGTATTTAATCTTGTCACTTTAAAGGAGCAAATATTATATGTATATACGGATATATGTATCGTAGGCGTAATCTGTAAATAATTAAGTATATTTACAGAATTAGACGCATTCTCTGAAAATTGGCCCAGCAGTGGGTCAGTATAGGTTAAAAAACTAAATATAAAAATGCAGCAATATCTAGTAGTATATAAAATATTAGTTTTTTTTAAAGTAATAGGATTATGGATAAATTACTACCTACATATTCTAGCGAGCCCGGATTTAAGAATTATCATCAGAAATAGGGTAAAAACCTAAAAAAAAGGAAACCGAAAGCAGTTTAATAAGGGTTAGGTGACTAACTCGACTAGACTAGACTGACATTTCTTTAATTATGGACCGAATTGTTATAGCTAAGAAAAATTCTTCTTTTCACATCGCTTTACGTTAACCCAATTTCATTTAGACTTCGGCGTAAGATTAAAATAAATAAATAAATATCTTCACGCAATTCCCAATACAGGGGTAGACAGAGGTCAAGTCTAGACAATTAAGTCTCTTTGACCCACCTTCCACCGAAGATATTTTCAGGACAACGTGACAGGTGGTGAGCCGTCGCCGTCTTTATGTCCAAGCCAACGATGAAATTCGTACATAAGTTTTGAAAAACTCATTGGTACTGCCACCTGGGGATTGAACTCAGGTCTCTCGACTCGAAATTCCGACCACCCAACAACTCGGCTATCGTGACTATTGGCGTTATAAGGCAATTTCTTTAGACGCTTTAGTTTAATGAGTAATAGACATCTAGGAACTTATAAATGGACTAGTTAACGAAAACAATGTACCTTAAATTGAATATAACTTTTGATGCAATTTAATTCTTAGTTTTAGTTTATATTCACGCAATTGCTCATAGTCAAGTCAAGGGGTAGTCAAAGAGCTGTATATTTCAACCTACTTTTCATCTAAGCGAAAGAAGTATGTAGGGATCGTGACACTTGGCGATCTGTTCTCTCTGGCTACCCCGTCAGGGATTGTGCGTGAAGATATATATATATATATATATATATATATATATATATATATATATATATATATATATATATATATATATATATATATATATATATATATATATATATATGTATATATATATATATACATATATATATATATATATATATATATATATATATATATATATATATATATATATATATATATATACATATATATATATATATATATATATATATATATATATATATATAATACTTTTCATCTAAGGTTATTTAGGACAACCTGTGAGCCTATCGCCGTTATTAGTTCAAGTTAACAGTACAAAATAATTACGTATATATTTTCATACACAATATTTATACATACATATATACATCGATGACTCCAGAGTCATCTCTGGAGTCATGGATGTTTATATGTATGTATAACTTTTCGAAGGCAAGGCCACTGCCAACTCGCCTATCGGATCCTCCATTAAATTAAATGTTGATGTGTATGTAAATAAATCTGTGACATTTACACGGCTTAAACAGTAAAATAATTTTGATAAAATTTGGTTAGGAATAGTTATAACGACAAACCTCTTTAGTAATTTTCAATGAATCCATACTAATATTATAAATATGAATTTAACCCAGTACATGAGACTTTGTTTAGCTTTCATGGCTAAACTACTAAACCGATTATAATAAAATTTCTTTACCTATATAGTGTTTATAAAGAAATCAAAGGAAATGGCTTTTTCCTTAGTCTCTTCTAACAACACCCACGAGAAGATATTGAGTAGTATATTCTTAGAGAGATTCACACACCTTCCTGTTTAGTATCCGCATAGTCACGAGTGGATGGGTGATCGGAATTCTAGTCAAGAGACCAGAGTTCAATCCCCAGGTGGCAGGCTCGTACCAAAGGGTTTATCAAAAACGTATGTACGATTTATATCGATGGCTTGGACATAAAGATGGCGATGGGCTCGCCACTTGTCTCAATTGTCTAGACCTCTGTCTTCCCCAGTATTGGGAATGGTGTGAAGATTTTTATTGTTACATAAGTGCGAAGTTATTTAACACGTTAATAAATGGGTATAGTATATCTATAAAACTGTTTGAAGGCTCTCGTTATTTTAGAGGGGTGCAGCAGACCGGAAACTGTCCGGTATATCCGATATTTAACACCGTGTGATCGTTACGCTTCGATAAATGATACGCTCCATTGAGAAGGCGGTCCACAACTGGATACAACATTTTTGGATAATATTACTACAGCTTCACTAGTATTGTTACCCTAACTGATGTCCTATGTATGAATAATAATATCCTATATAATGAATCTGAAAGAAGCGAGAGAGGTATGTAAGGATCGTGACACTAGGCCAGCTGTTTTCTCTAGCTATCCTGGGACTGTTCGTAGATGAATAAATTAATTAACTTCTGTAGTTACTTGTCTTCCTTAGTATTATGATAACTTTATCTTTGGCAGAGGTCTACGTATATGTATGTAGAAAATTGACAATTTAATATAATTTTATGTTGTACTATCCGCTTGCCTAGTGTGGCGATTATGGAAAACCCTTTCGTACAGTATTTTATTCGGCCGGTATAATGATGTACCTCCATGGCCGAGTGGCGTTGACACCGGATTTCATGTGTTGTGCCTCTGAGATTCCAGGTTCGATTGCCGGACGAGTTAACGTAGACAACGACTTTAACTATTTTCACGGGTCTAGGTGTTTGAGGTACCTTGGTTTATCCGATTCCATAGCACAAGTGATTCAGCTACTTACTTTGGCATCACAGCAATGTATGTGATGTTGCTACAATCTATTTATGTATTTATTTATCATTTGTTCACAGTCCCCACGGTGCACGTGCAAGGGGTGGTCGGGAAGAAAGCCTCATTGCCGTGCGACACGCAGCCTTTGTCGTCCGATGATCAAGTGGCGATGGTGCTGTGGTTTAAGGAGTCTGACGGAGAACCTTTATACAGGTGAAGCATTTGCAGTTTTACATAAAAAATTTTAATAATAATAATAAAATAATAAATAAATAAATATCTTCATGCAATTCCCAATACAGGGGTAGACAGAGGTCTAGTCTAGACTTTAAGTCCCTTCGACCCATCTTCCACCGAATATATTTTCGGTACAACGTGACAGGTTGTGAGCCCGTCGCGGTCTTTATGTCCAAGCCAACGACATAATTCGTATATAGATTTTTTAAAAACCCATTGGTACGGGCCTGTCACCTGGGGATCGAACGCGGGTCTCTCGACCCGACCACCTAACCATTCGGCTGTCGTGACTTTTTAAATATTTGTCGTGATTTTTAAATAAAAAATTAGAATAATTAAAATTCGTTATTTTATGTCTTAAAAATTACAAAATCATCATACATAGGCGGGATTATAACCTGCTACCTCTGCCGTGCGGTGGCAACGCTGTGTCCCGCACGTTTTAGTTAAAATTTTAAGAATAAATTTTTCTTGTTCCTCTTAATCATTTTAAATGCCAACTTAATGTTCATAAATTGACAGTTATGTAGGTATCAATACGATTATGCTATTAAGATAGATAGATAGATATCGACAAAATCTCATATATGGTTCTGATCTGGAATTTATTACATTTACCCGTCCGAGAATCGAACCTGAGACATCAGAGCTGGCGATACAATAATAACCGGCGTTTACGCCACTTATCCACGGAGGTCGTTAAATTTTATCTTATATATAAAATTCTCGTGTCACAATGTTAGTTTTACAGTGGTAGAGCCACGCATCAGCTTTTGTTGATGCATGAATGGACCGGCTCGACCGGGGTAGTACCACGACCTCACAGAATACCAGCGTGAAGTAGAAGTCTAAAAAACTTCTGCGTTTCGTCAGGTGAGTGCAGGTAACCGGAGGCTCACACACCCCCCTCCGCCAACTCTTGTGGCTCTAAAGGCGGCAACGCATCTGCTATGCCTCTGATATTGCGGGTGTTCATGGGCGGCGGTAATCATTTACCATCACGTGAGCCACCTGCTCGTTTGCTTCCTTTTTCTATATAAAAGAATACCTAACTCGTCCGAAACGGCTTTACTGATTTTTAGCAAATTTTTTATGCATATTCAGTAGATCTGAGAATCGGCTACTACCTATTTTTGAACATTTTTTTTTGTTTTTATTTTTCTATAATGTTGCATCAAAAATATATACAACCCTAAATTTTTACCCCTCTACGATCAACCTCTATTTTTTTATATTGCAAAACTACGTTTATGTTTACGGGGTCAGCTAGATAAAGATATAATTTTTATAAGCCAGTGTTTTTCAGCTACGACGTCCGAGGGCGAGCTTTAACGCAGCCAAAGCTCTGGTCGTCCCCTTCCGGTTTCGGTTCTCGGGCTTTCTTCAGAGCCGCGGCCATACCAGCCACGCTTCTCCTGGACAACGTGTTTACCACCGACGCTGGTGTATACCGCTGCCGGGTCGACTTCAAGAACTCGCCGACACGCAATCTAAGGCTCAACTTTACTGTTATAAGTGAGTAGACTGAAACAAATTCTTGAAATGTACACTAAAACTGTAAATATCATTACCTTACCCAAGATTGAGGGTAGATAGAGGTGTAGACAAATAAGTCATTTCTACCAGTCTTTCACTGCAAACATTTTTTGGGCCAACTTGATTAGTGGTAAGCCTGTCGCTTTTTTACAAGAATTTTTCAATAACAACTTCATAATTAATTTCCGCAAAGTAACGCCTGAGTCAATTAACTATCATAAGTATTTTTTTCATAAACTTATGTACAATTTATTTCGTTGGATCGCACATAAAGACGTCTTCGGAAAATACTCGTAAAATATCTTCGGCGGAAGGTAGGTCGGAAGGAATTTATTGTCTAGACCTCTACCCCTGTATTGAAACGGCGTGAAGAAATGTCTTGTATTATTCTACTTTTATCATATACGTCTTTAATCAATTCACCTGGTGCTGTTACCAACGACGTTGTCAAATGAAGTATTATTGATGATTTTATTGACATCGTGAGTTTCCGAGAAAGGAAAATATTTCTATATGAGTGGGTTTGTCATACCGCACTGAAGCAATGGAGTGTACTCGTTTTGGCTGAATAACCTTCTCACAACAATGAATGGACATACGTTCTGAGAAGCTGGAAATGCTTACAAGCCACAAGCTAACGTATACCGTATGAAAATTTGCTATATTAAAATTTGTACTGGCTCTTTATGAACCCTTTATTTAAGTCACGATAGCCGAGTGGTTGGATGGTCGGAATTTCGAGTCAAGAGACCCGAGTTCGATCACCAGGTGGCAGGCTCGTACCAATTGGTTATTCAAAAACTTACGTACGAATGATATCGTTGGCTTGGACATAAAGACGGCGACGGGCTCACCACCTGTCACGTTGTCCCGAAAATATCTTCGGGTGATAAGAAACTCCGTGAACGAGTGGCGTATATATCGATGTGTTATTGTTGTCAGCTCTGAGGTCCCCGGAGCGATTCGCGGTCGGCCAATGTAGAAAACACTAATACATTTCTTCAAGTCTGGATGTTTGTGGTAGCTACGTTGTTTCTGATTCCATAATACACGAGTGTTTAAGTTTTTAATTTGGCTCAGAGCAATGTATGTGAAATTGTCCCTATCTATATATATGTATTTTATATATTATTTGTATAAAATCATGAAATACTAACTAACTGTCTAAATCTTCGTTAATTTATCACAAAATATTTTTAACCAAAGCAAGAGGATTTAAGTAAAAATATGTATGACTATTTGACTCTTATATAAAAAAATAAGAGGCTTTTAAGAATTCTTCCTTTTCTCATGCCTGGTAACATTTAATGTCACTTACTCATTGAAAACCGGTAACCCTTCTTACCCAGGTCAATAAACTTTTGTTACGTTCAACGTGTTTTTCCCAAGCGTTGGCTTTTGCTGCTGATCGAAGAACTTTTGCGGGCTCTTAGACCGGGTTATCAAGAATACGTAATAAAGTATCAGTGTGAAGAATCTTGTGTTTCAACGTTTTAGTCTGGTAACTAAATCTGAGGGTCTTGTTTTTGTTTGGTAACTGCTTGTCGATTTATTAAGAGGAAATCCCTTGTAATGATTTATAAAATTCAGAGTTAGTGTATCAGGTAGAGAGAGTTTTAGGAGTGAATTTTATTAATTTATTTCTTTATTGAACAATATTATAAATAAATAACTAAATATCTTCACGCAATTCCCAATACAGGGGTAGACAGAGGTCAAGTCTAGACAATTAAGTCCCTATGACCCACCTTCCACCGAAGATATTTTCGGGACAACGTGACAGGTGGTGAGCCCGTCGCCGCCTTTATGTCCAAGCCAACGATGAAATATCGTACACAAGTTTTTGAAAAACTCATTGGTACTGCCATCTGGGGATCGAACTCGGGTCTCTCGACTCGAAATTCCGACCACCCAACAACTCGGCTATCGTGACTTACATGCTATGAACAATATTACATGCTAATATTTGAATAGTTATTATTATTAACTAATTTAATTGCTGGCCGTTCAAGTATTAAATAAATTTTAGTTTGTGTAAGAAAAATAATAAGTCACGATAGCCGAGTGGTTGGAACGTCGGAATTTTCAGTCGAGAGACCCAAGTTCGATCCCCAGGTGGCAGGCTCGTACCAATAGGTTTTTCAAAAACTTATGTACGAATTATATTGTTGGCTTGGACATTCAGGCGGGGACAGGCTCATCATTTGTCACGTTGTAGGAGGAAGGCCAATTTAGTTCCTTTGACCCGAAGGGACTAAATTGTCTAGACTAGACCTCTGTCTACCCCTGCATCGGGAAGTACTGAGTGTTATTTAAGTGCATAATTAAGTGTTCTGCATTGTCATTAAAAATGCACTGCGTTAAAAATGTTCCGCTTTATCCGCGTTATCGTTAAAAATTTATTTACTATGGATTTCTATTGACGAGCACGCTATATTTGGTTTTGTTATTTAAATTTAAGTCATATAATCATCACTTTCCTATTCACATCAATTTCCTAGCATTATGTAGTCATACTTGAAAACTGAAATACATTTTATCCCTCCAATTATCTGGACATAGGAATTTTGTATTCATAGGAGACTAGTGACCTGCTTTGGCTTCGCTCGCATCAGAGCATACATTTTTTTCTCTATCCTAGTATCTTTACGCTTCTTTCTTCAAAGCCACGAATTCTCATGTATATTTTCAAGTCTTTATGCAAGCTCTTAGAGGTAAAGTTTTAAGCAAAAACTGCATATCTTTCGTGCTGCTGACTTTGAAAATGACAGGCTTCCATACATCCGTAAGACAGACACAAGATTAATTACCTAATTTGCAGATTAAACTGAGTTGATATTACTAAGAAATTAACACCATTGAGCATCCCAGAATTTATTATAACTGTTATTTATCTTTCATGAACATGAAGATAAAATTTATTGATATTTTATTTTTAAGAAAAGGATTTTGTTACTGAAGAAATTACTGGCCGGGTTCGGTATTCATTGATTGCTTATTAACTTTCCCAATAAAAAGCGTTCTGCGTTAAAAACGGGAATAAAAGCACAAATTAACAAAGGGAATAAAAGCAAATGTCCATTGTTAGAGACTTAACGTTTATTTTATCATTCCCTTTCACCGTCCATTCTATTGGCCACCGAAATACTTAAGAAAGCAATTTCCTACCAATATTATTGGAAACAATTTCTTGTTATGTTTATTGCGTTACAGCCGATTATTGTTACTGCCATCTACCAATATTAAGATACTCCACATTGATGTTTTGTTTTCTTTCAAATTAAGACTTAAACAATAATATAATTTGGCGAGAGTCACAATAGCCAAGTGGTGTAATTAGAATTAGAATTACTAGATTTGGATCCCCAGGAGAAAGGCTTGTAGGACTTTTTTCGGAAATTATATATGATTTGTATCAGTGTTTGGTGAAATATGGATTCAAAGGACCTTCGGTAAAAGGACTTAATTGTCTAGACTTGTCTCATCCAGTAAAGGGAAAGCGTGAAGATATAATAAATAGTTTGGTAAGAGTCTCCGTCTGAAATATGTGTACGGTTCATGAGTGTTTGGGTGGTCGGAATTTCGAGTCAAGAGACCCGAGTTCGATTCTCAGGTGACAGGGGTTTTCAAAAACTCATGTACGAATTATATCGTTGGCTTGGACATAAAGACGGCGACGGGTTTAAATATCTTCGGCGAAAGGTGAAGGGACGTTGTTGAAAAAAGGATCTCATATTCTTAAACCGATATCACCACGGCCAATGTATAGTATGGCCCAATATAAAGTTATGACAGTATTGTCAGTAAGTAATAAAAGATATGTCAAAAAAGTAGTAATAAAATCACAATAGCCGAGAGGTTGGTTGATTAGAATTCGAATAAATAGACCCGAGTTCGATCCCCAGGAGTTGGGCTCGTACCAATAGGTTTTTTTCAAAAGTTATGTACGATTTATATTGTTGGCTTATAAACAAGAATATAGAAGTATTCATTACTTCTACATAATAAAATCGAATAAGTCTAAAAAAAGTCACGATAGCCGAGTTGTTGGGTGATCGGAATTTCGAGTCAAGAGACCCGAGTTCGATCCCCAGCTGGCAGTACCAATGAGTTTTCAAAACTTATGTACGAATTTCATCGCTGGCTTGGACATAAAGACGGCGACGGGTTTAAATATCTTCGGCGAAAGGTGAAGGGACGTTGTTGAAAAAAGGATCTCATATTCTTAAACCGATATCACCACGGCCAATGTATAATATGGCCCAATATAAAGTTATGACAGTATTGTCAGTAAGTAATAAAAGATATGTCAAAAAAGTAGTAATAAAATCACAATAGCCGAGAGGTTGGTTGATTAGAATTCGAATAAATAGACCCGAGTTTGATCCCCAGGAGTTGGGCTCGTACCAATAGGTTTTTTTTAAAAGTTATGTACGATTTATATTGTTGGCTTATAAACAAGAATATAGAAGTATTCATTACTTCTACATAATAAAATCGAATAAGTCTAAAAAAAAAAGTCACGATAGCCGAGTTGTTGGGTGATCGGAATTTCGAGTCGAGAGACCCGAGTTCGATCCCCAGCTGGCAGTACCAATGAGTTTTTCAAAAACTTATGTACGAATTTCATCGCTGGCTTGGACATAAAGGCGGCGACGGGCTCACCACCTGTCACGTTGTCCCGAAAATATCTTCGGTGGAAGGTGGGTCAAAGGGACTTAATTGTCTAGACTTGACCTCTGTCTACCCCTGTATTGGGAATTGCGTGAAGAATAAGTCTAACAACTGTTAATTCCTCAGCTCCACCTAACCGGCCAATGATCCTAGATGCAAAAACAAGAGATCAAACACGTCTATTAGAGCCATATGACGAAGGAGACACGTTGGAACTAGTGTGTGAGGTCCACGGCGGTAAGTTTTTTTTTTATATAAAAAAGGGAGGCAAACGAGCAAGTAGCACACGTGATGGTAAGTGATTACCGCCGCCCATGAACATCTGCCATACCGGAGGAATAGCAGATAAGTTTTTATAATCTAAACAAATTTCTAAGATTCATGTAACCACCACTGTGGACAAATGAAGTATACACCGGGCTTCCATGGAGTCGCCGGCTCTGATCTGGGTCCAATTCTCGGTCGGATCAAGGTAGAAAATACTTTTTCTACATTTTCTCGAGTCTGGGTAGTACTTTCGTTGTTTCTTTTTCCATTGGATCACACATTGGGATCAGAGCAATGTATTTGATGATGTCCTTATCTATCTATGTACAGATTAAACACACAACTATATAGAAGTTCATAATATAGAAGAACATAAAATTAACTTTTGTGAACAATCTCATAAAGTGGCCTTAGCGACATGGCTTAATTAAATAGAACGACCAAAGTTATCAAACTTTATCCGTACATCCTAAACTTTTTTGAAATATTGGACCAAGTTGATGCGTGATTTTTAGGCGAATCTGGCCATTTTACGGGTTTTTGTATTATGTGACAGAGGATCGTGACTTGTGGAAAATTTTGAGTTTATTCGGCAGTTGAATCTTGATAGGCTGTAAAGAAAAAGAAGAAGGGTGAAAAGGGAGCCAACAATCCACCTGACGATATGAGTTTGCTACAAATAATACCTATAAACCATTCAAATGAAGAATGTTACAGATGGGTTTAATTCATGTAAGCTAATATAGAATGGCCATACAGCCCATGGTCACACATGCTTTTCATACCCTTCAAATGGAATTCTACTGGCCATTTGGTTTGACAAAAAGGAAGAGTGTGGTACTGACTCAAATTATTCCTAGGTGAAAAAAGAGTCCTTTTCTTGTTTACAGCCTATCAAGAGTCCACTGCTGAACATAGGCTTCCACCAAAGTTTTCCACAAAGATCGGTCCCCAGCTATCTGCATTCTCCGACTTCCCGCAACATTTGCTAGTCGTTCTTCGTCTCGTAAGGGGTCGTTCTACACTAAGTTTGCCTAACCTTCTCCCCCTTAAAATGTGGTAATTAAATCTAACTTATTTTATAGTTTGTAAAATACTTGTTTCTATGATAGGCATAATTAATAAGATATTATTTGAAGTGATAAAACACTAAGAATTTCAGAATATGCTAATATCTGTGTTTAATTACTGTGTTAAATCACATTAGACATAAAACATATTTTGTTATTTTAAAGGTTAATACTTGTATATTTGTGCAATTGTAAATAATATCCTAGAATGTAGATAGTTCAATCGTAGTTTATACAATATATAACTACACTCTCCGATTCAAGTTTATATATATTAAACTAAACATAATATTAATGTTATTTTAAGCGCCAATAGCCTAATGATTTAGGGTGCGGACTGCGAAACATATCGTCGTAGGTTCAGACCTGTCATTCAACTATTGTTGTGAACCGTTCCAGACACAATCATTGCAGCTAAGTTAGAATAGTTAACGGGAATACTAGTAATGTTATTTGATATTGCTAGTATTCTTTATAAATTCGTTTCATTGGCAGGTGAACCCAGGCCACGGTTGACTTGGTATTTAGAGAACACAGTAATAGACGATTCGTTCGAACAGCAAAGTGACGGGGTAACAATCAACACGCTGACATTCCCCAGCATTGGGCGGCAGCATTTGAACGCGCGATTGATCTGTCAAGCCTCCAATACCAACCTTGCACCGCCGCAGACGAAATTGCTAATTTTGGAAATAAATCGTAAGTTTTCAGAGTTACTTACAAACTCTTTTCCCTCCCAATTCTATAAAACAAAAACTTTGGTTTTTGAATATTTGCTTATTATTACATCTTAGGTTAGTGAATAAAACAAAATATTTACACGCTATTCCCAATACTAGGGTGGACGGAGGTCTCGACAATTAAGTCCATTCGACTCATCTTTCACTTTAAACATTTTTGGGACAATGTGACAGGTGGTAAACCCGTCAACGTAAAGACGTTGACGGGTCCAAGCCTTCGTTTTAAATTGTACATAAGTTTTGCAAAAACCTATTGGTATGGGCCTACCATCTGGGGATCGAACTCGGAATTCTTCATTCGAACTTCAATCACCCAACAACTCGGCTATCGTGATTTAATGGTGAATTGATGATACGTTTTGCATTGTGGTAACGTAAGAAACGGCAACGTAACGTAGTTGACAGTGTGCCTTATCGGCCCTTCCTATTTGGAATCGCTTTATCTAACTCTGTTTGATTGACCAAGAGAATATGAAACAAATGCCATAGCTACCTATGGTAACTTGTCATGATATCGAAACTCAACAATAAAGGGTTGCTGAATGAAATAATATAGTTTTATCTTCACGCATTTTCCAAAACAGGGGTAGCCTTTAACCATTCACCGGAGCTTATTTTGAGTCAACGTGACAGGTGGTAAGCCTGCCGCCCTAATGATGTAAAACGTACATAAGTTTTAAAAAAAAACACTCATTGGTACTTCCTAAGGATCGGACTCGGGTCTCTTGACACGAATTCCTATTACCCAACCACTCAGCACTCATGATTTTTTAATGTAGTAAATCGAATTTTTTTATAAATTTTTAATGATATAAGATTCTGAAGATGAAAGAATAAAAAAGATATTTAAATTACTTTTGATGAAAGCGGATCAAGTAACAAATTTACATCTTAAAGATATTATTTGTGATATTGATATAGACAACATTGTTACAGTAAGGCCACTTACCGTCCAAATTTTAAACAAAAGTCGGCAGCTTTCAGCTGACAGGAGTTATGAGGTGGAGTGCAAGACGACCGGATCTCGACCAGCGGCAGAGATGACTTGGTGGAAAGGAACTCGACCTTTGAGAAGAAATTATAAAACTGTCAGTTTGACCATTATTAATATCAATATAAATTTTATTTACATTTCTTTACAGTCCATCATTTGCAGCTTTAGCTTTGCTGAACATAGGCGTTCTCTGAAATTAGTTTTAATGAACGATCCTCAGCCATCTTGTCCTTTACTGCGTTTTCCTCGAAACAGTTTTACTTCATTTTCCTTATTTTGTGTATTAAGAGATCATTATCCAGTAAGTAAATATTTTAAATTTTTCCTTTAGATTTATTTGCAGGATGTTTATGTTTAATAAAATATCAAATGTTGAACATTTCTATATACTCGTTTGAGTTAAGGTGTTTTTTGTTGTTGAAAGTGTTTGAAGTTTTGAAAATTTGTTTGAAGTTTTAGGACTAATCCACTTTTTTTTATAAACCGACACAAAGGCTCAAAATTGACACTGAATTGAACTTTAAATTACATTTTATCGTTTCTTATTTTTAAATGAAAATAAAATCAAATATTTAACATTTACATTCTTTTCAACGGATATTTTTCTAAAATTACGTTGAACAGAATGTTATGTACATATCATATAATATAAATTTAGAAAAATATATAAATAAGAATTCAAGCTACATTTTACTTTACATTTTACTTTAATTATTTTAATTTATTCAATAACAAAATAACTACTAAATAACATTGAATAGGTACGGCTCAGTGGTAGTTCAATTTAGATAGTTAAAATAAACATTTATTTTTTTACATTTAAGTAAACTATTCAACAATGCTTTTATCAATTTCATATCTATGATAAAACAAAACTAAACTCAAACTGAAACGGCCAGAACAAACTTTACACAAATTATATAAAAATGTTAATTTCAGTGAGTTTGAAAAGCATGGAATTTTTTAAAGTATTCTTTTTAAATAAAATCTTTTTATGTAAATAATTAAACACATTTATAGATAGATAGGGACAACATCGTATACATTGCTCCGATCGCAATTTAAGATGCTAAAGCACTTGTGGTATGGGAATCGGAAATAACGGAGGCACCACAATCACTCAGACCTGACAAAATGTAGAAAAAGTGGTTTTTCTACGTTGACCCGACTGGGAATTGAACCCGTAACCTCGATGTGTGGACAATTTGAAAACCGGGGTTTACGGCACTCGCCCACGGAGTTTGTCTATTCCATCGCATGATTTGTGTTATATGATAATATAATTACAATTAAATTTAAATGATCAAATGTTTGCAACATTAGCAAAGATTATGTGGTATACTTTTACTGTTTTATGCTTTACGATTCTATGACAACAATCACATACATTACCCTGATTCCAAAGTAACTTAAGCAAAGGTGTTATGTAATCATAAACAACGAAGGTACCACAAACACCTGTACCCGAGAAAACGTAGTAAAAGTGTTTTCTAAATTGACCCATCCGGGAATCGAATTCGGGATAGAACTGGCAACACCATGAAAGCCGGTGTGTACGCTGCTCGTAAACGAAGGTCATCAAACAATTTATTAATATCGCATTATTTTGTATTTAGTTTACTTAATGTTATTTACAATGTACGTAACATTTTATTCTTTAATTTAATATTTTAATTATTTGTTAATTCCTTTTAAATAAAACCAGAACGGAATTTCGATGCTGGAAATAAAAGCTTATTTTTAAAAATTTCATTATTAATTGAGCAGTTGATTATGTTACAGTGATTTGTTTTTAGATTTAAATAACGATTAATTATTTGTAGTTAAAGTTTACCTTCAAGCTTTATCTGCAGTGGCATATCTTAATTTGATTTTCCGTTTCCCGTATTTTTTCATAGTTTTCCGACACGAATTCAACTTTAAGTATCCTGAGTTTCATACCGGAAGCGGAAGATCATGAAAAAACACTTATTTGTCGCGCTGACAACCCGCGCTTACCTAATGCTGTCATTGAAGACATTTGGAGACTTAATGTTCAATGTAAGTTAATTTTAATTCATATTATACTTGATTACTAATCTAAAAGACTAAGCGCGTACCGATACCGTTGATAAAATGACTTTATATCTCCGGAGAAGACGCTATCAAGGCCATATTGATGTAGTACTAATGGCTTTCTCGTGTCAAACACAAGAGAAAGCATTTAGCACTACAGTAATAGATATTGATTCAACCTTTCTTTGAAAAAATTCTACTTACAACATAACCTAAATATGCTAGTATCCTTCACTGTCTAGGAGATGTCCGAGTCATTGTGCTTACAGTTTCTGAAAAAAAAAAAAAAAAAAAAAAAAAAGCTGTATATACAACATTTGAATGGTTGGCTTGGACATAAAGACAGTAAGGCTCACCACCTGTCACGTCATCCAAAAACATGTCTTCGGTGGAAAGTGGGTCGAAGGGACTTAATTGTCTAGACTTTTGATTACCTCTGTATTGGGAATGGCGTGAAGATATTTACTTAATTATAAACTATATACAGTTTAATCACGGGCTGAGAGGGATTCCACCTTAATGCTGTGTAATAAGTGTAATTAGGCTCTTTCGACGGCCCTTTGACCAAAAGACATTTTATGGGACAACATGGGACAGCCTGTCGCTATCTTTATGTTTAAGCCAAGCAATGTAAATGGTATATAACTTTAGTAAAAAAAAAACCTTTGGTACGAACCTACCTGGGGATGGAGCTCGGATGTGACTCGAATTCAGATCACAATAGCCGATGGTTAACCACTCGGCTATCGTGATCCCACCATGTAGAAACGCAATTGTTTAATTTTTTTTATCATTGAAAGATTACTACAATGTAAAGATTATATTGCGTGTAAAATTAAATAACATTGTTTGAAAATATGGTGAGCATTAGTAATTATTTAAATGTCTGTTAAAATGCAGAACATTTATCTAAGTGTCGGAGCAGGCAATCAAGGGGAACCATTTCTCGCGTACTTAATGATAATATTCAGGTTCGGATATAATCGGACTCCCGTTAATTAATGAAACGACGACGCGACGAATAATGAACCTTATCTTTAAGCAAGGATTTTAATTTATTGTGCTTCCTCAACTTATATTCCTTAACATGGAAGCAATCATATATATTGAAACAACTTAATCTTAACGGGGGCTTATTAATGAAGTTACAAAGCTTTTCATAATTTTATTTAAGTAGCCAGTAACATTTTTATTTCTTTTATGCAAGTTATTTGTAATTCAGGTGGGCTGGAATCCAATGATACATTGTTTACGTGCTATATTGTACTTTTTTAGAGATTGTCTGTAGATAAAAAAACCATCATGCAGAATATTTTTTCCACACTTATACAGTTGTAGGTGTGATTTACCTTTACATTTGCAACGGAGAATACAATACTTTTGTCTAAAATAAACACTAGAAAAGACTTATTTATTTAATATTCCCGAATGGTTTATACTTTTATTTTATGTTATACGAACTAAAAATAATTTTAGTTTATATTTTATCCATTACAGATTAAAAATTTTTTTTGTTTGTTTAAAAGCTTTTGTCCTTTTCGGATATGCCAGTCCCATCCCATATATATGGGATATAAAATAATTGTGATAATAAATTCAATAAATACCACAATTGAGAGATCGAATCATTGATGCTGCATGACCACGGCAACTATGCTTTTTGTTGCCTCAGATTTTGGTTTAGCTAATATCACATGAGTTCCTCCTACAACGTCGAGTCTATTTATATTATGTATTCATCAATGATTCCCTCTCCCTCTCGTATTCTACGAGTTTGTACTATCCACTAAAGCCAAGATAGCCAAGTGTTTGGGAGATCGGAATCCGAGTCAATAGACCCGAGTTTGATCCCCAGGTGGTATCAATGGGTTTTTTCAAAACTTACGTACGATTCATATCGTTGGCTTGGACATAAAGACGGGTTCACCATCACGTGGTCCCAAAAATGTATTTGGTGGAAGATGGGTCGAAAGGGCTTTATTGTCTAAACTTCTACTTATTTACAATGAACGACATACTGAGTTTGGTTTTTATACACTAAGGCAGTCGAAGAGGCTTTTCAGATTCATTGAAAACTTTCTTTTCTTTTTTGTAAGATTGAAAAGTAACGAGTAGTTAAATCAATTATTTAATCGGAACATCCAATCTGCTCGCGATAATTGCTTCTGTGGCTCAAACCAACGTGAGACTCCATTCCTACAGTCTAGATGATATTATACCCTTGGGACTCGTTTTTTTAACCTCTGTTCGAAGAGTTCTATCAAATGCACCTTGCTTGCAAACGAATACAAAAAGAATTTCGCACTTTCACACATCTACTTGTAATTCCATTATTCCATATCCATTGTTCGTGTTCTAATTTAATATACATTCGCTTTCATAGTTCTATTAAATAACGATCAAAGGAAATAATCTAACTTTGTAAAATGTTTATTTTTAATTTACAAGAAAATCTTTTAGTTTTGATATTAGAATAGGTAAAGTAACATTGTGCAAGGACTCTTAATCATAAATCCGAAAATAAAAATGTTAAGAAAATATCAAATATTTGCCACAGCACGGCTTAGTAAGTGATTCGAATCCTGTCCCAATTAGTTGATCTTTTGAATATCTTATTGATAAGAAAGTGAAAGAAAAGGAAAAAAAAATTTTATGACAGAAATGGTCTCGAATCTTGTACAAAAATACAAAACTATTTATGTACTAAATTCGGGACCATTTCTGTCATAAAACGGCGGTTACATTTTATATTGCTATTGTTTTGAAATGTATTTAAAGTTGTGATTATGGGCTGTTGAATATTGTTATAAAAATATGTTACAATAAATAAATACATACATTGATAGTGACCACATGATATACATTACGTCGACCCCTAAATAGTTAAAGCACGCGCATGAGATCGGAAACAACGACGGTACCGTAAAATAAAAATAAATAAATATCTTCACCCAATTCCCAATACAGGGGTAGACAGAGGTCTAGTCTAAACAATTAAGTCCCTTCGACCCACCTTCCACCGAAGATATTTTCGGGACAACGTGACAGGTGGTGAGCCCGTCGCCGTCCTTATGTCCAAGCCAACGATGTAATTCGTACATAAGTTTTTGCAAAACCCGTTAGTACGAGCCTGTCACCTGGGGTTCGAACTCGTGTCTCTTGACTCGAAATTCCGACCATCACTCGGCTATCGTGACGGTACCATAAAAACCTCTATTTGAGATAATCCAAAATAAGTGGTTTCCCTCGTTGACCCGTCCGGGAATCGAACCTAGCACGTTGGAGCTAACATCATGAAAACTTTTGGTTCTATCAAATAAAAAAAACAATGAAACAGGGCAAAGACAAAGTAAAAGAAGATTCAAGGTCACTCAAGCGAACAGTGAACATAAAAGCACAACAATAAAACGTCAGTATTTTAGATAAAAACAACGTTCATGGTTTCCAGATGTACCAATTGTGACGTTAAAAATGGGATCCACTTTAAATCCAGGTCATATAAAAGAGGGCGAAGATGTTTATTTTGAATGCAACGTTAAAGCGAATCCCAAAGCGACCAGACTCACATGGTACAAAGGGGTAATAAATTTATAATGAAATTGTTTCTTTCTTTTCTAATTTAATTTTTTATTTCTTGACTTATGCATTTGTGCATGTCAGCATTTACGTCTGTTTTAGTTTTATTACCTACAACACATAGCATCATTCCATTAGTAACTTTATCTTTTGCTTCAAATTAATTAATTTTTCTTGAGATTAAACGCTTATGATGTTTGCATTTAATTTCATCTTTTAATAATTCACTTATTTTTTCTTGAGATTAAACGCTTATGATGTTTCATATTGCATTTAATTTCATCTTTTAACAATTTGCAGGCCAATGAAATTCAACAGAACACTAGTACAGGTATAATATTTAGTGATCAAAGTTTAGTTTTACAAGGAGTTAATCGATCATCCTCTGGGGATTATAGTTGTCTCGCTTTCAATAGTGAAGGTAGTGCGACAAGCAATTCCGTGACGCTGCAAGTGAGATGTGAGTATATACATACATAGATACATAAACACATACATGCATAATATCAATAGCGTATTGGTTTAGGATGTGGACTGTGAAACATAGCGTCGCAGTTTCAGGCCCGCCATTCGACTATTGTTGCAAACCAACTCTAGACACAAGAACAGAAATACTAGTAATTTTATTTAGCATACCAGTAATTTTAATTACAGTACTAATTTAAAATAAATAATAATTTAAATTAAAATAAAAAAAAGTAATAATTAAGTAGCTGAAGCACTCGTTTTATGGAATCTGAATCTTTAGTCAGTCTATTTTTTATCGATCTTATAGAAAATTTATTTTAATTCAGCTCGCTACAAAAGTGTGTGTTTTATTATTATTTATTTATTATATTTTATACTAGATATAATAATTCACGATAGCCGAGTGGTTGGATGGTCGGAATTTCGAGCCAAGAGACCCGAGTTCGATTCTCAAGTACCAATGGGTTTTTTTAAAAACCTATGTACAAATTACATCGTTGGCTTGGACATAAAGACGGTGACAGGCTCACCACCTGTCACGTTGTGCTGAAAATATCTTCGGAAGGTGGGTCGAAGGGACTTAAATGTCTAGACTAGACCTCTGTCTACCCCTGTATTGTGAATTGCATGAAGATATTTTTATTATTATTTTTTATATATAAGTATTCTCTCTTCTCCCTTTTCTTATTATTTTTTTATTAATAAATACGTATAGATAGGGGCAACATCACATATATAGCTCCAATCCCAACGTAAGATGCTAAAGCAGTTGAGGTGAGGGAATCGGAAACAACGAAGACACCACAAAGGAAAAAGTAGTATTCCTACATTGACCCGACCGGGACCATTAGATGGCGACACCTTGAACACCAGTGTTTACGCCACTTGTCCAAAAAGGTCGTCAAAATTGAATTGCGGGTTGCTATACTGTACAATAAATTTGAAAAAAAATTACAATAGTGATGTTATAACTCTGTCATCATGTCGGGGTATATACAACGATACAAAACAAGTTTGAATATTTCTCCCGAAGACCACACTCCGGTCTGATTCCGATCACCCAGATTCTTGGCATGGCTGCAAAAATTTCTGAATGACTTTTTAATCTTTTATTTTAGATGCTCCAATTTGCAAACACTCTAATGATGGCGATGTATATGGTGCGCTCAAGCAGGAAACTATAGAGCTGCCTTGTACAGTAGATTCCAGTCCCCCACCCACGACATTTACTTGGATTTTGAATAGCTCCGGAGGACAAACTGAGCTTCAAAATAGGTAAGAATTAATTGTAGTACTATTATAAATATAGACTATGGTTATATACTTTGCGAAAATTCATTATTATAAAGTAGTTATTTCAAAATTATATGGAACAATTCCGCGTGCAAAAACAAACTGAGATACCTACTAGGAAAATAAGCATAATTTTTTGTGATGGTATATGTTACCTAGTTATGTCTGTAGTACCTGAGTAGTAGTGGTGGGGCATCCGGTAAAATTAGTGCAAGTATTTGTGGTAGAAAGAAAAAGAAAAGATAGAAAAAAAAACATTAAATAGCGTGATGTAACCGGAGGCCCACACACCCTCCTCCCCCAATTCTGGGGTTGGGGGGCTGCTATGCCTCTGGTGTTGCGGGTGATCATGGGCGGGCGCACTTACCATTACTTGAGCCACCTGTTCGTTTGCCTCCCTTTTCTATAAAAAGGTCCTGTGGGAGGGAGGGTGGTGCTCTTTTCTTCGGACCAGGCAAAATACAACATTTATTTTTGTATGCGAAATAGTGTCGCAATTTCAAGGGAGCAGGATGTTTCAATCTCTGCTACTCATTATCAAATTGGCTGATCGTTAATCCGCCATCTGTCGGCAGCCAATGGTCTTCTCTAGACTTTTCCTTATTCGCCTCTTACGACACCCATGGAAAGTAAGTAATTTTAATAGTAATTTTTTTGTATCTTTCTTAACTTTCACATAAATAACGTACCCGTAACGTTATTTACGTGAAAGTTAACGTAGCATATGTTACATAAGTATTAAAAAATAAATAAATCAATATCTTCACGTCATTACCAATACAGAGTGAATGTTTCTAATTCAAGGAGAAAATGTTTGATGCAAATATTATCGCTGTTTACTTCGAAATTGACTTAGTGAAATAAAAATAGGTGTTGGTTACAACTATAATAAAATTAAGTAATGCGTATGTAACGCAACTTTGTACATAACAAAAAAACATCAGGCGTAGACACCGGGATAGGCAGAGGTCTAGACGATTACGTCCATTCGACCCACCTTCCACCGATGATATTTTTTGGGACTTATAAATATTATCATAAAAACCAAATCAAGTACTCTCTATTTACAGCTCAATTTGCTCTCATATTAGTTTTATACTTCATTCTAGCCTTTTGATTATTTCTTGAAACGTAATGGTCTTCTTTTAGTATTTACTTGTACATTGGCTGTATTTTTCCTCTCACACATCATTCTTGCATTAATAACCTATAGCAAAAAGTAATTTTCCATTTTAAAATAGGACTGAAACGGTTAAGTGTCGAGTAGAGAAATAAATGGGAGTCAATCTTAATTTTATGTTACCCCTGGGTACTATTATATTCCAGCATTTTTTCCTTCAAAATAAACCACACCGCATAAACCAATTTTATATCACTAAAGCAAGCGTATTAGATTTTCAATAACGTATGAAAATACATACTTTTTATATTATACGGGAATAGAGCTAAATATAGCTTAACAGCGACGACCGCCGAGTGGTTGGATGATCGGAATTCAAGTCAAGAGATCCGAGTTTATTCGTGAGGTGGTAGGCTTATACTTAATGGGATTTTCAAAACTTATGTACGATTTATTTAGATAGCTTGGTCATAAAGACGGAGACAGACTCACCACCTTGGCCCAGCAATATCTTCGGTGAAAGGTGGGTCGAAAAGACTATATTGTACCACTGGGGGGTCATTGTAGAAGCGTGCTCGTCGCGACCCCTGCCAGCCCTTTTCAGGGCTGCAATTCTACACAGCTGCGCACCCATGCCAACGAGGGTTAGGGCGTCCCCCCAAGGCGACGCACACCAGTTCGTCCCCGTTGGTGTGAAATGCAGCGCGCAAAGCGGCGATGGGGACCGCCACCCGTCACGCACAGCCCGACACGGCGGAAGGTGGAGGACGGAGTGCAGAGTTGGCACGTGGAATGTTAGAGGAGGCATGAGAGATAAGACGAATGAGTTGATTGAAATAATGAAAGAAAGAAAATTAGATGTCGTGTGTTTGTCGGAGACCAAGCGGAAGGGCAGGCGTACTGAAGAGCTCCCTGGCGGGGCGTTAGCTCTATGGTCCGGAGTCCCGGAGAGCGAGAGCGCCTGCCAGGGAGTGGGGGTGCTGCTGTCGTCTCGGTTGGTCGATGTTATGACTGAATATAAGGTTGTGAACTCGAGACTTCTCTGGGTTCGCTTTAAATTGGGACTGACGAAGTTATTCCTTTTGGCTGTTTATGCGCCGGTGGCTTCGTCGTCCAGAGCTGAGCTGGAGGAGTTTTGGGAGAATGTAAGAGAAGTTCTAGACTTGGTTAGAGGAAACGAAAGAATTGTTGTATGTGGTGATTTGAATGGATGGGTTGGTACCGCTCGGCCAGGGTACGAGTCGGTGCTTGGAATGTTGGCGATAAAAGGGTTAACGATGCTGGCAAGCTTAAACTGGCTGGATGCAAGGAAAAGGGTCTTCTTGTGACAAACACTATGTTTAGTCACAAGAAAATCCATATGTATACTAGAACAAGAGAGAATGAGAGAAGTATGATCGATTTATTCCTGGTGGATGACCGACTGCGAAAACAGGTGATGGATATGCGGGTGTTCCGAGGTGCTGACCTGGGAACGGATCACTACCTAGTGATTACTAGATTTAGGGGTCTGTTCGCGGGTTGGCGCCACCGGACAGCGATACCAGAACCACAGTCGGTCGGTAGCATCCGAAGCTGGAAGCTTCAGGAAGCGGACACTAGGAATAAATATCAAGCAAGGGTAGCCGAAAAGCTGGACAGCATTGGTGTTAGGAAAGAATGTGTGGAAGAAATATGGCAGAGCCTTAGAGATGGAATGGTTAGTGCAGCGGAAGACGTGTGTGGAAATGTGAAAAGAGGTAGTAGTAAAAAGGATGATGCATGGTGGAATGACGAAGTGAAAGAAGCTGTAAATAAGAAGAAGAAAGCATGGTTAGACTACTTGGCCTCTAGTAATGATAAGGATATGAGAGAGAAGAGGAAAGAAAGATATAAGCTCCAGAAAGTTCACACGAAAGCATTGATTGAGGAAGTGCGTGAAAGGTGTAGAATGGAAGGGGACGAAAGGTTGTCGCACAACTTCAAGGAGAACTCCAAACTCTTCTGGAAAGAGGTTGGAAGGACCCGGAGTGGTGCGACAGCCTTAAGAATGAATAAAGTGCTTTCGGGAACCAATGACGTCCTCTCAGAAAAATCGGACGTCATGCAGCGATGGAGCGAATTTTATAGAGAGATGTATGCGTGTGATGATCTTAGTGAGGGATCCGGGGGTGACGCCGTGACTGATACGCCAGACTCGGACCTCGATGACACTGAGGTCATCAGTATGAAAGAGATTGAATGTGCGATTAGAAGTTTGAAATGTGGTAAGGATGCGGGACTAGACAGGTTGCTGCTGAAATGGTCAAGTATGGTGGGCCACGCGTCTGGGACAGCTTTCATCTGCTGTGCAATTTGTGCTGGCGAACGGGGCTGTTCCGGATGATTGGCGATCCGCGGTCATTGTGCCTTTATATAAAGGTAAAGGTTCACATTATGACTGCGGGTGCTATCGGGCGATCAGCTTGACCAGTTTAGCAAGTAAAGTTTACTCGAAGGTTTTGACACGTAGGATGCAAGAGAAATCGGAAAGATTTCTATGGGAGGCACAATGCGGATTTAGACCTGGAAGAGGATGCACGGATCAAATGTTTTCTCTCCGCATGATCACGGAGAAGCTTCTGGCTGCTAACCAGAAGATTTTCTGTGCTTTTGTGGATCTTGAGAAAGCATTTGATAAGGTTATAAGGAAGAAAATGTGGGAACTGTTGCCGGGGTATGGTGTGGATGGTCGATTGCTAAGAGCTGTGCAGTCACTTTACTGTGACTGTAAAGCCTGTGTGCGGGTAGGGCATGACCTGTCACCCATGTTTAGCGTCCAAACGGGCGTAAAACAGGGTTGTGTCATGTCTTCCTGGCTATTCATACTGTATCTCGACAGCTGTTTACAGAAGCTGAAAGATAGCTGTTTGGGTGTGAAATTGGGTGACATAAAAGTAAATTGTCTGCTTTATGCTGATGATGCAGAGCTTATAGCACCATCAGAGGCAGAACTGCAGGCATTAGTCACGTGTATGAAGAAGAATGTGAAATTAATGGTCTCCGTTTGAATGCTAATAAAACTAAGGTTCTGGTATTTGAAAGGGACGAAGAAAGAACGAAGTGCGAAATTTGGGTAAATCAGGAATGTCTAGAACAGGTGAATGAAATTGTATACTTGGGGAGTGCGTTTAGCCGGGATGGAAGATGTGATTTAGATGTGGACAGGCGTGTCGCTGCCGGGAACAAAGTCAATGGTGCCCTGACTGCGTTAATCAAAAGGCAAGGCGTTGTGAAAAGTGCACGCCTTGCAATACATAACGCAGTGTTGGTACCGACTTTGTTATATGGCAGCGAAACCTGGGTATGCCAGAAGAAGCATAAAAGCAGGTTGAATGCAGTGGAGATGCGATCTCTTCGTAAAATGTGCGGCCTTACCATGGCCGACCGAAAGCGAAACGAAGAGATTCGCAATATGGCAGGTTTGAAAGATGACCTTGTCTCAAAAATGGATAAGGGCGTGCTTCGATGGTTTGGGCACGTTGAGCGAATGAGTGAAGACCGAATGGTGAAGAAAATATATAGCGCGAAAGTTAATATTTAAAGGTGTCGAGGTAGACCGAGATTAACTTTCGAAGACCATGTGAGCAAATTGCTCGAAGAGAGGAGGGTCAAGAGTACTCGGATACCTAGACGTGCATGTATGAAGAAGATGATGAATCTGAAAGAAGCGAAAGAAGTATGTAGGGATCGTGACACTTGGCGATCTGTTCTCTCTGGCTACCCGTCAGGGATTGTGCGTGGAAGCGGAATGGCATGAAGTTACAATTTTTTATTTATTATAAATAACAATGGTTGCCATTGCAATCAGCAAAACTAATACTTATTTATTTTTGATGCTGTATTAAAAATATATGCACAGTTGTCGGGGGAATTTCGGGACACAGAGTATTTGTAAACTCTTATGGATTAATATGCCACGATTTGTTAGCATTCCAATTTATACCATCGACTGCTTTTTGAGTTTTGCAACAATATTATGGATGTTGATTTTTGGATATATGAATTTTGCGGCTGATCTGCTGCAGGAAAAGAATAGCTACCACGCTAGGTCAAGTATTTTTGAAAACCAGTGGAGGACGTCTCCTCCACCAGTGTACTTTCCGTATATGCATGAAGCATATGAACTTCGAAAGCGCGATGTAGGATGTTCTTATTTCCTTTGTCCGCCACTAGCCAGTTTCTAATGTTGAGACATAATAAATGTGTAGATATGTTTGATATTGGTATACATTAATCAAATAATAACTAATCTTTTAGTTTATACACAAATTATAACAACTCATCAACGTTGCGCTACACGCCGAGGTCAAACATGGACTATGGCACTATATCCTGCTTCGCTATGAATACAGCTGGCAGGCAAGAGATGCCGTGCGTCTACAGGATTGTTGCTGCAGGTAACTTCTTTTTATTATTTATTGTTTACGCCCAGTGTGGAATTCCACCGCAGGATATAGGCTTCTCCAGGGAAGAGGATTGATCATTATCTTTTGTGTTCCACTCTCTAACACACCACGACCTTCGTGGGTGAGTAGGACTCACACACAGGTTTTCATTGTGTCGTCAGTTCTAAAGCCCCGATATCTATTTCCAGTTGGGTCAAAGTAGAAAACACTTTCTGTTCATTTTCTAGGGTGTTTGAGGTACCTTCGTTATATCTGATTCCATAACACAAGTGCTTAAACTACTTAATTTGGATGAGAGCAATGTATGTATGTTTGTGATTTTGTGCCTGTCTATGTAAGAATCTTAAAATGTATATTAATATATCTCTTGCTTATTCTTGTTATATTATTAACTTATAATATTAGCTACAATAACTAGGCTACGATTCGCTGTAGATCATTCTAAAAAATTTAAAGTAAGTTACTAAAAGTGTAATTTAATACCATACTTTTCCCTATCCAGTTTGGAATATCCAATTTTTCGAGAGAATTTAGATCTAAAACTCTTCACAGAAACGTTTAATAGAAATGAAACGTTATGTCAAATACTTCAAGTCAATCAAATAAAGCTGATAGCTGAGTGGTTCGGTGGTCGGAAATTCGAGTCAACAGACCTGAATTCGATCCCCAGGTGGCAGACTATTTAAATAACAGGTTTTTCAAGTAAAACGTTGTCCTGAAAATATCTTCGGTGGAAGGGGAGTTGAAGGGACTTAATTGTCTAGACCTCTGTCTACCCCTGTACTGGGAATGGCGTAAAGTTAAAAAAAAAATAATTACGTAGGCCAACTTTCTTTTGCGATATATAAAGCGGTAATTGAAAATTCAGTTCAAATAAGCATTTCAAAGGTAATTCACTAAAATAAACATTTATAAATTAATTTGTTGCCTGGAGTAGGAAAAATTTACAAAAACAAATTTCATTTCCGTATTTAGGTAAGTTATTTTTTATTATAAAAAATGCAACATTATTTAATTGCTTGCCTGCTTTACAGCAAATATTAAACGATTTTGGGTAATTTTAGTCCATGGTTTTATTTAATAATTCACGTACACACAAACTGTAAAGTAAAAATTAGAAGCCAAAATTTAGAAAGAACATTCAATTAGAAAATACTTCCAGTAGGCCTGATGCACAAATTTCTAACTAGATATGAACTGATTGTGTTAATTTGATAAATAAACACATACATTTTATGTAATTGCGTACAAATATGCCTTATACAATTAAGGAATATAGTTTCTCGACTGACAACCTCGCACAAACAAACACAGCGTAGAAAAACCTACACAAGATGGAGCGACGACATGGAGAATATTGCAGGGAGTCGATAGATGCAGATGATACAGTTATACCATCTGCATCTTTGGTTGTTGGTACCATTCAATGCAATCTTTGGGCGAGGTCTATGTTCAGCAGAGGACTTTTAATTGTTATAATAATGCCTTACTTCATAAACATATGTCAGATGTATCTAAAGATCGCCAATAGGCCCACCACAGTAAAAACATCAATGAAAAAAGGTTAGAAAGGTCTTAATTATCCAGACCTCTGACTAACTTACTAGTGGTATTGAAAAGTGCGTGAAGTAAAAAATATTTAAGATATTGTGGCAAAAATACACTTAAACATAGAAATAATTATGATAATTTAATTGAAATAATAATATAAAGAAATGTTTACCGTATGGTATCGGCGTAAGAACATTGACACTCCTTTTCTTCCCGTGGGTGTCGTAAGAGGCGACTGAGGGAAACATCCTCCAATATCGTTGTGGCAACCGAAATATGGCGGGATAACCATTTTTAAAAATATCAGATTTAAATTATCAGACCGAAGATGGGCAGCAGCGTCAGAGAAGCGAGTGGTTTGTTAATACGATCGCCAATCTGCTTTCCAAGCGTGGCCAATGGCAAATCCTCCCTATGGGAGAGGCGTATGTCCTGTTATGTATAAAGAAATATTATGTATAAAGAAACGTTGGGCTTTTTCGAGTAAATTTTAGACTTTATCGAGAGGGATACCTACTTAGGGACAACATCAAATGCATTACTCTGATCCTGAAGTAAGTAGCTAAAGCACGCGTTTTCCGGAATCATAAAAACGAACACACCACAAACACCCAGTACCGAGAAAATGTGTTTTCCACGGGAATCGATCCTGGGACCCCAGAGCTAGCGATACCATGTAAATCGCTGTGAACGCGATTCACTCAAGCCGTCTAAATACAATATTTAGAGATATTGTGTCTAGCATGCACACATTTAAATATTATTTAACGAAGTACTAAAGAAGTGAAGTGTGTTTTTCGTTGTATCCTTGAGTGCAATTGAGACTTCACTTTGGCTTTATGTGCGTAATTTACTATTAATTTATTTGTTTAGATCGACCTTCACCTCTACACAATTGTTCAATTGTGAATCAGAGCTCAAATAGTCTCGCAGTGGACTGCGTGGAAGGCTTTGACGGTGGTCTCCCTCAAATTTTCTACATGGAGGTCTTAGAATTGCCTTCGTTAGTGGTGAGTATAATGTTTTTTTTTTTCATAAGTGGCTAATTGAATAATTAAAATGGCTAAACTCACAGACAAGACAATACGGGGCTTCATCGAGAACTTTTCCCACTCACCCTGAGTATGGACCTCCGACAGGTCCGAAACTAGTCGGAGTTTAGCTGTTCTTATTTATTTAGTTTATAATGTCTTACGAAAATAATAATTCAATTAGCAGATTTTTGGTGGATCATGTGATAATAATAAAATAAATATCTTCACGCAATTCCCAATACAGGGGTAGACAGAGGTCAAGTCTAGACAATTAAGTCCCTTTGACCCACCTTCCACCGAAGATATTTTCGGGACAACGTGACAGGTGGTGAGCCTGTCGCCGCCTTTATGTCCAAGCCAACGATGAAATTCGTACATAAGTTTTTGAAAAACTCATTGGTACTGCCACCTGGGGATCGTTCTCGGGTCTCTCGACTCGAAATTCCGACCGCCCAACAACTCGGCTATCGTGACTTCATGTGGATCATGTGAAACTTAAAAGACTCGATCGATGCTCAGGTAGGCTCGCACCTATGAATTTTCTTTCAAGAAACCTATTATTTATATCGTTGGCTTGGACAAAGACGGTGACGGGCTCACCACCAGTCACATTATCCCAGAAAATATCTGGACTTGTCTACCCGAGTAGTTACAATAGCGTGAATATATTTTTTTAGATTTTAGCACAATTAAAATGTTGAAAAATTTTAAATAAAAATTTACAATTTTTCCATTAATGAGTCTCTATTGGACTTAAATTAGGTGATATATCTGATATATTAGGTTATATTTACAATCGATAAGTATAAGTTACAGATCAACGTTGACCGAACATTAACAAGCATTGTTGCGGTTTTTCGAATTTTTATTTGGTATTTGTGAATAGGAAACGATGTTTATTTGTAATTTATTATTCGATATATTCACGTAACATAAGTTTTATTTAGGATGTTTAAGAAGCTTTTTATTTACGACTTAAATTAAACCTTTATGTTGTTTCTCTTTTTTTCTGAGAATAAAGCTCCCGTTTATTTTTGCTCTTTACCAATTACTTGGGGTCGGCTTTGTGTCGTTAGACGCCATATTTTATATCCGTAATTGGATCTGTCGCTCCAGTGTTCGTATCCTCAATGTTCTATCTCACGCAATCTATTCATTTTTCTACGGAAATTTTCTATTTAATAACAACTTTTTAATAAGCCAGGACAGATACGGGAAAATGCCACTTTACTTTTTCTTGACATTTTGCGCAGTTACGTGTTATTTAATATTATTTTAGGGATTCTCCAAAGTGAAATGTGTTTTCGTTGTATCCTTGAGTGCAATTGTGACTTCACTTTGGCTTTATGTGCGTAATTTACTATTAATTTATTTGTTTAGATCGACCTTCACCTCTACACAATTGTTCAATTGTGAATCAGAGCTCAAATAGTCTCGCAGTGGACTGCGTGGAAGGCTTTGACGGTGGTCTCCCTCAAATTTTCTACATGGAGGTCTTAGAATTGCCTTCGTTAGTGGTGAGTATAATGTTTTTTTTTTCATAAGTGGCTAATTGAATAATTAAAATGGCTAAACTCACAGACAAGACAATACGGGGCTTCATCGAGAACTTTTCCCACTCACCCTGAGTATGGACCTCCGACAGGTCCGAAACTAGTCGGAGTTTAGCTGTTCTTATTTATTTAGTTTATAATGTCTTACGAAAATAATAATTCAATTAGCAGATTTTTGGTGGATCATGTGATAATAATAAAATAAATATCTTTACGCAATTCCCAATACAGGGGTAGACAGAGGTCAAGTCTAGACAATTAAGTCCCTTTGACCCACCTTCCACCGAAGATATTTTCGGGACAACGTGACAGGTGGTGAGCCTGTCGCCGCCTTTATGTCCAAGCCAACGATGAAATTCGTACATAAGTTTTTGAAAAACTCATTGGTACTGCCACCTGGGGATCGTTCTCGGGTCTCTCGACTCGAAATTCCGACCACCCAACAACTCGGCTATCGCGACTTCATGTGGATCATGTGATCGGAAACTTAAAAGATTCGATCGATGCTCAGGTAGGCTCGCACCTATGAATTTTTTTTCAAGAAACCTATTATTTATATCGTTGGCTTGGACAAAGACGGTGACGGGCTCACCACCAGTCACATTATCCCAGAAAATATCTGGACTTCTGTCTACCCGAGTAGTTACAATAGCGTGAATATATTTTTTTAGATTTTAGCACAATTAAAATGTTGAAAAATTTTAAATAAAACTTTACGATTTTCCATTAATGAGTCTCTATTGGACTTAAATTGGGTGATATATCTGATATATTAGGTTATATGTACAATCGATAAGTATAAGTTACAGATCAACGTTGACCGAACATTAACAAGCATTGTTGCGGTTTTCAATTTTATTTGGTATTTGTGAATAGGAAACGATGTTTATTTGTAATTTATTATTCGATATATTCACGTAACATAAGTTTTATTTAGGATGTTTAAGAAGCTTTTTATTTATGACTTAAATTAAACCTTTATGTTGTTTCTCTTTTTTTCTGAGAATAAAGCTCTCGTTTATTTTTGCTCTTTACCAATTACTTGGGGTCGGCTTTGTGTCGTTAGACGCCATATTTTATATCCGTAATTGGATCTGTCGCTCCAGTGTTCGTATCCTCAATGTTCTATCTCACGCAATCTATTCATTTTTCTACGGAAATTTTCTATTTAATAACAACTTTTTAATAAGCCAGGACAGATACGGGAAAATGCCACTTTACTTTTTCTTGACATTTTTGCGCAGTTACGTGTTATTTAATATTATTTTAGGGATTCTCCGAAGTGAAATTTTTCATATTCTAGGGTTGCACATACCTGTTTTCATGTCGTCTCCAGCTTTGAGGTTCCGGGTTTGATTCCCGGTCGGGTCAATCTAGAAAACATTTTTTCTATATTTTCTCGGGCCTGGGTGTCTGTTGTTTGTACATAATATAAGTTCATAAGCTATTTATTTTTGGATCAGAGCAATGTATATGATGTTGTCCCTATCTATATTTCTATGTGTAAAATGCTTAGACAGATTGTACTTAAATTAGAAATATAATAAATAATATACAAAAATAAAGCTTTAGACGTTGTGCGTCTACTACAATATGTACTTGATTAATTATTTAAGAATGATTTGGACTTGACCTTTGCTACCGAGGCAAGAGAAGCATGGTTACATCTCTGTCCCGGCGAGGATATTCCCCTGGAACCTTACTCACAAAAACGATGGGATATCCCGTTGGTTCAGAATGTGCAGAAATGCTTACTGAACAATTTTCACTATGACAGAGACTGATTCCGCTTTCTGGGTGTTTTGACAAAGGAATCCATTAACTGGCTACATGCTTTATCATCAAGTAACCTTGGTACACTACAAGATAATAAAAGTTAACGAATAGCTACAAATACGATTCGGAGCATCGATTTGTCAACCACATCGATGTCCTTGTGGCAGCCACGTCGACGAGTTAGGCCTCCACGGACTTTCATACCAAAAAAGTGCCGGCAGACTGTCTCGTCACGGCTCCTTGAATGAAATCATCCGAAGGGCTCTTTTTTCCATTAATACTCCCCGGTTTAAGAGCCTTGTGGAATATTTAGGGAGGATAGTAAGAGACCCGACGGCTTGACTTTAGTCCCTTGGGAGAGATTCAAAGCTCTTGTGTTGGACGCGACTTGCGTCAATACATTAGCGGCTTCTCACATTAAGGGTACTTCGATAAGGACCGGGGCGGCATCAGAGGCAGCTGAATCGGGTAAATGGCGTAAATGTGAGTCTTTGAAAGGAGACTATATATTTGTTCCATTTACCGTAGAGACGATCGGTCCGTGGGGTCCCCGCGCGATGCAGTTTCTAAAGGAATTGTATCCACGACTGGTCGTTGCCGCTGGTGACATGAAGGCTGGTTCTTTTCTCGCTCAATATTTAAGTCTAGCGATTCAACGTGGAAATGCAGTCAGCGTTTTTGGTACCATGTCACGAGGAGTAGGGCTCTACGATTATAATAGTTTTTAGTTAATAAGTATTGTAAATATTATCATAATTTTTTTCTGTAAATAAAGTAATGTCAAGATAGCCTAGGGGTTGGGTGATCGGAATTTTGAGTCAAGAGATCCGAGTTCGATACCCAGGTGGCAGGCTCGTACCAATGGGTTTTTCAAAAACTTATATACGAATTTAAACGCTGGCTTGTACCTAAAGACGGCGACGGGCTCATCACCTGTCACTTTGTCCCGAAAATATCTTCGGTGGAAGGTGGGTCAAAGGCACTTAATTGTATAGACTAGACCTCTGTCTACCCCTGTATTGGGACTTGTGTAAAGATATTTATTTATTTATAACTATTGTTTAAAAAAATGTGTACTCATTTTTCCTCCTTCCTTCCTTTCCTTTCTTCCAGCACCTTCAGATTTTTATTTTCAAACGAACGGACGAAGTTTAAGAAACAAATACTGTATGTATAATACCTATGGATTTATAAATTTGACAACAATTTATATCGTTCGAGATTCAAGTTACTAGTTAAGTGTAAAGTTTGTTCTTTCTTTTGGGCAACAAACTACACAACCTTGTTCGCACTTTAAATAAGAAAAACTTTAGGGCAATCTCTTTGAAAACGTGTTTGAACTACATGGAGAAAAGTATAGAGCACATAAGTTGATTTCTAGTTTGTAACTTTAAGTAATGGTTTATCATTAGTAATTTATTTCTAATACTGTGTAATTTATTTCTGTTTTCTCTAGTTTTGCTTGATTTGTCGTCTCTTGGTGAAATTTCATCATATTTGAATTCATTATTCCATACTTGTACGTATAGATATACAATTTATATTGGCGGTTTCCATAACGATAGTCAAGGCTATTTCCCATAGTTGGCTTTTACGATATCCACGGGAAGAAAGGGAGTGGCAACATTCTTACGCCGAAATGTTGGTCTTTTATTGACCAGGCCAAATTTGTTTATTATTATCATTACAATATTATAGGAATCAAATATTTGATTGAATATATATAACAACTTAATTTTGTTATTTTATTTTCGTCCAGGTACGCGCTAACCTTTCATCTAATTACACACCCAGTTTTGAGATTCTCAACATTGACAGCAGAGTCAGCTACTTGGTGAATCTTTACGCTTGTAATGTTAAAGGAAGAAGTGAAATAGTAACACTATATACCATTGCTTTGAGACCTCCAGATAAATACACAGGTGACCTTACTCAACTAGTAATTCATGATGAAGAAACTAAATAAAAAAATTTACATTTATTCACGTAACCGTTATTATTAATTTTATTCGAATTATAGGTACAAGTAACAGCATCTCAATATCTCCGATGTTACTCACATTGCTTACGACTGCGGCTTTCTTGAGTGCAGCAGTTTGCGGAGTCATTGCTGCGTTGTATAAACGGCATGTTTCACGACATCACAAACATCCACTGTCAGCGTTAGTAAATCAATGATTTATCAATATTTTTCTTGCCTTTGTCTTTAGTAACTTTATTGCGCTCTTCAATTCAAAAACCTTTTTATGGAAGCCACCAACTTCCTGTTATAATTTTTTCAGGCTATAAGTAAGTTTAATTTGTCTATTAAAAATATGTAGGGGACTCCTACCAAATTTCTATATAATATTTCTTTATACGACTTAATGTAATTGTCATTGAAGTGTATTGCGCAAATACTTCGCGACTTAGACGTTGCTATCTGTCATCAGTCTGCTTACTTCCAAAGTAGTGTTTTTCTCGATTGCTCTAACCATTACGATTTTCAAAGCCTGCTTTATCGTCTCGTATGATACTTGCAGAAAAGAGCTAGATGGAAGTTTTTTATCATGTATCGATGCGTCCCCAGATTAGTATTTTCATTATCATCATCATAACAGCCTGTCACTGCTGAATATAGGTTTCCCCTAAAGATTGTCATATAGAGCGGTTCTATTCCATCTGCATCTACCGACTTTCCGCAACTTTGTGCAGGTCGTCGCTTCATCTTGTGGGGGGATCATCCTACACTGCGGACAGTTAAACTGGATGAGGTTGCCACTTGAATATCTTTCTTTACTAACGATTGTCAGTTCTACAAGCTACTGCGGCCCATTGCTGCTTCACTTTACATTTTATTGATTCCTTGCTGACCATCCATATAATTTTTAATCAAGCATTTGTTATATTTAAAATGTAGGAACGGCAAGACAAATTTAAAGCACTAAATTGTTTCTCAAACCCTAACACGCACTATACTACATTTATTCAATATTTGAAGAACAAAGCTAATTTTTTTCAACAGCAACGCCTTATATTTAGAAGATAGCGTAGACTCGTTCCCAAGGAGGGATAAATGTGATGACGTCACTTACTCTGCTTCACCTAAAGTTGATTACAGTAGTCAATACGAGCTGAAGATGGAAAGTGGTGATTTAGAAGAGACTGATCCGGATATAATTCCATTTCATTATGGTAAGTAGACTCCTAAAGCCATATTGCGTTATATTTTGTTTCTTCAAACTATTTCAATTGAACAGCGCTTTATGCTAAAAATAAATAAAAGAAACACAAACTGCGAATATGAATATGGCACAATATCTAAATATTTCATAGCGAATAGTAAATTTTTAAAAGAATATGTAGAAAAAACATATGTCGTTAGTATGCATATGTAGAAAAGATTAATTTTGCCGATGAATATAAGACTACGCTGCGCTATATAACAGAAGCGCGGTAGCGTAGGATTGGTAATGATAAATTAAGAAAACTAATATGAATTTTTTAATTTGATCCCAAGTTGGAACTGCTTCAGCCTAAATAAAAAACGGTAAGTAGAATAAAACAAATAGAATAGGCTTCAAAGAACCAACACTTATACCGTTAATTTAGAAATAATTAAAGTTAATTAAGACTTACACTAAATAAAATAAAATTAAACTTGAGGTAAAGAGTAAAGTCAGTCAACAAAGAGGCCCTTCTAAGCTCTGAACGCTAAAATAATAATCGAGAGAAGGCTTTTTCTCAGCCTCTCGCAGAAAAAGTAAAGTCAAAATTTATTTAATTCTTCACGTTTAAATCATAAACGAAACGGTAGATGATGAATAATTATTTATCAGACGTCCTCGGTCTCCCTTAACTTAGTAAACGGAGTAGTTAGTGTAATTCAAAATATTGTTTTCATTCCAGAGAAGAAACCTGTCGATGACTACAACAAGTTGACATTTCAAGGAAATGACACATTGAGGATATTCACTGAGAAGTCTCTATCAAGTACTGTGAGTATTTCTTTCAATGGTGTATGTTTAAGAGTGTACTATAAACAAGCTTTTGAATACAAAAATAAATCTGCTTATAAATAAGTGTGCATAAATAAAGTAAGAATCTGTTTATTTGTATCACATAGACGTTCTACAATGGTCAGTATTTGGATATAGATATAGATAATTAAGGCGAATATGAAAAAAAAAATAACATTTTTAAATAATGAACATAATACAAGTCAATTAAATAGCTATAGAAATTCCGACACTAATTCTCTGTAACAGAACAGGCCTAAACAGAAAATAAATTTTGCGAAGCCATTTGTTGCGTTTCTAGGATTCTGTATTTATTTTTTCTGTATTTTCTTTATTTATTTTTTATTTATTATGCTTCAAGGATTCCTTAAAACGTTTCCATTGGTACATGGTTAGACATATTAATAACATTGTTAATATTTGTCTTATCAATGTTTTTTGGGATGGATGGAATTGCAGCAACACTAAATTGTCATCATTTATTTTTTCCCTAGTCTTTTTATGGCATTTGGTTTAAAAAAAGGTAACAATATACCTGATGTTTGTGTTACTGCAGCACACAACAACAACAAACAATTACACAAAAAAGAATGCTGCAGATGCGTTGTCACTTGATGAATTCACCGTGGGTGAAGAGTTACGACCAGTGATTCCAATTTTTTTATATCTTTACACCTTTACCAATACAGGGGTAGGAAGAGATTTAGACAATTAAGTCCAATTTTTTAAGATTTAAAAATATTTAAAAAGCCTGTGTAGGCTTTTTAAATATTCCAAATCAGAACACAATCGTAACTCTGCTATTTCGTAGAAGAAATGAGTAATAGTATGACCCATATAAGATTATCTCCTAATCAGACAAATAGTTAATTAGCTTTTTTGATCCCGCAATGTAATGTTATGACAACCTCCGAAGAAGAGAACTTGCGTACACACCGGTTTTCATAGGGTCGCCAGGTCTGGGTTTGATTCGCAAATGTGTTTGGTGTTTCACATAGATATAGGCTATATCATATACACTCTGATCCCAAAGTAAGTAACAGCACTTTTGTTACAGCTTTTGCATTTTTTTCTGGGATCAGAGAGATGTAACTATGTGATTTTTCTATCTATGTTTTATTTATTCAATTTTAACTCTGTGTTGGTTTATAGAATATTGCGCTGGTCAATCGCGGAGTGACCGCACGCAGCGCTGATATCACTGCGGCGCGTCTCCGCCCTGAAATTGTTACGGCGTCTAGAAGAGTGAAAGAGAGTTGCATTTAAATTTAAGAGTTTATATTGCTCATCGCGAATTTGTTACTGTAAAAAGATGTTGAGTTTAGCTGCACCAAATTATGAATTAAATTAAAATAAGACTGAACTTTGATTTATTTTATGCCTTTGCCTAAGAACTTTTTTTTAATGTGATGTAGCGATGTATGGTGAATCTCTAGCATAACTCAATACTATTACTTTACGATCCGTTTGAACTTCTTCTCCTTTTCTGAAATTTTATAGACATTCTAAATTATTACAATCGCTACACATCTCTATCCATCACGTCGCTAAAATTATGTTAAATGTTTGTTTTGTTTTTACGCATTTTCCTATACAGGGGTAGCCAGAAATCTACATAATTTAGTTATTTCGACACTCCAAATTTTACAGTTTATTTTGGGGCAACGTGATAGGTAGCGAATCTGTCGCCGTCTTTATGTCCAAGTCAACGATATAAATCGAAAAAAGTTTTGAACAAACTCATTGATACAAGCTTACCTTCAGGGTTCGAACTCGAATCCCATGGCTCGAATTCCAATCACCTAACTAACTTGGCTATTGCGACATGTATAATTTTGAGAGCTTTAAACTAATAATTGAACGCAAAAACTGCTAAAAGGGTTTTGAAGACTATAGCTTATATTTCACAATAACAAATAGGCTACAATTTATAAAGATTTTGTGTAATTTGGCCGTGATATTACGATAAGTATCCAGTAAATCGGAAAATTTTTTGCCCCTTTATAGCGTATTTATCATATCTCGGCGTGCGCTGCCTAAATAATTGGATCTAGGGTTTGCTTGTCTTAAGAGTTCTAAAGAAATGTCTGCGATAGCTAGAAAGATATATCGACCTTTTCGGGGAAGCTAATATAACCTAAATGGGTCTAAATACATTTAAATTGGATACTGTTTATTGCATTTCCTGAATTTATTTTATTTATGTATTTATTACATTTCCTGCTAATGAATAATTTTAAAATAAAAAAAGCTTTCTTTTGCTCACTGGCAGTCTCGAAAACGATTTCTTCCATGAAATCGAACTTGAGTTACACGATTCGAATTCAGATTATTCAACTAATCGACAGACAGGTACTTGTTGTTAGCAGGAAGAAAATAGAAAAGTTGAAAGAAAATAAAAAGTTGCAGTAAAAGGAATACGGTCATGTATAATGGGTCATATAACATACAATACGACAGGACCCTAACTCAGTGGAATAAAAAAGACTATAAGTACCGTAGTCTCGAGTAAATCATATAAAATATATAAATATATTAACACCATTCCCAATACAGGGGTAGACAGAGGTCTAGTGTAGACAATCATTCGACCTACCTTCCACCGATGATATTTTCGGGACAACGTCACAGGTGGTGAGCTCGTAGCCACCTTTATGTCCAAACCAACAAAATAAAACCATTGATACGAGCCTGCCACCTGGGAATCGAAGTCGAATCTCTCGACTCGAAATTTCGACCATCCAACCACTGTATTTGGAATGTAGACAGACTAGTGTAAAATAACAATAGGCCACATTTGATCCCGGAGTTATGTACTGTTCCCGTGGTAGAGATCAGGCACCTGTTTATTATTTTTTTTTTGAATTACTAGTATCTGGTAGAAGGGTATAGGTTTATTTTATTCCGTGAGATGTTCCGAATGTTACAAACGAAGTCGCGGGCAGAATATAGTGCTGTTATAAATGCTAAAATTTTAATGGATGGTAGGATATTTTTTACTTAATCAAAGGGTAAAAAAAAATGAAAGGGTTTTTGGCAAATTTTTATCGTGGGAAATAAAAACGTCCGTAAGTATATATGACGGCCTGCTTTGTTAAAAAACTAATTAAGAACGCGATAAAATCCAGAAATCGTTTAATTTAAGATTTATAGATAAAATAAGCGGAGTTAATGTATATATCTTCAAGTATTTTTCATTACAGGGGTAGTCTGAAGTATATCATTAGTAGTTTTGAAGATAGGGTCAATACGAACTAGACACGTTTTTTTTTTTATAAAATTGCAAAAATCATACATCAAGATATTAATACAAATATTTAAAAAAATATGAACTTCTTTCCATGGGTCTATTGAAAAAAAAGAAACGTTCTCAAGTGGCAACCTCTCACAGGAAAATAAATACATATATACATACATAGGGACAACATCATATTCATTGCTCCGATCCAAAAGTAAGCAGTTATTGTACTATGGAATCAGAAATAACGAAAGTGTCACAAACACCCAGGCCCCAGAAAAAGTAGTGTGATCCGAAAAAGTGTTTTCTACATTGACCTCACCGGGAATCGGACTTAGGACTACAGCAGGACTCAGTGGGCTACAGCATGAAAACCGGTATGTACGCCACTCGTTCTCGGAGGTCGTCAAATGGATAGATTGACGACTCGGACAACTTATATTAATGACCTAGGAACTTTTCGACTAGGACTAGGAATAATTTGATTAGTCCACTGTTTTTGGTTTAATTTGTAATTTGACATTATATTATTAAATAATTGACGAAAATGAATTAACCATACTGGATTGTAATAATATTTTTTGCCTAAATGAACTTCAATGCCTATTCTACTATATTTTGCATGCTAATTAATTAAAAAAGTCATGATAGCCGGTCGGAATTTCGAGTCGGGATACCCGAGTTCGATCCCCAGGTGGCAGGCTCGTACCAATGGGTTGTTCAAAAACTTATGTACGAATTAGATCGTTCGCTTGGACATAAAGACGGCGACGGGCTCACCACCTGTCACGTTGTCCCGAAAATATCTTCGGTGGAAAGTGGGTCGAAGGGACTTAATTTTCTAGACTAGACGTCTGTCTACCCCTGTACTGGGAATTGCGTGAAGATATTTTATTTTATAATTAATTATAATAGATGAATAGAGGATAACTGTTATAATGTTTAACTTAAAAACAAAGCAAGTAAATACTTGGATTTTAATAAAAAAAAAAGCTTTAGAGGGAGGGTTATTTTTGGCAGAGATCTGTTGATAAGCTGTAAAAACAAGAAGGGGAAGTCATTTACAATGTAATTGATAATAAATATTATGAGAATTTCAGGAAGAACGAATATGCTGAACTCACGGCTTCATACCCCATTCGAGTCAGTTGTTTTTGTTAAATCTTTCATTTAAAAAATAACAAAGTACAGCCCATCAAGGCCTGCAAAGTTAGATAAAGTGATTTATTTAAATAGATAGATGTTGCAGAATGTTCATAAGAAGTGCACGAGAGAGGATTAAAATTTCGTCTAACGATATTTAGACACACTGTGGTCTCGGCTCAGAGGACCGGGGTAGGGCGAAGGTCACGGGTTCAAATCCTGCCCATACCAGCAGATATTTCAAACATTTCTTTTATTAAAAATAATATTGATTAAAAAATTCTAGGCTTTTCCTTTGTCACTTCATACACATCCATGGGAAGAAAAATTTTATGCTATAACCACATGCTTAAAAATTATTAATATTTATTATTAAAAAGTAATATATAAAGAGTCCTTAAATACCGAGTCCGAGACACAACCCTTCGCTCGGTGACAGGCATTACTGATGTAGGTGTAAAAGCTGCCATACTAAAGTGCACCCTGATAGATGGGCTGATATTTTCAAGCAGTGGGTTCCAGAATGTACATAACGACGCCGAGGATGGCTGAAAAAGTGGCATCGAAAACGGGAAAGATCAAGTTGTTGAAGCGTATGGTGGAGACCTTTGGCCAGCAGTGGGCCAGTATACGTTAAAAAATATATAAAAAGTATTATATAATAAAAAGTCACGATAGCCGAGTGGTTGGGTGGTCGGAAATTCGAGTCAAGAGACCCGACTTCGATCCCCAGGGGGCAGGTTCGTACCAATAGGTTTTACAAAAATTTATGTACGAATTATATCGTTGGCTTGGACATAATGACGGCGACGGGCTCACCACTTCGGTGAAAGGTGGGTCAAAGGGACTTAATTGTCTATACTAGACCTGTGTCTACCTCTGTATTGGGAATTGCGTGAAAATATTATATATAATATAATAATTTTTATTTTATATATAATAATAGTATTACTTATTAGTATTTTAATGCAAATTGTTTCAATTTTAACGTCGCATTCATTTCACATGTAAATTTAAGTGTCTAATTAAGCTCTTGTTGATTGTCATTTAAATGAAAGAGCTTCAACACCAAAGACGACGAAGTCCATAGTTTTCGTGTTAACATTTAGACATTTAATAGCTTGCGAAATTATTTCCTGTTTGAAATTAAATTGCAGCAGACTTGCGGTAACCATTTTCAGTTGTCTTACCTGTCTGTGTAGCGTTAAAAAATAAAGGTAGTAAATCAGCTATTATTACAAAGGATGAGAAAAAAATATCTTCACGCCATTACCATTACCGGGGTAGACAAAGGTCAAGACAATTAAGCCTTTTCGAATCACCTTCCACCGAAGAAGTTTTTGGGACAACGTGATAGGCGGTGAGCCTGAGCCGTCTTTATTTCTAAGACTCCGATCCCCAGGTGGCAGTACCAATGAGTTTTTCAAAAAAAAAACTTATGTACGAATTTCATCGTTGGCTTGGACATAAAAGGCGGCGACGGGCTCACTACCTGTCACGTTGTCACGAAAATATCTTCGGTGGAAGGTGGATCAAAGGGACTTAATTGTCTAGACTTGACCTCTGTCTACCCCTGTATTGGGAATTGCGTGAAGACCCACCTTCCACCGAAGATATTTTCGGGACAACGTGACAGGTGGTGAGCCCGTCGCCGTCTTTATGTCCAAGCCAACGATGAAATTCGTACATAAGTTTTTGAAAAACTCATTGGTACTGTCACCTGGGGACCGAACTCGGGTCTCTCGACTCGAAATTCCGACCACCCAACAACTCGGCTATCGTGACACCTAGATACCTTAGATTAATAGGTATTAATATAACAAAGTTCTTCTTAATAGCATAATGTTAACAAAGGCTAAACAGAAATTATAAAACACTTGTTTGAATCGTTCCTCAATGAAATTGCAGGCGAATGGAGAGCGATGAAAACAAAGGCGCACCATGAAAGCCTCATTTACAAAATACAAAAATAGCCTTAATCGTTTTCGTCGATATTAATGTGGATAAGAATATTTTGTACAAAGATCTTTGTACTTTAGTTAATGTTTAATCTTATATATGAAATTCCCGTGTCACAATGTTAGTTACCTTACTCCTCCGAAACGGCTCAACCGATTCTCATGAAATTTTGTGTGCATATTGGGTAGGTCTGAGAATCGGACTACATCTATTTTTCACCCCCCTAAATGTTAAGGGCAGTTCAACCCTATTTTTTTATTTATAATTTTTTTTATGTTATCATTAAAATACTTAAAACCCTGAATTCTCACCACCCTACGATCAACCCCTATTTTTTATTTATAATTTTTTTTATGATATCATTAAAATACTTAAAACCCTGAATTCTCACCACCCTACGATCAACCCCTATTTTTATATGGCAAAACAACGTTTGCTGGGTCAGATAGAGTTACACATAAAATTACAAAAACATACATTATAAAAAGACGTAGTACATAATACTATTATACATAGATACATAACTGCGTGTAAAAGTGAAATATTGTTTTAACAGAAATAAATGTAATCCTCACACGAAGATACAATATGTATACAACATTTATTTGCAAACTATATATTCACTATTATGAAGTATTTCACAAGTAAGTCAAATATAAAGAGATATACAGTTATAGTTCATTTTAACCAAAAAAAAATATTCAATTAATTTTCCCGGTCTTATCAACGCTATGCTCCGCATACTTTTCCAGTAGAGCAATCAAGGGTTAATTTTCAGTTGGCTGTCACCTCAGGGCGCCATCTCGACGTTATTGAAGTGGCGAAGGGTTCCACGATTCCGTAACGACTCATTTCCTTTTCAAAAAAAGACATTTTATATGGAGATTTGTTTCAGACAAATGGTAACCTTTTTAAAATGAAAAAAAAAAAAAAAAAGTTTTCCGCAATGGCGTGTACAAGTTTAATTGTATACCGGGACAGTGCTTTTTGTTAATTTCCTTCGAAATTAAATAACTAGCCGAACTAAATCTTATTGGTTGGTCAATTTAGGGCCCGGGATCCTAGTCCAACAGATTCATATATTAATTATAATCTATCACCGGCTATATTGAACAAAGGTACCCCCAAGGATTGTCACAAAGCTTCATCCATCAGCCTGCCGCAACGTTAGTCTTCTGGCTGATCACTGCATCTAGTGAGGAGACATCCTAAACGCGTTTGTTTGCAAACCATGCCATCTCTTATGGGAGAGGCTTAAGTTTTGCGGTGGACTTTACAGGCCATTTTGTATGTGTTGTACAAATTATGAGGAGTCGAAAGATATAACAAAGACAAGATAAGTTATACACAGTACGAGTACAGTAAAACAATAGTGAAGAAAGATTCTTCTACAAATAAATAATGTATGTTGAAAACCTTAAAAATGTTAAACGTTACATTGTATTTAAGACCTATAGCATAAAGGTCCACTGTAGAATATAGACACTATCAGTAACTTGTATTTTATATTCGTAATAGTGATTACAAATTGTCAATATTAGCAAGCCCTAAATTATGCACGTAAGGCGCTGTTGCCTGACACAGTTGTGGGTATATTTTGAGATAGTCATTCCGCTATTACGTTATTATACTATTATTTAGATCATATCATCATTACATTACACCATTTAGGTGTGGTATATTACGATGTGCCGTGTGGTAACGGCGTAAGAAAATTGCCACTCCTTTTCTTCCCGTTGGTGTCGTAAGAGGCGACTAAGGAAAATTGCCTTGAATATCATTTTCGCAACCGGGATAACGATCTCTAAAAATATCAGTCCAAAATAATCATACCGTACGGCAGCAGCAACTGAGGTGCGAGTGTTCTGGTACTGCGATCGCCAATCCGATAATGAACCAATTATGAACGCAAGCGTTACGATTATGGCAAATCTTCTATATGGGAGATATGGATCCTACGTCCTGCAGTGGACTCTAACAGGCCGTTATGTATGTATGTATGTATATATGTATGTGTGTGTGTATGTATGTATGTATGTATATATGTATGTATGTATGTATTATATAGATATAGTTCTCCTGCTGTCTGTCGATAGTCTTTGCAATTTACAAACCTTTTTCTATTTCCTATTATTACTATTATTCATAATTTCATAATTCTTACCCCTTAAGATTGATCAATGATTTCCATTGACGATACATGATGAGTCAAAAATTATGATTCGGTACTAATTTCCTATTTTAACAAAGGCATAGAATGTTGAAAAAAGAATCAAATAGTCTGTTATTTTTCGGCCTGTATCCAAATATGGAAAGGGCACATGTGTTTTGAGAAACAAATTATTTCACTCCAGATTATGCCTTCATATTTTACCATCCGAAGCCATTTGTCTTCTAACTATTAAAATATACACAAGCGTTGAACTAACGGAGATACAGAGTAAATTTCCCCAGAGTTTTAGCTCGATCGTATTTTAAAATACTCAAACCACCGACAAATTTATATAATGTTAACATTTAGCTTCGGAGTAAATCGAACAAGAAGTTATTCAAGGATATGTGCTTAGGTTTATTTAAGATTTGTTATTAGAAGAAAATTTCTTACGGATATACTGTTAGCTGATTTATTCATCTGCATTGTATTTATCTGTCGATTTATTATATGAACGTTTTTATTTTAATTTGTTTGCGTAAAATTTTTTTCCCGTATGTGTCGTAAGACGCAACTAAAGGAAAAGCCCTGAAAATACTGTTCACTACCGTCAGATGGTGGGATAGACCGGCGGCAAGCAGCAGGGTCTATGGTGCGAGATGCAAACTTTACAAGCTGTAATAGTACATAATATACATAAATAATGGCCTTTTAGAGTCCACTGCAGGACATAGGCCTCTCCCATATCGAGGATTTACCGTAATCGCCTCGCTTGGCAAGCGGATTGGTATGGTTATACCGTCATCTACTACTAAGATATTTTTTTAAAACAGTATAGTAAGAACACGACTCGTAGAAATCGATTTAGTAACCTACAGACTGACGCACAATAATCGGAAATTGGAACATTCATTACACACGCCGATAATATTGAAAGGGATAATGTAATTAATATTTCCATCTATTGTTTTGCTTGTTTCCGGAAATGACAATCGTTTGCAGTTGATTTCGATTTTCGCATGACTTAATCTAATAGGAACAGAATTATACCAGATACTGGCCATTTATTATATTATAATGATAACAAAATAGTAAAAGACACAATGTACGAGTACATAGATTATTTCTTAGTTAAGTCTAGGAAAATGTATTAATTAAAAAATATATAATTTGGGTAGACATAGGTCAAGAGAATGAAGTCATTTCGACACACCCTTCACGGAAGACATTTTTTTTGGGTGAAAAGTCAGAATTATCCAGACCTCTGTTTATCCCAGTATTGTAAATGCGGTGAAGATATTTTTAAAGGAATGGCATAGAGTTTTAAATAAAGAAATTAAACTTTATTTGTTGCACCATAACAATCTATAAAATATAAATACAAGATATTTAGTAATTATCAAACGTTGACCATTTTCAAGTTACAGTCAAACATGATTTCGACCTAAGTTTTCATTGTTTTTAAAACAGATTTATAAGATAAGAAGTAAATGACTAATACATTTAAAAGTTATGATTTCTTTTGTTTATAAACGAGTCTTCTCATAGATTAAAACTATCATAAAATCATCATAGTGTTTTCCAATAGTGGATCTAATATTTTAATAATAATTTAATTTAATTTATGAATATATGTAGATAAATTTATGGATATACAAAATTTGTATATTATAAAGTCACGATAGCCGAGTAGTCGGAGGATTAGAATTCGAGTCAAGAGACCCGAGATCGACAGCCAGATGTTAGGCTCAACCTGGGCTTTTTTAAAAAACTCAGCACGGTTTATATCGTTGGGTCGAAACGACTTATTAGTTTATACCTCTATTCATTTTTTTCTGTATTGGAAATGGCGTGAAGATATTTTTTTCAAAATTGGCTATACTAGCCAAATACAATATTTTATTAATGTATGTGAGATTGTAAATTTATTTATGCACCAAAAAACGAAGCTTAAAAGCTTACCCATGGAAATAGCGCTATTAAAAAGATTTAGCCCCCGCAAAGTGCTTTGTGGATTTGTATTATGTTCAGTCTAGCAATAAATACAAGTACATTTGTATTACGTTATGTTTTCTTGCTTATTGTACTAACGTTTATAAAACCAAGTCTTTAATAACTAATAACGTTATATTAATAATTTTGTTGGCAGATGTCAGGCCTCCCAATTCGAACTGCATAAAAAATATTCGACGAGAAAACTTGGAGATTAGTCAAAGTTACATTCATTTATCACAATTTTACAATCAACTTAACTTCATAATCATACTGAAAATATTCACGCCAATCCCAATATAGGGTTAGATAGAGGTCTAGACAATTAAGTCCTTTCGACCCACCTTTCACCAAAGCCATTTTTTGGGACAACATGACTGGTGGTGAATGCGTCGCCTCCTTTATGTCCCGCCTCAAAATATAATTCGTACTTAAGTTTTTTAAAAAAAAAACCATTGGTGCTAGCTGCTGATCGAACTTGGATAGCTTGACTCGAATACCGATCACCCGCCACCACTCAGCTATCGTGACTCTCTACAATCATACTGAAAGTTTATAAACTTGTCCAATAATAAGTATTTGTGAATTGGACAGTTAATATTTACCTAAGTACCTTCATTGTTACCGTTTCCATAACACAAGTGCTTTAGCTACTTACTTTGGTGACCCTAAAGAATTTATTATTAATAATATTATTTATTTTATTTATTTATTATTATTAATGTTGAGAATTTTTTTTTTCTCAGCTTTCAGCTGGTCATATTGCTGTTTACGGGCATATGCCAAGTAAACAACTTTAAAACTATTAATAATGTTGGTAAGGACTATTTACTAATTAGGGTGAAAATATATTTTCATCTACTTGTAAAAATTTCCTAACAATACGACAGGTGTTTAATATGACTGCTTTCTGCATACTTATGTATGTGTTTTCCTGAATATTCAAAAGTTTTAAACTGTGGTAAAGGTGTTTTGGGATGATTTCTGTGGTTGATAATTGGTACTACGTAGACTTTATTTTGTTTCCATATTCTTGTTACCTCTTCTTTTAACTCGACATATTTGTGTATTTTTTCTGTTATTGTTTTTGATATGTTATGCGTGTTAGGTACTGCAATGTCGATTAAGTAAGTTGTATTGTTAGTTTTATCTTGCAAAATAATATCTGGTCTATTGTAGTGTATTGTTTTATCTGTAAGAATAGCACGGTCGTAATAAAGTTTGTATGTAGAATTCTCTAATACTTTGTTAGGGGTATATTTATAGTATGGTGTATTGATGTCGTTTAAAAGTTTATTTTGGGTGGCTAGTTTTAAGTGTGCAATATTGGCAACTTGGTTGTGTCTGTGGGTGTAATTATTAATATTATTATATATATTATTATATCATATTATCAGTGTTTTCACTTTCACGATTTACATCGGATTTCAGTAAATATCCCGTCCCGTAACCCACAGGAAAAATATATTTACACGTTAACCCCTTTAAGCTTAAAAGATGTATTAAATGTATAATTAAGTTCTATAAGCATTCAGTGTGTGTCTGCTTTTTGTTGTGTGCGATTAGATCTTCTTTTTCTGCGGTTCTCCTTGGGCGAGTGTCTGTTGACTGTTGTGTGTTTGATGAATGTATTGTGTTTGAAGGGTCTAATGTACGAGTACTGGATGTCTGTTTGGTAGTAAGTGAATGTTGCATATTTAATGTGTTTTGTGTATTTTGAGTGTGTTGATCTTGTATGTTGTGTACAAATACTGTATCTCCTAATACTTTGCTAAGAATGGTTGATGAGTGTATGGCTGCTTGTTTCTAAAGGATGCTGATATCTATGTATGTGTCTAATTTATCTATGTACTTTTTAATGCTTTTGGCTACAACTCCTGTTGCACCAACTACTATCGGGATGACAGTTGCTTGTGTATTCCATAACCGACAGATTTCAGATTTTAAAAGATGACATTTACTGAGTTTCTCAATTTCCATAGCTCCTATGTTGTAGTCAGAAGGCACCGTTATATCTATTAAAAATGTTTTATTATTTTCTTTGTTAATATATATTAAATCTGGTATTTGTGACGGTGATATCAGTTTGAATGGGCATCTCCCAGAGAATTTTAGCGGTATCATTTTCTTTAACCTGTGGTTGAATGAGTGTTTCTTTCCACCAAAGATCGTTAACTTCCATTTTGTGTTTTTGGCTAGACACCTGTAGACCAGTAGAGGTTATTGTGACGTTTAACATAGTAAGTCCCCGCCAGTTTGTCACATCCTGAAATAATGTGCTGCGTGGTCTCATCTTTGCAAGCACATAGGCGACATTTTCCGTCCACTGGTTCTTTCAGTATGTCTCGTTGATGTTGTCTGGTCATGATAGCGTGGTCCTGTATGGCAAAAATCGACGACACTATGCTTGGGGATATGTGTTGTTTTTTTATCCAATTGAAGGAAAGTTCCTGAACTATATTAGCCTGATCAAAAACTTTAGTAGGAAATTGTCCGTGTAATTGCTTATTCCGCCATTCTTGGTTGTAATTTTTATATAATGCTTCCTTAATCTCTCGACCTGTGTGTACGTTTCTTTGTGTTAGGTGCAGTTCATAATAGAATATTTATCTCTGTGTATGTCATGCTGTACCATTGTTTTAATGAGATGATCGTTTTTAGTTTTTAAGTATTGTTTATATTTAACTATTTGTGATTTATACATGTATTCTATGCTCAGTAATCCCCTTCCGCCTTGTTTTACCAGCAAATATAATCTATCTAATTCTGCTTTTTGCCCATGAGCCTTTTTTATTGCAAGTAGTTTTCTGGTTTTGATATCTACCTTTTTCAGATCACTAGTTTTATAATTTACTATACCGAATGAGTACAGTAAAACCGGAATAGCATATGTATTTATACCTTTTATTAGATAGCGCGAGTTAAGATGTGTATTAAGTAGCTGTTTAATTCTTTTAAAATATTCTTTAATTATTTGATCCCTAATGATATTGTGTTCTATTTTTTCTGTGTTTTTAGAGAAAAAAAAGCCAAATGGTCGGTAGCAGGTTTGGTTTTTTTTTGTTATCTTTTAAAAGTAAAATGTCATCAGACATTGTAAAATAAAAAAAAATGTAGAATTATGGGGATCGAACACGGGTCTCATGACTCGAAATTCCGGCCACCCAACCACTCGGCTATACTGATTTCTGAAATCTGAATTTAACATAACTTTTCCTGCATGTAAAGTAAAAAAAAAACAGATACATACTACGTCTATTTCATATCAGTTCAATATCACTATACAAATTAAAAACAAAAATGATAAAAGTTCCTTTGTAAACACCATGCACCCGGGTTTCATCTGCACAGACATTTTCAACAAAGACCGAATGAACGGAACAACGTCCAACGGGACAAAGGATTGTAGTGACAATAGACCGATGTGTAAGGAAGCAAAAAATATATAAGGTTCACAATTAGTGACAGTAACAAAGTGGTTGTTATGTGTTTCTTGAAAATAATTCTTAGCTAATTGCAGCCTTAAAATTACTAAAGAATAGGTATTAGATGTTAAGCCATTTCTTCTTGTTTTTCGTCAGTCTCTGAATAGAGAAGGCTGGCAGTCAGCTTTGAATACTCCTTCTTCTTTTTTGCGAGGCGAAAGAGCTCAGCAGCACTCGCGATTCCGGCCCATTCTCGGATGTAAATGTTATTAAGGCATTTAATTTAATTTATCTCGCAGTGTGACGAGTGGTTTCAGCGTAACTCCTCTTTCTTTCAATGGCTATTGAAAGAGTTGCCTAAGACAGATTCCTATAACTTATAAGCGCAATAACCATCTTAAACTTACCAGACCAAAATTCGAAACACCGATGAAGGGCAAGATCATCTAAAGCTAAGGTTCGTATAAGGCGCAAGATGTCTGATGCAGTACTCGTATATGCTAATCAAACTAAAAATATTAAAAAAAAATTAAAATAACTTCACGCAATTCCCAATTCAGGGGTAGACAGAGGTCTAGTCTAGGCTATTAAGTCCCTTAGACCCACCTTCCACCGAAGATATTTTCGGGACAACGTGACAGGTGGTGAGCCCGTCGCCCTCTTTATGTCCAAGCCAACGATATTCGTACATAAGTTTTTTTTTTTTAAACGCATTGGTAGGAGCCTGCCTGCGGATCGAACTCGGGTCTCCCGACTCGAAATTCCGACCACCCAACCACTTTCGTGACTTCATTGGCTAATCCAACAAATCGCAAAAATGTTGCCAGGGTCACCGTGCATTTGAATTTGAATCAACAGAAATTATAGCTTACCAAGGCATTCTCCTCATTATTATCATTGACATTTAATTTGTAATTTGACATTATGTTATTGAATAATTGAAAGAAATGAATTACCATATTAGATTGTAATACTTTTTTTTTTCTAAATGAACTTCAATGCCTTTTCTGTTATATTTTGCATTCTAATGAATTATAATAGCTGAATAGAGGATAAATTTTATAATGATCAACTTAAAAACCAAATCCAACAAATCGCAAAAATGTTGCCAGGGTCACCGTGCATTTGAATTTGAATCAACAGAAATTATAGCTTACCTAGGCATTCTCCTCATTATTATCATTGACATTTAATTTGTAATTTGACATTATGTTATTGAATAATTGAAAGAAATGAATTACCATATTAGATTGTAATACTTTTTTTTTTTCTAAATGAACTTCAATGCCTTTTCTGTTATATTTTGCATGCTAATGAATTATAATAGCTGAATAGAGGATAAATTTTATAATGATCAACTTAAAAACCAAATCCAACAAATGAATACTTTGACTTTGACTTTGCATCTATAAATCTCAGTAAGTATCACCGCAAGGGTAGATATGACATAAAATATTAAAAATATTATGAAATGTTATAAAATAAAATGTTAATAAGGCATTTAATTTAATTTATCTCGCAGTGTGACGAGTGGTTTCAGCGTAACTCCTCTTTCTTTCAATGGCTATTGAAAGAGTTGCCTAAGACAGATCCCTATAACTAATAAGCGCAATAACCATCTTAAACTTACCAGACCAAAATTCAAAACACCGATGAAGGGCAAGATCATCTAAAGCTAAGGTTCGTATAAGGCGCAAGATGTCTGATACTGTACTCGTATATGCTAATCAAACTAAAAATATTTAAAAAAAAATTAAAATATCTTCACGCAATTCCCAATTCAGGGGTAGACAGAGGTCTAGTCTAGGCTATTAAGTCCCTTAGACCCACCTTCCACCGAAGATATTTTCGGGACAACGTGACAGGTGGTGAGCCCGTCGCCGTCTTTATGTCCAAGCCAACGATATTCGTACATAAGTTTTTTTTTTTTAAACCCATTGGTAGGAGCCTGCCTGCGGATCGAACTCGGGTCTCCCGACTCGAAATTCCGACCACCCAACCACTTTCGTGATTTCATTGGCTAATCCAACAAATCGCAAAAATGTTGCCAGGGTCACCGTGCATTTGAATTTGAATCAACAGAAATTATAGCTTACCTAGGCATTCTCCTCATTATTATCATTGACATTTAATTTGTAATTTGACATTATGTTATTGAATAATTGAAAGAAATGAATTACCATATTAGATTGTAATACTTTTTTTTTTTCTAAATGAACTTCAATGCCTTTTCTGTTATATTTTGCATGCTAATGAATTATAATAGCTGAATAGAGGATAAATTTTATAATGATCAACTTAAAAACCAAATCAAATAAAAATATTAATATTACAATATTAATATTTTTATTTTAAAAAGCTATCTGGTCTTCTTATTATTCTTCTTAAATAAGTCTTCTTATATATTGTTAAATATAAGTAAAGTTAGATAATGATTTTAGAACTCCCTTAGCACAGATGAGAAAGTATATAATAGCTTTAATGGATATTTCAAATTTATGTTTGTAAAATGGATTTATAACAAATCTATTTGATTATGCCAATACTAATGTTGATAACTAGTCGCTACTGATGCCTATGTCCGCGCATTATTTAAAATTTTCCATTGGATTATTTAAAATGTGGCATCTGGTGCATTCCAGATCTTCAAGAATTAAATAATTTTTTTTCAGTTATAATAATTGATGGAAATTTATTACTAAGCTAATAAAAGTCTGAAGAAGTACATGCCAATACACACTTAGAAAACAAATTGGTGATTTCAGTTCCACGTTTTAAAAATAAAATAAATAAATAAATTCTTATCAGGGGTAACCAGAAGTCTTGACAATTAAGTACCTTCGACCCACCTTCCACCGAAGATATTTTCGGAACCACGTGACAGGTGGTGAGCCCATCACCTTCTGCATGTTTAAGCCAACGATATAATACGTACATAGGTTTTTGAAAAACCCATTGGTACGAGCCTGCCACCTGGGGATCGAAATCGGGTCTCTTGACTCGAAAATCCGACCTCCCAACCACTCGGCTATCGTGACTATATTATTCGAGGTAAAGAAATATCCTATCCATGTTACTTATTTCTAGTAATAAACATACGACTAAAAATCTTGAACTTTTGTGCTCATAACACTTAAACTTTTTTTTTTTCAAAAAAATTACTTCAAAATTGCAATACATAATTTTACATAAGGTTTGCAATCTATTCAATGCAAGATTTAGTTTTTTTTTTCTCTGAATTTGTATATCACTTTTAATTGTACATAAGAAGTATTCAGGTTATAAGATAACTTGTCACAACAACACCCTCTACTATATTCTGCTAATGTTTATAAAGTGTTTTGGAGTGAAACTCGGCAATCACTCGGCTAACGTGACTTAACCAACGTTCTGTTTACTTCATGTCAAGGATGTTTAGAATCATTAACCTGCCATAGATTCCAATTTTGAATATTCCACTCAATAGATTACAAATTTTCTAAAATTTTCCTTAAATCGCCATTTACGACACTTATGGGAAAAACGTGAGGCAAATTCGTAGACCAATGCCACCGCGCTATAATTAGCTAAATGTTCCTTAATTAACTAAGTGCCAAATTCCTGTTATAACAAAATGTGTAGTATTCGTTTATTTTCCATTTTCCGGCGATATTTATGTAAATTCATCAACCGTAACAATTATTCTTCTTCTTCTTAACAGCCTACCAAGTGTCCACTAGTGCACTTACGCCTCCCCAAATTTTTCTACAAAGGACGGTCCACCACCGGTCAGCCACCTACTTCCTTCGAATTCCCACTTTTGAAAGTCATCGCTATCTTGGGATCTACTTACATTGCGTTTGCCTAAACAAGGTTGCCACTCCAGAAACTGTTTCCCTAACAGTTATCATTTCGTCGAGCTATATGGGCGGTCCGTTGCCACATTAGATTGCCAGATTATATGAAGAATTTTGGGTTCACTAGTCAGTTAGTTCATAACTATTCATTTGTCAATTTAAACGAGCTGATCTTAACTTTACATATAAAACGTCGATTTCTCGTAAATTATAGAATAAGGTCAATCTCTAGATAGGTATCATCGCTGTAAAAAAATTAGTTACTACTACTACTAATATAAAAATTAATAAAATATTCAAGTTTATTTTAATATTTAAGTTAAGTTTTCTCTTTCCCTTTTCTATGTTCCCTTTCTTATTAACTTCATGTACAGACCTACTGCCCGTGTGGAATTACGAGAATGTATATGAAAAAAAAACACACCTTCTATCTCAAAATTAATTTATGAAATAAAAGATTAACGTTTTTTTATTGCTTTACTGTTTATAGATTTCTTATCCATGTTTCTAAGCTAGATTCTTTAGTGCATTTACTGGTTCATAAAAAAGGCGATGTATATCTGAAAAAGGAGAAAACGTTATATTCTTAAGAATAAGGGTTATACATATAAGGCGAACTAGCGACCCCACCCTGCTTTGCACCGGCAGCTGAGCATGCAAACAACTTTTCTCCATTCTAGTTTTATAATATAAGGGTTTAATATTACATTTCATGCTTCTTTAATTTTTCCTTTAAAAGTGACGAAGTTGCCGTAAAAAGTTAATATATGCCGTTAAAATATAGTTATAGTAGATAATTTAGAACGGTGTCTAATTGTAGCCATAAATACATTCAAGGCTTCTACCTTTTCTTATACACCCACGAGAAAAAGGTTGATATTACAAGGCCATCAACTGCTTAAAACATATTTTTAGATAGCTAATTACGTATTAAATTTATTCGAAGAAATATTGATATCGGTTTTAAGTCGGCTTCACTTTTTAACCAAATATAACCTTTTATACATTCGACTAAAATAATCCATCCGAATAATTTGTGCGAAGTATTTTATAAGTGCCATTATAGAAATCTTCTCTTCGGCTTTTTCATTATATTATCCCATATTTATAATAACTTAAAAGTTAAATAATAAATATCTTCACGCAATTCCCAATACAGGGGTAGACAGAGGTCTAGTCTAGACAATTAAGTCCGATCCACCTTCCACCGAAGATATTTTCGGGACAACGTGACAGGTGGTGAGTCCGTCGCCGCCTTTATGTCCAAGCCAACGATATAGTTCGTACATACGTTTTTGAAAAACCCATTGGTACGAGCCTGCCACTTAGGGATCGAACTCGGGTCTCTTGACTCGAAATTCCGACCACCTAACCACTGGGCTATCGTGATTATAATGAGTTGATATTTATATTAATATATATATATATATATATACATATATATATATATATATATATATATATATATATATATATATATATATATATATATATATATATATACATATATATATATATATATATATATATATATATATATATATATATATATATATATATATATATATATATATATATATATATATATATATATATATATATATATATATTAATATAAATATCAACTCATTATAATCACGATAGCCCAGTGGTTATATATATATATATATATATATATATATATATATATATATATATATATATATATATATATATATATATATATATATATATATATATATATATATATATATATATATATATATATTTAATATTGTTATCGATATTATCGATATTCAGGCGTCATATGATATTCGGCAAGCATAAACATTTATCACAATCCACATATAAATTACACATGCAAGTCACGATAGCCGATTGGCTAGGTGATCGGAATTGAGTCAAAAGCCCCCGAGTTCGATCCCCGAGGCACATACCAATGGGTTTTTTCAAAACTTATGTATGCTTTACATCGGCTTGGACATGTAGACGGCGACGGGCTCACCACCTGTCATATTGTGATAAAAATGTCTGCGGTGGAAAGTAGGTCGTGGGACTTAATATTTTATTTTACTGATAATGATATTATCAGTAAAATAAAATAATAATTAAAGGTCACGATAGCCTGTTGTAGTATAGGCTGTTGTAGTCACTATAGCCGAGCGGTTGGGTGGACAGAATTTCGAGACAATAGAACCGAGTTCGATCCCTAGGTGGCTCGTACCAACGGGGTTTCTCAAATACTTATGTACGAATTAAATTGTTGGCTTGGACATAAAGATGGCGACAGGCTCGCCACCTGTCACGTTGTCCCAAAAATATATTCGGTGGAAGGTGGGTCGAAGGGACTTCATTGTCTAGACTAGACCTCTGTCTACCCCCGTATTGGGAATTGTGTAAAGATATTTATTTATTTATTTATAATGATATAACATTTAAGACAATCTTACCTGAAGGATAATGAGTAAATAATTGACGCTAATGTCTACGATAACCAACGGAACGTTCAGGTCGATAGAGAAAATTGAAGCGTTTACGTATCGAGGTCTTTCTTCATTCACACATTGATACAAGCGATTGGTAGTTTTATGAAGAGTTGTTTTATCTAAAAAAGGACGGTAGTAATTAAAAATACTCCATTTCTTTCTGTATGTAACTTAACAGTATTTAAATAATACCTAACTATAGCCTTATATCAGAGCGAGGTCGAGTTTTTCTGCAGAATATTTTGATATTATTCTTCAGCTTTTGAATGCTATCATACAAGTAGAAATAAAAAAAATATTTTTTTTATCAATAAATAAATATCTAGTAGTCTAGACAATTAAGACTTTTCGACCCTCTTTTCACTGATGACTTTTTTGGGACCACGTGACAGGAAGTGAGCCTGTGCCTCCTATATGTTTTATTTTACCAAATAAATATCATTATGATTTATTATTGTACAAATACACTTATGATTAATATATGTAATTTTATTAACGTATTTATGTTAATGAAATCAGTATTAATGATGAATTTCTAGCCTATTTCGATTATGGCGACTATACCTCTTAACGAACATGTCAAAGCTGGATTAAAGCTTTCATCTTCTGTTCTGTGATGTTGCCGTAAGACGTGGTCATATATAAAAATATTGTTCATTTAATAAAGTGAATATATACAATGCAATTATGAATTACAATGTCATGCAATTTCACAGACACAACGATCGCATGTATAAATTTAATAAACACTGACCTCCTGGTTTAAACTTAAATGCGAGCGCTTCAGAAAGATAATCAATGAGTCTTTTGCAAGCCGTTTTTGTTTCCGCGGCAGCCGAACATAGCAACCATAGAGAATAGAGCGATTTCAGTTCGCGCCACAAAAGGTATGTAACGACGTAGGCTCGCTGAAAAAAAAAATGCAGTTAGTGGACACATTTGATAAAAGTGTGCACCTAAAACCAATAAATTTCAGAGATTTCTATTGGATATTCAATTTTACTGTACAGTTGAAGTTTAACATACAATATTTTACTCATGCAAAAAGAGTCGTAGCGCATGACATGTGGTTTCACAGAGAAATGAACTTGAAGTTTTTACCATTGAAATTTTTTAAACATTCAATTTATAATCCCAAACTTTTGTTTGTTCTGTTTGCGGCTGCTGGATATGAACCTGCTACCATTAGATTCCTAGTCCATTTTATAATGTACTGGTACGCAAAATACTAATATCTTAGACTCTTTTTATTTTCAACTTAATACAAAACAAATAGCATTGTCAGTTACTTTCTTTAAATTAATCCATAAATTCACCATTTGAATTACACAGCGTTGTTTATAAAATACGTTTTAATATTTATTAAGTGTAATTAACACTTACCATGGATTGGTCTACTAGAAAGCCTACAACGCAATATACGACAGTTGTAATGAAGCTTATGCCCAACACAATAAGAATCTGTTGAAGTTAATTAAAATAAACATTTAATGATTTTAAATGCACATTTAAAAAATTGTCAAAATAGATACAGACGTTTAGGAGGAGTTAAATGATATGAAAACGTACAGAATTATATAAAAATGATATAATTATATACGTAATAATAAATATTACCGGCAAATTGTATTCCTTTTCAAAATGCGACGAAATTAGTAGAATATGTCGATATACTTTCGATCCATTATTCACGTTAGCTCAACTATACTCGACAGTCTCACGTTCAACGCTGTCATCAGTATAGAATAGAATCCCATTTCAGAATCGTGTATAGCGAATGCTATAGTAAGAACAGTAATGGTACTTGGAGATAACTGCAGTTTCCACATACCAAAACTATCAAAGAGAATAGAAAGGATGCTAACAACGATAATGCTTAACGATTTCGTTTCAAGTTTTGTTGAATATTCCTCCAAGAACATGCATTTTCATCTAATATTCTAATGGCGTTGAATGTATTTCGCTGTGTTGCAGCAACGTATGATAAATATATCGATTCAAATGCAACAATCAATTCAAACATGATAACGTAATAATTTACTTCCATTTTCAAATAGAATATGTCAATGAAAATTGATCCAATTTCAATAGTCAACACACTAACAAAGATAAAGCTAGAGAAGAGTTTTGTTTTTGGATTATCTAAAAGATATGATCGTTTTATTGCGTATAAGTGTTGAATTATAACTAAGCTTCTTATACTATGAAATGTTTTGTTTTGATACATTTCTGATCAAATTTCTTTGATTCTCTATAAATTGTTTATTATAAAACCATAATTACAAAAAATAACTAAATCTTTAAATTTATTTCTTAATACAATTAACAGTTAATTTTAAGGTTCCTTTCCATGTAAAGATGTGTTCACTTAGTCAGATTTGAAATGGAACTGATTTTATCTATCACTGATTTATAATTTTTCAACCGTTTTACATTAGACACCAATATCGTTATCTGTATCTATTCAATTTAGTAATGAAAATTGGAATTAATTATTTAATAATTGAATATAAGCTCTTCTAGCGACTTCTTCTAAGTGTTTTTTTTTTAAGGCAGTTGAGTTAATGTTTCTAACAATTCTACCTATTTGTAATTATACGTGGGAACAAAAAAAAAGGCATTCCTAATACAGGGATAGAGAAAGGTCCTTTCAACCCACCTTCCACTGTAGACATTTTTTTGGACAATGACAACGCCTGTGATGGTGAGGCCGTCTTTATACCCAAGCCAACGATATAAATCGTACATAAATTATGAAATTGTCTAGACCTCTGTCTACCCCTCTATCGGAATGGCCTGTAGATATATTTTTGATACGCAATTTTTATTGATTTTTAAACTATATAAGTTACGCTGAACTTTATGTCATTGAAGTGGTTTTCTCTATAATTCTATATTTTTTGTTGATAAAATTCTTAGTTGGCTTTTTAAAATAAATGATTTTTAAACTTTCGTAGGTAAACATCTTGAACCTTGAGTTTTGAATTCGCTGACTTTACACGGGAGTTTCAAAGTTTTTCTTTTGTAAAACGTGCTGGTTTAAGTACCAAACTTTGAGTGAATTGTATGGATTATCTACATAAAATTTTATTACAGGCTTGACACTTTAGTCAAATTAAAAAATTTGACTAAAGTGTCAAGCCTGTAATAAAATTTAGAATTATAGAGAAAACCACTTCAATAACATAAAGTTCAGCGTAACTTATATAGTTTAAAAATCAATAAAAATTGCGTATCAAAAATATATCTACAGGCCATTCCGATAGAGGGGTAGACAGAGGTCTAGACAATTTCATAATTTATGTACGATTTATATCGTTGGCTTGGGTATAAAGACGGCCTCACCATCACAGGCGTTGTCATTGTCCAAAAAAATGTCTACAGTGGAAGGTGGGTTGAAAGGACCTTTCTCTATCCCTGTATTAGGAATGCCTTTTTTTTGTTCCCACGTATAATTACAAATAGGTAGAATTGTTAGAAACATTAACTCAACTGCCTTAAAAAAAACACTTAGAAGAAGTCGCTAGAAGAGCTTATATTCAATTATTAAATAATTAATTCCAATTTTCATTACTAAATTGAATAGATACAGATAACGATATTGGTGTCTAATGTAAAACGGTTGAACAATTATAAATCAGTGATAGATAAAATCAGTTCCATTTCAAATCTGACTAAGTGAACACATCTTTACATGGAAAGGAACCTTAAAATTAACTATTAATTGTATTAAGAAATAAATTTAAAGATTTAGTTATTTTTTGTAATTATGGTTTTATAATAAACAATTTATAGAGAATCAAAGAAATTTGATCAGAAATGTATCAAAACAAAACATTTCATAGTATAAGAAGCTTAGTTATAATTCAACACTTATACGCAATAAAACGATCATATCTTTTAGATAATCCAAAAACAAAACTCTTCTCTAGCTTTATCTTTGTTAGTGTGTTGACTATTGTAATTGGATCAATTTTCATTGACATATTCTATTTGAAAATGGAAGTAAATTATTACGTTATCATGTTTGAATTGATTGTTGCATTTGAATCGATATATTTATCATACGTTGCTGCAACACAGCGAAATACATTCAACGCCATTAGAATATTAGATGAAAAATGCATGTTCTTGGAGGAATATTCAACAAAACTTGAAACGAAATCGTTAAGCATTATCGTTGTTAGCATCCTTTCTATTCTCTTTGATAGTTTTGGTATGTGGAAACTGCAGTTATCTCCAAGTACCATTACCGTTCTTACTATAGCATTCGCTATACACGATTCTGAAATGGGATTCTATTCTATACTGATGACAGCGTTGAACGTGAGACTGTCGAGTATAGTTGGAGCTAACGTGAATAATGGATCGAAAGTATATCGACATATTCTACTAATTTCGTCGCATTTTGAAAAGGAATACAATTTGCCGGTAATATTTATTATTACGTATATAATTATATCATTTTTATATAATTCTGTACGTTTTCATATCATTTAACTCCTCCTAAACGTCTGTATCTATTTTGACAATTTTTTAAATGTGCATTTAAAATCATTAAATGTTTATTTTAATTAACTTCAACAGATTCTTATTGTGTTGGGCATAAGCTTCATTACAACTGTCGTATATTGCGTTGTAGGCTTTCTAGTAGACCAATCCATGGTAAGTGTTAATTACACTTAATAAATATTAAAACGTATTTTATAAACAACGCTGTGTAATTCAAATGGTGAATTTATGGATTAATTTAAAGAAAGTAACTGACAATGCTATTAAGTTGAAAATAAAAAGAGTCTAAGATATTAGTATTTTGCGTACCAGTACATTATAAAATGGACTAGGAATCTAATGGTAGCAGGTTCATATCCAGCAGCCGCAAACAGAACAAACAAAAGTTTGGGATTATAAATTGAATGTTTAAAAAATTTCAATGGTAAAAACTTCAAGTTCATTTCTCTGTGAAACCACATGTCATGCGCTACGACTCTTTTTGCATGAGTAAAATATTGTATGTTAAACTTCAACTGTACAGTAAAATTGAATATCCAATAGAAATCTCTGAAATTTATTGGTTTTAGGTGCACACTTTTATCAAATGTGTCCACTAACTGCATTTTTTTTATAAAATTCTTAGTTGGCTTTTTAAAATAAATGATTTTTAAACTTTCGTAGGTAAACATCTTGAACCTTGAGTTTTGAATTCGCTGACTTTACACGGGAGTTTCAAAGTTTTTCTTTTGTAAATCGTGCTGGTTTAAGTACCAAACTTTGAGTGAATTGTATGGATTATCTACATAAAATTTTATTACAGGCTTGACACTTTAGTCAAATTAAAAAATTTGACTAAAGTGTCAAGCCTGTAATAAAATTTTAAACCTTACATGTGTGTCACTTCACACGTCTAATGCCGCTTTTGACATTGTTTGCTGGAGATAAACGGATGAGAAAAGTTTTGAAGACAACATTTGACAACGACAACATTTCGTTACCAGTGTGTTATCAGTAAGTTGTTTGAGAACTTGAGAACTTTGTTTTAATTTTTAAAACGTTATCAAAAACATGAATATATTAGGGTAAAAAAAATACTCGACCTCACTTTTATATGTCGATGTTTTTAATCACTTCACGCAATATCCCATGCTGGGTTAAAAAAGGTAAAAGTCCTTTATCCCTAAAGTTCATGAAGTTCTTTCCAACCACTTTCATCAAAGCTTATTTCGCACGTGAGCCTATCGCTGTTTTACCGTCCAAGCTAACGGCAATATATTGAACATAAATTTTTAATAGTTTAATAATTATACCTGCACTTTTATTTACATTCTTAATAATACCATGACATGAATACATGATATATAATACCATGACTGGAATACAAACATGTAAATTCATCGCACTATGCACACAATATATTTGGCCATAGCGGGATTTGAATACGCCTTTAACTTTATAGACAGAATCACTACCAACTACGCTGTATATAGTCAATATGAAATATTTGACCAATTTTCAACTTATTTCTCAAGAAACAGCTTCAAGTAGTATACAAATTTTTTCCCTGGATTTTTCGATGTAGCAAATATGATTTGCATAGAAAAACATGTTTATACCCTAAATTATTCATGTAGCGCTTTGTTGAAGCCTTTGTTGATTGTAAATGCTTTAAGCATCTTTTTAAATATAATATTTTTCTGTGCTAGCCGAGTATTGTGGGGGTCGGAATTTGATTCAGGAGATCGAACCCTTGGAGAATGGCTCGTTTTTTCGAGATATCTTCGTGCGTTGTCTAATGGCGCAGTCAGTGAAAACACATCGCCAAGTGTTACATACTTCTTTCAATTCTTTCAAATTTATCATTTTAATCAGACATGCACGTTTTACTAAACTCTTGACCCCCACCTCTTCGAGCAATTTGCACACGTGGTCTTCGTAAAGTAGTCTAGACTTATCTCGATCGCTTTAGAAGTTAGCTTCATAACTTCATCATTTGTTCTTCACTCATTCACTCAACATACCCTTACTATCGAAGCACGCCATTAGCAACTTTAGTGATAAGATTTTCTTGCAAACCAGCCATATTTTTCAACAGTTTGCCTTGCCCATTAATATTAAAACTGCTCCTAGCATGTACTCATACAAGAGATTAGTTCGAGAATATTACCTGACAAATTATTAACAACAAACGACTTTGCTTTTTTTATTCGTATTGTATAGTATTTATGATTTAGTTACTTACTTTATCTTGTATTAATATTGGTAGACGTATGTATGTATATATGTATATATCGATGTGTGTAAATGTATTCTTATATATTTATAATTATGTATGTAGGTATTTTATAGTACTGCTATTATATGTATCGTATGTATTGCTTTTATGTATCGTGCGACATGTATGTTGTATTTTTTTTATTCTTTGGGTCGCATCTGCCATCTAATGTTCACCATTACCTGACTGGTAAAGAATGCGATCATGCACTAAGTCCGCCCATTGCAGCCCTTTCTTTAAGGTGTCTCAATAAGGGATAAATGAAAATAAATAAATAAAACACCCATATAATTTTTACTATTTAGATTGCTTTTAATAATTAGTCACGATAACAAAGTGGTTGGGGGATCAGAATTGTCAAGACCTCTGTCTACCTCAGTACAAACACATAAAACATATTATATACTTAAGTATATAATATGTTTTATGTGTAATATTATTTCTTACATTTAAATGTAAGAAATATTATTATTATGTCACTTGTATTCAATCCTCCTGAAAGCTAAGAAACATGTTTCTTTGCTTTAAATAAGCTTCGATGAGAATAAAAATACAAAAGATTAAAAAAAAACATTTTCACGCACATTTTAAATTCGACCTCTGAAATGTTATACATAAAATATAAAACTCTAAATTTATAACAACAATGTTTTATAAAATATTTCGCATCATAAAAATCGTCGTTCCGCAGTTGCTCGTAAAACACAAAGTTCGATGTCCAAAGTACTCTCAGTTTAAAGCGATTGTAAAAGTTTCAACATTTTACCGGTAGATGGCGGTGTAATAAATTCAATCACTTAAAGATAGAAATATAACTTAGAAAAGAATTTACCAATAAATAAATAATAAATAATTCTCTTTATGCCATTCCCAATACAGGGTTAGACATAAGTTTAGACAATTAAGTTTTTTAGACTTTCCAACGAAGATATATTTACCGAAGGTAAAACGAATGCTTAAATAAAATATTAACTTACTGTTAGAGTCGCGATAGCCGAGTTGTTGGGTGGTCGGAATTTCGAGTCGAGAGGCCCGAGTTCGATCCCCAGGTGGCAGTACCAATGAGTTTTTCAAAAACTTATGTACGAATTTCGTCGTTGGCTTGGACATAAAGGCGGCGACGGGCTCACCACCTGTCACGTTGTCCCGAAAATATCTTCGGTGGAAGGTGGGTCAAAGGGACTTAATTGTCTAGACTTGACCTCTGTCTACCCCTGTATTGGGAATTGCGTGAAGATATTTATTTTATTATTATTTAACTTACTGTTATGGGTTCGTGATAGCAAGTGAGTTGGTTTAAGTATGTCTGAAGAAGCTACTAACAGGAAAGCCATAGTTACCGATAGAATACCCATCTAGATTTTTAACCACCAATATTTTTTCCACATATTCAATCAACAGAATCAATAAATAGTTCACTGCAAGACAGACAGATAGAGATAGATAAGGAAAACTTTACATACATTGCTCCGATCCCAATGTAAGAAGCTAAAGCACTTGGCAATCGGAAACAACGAAGGCACCACAATCACCCAAACCGGAGAAAAAGTAGAAAAAGCGGTTTTTCTACTTTAACCCGTCCGGGAATCGAACCCGGGACCTTGAGATGGCGCTACTTTCAAACCGGTATTGACGGCACTTGTCCACGATGGTCGTCATATGAAAATATATATGAATAAACACTATTTACCACTGTCCTTCCAGACAATAAAGAAAACATTTATTTCTATAATTTATACAAATATTTTTTTCATAATCCTATTTATCATTTAACATAGGACATGTCACATTATAACTTTTTAGTACACAATATAGCCACGACAGCCGAGTGGTGGGTGATCGGAATTCGAGTCAATAGATTCAAGTTCGATCCCCAGGTAGTAAGCTCGTACCAATGGTTTTTTTTAAAAACGTATGTACGTTGTCCCAAAACATCTCTTCGGTGGAAGGTCGGTCGAAAGAACTTAATTGTCTAGACCTCTATCTACCTCAATATTTGGGACGGCCTAATGATTTTTTATATATTACTTTTTAGTTTGCAGCAACAAAATTTATTATATCTCAGTTATAGTTCTAATTAAGTATAACGCCCTCTTTTAAAGTTCCAGAAGGTGTTCGTGTACCGAGACATAAAAGTAAGTTAGGAAAAATTTCCCCGTTCACAATTACCAGAGTTATACGACGTATAACGTACTGTCGTCGAGAGTTTAAGAACTAGACGTTTAACATAAGCCCATAGGGTTATAAAAATAATATATTTAGGTACATGCTTGGTGATACGTTTTTGGGAGAATTTGGGAGAAGCAAATGGTCTTATTCGACCGTTTCAAAATTGTTCATGTCACATTTTTACACTACTGAAGTAGGCAGAAGTCTAGACCAGTACTTCCTTTCAACTCTCTTGTCATCGTAGCTTTAGGATAACATGAAAGGTGGTGATCTTATCCCCATTAAAAAAAACATTAAATTATTATTTTTTAAAGACATTTTCACACAGATTTCACAATTCTGCCTCTGCCATTTTTATGTATTCGGGAAATGGCAAAATTTTTGAATCTGAATCATAAGAATCTTTATAATAGGAACCAAGGTATAGGTCTGTGGTGACATCTATGTCTCCACATAAGAAGCTCGCAAGTGGCGGATTCAGGAAACACATCGACGTCCTACATCGCGCTATCGAAGTCTGCACGATGACATGCATATATACGATTACCGATAGCGCACACTTGTCTTGTGGAGGAGACGTCCTCCCCAGGTCACGATCACCCTACCTGGCGGGTAGCTACCCTTTTCCTACACCACATCATCCGCTACACTGGTGACCCCGACGTGATCTCACCGCCAACCGACTGTGACCGCTGAAGAACAACGCAACGAGCCTCTCGACCATCGTCGACTTCATCAACGCAGTCACAGCACCGGACTACTGTCGGCACAACGCGTGCTTCCTAGTCCTGTCAGCCACTGTGGATCATCAACGGCGGGCCCTCCTCAGGTTGACACAGCGGCATCATCATTGTGACCATACATCTCGACTCACCGTAGATCTGGTCACAGCCTCTCACCGCAACGCCAGACTTCTCAACGTCAAGCTCTCCGCACGTCCGACCTCCAGTCTCAGCAGGGGAGTGATGCGGCGACATCTATGTCTCCACATAAGAAGCTCGCAAGTGGCGGATTCAGGAAACACATCGACGTCCTACATCGCGCTATCGAAGTTCACACGATGACATGCATATATACGATTACCGATAGCGCACACTTGTGGAGGAGACGTCCTCCCCAGGTCACGATCACCCGACCTGGCGGGTAGCTACCCTTTTCCTGCACCACATCATCCGCTACAGGTCAAATAAATTCGAGGTTCCCAGATAAATTATTACTAAAAGCCATACCATGCACATAGCATCAAAATTATTGTTATTGGATGAGCAAAACTGGATATTATACAACAGGATACTAAAAATTAAAAACACTTTTAATTAAGTATTTCTTAGAACGAAATTTCTATTACATTAAATGATTCTTGAAGTACATGAATTAATGGCATATAATAATGAATAAAATGTGTCAATAGCATAAACTAATAATAAATTTGTATGAATATATGTATTTTAATTTAAGAATTGTATTTTAAATTTAATAAATATAGTATAACGTATAAAGCAATGCAATAAAAATATAGTATAAAGGAATGCAATTTAAGCAAATTGTTATAAATTTTCTCAACATATTTAAAAAATTTGCAAATTATGATTTTATTTAAATAAATAAATAACATCATATACATTCCTCCGAAACCAATGTAAGAAGCTAAAGCACTTGGGTTATAGGAACCGGAAACAATGAAGGCACCACAAATACCCAGACCCGAGAAAATGTAGAGAAAGTGGTTTTTCTACATTGACCCGTCAGGGAATCGAACCTTGAGATGGCGACACCTTGAAAACCGGTGTTTACGCCACTCATCCATGAAGGTCGCATGAATAGCTAAACTTGGGAGATCGTGTGAATTGATACATTACTTATCTTGTAAAACTGATATTTGTAAATGTGGCAAATACAAATGACAAATAAATATGATTATGTGATAAAATGTTATTATTTTTTTATTATTATTTATAAGTGACTTATAAGTAAGTCACGATAGTCAAGTGGTCGGAATTTCATGTCTAGAGACCCGAGTTCGATCCCCAGGCAAGCTCGTACAGGGTGCTCGTAAAGGGTTTTTCAAAAACTTATGTACGAATTATATCGTTGGCTTGGACATAAAGGCGGCGACGGGCGCACCACCTGCCACGTTGTCTCGAAAATATCTTCTGTGGAAGGTGGGTCGAAGGGACTTAATCGTCTCAACTAGACCTCTGTCTACTCTGTATTGGGATCTGCGTGAAGATATTTATTATTTATTAAATATGATAATAATGAATCGACTGATTGTTAGAATTCAATAAAAAAATAAACATTTACCATACATGTCACGTTTTATTTCCTTTGAATAGTATAAAAATAGCCGATGCCCGTCCAGTCCTCTCCAAAGCAACACGACGCGCTTTGTGACCCGCAACTCATTGTAAACGTGATGTTTTTGTGCTCTTTTACACTGCGTTCCATTGTCATGTCTATTCTTTATAACAAGGATATTATTGAGCTTCTATTTCTTTGTTCAGCTGTTTCAGCGAATACTCGCTAGTTTAAAAATAATATTTCTAAAAATAATATCTTCTCGCACAGTCCCTGACGGTGTAGCCAATGAGAACAGATCGCCAAGTGTCACGATCCTTACATACTTCTTTCGCTTCTTTTTACATGCACGTCTAGGTATCCGCGTACTCTTGATTCTCCCCTCTTCGAGTAGTTTGCTCATTGGGTCTTCGAAAGTTAGCCTTGGCCGACCTCGACACCTTTTAATATCAACTTTCGCGTTGTATATTTTCTTCACCCTCTCGGCCGGTCTACACTCATTCGCTCAACGTGCCCAAACTATCGAAGCACGCCCTTATCAATAAGGTCATCTTTCAAACCTGCCGTATTGAAAATCTCTTCGTCACGTTTTCGTTCGGCCAAGGTAACGCCGCACATTTTACGAAGAAAAAATATGTAAAATAATACTATTTGATCCTCGGTGCTTTAGTCTTATTTCAACTAAGTAACTAGAAATAAGTATATCTATTTTTTATATTTTTATATTATTACAACTACACGCACGTCAGGCGTGGCTTTCCCGTGTAGTTATGTACTGCATGGTCTTCGAAACTTAGTAAAAAATATTTACCGAAATCTTTATCATGGTTATGTTAAATAAGTCAAAGTTACACTATTGTGCAAAATTTCCTAGCGAACGGTACAATATGCTTACAGAGATATATATTTTTACATAAATTCATAACACGAGTACATATATTCGTACCTTAGAAGGTAAGGTCACAAACTACAAGGCTATCGCGTCGTGAAAAAAATTACAGTAAATAAACAATTCTCGCTTATAAAAAAATCTTTTATTTAAGCGAACACTACACATTAAAAATGAAACGTTTATATACGGATTTTGTCATGTTAATCTGTAAATAATCGTTTGATTTTGAATTCTCGTTCCGTATGTTATTACGTCGTTATCGTATGTGTATCGCATGAGTGAGCATACGAAATGACGTCGTTATATCTCGCGTCACATGCCAATATCTCCTAATACATCCAAGATTAACGACAAGTGGAATCTAAGACACTATTACAACAAAGAGCAAAAGCTATTCGCAGTTCAAGTTACTGGTGCCCGTAAAAGCTTTTCATTTATCATTTCATTTCTCTCATATGTTGACGACCCGATAGTTTAGTTGGTGGTGGTTCTTTTGAAGCTGAGAGTTGCGGGTTCGAATTCCGATAGGAGCAAACAGTTGTGTGATGAATTTGAGGATTATATATATGTGTGTATGTGTATTGTATTGTTGCTATACAGCGATAAGCTCACCACCTGTCACGTTGTCCCAAAAAGTCTTCGGTGAAAGGTGGGTCGAAAGGAATTAACTACCTGAACTACTAAAAAGTATAGAGTATACGTAGATAAAACAAAATCTATGTTTGAATACGTTGATATTAATAAATAACAAAATGAACTATCCCCAGTGAAATAAAGGGATAAGCCTCGAGTAGAGGAAACAAAGGGAAAAGCTTTAAATATATAATAGGCTACCTACACGGGTATAACTCTTAAAAATTCAATTAGCTACCGCTAGATGGCGGATAAACCATCTCGAAAAATATGAGACCAGAATGAACCAGACCTGTGATTGGCAACATCGTCTACGGTGCGAGGTGTCACTAAGATCGTCAACCCAAGCTTGATAATTATGACAAATCCTCCTAAAAGAAGAGATGTTTAGCAGTGAACACTAACAGGCAGTTATGTAAGTAATTAAGTAAGGTAACTTCCGTGGACGAGTGGCGTACACACCGTAGCTACATACTCTGGGACCAGAATCAATGTACGTATTTATTTAATTTATCAATCTGATACCGTCCTGCTTTTTAACAATAAATTATAAATAAGTAATAATAAATAAATACATGTAAAGATAAGGACAATATCACATGCATTGTTTCGATCCCAATGTAAAAAGCTAAAGCACTTGAGGTCAACGTTGTTAAATCAAAAACAAGGAAGGCACCACAAACACCCAGACCCGAGAAAATTTAGAAAAAGTGGTTTTTCTGCATTGACCCGTCCGGAATCGAACCCGGGACCTTGAGATTGCGACACCTTGAAAACCGATGTTTACGCCACTCGTCCACGGAGGTCATCAATTTATTTTTTCAAATACTTTATATAATCAAGCAAAATTATGTTAATATTTACAATACTTATTAACTAAAAACTACTATAATCGTAGAACCCTACTTCTCGTGGCATGGTACCAAGAATGGCGGCTGCATTTCCAAGTTGAATGGCTAGACTTAACCGTTGAGCGAGAAAAGAACCGGCTCTCTTGTCACCAGCGGCTACAACCAGTCGCGGATAAAATTTAAAAGCAAAACATGTGCGACAAAATGATTGCTTAAGTTATTATGTTAAAATAGAACTTGGAAAGTTTGTTATCGTCCTGTTAACCAATTACAGAAGTCGTACAGTGTTGGTAAATCTCTTCGCACGTTCATTTCATTTTCTCTGAAGCGGTGTTTGAAATAAAGCCGGTGTGAAAACAGAGAGTTTAACGGCCGCGTATCACACTGAACTGATTACATTTTACTGACTTTTCTGTCACGTTTTGCGTTTGTGATGCCTGGCCGGAAAGGGTTTTCTAAAGTATTTTGTTTATAAAGATTAGAGAGATTTAAGACAGAATAATATTTTCGCAATGTAAGATAATAAATATTCTACGAGCATTTCATTTATGGCAGTTTTTGCGAAGTTTATTTCTATGCACGTGTGTATGTTTATGTACATGCTTACATACATATCAGCCTATTAAAGTCCATTGCAGGCCATAGGCCTCTCCCATAGAGAGGATTTGCTATAATCGCCATGCTTGGCATGCGGATTGACGATCGCAGTACCAGACCATTCGTTCCTCAGACGCTGCAGCCCATCTTCGGTCTGATTATTTTGGTCTGACATATTTAGATATGGATATCCCACCATCTATTGGTTGCCATAACAATATTCAAGGCTCTTTCCCTTAGTCGCCTCTTACGACATCCTCGGGAAGAAAGGGAGTGGTAATATTCTTAGGCCGTTACCACATATGTTTATGTATGTTTCCATAATTAGGTAAAAAATCGTTTGCAAGGACAACAACAAAATTTTTCATTGTTTTTTTTTTACATTATGTGGACTGTCTGTGAAAAAAGTTGAAGCAACATTTTCTCATCAATTTTTTTGTCTTGAATAATTTTAGTAGTTATTTTTATCTCAAACTTCTTACTGAAAGTTACATTTTCCTGCATTAATATAAAAAAAAATTAACATATTTACTTTCACGGTATGACAGGCGCCTTCCGCGTCGTCTTACATGTGAGCTCTCAGATTTGGAAGTGTTTACGGTCGTCACACCGAGTCGTAGTCATAAAGGATTTCTTGTAAATGGCATCAACAGAAACATGTCAGATACATAGCTCACCATGTTTTTTTATTTTATTTAACGTCCTGTAAGAGCTCACAGCAGGACACAGTCCTCTCCCATGAAGTAGATATGACATAATCTATAATGTTGGCAAGTGGATTGGCTATCTGGCTATTGGCTATGGCGGTATCAGCCAACAAGCATTTCGACGCTGCTGCTCTTCAATGGTCTGATTTAGTTTGGTCTGGCATTTTAGCGATGGTTATCCCGTCATATTTCGGTACCCATAGGTACCTATAGAACTTTTTCCTTTATCATCTCTATCTCTCTGGGGGTAGCATATTCATACACCTATAGCATTGGTATTAGTATATTTATTCTTAAAGAAACTGAAAAAGATAGTAAGAGATTTACTTTAACACAGGATATATAGAATATGTTACGATAGCCCAATTATTTGGTGATCGGAATTTGATTCAAAGGATCCAAGTTCTATGCACTTTTAACTGAAGCTCATTTAGGACAACGTGACAGGACATTTATAATTACCTAAATAAATATACCTATTTTATGTCACGATAGCCGTGTGGTTAGGTGGTCGGAATTTCGAGTCAGGAGACCCGAGTTCGATCCCCAGGTGGTAGGCTCGTACCAACGGGTTTTTTCAAAAACGTATGTACAATTTATATCGTTGGCCTGGACATAAGGCGACGACAGGTTCACCACTTGCCCAGTTATTCTTCAAATATTATTCTAATATTATCTTCAAATATTTAATTAATATTGGACTTAATTGTCACGTACAGTTCTATCTACCTCTGTATTAAAACCTGCGTGAAGATTCAGGAACATGTGTAATATGGAATAAGGCCTGTCTCTTAAAAACCTTACTCAATGGGAGTTTTTTGTTGTGATTAAAAGTAATTTTTAATTCCTTGTAACTGTCATAAAAATCCTCAAAACTATAGAAATATTAACACAAAACATAAATGGAATATAAAGTTAAATTAAGTAATATTTTCGATCACCCACAATCAACCAGCCGGACCACTTAAATATTTTTATTATTTATTATTGTACTTGAAAATTAAATATTAGACAATTAGGCAAACCCTAATAGAACGAGACCTAATTCGCCCTTGATCGTCTTTTGCTATTTACAACCTTATTCATTGTACTATCTTCCGAAATAAATGAAGGAGGATGATTTCATTCATTACATCAATAGTTATCATCCAGTCGCGAGTGTTAAACTAATGACGTATACTTACCATGAGATGTCACCCAGACTTCACAGTCTTAATATTGTTTCGAACATACGGGTATTAAATTGTACGAGCATTAGAAAAAATATGAATGACGTTCTTTAAATTTTTTATTGTCACGAATTTCCCAAAAATGGGATAGTCCAAAGTCATACTACTTAGTCTAATCAAACCTTAATTCGGCGGAGTTAATTTGGGACAATGTGGCAGGAGATCAACCAGTCACCGGCTTAGTGTCCAGTTTTATTAAATATTATTTAGATTTTATTTATGAATAAGATATTTATTTATAAATAAATAAGTATACAGAGGTTTATACACTGAAGTTCTTTTGACACACATTGCACCGAAGAATTTTTTGAACAAGCCAGCCAGCGTTTTATAACCAACTTAAAGCAAATGATTTAAATTGTACGAAGTTATTGAAACAACCCATTGGTGCGAGCCATGGGGAATTCGGGTCTTTTGACTCGAATTCCGATCACCCATCCACTAGGCATACCGTGACTTTTTTAAATCGAGAGTTTTCGTAGTCAAAATTTTAAATCTTTGCTTCTTGCAGGAATTGATCAAACAGTCCTTCAAAGACAGGTTTACTGCCAACTGAGTTATAGGATCAAAACTTTTTATAATTAAAATTTTTGTGGTATAGCAAATGTCTGTTATCCTTGCTTTTCATAAAAATTTATTAATAATATTGCTTCATGATAGTTAATTGACTCCGGCGTTACTTTGCGGAAATTCATTGTAAAGTTGTTGCTGAAACGCAAAACCAATGCAAAATTTCGTTTTCATTGGTGGTTTGAGTGGAGTGGTGGTGGTGCATACAGTAGAATTAGTGCACGTATCTGTGGGAGGCAGGGTTATGCACTTATTCTCTTCGGACCAGGTAACATATACCTACCTTTTATATTTGCATGCAGAATGGTGCGAGGTAATTATTCAATAACAAATTTAAAATTGCTTTAGTTTATATTAAAACTGATATCCCCCAATAAAAATAGAAATAAGAAACAAAGCTAAACGACGCAGTGTTTCGTATTTAATACGAAATCTCTAATCCTTTTCTTGAGCGTGGTAGTTAAGGCAAATCCTTTAGTTGATTATTAATAGACAGATAAGTTGGAAGTGTTTGTTTTAATTTCAACTAGCTTTTGCTTGCGGATTCGCCTTTATCATCCGATATCCTTTTTCAGGTCAGTTCACTACGAAATTGCATCAAAATGGGTTAAACAGTTTAGGCATAAAAGCGTAATAGACAGAGAGAAAGAGTTTTTAAGTGAGCTGACACATACAGTTCTGTACTAAGTCCTGTAGTGGACGATGTGCTGCGGTAAAAGGGTAGCTATCTTCCTGATCGGGTGATCGTGACTTGGTGGTAATCATGCAAACTTCGATAGCGCGATGAAGGATGTCGAAGTGTTTCCTGAATCCACCACTAGCAAGCTTCCTATGTGGAGATAGATGTCGCCACTATCCAAACTATCGGGATTCTTATATCCCACCAGTTTCAATGTCAGGGTCACCATTAACTAAGCAATTTATCGTAAAACATTTTGAATATTGTTCTATAACGATATGTAGTGTAATTCATGCATATTTTGCTATTACGTATAAATTATTTAAAACAGTAAGAGTCACCATAGCCGAGCGGTTGGCTGATCGGAATTCGAGTCAAGAGACCATAGTTCTATCCCCAATGCTGGTACCAATAGGTTTTTTCAAAAACTTATGTACAATTTATAGCGTTGGGTATAAAGACGGTGATGGTCTCACCACCTGTAAGGTTGTCCCAAAAATGTCTTCGGTGGAAGAAGGGTTAAATGGACTTAATTGTCAGAGGTCTACTCTGTCCACCCCTTTATTGGTAATGGCTTGAACTTATTCTTTTTATTTTTTAATCGCATAATGTAATTAATGCATATTTTGTTAATATGTTAAAATATTTACTTTAATTATTAAAATATAAAACAGAATAGAAATTTAGTATACGTTTGGTTATCCCTATTCTTTACTCGTATGTACTCATACGTTATCGACATGTACCGCTTCAATGAGCATTTAAGATGACGTCATAATCCATCGTAACATTGGAATTTCTCTTTACATTATATGGATTGACGAATCGTCAGCTAAGTTATCAATCTAACCAGTATGAAGATTGTACAGTTTTCCGAAACCACAATAGCTGAGTGGTTGGGTGATCGGAATTCGAATTAGGAGACGCGAGTTAGATATTATAAAAGGAAGCTTCTAAGGGACTTCTCCTTGTAACATTATTGTCTAATATTTGTATTTTACTGATGAAAACTTAAAATTACTCTGTAACACTGCACTACTTTTCAAAGTACAAAAGTTTTACTCCATGTAATATTTTAAGCTTCCTTTATAATAATGCTCCGTGTGAAAACGGCGTAAGAATATTGCCACTCCCTTTCTTCCCGTGGGTGTCGTAAGAGGCGACTAAAGGCCTACTAAACAGCCTTCAATATCGTTATTAAAAATAAATTTTTCAATAGAGCATTACAAGTTTTTAACGATATGTCTATTTATTTGTATCAGTTTATAAACATACAGTGTTTCAAACTTTCAGTAGCATTTTTGCGTATATTTAACTAAAATTTAAACGTATAAACTATCAAATTTATTGTATTAGTATGTACTGCTTGATAAACAAAGCCACGTAAATCCCGTAGCGTAATATGCATAATGTATGCGTAAACCATTCTCCGAATGATTTGTTGTTTGAAATAAGGGTCGGGTCTTAATTAAAGAGCAACGTTTAAATATAATTAAAATAAATTATTTAAAAGCAGGTGCGATGACTCGCTGGTATTAATTAGTGAATCATCCCTTTTTGACGTGAAACATCTGCGTTTGTTAAATACTCCTTATTTGTTTCCTGATAGATTTTTTTTATTTATCTTCATGCCATTCCCAATACAGCGGTAGACAAAGGTCTTGACAATTAGTCCTTTCAACCCGCCTTTTGCCGAAGACATTTTTGGGACAGTGCTGCCACTTTGTCCAAAAAATGTCTTCGGTGAAAGGATGATGATGAGCCCGTTGCCGTGTTTATGTCCAATCCAACGATACAGATAAATCGTACATAAGTTTTTGAATAAACACATTGATATGAGCCTAGCCTGGGGAAAAATCTCGGGTCTCTTTTGTCGAATCTCGATCATCCAACCACTCGGCTAACGTGACTCCTGATAGGTTAGTAATTGAAATTGAAATACACATTACGATCAAAGCATTCCCTGTGGTATCAGCGTAAGAATAGTACCAACCCCTCTCTTCCGGTAATTGTGAGTTTCGTTAGAGGCGTCTGAGCGAAAAGTCCTGTAAATAGTCTTTGCCTCTATTTTTTTACTTAGACAAAACTGTATTTTTGACTCTCATTTTTGTTACATCGTATCTATAGATGATGAGAATACAAAAATAAGCAAACTGGTTCGAGGTGCCGGGTAATGCGATCGCCTTGCTTTACTTAAAATAAGGCTTCTTTGCTGAAAGAAGATGTAGTGACTAAAATTGAGAAAGGTATGCTAAGATGCTTTGGCCATGTCGAAAGAATGAATGAAGAACGATTGACAAAACATGTGTATAAGGCGACTGTGAATGGAAATGTAGAAAAGGAAAGACCTAGGTGAACGTTTCAAGACCAAATCAGGTACGTCCTGAAAAAAGGATAGGTCAAGAGTACCCTAAATCGAAGAGAATGTATGAAGGAATAATGGAAGTGGACGAAGCGAAATAAGTATGTATGGATCGTAGCAAGTGGAAAGAAGTGGTCTCTGCGTGCCACTACGGGAAAGAGTAGTGAATACATGTATATGTATGAATGAATGTACTTTGTTTCAAATCTTGAGGATGTGTGTAGTGCGCTAATTCAAATTCAAATTCAAATTTATTTATTGCAGATACATGGTAGTGGTATGGTGATACAATATTTAATGGGCAACATGTACTGCCGCGTACGGCGTGCAATCATAATTAAATTTATATTAAAATGTTTATTTCCTATCAATCTAAAAAAGAATCTTTCCATAATTCTATTCCATAAGTCTTAAATTTTAAAACAGATTTATATAATAGTTCAATAAATAATCTACAATTTATATAATGTTACAAATAAATTTAAATTACAATAATAAATTGAATTAGTTACGTCAAATCACAATTAGTTAATTAAATGTCAATTTGGCATTTAAATAATCATTAACACTGTAAAAGCAGTAATCTAAGAGCCATTTAGACAACCTATTTTTAAATAATGATACAGGCATCTCTTTAAATTGACTTTTTAAGAGATTTTATAATTTTAATTATTTCTACGTCATCAGTAGGATATAAATATATAGATTTGTCAATATTGATGTCAATAAATTTATAGAAGTCGTTATTATTATTTTTTATAGTTATACAATCAGATAATTTAATAAAAAAATCGTTAAATAATTCACATATTGCTTTAGGGTCGTCATATGTTACATCATTTACTTTGATAATGTCAAGATATTGAAGATAATTTTTACTAGCTGTTTGTTTCTTTATTACTTCCCAAGCAGTTCCCCCTTACTTTACATTTGTTTTTGTTATTTTCTATGTGTTTTTTGTAATGAATTTTTTGTGATGTTTGCATACATTTCCTAAGTAATTTGCTGTATGCTTTGTATTTACGGGAATTGGTATTTTTATTTCAATGCGAATATTTAAGCTTAAGGTAAAGTATTTTTTTAATAGTACATGATTTTTTAATCCCTTAGATAACCAAGGCTTGCTGGATTTATTTTCCTTTTTAATTCTGATGACGGGAAAACACAAACTATAGAGTAGTGTAAACAACTCATGGAACTTTCTAAAACAGTCATTAAGGCTTATACCATCGTCATAAACTTCTGAAAATGAGAGACACGATAAGTGCATGCAAAATTTCGATACATTTTCTTTACTATACAATCGGATATTTTCATACCATGATGTAGGTTTCGTAGAGATATTCACATGGAAAGTTATTAATTGGCCGGTTTCGTGATCTGACAATGCAAGCAAATGAATACCCGCGTTAACTTCGGAAATATTACAAACGATCTGATCTAGACACGATAAGCCTCTAGTAGGAAACTTTATATGGACCTCAAGATTAAAATTTTAAGAATTTCAAGCAACTTTTGAGTTACTGTAGTATTTATTAGAATATTAATATTCCAGTCACCGCACAAAATGACACCCTTTCTTTTCTATTGTTGGTTACTTTAAGTAGAAGGAGTTCTAATTTATCGAAAAGGTATGAACATCACTGTCCGGAGTTCTATAAATACAAAATATTTTAAGATCATGTAACGGTAGTTCAACACAAGTAAGCTGTCTACAATCTATTACTTTATATTCTACATTTGATTTCAATAATATACATGTTCCGCCTCTGTTGATTTATCGTGAATAAGTATTAGCTAATATGTAATTGTTAATATTTAAAAATGTTTCATTACCTTTTGATATAAATGTTTCGCTCAAACAAATAGCATCAATAGTTATGTTTTTGTGTTTGTGTAGATCAGTGACTACAAATTCCAATTCAGTCGATTTGGATATTGCACCTGCAATGTTCTGATGAAAAAGAGAAAATGTATTTTGTCTATTGTGAACGAAAAAAGGTTTTGATATGTGTTCTATCCTCTTTTCCCCTAATTAGCTTGCCTTGAGTTACTGTATGATTATCTTTTTTTTTTTTTGATTGCATTTTAAAATAATATGGGATAGTCTCTTTTTTCATATCATTAACCTTCGAATACATTTGAGTAACAAGGGTAGTGTTATCTGTTTCTCGAGATTTCATTTTATGGAAATAATACGGAATGGTGCCTTTTTTTAAATGTTTGCCAGATGATTTAGTTTTAATCAACCGTTCCCTGTTATTTTTAATTAGAGTTTTCAGATTCTGTACATCTAAAAACTTTTCAGCATAAAATTTATCCTCTAACTGTAAGCCTGTAGCAGTTATATTTATTTATTATAAATATTGTAAGGAAACTTATTGTTTAAGTGTACGAATTTACAATTAGGATAAGTTTTTGTCAGTGATTCAATGTGATGGTTAAATGTTTGGGCACTGATTAAAGAATTATGAATAACTTGCAAAATATAAACTCGCAGATGACTCAACCTATAAAGTGCCAAACTAAGTGCCTTAATCAGCTCATATGGGTTGTTATCATTGGCTCCTACCGCCAGGACTACTTTATCGCTACTTCGAAGTGTTTTTTGTAATTCTTTACAATATTTTAATGTTTCGGTGCTTGAAGAACCAGGCTTCATAAACGAAATAACTTTATATTTTGAATATTTTGTGTGATTTCTAGCTCTAGTTATATAACTATTTAACCCTACAGCTTGATCGTCTCCTAAAATGTATAAGGTCCTTGCATCGTCTATTAAAATTTGTTTACTTTCACATTTTTGAATATTCAGCAATCTTGAGTTTAAAGTGTTCTTGTTGTAGCAAGTTATCTTAGGATCTTCATTAGTAATATTGATATTGTCATTTAAAGTATTTTTTGATATTGGGATATCGCTTTCTTTTGAAAAAGTGACTGTCTCTTGAATGTCTAAGTTATCAATAGCTGGTTTACTGATGCTCTTTGTATGCGGGATAGACGCAGTCGTGAAAGTATTATATTTTATGGGTGTAAAAACATTAAGACTTCCCACTTGTCTTTGTTTTTTCAATTGTCCACTGCGAGTTAAAAATGGTCTATTCAAATTTAAATCGTCTATCCCTACTGATTTATATATTTTAATTATTTTCTCGTATTCCTCGATTATCTTCCTTAATTGTCTATTTTCTAAACATAAATTGTCTATTTCTTCACTAGCGGTTTCGAGTTTTATATTTAAACTATTAATTTCATCGTGGAGATCATCAATAGAACTAGTATTTTGTTTTTGGGAGATATTCGGAAGGCTATTAGTGCTTATGTCCATAATTGTTGATCCGCTCTCATTTCGGTCAGTATAATAAATTACTTCAGAAGAGTCTTTTATTCCACTGGCTTTTTTCCTCCGTAATGTTATATTTTCAAAAGAACTCATTTTCAATAAAAATAAAACCAGTCAGCACAAAGTAACAAAAAAAAAGAAAAAGTTCAATCTTATTGTGATTCGATCTTGGTTTCACGATCTTAGAGTACAGCGCTATGACCTCTACACCAAAGTGTTCTTACATTGATCGGCGAAAGTAATAGTTGTTTAAAAATGTTTGTTATAAAAGTTATGAACACCTTCCATTAAAAATATTAATACTGCAAAACAAAATCACTTTTTCTTCTAATGTTATATATGTAGTAGTATATATGTAATTTCACATTTCACTTTTCAATTTCAAACAATTTTTTCATACACGTAAATGTACACAAAGTTTTTATTCATTTAATTATTGACGCTTGAGATTACTGTTGCTGCACTTATTATGAATATCAACACTGCACTCACGTTACTCTCAAAGATTATTTTCTATTATTTTTTATATTTTTCACTCTAATTACTCTTAAAGATTATTTGAAACCAGGTTTTTACCCCAGAGTCGGCTGTAACAGGTTGAGAAATTAATTTTACATTATCTTTTAGGCATGGTTAAAAAAAACCGAAGACCACGTGAGCAAATTGCTCAAAGAGATAAACTTTGATATCTAGACGTGCATGTATGAAGAAAATGCTGAATCTGAAGCAAAAGTGGTATGTAAGGATCATGACATTTTGGCTCCCTGTCAAAGTGGACTGTGCATGAAAATAAGTAAGTAGGTCTTAGGTATATTAACTTTCCATTCATCTATCCATTTTAGCTTTTATAATTATACTATCCAGAAATTTGTTTCGCATAAACTAAGTTTCATAACAACAAACCTACGAGATCAGGCGATTAGTGCATGAGAAGGATACAGAGGCAATTTGGATGCAAATAATGGCAAGAACTTCGAAGCGGAATTATTTGTATTGCAAGTTATAAGCAGGTAGCGTAATCATTTGTTTTTCATATCGTAACGGCTTTGACCCGATAGCTAAGTTAGTAGTAACTCTGTGTACAAAGGTAAAATTTTCGGATTGGAATCCTTCTATGGGCAAGATTTTATCGTTGGCTAAAGCGCTAAAACGGCGATAGGCTCTCCAACTGTAAAGTTGTTTTAAATCTGTCTTTGATGGATGGTGGGTCGCAAAGACTTTATTGTCTAAACCTCTGTCTACCCCTGTATTGGGAATAGCGTGAAGATATTTTTTATGTAATGTTATTGTACCGTTAATTTAGACATTAAGATGGCGATAGGCTCACAACCTGTGAATTCAAATAAGTTTTGGTGAAAAGAGGGTTGAAAGGATTCCGTTGCCTATGTCTAAGTCTACTCTTGTATGGAGTATTTATGGAACATTAAAAAAATCAAAAATCTTATCTATTATGCAATTTTATTGATTTTTAAAGCATATTTATGCTGAACTTTTATTTTATTAAATTAAAGAGAAAAAAGTTAAAATTTCAACAGACACGGGCGGGATTCGAACCCGCGTCCTTCGCCGATCCGTGGCAACGCTCCTACCTCCGAGCTACCTTGTCTTACACGCATCAGTTGAAATTTTAACTCTGTATTCTCTTTATATTACTTATGCCTTGTTTTATTGGCATATGCGCCATCTGTCATCCCTTTTGCAAGTGACAATTTGATAATCCTGACTTTTCAGTTAGGAATTATCAATATGATAACGCCAACTTTAATTTTTATTATGCAATTTTATTGATTTTTAAATCATATGTATGCTGAACTTTTATGTTTTTTTTTTTATTTATTAACATGGACCACAAACAGGTTACACACACACAGGGACCACAAACACACACATGTTATTATATTAAAGAGAAAAATGCGATGCGTGTAAGACACGGTGGCTCGGAGGTAAGAGCGTCGCCACGGATCGGCGAAGGTCGCGGGTGCGAATCCCGCCCGCGTCAGTTGACATTTTAACTTTTTTCTCATTAATTTAATAATTTTATCTATTTTTAATTTTAATAACAGACAGCTACACCTAAGCTGAGAAGGGTTTAGCTAGTTTTTTTTGTTTTAAATACTTAACCTGGTACTACTTTCAAATCGTTTGTCGATAAAACATAATAAAGTGAACAAAACATAAATATCATACAGCTTCATAATTAGTCCGTGCCTTAACCAATGTAAACTTAGTGTACCAACACTTTTACATTATGTTATTAACCTAAAGTAAGGAAAACTTGTTTCGTTGTCTATAAATAACTCAGGTGATTAGGTGATTTACTCATAAATAGATTAAGTAAATGAATAACTTCACGCAATTCCTAATACAGGGGTCCAGAGAGGTCTAGACTAGACAATTAAGTTCCTTTGACCCACCTTCCACCGAATATATTTTCGGAACAATGTGACAGGTGGTGAGCCCGTGGCTCTCTTATGTCCAAGCCAACGATATAATTCGTACATAAGTTTTTGAACTATCGTTCGGATCGGTTTCTTGACTCGATTTTCCGACCACCCAACCACTCGGCTATTGTGAATCTTTACAATTAATTAAATCTAATATATCTACTAATTTAAATTTAAAATTTAAGAAAAAATTAATGTTTAATTTTTTTGTGTTTTTATTTATTACAATTTTAGTGTAGTTTTAATTAGTTCAATGTTTTTACACGATAGAGATACTTCCTTATAAATGGAACTGTTTATTATTAATTCTCCTTTATAACTTTTTCGAGAAGAAGAAGAGATACAACAAAAGTTTCTATGACCTTTATTTTGCGAGTGTACGCAAATAATTAGAGAGTCATATTAAAGAAAGATTTCATTATCTACCTGACAACATCTACTATTTACTCCTCTACTATTTATAGTATTAGAAAAACTAAATAAAAAAGTTTTTGTCCTTTCAGCGGTGTTCGCTGATACAGCGAATGATATATTAGATCTCATTCGTTTCACTTTAATTAAACTTTCGATAGCAACTCGACGTCGAAGCTATTTACACTGTGGTATGTAACTGTGGAGAATTGAAAAGAAATGAAAATGATAATAATTTCTTTGCAACTATTTCAATAAAATAAACATGTAAAAATGGAGACTGTTAACAGTGTTGGCACATTTTATGGTCCCCACACTTGGCAAGGCCTTTATCGTGGGAGACAGGTGATACGGATCTGACAATAGACATTTTTACCTCGATGTAATTAAAAAAAAAAAGAAAAATTGTAATAAGGAACGCAGGTCTGCCGGAAGAAATTTCTTAAGTAATAATCAGCACCGTTGTACAAACGTTTACCTTATATTATATTTCTCCTTTTTTTTTTAATTTAGTGTATGCATAAATTATATATTAAAAATATAATAAACAGTGCTGCATAACAAATAGGCACAAAATTATCTTCACGCAGTTCCCAACATTGGAGTAGACATTACAACATCGACATCGCAGTATCTGCTTGATATTAAAAAAAAACTTCATCCTGTTGTTTTTGGTACAATGTGAGAGTAGTCAGCCGGTCATCGTCCTTATTTCCGATAAACATCCTATATATGTTTTGATAAAACTCATTGGTACGAGGCTACCACTTAGTGATTGAACTGACCCCAGTTTTCTTGACTACAATGCCGATCATTCGACAACTCGGCTATCGAATATAAATATAAATAAATAAATATCTTCACGCAATTCCCAATACAGGGGTAGACAGAGGTCAAGTCTAGACAATTAAGTCCCTTTGACCCACCTTCCACCGAAGATATTTTCGGGACAACGTGACAGGTGGTGAGCCCGTCGCCGCCTTTATGTCCAAGCCAACGACGAAATTCGTACATAAGTTTTTGAAAAACTCATTGGTACTGCCACCTGGGGATCGAACTCGGGTCTCTCGACTCGAAATTCCGACCACCCAACAACTCGGCTATCGTGACTTCTGCTATCGAATATATACATTAAAATTTTCAGGAAATAAATAAATTGTTTGTATTTTTTACAGACGAATGAGATTAACGAGCAATCGACTCGACAAAATCGAGACAGCAATACTCAGCACCAAAAGTTTTCCCATTAAGTCCTAACTGTTAAGTCCTAGCTGTTACCTACGGAAACTCCGTAAGTAACAGCTGATTCTACTGTAGTAGCAGTGAATGGCAGAATTGAAAAACGCACCGTGGTAGATTGCCGGCAGGAATGGTGTGAATGAGTTGGTGTAGATGGAATTTAAGATTGCGACGTGAAATGGCTGAACTTGAGATCTAGAAGTTTCACACAGTTCCTCAGACGATTAAATCATATTGATTACGAACCACATAAATAAATAAAAATAAAGTTGTGAAAAATAACTGTTATTTATTTTTGATTTTGATTTATTTTAGAATAAAAAATTAGATGTAATTATGTGTAAATTGTAACCATTAACACTATATCCATCGTCACGCATACATTTTGCGCAATACATCATCATTAACAAGTTCATGAAGTGGCTTGGAAGTTTTTATGCATGAGTAAGTCGCCCAACGCGCCTAAATAATTTATATGATAATTTATTAAGACAAGTATGAAAGTCTACATTGACTCGGCTACTCGACCCCGGGACAGCTGATCCCATGAAAACCGGAATTCCATTCGTTAACAGAGGTCGTGGAGGAAAAAACTGTAATTTATTAACAATTAACATCAGTAATATATCCTCTGTATGGATAGCATCTCTGTTTCCTGATTGACAATTCCATTTAATAAAATTTATTAATTTTATTAGACCTCTGAGTTTAATTTTTAAATAATAAATAAATATATATATTTTCAGGCAATTCCCAATACAGGGGTAGACAGAGGTCAAGTCTAGACAATTAAGTCCCTCTGACCCACCTTCCACCAAAGACATTTTCGGGACAACGTGACAGGTGGGGAGCCCGTCGCCGCCTTTATGTCCAAGCCAACGATATATAAATCGTACATAAACATAGTTTTTGAAAAACTCATTGGTACTGCCACCTGGGGATCGAACTCGGGTCTCTCGACTCGAAATTCCGACCACCCAACAACTCGGCTATCGTGACTTTTTTTTAGTTTTCTAGTTTAATTTTTAGTTTTCTATCGCCACATTCTGTCGATCAGGCATATAAAAATGAATAGTTACAGCTACTTACCATATAGCGTCCGCTTTCAAAGCGTGCACCGTGGAAATTGAATCGGCTTTCAATAACTGAACTGATCAATTACAACTCTCAACATATAAGACAGCTCTAGCAATAACTTTTATACAAAATCGTTTATCATGAACAGAGAACGTTTTCTATTTTAAAGCTATTTCATTTCTGTCATTTATTTGGTTTCCACAAGGAGACGGCCCACTGATTGCGATTCCAATAGAACAAACCTGCTTTAACGGATAGCTCATAGCAAATTTTAAAATAAATATATATTTGGATCTAAACTGCACTTTTGGCTATGGGGTATACGCGAAAAAATATATTTAATGTTTAGATCTTAAGTACTACTATAGCAGATGTATTTGTATATAATATTTGTATATAATTTTTAAAATATATCTTCACGCAATTCCCGGGTAGACAGAGGTCTAGTCCAGACAATGAAGTCCCTTGAACCCACCTTCCACCGAAGATATTTTCGAGACAACGTAACAGGTGGTGAGCCTGTCGCCGAATTTAGGTCCCTGCCAACGATATATAAATCGTACATAAACATAGTTTTTGAAAAACCCATTGGTACGAGTCTGCCAGCTGGGGATCGACCTCGGGTCTCTTGGCACGAAATTCCGACCACCCAACCACTCGGGTATCGTGACTTTTTCTATAATATTTGTATACAATTTAGAGGAGCGATAACCTTGTTAGTTGTTTTTAAAACTAACTAGTACGAGTATGTGGTTTGCATTGGTTTGGACACTAAAAGAGAAATAGGTTTTAAAAAAGACGTTATGAATAAAATTGACACTTGACACCTCGATGGTTCGATGTTTGGGCATGTTGAGTGAATTCTTGAAGACCAAATGGTGAAGAAAATATATAGCGCGAATATTAAAATGTATAAAAATGTGTGAAACAAACTTTCGAAGACCATGTGAGCAAATTGCTCGAATAGGGGACGGTCAAGATTATTCGGATACCTAGACGTGCGCGTATGAAGAAAATGACGAATTTGAAAAAGCGAAAGAGAATCATGACACTTTGTAATCTGCTCTCTCTGGCACCCCGTCAAAGCAGATTGTGAATGAAGAAAATAGGTAGACAGAGGTGGAGTTCAAAATGCCGATTTTTTATATTTTTATTTAAATATATTAAACAAAACTTTCCTTACATGTACATAAATGAAGACCGTATGTATTAAAATTAATTAATTCATGCAACTTAACATTTATACATATTTTTTTCAACCATTAAATAAATCTGATTTAGTTTTAATTGTATTATTTCATCGCAATTTAATAAATTGGTGTGTTTTTTGGCATAGCCTTCTCTCTGCAACTCATTTTTTAACTTCCCATTTTATTATTAGATTTTAATTTCCACTTCCATCTCGCGGGCATCACATAATGACATTTTCAGATATTTATTTCTCTTCTTTTATAAAATATGACCAACTCACTTCCATTTAAATTTCTTCAAGGTATAAGTAAAATTGCTATTTGTGATTTTTATCTTATTTCGATATCCTGATCCTATCATATAGATATTATCCTTACCTATATATTATATGACCTATAATATAGATATTATCCTTAACTTTTATATTTAAAATACTTCTCTTTATTTTGTTTTGGGTAACTTGTAATTATTACCTTTTTTGTCTATAAGCGCCCATGTTTGACACCTGTTAGTAAACAAGGTTAGTAAAAACTTTTCCCCTTTTGTCTGGTGATGTATGTTTTTTTCATAACTTCTTTGTAAGACTTTTTCCAAGAGTTTGATGCTGTGTACCAAAGAAGAAATTCCGTATACTCTGTGCCAAACTGTACTGTAGTTGTAGCTGTATTGTACTGTGTTTAAGTGCTGTTAAATTTAATATGCATTGGATATACTTATGATCACTTCTATAAAGGCTACATTGTCAAGTGGACATATTTCTATTTATGACATGATTTGTAAAATACTCGTAGATGTGAAAATTCCAAATATGCAATATGTTGTGGGAATCATCATCATAGTTATAGCCTAAAGTCCACAGCTGAAATAATAAACAAAACCACAGCTAAAATACACATAGGTCTCCAAAGATTGCCACATAGATCGGTCCTGTACCATCTGCGTCCATCGACTCCCCAAAATATTGTGTGGATCATTGCTCCATGTTGTCGGGGGTCGGCCTATACTGCGTTTGCCTATGCAATGTTATATATTAATTATTAAAAATAAAAAAATAAAATATATTTACGCAATTCCCAATACTGGGGTAGACAGAGGTCAAGTCTAGACAATTAAGTCCCTTTGACCCACCTTCCACCGAAGATATTTTCAGGACAACGTGACAGGTGGTGAGCCCGTCGCCGCCTTTATGTCCAAGCCAACGATGAAATTCGTACATAAGTTTTTTTTGAAAAACTCATTGGTACTGCCACCTGGGGACCGAACTCGGGTCTCTCGACTCGAAATTCCGACCACCCAACAACTCGGCTATCGTGACTTATTTTAATTATTATATTTTAATATACTGCTTCATTCTGAATATCTGAAATATTCTGTTAATATTAATGTAATTATATCATCATAATATTCTTTAATTCCTTCTTTAAAAATACCCTTCGAATATTAATAATTCCATCAAGACAAACATTAACATAAAGTATTTTCCAGTTCGCAGTTCATTCTATAAGTCAAAGTCCGTATTACTTAACGATCTCTTGAATAAATAAATCGAATCAGCCAATTTTCACTTCGACGACGGAAACGGGAGAATTAGGTATTTCTTTTTTTTTAAAAAAGAGGAACGAGGCTGTGTATTATAAACTGCCAATATTTTTTATTTCGATTCGGTTAGGTTCCCGGACGTGTCAATGTAGAAAACTACTTTTACCTATATAGTCTCTAGTCTGGATGTTTATGACACCTTCGTTGTTTCAGATTTTCAAGCAAAAGTGCATTAACTATTTTTTTTACTGAATTACTATATATCAGATATTACTGAGATATTTCTATCGAATCAGAGCAACGTCTGTATGTGATGTTATCCAATCAACCCATTTGCTTATTGTAAAGTTGTTATTGAATAATTACTTCGCACCATTCCGTATGCAAATATGCGTATGACTCTGCGGTCGCTCATCGTAGAGTCTACTCGCTTGAGAATGCCTTCTTTTGAGGTGAAACACGTGTCGCGTCTTCGTTGGTGGTATATGTTACCTGGTTTGAGTGTAGTGGTGGTGGTACATATAGTAGAATTAGTGCATGCATCTGTGGGAGGGAGGGTGATGCTCTTCTTCACTTCGGACCAGGTAACATATACCTTTTTATATCTGCATCCGAAATGGTGAAAAGAAAAGAAAGATTCAATAACAACTTTACAATGAATTTCCGCAAAGTAACGCCTGAGTCAATTAACAATTTCTTTATTATTTTAATTATTTATTCATATTTGTCAAGTACTCAGTGTACACAATAGTTAAGTGAAAAATATCAAATTAAATTAAATATAAATAAATGAATTTTTTCACGCCATTCCCACTACAGGGGTAGACAGAGGTCTAGATAGTTAAGTCATTTTGACCCACCTTCCACCCTAGTTATTTATGGGACAAGGTCACAGGTGGTGAGCCCGTTGACGTCTTAATGTCCAAGCCGACGATATAATTCGTACATAAGTTTTTGAAAAAAGAAAACTCATTGGTACGAGTCTGTCACCTTGGATCGAATTCCGACCACCCAACCACTCGACTATCGATATTTTTTTTGAAATGAAGTTTAATTTTTAAAGATAATTGTACAGCCGTAAGAATATGCCTCCCTCTTTCATCCCGCGGGTGTTCCAAGAGGAGATTAAGGGGTAGATATTGATTAACCTAAACTGACTGATGGAGGTATCGTAAATAAAAAAATCTAAAATAAATATCATTTATAATTAAAACATCTAAAAAACTTTTTTTTAATCTAAAATAAATAATATAATTTTTCGAATCAGAATAAAAGTGATTACACACCTATTTTGCAGTAGAAATGGACAAGATGAAGAATAAGCAATTTTATGGTAGGAAGGGGAGGGTAGGATAGGATACCTTCTTTTATCTTCACGAAATTTCCTAATACTAGAGTAGGGAGAGGTCTATACAATAAAGTCCTTTCGACCACCTTTTCATCGAAGTTAATTTGGGTCAACTTCATTAGTGGCGAGCTTATGGCGGTCGAAGTGTCCTATGGAGAAAGGTGGGTCGAAAGGTCTCAATATTCTAGCCCTCTGTCTATCCCAGTATGGGGATGTGTGATGAAATAAAAAAGCGTCCCACCGATTAAGCCGCGCAAAGAATATAATTAGATCTTAAATTTTATACTTTTATTAGGAAATAGGATCAAAGCTATTTTACCGTCATTAATATGCGAACTGTCCCTTGTAAAAAAGAATACTTTTTCATTAAACGGTTGCGCATAAAGGGTTAAATTTTTCGGCCCGTATGCAAATTACCCTCGCGGGGTCAGTACGGCGCAATTTAAAATAATGTGTATGGGGCGTTTCAAGTTTTTTTTTACTACCGTCACGCAGCATAATATATGCTTGTTTTAGAGCATAACAGTTATTTTTATAACAAAATATTAACATATACATGTTTAGGTAATATTCTAAAATTATTTAATTTAGCCGCGATCTAAAATATAAATAAGAATTTGATGACCTCCGTGGAGGAGTGACGTAGACACCGGTTTTACAAGGTGTCGCCATCTCGAGGTCCCGGGTTCGATTCCCGGTCGGGTCAATGTAGAAAAACCACTGTTTCTACATTTTCTCGGGTCTGAGTGATGATGATCTTTGATGTTAATATTATGTTACATGTACCGACATCAGTTAACCTTATTTTATGTTCTGGTTCTAGTACTCTGCGGTCTACATCCATCCGGGTACACTCCACTAATGCCTGATAGGTATCCTCTCTTATTACATCTATCACAATTTGGTGAATCGACTAATTTCATCATGTGTTTGAATGTATTTAGTGGAATGTGTCCGGAGCGTAGTCTCATACTGGTGATGAGCAACTGATTTTTACTCCGGAGAACCAGACATTGTCTGTGAGAACAGAACATTCTTTTTTCACGTTACATAAAAAGTCAGTGAAGCAAATTAAATAGTGTACTGATGTACCTTCATCAATTCCGCATTTCGCTAATTTATTAGCTTGTTCATTACCAATCAAATTAATAATTAATCAAAGTTTGTCTTGACAAACGAAACGATTTTTAGATCTATTGCCGTCTCTTCGGACGGAGAAGAAATTGGCGACAGAAACTCCGATCAAACACACACGGACGACCCCAAAAGCTATTTGAGGCATACACACTCAAGACATACAGATACATATATAGATACATATATAGATAGGGACAACATCACATACATTGCTCTGATCCCAATGTAAGATGCTAAAGCACTTGTGGTACGGGAATCGGAAACAACGAAGACTCCTCAAACACCCAGACCCGTGAAAATAAATGTAGAAAAAGTGGTTTATCTACTTTGATCCGACCTTTGATCCGAGATTACCTTGAAAACCGGTGTTTACGCCACTCGTCCACGGAGGTCGTCAAGACCACTCTCCAAAGAGCTTAAATCCTGAGTTTAACTGATTTGAGGAGTGTCATTTAGAGTGTTCATTACATTTTCTTAACTAGGAATGGTCATCAATACGAAAAAAAATTAGAAAGATCTCATATAGAAATAGCGTCATATTATGGGACAATATCACAAAAGGCTTATTATATTATTATTATAAACAGATAAATAATTTTTTTCTGACGCTTAAACACTATGCTTAAGAAAACAAACAATATGCTTCCCTCAAACATAGAGGAAATTGAAATCTGTCACTCAATCAAGTCACTTAAAAGATCTAGACATTCAAACTCAACCTTACCAAAATTCTTACGTCGACATAACGCAAAAATATATTCAATTAATTATAAATATTTTGTATTTTCTGAAAATAATTTCATTATACGATCTTTTTGTAAATATATAAATAAATATAAACAAATATCTTCACGCAATTTCCAATACAGAGGTAGACAGAGGTCTAGTCTAGACAATTAAGTCCCTTCGACCCACCTTCCACCGAATATATTTTCGGGACTACGTGACAGGTAGTGAGCCCGTCGTCGTCTCTGTGTCAAAGCCAACAATATAATTCGTATATAAGTTTTTGAAAAACTCATTGGTATGAGCCAGCAACCTGGAAATCGAGCTCGGGTCTCTTGACTCGAAATTCCGACCACTCAACCACTCGGCTATAGTGATATTACAACATGGTAACCACTGTAATTATTAGGAAAATAATATGATATTCTTTGTAGTGTTTATGTAATCTTCGATTTTTCTTTTCTTTGCTATATTTTGGTAAGAGGTGGCATTTATTAGTTAATGTAATGGAGGACCAGTAATGAAAATAAAAGTTAAATATTCTTTTTCTATACCATCTGCAAGACGAAAACATTTGAATTCTTTTGTACGCGTTTATTTGTATAACTCATAAAAGAATGTTTTTTTCTTACTTTATCGGTATATTGTAGCGCTTAGAAATGTACACAGCTTTTATACATGCACACAGGGGAGTAAACAAGATCTACGATGCAAATTCTACTCGTAAGCTTCATGTGAAAAATGCTTAACTCATTTTAAAGTCGCTGAAGAGGCAACAGCACTAACAGGGCTTATATATTCATCAAGATTACTTATTTGTGGATTATAAAAATATTTCTTCACGCCATTGCCAGTTAAGGGGTAGACAGTTAAGTCCTTTCTGTAAAAGGTGGGTCACCGAAGACATTTTTTAGGCTGTCGCCGTCTTCATTTCGAAGCCTTAAATTGTACATAATTTTTTTAAGAAATAATCCATTGGTTCGAGCCTGCCACCTGGGAATCGAAGTCGGGTCTCCTGACTCGAACTCCGACCCCACTCGGCTTGTGACTTTGTATAGATTCACGCCAACAAAAACAATTTGTGCTTAACAAATTAATGTTATTTCTTCCTCGTCGTATTACTCACAGCCTGTAAAACTCTACACTCGGCAGGACACCCTATAAGGACGGATTTGCCGTGATCGTCGACCTTGTTATATGGATTGGTGAGCACAGTATCAGACTTTTAAATGTGGTAGAGTCACGCATCAACTTTTGTTGTATGAATGGGCCGGCTCGACCGGGGAAGTACCACGACCTCACAGAATACCGGCGTGAAGTAGAAGTCTAACAATCTTCTGCGTTTCGTCAGTTGAGTGCAGGTAACCGGAGGCCCACACACCCACCTCCCCCTATTCTGGGGGGGGGGCGCATCCTTAGGTCGGCAACGCATCTGCTATGCCTCTGGTATTGCGAGTGTTCATGGGCGGCGGTAATCACTTACCATCACGTGAACCACCTGCTCATTTGCCTTCCTTTTCCATAAAAAAGACACCTAAAACCATAGACCCTGCAGATTTTCACAGGTTGGCATCATTGAAAAAATCAAAATATCTTCAAGACATTCCCAGTGCTGGGGCAGACAGTGATCTAGACAATTCTTTTCGACTTATTTTTCACTGAAGACATTTTTGTTCTAACACTGAGTTGGATCCAGACATTTAAGTCCTTTCGACCCACTTTTCACCGACTTTTTTGAGACAACGTTACAGGCGGTGAGCCTGTCGCCATCTTCAGAAGATTTAACTCGGACCTCTTGACTCAAATTCCGATCACCCAACCTCTCGGCATCGTGACTTTTTAGTTCTAAAAATTACTTTAATCGCCCCTCTTGACAAGCAGATTGACGATCGCATAATCAATCTGATGTCCATCACCGTTTCTAAATTTAATCCTATATTTTTCGAGATGGGCTAACCCTTCGTTGCCATTTACCATACATTCGGGAAGAAAGATGATGACAATACCTCGATACTACCTTTAGTTTTGTTTATTTTTGCACAAAAAGTCCGCACCTAACATCACATCTTTCCTAAGGGTCCTCTTTAAAATCTCGTATGTCGCCACATCGGTAACATCACTAACGACATTACAGTTACATCAAAGTGTCATTAAGCTTTATGTGGCTAAAGATAACTTTATAACATCAGAACAACTGGGAGCAAAATTGTGTTACCCGCAGAATTAAAAGTTCATTTTGGAACATGCTGCTTAATAAATTGGTTACAAATTTTCTTGAATTTATAACTCGTGTTAGTGATTATTAAAATCATTATCGATATTATAATGAAAACGAAATGATTTTATATTATTTTCGAAACTCATTAGTACACTTCTAAAATACCAAGCACAAATTAAGCAGACCGGTGACGTGCAGCAAAGTCCATAGTGCGCGGTATCTGGTATTGCGATCGGCAATCCGCTTGCCTAGCGTGACAAAATCCTCTTTAAGGGACCTATGTCCTGCAGCGGACTTTTTCAGGCCGTGAAGTAAGTTAAGAAATCAGTTATTGAGTTCATCCGTTACAAACAAATAAACAAACCTATAAAATTTTACAGGCCATTAAGTAATTTAAGATTATTATTTTATTTATTTTATTTTATTTCATTCATGATCAATTAAATCAGTGTATTTGAATACGCTATTTAAAAATAATACTTTGTCTAAGGAAAAAAAGTAATATTTTTATAAGCTAAATACAATTGAAGATCATTCGTTTGTATAACCATCATCTTAAATATAAAAAATTTTTTTAATCGAATGTCAATTAAAAGACATTTGCAATACAATTTGAACTATATGGACAATACAAAAAATTACAAAATTATAAAAAAAGTAACTAGTTATTGAGTTTATTCGTTAGAAAGTAACAAACTTGCTAAAAAATTAAATCTTTTCTCTTCATAATATTAAGTTCAGATAGAAAGCAGTATCAAAAACGATACTTGAGATGTAATGGGCACTTACGAAGGTTACAATGGAGTAACATAGAGTTTTATTTACCTATTTAGTTTCACACAAAAGGGGTGCCGTTTCACCTCTTATTTTCAATTCAAAAGATAGAATTCTAGAGCTATTTTTTTCGGTAACTCGATAACATTACAAAGCAGAATCAAATTGCAACAATTTTATATATTTTTATGTGTAATATATAAAAACAAACATTTTCATTTATTTTTCCAAATCATTTTTTTTAATAGACAATGATTAACTTTCCACTCACCTTTTACCGCAGCCTGTTTAGGACAAAGCGATAGGCGGTGAGCCTACCACTTACTATCACACTATCATCTCAGTATCCAAATATAATCGTATGTGTAATCTGAAATAAGCGAAAGTAAGGCAGGTATGCAAGGATTGTAACATTTGATCTTATCTTTCATATATCATCATCATCTTAGTTTCGCTCAAATATCTTCAATGTCTATACATTTACAATTATTGAATTGTTAACAGGTCATATCTATATATGACCTGTTAACAATTCAACAAATTTAGCCTATAAGTAAAGAAAGTATTTTTGTGTATGTACTTTTTTAAGAAAGTAAGTATGTATTGTTTTTTAGAAAGTCACGATAGCCGAGTGGTTGGGTGATCGGAATTTCGAGTTGAGAGACCCGAGTTCAATCCCCAGGTGGCAGGCTCGTACCAATGGGTTTTTCAAAAACTTATGTACGAATTAGATCGTTGGCTTGAACACAAAGACGGCGACGGGCTCACCACCTGTCACGTTGTCCCGAAAATATCTTCGGTGGAAGGTGGGTCTAAGGGACTTGATTGTCTAGACAAGATCTCTGTCTAACCCTGTATTGGGAATTGCTTGAAGATATTTATTTATATAGAGATCAGTACATAACAAAACTGCTACAACAATTTATATAAAATTGAAACGTTTAGATTTTATGATACAAATTATTGGTCAATTATTAAGAGTATTTCAGACATGATAATACAATTCCTAATACAAGGGTACACAGAGGATACATACAAGGGTCGACAGAGGTTTAGTCTAGACAATTAAGTCCCCCCCAACGTGACAGTTGGTGAGCCCGTCGCCATCTTTATGTCCAAGCCGATATAATTCGTACATAAGTTTTTGAATAATCCATTGCGCATTGGCAGATTCGTACAGCTTGCTACCTGGGGATCGAACTCGGGTCCATTGACACGAAAAATTTTTTAATATTGTCACCTATGTTCAGCAGTAGACTTCTGCTGGAGAAACAATTCTTCACACCTTTACCAATACTGTGGTTGACATAGGTCCTGTCCTGTGGTGAGCCCGACGAGTCTTTTTTGGCCAAGTCAATAATATAAATCCTGTGGTGAGACCGTCGAGTCTTTTATGACCAAGTCAACAATATAAATCGTCTATTAGTTTGGAAAAAACACTCATTGGTACGAGCCCTCTATTACTCCGTCTCTACGTCATAAGCCGTTACTTAAGTAACCACTTAGCTTACAGATTCATATACTTATAAATGACATAAATAACTAAACCGCGTCACGCATATTCCAAAGCCTAGGGTAGACAAAGGTCTAGACAAATAAGTCCTTTCGATGCATCTTTCCTCGAATCCTATTTGGGAAAAAGTGACAGGCAATTAGTCTATCCCCACACATATTTTCCCCTAGCAGGATTTGCACACGCAACGCAGAGCTTCGAATGTCAACTAGGCTTCATTATAAACATGGCTATAGAGTTGTTAACTTAAAAATTAAAAGTGAAAAGATGGTGTCCACTGCTGGGCAAACTCCCCTTAAAAATTATTTGAGATACATTAGAGCAAGAGAACGTGCATTGTTATGTTGCTTTAGATATATATCTACAAGCATGTTTCCAATACTGCGGTAGATGGAGGAGAAGACAATAAAGTCTTTTCGACCAATTTTAGCGAATACTATTTGTGGTGAGCCTGTCCGATTTCAGTGTTCGATCCAATACTACAATTTACTTACATAGATATATATTAACATAGATAACTATACATATATAAATATAAACATGTATGTCTCATATTCGTCTTAGACATATTTGCGACATGCGAAACCCCGACCCCGACCCCGCAACCCTTAACCACGAAGCCAGGGTCACTATCAACTAAGCTATTGGGAAAAATAATATATTATTTATTAATATATCTAAGACATGCAGATTTTTCTTCACTGCCAAGCACGAGATAAATCGTCTATTAGTTTGGAAAAAACACTCATTGGTACGAGCCTGCCAACTGGGGATCGAACTCGGGTCTATTGACAGGGGTTCCCGACCATAACCACGCTCAAGCTATCATTGAGTATACTTATGTATATATATATATATATATATATATATATATATATATATATATATATATATATATATATATATATATATATATATATATATATATATATATATATATATATATATATATATATATATATATATATATATATATATATATATATATATATATATATATATATATATATATATATATATATATATATATATATATATATATATATATATATATATATATATATATATATATATATATATAAATATATCTTCACGCAATTCCTAATACAAGGTACACAGAGGATACATACAAGGGGTCGACAGAGGTTTAGTCTAGACAATTAAGTCCCCCCAACGTGACAGTTGGTGAGCCCGTCGCCATCTTTATGTCCAAGCCAACGATATTCGTACATAAGTTTTTGAATAATCCATTGCGCATTGGCAGACTCGTACAGCTTGCTACCTGGGGATCGAACTCGGGTCCATTGACACGAAAAATTTTTTAATATTGTCACCTATGTTCAACAGTAGACTTCTGCTGGAGAAACAATTCTTCACACCTTTACCAATACTGTGGTTGACCTAGGTCCTGTCCTGTGGTAGGCCGACGAGTCTTTTTGGCCAAGTCAATAATATAAATCCTGGGGTGAGACCGTCGAGTCTTTTATGACCAAGTCAACAATATAAATCGTCTATTAGTTTGGAAAAAACACTCATTGGTACGAGCCTACCAACTGGGGATCGAACTCGGGTCTATTGACTCGAAATTCCGACCACCCAACCACTCGGCTATCGTGGCTCTTATATATATATATATAAATAAATAAATATAAATATCTTCACGCAATTCCCAATACAGGGGTAGACAGAGGTCAGTCTAGACAATTAAGTCCCTTCGACCACCTTTCACCGAAGATATTTTCGGGACAACGTGACGGGTGATGAGCCTGTCGCCATATTTATGCCAAGTTGGTCTGCCAAGAAATAAAACATAAATTATTTTTAATTTTAATGTTGTCAACTTAATGTTTCCAATACTCCTCATTCCAATACTCCTCAACATTGACATCTTATAAAAGCTCATAGATAATTTAAAGCTTCGGAACAGTAAGCTCTCTCATTGTGGGTGTAACGAGCACTATTGTGCAATATTCACGTCACGTAATGTACGTTTATTATTGCATAGGAATAGCATTATAAATCGTATTATTGATGGACATTATTATTGTTCAAAATAAATACATACATAGATAGGGAAGACATAAAATACATTGCTCTGATCCCAAAGTAAACAGCTAAAGCACTTGTATTATGGAATTAGAAACAGCGTAGATATCACAGACACCCAGACCCGAGAAAATGAAGAAAAAGTGTTTTCTACATTAACCCTACCAACAATCAAACCTCTGAGCTGGCGGCACCATGAAAACCGAAGTGTACGCGGTCATCCACGGAGGTGGCCTAAATAATTTATTGAACTTACTAAAGTACTTTAAATGTTTTATTTAAATATATATATATATATATATATATATATATATATATATATATATATATATATATATATATATATATATATATATATATATATAAATAAATAAATATAAATATCTTCACGCAATTCCCAATACAGGGGTAGACAGAGGTCGAGTCTAGACAATTAAGTCCCTTCGATGCATCTTTCCTCGAATCCTATTTGGGAAAAAGTGACAGGCAATTAGTCTATCCCCACACATATTTTCCCCTAGCAGGATTTGCACACGCAACGCAGAGCTTCGAATGTCAACTAGGCTTCATTATAAACATGGCTATCGAGTTGTTAACTTAAAAATTAAAAGTGAAAAGATAGTGTCCACTGCTGGGCAAACTCCCCTTAAATATTATTTGAGATACATTAGAGCAAGAGAACGTGCATTGTTATGTTGCTTTAGATATATATCTACAAGCATGTTTCCAATACTGCGGTAGATGGAGGAGTAGACAATAAAGTCTTTTCGACCAATTTTAGCGAATACTATTTGTGGTGAGCCTATCCGATTTCAGTGTTCGATCCAATACTACAATTTACTTACATAGATATATATTAACATAGATAACTATACATATATAAATATAAACATGTATGTCTCATATTCGTCTTAGACATATTTGCGACATGCGAAACCCCGACCCCGACCCCGCAACCCTTAACCACGAAGCCAGGGTCACTATCAACTAAGCTATTGGGAAAATAATATATTATTTATTAATATATCTAAGACATGCAGATTTTTCTTCACTGCCAAGCACGAGATAAATTTGGCTCTTAAAATTGCCATTAACAATTTTATCATTACTGGCTCGAGGACTGAACCCGAATCACTCCTTTCTTAAGCCCTCACTTCAACCACTAGTCTACCTGGCTCTTATATATATATATATATATATATATATATATATATATATATATATATATATATATATATATATATATATATATATATATATATATATATATATATATATATATATATATATATATATATATATATATATATATATATATATATATATATATATATATATATATATATATATATATATATATATATATATATATATATATATATATATATATATATATATATATATATATATATATATATATATATATATATATATATATCTATAAATATATCTTCACGCAATTCCTAATACAAGGGTACACAGAGGGATACATACAAGGGGTCGACAGAGGTTTAGTCTAGACAATTAAGTCCCCCCCAACGTGACAGTTGGTGAGCCCGTCGCCATCTTTATGTCCAAGCCGATATAATTCGTACATAAGTTTTTGAATAATCCATTGCGCATTGGCAGACTCGTACAGCTTGCTACCTGGGGATCGAACTCGGGTCCATTGACACGAAAAATTTTTTAATATTGTCACCTATGTTCAACAGTAGACTTCTGCTGGAGAAACAATTCTTCACACCTTTACCAATACTGTGGTTGACCTAGGTCCTGTCCTGTGGTGAGCCCGACGAGTCTTTTTTGGCCAAGTCAATAATATAAATCCTGGGGTGAGACCGTCGAGTCTTTTATGACCAAGTCAACAATATAAATCGTCTATTAGTTTGGAAAAAACACTCATTGGTACGAGCCCTCTTTTAGTCCGTCTCTACGTCATAAGCCGTTACTTAAGTAACCACTTAGCTCACAGATTCATATACTTATAAATGACATAAATAACTAAACCGCGTCACGCATATTCCAAAGCCTAGGGTAGACAAAGGTCTAGACAAATAAGTCCTTTCGATGCATCTTTCCTCGAATCCTATTTGGGAAAAAGTGACAGGCAATTAGTCTATCCCCACACATATTTTCCCCTAGCAGGATTTGCACACGCAACGCAGAGCTTCGAATGTCAACTAGGCTTCATTATAAACATGGCTATCGAGTTGTTAACTTAAAAATTAAAAGTGAAAAGATAGTGTCCACTGCTGGGCAAACTCCCCTTAAATATTATTTGAGATACATTAGAGCAAGAGAACGTGCATTGTTATGTTGCTTTAGATATATATCTACAAGCATGTTTCCAATACTGCGGTAGATGGAGGAGTAGACAATAAAGTCTTTTCGACCAATTTTAGCGAATACTATTTGTGGTGAGCCTATCCGATTTCAGTGTTCGATCCAATACTACAATTTACTTACATAGATATATATTAACATAGATAACTATACATATATAAATATAAACATGTATGTCTCATATTCGTCTTAGACATATTTGCGACATGCGAAACCCCGACCCCGACCCCGCAACCCTTAACCACGAAGCCAGGGTCACTATCAACTAAGCTATTGGGAAAAATAATATATTATTTATTAATATATCTAAGACATGCAGATTTTTCTTCACTGCCAAGCACGAGATAAATTTGGCTCTTAAAATTGCCATTAACAATTTTATCATTACTGGCTCGGGGACTGAACTCGAATCACTCACTTTCTTAAGCCCTCACTTCAACCACTAGTCTACCCTGGCTCTCCCGTAAACTTAATTGAAAACCTATTCCAACTATCATTAATATCCCCTCAAAATATGCAAATAAGGGTACATCAGCATTACGCGATGACCCTCATATATCCATTATAGCGTCCAGAGCTTACCAAAATTAGTCGTAACTAATCCGGTTACGGGCGTCGACTTAACAAGAATTTAATAACTGTAGTGTGGCATTCGTAACTCGAGGTACGAGATACGATTCGTTGATTTGCATGGTAATAGCATCTTACATTTTATTAGATAGTACAAAAGAACATCTTTTTACTTTAAATGGGATAATCTTTGTATATGATTCGCCGAAAGTTATAACTGCAGGTAATAAAAGTAAAGTAAAGTAAAAGTAAGTAAAATATTCTTTATTGTACACCAAGACTGACATAGAAATTACAATTATAATGGACATTAGTACAAAAGGCGGCCTTATCGCTTAAACAGCGATCTCTTCCAGGCAACCTTAGGGAAAAGGATTCTTCTAAAGAAAGCGGAAAGGGTGTACAAAATAATACGTATACTACATATATATATACGATATAAAACCAAAGAAATTATATATAAAGGATTAGAAGTTATATGGAAAACAAATTTTCTATAAGCAATAGACGACAGATTATTAAAAGGATAGGTAATGAAGTTTTAATTTAGTTCTAAAGATAGAAAGAGATTGAGATTGTCTAATATAAAGGGAAGAGAATTCCAAAGTCGTATAGCAGTTACAGTGAAAGAGTTAGCATAGAAGGAAGAAGAGTGTTTTGGGTACTTAGCAGAAAATTATTTTGTGATCAGGTGGAAAAGAATGTAAACTACTTAGATATTCAAATCTATCCTTCAAGTAATGTGGAGCATTGGGATTGAACAGAATGCAGTAAAGTAGATGAAGAATATGAGTATTCCTGCGAAGGCGAATTGGAAGCCACTTGAGCTTAAGGCGAAATTCGGAGATGTGGTCATATTTTCGCAACCCAAATATAAACCTTATGCAATAATTCTGAAGCCGCTCAAGTTTGTTAAGTTGCTCTTCAGTTGAATCAAGATAACAAGTGTCCGCGTAATCAAGGATCGGTAGGAGGAGAGACTGAGCCAGCACAATCTTAGTAGGAAAGGGGAGTATGTTGCGCAATCTTCGGAAGAACCTATTGCGACAAACATCTTTCTGCTTAGCTCACTCATTTGTGGTACCCAAGATAATGTTTTATCAAAAGTAATGCCTAAATTTTGACCTTGTCACTATATGGTATAACGATCCCTTCGAAAAGTACCGGCGGAAGCTGTGATAAAGTTACACGCGACATTAGTTTAGTGCCTCAATGATAGTGACTTGGGTCTTCAAAGGGTTTACTTTGAGCCCAAACGAATTACACCAATTAGAGATGCTGATTAGGTCTGTATTAACTAAATTAATCGTGTTAGGTAAATCCTGTATCTTACATTGCAAATAAATTTGTAAATCATCTGCATATAGGTGGTAGAAAGAATTAATACGTGAACAAATCGAATTGATGAAAATAGAGAATAATAGAGGAGACAACACGCCACCTTGCGGAACGCCAGCAATGACAACAGACCAGTCAGAAAACGTGTCATGTATTCGTATACGCTGCCGGCGTCCATGCAAGTAACTATGAAACCAACCAATTACCCCAGGAGATATGTTAAGAGAACTTAAAACAGCAAGTAGAATATCAAAGTCTACAGTATTGAAAGCATTACTAAAATCAAGCAATGTCAGGACTGTAACTTGTTGATTATCCATACCCAGCCGGATGTCGTCAGTGATTCTGACCAGAGCAGTTGTCGTACTATGACCAGGACGGAAACCAGACTGGAAAGAGTTCAGAAGGTTATTATAAGAAAGAAATTTACTCAGCTGTTGGTGTATAAGGCGCTCAAGTGCTTTAGACAGAAAGGAAAGAATGGATATGGGACGGTAGTCCGCTAAAGAGGATGGGATTTTTTAGGAAGTGGAGTTACTAAGGCGTCTTTCCAAACTGTAGGAAAAGACTGGAATCAAGGGAATGATTAAAATTTGTGTGATAATAGGAGCAATGACGTCGAGTATAGGGATGATCATTTTACGACTAATGCAGTCAGAACCAACTGCATCAGATGTAATGGCTAATATATTCTTCTTAACATCACTGACAGTAACTTGGCTAAAAGAAAAGATGGAAAGTCAGGAGTTGATGTAGCAGAAAGTTGATTAAGAGTGTTTTGCTTCGTTGTATTATTTACAATAGAGGAAGTGAGGAAATGCGTATTGAGCATATTTAAGTCCATATTAAGAGAATCTACATTTTGCTTTGCCTTTCCAACTCCTAAAGATTTGAGGAAATTCCAAACTTTAGTCGAGTCAATTTGCTCAACAACAGATTTATAGATATGGCGTCGTTGACTATCTCTACACACCATGTTGCAGCGATTTCGTACTTTATGATATTTTTCGCGATTGGAATCATTAGGGTTCATACGGTATTTAGTTTTGCCAAATTCTTTTCTCTAATAGTTTTTGATATCCGGAGTGAGCCAGGGTGCAGGAAGATGCTTTATTCGAACCAGACGAATTGGAGCATGTACATTGTACAGTTGTTCGATTAAGGAGTTAAAATTGATATCTGCTCATCAACGGTATCTGCACTCGAAACAACTGACCAGTCGATTTTAGCAGTATCCTCTCTTAACCGATCAATGTCCATTCTACCAAAATTGCGCTGAAGAAGGATCCTTCGCTTACCCTTCGGAGGCTTAATTTTATAGGATAGATAAAGCAAGTCGTGGTAGGAAAAAGCAGAAGCATTACATTGCCCATGCATTGAAACATGGTCAATGGAAGAAACAAGAATTAGATCAAGAAGAGAAGGGGTGCAGTTGGGAAAAGCGTGAGTCGCTGAAAGTGGAAGAATGTGTAAGTTGGTGCTATTTATGAGAGATTTCAGATGAGATGACCTACAGTCGTTTTAAGAAGACATGTATTGAAATCTCCCATGATAATAGTGTGACTATACAGTGAGGAGTACTGTTCAAGTAAAATTTCAAATGACGAAAAATAGTCAATAGTTAGATTTGGACTGTAATAGACGCCAAGAAGGAGCTTCATATGACCAAATATAATTTCTATAAAAAGATGTTCAGGGCCGGCACGAGACAATGTTTGAGAGGAATTTAAAACAGTGAAAGGAATGTGTGATTTTAAATAAATCGCTAAGCCACCACCAGCGCGCCCAACACGATCGTTGCGGATCAAATTATAACCTGGAAGAGAGTAAGCTGAAGAAGCTAAACAAGGTTTTAACCAAGATTCAGATACTAAAATTGCGTGTATATTTTGTTATCGAATGAGGACAACATTTCAGGGTAATGTACAGGAATACTCTGGGCATTTATATGAATTGCATTAAAATTTTCAGTGTACCCGAGAAGAGAATTTAGAGTCTCGCTTAGAGAAGGGATGCTATGAAAACTATCATTACTGCTCAATCCGTCTGAATCGCAGAAGGAAAAAAACTGTCGTCTAATATATCATTACCAGTAATCATTGAAAGGTGAATAGTATATGAGTTATGGACAAAATAGACAAAAATAAATATATATATATATAAAAATAAAATTTAAGAACTGAAGAACCCACCGCCAGTTGCAAGGAAAAATCTCACTTCATAAAACCTAAATAACAAAATTACCAAAAATAATAAAAACAAAAAATCCTTAAATCTTAAACAATAAGTACACATTTATCTAATCAAAATTAACAAAGAAAAAAAGTATTATTAAAACAACAATAACAGTAGTGTTAACAATAATAGGAAGACACAGAAAAGTAAAAATACTTCGCAAGTAGTTTCTTCTGTACAATCATACAAGAATACAAGTATTACTACAATGATCTTTTACCTTCACACCATTCCAAATACAGAGGTAAATAGTAGTCTAGCCAATTAAGCCCTTTCGACCCACCTTTTACCGAAGACTTTTGAAGGGACAACATGACAGGTAGTGAGTTTGTCATGGATTTAAGTCCTTTCAACATCCTAACCTACCTTTGGACATCGTGCCAGTTTTAATGATGTATCAGTTGGCGATGTCCTGACGATGCTGGTGGTCTACCGGCGTCGTATTGTATGCGAATGCTTTTTATTACAAAATAAATTAGTCGCACAATATCTTTTCTTACTTGAAATAATGCGTAATAAAATATTGCTTCATTTACTTCTAAAGGAAAATATTTCCCAGTAACCGAGGGAGTATTTGTTCTTAATTTGAAATTCAGATTCCGTAGTGATAGGAATGTATATTTAGAACGTATTATAGCTACGTGGAAATTCGAATATGTATCCACGTTGGAAGTAACGGAGTTTGAGGAAATTGTTATTTGATATTTCTTATTAATTGAGTGAAAATATATAACGTTTTCTTTGTCTGCCTGAGTCTGTTGTGTGAGTGAAACCGTAATTTTTTTTACAGATGTGTTATTACTTAATTATGTTGAAAAATAAATAAATAGCATTAGTCACTTGATCCAAAGAGAAGCTCCTCCATGTCATAGATGAGTGCACTTAGTCTATAGAATACGCCACCACCACTTCACCAGCGCTACCATGGGTACCAGGTAAAATTCCTCACCTCCGAAAATTGCGCAACACGTGTTTCGAAACCAAACAAGGCATTATAATGCGTGTAAACTAAGTTCTGCGAACGTAGAGTGAGATATGAATAATTCGAGCTGTCTTTATATTAACATCTCTATAAAAATAAAATAAAATAAAATAATATATAAAATATCTTCACGCAATTCCCAATACGGGATAATAGGTACATAAGGGACTTAAATGTCTAGACTTGACCTCTGTCTACCCCTAGACAGAGGTCAAGTCTAGACATTTAAGTCCCTTCGACCCACCTTCCACCGAAGATATTTTCGGAATCACTGTGACTCTATGACCGTGAAATACAACAAAGTAACTAAACTAAGTGTATTTACTATTCTTTCTTCAGCCTCGACACCCATTACCAGCGGTAAGTTGTCCACCAAGGTCAACCAATCAGGATAAGAAAGTATGGGTGTTGTGATCAATTGTTTTCCAATAAAATATTTATGGCGATTAGATTTTTATAGCAGTTCTTAAAAAGAAATAAAGAGAGTATGAGAGAGAGAGAGAGAGAGAGAGAGAAAACGAAAAAAAAGAAATTGTTCGTAGCTACAATAACTGAATATAAACTAATAATTAATAATTGTTACACAAATCATAAAATTTCTAAACTAATAAGTTAATTTGTAATTAGTGCTTGAACATTGTCGTGTGGTGTCAGCGTAAAAATTTACCCACTTCTTATTTCCCGTGGGTGCCGTAACAGGCGAATAAGTAGTAAGAAGTCTTAAAATGCAAGTATTAAAACATAAATAATTTTTATTTATGTTTTAATACTTGCATTTTAAGCTACTAATTGATGGTGGAATCACTTACTTATCTTCACGCACAATTCCTGACGGAGTCGCCAAAGAGAACAGATCGCCAAGTGTCACGATCTCTACATACCTCTTTCGCTTCTTTCAGATTCATCATATTCTTCATACATGCACGTCTAGGTATCCGAGTACTCTTCACCGTCCCCTCTTCTAGCAATTTGCATACATGGTCTTCGAACGTTAGTCTCGGTCTACCTCGACACCTTTTAATGTTAACTTTCGCACTTTATATTTTCTTCACCATTCGGTCTTGACTCATTCGCTCAACGTGCCCATACCATCTAAGCACGCCTTTATCAATTTTTGTGACAAGGTCATCTTTCAAACCTGCCATATTGCGAACCTCTTCGTTTCGCTTTCGGTCTAGCCATGATAAGGCCGGACATTTTACGAAGAGATCGCATCTCCACTGCATTCACTTACTTTTATGCTTCTGCTGGCATACCCAGGATTCGCTGCCATATAACAAAGTCGGTACCAACAATGCGTTATGTATTGCAAGGCGTGCACTTTTCACTACGCATTGCCTTTTGATTAACGCAGAATAACCATCTCAAATTCTGGGGTGTCAGGTACAGCAGCATACCGCATGCCAAGCGCGGGGATTATGACAAATCTGTACGTTAGAGGCCTATGTCATGTAGTCGACTTTTACAAGCCAACGTTAATTTATTTTAATAAAGTAATCGCATATATAAATATCTTCACGTATACAGACGATGTGATAGCCCAGTCGCTAGTTACCCTGCTTTCAAAGCTAAAAAGTTTGCGGGTTCGAATCCTGCTAAGGGCGGCATAACATTTGTGTAATGAGTACGCATGTTTGTATTCTACTCATAATCATGTTTGTACTCTACTCATAATCAATCATATGAATAAAATAAAATAAAAATAAACATCTTCACGCAATTCCCAATACAGGAGTAGACAGAGGTAGAGTTGAGTCGCGATAGCCGAGTTGTTGAGTAGTCGGAATTTCGAGTCAAGAAACCCGAGTTCGTTATATGAATAACTTGTATAAATATATATCTATCAAAGTATATAATACCGCTGCCTCGGATACTACGCCACCATGACAGGTGGTGAGCCTGTCTCAAATAGGCTTCGGTGTAAGTTGGGTCGAAAAAACTTAATTTCTAGACTTATGTGTACCCCTATTTTGGGAATATGTATGTTAATCATATGCATGTAAATGAATGTAACTTACTTAAGCATACACAAGTATATGTACGAACTAAAGTAACAAATTGCAATGCAAGACCGTACCCTGTGTCGCTCTTAAATCAACTATCGCAATTGAATAAGATGGATGGGGACAAACATTCTGTCGAGATGTAGACAAACATGAACTGTATAAGGAAAGTACATTATATAGTCGTACGTACTCAATAACTTATTGAGTAATTCTTCTTCTTGTTTACACAGGTATGTTATTCGAACCTACATCATTTTTAATAATTGAAAACGAAGAAGCTCACGTCTAAATAATTGAACTCGAATTTCGATCACACAACCACTATGATGACTATTCTTAATGTTGATCCGGTATTTTTACGCCGTATGGTTACGATGTAATAACATACAACTCCCTGTCTTACTGCGGGTGTCGACTAAGGGAAACACCTTGAAATACAAGTTCTTATGTAGATAGTAGTGTAGTAGTGAGTAGTGAGGAAGATATAATAACACTTGTTGTAATCTTCATATTTTTTCCAGAACTGGGGTATATAGAGGTCTAGACAAATACTTTCGCTGCACGTTGCAACGAATCTTACATAAGAGAACGTGTCAGGATATGAGGACATCGCCGCCTTAGTGTCCAAGCGAACAGTACAATATACTTACTTAAAAAGATATACATTTATATAGATTATTCATATTTCCTTATAAACCCACGTTAGTAGGGTAGAGTATAACACTAATATTCATAGCACAATTCTTTGCCCCTTGCAGAATCGAACACAGTTTCGATCGCTGGCTCACTACTAAATCAGCTAAAGATATAAATAAAATTGAACTGTGTGTTATAAATTCCATATTAACACCTTTTCACTAAAAGCATATAAAAATACTATAATTACTTTTTTTTTTAAATTTCAACCTCCGTAGTGTCGCCAGCTCTGAGGACCTGGGTTTGATTCCCAATCGAGTTAATGTAGAACCCTTTTCCTATATTTTCTCGGGTCTGGGCGTTGGGTGTCTCAAGTGATTAAACTGTTTACTTTGAGATCAGAGCAAGGAGTATTCTATCTGTCTATCTATCTACATAATGATAATAATTATTATTAGAATAATGCATAAGGATTTATAATAATAATAATAATATACACGGTTACAATAATACAAAGAAATTACGTGTAGCATATGAGAAATTTTTCATTTATCAATTATATAAAGGGCAAGGATTTCTCTAGCAAATTGCCTCGTGAAAAAATTGCGATCCCAATTTCTGCCCTTTGAAAATATGGTCAGGTTGTGTCAAGGTAACATAGATAAATCGCGAACGCGCAACACGGTCCTTACGTGAAATTATTTAACCTTACAAGATATGGTAGAAATATTTTCATTTTAGATTATTATTGCAAAAATTTAGTTTTTTTTAAGATTTAAATACACCGATTTAGGTGGCCGAAACGTCTACTGCAGGACTCAGGCCTATCCCGTACGAGAGGGTTTACAATAATCGCCACGCTTGGCAGGGGAATTGGCGATCGTAGTACTAGTCATCATGCACTATAGGCACTGCTGGCCAGCTCTTCCTTCAGCTTCAGCTCAACTTTGAATTTTTATATATATGTTCGGAGATGATAATTCCGCTATCTATGGGATCAAATTGGATATATTGGCTATTATATTTCCGACAAGTTTACACCCATATTAACCGCCAATACGTGTTGAATTTCAAAGATCGTTTGTAAGTGTTAATTTAGGTCTTGTATAAAACTTTTGTGTTAAATTATATAATTCTAGGACCGATATCATTTGTATGATGAGTCACGATAGTCGAGCGGTTAGGTGATTGGAATTCGACTCAGGATACCCGAGTTCAATTTCCTGTTAGTAGGCTTATAGCAATGGGTTTTTCTAAAACCAATCTTCTTCTTCCTGCCCTTATCCCATGCTATGTGGGGTCGGCACAACATGTCTTCTTCTTCCACTCTCCTCTATTTCCCGTCATGTCAATACTCACTCCTTTCTTTCTCATGTGTTCTTTCACACAATCCATCCATCGTTTTTTTGGTCTCCCCATAGCTCTTCGTCCATCCACATTCATCTCTAACATTCTTTTGCCTATATTACATTCTTCCCTCCTCATTACATGCCCGAACCATGCTAACCTACTACTCTTCATTTTCTCTGTCACTGGTGCTACTTTCAAGCTTCCCCTTATATACTCATTCTTTATGCGATCTTTTCTAGTCACTCCACACATCCATCTCAACATTCTCATCTCTGCAGCATGCACTCTTATTTCATCCGTCATTTTCGTTGCCCAGCACTCTGATCCGTACAATATGACAGGTCTCACGATCGTTTTGTAAACTTTGCCCTTAAGTTTAAGAGGCATGCGTGGATCGCAAGTTACTCCCGAGACCTGTCGCCATTTCATCCATTCCGCATTTATACTATTCTTTACGTCCCGGTCGACATTTTGGATCACTGACCCAAGGTAACGGAATTCGGAGCAGACTGGTAGGAGAACACCATCCAAGGCAATATGAGAAAAACTGGATGGACTACTGAAGTCACAGAACATGTGTTCAGTTTTGGTTCTGCTTATTTTTAATCCGACACTTTCCAGTTTTTCTTGCCATTTTCCCAGCTTGCTCTGTACCTCAAGTGCATTTTCTCTGACAAGCACAATTTCATCAGCAAATAGCATACACCAGGGTGCTTCCTCCTGTAAAACCAATGTACGGTTTTTCTAAAACCAATGTACGGTTTATATCAATGGCTTGGATAAAAAGACGGCGATAGGCTCATCACCTGTCACGTTGCCCCAAAAATATCTTCAGTGGAAAGTATGTCAAAAAGACTTACATTTTTAGACCTCTGTCTATCAGGGATAGACATGCATTGGGAATGGCGTGAACATATTTTTCGTCGACAGTCATTAAATTTCCATTAAGATAGAGACAGCTTTTAGGCTGGTACTATCCATTAACCAAAGTAATATTGCAAAGGGCAAATATGTCGACAGCATAAATCAGAAGGTACGAACCGTTATAAATTTCTTGGTCAAGAAATTGGCCAGTTTTCTTGATATATATGGCTTTCGTCAAGGTAAACAGCTTATTCTTTAGGGGCGTAACACCCGTTGATATTTATGAGAGGTAATATAGGGTAAGAAAATCTTAAAAATCTACAGTCCCGTAGGAAGAGAAACTAAAAATCTCAAGTAGCGTTTCCTTTACGATAAGTCAAATAAATAAAATAAAATAAATATCTGTACGCAATTCCCAATACAGGGGTAGACACAGATATAAATAAAACGGAACTGTGTGTTTGTGATTCCATATTAACACCTTTTCACTAAATGCTTATGAAAATGTATACTATAATCACATTATTTTTTTAAATTCCTATTATAACATAAGTCACAATGGCCGAGTGGTTGGGTGGTCGGAATTTTGAGTCAAGAGACCCGGGTCCGATACCCAGGTGGCAGGCTCGTACCAATGGGGTTTTCAAAAACTTATGTACGAGATATACGTTACGGCTTTGGTATAAAGACGGCTACGGGCTTACCTCCTGTTACGTTGTCCCAAAAATATCTTCGGTGGAAGGTTGGGTCGAAGTCACTTAATTGTAGACTAGACATCAGTCTATTTCTGTGTTGGGAATTGCGTGAAGATATTTATTTATTTTATTTTATCGTAAATTTAATAGATATAATATGACTTATACACGTATAATAAAGATTTTGACATAGATAATTATAAATTAATTACACAATTACCACAATAACATATAAATACATTACAATAACAGGATTGTATAACTTGTTGTTATGACTATTCCGGTTTATTACTGACATGAAATGCTTTGTATAAAACGCCAGTGAAACGACGTGGTAGATTATTATTGCAGACGTAGTTACGCTGTTCAAATATGAAGTGTTACAAGATATAGTTATGTAAATATAATATTTTTCCTTTATTAGATACTACATCTGTAACATATAGTTACTTTTAATTACAGTAGAGGCGCTGTTCATTTCTCATACAAAATACGTACGATAATGAAGTAAATACTTTGTCGCAAATTGTTCGTGCTTGCGCTACAGAAGAAGCAATGCAAAGTTTATTACTAAAATAAATAAAATTCACAACCCAATATTTGTGATGGTTGCTCTGCCTTCGAAGCTGGAGGTTGCGTTTTCGAATCCCGCTAGGGGTAAATAACTTGTGTATTATATGAATGTTTGTACTCGAGGCATGAATAAGGTTAAGCATGTCGTAACGTTAGCTTGGACACTAAAACGACGTTAGCCTCACAACCTGTCACGTTGTCCTTGATAAACACCAATAAAATGTGGGACGAAATAAATATTTTGTCCCGACTTCTGACTACCCTAGGAAAACTTGTGTGAAAATTGCGCTCTAAATTTAAATGAATTAAAATTTTCTAGTTTTATGAACTTTTTTCTCTTTAATTTAATCTCATAAAAGTTCAGCATAGATATGCTTTAAAAATCAATAAAATTGCATATTTTTTTTGGTTTTATTATATATATTATATTTATAGTTTTATTTAGGTTACATTTTTTTATTTAGGTTTCTGTATAATTACAATATGCTTTAATTCGAATAGTAATGATTAAAACTTAGACAGTACTTTAATGACATTAACACGGGTGAAGCTGCGGGTAAAAGTAGGTATTACAATAAAGGGGCCCTCCCCTTAAAGAGTTTTATGTACAAAAGAAGTACCTGTACAACGTACAACGTGTACAAAGGAAGTGGTTAATAATTTTTGTGGGTTTTATTCGTAGTGTACAAAAGCTCCTAGCTACGGTAACCTACTACTAAATTTATAATTATTTGCTCCGAGCGCTTCATGCTTAGAAGCATCGTATAATAAATTTTGATGAAGTACGAAAAGCTCTCCTAATTATTTCATATTTACACATAAATTTAAATATCTTTTTTTGGGTTAATAAAAAAACACATACATAGATACAACATCAAATGCATTTCTCTAATCTCAAAGTAAACAGCTATAGCATTTGTGTTATGGAATCGGAAACAATGAAGGCACCACAAATTCCCAACCCCGGAAAATGTAAATAAGAGTGTTTTTTTGCATTCATTCGCCCGGAAACACCGGGCAAAGTTTTGTACGATTAATGTTTCACAAGTCATAGATTTTTATATATCATCATCATCATCATCAAGCAGAAGTCTTTTGCTAAATAAGTCTAATGCTGGGGAACAAAACGACTCATTTCAACTCGACTAATATCAAAAATAAGTTCCAGTGAAGCGTCTTACAAAATGCTAAATTGCCTAAATTGCCTTGCCTGAAAATTACATATCTACACACAGGCCCCTCCTAAAGATTGTCACCTACAACGGTCCCGTGCTATCTGCATCCATCGACTCCTCGCAATGATGTTAAGGTCGACACTCCATGTCGACGCAACACTGCGCTTGCCGCACCAAGGTTGCCACTCAAGACACATTTTTAACATACTATTGTCAGTTCTGTGGATTCTGGGAATAGGCAGGCCTATTGCCACATTAACGTGCTCTTCCTTATGTTTAGTTGGTTACCCTAGCTCTGCTGCCGATATCAACGTTGCGGATTCTGTCACGCAGAGGAATACTCCGCTGAGCAATTACAAGCTAACTCATTTTTATCTTTACGCCATCCCCAATATTGTGATAGACAGACACTTAAGTCCTTTTGACCCTCCATTCCCCAAAGATATTTTTTTTGAGACAACGTGATAGGTGGTGAGCCTATCGCCAACTTTATGTACAAGTCCACGACATAAATCACACATTAGTATTTAAAAAAAACATTGGTACGACGAGCCTATCACCTGGGGATTGAACTTGAGGCTCTACACTCGAATTTCCATCATCTTACCACTCGGCTATCGTGCAATAAGCAGCATCAAAATATACAGTTGTAGTTCTTTTATAGGAGAACACAGCATTTGTAAAGTCAAATAAAGTCATTATTTAATAGGCGTAAGATAAAGTAATTATTCCATGTTATGGAATAGTTACTTTATCTTAAAATTGATAACAAGAAATACAAAATACTCTTAAAATATCCGTGAGGATAAAAAGAATGAATGATAAAAATAATTATTTTTTAACGTACTTTAGTTTGGACTTAAATGAAAATATAAAATTATATTTTCTTTTCGCGATTCCGAAAAGGAAGTGTCACTTTGGAATCCAGTTTTCGCAGCGACACCAAGTTTGTAACGACGAAATAGTGAACGCGAGCGGAAGCAAACACTTGTTGTCGACTTAACGCGTTTCGACGAAGTTTACTTAGACTTTCTTTACACAGGTTTAGAAATATTTTATCATATTTTGTTTGCTTATTTCTATTATGTAAATTAACTAAACTATATTACGACTATATCCTCAATTCTGTAATAATAACTGTTATTGGACAACATCCGTGGACTATTGGCGTAAAGGGTGGCCGAAAAGGTGTCAGCTCTGAAGTCCCATAAAGGTCAATATAAAAAGAAACGCTTTCCACATGATCTCCGGTCTGAGAGTTTTAAGGATTAACGCATTTGTTTAAGGATTTATATTATATCTATTTTTATATATATTATATTTATATTGGGATCAGATTTAATTTAGAATCAGAGCAATGTATGTGATGTTGCCTTACAATAATAAAACCTTTTATGATAACGTGCTATACATACATACTCATTTACCTACATAAGTTTACTACAGGACATATTTTAGGTTGTCATATTCCCCACGCTACCAGACACCTCGCATAGAATTTTGGTCTGGTATTTTTTGAGATGGTTATTTGAAAGGATATAATGGTTGATTATTTAAAAAAATATTAATTTTTTGAGATGGTTATCCCATCATCTGCCGGTCTCATCATTCTTCGGTGGAAGGTGGGTCGAAGGGACTTAATTGTCTAGACTAGACCTCTGTCTACTCCTGTATTAGGAATTGCGTGAAGATATTTATATTATATTTTATTATCATCTGCCGGTGCCTTATTGCATTTTTAACGTCGCTTATAAGCATTTTAATTCACTCACATGAAGAAAACAGAAGGGTTTTCTTATTTGAAAAATGGTTAGACTCTTTACTTCCATCGAGCGAAAGCACAGATTTTTTTCTCTGATGGAGAGAGTTTACTCATGAGCAGCCTGAGTTTGAAGAGGTTAACGTTACATAGATTACATAGATTTTTGGGTGGAATATTCTTTTGTAACTACGAGTATAAGGTGTAAGGAGAAAAAGATAAAGTAAACTTAATGAATATTCTAAAAGCCTTTTTGATGCAGTTGCTACTTTAGAGATTTTATACCAAATTTTCGTTTTTAATGTAGAAAAGTATATTTATTCCACTTGTGTACCCAACACCTTGTCGGTATCTACTTGCTACTGTAGTAAAAATATGTTGTAAAAGGACCTAGGTAGATCAAGACGTCTTAGCCTTATTATTTTAGTTCACATGTACATATGAAAAAAAATCACTTTTACTCCACATTCATTCCACATTTATTTATATTAAAATACCTGACCGGTTTCGCCTTTATGGCATTATCAAAGGTTTCTTATTACAGTTGTAATCTACTGACTCAGTAGATTTACCGGTCAGGTATTTTAATATAAATAAATGTGGAATAAGTAAAAGTGAATTATAATGTGTTTAATGATGAAGTTCCAGCAAAAGACAACAATCGTTAGTATTCAACAATGTGAACTGTATTATATATGAGTACTATTTTTCTTCAGCAGAGCTAAGAAAGCGGTAAAACAGTATCTATATGGACTACTTTAGTAAGAGATGTAATATTGTGCAACATAAATTTATAGATGATACTATTAATTTATGTAGCACAATTCTAGATGCAAAAAGAAGAAGAAGAAGATCCGAAGAAGAAAAGAGCTTTACTCTTATCTTCTTCGGATCTTCTTTTGATCTAATTTTATAATAATATGTCTATAATAACTTGTTTCCGCAAAGTAACGCTTAAGGCTAACCAAGATCGAACCACAATTCAAGCGTATTTATAATAATACAGCAACCTTCTTTAAAATTACTCTTCTGTAGTTAATTCTTCGGACACGCTATAACATCTATAAATACCTTATTATCTGTTTCTAAAAAAGTTCTCGTTATCATGCAAATGGCCGAACTTTTGCACTAGTAACGAGCTTCTGTATAGTATCATTAACTTCTCGTCAGGAGACGTTATTGGTAGTATAAAGATTAGTTTTTGAAACTTTTAGTAAGAAACTGAAGATGAAAATATATGATACAGCTACTTACTTTGGGATAAGAGCAAAGTATGTGATGTGCCTATATATGTATGTATTTATCTGTCTATGTACACAATATATTTGTGTAATGTTTCGCATTTGTGTTCCTACTATACTTAATTTTATGTTTGTTAGCAAGTCATTTTAATAAATTTTAATCAAAACTACATGTAATCACTAAATAATCATAAAAAGGATTCTCTTAGTATAAAAGTTCTATAGCATTGTCGATGAAATGAAAGAGTAATAAACTAAGAGACAAACATATATACAAAAATAAATATATGTATATATAAAATATTTACTTAACATTCGGTAAAATTTCACTGCAAGAGGTAGGCCACTTCCGTTACCGAAGCAATCGCCAGGCTTGGCATGCGGATCAGTGATCATAGCACCAGATATTATATAAAACTTAAACTCCGCTACCTGTCATCGGTCTGTTGAACTATGGTCTGGTATATGTCTATATTTAATATTTAATATATTTTATAGATGATTACCCCGCCATCTATCAATAGCCATAGATATTTTGATGGCTCTTTCATTATTCATCGTTATTATTATTAGGACACCCACAGGAAGAAAGAAGCTTATGTTCTTGCGCTGTTACCACATGGCAAAAATTTATTTACATCTATTAAATTCTTTATTTTTATTTGGAAGCCCAAATAGATTATATTACGGTCCTAATAGACTAATATTTTTTTATTTTACCGCATTTCTCAATGTATTTCCCAACAGACAGACGCAACTTAGTCCTTTCGACCCATGTTTATTTCTCCGAATGTTATTCTACTAAATTAGAGACTTGGCACAAAGATGTCTCTCGACTTGTTTTCAAGATTAAATAGTACCAATGTTTATTAACGTTATTAGCATTCTGCCGTCTGAAACTTTTTACTACAATAATTGGAGGGCGGGCTCGAACCTGCAACGTCCACACCCTAAACTATTATTCTATTGACGCCATAAGTATTGTACAAAGTAAAAAATTTGGTAATTTTCTATATTATAAATATTTATCTTAAAGCAAAAGATTACACTTAGCTGTAGGAATCCGATTGGGAGCATCGATTTGTCAACCGCATGAATGCCCTTGAGGTAGCGACGTCGATATGTTAAGCCTCTAAAAACTACAATAATCGTACTACAGTTCTACTCACTGTTGCATGGTATCAAGAACGCAGGTTACATTTCCAAATTGAATTAACCCTTAAGAGAAAACAATCAGGCTTTTAGTCACCAGCGACTACAACCAGTCTTTGATACTTTTGTTAAAGAAACTGTAGCGCGAGGATCGTTTGGACCGATCGCATCTAAGACAAATGGAACAAATTTGTAGTTTCCTTCAAATACTCATGTTTGTAATATATACATATACATAAATATATATATAATATATTCACGCCATTCCCAATAAAGGGGCAGACAGAGGTCTACTCTACACAAATTCTCCTTCACCTACCTTTCACCAAAGACATTTTTGGGTCAACGTGACAAGCGGTGAGCGCATCGCCGTTTTTATGTCAGTTTATGTCAGTAAGTTTTCTGAAAAAACCCATTGGTACGAGCCTTGGGAATAGAAATCGGGCTTTTTGATTCAAATTCCGATCAGGGTGATCGGACCACTTTGCTATCGTGACTGAATGTTTAACATAAAATTAAATATTTAATTAAATGTTGACATCAATTCTAATTTAAAAGTTTCGAGATAAACCTTCGTACTTAATTAAATGTCCTCAAGTTTTAGTTGAAGGACTGAGACGAAGCGGCGTTGCGTCTTAAGTGCTATATCTTAATTAACAAAGACTACACAATGTTATGATGTACGGAGTCATATTGTTTGCCGTCAACTAACTCGCTCAGAATCATAGGTTAATTTAAAGGAATGTCCCATTTCTTAAAAATAACTGCGTTGATTAAAGTTTAGGACCATAGCCATGTACACACAGTACAATGATATACATACAAATAGATTGAGAGATAAATTCTGGTTCTTTTTTTTTATATGAAACTTTTTAGCTGCCAGTGTAGTATGTCTACTTTTACGTTTATTCTTTGGAAGAGAACGTATTCTAAAATATCTAATTTATTTTATAAAGTGTAATGAAATGAGCCAAAATAAAAGGGTGTACCTCGAAATGAGAGATAGCACTCGTAAGCTGGAAACTCACATAAAACCTTATTTTGGCGTTGTCTTAAAAGTGTCTTAAAATGTGGTGTTTGCGTTCAATTCAAATTCTATGTATCAAATTGAATTAAATTTTTCATTGACAGTCACATTTAAAAATAAAAAAAAAACAAAGGATCATTTATAAAATATGTACATTACTTCATGTGTACAATACTTTTGATTGGGGGTAGAAAACAATTAAATTAGCCATAAGTTATATTAGTTATAACCTTAAAACTTTTTTTTTTACTTTACTTAGCTCCAATGATATAATCAACTATTATTTATAAAATTTTAGAACTTTAATTTCACATTAAATCACACATTTGACAGTTCTTTCGACTTCTGTCTATCTGAAGCTCGAACGATCTTTCAGAACTTCAAAATGAAGGTACATTCAAGGTTCGACCTTACAAAAACATACAACCGAATAATCATTCCTTCCATGTTCAAGTATTCCATACAAGGTTTTTGAACTTCACATCCTGAGATATTCAAAGGAAATTGTCAAAAAAAAAAAATTAAAACATATGTCTAGACTCGCAAACCATCATAAAGCATTACAAGAATATTGCCGGGAGCCCGGGGTGCCAGAAAAACTTATTTTCACTAAGGACCCTTGAAGATACGGCGCAATTGCTGAGGATGATAACATTGCGATTCGAATAAAGGGACGATATTTTGCGGAGCCCTCGTAAAGCACACGCGTCTGTGAGCCGACTCAGCGAATTGAAGTCTCGGTGTGACCGCACGGGACGGATACGTAACGACAACAGTGACGACTTGCTGCAAATTTGTCAAATTGTAATACATATGCATGTATTAATACTTTTGACGATAGCCGAGTGGTTGGGTTTATATAATAAAGAAATATTTAATTATACAAATGGAAAAATTTTTAATTTTTTAAATATGAAAACCAAAAAAGATTTTATAATGAAAAATAATAAAAATAAAACTATCTGATACGATATAAAGAAGGTTTTTCGAAAAGTTATTATATCGCGAACAAAAAATTTGTCTGTAGAGTTTGTTTTGGTAAGTTGAGCTTGAGACCAGTGAAATGAAATTGTTCTTAATACAGTACTTACACACAATAACAATAATATACTTACCAAAATACAATACTTATTTATTTATCTACTATTGTCATTGAGGTATCGTTACAGCACTTTTAAAGAAATATAGAAGGAACGTGATAGCAATAATTGATTTGTCTTAACTAAAGTCATGCTACAAAATAGTAAACATACATATGCATAACGTCCTGAAAGTCACGAGAGCATAGTGGTTGGGTGGTCGGAATTTCGAGTCAAGAGACCCCAGTTCGATCCCCAGGTGTCAGGCTCGTACCAATGGGTTTTTCAAAAACTTATGTACGAATTATATCGTTGGCTTGTTGTACCGAAAAATGTATTCGGAGGAATCTAGGTCGAAGGGACTTAATTGTCTAGACTAGACTACCCCTGTATTGAGAGTTGCTTGAAGATATTTATTTATTTTTTCCTGCAAAATTCTAATGCTGAGACCTCTCCCACAAAGAATACATGCCATAATCGCAACGTTAAGTAAGTAGATTGGTGCTCTCAGTACCAGACACCGAACATCTTAAAAGATCCTACCCGTCTCTGGTCTGTTGAATTTAGACCTGGTACTTTTCGAGATATCATACTGCCACCTATCGGCGACCAATGGAGTTTTCAAGGCTTTGCTCTTCTTCTTGTCGCTTTTTACTACATCCAAGGGAATAAATAAATAATAAATAAATTTCTTCATGCAATTCCCAATACAGGGGTAGACAGAGGTCTAGTCTAAACAATTAAGTCCCTTCGACCCACCATCCACCGAAGATATTTTTCGGGACAACATTACAGGTGGTGAGTCCGTCGCAGTCGATCCAAGGCAAGAAAGAAAAGAAAAAAATCTAAAGTTTTTTCACAAAATTATTTATAAGTTATTGGCGACCAAATATAATAAAACGAAAATTAAAACGTATATATCGTAATAAATACGTAAACGTAAACCGTACGTTGTAAAAGGCGTGCATAATATGAAAAACGAATCATGTGTGAGCATACGTCTCATAAAAGCGTGATTCTGACCACGTTTACAGTGAATAAATTGTTTTGATATTTTTTTCCTTCTTTTTTAGTGGTTAATGTAATAATTTGTGTTGAAAAGCATTGTGTTCGTTAGCTTTCCTGGTGAGAAAACATGTAGGTTTCGTAATTTGTTTGTTTTTTTAAGGAATGAAAAAAAAATATACTAACTAAATCCCAGTGCATTCGTAGTTAAGGGTTGTGAATTCAAATCTCGCTAGGGGCTAACATCTGGGTGATAAAAATACTTTATTCGTGGATGTTTATATGTATATATCAATATTTTTCTGTAAGCACATACATACATAGTAAGATAGAGAGACCATCAAATACATTGATCCGATCCTAAAGTACGTAGTTTAAACCGAGAAAAAGTAGGGAAAGTGACTCATGTGAATCGAACCCGGGACTTCCAAGGTGTTGACCTTGAGCACCATTAATGAACAAAAAGAACATAAGAAAAGTTTAACAGTTAATTATATATTTTACTCGTTTTTGATTAATAGATATCTGATTCTGTTAACTTTCTGTTTGTAAGCTGTAGATCAGCTGGCAAATCATTGGTCACAACCTACTGTCTTCAGTTTGAAAAGCGTTCTAATATTTCAAAAGGAATAAAGGATAACCAGGGATTTGGTAATGAAGTCACGCGCCCGGTCTCGAGACGTGACGGTGATGTAAAGGTTGATTTAGCTTTTTTTTAACAAATCTTAGAACATTGCGAAACTGGGTTCAAGCGACCATTTCTTACAGCCAAATGGTTGACGATAAAATGGTTCAGTTTTATCAAGGACTTTAGAGTCACGATAGAAAAATGAATACGATGAACCTATGGGTTTTTGCATAAACTTATGTACGACGGACGTAGGACGTAGGTCGAAAGGACTTGATTGTCTAGACCTCTGTCTACTTCAGTATTAGGAAAGGCGTGAAGATTTTTTTAATATATGATACATTGTATCATAAATATATGATATTTATGATACATTTTTGTTGATTTTTGAAGACTTAATTCATGTGGTCTCACAAAATGTCCTTGGAAGTCGATGGATGTAGGTGGCTGAGCACCGTCCTCTGTGGAAAACTTTACGAGAGGCCTATATTCAGCAGTGGACTCTTGATCAGTAGTGAAGAAGAAGAAGAAGAAGTCAAGCTAAGCTTTTGTGTGATTGAGAGAATGAAATGACAGTATGATGTCTAATTAAATAAGAAAATTAAAAAAATAACATATCCTTCTTTGTAATATCAAACAACATACGTAAAATGGGCGCTTGCTTTGAACGCGAGTTTCGAAATTCGAGCGAATTCGAGCGAAATTCGCGTACCTGAGTCAGGTACGCGAATTTTTAAAAATAATTTTAAATTATGAATTTATTCCGAGCTGGGTGATAGAGAAAAATAAACGATGACATCTTCGCGTCTCAGAAATAATAAAAAAATATTATATTAAGGATGTGTCCACCAACATGCATTTCAGCAGCATGACGACTGTGCCCCTAGTTTAGTTTGAGAAATATTTGAAAGAAGGCCTTCGCCCAACGTTGGGCATTAACAGTCTGCTACTTCACTTTTACCTTTTACATATAGATTTAATAAGAGGCTTTCAAACTCCATTCTCAGCTTTAAAGAGGGCATAAAACAGCAATATATTCGTTTCATCAATTTACATAAACATAAAGCAAAGACACGCTAACATAAAAATGTGGTAACATCTAATTGCTAATAAAATGGAATATAAAAAAGCAGATAATATGTGTTCATTTGCCACAGTTCGAAGCTTTAAACAACGTAAATTCATTATTTCAGACGAGAATGAAATGCTCTCCATTCGGTTTCGCAGAGACACGCGTTTATTAAGGTTCCTTTATATAATCCTCTACAATCCCTCCTCTCCTTCATACCTAAGGAACCCTTTTCACTTCATGCAAATCCATCATTACAATTCTACTCTTAATTCACGGCAGTTGATATTCTATCTATACCATAATGTATACAACATAATGTATACTTTATTTACAGAAAGAAAATTATGTTAATATTTATTATACTTATTAACGATACTTAAAAGATAATATAGATAAGATAGACTTATTAACGATATTTAAAAGTCACGATAGCCGAGTGGTTGGGTGGTCGGAATTTCGAGTCAATAGACCCGAGTTCGATCCCCAGTTGGTAGGCTCGTACCAATGAGTTTTTCAAAAAACTTATGTACGAATATCATTGGCTTGGACATAAAGGCGGCGACGGGCTCACCACCTGTCACGTTGTCCCGAAAATATCTTCGGTGAAAAGTGGGTCGAAGGGACTTAATTGTCTAGACTCGACCTCTGTCTACCCCTGTATTGGGAATTGCGTGAAGATATTTTTTTTTATTTTTTTTTTATTTTTTTTTTATTTTTTTTTATACTTATTAACTAAAACTATTATAATAGTAGAGCCCTACTACTCGTGGCACGGTACCAAGAACGCTGGCTGCATTTCTACGTTGAATGGCTAGACTTAACCGTTGAGCGAGAAAAGCACCAGACCTCTTGTCTTCAGAATTCTACTTCACTTTACTATTTAAATTAAAACTTTTATACTCATTTATTTGCTGTCTATGTCACCAGTTTGTGGGACACATTGCCACACTACATGGCTTTAACCGCGGCTTCGCTGTAATGCAACCTACATTTTCGTGTTTACGTAGAGATATCTACTGAAAAAAAAAACTGCTTATGTAATTGTTGAAAAGATTTTTTAGAATCGATTTTGTGAAAGCGTAAGTAACAAACTCATTTCATTAGTAATATACTCGTAAGTTAGGAGGTGTACGCATTAAGTTTGCCTTTTGAACAAACTTTCCTATGTGGGTCTGCTGGAAGATATTTCAATCCATGAAAGAAGTCACGATAGTCAAGTGGTTGGGTGATTGAAATTCGAGTCAAGGGACCCCAAGTTCGATCCTCAAGGCTCGTACCAATGGGTTAAATAAATAAAAAAGTGTTTATGCAATTCAAGCACGATAGAAGTGAAACTTCTCAAACAACCAAGAGACCAAGAATACAAAACAATCTGTAATGTATTTATTCTATCTCATTCTCTCGTCGACTTAATCTTATACATTTAATTGATTGATTCTTTATCGCAACGCATTTTTATTTCATCGAGTTTCAAATCACAACGATCCTAAAGTAGTTTCACTTCAAAAAACCCAATGAACATTAACAGAAACACGTGGTTTATATTTAGCAAGCAACGAGACGACACCGAGTCAGTTTCGTCACCAACATCATAAAAGCGAATCGCGCGGTCCCCGCAACTTCGTAACCGTGTTACAAACTTGCTGTTAAAGAGCGTCTAACATGTGCCTCGGATAGAACAACGTCTCTGGTGGCTCGCAACTTCGAGGTAATTCAGTTTGTCAAGTCGCATGTTTGTTGAGTGTGTTGAAAAATAAGTTAACGTCTATCTACAGGGAGTTGAAAATGGAATAAAACTGATTCATTTAAATCTGAAGGTAAAAAGATGCCATAAATAGATAAATAAAAATATCTTCGCGTTATTACAACCATTAACACCTAAACAGGTGTAGACAGTGGTCTAGACAAGATTAAATTTTTTGGGACAAGGTGACAGGTGGTGAGCCTGTAGCGTCTTTAAGTCCAAGACTAAGATATAAATCGAACATAAAGTTCTGAAAAAATCCATTGGTACATGCCTTGGGCGTTAACTCGGGTCTTTTGTGTCGAATTCCAATGACCTAACCGCTCGGCTAAAGTGAATGCTAGTCACGATAGCCGAGCGGTTGGGTCATTGTCGTGAGCGTGTCATCAACAGATTATAGTATTGGAAAAAATCAAATATGTATAAAATATCTAAGAAATTTACCAATACAAAGGAAGGCAGAGGTCTAGTCTAGACAATTAAGTCCCTTTGACCCACCTTCCACTGAAGATATTTTCGGGACAACGTGACAGGTGGTGAGTCTGTCGCCGTCTTTATGTCCATGCCAACGATGTAATTCGTATACAAGTTTTTTTTTATGAAAAACCCATTGGTACGTGCCTGCCACCTGGGGTTCAAACTCGGGTCCCTCGACTCGAAATTCCGACCACCCAACCACTCGGCTATCGTGACTTATATGGATGTCTAATGATGATCTATAATAAAAATAAATAAATAAATATTTACACGCAATTCCCAATACAGGGGTAGACATAGGTCTAGGACAGGACAACGTGACAGGTGGTGAGTCTGTCACGTCTTTAAATATAAGCCGACGATATAATTCGTACAGAGGTTTTTGAATAACCCATTGGTATGGGCCTGCCACCTGGGCATCGAACTCGGGTCTCTTGACTCGGAATTCCGACCTCCCAACCACTCGGCTATCGTGACTATATTATTCGAGGTAAAGAAATATCCATTCCATGTTACTTATTTCTAGTAATGAACATACGACTAAAAATCTTGAACTTTTGTGCTCACAACACTTAAACTTTTTTTTTTTCAAAAATTACTTCAAAATTGCAATACATAATTTTACATAAGGTTTGCAATCTATTCAATGCAAGATTTAGTTTTGTTTTTCTCTGAATTTGTATATCACTTTTAATTGTACATAAGAAGTATTCAGGTTATAAGATAACTTGTCACAACAACACCCTCTACTATATTCTGCTAATGTTTATAAAGTGTTTTGGAGTGAAACTTCTTTAGAAACGTTGTGATTTTCTTTAATAAATTAACTATTCATTTTTTATTGAAACATTTCGAAAGTAAAGGTTTCCACTAAGTATTAACAAATCATTCTGATTTTGATGTTAATCGTTTTAGTGTAATATACCCAGTCAGGTCATAAATTCTGTCGGCCAGTCGTCTATCGCAGCTTGAATGAGGTCCATGTCAATATCGGCGGCTGCCTTAATCAAGTATGTCTTGAGTGACTCCAAATTGGGATGAGGCTTTGAGCACGCCTTTACCACCAAGTGTTGCCATATCTTGTAATCTAATGGATTAAAATCTGGACTGGAGAAGGGCTAGTCTTCGTGCTCGATGAAGTCGATTTCACGCGCCGCCAGTCAGTCTTGTGTGCTCTTCTATGAGCTGGCGCCGAATCTTGTTGGAATACCCAGTGCCTGTTATTGAACATTGTATGAGAAACAGGTTCCACAAGGTTCGTCAGAACTGTATTTTGATACACAACTGCATTCGTTTTTATACCTTTCTCGCAAAAATGTACCTCTGTTAAGCCCCAATAAGAAACTCCCAACCATACCATGAGCGAGGATGGAAAATGACCTCGTTGGACACGCGGAATACGGTTGCTGGCTTATTCACTACTGTGTGCGTACACCTTATCATTTTGTTTGTTGTAGCTCTCTTCTACGGTAAAAAAATTTTCATCCGAAAAAAAAAAATTCCCGATGTTTTATGCCCACGTACCGCTTAAACAAAGCGCGGCATCTCCTCAGTCTCAGGTACATTAGATGAGCATTGAAAGAATGTCCTGTTTTTCTTCGATATGCCCGAAGACCTAAGTCTTCATTTAACACCCTTTTCACCGTGGATCTGCTTAACCCCATCTGAAGGGCCAAAAGTTCCTGCTTACGTTTGGGATTTCTTTGAATTCGAGCCTTCACAGCTTTTATCACTGCTGGAGTCCTAACAGACTGAGGGCCACCACTTTTTGACCTGACATCTATACTAGAGTCTTCATTGTATCGTTTGATGGTACGATAAACGAAACTTTTGGTTATATAACATTCAAATTTTTCAGTATGTCAAAAACTTGAATTAGCGCGTAACCGCAACGATGCAACGCAATAACTGCAACACGGTCTTCTTTAAGCGTCCACTCCATATTTAAAAATGAGTAAAATTCTAAAAAGGATGTAGTTTTATTTTCATGAACAATTCGAAATTCGAATTCAATAAGCTTATTTGTGGCCAGCATTCTAAAAGAAAAGTTTTTACTGTGTTACAATACTTATGAACTGACTGTGTATAATAATACATATTATTATTATTATACACAGTCAGTTCATAAGTATTGGATTTTAGGATTATAGGTTTAACTTTTAAAACAAATGTTGTTTTTAAAACACAAATGACTTACTCTGTTAAAATTTTAATTAAAAATAAGTTATTTGAGTTGTTTTATTTGTTTGGTGGAACCAAGTTTTACATCAATAACAAATTAAAAAATTTTAGCAATTGGATTAGAAATGGAAAAATAGTCTCTTTATTGTATGGACGACTACGTTGTATTTCTTCTTGAGCAGGTAGTGGTCGAATAAAACTTAAAGGTTAACAGAGAAATAGCCTCTCCAAGACTTACAAATTAATATTAAATGGGCGAGCGGTTTTCGTCGAGAAATTAAAGTGAATTACTTCTCCTGCGAATTAAAGAACAAGTTTCCAGTGACGAAAATGAAGTGAATTTTCTCAGTGCCGTCTCAGTTCTGCTTAAATTTTCAATAAAGGGTATTGTTAAATATTTCAAGCGATTTTCTGAATTTCAAAAGCGTCGGAGAGAATATTATTTAATAAATAAGAATAAAATTTAAAGTGTTCCTAAGATTGTCGAGTGGTTGGGTGCTTTTAGTTTGTAATTCGAATCAATTATTCCCAGAGTTCCGTTCCCAGCAGGAAGGCACTTAATAATGTGATGTACAAACAACAACAATTGTGAATTGTATAGGTGGCTTGAATACTAAATCAGAAATCAGATTATCCAATGACAGATACTTTCACATTTATATCATTATATTAAAAAAATAAAATAAAAAATATCTTCACGCAATTCCCAATACAGGGGTAGACAGAGGTCAACTCTAGACAATTAAGTCCTTTTGACCCACCTTCCACCGAAGATATTTTCGGGACAACGTGACAGGTGGTGAGCCCGTCGCCGCCTTTATGTCCAAGCCAACGATGAAATTCGTACATAAGTTTTTGAAAAACTCATTGGTACTGCCACCTGGGGATCGAACTCGGGTCTCTCGACTCGATCATTATATTAAAAAAAGTATTTTCTACATTGAACCGACCGACATTCGAGCCCAAGAGGGTCCCCAGTGGCGGTCACACCTTGAAAACTGGATGTCTACGGAGGTGGTCAATTTATTTATTTATTTTATATTTACACAGGAATGTAGTAAAAAATTTAACGCTAACCCAATCTATCAGTCGACTATTTGGTTATGCTGATATATACAATTCTAGTCGATATTTTCGAGCGAATACACTTCCTTAAAGTTGTTGTTTGGAGACATATTCAGCTAAAAACCGCACAATGTACTTACATCGCGTCTGCAACAAAACTTTAGACAATCTCGTTGGGTTTAGAATGTGTCTCCAAACAAGATATGAGAAAGTTCGGTCAATGGAATTTGGAAGTTGTTTGAACTTGCATATGAAATTACTCGTTTCGTGTATAATACATACTTGTATATTTACGTATTTAAATTTAGGTTGCGTACTTTGTGGGAAAAGGGTTACAATATGTATTCTCTACTGGTTATGTGCACATAAAAATAAACATTTCGACGGTTCTGAGGAAAATTGATTCATGCGCCATTTTTGACGATTAAGCCATTCACATTACTGGCAAATAGCAAATTTTACGGTTTTTGAGTAAGGTTACTCCTTAATCGAAGCATTATTTGGCTCTTGTGTCAATTTACAATTAGGATCAATTTGAATCCTTTTGCGTTAGCTGATTGTGTACTTTTAAGTCACTTTAGCCTTTTTATATTTTACGTGTTGTCGCGGTTAAGACGTCTAATGAACCTTTTTAACAATATAAATTTTTTTTATCTTCACGCACATTCCCTGACGGGGTAGCCAGAGAGAACAGATCGACAAGTGGCACGATCCCAACATACTTCTTTCGCTTCTTTCAGATTCATCATCTTCTTCATACATGCAAGTCTAGGTATCCGAGTTCCCTTGACCCTCCCCTCTTCGAGCAATTTGCTCACATGGTCTTCGAAAGTTAGTCTCGGTCTACCTCGACAACTTTTAATATTAACTTTCGCGCTTATATTTTCTTCACCATTCGGTCTTCACTCATTCGCTCAACGTGCCCAAACCATCGAAGCACGCCCTTATCCATTTTTGACACATTCCCATAACAGGGGTGGACTGAGGTCTTTTCGACCTACCTTCCAACGTAGATATTTTTGGGACAACGTGACTGGTGGTGACCCCGTCGCTGTTATTATGTCCGGGCGTTGGCTTGATATATACAACGATGTAAACAATTGTACATAAGTTTTTGAAAAAACGCGTTGGTACGTGCCATGGGAATCTAACTCGGGTCCCTTGAATTCCGATTACCCAACCACTCGGGTATCATGTCATTTTATAAATATATTCGTATATTTAATAAGTAATAATTATAAAAAGGTATATGAAATTATCTAATGTTTAATCTAAGTTGTCTTAATAAGAGACACCGCGAGGGCGTTATTGTTAAGACGCACTTCGTTGTTGTTTCTTGCCTAAGCAATAGATGGCGCTTTTTTAATTTCATCAAGTTAACATTTAATTGCTTAATACGGAAAACATTCGTAGTTATGTATTATAATTTTAAAATTGTCGATGTGAAAAATACGTTCTATATGCATTTGTTACAAGAATGGAAATAGGAAGAATAATTGTACATGTTTATTTATCTATAGAAGAGATCATTCGTTTAATAATGTTTTCTCTTTAATGTTGTTCTAAAATTAAAGACAAAATAACGAAAAACGTCCTAATATCCTAGTCGGTATTGACCATGCCTTCAAAACTGACGTACCGGTTGCGGGTTCCTTGACATGTTGCCTGATATGTTGTCCCAATTAAGCTCCGGTGTAAAGTTCGCTGAAGTGTCTAATTTATGTTGGCCTCTGAAATGCCTGAAAATGTATCCCAAATATTGTTCAAATCCGTTTTGTTGAAATATCTTAACATACTTCCATGCATAAAATTTACTTATCTCACGCATAGTCTCGAGGTAGCCACAGAGGACAGATCGTCAAATGTCACTATCTTTACTTCACGTCACTTCTTACATACATACATACATATTTTCACGCCTTTTTCCCGTAGGGGTAGGCAGAGACCATTTATTTTCACTTGCTACGATCCTGACATACTTGTTTCGCTTCGTCCACTTTCATTATTCCCTTCATGCATTATCTTCGATTTAGGTACTCTTGACTTGGCCTTTTTTCAGGACGTCCCTGATTTGGTCTCGAAACGTCCGCCTAGGTCTTCTCCTTCCTACACTTGCATTCACACTCGCCTTATACACTTTTTTCGTCAATCGTTCTTCATTCATTCTCTCGACATGGCCATACCATATTTGCATACCTTTCTCAATTTTTGTCACTACATCTTCTTTCAGACCACAACGTTTCCTTATCTTACTATTCCTTATCCTATCACTCAGTTTAACTGTTTAACTCCTATCAAACTTCTTAAAGCTTTCATGTCAACTGCGTTTACTCTGCTTTCATGTTTCTTCTGCCATACCCAACTTTCTTTTCCGTACATGAGTGTTGGAAACAACACTCCCTCATGCACAGCCAAATGAGCCTTGTTAGACACCTTCCGACTGCTCATAAAGGAGTGCAGAGCTCCATTCATCATGTTTCCTGCATTCACTCTTCTTTCAATATCACTCTCACACTTTCCATCTCTTGTAAACTTTGAACCCAGATACACAAACTCATTCACCTGTTCAATTTGTTCATCTCCAATCACGAGTCTGTCATTGCCTCATCTTTTTCAAACACCATCACTTTCGTCTTCTCACTTCTCTTTACTTTTTCACACTTTCATGTCTTCACTTCTTCAAATTATAATTTTCTTCATGCTCACACGTCTAGGTATCCGAGTACTCGGTGAGTGACCTTCCCCACTTCGAGTAATATGCTCTAACACACGTAAATTGAATAATTTTAGGCCCACTAAAGTCCATTAAATGTCAAACAAAGGAAACCTTTAATCGCAAACCTGGTCAAACGGAACAACGACCGCGATACTGCGGTCGAGAGACATCTTGCACCTCAAATGCTGCTGGCCATCACCGGTCTGCTGAAGTTTGATCTCGTATTTTTCAAGATACTTGTCTCGCCAACTGCTGGTAACCAATTATATTTACAAGATTTTCAAGGCTCATGTCTGAGTCGATGACTTCCACCGGAGTATAAGGTGCAGTACATTCTTACGCCGTTAACACACGGCCAGTTACAGTTACATTTTTTTATCAAACTATATTTGATATTAGAAATTCCTCATGTAAAATATATGGCATACGTTATCTGTTCGAAGAGAGACCCGACGAGAGGAAGAAGAGCAACTCCCTCTCTCCCATAATGTGGTTGAGGGCGGTGCTCTCTTTGATTAAGTAGGTAAATTAGCTAACCTTTGACTTTTTATTATTATATCTCAAGACATGTAGTAGGTCAAAGGTCTCCCGTAAAAGCGTCTCCCGTACGAGAGGAGTTGCTGTAATTGCCACGCTTGGCAAAGGGAGTTAAAGGATTTTATCGCTTGGCGATAGCAGTACAAGATAACTCGCACCTTAGACGCTGTTCCTCTTCACCAGTGTGCTGAGTTTTGTACTGGTGTCTTTAAGTACGGTTATATCGCTATCTTTCGGCAGCCTATTAATCTGTTAAGGCATCGCCTTTTACGAGTCCAGAAAAAAGGACTCGGCCCCTTTCTTCCCGTGTATTCGTGTATTTAAACTTCCGTCGTTACTACTGGGCACTTTGGCAATTGATTTTTAATAATTAGTAAAAAATGATAATTCATACTGTTTTTATAATAATGGAGGTTCTGTGCTTTGTTACACTGCCCTACGCGATTTTCGGTTATTCTACACAAATTAAATATAACATTAATTAAAATTTATTTGTTTGTTATATTTAATTAGTTTAATACCCCAGAATTATTTCCCACTTTTGTGACGAATATTTGCGTTGTAAATTTGTTGATAATTAGCCTCATTGCGTAATGGATTTCGGATTTATTTTGTAAGCAAAAATTATTAAGTTTTTGTTTCGTGGTTACGCAATAATAATTATTATAGTATTTTATAGTGTTTGTCTAGTTAATAGTGACTCAGTCTTTGACGCTGTGTCGTGGATTTTAATCCTGAATCCTGGATTTTGAATCGTGGAAATTTATCAATGTTTATATTTATGTATGTAAGTATATTGTACCTTTGACTTCGACACAAGGACATCAATAGCTTCATCACCTATCACGATGTGGCAGGCACGTACCAATGGGTTTTTCAAAAACTTGTGTAGGAATTATATCGTTGGCTTAGACATAATGGCGGTGGCGGGCTCACCACTTGTCACGTTGTCCCGAAAATATCTTCAGCGGAAGGTGGGTCGAAGGGACTTAATTGTCTAGACTAGACCTCTGTCTTACCCCTGTATTGGGAATTGCGTGAAGATATTTTTTTTATTTTTTACCTATCACGTCCCAAATATCAAGTGAGTGGTTCAAATCGACTTAATTGTCTACATCTCTGTCTGTCACGGTATTGAAAAAATGAGTGAAGATTACTAAAGTATTTAAATTTTTAATTAAAAAAAAAAAAATATAAGCATAAACCGTTATCTTTCCTGTGTAATTTGGATGTACAAAAATATTTTATAGTTGTAATATAACATAAAAAAGTCAGATCGCCTCGTGATTGAATGATCGTAGGTCGAGTCAGGAGATCCAGGTTTGATCCCCAGGTGGTAGGCTTGAACGGATGATAGGTTTTATCGACAACTTGTGTACGTTCTACATTTCAAACAGTGGTAGAGCAACACATTGGCTTTTGTTGATGCATGAATGGCCCGGCTCGACCGGGGAAGTACCACGACCTCACAGAAGACCGGCGTGAAGTAGAAGTCTAACAAACTTCTGCGTTTCGTCTGGTGAGCGCAGGTAACCGGTGGCCCACACACCCCCTTCCCCCAATTCTGGAGGAGGGAGGCACTCTAAGGGAGGCAACGCATCTGCTAAGCCTCTGGTATTGCGGGTGTTCATGGGCGGCGGTAATCACTTACCATCACGTGAGCCACCTGCTCGTTTCCCTGCCTTTTCTATAAAAAAAAAAAACGTATTTTATCGTTGGCGTGGACGTAAAGGTGGCGACAGTCTTTCACATTGTCCCAACAAATGTCTTCGGAGGATGGTGGATCGAAGCGACTTAATTGTCTAGACCACTGTCTACCCTAGTAATGGGATATTTATTTATTCAAGGTCTCAAAAATTAGGTTTATTCATTCATTTCATTCATAAATTTGTAAATTTAAATAAATAAATTATGAATTAAAATTTTCTTTGTTGAAAGGTGAGTGGAAGGGACTACCTCAGTATTGGGAATGGCGTGAAGTTATTTTTTAATATGTCAATAATATTTGAACAGTCACACTCGTCATATATTATGTTTAGTGAAAGTATTTGTGACGATAACTATGTCTTCACTTTAGAAACTCGCTAGTAGCGGAATCAGGAAACACATCGACATCCTACATCGCGCTATCGAAGTTCTTACGATTACAAACATATATACTGATATGCGTACTGATAGCAAATTGGCGGAAGAGATGTCCTCCACAAGTCACGATCACCAGTTCTGGTGGGTAGCTACCCTTTTCCTGCAGCTCATCGTCCGCTACAGGATTTTCAAATACTTATTTACGAATTAGTCACGATAGCCGAGTTGTTGGGTGGTCGGAATTTCGAGTCGAGAGACCCGAGTTCGATCTCCAGGTGGCAGTACCAATGAGTTTTTCAAAAACTTATGTACGAATTTCATCGTTGGCGACATAAAGACGGCGACGGGCTCACCACCTGTCACGTTGTCCCGAAAATATCTTCGGTGGAAGGTGGGTCAAAGGGACTTAATTGTCTAGACTTGACCTCAGTCTACCCCTGCATTGGGAATTGCGTGAAGATATTTTTTTTATTTACGAACTATATCGTTGGCTTGGACATAAAAGACGGCGTCGGGCTCACCACTGTCACGTTGTCCCGAAAATATCTTCGGTGGAAGGTGGGTCGAAGTAACTTAATTGTCTAGAATAGACCTCTGTCTACCCCTGTATTGGGAATTGCGCGAAGATATTTATATTTTTAACACTCTAGAGAAATTTATTCATACCCTTTTCAGTTTATAATTTACGCAAACTAAATTACGGCAATTAATTACACGGATGCTAATTATCTTACCGTTATTTATTACCTTCTGAAAACGTGCAGTGTTAAGATTTAATATGGAAACAAGAGTTAAGACCCCATTCAACGTGAGAGGTAAGACCGCAAGCGTTTTACATTAATTACCCCTGCGTAATCCACGTTTAGTGGTGTTAGTACTCGTATGAGACACATTGCTAATACGATCGGTAAGGAAAATAACATATACGATGCGGCTAATATCATAAATGTAAAAGTTTATACGACCCGTTAATAGTAAAATAAATAAATAAAAAATAAATGTCTTTGCGCAATTCCCAGTACAGATATACAGATACAGGTAGACAGAGGTCTAGTCTAGATAATTAAGTCCCTTCGACCCACCTTCCATCGAAGATATTTTCGGGACAACGTGACAGGCGGCGTCCTTATATTCAAGCCAATGATATAATTCGTACACAATTTTTTTAAAAACCCATTGGTACAAGGCTGTCACCTTGGGAATGCCACATGCCAGTAGGAATTTCCAGTCTAGAGACCCGAGTTCGATAACTCGGGTCTCTTGACCTACTACCCTACTACCCTAGTGATGCTTCGAAGCTAAGTGTTGTGGATTTTAGTCAACGATTTAAGTGATGAATGATGTTTGTGTTCGAATCGTGGATGTTTATATGTATATAAGTTTGCGGTTGCCAACGCCTGTCACTTTATTATATTAAAGAGAATTTTAAAATTTCAACGGCCACGGTCAGTATTCGAGTCTTTGCCGTACCGTGGCAAATCCTGTCGCAATGTCACGCAATTAAATCCATTCGACTCATATTTTATTTGAGACTAGCTGTCTCTCGCGCCTTTGTCCGCAGCTTAACACTTAACGTGGACCCCTAATTATTTTTCTAAATTAAAATTAGCCTAAGTTACTCCTTATAACATCAGATATCTGCCAGTGAAAGTCCTGTCAAAATTGGTCCAGCCGTTTCAGGAATTAGCCGGAACAAACTGACAGACAAAAATTTTAAAAAAGATGTTATTTTGGCTATGTAACGTATCTATATATTCATATACTCGTGCATGTAGTAAAAACGGTTATTTCAATATTACAAACAGACACTTAAATTTTACTTATATGTATAAATAATAATTTTGACGACCTCCGTGCACGAGTGGCGTAAACACTGGTTTTCAAGATGTCGCCATCTCGAGGTCCCGGGTTCGATTCCCGGTCGGGTCAATGTAGAAAATCCACTTTTTCTACATTTTCTCGGGTCTGGGTATTTGTGGTGCCTTCGTTGTTTCCGATTTCCATACCTCAAGTGCTTTAGCATCTTACATTGGGATCGGAGCAATGTATGTGATGTTGTCCCTATCTATATATGTATTTATTTATTTATTTACAATATACTAGCTGTCCCCCGCAGCTTTGTCTGCAGTTTAACAGTTAACGCGGAACTCTAATTTTGTTTCTAAAATAAAACTACCCTATGTTACTCCTTATAACATTAGCTATCTGCTGTCTGTCAGTGAATGTGCTGTCAAAATCGGTCCAGTCATTTCAGAGATTACCCGGAACAAAAAGACAGATAGACAGACAAAAACAGTAAAAATAAAATGCACCGTATATATTTTGGTGTTTGTACGGACATATTAATGAACATTTAGTAAAAAACGGTTATTGCAATATTACAAACCGACATTCGAATTTTATTTATATTTATTGATAACAGGTAGTGTCCAAACAAAATTCATCATCCCTTCCTGTCGGGTGTCGAAACCTAGTGCTTTAATTTGAATTCCAATTACCCAACCCCTCGGACACAGTCGTTTTTATAGAACATGGTAACAGATTCTGAATGAACTCCTCCGTACTAATGCATTTTCGACATATTTTTGTATAACAAAATATATTAAAAATGAAATCAAATATCTTTTCACGATTTCCCAATACTAGGGTAGACAGAGGTCTAGACAATTAAGTTCTTTCGACCTAATATTCACCGACGACATGTTTAGGGACAACGTGGCAAGTGGTGCGCCTGTCGCCGCTTTATGTCCTAACCAGCGAAATAAATCGTGCATAAGTTTTGAAAAAAAAAAAAACCTCCTAGGGATCGAACTCGAGTCTCCTAACTTAAATTCCTATCACCCAACCACTCGGCTATCGTGACTCGTTCTTTTTGGAATGAGACTTCAATATCGCCTTTGTTTTTCAATTTAATGAATATCATTCACTTTCATGGTCGTCGTAAAACATAACGATTTCATTTTTAGCTGAGTGAAGCCTTTGGGAAACAGGTTAACGGTTATGATTTCGACTTTGCCAGTTGAAAAGCTTACTTAAGTGTAATAAGCTGGTAATCGAAAAAGATATTTATTTAACTAAAGTGTTTCTTACGGGACGATTAAAAGTATATAATGAATCTTTTATTATGATTTTCATTATTTATCTTCACGTCACGATAGGCAAGAGGTTGGGTGATCGGAATTTGAGAAAAGAGACCCGTGTTCGATCCTCAGGTGGCAGGTTAGTACCAATAAGTTTTTTTATAAACTTATTGGTACGATATTCCTTAGGGAGCTTATTTTCTTGTTATAGTTCAGTAAGAGTATAGAGTTCAGAATGGTGTGAAGATATTTATATTTTTACATCTTCATGCATAATCCCAGAAGGACAAGCCCTCTGTCACCAACTGCTGCCTGCTGCCAATGGTCGCGATCTTTACATAACTCTTCCTTTTTTCGATTTTATCATATTCATATGTTTTTTACCAATAAATACAAGTTTATGCTAAAATGTCAACGCTCATAGACTTTTTACGCATAAGCTACCTGCACTCTTCAGCGTTTCTTGCGGTTTAAAAGTAAACGTATTATGCTTTTCTTTTCAAAAAATAAAATTTGCCTCAGTTACTCCTTGCACTATTAGCTATCTATTAGCTGAAGTCACATTATGATTTGTTCAGACTGATAAATGTTGCGAGGAGTCGATGGATGCCGGTGACCTTCTTATTGTGGTAAATTTTAGGGGAGTTCTATGTTAAGCAGTGAACTCTTGATAGGCTACAAAGAAAAAGAAGTTCCAAAAAGAGATCACAGATATAAGTGCTTATTCAATAAGCAATTTTTATTAGTACGATAAACTCTTTCACGCTGTAGGTAACGAATAAAAACTGGTGTCTGTTTCTAGTTAAAATTTACGGCAACTATTTAACTCGCATGCTTTACGCGATGCGCTCTTAACTGTACAATTCATCACATTGCTCGTGATGTGCGTTTCGTATAACTTTTCTATTCATCTCGCTCAGTTGTTCATGCTACGTCTATTTGAAAAATGAACAAAGAAATATTCTTTTCGAAACCAGACTGCGAAACGCAAAACTCATACAGTTTGTACAAATGCAGGAAAAACATTTAAGACATAAAATATATAATACATAAAAGTTATACATAAAAGTGCATTACCTAGAGGCCTTGAACGTTTTTAGAACTGGCCAGTTAGAAACTTTGCCAAAGAAAACTTTCTTCTAAATATCGATAAAAGAACTCTTTGGTAACCTAACGCAATGTATTTGCTTTCATTTCTCGTTTGTTTTTGTGTATTGGCGACAATTTCATTGTTACACCTCAAAGTTAATTAAACAAATAAGTAAATAAATAAATAAATAAATATCTTCTCGCAATTCCCAATACAGGGGTAGACAGAAAACGCATGTGAATTTTCAATTTATGATTTAGTATCAATTTCATTAAGGTCTTAATCACCAATATTACGTGATATAGTTTTATTTATAATAATAATGAAATAATAAATATCTTCACGCAGTTACCAAAACAGGGGTAGACAGAAGTCTAGTCTAGACAATTAAGTCTCTGGGATCTACGTTCCACCAAACATATTTTCGGGACAACGGGACAGGTGGTGAGCCCGTCGCCGTTTTTATGTCCAAGCCAACGATATAATTCTTACATAAGTTTTTGAAAAACCCATTGGTACGAGCCTGCCACCTGAGGATCCAACTCGGGTGTCTTGACTCGAAATTCCGTACACCCAACCACTCGGCGTGTATTTTATTTGTATTTTATAATGAAGCCCCATCTTGCTTCACTAAATACAGTTGATTTTATTAGTTTAAAAATGGGAGTAGCAATCTCATTGATAATTTGCGTGAGGTGAGACCAATAGCAACATCTGAAGATAGTATCAATGATGTGCATGATAAAGGAAGATAAGAGAGTGACCTACATGAGAGTGACACCGCTATTATTTTTATTTCAAATACTGTTATTTATATTTTGAGATATTATTGGACTGGGAAAAGTATTAGAAATCTTGCTTTCATTCAATTTTCCGAATCTTGCTTTGCAAAAGGACTTCTGAAAATAAAACATATTTGTATTTATTTATTGAGTGTGTTTTTTTCAATAAAAGATATTTTTACTTTATGGAATCGACCAACAGTTATCTTTTATAACTGAAGAAAGAAGAAATTGGAGAATCAGAAAGAGTAGTGTTGAAACTTTTAATGTATGATTTATGTTAAGAAGTTATGATGTTACATGATAGCGGAGTGGCCGGGTGATCGGAATACGAATCAGTACACCTGTGTTCAATCCCCAGGAGTTAAAAGAAATCAAAATTAATTGAAATTCTTTATTTATCGAAATCAGATCGTTTATCTATAGTATATTTTTTCAGTCTACCGCCATTATGTAACGGACTAGAAACAGGCGAAAGATATTCTTTAGGGAGCTTAATTTCTGGTAATAGTTCAGTTAGAGCATACCGTGTGGTTACTACGTAAGAATATTACCAATCCCTTTCTTCACAAGAATGTCGTAAGAGGCGACTAAGGCAAACAGCCTTGAATATCGTTATGGCGAGCGATAGATGGCGGGATATCCATCTCTAAAAATATCAGACCAAAATTATCAGATCGAAGATATGCAGCAGCGTATGAGGTGCGAGTGGTCTGGTACTGAGATAGCCAATCCGCTTGCCAAGCGTGGCGATTATGGCAAATCCTCCCTATGGGAAAGGCCTATGACCTGAGTGGACTTTAACAGGCCGTTATGTATGTCTGTATGTAGTTCAGTAAGGCTTGTACCAGAGAGTTTTTCTAAACAAGTAAATAAATAAAATAAATAAATTAAAAGTTACGATAGACGATTGGTTGGGTAGTCGAATTTCGAGTCAAGAGACCCAAGTTCGACGCCCAGGTGGCCGGTTCGTACCAATGTGTTTTGTTAAAAACTTATGTACTATAATATCGTTGGCTTGGGCATAATGTCGGCGACGGGCTCACCACCTGTCAAAATATCTTCGGTGGAATGTGGTTCAAAGGGACTTTACTGTCTAGACTAGACCTCTATCTAAACAAGTAAGCTTCGGTGAAAAAAAAAGAAAAACACCTTTGACTACCACAATGTTATAATATTATGAAAGAAAGTCGGGAAAATTATGAATGCCTTTTTAACAGTGCGAATTAATGGTTTAATATTGTGGTATGAGATAAACTCTGAGATAGTTTTTATGTTCTGAAATTGATGAACTACAGTAGCATAACATTTCGGCAATATAATGTTATACGGCATTTCATAATCTTTAAGCTCCTATAAAATAACCCAAAACGTGTCATGTTATCTCGAATAAAGCGTATGTTTTATCTACTAAACTCAAAGCACGTAAATCTCCATGGCTACAGTAATGTGGTCGACGCGTGTCCGATAGACATAGACTAACGTAAAATTTCAGAGATTGCATTTTTTTTAACAATTACTCTAAATTCATAAAATCGGTACATAATTCCGTAATATTATTAGGAAGAGCAAACTTTCTCTTCATATGGTAACCGTATCGTGACGTGATAAATGACGTGAAGACATTTAACAGTGGTCGAGCCACGCATCAGGCTTTGTTGTTGCATGAATGGGCCTGCTCGACCGGGGAAGTACCACGACCTCACGGAATACCGGCGTGAAGTAGAAGTCTAACAAACTTCTGCGTTTCGTCTGGTGAGTGCAGGTAACCGGAGGACCGGTTCATGGGCGGCGGTAATCGCTTACCATCACGTGCGTCACCTGCTTGTTTGCCTCCCTTTTCTATTAAAAAAATATAATCGTTTAGAAGTAGTCTAACTTCTAAGAAATGGGGTTGGCCAACTTGATAAAGCTTATAGCAGTAGATTTAAAATCATATGAAAGAAAAAAAATCAGTGTTGTACGATATCATAAGAAAACGTTAGACTTTCGCCGAAAAACACAGTGTTCCTTCATCACCATTCATGCTGTGCCATATTATTAGGCAGTCTAATCTGAAACACATGACAGACTTCTTACTGCCTGGAAGTCTAGTTTAACCTATAGTAGGTATTGTACTCCTTTTAATTTCTGTTGCTAAACAGTTGTAACTTTTTTTTGTAGAGCAGAACAGAAGCTGGAGATTGATTGAAGAAGAAGATTGTGATAAAATGAATATAAGTTGACCAACATTATAATATACATTTTAAGCATCCATAACTCGACTTTTATTTATCTTCACGCATTACTCAAAACAGGGGTAGCCGGAGGTACAGGCAATGTAATTCTTTCAACTTACTTTTCTCCAGAGAATATTTTAAGACAACGTGGCAGAATGTGAGCCTTTCTCCGTCTTTTTGTTCAAGCCAACGATATTAACTGAACGGAATAAGTTTTGGAAGAAAGCGTTGGTCCGTGTCTACTGCCTGGGCATCGAACACGGATCGATCGGTGGTTCTCGTCATTTAATGACTGGACATCTGTCAAGTCATTAAATGACGAGATGACGACGACGTCACCATATGGTGGTGGACGTACCAATGGGTTTTTCAAAAACTTATGTACGAATTATATCGTTGGCTTGGACATTAAGACGGCGACGGGTTCACCACCTGTCACGTTGTCCCGAAAATATCTTCGGTGGAAGGTGGATTGAGGAACTTAATTGTCTAGACTAAACCTCTATCTATCCCTGTATTTACCATTGCATAAAAATATTTTTTTTAAAGTTGTTTGACAAAAAAAGTTCCATCGGCTATCGTTATTATATCGTATCACGTGGCCTGTGTGTTTGTTTTCATACAAATTTAACATAAAAGGTTTTTTTCATAATGTTCTCTACCGTTTCATTGCTCTGTTCAGACACGTCGAAGATGGACACGAACATCGCAATATTGTCAGACGTGTCTATTTTGATGTGCGAAGCGGAAGGTTGGCGATAAGCTTTACTTTGTACAAAGATGTAGTATAGATTAACAACCGGTATCCTGGCTGGTAGTGACCTGGCCTTCGAAGCTAAGGGTTGTAAGGTTCGAATCACGCACGGGAAAAGTTTGTTTGCTCCATATGAATGCTTGGCGGCGGCACTAAACGACTTCCCACCTGTCACATTGTTTGCAATATATTTATCGCTGAATAATAGCCGAATGGTTAAGTGATCGGAATTCGAAACGAGAACCCGAGTTTGAATCCCAAGTGGTAAGATTTATATCGTTGGCTTAGATATATAGTCGGCGATAGGCTCACCACATGTCACATTTGATCCATAAAACGTCTTCGGTGAAATGTGGGTCGAACGGACTTAATTATCATGATCCCTATCTAAACCCAATATTGGGAATGGGAGGAAGATATTTTTTATTTTTTTATTATGTTTTACGACGGCAGTGAAAGTGAAGGATATTCGTGAAATTGAAAAACAAAGTCGATGTTTCAAGTTTCTAAAGTAAACATTTTGACAATGCCTCGATGCAGTATGACTGTTAATAATCTGTCACCTTTTTCTCCATAAAAAATCCACTATTGCGGGTTGTCAGGTGATTGAGACAAGTAGTAAGTCAATTATTGACCCCCAATGGACGGCCCCCAAAGGCACATGGGTTTTCAAGGTGACACCCGCTCTGGGGTTAGAGCTCCCGGATGGATCCACATTTTCTATACTAGGTGTGGGTGCTCGGGTACTTTCGTTGTTTCTGATTGCACAGTGGAATTAGTAATACACGTGGAATTAGTGCACGCATCTGTAAACTGTAACTGTAAACTGTTTACAGTGGAATTAGTACACGCATCTGTGAGAGGGAGGGTGGTGCTCTTCTTCTCTTCGGACCAGGTAACATATACCGTTTTATATTTGTATGCGGAATGTTGCGTAGTAATTTTTTCAATAACAACTTTACAATGAATTTCCGAAAAGTAACGCCTGAGTCAATTAACTAAGTAGCTAAAAGTTTGGGTATGTGCTTTGGGATCAGACCTAGTCAGGTCATAAATTCTGTCACATGTTTAATATAAAATAATTGAAACAAGTTTATTCATTATGTAACTATTTATATACCAAAATGAACTTAACAAAACATAGATTCTTATGACTCTAAATTCGGATGAGGCTTTGAGCACGCCTTTTCCTCCAAGTGTTGCCATACCTTGTAATCTAACGGATTTAGATCTGGACTGGAGGAGGGCCAGTCTACGTGCCCGATGAAGTCGATTTCACGCGCCGCCAGCCAGTCTTGTGTGCTCTTCGCTCTATGAGCTGGCGCCGAATCTTGTTGGAATACTCAGTGCCTGTTATTGAACATGGTATGAGAAGCAGGTTCCACAAGGTTCGTCAGGACTGTATTTTGATACACAACTGATTCAATAAGAAACTCTCAACCATACCATGAGCGAGGATGGAAAATGACCTCGTTGGACACGCGGAATACGGTTGCTCACAAAATGATAAGGTGTACACAGTAGTGAAAAATCACTACTGTGTACACCTTATCATTTTGTTTGTTGTACTCTCTTTTACGGTAAAAAAAAATTTCACCCGAAAAAAGAATTTCCCGATATTTTTTTCCCGCGTACCGCTTAAACAAAGCGCGGCATCTCCTCAGTCTCAGGTGCATTAGATAAGTATTCAAACAATGTCCTGTTATTTTTCATTATGCCCGAAGCCCTACGTCTTCATTTAACACCCTTTTCACCGTGGTTCTGCTTAACCCCATCTGAAGGGCCAACAGTTCCTGCTTACGTTTGGGATTTCTTTGAATTCGAGCCTTCACAGCTTTTATCACTGCTGGAGTCCTAACAGATCGAGGGCGACCACTTCTTGACCTGTCATCTACACTAGGGTCTTCATTGCATCATTTGATGGTACGATAAACGAATCTTTTGGTTATATTCAAATTTTTCAGTATGTCAAAAACTTGAATTGGCGCGTAACCGCAACGATGCAACGCAATAACTGCAACACGGTCTTCTTTAAGCGTCCACTCCATATTTAAAAATGAGTAAAATTCTAAAAAGTATGTAGTTTTATTTTCATGAACAATTCGAAATTCGAATTCAATAAACTTTTTTTGTGACCAGCATTCTAAAAGAAAAGTTTTTACTGTGTGACAATACTTATGACCTGCCTGTGTATGTATCCCTGTCCCTATTTATTTTAAAAAAAGTAAAACATAGCTCATAATTTCCCATGATTATTAACATGATTCATATTAACATATTCGTAGTATAACACGGCACATAAGTTACGTAATAATCATTAATTAAGACTTTACGAGTATTGCGCGCGGCACCGGCCATGTCATGTAGATCGGTACATGTTCATTAAAATGAATTGTGAAGCTGATTCTCATCGTTGTATATAGTTGTTCATTGTTAGATAAACTAATTTTATGAAGTCCTTTCTACCTTTTATGAAGTCCATTCTACCTTTCACCGAAGACAGTTTTTGTGGTAACGTGACCGGTGGTAATCCTGTCGCCGACTTTGTGTCAAAGCCAACGATATAAATCGTACATGAATTTTGAAAATAACTCATTGGTACGACCCTACTTCCAGGGGATCGGGTCTCATGTCTCAAATTCCAATCACCCAACTCGGCAATCGTGAATTTTTAAGCAGAGGTCTAGACAATTAAGTCTTTTTGACCCACCTTTCACCGAAGCTTATTTAGGATAAGACGTGAAGTCAGCCAGTCACCATCTTAGTGTCCAAGCCAATTGTACAAGATACTTACATATATTAATATTTACATAAAAATAAACATTCATCATTTCAATGCTTACTCCTAGCAGTATTTGAAGCCGCAACTTCGTTAGTGAAGTCATTACCAACTAGGCTATTAGGTTGTCCCGTAAGTAAAAAATACATAAAAAATTACATTGTAGCGTAATGTAAAAGGACCTGACCTTCAACAGCATATTTTACTGACGAAGGCTAAAATATAAAATAAAAAGGATAAGCATAAGTAAGTTTACACAGACTTTAAACTTTTTGACCAGGAAAGTTATGGAAAAGAAGAAATAAGTTGGACTTGGAAAACATTAGCTGGGTTTCTTTTTGAACTTGTGAAGTAGTTAAATTAACACAACGACAAATTACAGAACGCTTCTAGTAAATTAATTTTGAATCAAGAAACTGAAAATAAATTAAATTCTTACAAATTATTAGCATGTTTTTTTGCCTCACACTTGCACTTTATGGTATGTGCTGCCGTCAGCAGTTTTTCCGGACCGATACGACTTAGGGACCTTTAAGAAAAGAGTCTATATATTTCGGCATATGTTACCTGGTCCGAAGAGAAGAAGAGCTCTTCTTCCCACAGATGCGTGCACTAACTCTACAGAATGCATCGCCACTACGCTCGATATCTGGTAAAATATAATATAGCATCCTAGACACTTACGCCTCTAAACAAGGCATCATCATGGATTAAACTCTACGACCGAGGAGTCTTACTTGAAGGTTGAATTCTAACCAACGTTACTATTATTATCTTCCAACTTGCTATCATTGCCAGATTCACAATATTTCTTGACATGTCCTACAAACACCTGCATTTTACAAAACGTTCATCGAGATCTTTAAATTTTTGTCTTGACTGACTACCCCAACTAATACTAATGACTTTCTCAATCGAAATGCGTTGAGAATAAATATCATAATATAAATTTAAAAAATCTTCACGCCATTCTTAATTCAGGGGTAGTAAGAGGTCTAGACAATTAAATCATTTCGACCCAATGTCCACATTTATTGAGATAATTTAAATAACTATTAAATTACAGAATATTTTTATCACTAACAATTTCGAAGATAAAAAAGCTTTCAAAACGAAAGCACCGTTAGTAGTAAGTTATTGCAATGTAACCGTTATTCCTGTTTGAAATTGGAATTACGTCTTTATATCATAGCATAGAACGTTGGTTTTTATTGCTGACGTTGAACAAAATTGCAAAGTGCAGATCCAAAACAAACGACAGTGATATTGCTAGTAAAACTGACTAACTGGCCGCTGTTTGTGCAGTTCTTTTTTTTTATTTCACATTCACTATTTTACTCGTGTTTGTACTCATTCTAGACGACTTATGAAAAAAATACAGTTCTCCGTATCAATGTATTTATTTACTTAAAAACTGTAAACGTTACGATAGATAAATATTATTACTAAAATTCGTTCATTACTTTCAACTGTTACCTAACCATGACGGTCAATCATTAGTTTTAGTTGGTAGCGTTGTGTCAGATTGTTACAGTAGTGGTCGTTTCCCATTAGTCTATACAGAACAGATGTTTGTGACAGTCAAACAATAATTTTGTCTTCATCTGCCCATAACTACGTGACAGCTACAAAAATAAATAATTAAAAATACATATACATATATTTGTATGCTGTTGTATGTATGTTGTTCTTACAACATCACATACATTACTCTGATCCCACAGTAAGCAGATTAAGCACTTCTATTATGGAATCAAAAACAAGGACGGTACCACAATCACCCAGACCCGACAAAAATTTAGAAAAAGTGTTTTCTACATTAAATCCACCGGGAATTGAACCCGGTACCTCTCAGAGCTTGCTACAGTGAAAGTAGCTTAAACAATTGTTTCACGGAATTGGAAACAACGGAGGCACCATATCAAAATACCTAGATCCGAGACAATACAAAAAAGGTAGTTTCCAATCCCGTCCGGGAACGAAACCCCCGATTTCAGAACTGGCGACGCCTTGAAAACCTGCGTGTTCGTCAGTCGACCACGGACAGTGACAAAAGTCATTAAGATGCTATAGTGATATTTTCTATCTAGCTGCATTTCGTTGGAACGTATCATCCCAGTAGTGGTCATTGGCATGCGGAGGTATAGTATAGGTTTTATAAACGTAAAAACTCTTTTTAAATTGAAGTCCACTGCTGGGCTCTCCCGTGGGAGGAATTCCCATAATCACCACGCTCGGTAAGTCGTAATATCAGAGACCTAGCACCTTGAGCGCTGCTTTCCGTCACCGGTCTGCTTATATTGGTCTGGTATTTATTGGAGACGTTTTTCCCACCACCTGATGGTAACCAATGATATTATCCGGGCTTTTCTCTTAGTCGCCTCTTACAACACCCAGAAGACGAATGGGAGTGGAATATTTTTACGCGAATACTGCCACGGACGCTATTTACATTTTCTGATAAGAAAGCGGTCTGGACAATCAGGTTCTTTCGACCGACTTTCCACCGGAACTTATTTTAGGACAAGGTGACAGGTGGTGAGCCTATCTCCATTTCAATGCTAACACAACATGGTTACATACATATATATTGGACCTCGGTGGACGAGTGGCATGCACACCGTTGTCTCATGTTGTCATGTTTCATGTTGTCGCCAACTCTAAGGTCCCAGGTTCGATTCCCGGTTCAATATAGAAAAACACTTTTCATAATTTTATGGGATCTGGGTGTTTATGTTATCTTCGTTGTTTCATTCATACTACAAGTGCATAAGCTGCTTAATTTGGGATCAGAGCAATGTATGTGACGTTTACCCTATCTATCCATACCTATATATCTATCTATTTTTACATGTACAAATATTTATATCAACGTGTAAACATCCATGACTCGAGTAAAAACATTCATATCCATCTTTTCAAATGTTTGTCCCTAGCGAGATCCGAACCCGTAACCCTTAACTTCGAAGGCAGTGTCACTACGAACTAAGCTTATGGTCCTCTCGTACATTTACAAATACTTAAATTTTAGAAATTGACTATTACGTTAGCTTGAAGTAGAAAGCATTAGCAGTAACACCGAGTCTAAGCCTGAGATCTAATTAACACAGAGCAAACTTCTTCTGCATTAACCTTTATTGCAGAAGTGTCTGGCTGAAGTTACTTGAAGGAAACTTTAATCCGCTGTGCATTAAAGATGGGTAATTTAATAAGTCGGTTGAATGCCTAGTTGTTGTTTGATTGCAAGTGGTCTTTACTTCGTTTATTCTAGACATTTATTTAATGTTATTTTTAACATTTCGTTGAAACACGAGCTTACCGTCAAACTGATAGTAAGTGACAACTGCAGGAAATGTTCACTTGAACACAAACTATCACGAAACCGATGAAATTTATGGGAATATCATGTTAACGTTACTCTCATTATCTTCATGCATATTCCCAACACAGGTCTACATAAATAACGGTCTGTTAAAGTACACTGCAGGACATAGGCCTCTTCCATAGGGAGAATTTGCCATAATCGCCACGCTTAGCAAGCGGATTGGCGATCGCAATACCAGACCACTTGCACCTCAGACGCTGCTGCCCCTCAAATCCTGATATTTTGGTCTTATACTTTTAGAGATGGTTATTACGCCATCTATGCCATCCCTTAGTAGCCTCTTACGACACCCACTGGAAGAAAGAGAGTGGTAATATTCTTACGCCGTTACTACACGGCTACACAGGTAAAGGTTAACTGTGTGGTAATGGCGTAACCGTTAACACAGGTCTAGACAGTGAATTTATTTCCACCCACTTTTCACCAACAACGTTAAATTTTTTTAACAGCACCTACGAAAATAAACGGAGGGGGTTTTCGTAGGTATCATAAATGGCTACTAAGAGAAAGCAATAAATATATATAATATCAAAAATAAATATAACATTATATAATTTTTAAAACATTTTTTATTTCCCCCATTTTTATTCATTGTCAATTATAATTGTTTTAGTTTTAAACGCCGTCCAATTTTTTAAAAATTATGTTTCTTTTTAAATGAAGAACTTCCTCCTTATTTAAAGTGGTCAACGAAGAAAACAGTATCAAAATTTGTTCATCCCTTTTTGAACACTATATCCATACTGATTGATACCGACGTTAAATTTACATACATGTATGTTCAATTTATATAACCCCTATTTTTAAGTGGGCTGATAAAAATAGATTCATTCCAAAGCAATGACTTAACTGTTACATTCGTTAATCCGTAAGTCACACCGTTGCTCTGTAACAAATATCTACTGCTCGTTAGCAATACTCCCGGGTTTATTAGTATAACGACGCTGCAACTTCTTGATTTATTTTAGCCACTAGTAAATTGTGTTTGTTATTTATTAAGATGCATATTGCATACCGCCTATTCTCATATCACTCATTTGTGCAAATCTATTAAATATGATTATAGAGGAAGACTTGTATGTTTGTGGTTTCGGCTTTAAATTGTACTACCCCTTTATAAGCTGTTAGTATCAAAAGGTGTCTAAAATAAAATTTAAAAAATCGACTTAGAGCAAGACCCATACCGAAGTAACGCTCTTTCCTCCGAGGTTTCGTGTTCCATACATATCATATAAAATTTTAAATCACTTGCTTTATTTACGCCTTTTGTGTTGTAGGCGACATCTACTTGAAGTAAAGCAAATTCCAGCTCAATGTCCCTTATATTACAGCTGCAAAACATTAATATTTAACCCTATTAATAAAGAAAAGTTCAGCATACATAACATACAAATATAACGGCCTATTAAAGTCCACTGCAGGACATAGGCCTGGTTTGCCATATTGCCACGCTTGGCAAGCGATCTTTGTGATATTGGCAATTGCATTTCCAGAGCTCCTCAGACGCTGCTGCCCATCTTCGACGCAGCTGATTATTTTGGCCTGATACCTGTAAGTTACGCAGAGCTTTTAGAGGTATTATAAACAGAAGCATTAGTGTTAAAAATATATCTATTATAAATTGTATCAGTATATGGAGGACACTGAAATTGTTTTTATTTAGCAAATGAAATCCCTGACTGGTATTAGTGAGTAAATCTACGTAACGTAGACGAGGCCGCAAGCAAAGAGTAGTTCAATATAAAACTAAAGCCATAAGGTATTCCTTGAAATTTAAACCTCACAGGACACAAGCGATGAATCAAATGCGGTTTGTCCTGGCGACAAATAACAACATAAATCACTTGGACGCAGCAAACAAAGCTTGCGGGGCATTACACGGCCGGCACTCATTATTTATTTCATCCTCTATTTAGCTTAATTAGGGTTTTGTTTTATAGCCAGTGCGCATCATCGATTCACTGGGGATGAAGCTAAGCACTGGCGATGCAGTGTAATTTATATTATTTATATCTAAAGACTATCCTGGCAAATGAAAGTGCGTTAGGTATAATAAAACGATTTTTTGGAAAAAAATAAAAAATAACATATATAAGAACAACATCATACAAAATAACGAAGGATCATAAACACAGAGCAGAGACAACGATGATGACTAGCACAGTATCACTGTACACAGGACACTACATATGTGGGATTAAACTTGCGCCTTACGGAACTTCAACCAGTGGGCTGCTTTCTAATACTGTCGAGCTCTACTGAGCTTTTGGTAATACAGTAGTTGCTAGGTGGATAATTTAATCCTTTCGACCCACATTTCACCGGAGATTAGGACTACGTGACGAGCTTGTCGCCGTAATTATGTCCAACGATATAAATGAAAAAACAATAAAATAAAATACATTCACGTCATTCCCAATACATGGGTAGACAGAGGTCTAGACAAATAAGTCCTTTCGACCCATCTTCCACCGAAAATATTATTGTGAGAACGTGACGTCTCGTCGTCGTCTGTTTGTCATAGCCAACGATATAAATCGTGCATAGGATAATAAATAAAAATTACCATCGGGACGAGCTTGCCATCTAAGGATCGAACTCAGGCCCCTTGATTAGAATTCCACTCACCGAACCACTCAGCTATCGCATTTGGGGATCGAACTCTGGTTTTTTGAACTCGAGTCTTGGCTAAAATAACCACCCAATCACAAGTTTATTGTGATTGCTATAACGACAAGGGGAATATTCTCATAACGAGAATAAGCGACAAAGGAATTATTTTTCATGGTAAATGCGCAAACTCGTATCTTTATTGGATTACATCGGATTAAATTTAACCATCCCCATCCGAGACTTTATCCAAAAGGTATCTCGACTTCAGACACAAGTTTGTTCTGACACTCTTAGACGTTTGTTCGAAATATACGGCCTGTGTATAACACATCACCAGAACTGTTATCAGCATAGCACAGAATGATATATGAACGATGGGGTAGGTAGACTATGCAAAAAAAAATATTTTGTCGTAAATAAGCGTGGGCGTCCAGATATTAATTATTCAATATTTTATTGACAGATATTGTTAAAATAAATTCATGATAAAATATCTTTCCCAATTCCCAATATAGGGGTAGCCACAGGTCTAGTCTAGACAATTTCTTCCACCCATCCCTAATCCACCCCAATCCCTTCGACCCACCTTCCACCCAAGATATTTTGGGACAATTCTATTCATAAATTTTTATATTCTCTCTTAACTATTACTTACATACATACATATCGGCCTATTAAAGTCCACTGCAGGACATAGGCCTCTCTCCCATACGGAGGATTTGCCTCAATCGACACGCTTGGCAATCGGATTGGCGATCGCGTCGGTCTGATAATTTTGGTGTGAAAGTGATTATCCCGCCATCTATCGGTTGCCATAACGATATTCAAGGCTGTTTCCCTTAGTCGCCTCATACGACATCCTCGGGAAGAAATGGAATGTTAATATTCTTATGCCTTTACCACACGGAAACTTTTCTTTTTAACTATAACTTATTAATAATTACTTTTTATTGTCGGTCCTTCATAAGTGTGCTAAGGTTCAATTCAATCCGAATTTTAAATTGGGTAAAATACACGTACATACCAAGCTAATAAAAGCGTGTTAAAAAGCGCAACAAATTGTTCCCTTCACGTCCTTAACATATCACAGCGGACCTACTCCTGAAAATCTGAAACATTTCATTCATCGCTACTCAAAGGATTATTGTCATTAATTTCCTACTGTTCTGATCCGGTCAACGCACCTGCGGAACGTCACTTCAATCTTCCTATTAAACTGTTGACGACATTAATTTGCATTTGGAATATTAAGGATATACAGAATATGTTATGCATTGTGTTGCTTCATTCACTTTACTTTTATACTGTTGCTTGTTTTAAGATATTGTCGCATACGTTATGCTTGTGCTCAGATTTGTAATTGGCAACTTTCTATATTCTCTTATCATCCACTCGAGATTAAATGCTGCCCAAGCATATGTTTTTTTTTTCAATATAGTGTATTAAAAAGTGAGCTATTTGCCCAATGCTGCATCTGCACCCTGGCTGATGTGTATACAGGCTGATTGCATTTTCAATTTCACCTCCAAGGACGAATGGAGCTTTCATAGTATGCGATGTTATATGTATTCAATATGTATTTAAAAATATTTAATGGACCTTTCGACTGTGAAGAACTTAGTGTCTGATATCTGACTGTCCTGTTACAGATGTGAAATATAATTGGTATCAAGACAAAGCTTGCGGTCTATCCGAAGTTTCATTTCAATCTGAAGATAAATTCGAGTTCACTTGCGGAAAATCGCGTGCATAACTTGGTAAATAATACAAAAATAAACTATTACGCTCCATACTGTTCTCATTAACCGTGTCTATGTCTGTGTGTATGTACTGCCTATTACATTTGGTGCCAACTTCAATTAAAGAACAGATGCGTTTTAACCTGGGTACTAATATGAAATAGAGGTATTTATTACTTTAAGTATTAACTTTATTACTTTAAGTACGACCTATGTAATATTAACTCATTTTAAAGTATATAAGCTGCATAAACAGGAAATTTAAAAAGTTTTAAAAATTTTCTTCGTTTACTTATCGCACGGTACACGGACAATGAATCAAAAGCGGTTTGGCTCGACGACAAATCACAACATAAATCATGCGGACGTAGCTAGCACCGCTTGCGGAGCATTGCAGCATTACAGTTCTGCTTCGCATGATTTATTTTATACCCTATTTACCTTAATTAGGGATTTATTTTAGCTAACGCTGGGTATGACTAATTTATTCTAGAATTAATTATTCTTTTTTATTAATTTACATTTGAAAAAATATTTATTGGTTTTTTGGTAGAGTCAAGTCGTGCTGCATGGATAGACCAGCTGGACCTGGAAAGAAGCTGGAGCTTAATCTTTGCTTATTATATAAATGAGGTAACCTTAAACCTATGACCATTCCTCCATTATCCCATTTCCACTTTCTTTCATTTTCTCAATTATTTCTTTTAAAACTGATACGTTCCTGCTGGATAATTCGTAACGATGATGTTGGACACCTGTAACATCGAGTGTTACCATTTCCCAGAATAAGAGCTCTTTTATTTCAAAATGCTCTGCACAAACGAGTTTCAAAACTAGACGAGAACTGAGCTTAGTTTCAAGGACTCGATAAAATTTCATCGTTACTAAAAACATGAATGTGCACTTAGGTTTTGCGGTTGCAGTGTGTCTATGTTTAAATTTTAGTCAGTTCTTTCTATTCCCAATTATTTATTTTTATTGTGGCAGATAGGGGTCGAGGGAGACCATTAAGGACTTTTGACCCAAACATCGAAGCCTAATGTGAGAGGTGGTGAGCCTCAAGCAATATATACTATATAAATTGTTGGAAATATATAATGTACACCATATTATAATTGAACCACCACCACATCGAAATGAAGTTAAATATTGTATATATATATATATATATATATATATATATATATATATATATATATATATATATATATATATATATATATATATATATATATATATATATATATATATATATGTATATATATATATATATATATATTTATATATATATATATATATATATATATATATATATATATATATATATATATATATATATATATATATATATATATATATATATATATATATATATATATATATATATATATATATATATATATATATATATATATATATATATATATATATATATATATATATATATATATATATATATATATATATATATATATATATATATATATATATATATATATATATATATATATATATATATATATATATATATATACATATATATATATATATATATATATATATATATATATATATATATATATATATATATATATATATATATATATATATATATATATATATATATATATATATATATATATATATACATATATATATATATTTATATATATATAAAATATATGATATACACCATACTTAACCTCGAAGACTTAAGTACACCATACTAAGACTTAAGACTAAGACTAAAGTACACCAGACTAATATGGAAAACGTCAGAGACACTGCTATTCGTCGGCAGAAATATACAACAATGTGCCTAGACGACTCCTAGGTGAGTGACTAGAGATCACCCTTAATTATGATGGAAGATTGCCTTCGCGCGGGTATTTTGAATGGACATGGCTTCGGACATGCTAGCACAATTGTAAAGCCGAAACTTGTCTCGACTACGAGAAGGATATTTGAAATGGTTAAAGGTTAATTTAAGAATATTTAAACGACCAGAGTTGGAAAAGGCCTTTTCTAAATATTTGAAAGGGATAAGAGCAAGGTAATCTATACAGTGTTTGGAATGCCATGTGATAAAAAAAAGTATTAAATCCTTAAAAAAATGTTAAATTATATTATTAAATATGATTTTGTAGTAGGGTGGGGGTTAATTTTTCCGAATTTACAGTTTTTATTTTTTATACTTGTCGTAGTTCTAAATGAATCTTCATCACACGTAACGTGCAATTCTTAAGTTTCCGCGGTGTCTTCTAGAGGTTTCAGTCATAATTTCTTGACTTTGGTTAACTACTGTAATATTGAGATCCACGCTAACTGTTCTAATTAATGAACTCATAGTATACTATAAAACTCACTATACTAATTAATGAAATAAATATCGTCATGCCAATCCCAATACTGGGGTAGACAAAAGTCTAGATAATTAAGTTCTTTCGACCCTCTTTTCACCGAAGACATTTTTGAGACAACGTGACATATGGTGATATGAATCGTACATAGGATTTGAAAAAAACCCATTGGTACCAGCATGCTACCTGGAGAACGAACTCAGGTCTCTCGACTCCAATTTCGATCACCCAACCACTCGGCAATCGTGAGTACTATTAATTATCTACTAGTGAGTGAGTACGTAAGTACTATTAGTTATTTACTAGTATATATTAATTACTATTAAAAAGGTTAGTAAAAAAGAATAAAAAAATAATTAATTTAATAAAAAAGTCCAGCATTACTCTTCAATTCAATAAGTGAAAACATAAAATTCTTAAATTCAATAAAAATTGCATCACTATATTAAGTGTTTTATTATAATTTACTCAGTTGCAAACATTCATTACATTAGAGAACTATTCACAAAGTTAAACGGGTTAAACTTGGCGTCAAGTGGAAGCAACCCTGACACTTGTGTAATAAAGCGAAGCAGAAAATTAAGTTTGCTTTGTGGTAATTATATTTCGAGCCTTAGTCTTGAAGCCACTTCTAGTTAGCAAGTGCTTCCGAGTTACTACTACATGAACTATTGATATGACTAACTATCACGTTAAAAACATTTAATCATAATAGATAAGAGAAAGCAGAAGTATATAATGAGACGATTATGATTTGATGAATAATTTTTCTAAATAAGGTTGGGAAAAACACATTAGTACGAAGCATTCATCTGGGAAACGAATACGGGTCTCTTGGCCTGAATTCCGATCACCCGACCAGTCCGTTATCGTGAATATTTTTTATTTATTTATTTATTTATTTATTTATTTACACTTTATTGCAAACCTCACAAAGAAAGTTATACAAAGGGCGGACTTAATGCCATTAGGCATTCTCTGCCAGTCAACCCGAGGCGTGGAGAAATATTGTTAAGGTGCTTTAAACTGGGTTACAGAGGAAGAAAAATTCAATATAGGACCTAACGAAAATAAAGATGCAATATAAAATACTAATACAAATAATAAATATAATATATATACATGTACATACATACACACATATATACATATATATACATATACATACATATACACGTATATACGTAAATATACATATACATACATACATACATATATAAAACTTAAAAAACATTATTATGACTGTAATGACCAATCACTAATTCTAACTGACAGTTAAAAGGTGTTCACGTACAAGTCTTTTAAATATCGACTTATTGGTAACTTTTCTGATGTCTTGGGGCAAAGATTTCCAGAGCAGTGTAGCCTGAATGGTAAAGGAGTGACCAACAAAATTGATAAGAAGAGAACCACTCCAATACCGTGGAAGCGAATTTAAAGTTAGAAAAAATTGCAAGAAGGATATCATGGTCGACTGTGTTAAAAGCATTCGAAAAGTCCACAAGCACCATAACTGTAACTTTCTTCTTCTCCATACCCTCACGAATATCATCAGTGATTTTAAGTAGTGCAGTTGTGGTGCTGTGGTCAGGACGAAACCCAGACAGAAAGTTACTCAGTAGATTATGTTCATATACAAATTTGGAAATTTGCTTATGTACACAGGCTTCCAAAATTTTAGAGAGAAATGGCAATATTGAAATAGGGCGGAAATGATGAGGAAGTGTAGGATTAGGTACTTTGGGGAGAGGTCGCACGAAAGCCTTTCTCCAAGGAGAGGGATATTGTCCAGAGTCTAGGGAGAAATTAATAATGTGAGTGATAGCAGGAAGTATAAATTCAAGGATGTTGGCTATCATAACCCTACTAACCTCATCGCATCCCACGGCCCTGGATGTTATTGCCAGTACTGCCTTACGTACCTCATCCTGATTCACGGGAGAGAAATTAAAGACAGGGATGTGTGGAGACAGCATTGAAGCAATGTATGCTATGGTTTGTGCCCGGATGGTAGGATCCATTGCAGTAGTAGCAGTAAAGTATAGATTCAAATTATCGTGGGAAAGAGAAGGACCATACTCCATGATAGGTGATTTACCTACGCCCATCGAATTGAGAAATTTCCACACATCAGCTGGTGAAGAGTCAGTTATATTGTTTAGGAAGTATCGGCGTTTAGCAGTTCGTACCATCTGGTTACACCTGTTCCTAGCCATTTTAAAAGACAACCAGTTTTCTTCAATACGAGACCTCTTGAATCGCAAGAAAGTTCGGTTTCGCCTGTCCATTGCCCTCCGCACATCGTTAGTCATCCAGGGAGCTGGCAAACGTTTAACTCTGACCTTATGGACTGGGGCATGGGCATCATACAGACTAATTATCGTGCTATTTAGGGCATGTACCTTTTCATCGACCGTGGAAGCAGCCGCCAGCGAGGCAAAATTAATTTGAGACGCATCACTGTGCAAATTATCCAAGTTTATCTTAGTAAAGTTACGGAAGTGTAAAAATGAAGTACCACGTTTAGGCGGTCTAAGCTTATACGAAGCATAAATAAGGTCATGTTGGGAGAATCCTGGGGCTGGAAGCTGACCATGTGCAACCACATGATCAGAAGAACTAGTAATAATGAGATCTAAAAGAGAGTCTTCAGTGTCGAAATTATGATAGGGATAAAAGGTAAAATTCCAAGATTGACGGACTCTAAGATCGAGTGAAGTTTTTGTGTACGAGAAGAATTATTCAGAATATCAGTGTTGAAATCCCCCATGATTATGCAGTGTGTATACTTAGAACCTATGTTTTCGAGAGCCATTTCCAAATTGGCGAAGTAATCAGTAGAAGGAGGACAATACACTACTCCGAGAGCTATCCTTGTGCCCTTGACATCAAGTTCCACAAATAAGTGTTCATCGGAGTCAGAGTATGGAGATGGAGACGTTGATAATATTTTATATGGTAAAGAGCTATGAAGATAAATAGCAACTCCACCACCACCTTTATTTGTACGATCATTTCTTATAAGTACGAAACCAGGTATTGGATACATGGTTGACTGTAAACACGGCTTCAACCAACTCTCAGAAATTAAAATAGCGTGTAAGTTTGTACTAGTTCGCGTGTAAGTTAGTTTAAATGAAGTTTCGAGTTCTGCATAATGACTTGGTATACTCTGTGGATTTATGTGACAAATATTCAACAGTTTACTGGCTGAAGGGAACACATTATTTAAAAGACCATTTAAAGAAGAAACGTTGTCATTTAACTGGTCATCGCAAGAAACAAAAGACAAGTCTGAGTCATAGGAATAAAAGGAATCATCATCCGACATAATGGAATAAGATATATATTAATGTAATTATGTAAAATACAAATATAAATAATAATAAAAAATAAAAATATAAATATTAATGAAAATAAAAATACTAATACTTTTAAAGAATATATGTAAAACTAAGAGTAAGCTACAAACATGCAAAATGATATAGAAGGATAGCAAACAATCATAATACAGCAACCCTCAAGTTGACTGTTTACATTAAAATAAACCAAACTGAAAATAAAAATAAACACTACACAATTATGAAAATGAAGAAAATAAAAAAAAGAAAACAATATCGAAACAGAACTAAAAATATATGTCCAAAATATACAGGAAGCATCAATTAACTAAACATAATAACGAAACACTGTTGAAAAATATCAAAAATAATAGAAAGCGAATTTAATACGACGAGGTTAAGTACTACGCAGTGTATATAGTCGTCTCAATGAAGTAAAAAAAATCTGCCACTGTTATTATCTGTGACCATAGAGTAATACACGTATAACCTGGCATTGACATTTTGATTTTGACAATGTTACTGTCATTTACTTTAGTAAACTGACATTGATGTTATAATTAGATTTTGATAAATATTACGAATAAAATACAGTAATGGCGTAAAAACAAATAAATTTATAAGACCAAGTATTCAAAAGTGTGAAAGTCTAAACACAAAGAATGTCAATATTATGTTCTAATTACTTCACCTTGATTATTAAAGGAGTGAAGAGACTATCGCTTGGAAGCGAAACGCCTTGCTCTTTTGATGTCATCACTCTGCTTCTGATTTATTCTAGCAGGATTATTAGTTCGCGCTTTTTCTTGCTGACAAGTAGAATTGGATGGGCTTTGCTGCGAATGAGAGACCTTCTTGCTCACTGAAACACTGTCTTCATGACGAGGACTAATGCCAGCCCTGTTAGACGACGGTGCAGAAGCAAACTTGACCTTCAGAGCTTCCAACTCATCTTCAGAGGAGATCTTCTTTCGACCTTCAGGAAGCTTAATATGAATAATCCCATCATGACTACAAACATTTTTAACCCCAAAATACTTACGGGCATTTTTGTGAACTGCTTGTCGTGTTTTCGTCAAAAATTCACAGATTGGGACAGTGGATCCTTTCAATTTGGATTTTGCCTTCCAAACCTCTGCTTTATTGTGATGGTCATGAAAATAGGCAAGAACAGGCCTAACTTTATCGCTCTGTCTCGCACCAAGTCTATGGCACTGTTTGAGAGAAGAGTCGGCGATATGTGGAAGACCCATCTTACCACGAATCAGTTGGAGTACCTCATTCTGTGACTCTGGAGATTCAGGGATTCCATGAAAAAGGAGTGCTTTCCGTCGATGCCTCATGTTGATCTAATCAATATTTTTCATTCATTGATCCTTGAAAACGCAGAACTCTTCACGTAACTGTACAAGTGTTGTGTTTGGTGGAGTGGATGCTGCATTCAAACGTCTTTCGAATTCCGCCATTTTTAGAAATAAACTTCCTTCCAGTTCTTTCTGTATATTATCCACATCAGAAATATTTGCCATTTTTATGTTATATACAAAAATGTAGTGCTATGAAAGTTTATGGAGGGAGGGTGTACTATGTAAGTGCTATGTAAGTGCTTATAACTTTCTTATATACATGTGATATTATAACAAAATATCCAGATACTATTACTTATTTTCTCAAAAATAAATTATTTTGAAAAACTGTTAAGATTTATTTAAAACATTAATTAAATTACGAGAGCTCCAAAACCTAGAAGATAATTATATGATCTACAAGTTTTGTCGGTCTTTCTTATTTATATATATTTTAAATTAAAATAAATAAATCTAATTTTCGAGACCGTTGAACTTGAATGAAAACAATTAAGTCGCTTCGATTCACTGATGACATTTTTTGAGACAACGTGTCTAGTGGTGAGCCTGTAGCCATCTTCATGTCCAAGCCAACTATATAAATCGTACATAAATTATTGAAAAAAAAAAAATAAAACCCATTGGTACGCCTACCACCTGAGAATCATTCTCAGGTCTCTTTACTTGATTTTTCGATCGAATCGAATCGTTCGATCACCTAACCACTCGGCTATCATGAATATTTTTTACTCAAGTACGGGATTGATGGTTGGTATTTCGGATGACGTTCCTCGTGGTATTCCGAACTCTCATACATATTTTTAGCTCTGTGAATATTATTGTAGCTTTACTTCTATTATTGGAGCTAATTTGAATGACATAATTGAACTATTAGCTACGCTGGTCCTTCCCGTTTGGTATAAATACTTACATACATTGATGAATAAATAATAAATAAATATCTTCACGCAATTAGGTCCTTTCGACCCACCTTCCTCCGAAGATATTTTTGGGACAACGTGACAGGTGGTGAGCCTATCTCCGTCTTTATGTCCAAGCCAACGTTGTAATTCATACATAGGTTTTTGAAAAACTCATTGGTACGAGCCTGCCACCTGGGGATCGAACTTGGGTCTCTCGACTCGAAATTCCGATCACCAAACCACTCGGCTATAGTGACGTGACTTACATTGATATATATATATAAATAAGGACAGCATCACATACGTTGCTCTGATCCCAAAGTAAGTAGCTTAAGCACTTGTATTACGGAAAAAGAAATAACAAAGAAACCACAGCCACCCAGACTCAAGAAAATGTAGAAAATAGAATTCTATATTGAAGTGACCGTGAATAGAACCCGGGAGCTAAAGATGGGGACACCATGAAAACAGTATAATAAAGTAAATATATTAATGACAGTAACCCCCGGGAATGAGGTGATCGCTCCCAAACTATTTCTAGAAAATATCACATTATATTGGGCAATATATTTTTTTTTGGGCGGTAGGTGTAAAAAAGTTAACATCTTTTTGATAACAGCTCTGTAATTTTTAAGTTTAAAATTAATAAACACAACTATTTTTACATTTTTTTTTTGGAATATAATAGATAAATGTGACTAAGAGCACCCACCGTACAGTATTTTCCTATCAAAAACTTCAAATTTGACATCACTTCATAAACAGTTTTGCTTGTTTTGCACTGTCACTACACAACAAGTATGGATTCAGTTAAAGAATCACTTAACGCCTTGGCAGATATGTTCCAACAGAAAATGAGTGAATTTCAGCACGGCCTCGACAGTACACCGACAACTAATACCATGTTGGGCTCAGAATTTCACAGTTTCCGGACCTTTGTGCTCTCTGCCATGAACACCTTACAGAGGCAGGTTGAATTTCTCAGCACAGAACTTGATCGACAGGAGATGCGTAGACGCCGTAAAATGATACTTTTTCATGGAGTTAGCGAGGAAAAGTCAGAAGATATAACCACCCAGGTGTGTAACATTGTACATGAACATCTCGGTGTGACTGGCTTCTCTGCTGCCTGCATCAAGTCATCTCATCGAATGGGACGTACCACCGGTAAGAAACCCAGGCCAATAGTAGTGAAGTTTTCAGATGTTGCAATCCGAGACAAGATTTGGTTCTCGAAGACTGCTCTCAAAGGTAGTGGTATAACTCAGTCAGAGTTTCTAACAAAGAGTCGTCATAGCGTGTTCACGGATGCAAGGCAGCGATTCGGTATCAGTAAGTGTTGGACAAGAGACGGCTATATTCATATTATTGCCCCAGACGGTTCACGTCACAGAGCTGAGTGCCGGGCTGACTTGGACTGCATACCTCAATCTACTGCTAAGCCTTTGTCGATAGGCACTACCAGCGTTGCCTCCAGATCCAAAAGAAACATCAAGAATAAGTAACCGATGCATTTATTTCTCATAAAAAATTGTAAAGTATTCTAACCCAATCAACAACATTTAATAATAAAACATTTACTTTTAATTTTTTTCTCAATGTATTGAAATAATTTTACTTATACTTTGCACTTTGTTTTAGGATTGCATGTTAAAATTGTTCACTTTCATATTTTATAACTCAACCCTCAATATTTACAATTTTTTCGACTTTCAATATATTGACAGTTTGTTAATTGCAAAGAGTATATAATCACACTTGTTATATTTATTTACCATTGTTTATTTGACTTAAAATATTAGATTTCATGACAATAGTGACATTTGACACTTAGCCACAGAGAAATATTTGCTGTGGATACAAAGATATAGATTAGGTAACCATAATACTACACAGATAACCATATTTATTCTTGTATGACTGTAAAGAAGAAACTACTTGCGAAGTACTTTTTACTTTTCTGTGTCTTCCTATTATTGTCATCACTACTGTTTTTGTTGTTTTAATAATACTCTTTTTTTTCTCTTTTGTTAATTTTGATTAGATAAATGTGTACTTATTGTTTAAGATTTAAGGATTTTTTTGTTTTTATTATTTTTTGGTAATTTTTGTTATTTAGGTTTTATGAAGTGAGATCTTTCCTTGCAACTGGCGGGTGGGTTCTTCAGTTCTTAAATTCTTATTTTTATATATATATATATATATATATATATATATATATGTATATATATATATATATATATATATATATATATATATATATATATATATATATATATATATATATATATATATATATATATATATATATATATATATATATATATATATATATATATGTATATATATATATATATATATATATATATATATATATATATAAATATATATATATATATATATATATATATATATATATATATATATATATATATATATATATATATATATATATATATATATATATATATATATATATATATATATATATATATATATATATATATATATATATATATATATATATATATATGTATGTATATATTTTGTCCATAACTCATACACTATTCACCTTTCAATGATTACTGGTAATGATATATTAGACGACAGTTTTTTTTCCTTCTGTGATTCAGACGGATTCAGCAGTAATGATAGTTTTCATAGCATCCCTTCTCTAAGCGAGACTCTAAATTCTCTCTTCTCGGGTACAAAATTTTAATGCAATTCATATAAATGCCCAGAGTATTCCTGCACATTACCCTGAAATGTTGTCCTCATTCGATAACAAAAATATACACGCAATTTTTGTATCTGAATCTTGGTTAAAAGCTTGTTTAGCTTCTTCAGCTTACTCTCTTCCAGGTTATAATTTGATCCGCAACGATCGTGTTGGGCGCGCTGGTGGTGGCGTAGCGATTTATTTAAAATCACACATTCCTTTCACTGTTTTAAATTCCTCTCAAACATTGTCTCGTGCCGGCCCTGAACATCTTTTTATAGAAATTATACTTGGTCATATGAAGCTCCTTCTTGGGGTCTATTACAGTCCAAATCTAACTATTGACTATTTTTCGTCATTTGAAATTTTACTTGAACAGTACTCCTAACTGTATAGTCACACTATTATCATGGGAGATTTCAATACATGTCTTCTTAAAAACGACTGTAGGTCATCTCATCTGAAATCTCTCATAAATAGCACCAACTTACACATTCTTCCACTTTCAGCGACTCACGCTTTTCCCAACTGCACCCCTTCTCTTCATGATCTAATTCTTGTTTCTTCCATTGACCATGTTTCAATGCATGGACAATGTAATGCTTCTGCTTTTTCCTACCACGACTTGCATTATCTATCCTATAAAATTAAGACTCCGAAGGGTAAGCGAAGGATCCTTCTTCAGCGCAATTTTGGTAGAATGGACATTGATCGGTTAAGAGAGGATACTGCTAAAATCGACTGGTCAGTTGTTTCGAGTGCAGATACCGTTGATGAGCAGATATCAATTTTTAACTCCTTAATCGAACAACTGTACAATGTACATGCTCCAATTCGTCTGGTTCGAATAAAGCATCTTCCTGCACCCTGGCTCACTCCGGATATCAAAAAACTATTAGAGAAAAAGAATTTGGCAAAAACTAAATACCGTATGAACCCTAATGATTCCAATCGCGAAAAATATCATAAAGTACGAAATCGCTGCAACATGGTGTGTAGAGATAGTCAACGACGCCATATCTATAAATCTGTTGTTGAGCAAATTGACTCGACTAAAGTTTGGAATTTCCTCAAATCTTTAGGAGTTGGAAAACAAAAGCAAAATGTAGATTCTCTTAATATGGACTTAAATATGCTTAATACGCATCTCACTTCCTCTATTGTAAATAATACAACGAAGCAAAACACTCTTAATCAACTTTCTGCTACATCAACTCCTGACTTTCCATCTTTTCTTTTAGCCAAGTTACTGTCAGTGATGTTAAGAAGAATATATTAGCCATTACATCTGATGCAGTTGGTTCTGGCTGCATTAGTCGTAAAATGATCATCCCTATACTCGACGTCATTGCTCCTATTATCACACAAATTTTTAATCATTCCCTTGATTCCAGTCTTTTCCTACAGTTTGGAAAGACGCCTTAGTAACTCCACTTCCTAAAAATCCAATCCCTCTTTAGCGGACTACCGTCCCATATCCATTCTTTCCTTTCTGTCTAAAGCACTTGAGCGCCTTATACACCAACAGCTGAGTAAATTTCTTTCTTATAATAACCTTCTGAACTCTTTCCAGTCTGGTTTCCGTCCTGGTCATAGTACGACAACTGCTCTGGTCAGAATCACTGACGACATCCGGCTGGGTATGGATAATCAACAAGTTACAGTCTTGACATTGCTTGATTTTAGTAATGCTTTCAATACTGTAGACTTTGATATTCTACTTGCTGTTTTAAGTTCTCTTAACATATCTCCTGGGGTAATTGGTTGGTTTCATAGTTACTTGCATGGACGCCGGCAGCGTATACGAATACATGACACGTTTTCTGACTGGTCTGCTGTCATTGCTGGCGTTCCGCAAGGTGGCGTGTTGTCTCCTCTATTATTCTCTATTTTCATCAATTCGATTTGTTCACGTATTAATTCTTTCTACCACCTATATGCAGATGATTTACAAATTTATTTGCAATGTAAGATACTGGATTTACCAAACACGATTAATTTAGTTAATACAGACCTAATCAGCATCTCTAATTGGTGTAATTCGTTTGGGCTCAAATAAACCCTTTGAAGACCCAAGTCACTATCATTGGAGGCACTAAACTAATGTCGCGTGTAACTTTATCACAGCTTCCGCCGGTACTTTTCGAAGGGATCGTTATACCATATAGTGACAAGGTCAAAATTTAGGCATTACTTTTGATAAAACATTATCTTGGGTACCACAAATGATTGAGCTAAGCAGAAAGATGTTTGTCGCAATAGGTTCTCTCCGAAGATTGCGCAACATACTCCCCATTCCTACTAAGATTGTGCTGGCTCAGTCTCTCCTCCTACCGATCCTTGATTACGCGGACACTTGTTATCTTGACCTAACCGAAGAGCAACTTAACAAACTTGAGCGGCTTCAGAATTATTGCATAAGGTTTATATTTGGGTTGCGAAAATATGACCACATCTCCGAATTCCGCCTTAAGCTCAAGTGGCTTCCAATTCGCCTTCGCAGGAATACTCATATTCTTCATCTTCTTTACTGCATTCTGTTCAATCCCAATGCTCCACATTACTTGAAGGATAGATTTGAATATCTAAGTAGTTTACATTCTTTTCCACTCCGATCACAAAAAAATTTTCTGCTAAGTACTCCAAAACACTTCTATGCTAACTCTTTCACTGTAACTGCTATACGACTTTGGAATTCTCTTCCCCTTTATATTAGACAATCTCAATCTCTTTCTATCTTTAGAACTAAATTAAAACTTCATTACCTATCCTTTTAATAATCTGTCGTCTATTGCTTATAGAAAATTTGTTTTCCATTTAACTTCTAATCCTTTATATATAATTTCTTTGGTTTTATATGGTATATATATATATATATATATATATATATATATATATATATATATATATATATATATATATATATATATATATATATATATATATATATATATATATATATATATATATATATATATATATATATATATATATATATATATATATATATATGTAGTATACGTATTATTTTGTACACCCTTTCCGCTTTCTTTAGAAGAATCCTTTTCCCTAAGGTTGCCTGGAAGAGATCGCTGTTTAAGCGATAAGGCCGCCTTTTGTACTAATGTCCATTATAATTGTAATTTCTATGTCAGTCTTGGTGTACAATAAAGAATATTTTACTTTTTACTTTATTGGTATAATCCTCTAACGGAGAAGAAACAGGCAAAATAAACTCCGTAGGTATCATCTTTTTTGGTCAATATTTTTTACAATGTTATATACTATACAAACGTGAAGTGATATTTTCTAGAAATAGCTTGGGAGCGATTACCTCATTCCCAGGGGTTACAGTCATTAACATATTCATTTATATTATAATAACCCTTCTTATAAAATATTTCTTTAATAAATTTCTTAAACGTGTTAATAGGCAGGCTTTGAACATTTACCGGGATTTTTTTGTAGAAGCATACACACTGCCCTATGAAGAGTATATGTAGATGTATTGAGTAACTCGCTCTATGAAGTCTAGTAACCGGAGCTAAAAGATTGTCTTTCTTCCCAGTAATAGTACAATACTTTTATTCGTATATAAGAAAAATCGTAGACGTCACGTGATCGTGTCCTCTAAACAGGCTCTTATTTATGATGCAGTGCGAGCTGTGTACATGACGTCAACCGCAGCCAAGTGATTAATAGTCGAATTACACACGTCTACACTTCGTGCCCGCCGCTCTCCTAGCGTGTAAACTTGTGTATATTGTTGACTTGGAAGTGTCAAGTTTAGTCAGATAGTTACGAAATATCCCGCCGTTATTTTAGCATTAATATTCTTATAATTTTTTAACTGAATAGGGGTTTCAATTGATATTAATCGTCAATCCCAATACTGGAGTAGAGAGAGAGGTCTAGGCAATTATGTCGTTTCGACCACCATTCCACCGAAAATATTATTTGAGACAACAATTCAGTGACACTTCTTGGGTTGACACTTTAGAGAGTTTTTCTGAATAAAAAGAAAATATTCATAAAATTTAACAATGATTGGTGATATCAAAATTTATTAACTTAAATGTATGCATGCAATCGACGAAAATACATAAATAGGTTCACACATGCATCAACAAATTTTTCATTTGAAATTTTTACATTTACATACATAAATAAGTTAGGCTCCAATTGAGGGACTATAGGCTACGCATGCTTACAAATAGTTTATACATAACATTGTTTGACGACCTCGACGGTTTTTACAGCTCTGATGTCCCGGGTTCGATTCCCTGTCGGGTCAATATAGAAAATACGTTTCTAAATTTTTTTCGGTTTGGGTGTTTGTGGTACCTTCGTTGTTTCTTATTCCATAATACAAGTGCTTAAGCTGGCTACTTTAGGATCAGAGCAATGTACATGATGCTGTCCCTATCTATTCTATTCTAATCTGTACATATCTTTACAAATCTTCCGAGATGGGGTAGCCTGAAAGTACAGTTCACCTAGTGCTACGATCACCTTATCCATACCATTTTGGCTCTTATAAGATTCCTAATTCTCTTCGTACTCGTCACGCCAGAGGACGCCTCTTGTGTGTTTTTAAAAGTGAATTCATAGCGACCTGTGCAATGCTACTGCAGGATATTGGCCTATCCCGTAAGGAAGAGTTTGCCCAATTCGCTATGATTAGCGATTGAAGTACCAGACACCTTGCATCCTAGACGCTGCTGTCAGTCACCGTGATGAATGCGAACCTGTTCAGGTTTTGACTTATATTTTCGGGATCGTTATCCCATAATTTGCATTTTTAATACCTTTCCTTGAGTCAACTCTTATGAAATTCACGGAAAGAAAGAAAATGAAAGGAAAAAACTTCCGTATATTCATACGCCGTCACCACATGCCAAGGAGGTTACATTCGTATAGGTTTATCATCTCATCTGAAATCTCTCATAAATAGCACCAACTTACACATTCTTCCGCTTTCAGCGACTCACGCTTTTCCCAACTGCACCCCTTCTCTTCTTGATCTAATTCTTGTTTCTTCCATTGACCATGTTTCAATGCATGGACAATGTAATGCTTCTGCTTTTTCCTACCACGACTTGCTTTATCTATCCTATAAAATTAAGCCTCCGAAGGGTAAGCGAAGGATCCTTCTTCAGCGCAATTTTGGTAGAATGGACATTGATCGGTTAAGAGAGGATACGGCTAAAATCCACTGGTCAGTTGTTTCGAGTGCAGATACCGTTGATGAGCAGATATCAATTTTTAACTCCTTAATCGAACAACTGTACAATGTACATGCTCCAATTCGTCTGGTTCGAATAAAGCATCTTCCTGCACCCTGGCTCACTCCGGATATCAAAAAACTATTAGAGAAAAAGAATTTGGCAAAAACTAAATACCGTATGAACCCTAATGATTCCAATCGCGAAAAATATCATAAAGTACGAAATCGCTGCAACATGGTGTGTAGAGATAGTCAACGACGCCATATCTATAAATCTGTTGTTGAGCAAATTGACTCGACTAAAGTTTGGAATTTCCTCAAATCTTTAGGAGTTGGAAAGGCAAAGCAAAATGTAGATTCTCTTAATATGGACTTAAATATGCTTAATACGCATCTCACTTCCTCTATTGTAAATAATACAACGAAGCAAAACACTCTTAATCAACTTTCTGCTACATCAACTCCTGACTTTCCATCTTTCTTTTAGCCAAGTTACTGTCAGTGATGTTAAGAAGAATATATTAGCCATTACATCTGATGCAGTTGGTTCTGACTGCATTAGTCGTAAAATGATCATCCCTATACTCGACGTCATTGCTCCTATTATCACACAAATTTTTAATCATTCCCTTGATTCCAGTCTTTTTCCTACAGTTTGGAAAGACGCCTTAGTAACTCCACTTCCTAAAAAATCCCATCCCTCTTTAGCGGACTACCGTCCAATATCCATTCTTTCCTTTCTGTCTAAAGCACTTGAGCGCCTTATACACCAACAGCTGAGTAAATTTCTTTCTTATAATAACCTTCTGAACTCTTTCCAGTCTGGTTTCCGTCCTGGTCATAGTACGACAACTGCTCTGGTCAGAATCACTGACGACATCCGGCTGGGTATGGATAATCAACAAGTTACAGTCTTGACATTGCTTGATTTTAGTAATGCTTTCAATACTGTAGACTTTGATATTCTACTTGCTGTTTTAAGTTCTCTTAACATATCTCCTGGGGTAATTGGTTGGTTTCATAGTTACTTGCATGGACGCCGGCAGCGTATACGAATACATGACACGTTTTCTGACTGGTCTGCTGTCATTGCTGGCGTTCCGCAAGGTGGCGTGTTGTCTCCTCTATTATTCTCTATTTTCATCAATTCGATTTGTTCACGTATTAATTCTTTCTACCACCTATATGCAGATGATTTACAAATTTATTTGCAATGTAAGATACTGGATTTACCAAACACGATTAATTTAGTTAATACAGACCTAATCAGCATCTCTAATTGGTGTAATTCGTTTGGGCTCAAATAAACCCTTTGAAGACCCAAGTCACTATCATTGGAGGCACTAAACTAATGTCGCGTGTAACTTTATCACAGCTTCCGCCGGTACTTTTCGAAGGGATCGTTATACCATATAGTGACAAGGTCAAAAATTTAGGCATTACTTTTGATAAAACATTATCTTGGGTACCACAAATGAGTGAGCTAAGCAGAAAGATGTTTGTCGCAATAGGTTCTCTCCGAAGATTGCGCAACATACTCCCCATTCCTACTAAGATTGTGCTGGCTCAGTCTCTCCTCCTACCGATCCTTGATTACGCGGACACTTGTTATCTTGACCTAACCGAAGAGCAACTTAACAAACTTAAGCGGCTTCAGAATTATTGCATAAGGTTTATATTTGGGTTGCGAAAATATGACCACATCTCCGAATTCCGCCTTAAGCTCAAGTGGCTTCCAATTCGCCTTCGCAGGAATACTCATATTCTTCATCTACTTTACTGCATTCTGTTCAATCCCAATGCTCCACATTACTTGAAGGATAGATTTGAATATCTAAGTAGTTTACATTCTTTTCCACTCCGATTACAAAATAATTTTCTGCTAAGTACTCCAAAACACTCTTAATCAACTTTCTGCTACATCAACTCCTGACTTTCCATCTTTTCTTTTAGCCAAGTTACTGTCAGTGATGTTAAGAAGAATATATTAGCCATTACATCTGATGCAGTTGGTTCTGACTGCATTAGTCGTAAAATGATCATCCCTATACTCGACGTCATTGCTCCTATTATCACACAAATTTTAATCATTCCCTTGATTCCAGTCTTTTTCCTACAGTTTGGAAAGACGCCTTAGTAACTCCACTTCCTAAAAAATCCCATCCCTCTTTAGCGGACTACCGTCCAATATCCATTCTTTCCTTTCTGTCTAAAGCACTTGAGCGCCTTATACACCAACAGCTGAGTAAATTTCTTTCTTATAATAACCTTCTGAACTCTTTCCAGTCTGGTTTCCGTCCTGGTCATAGTACGACAACTGCTCTGGTCAGAATCACTGACGACATCCGGCTGGGTATGGATAATCAACAAGTTACAGTCTTGACATTGCTTGATTTTAGTAATGCTTTCAATACTGTAGACTTTGATATTCTACTTGCTGTTTTAAGTTCTCTTAACATATCTCCTGGGGTAATTGGTTGGTTTCATAGTTACTTGCATGGACGCCGGCAGCGTATACGAATACATGACACGTTTTCTGACTGGTCTGCTGTCATTGCTGGCGTTCCGCAAGGTGGCGTGTTGTCTCCTCTATTATTCTCTATTTTCATCAATTCGATTTGTTCACGTATTAATTCTTTCTACCACCTATATGCAGATGATTTACAAATTTATTTGCAATGTAAGATACTGGATTTACCAAACACGATTAATTTAGTTAATACAGACCTAATCAGCATCTCTAATTGGTGTAATTCGTTTGGGCTCAAATAAACCCTTTGAAGACCCAAGTCACTATCATTGGAGGCACTAAACTAATGTCGCGTGTAACTTTATCACAGCTTCCGCCGGTACTTTTCGAAGGGATCGTTATACCATATAGTGACAAGGTCAAAATTTAGGCATTACTTTTGATAAAACATTATCTTGGGTACCACAAATGAGTGAGCTAAGCAGAAAGATGTTTGTCGCAATAGGTTCTCTCCGAAGATTGCGCAACATACTCCCCATTCCTACTAAGATTGTGCTGGCTCAGTCTCTCCTCCTACCGATCCTTGATTACGCGGACACTTGTTATCTTGACCTAACCGAAGAGCAACTTAACAAACTTAAGCGGCTTCAGAATTATTGCATAAGGTTTATATTTGGGTTGCGAAAATATGACCACATCTCCGAATTTCGCCTTAAGCTCAAGTGGCTTCCAATTCGCCTTCGCAGGAATACTCATATTCTTCATCTACTTTACTGCATTCTGTTCAATCCCAATGCTCCACATTACTTGAAGGATAGATTTGAATATCTAAGTAGTTTACATTCTTTTCCACTCCGATTACAAAATAATTTTCTGCTAAGTACTCCAAAACACTCTTCTTCCTTCTATGCTAACTCTTTCACTGTAACTGCTATACGACTTTGGAATTCTCTTCCCCTTTATATTAGACAATCTCAATCTCTTTCTATCTTTAGAACTAAATTAAAACTTCATTACCTATCCTTTTAATAATCTGTCGTCTATTGCTTATAGAAAATTTGTTTTCCATTTAACTTCTAATCCTTTATATATAATTTCTTTGGTTTTATATGGTATATATATATGTAGTATACGTATTATTTTGTATACCCTTTCCGCTTTCTTTAGAAGAATCCTTTTCCCTAAGGTTGCCTGGAAGAGATCGCTGTTTAAGCGATAAGGCCGCCTTTTGTACTAATGTCCATTATAATTGTAATTTCTATGTCAGTCTTGGTGTACAATAAAGAATATTTTACTTTTTACTTTACTTTATCATATGTAAAAAGAATCAATCCCTGTACGATGATATCCGAGTGGATGGTGGATCGGACTTTGGACTTGTCCCAAAAAATGTCTTCGATGAAAGGCTACCCCACTATAGGGAATAGCGTAAATTATTTTTTTAAGAATATTTATTTTTATTTTTAGGGGAGGTTTATTTATTTCTTTTATAGTTTTATCGAGCTTGAAACGTATAGCTCCAAGTAATTACTTTAAAGGTCATCTTTCATATTACAGTCATATTATTTTAATTAACACTGCAGCTCACGACTGCCCAATAGAATCGTTGGCAGAGACCCTGTTTTCGAAGGTACGGTTTGTGGGGTCGATTCTCGCTATAGGGACAACATCTTTGTGATGAATATGAATGTTTGTACTCGATTCATGGGCGTTTATGTATCTACGCATTAGATCAATATGTATCTATGTCAGTATAAGATACCGTTTGCTGGGACACTAAGATCACTCATCACCTACCACGTATTGAGAGTGTAAAATAAAACAGGACAGCTCTTCGAAATCTAAACTACCTTTAATCGATGAAAATTACAGAAGCGTTTCCCCCTCCTTAGACTAATATGTTATGGCCTCATCGCGTGTTTTTGGTGACAGAAATGGTTAGGAGTGTCGTACTGACTCAGGGAAGAAAGAACTCTACAAGCATCAAAAGATGGTAGTTCGTTAGAATTGATTGATGTAGAAATCAGCATTGTATGTTGCAGTAGCTATTTACAATTAGGTGAAATGTTAGTTCGACTTTATTCCTGGGTGTCGTAAGAGGCGACTTAGTTACAATACATAAAAATTACATTAGCTACCGAGAGGTAAAGGGTAACTAATAAAGAGAAATAACGGACTCAAGTTAGGCAGACCGATGACCGATGATGATTATAATGTGACCGCCAATTCGCTTGCCAAGAAGTCCATATCCTACAGTGCTCTTTTACAGGCCGTTATAAATAATAAATACATACATAGATAGGCACAACATCACATACATTGCTCTGATCCCAAAGTCCGCAGATTAAGCACTTGTACAATGAAATCAGAAGCAACGAAGGTACCACAAACACTCAAATCCGAGAAAATGTTGAAAAAGTGTTTTCAACATTGAACCGAACCCGGGATCTCAGAGATAGCGACAGATGGCGATTTTTTAAAAGTGGAAGATACACTTATCCGCTTTTGTTGTTGCTCGACCGGGGTCGAGCCGGCCCATTCATCTCAAGTACCACGACCTCAAAGAATACCGGCGTGTAGTAGAAGTTTAACAAACTTCTGCGTTTCGTCTGGTGAGTGCAGGTAACCGGAGGCCCACACACGCATCTGCTATACCTCTGGTATTGCGCGTGTTCATGGGCGGAGGTAATCACTTGCCATAACGTGAGCCACCTGCTCGTTTGCTTCCCTTTTCTATAAAAAAAAATGGCGACAACTTGAAAACCGGTGTCTACGCCACTCGTCCACGGAGTACGTAAATATATCGTTATGTATGTATGTTAGTTCGTTTTTGATATAATTTCATAACAAGTAGATGATTCTTTGTTACAGAGTTTGTACAATTTTCCTAAAAGTTATAAAACTAAAGATAATATATTTGAAGAGTTAAATTATTAGTTCCGCAGCTTTATCTGCCTTGTAACTTACGTATGCCATAATTTACAGTAGGAATCACCTATCTAATGTAACGAACAACCGGCGTTGCTGCAATTAATCACAGAGCTAATCTTTCGCGAAGCAGGTGGAATTGCTAAATGTATGAGTTTCTATGTAACTGTATCTTTTATAATAATAATAATCTTTATTTGGTTTTGAACAAGATTTTCAATTTCATGGGTTAAAATTTTTTTTTTGCCTTTAGCAACATCATGCGAATTTACATATACACAAAAGATATATATCAATTTATTATGGCATATTAATATTACATTTATTAATTATTATATTAGAAATATACAATCAACTAACTCAACTAAGTATTAGATAAATATCACAATTAAAACAAATAATCTTAAAATAAATATCTTATAATAAAGTTATAAACAGCATTCCTTGTTATCTAATAATGTTTTCATTATAATCTAAAAATTCCTTTATGGAATAATATTTTTTTTATGTTTAGCGTTTGTTCCTTTATTGATGAGGGTATTTTATTACATATTGTTTTAACCATCCAGTACCAGTTATTTTGAAAGCATGCACATTATTCAGTCTATTACTAGTGTGTTTTTGACTCTATCACTTTTTGCAACTTCATCTCTATTCTTCATTTAAAAGTCACGATAGCCGAGACGTTGGGTGGTCGGAATTTCGAGTCAAGAGACCCGAGTTCGATCCCCAGATGGCATGCTCGTACCAAGGGGTTTTCAAAAAGCTTATGTACGCATTACATCGGTGGCTTAGACATAAAGACGGTGACGGGCTCACCACCTGCCACGTTGTCCCGAAAATATCTTCGGTGGAAGGTCGGTCGAAGGGACTTAAATGTCTAGACTAGACCTCTGTCTACCCATATATAGGGAATTGCGTGAAGATATATGCATATGCTGTTTTGGTATTTTTTCAACAAATTTAGACATTTCCATGATGCGTATACTTCAAGGGAAATTAAATATAAATAAATAAATATATTCACGCAATTACCAATACAGGGGTAGACAGAGGCCAAGTCTAGACAATTAAGTCCCTTTGACCCACCTTCCACTGAAGATAATTTCGGGACAACGTGACAGGTGGTGAGCCCGTCGCCGCCTTTATGTCCAAGCCAACGATGAAATTCGTACATAAGTTTTTGAAAAACTCATTGGTACTGCCACCTGGGGATCGAACTCGGGTCTCTCGACTCGAAATTCCGACCACCCAACAATTCGGCTATCGTGACTTTTTCAAGGGAAATAATTATTATTATTATGGTTTCATTTTATAAATTATCTGTCTAACGCCAATAAAAGGCGGAGTTGAACAGCGAACTTAAAGTTTCATTGGTACTAACTACCTAGATACACACTAACAATGATAATTATAAAATCCCCGACAGTCTGAAATCTAGAAATTGGGATGCTCTGATACATGCTTCGTTTTGTTTCTGAAGAGGCGCTGCATATGGTGGCTAGTAGACTCGGTTCCACAACCCTTCGCTTTTTATACTTTCATCCAATTTTCACTCTAGTAATACTAGACTATCAGAGTAATATAGTCATATATTTTTCCATCACCTACCGTACCATGAAAAGATTATTTAATTAAACTTTCTATTCTATATTCAGTTTCGGGTGAACATTTCTATACTTTTAAGACTTTTTATAGCAGTTATAATATATAAGTTAATATTCTAGTTATAATAATAAGTTGTTTATTCCTTGTATTATTGAGAATTATTATTGAGCCATATCAGTATATCCATTGAGAAGGGTTTTGAAGACACATGTGTCTAATATCCTGTTAATCAAATTCCTGTGCTTGAGTAAACGTGTAACCATCTGTAAAATTTATTATCTCATATCTAGGCAGAAATCTAGAAAATGATGTACCTATTTAGGACCGAATTTCTAACGAATCATTGGGGGTCATTGTAGAAGCGTGCAGGTCTCGACTCCTGCCAGCCCATTTATACCCGCAATACCAGAAGTATAGCAAATGCGTGTGAGGGCCTCTGGTTACCTGCAATCACTAGAAGAAACGCAGAAGTTTGTTAAACTTCTACTACACGCCGGTATTCTTTGAGTTCGTGGTACTTCCCCGGTCGAGCCGGCCCATTCATGCAACAACAAAAGCGGATACGTGGCTTTTCCACTGTTAAAAGGTCGCTTCTTGTGACAAACACCATGTTTAGTCACATCAAAATTCATATGTATACTAGGCTAAGAGAGAATGAGAGAAGTATGATCGATTTATTCCTGGTGGATGACCGACTGCGAAAACAGGTGATGGATACGCGAGTGTTCAGAGGTGCTGACCTAGGAACGGATCACTATCTAGTGATTACTAGATTTAGGGGTCTGTACGCGAGTTGGCGCCACCGGACGACTATACCAGAACCACAGTCGGTCAGTAGCATCCGAAGCTGGAAGCTTCAGGAAGAGGACACTAGGGATAAATATCAAGCAAGGGTAGCCGAAAACCTTGACATCATCGATGTCAGGAAAGAATGTGTGGACGAAATATGGCAGAGCCTTAAGGATGGAATGGCTTGTATAGCGGAAGACGCGTGTGAATCTGTGAAAAGAGGTAGAAGTAAAAAGGGTGATGCATGGTGGAATGACGAAGTGAAAGAAGCAGTTAATAAGAAGAAGAAAGCATGGTTAGACTACTTGGCCTCCAGTAATGATAAGGACATGAAGAGAAGAGAAAAGAAAGATATAAGCTCCAGAAAGTTCACACGAAAGCATTGATTGAGGAAGTGCGTGAAAGGAGTAGAATGAAAGCGGACGAAAGGTTGTCGCACAACTTCAAGGAGAACTCCAAACTCTTCTGGAAAGAGGTTTGAAGGACCCGGAGTGGTGCGACAGCCTTAAGAATGAACAAAGTGCTTTCGAGAACCAATGACGTTCTCTCAGAAAAGTCGGACGTCATGCAGCAATGGAGCGAATTTTATAGAGAGATGTATGCGTGTGATGATCTTAGTGAGGGATCAGGGGGTGACGCCGTGACTGGTACGCCAGACTCGGACCTCGATGACACTGAGGTCATCAGTATGAAACAAATTTAATGTGCGATTCGAAGTTTGAAATGTTGTAAGGCTGCGGGACTAGGCAGAGTTACTGCTGAAATGGTGAAATATGTTGGGCCTCGCGTCTGGGACAACTTTCAATCTCTGTCTCTGCTGTGCAATTTGTGCTGGCGGACGGGGACAGTCCCGGTTGATTGGCGATCCGCGGTCATTGTGCCTTTATATAAAGGTAAAGATTCATATTATGACTACGGGCGCTATCGGACGATCAGCTTGGCCAGTTTCGCAAGTAAAGTTTACTCGAAGGTTTTGACACGTAGGATGCAAGAGAAATCGGAAAGATTTCTATGGGAGGCACAATGCGGATTTAGACCTGGAAGAGGATGCACGGATCAAATTTTTTCTCTCCGCATGATCACGGAGAAGCTTCTGGCTGCTAACCAGAAGATTTTCTGTGCTTTTGTGGATCTTGAGAAAGCATTTGATAAGGTTGCACGGAAGAAAATGTGGGATCTGTTGCCGGGGTATGGTGTGGACGGTCGATTGCTAAGGGCTGTACAGTCACTTTACTGTGACTATTAAGCTTGTGTGCGGGTAGGGCATGACCTGTCACCCATGCTTAGTGTCCAATCGAGCGTAAAACAGAGTTGTGTCATGTCTTCCTGGCTGTTCATCCTGTATCTCGACAGCTGTTTACAGAAGCTGAAAGATAGTTGTTTGGGTGTGAAATTGGGTGATATTAAAGTAAATTGTCTGCTGTATGCTGATGATGCAGTGCTTATTGTACCATCAGAGGCAGAACTAAAATCACTAGATGACAACAAGGCTCCCGGAATAGATAATATTCGTGCACGTGACCTAAAAATCATTAGACATAAAATTGCACCAGCTATAGCCAAATTAACAAATACCAGTATAACAACTGGAATATATCCTGATGATTTGAAAACTGGAATAGTAAGGCCAATTTTCAAAAAAGGAAACTTTAAGGAGTATGGAAATTATCGTCCCATAACCATATTACCCACCATAGACAAAATAATTGAAAAATGTCTGTCAAATCAATTTCTAAAATTCTATGATTCTAATAACATTCTTAATGATAAGCAATACGGATTTCAACCACATAAAAGCACCACTAAGCTTCTGAGCAACTTTACTAATTCGATGAACAAACATTTGCATAGTAAAAAACACATCCTAGTAGTCTTTATTGACTTTAGCAAAGCGTTTGATACACTTCAACACGAGACATTGATTGAATCACTGGACGAATCGGGAATTAGAGGACCTGTCCAGAAATGGTGTAAAAATTATCTGGAAAATAGACGTTTTAAAGTTAAGATCGCTGAAAATTGGAGTTATGAAAAGACTGTTATTGAAGGAACTGCACAGGGATCAGTACTCGGACCTTTACACTACTTAACATATGTTAATAGTTTAATAAATTTAATTGATAGCTGTGAAATTTATCAGTTTGCCGACGACTCGTGCCTAGTAGCGGCTGATGCCGATCTTGGAGTCGCATTTATACGTTTGCAAAAAGATTTTACATCTCTTATTAAGTGGTCTCACGATGTTGGTTTAGCTTTAAACGATAAAAAAACCAAAATAATGTATAACAGCTCTTCTCATAACCGTGCTAAAACAGTGCCTAATCTCATTGCACACTCACACTCATGCTTACATTCATGTCAAATAAAATCTATGTGCTATTGTCCGTCAATAGTTTATACGGACAACCATAGGTACCTAGGTCTCATAATTGATAGCCGACTAAATTGGAAAAAGCATATAAGTAACGTCTGTGACCGGCTAAAATCAATTATGACAAAATTTGTACTAATTAAAAACAAAATTGACTTTCCAATTAAATAATTATTATATAAAGCTTTAGTTGAATCAATAACTTCGTACGGTTTGTGTAGCTATGGATTCACATTCAAAACATACATCAATTAAGGTTTCTAAAGATAATCGTCCCTCCTAAAGTAAAAAGTAAATATAAAAATAACTACCATATGTTGTTCGCGTATTGTAAAATAATCCCAATCCATGACAAAATCAAATATGTGCTCTTAAAAGAACAGTTTTTTAACAAAGACCTACAAACTCTAATATCACATAGCAAAGGTACTCGCGCTATCTCTAATAAAAAATTATATGTGCCTGTGTATAATAAGAATAACTATGGAAAACGCACACTCGAATTTATGATTCCAAAATTAATAAACGAATTACCACCCGCATTACGTTACGAAATAAACCCAAACAACATCAAATCTAAATTAACTAACGACTACTTAGCTTTGCTACATGATAATTATATGAAATAATTGATAATAATGTTGACACACCCGTAGGACACTCGAACGCATTTGTTTCTTTTTCTTTTTTTATGTGCTCGTCGAACGTTGGACGAACTCCATTGTACAAAAAAAAACCACTTGGTTTTATAGTACAGTGTATTGTTGTTTTCATTTGTAAATTGTTTTTTTTTTCAGAAATAAAAAACTGCAGATATTAGTCACGTGTATGAAAGAAGAATGTGAAATTAAAGATCTCCGTTTGAATGCTAATAAAACTAAGGTTCTGGTATTTGAAAGGGACGAAGAAAGAACGAAGTGTGAAATATGGGTAAATCAGGAATGTCTAGAACACCTGTTCCCCAAGTATACAATTTCATTCACCCGAATGAAATTGTATACTTGGGGAGTGCGTTTAGTCGGGATGGAAGCTGTGACTTAGATGTGGACAAGCGTATCGCTGCCGGGAACAGAGTCAATGGTGCCCTGACTGCGTTAGTCAAAAGGTAAGGCGTAGTGAAAAGTGCACGCCTTGCAATACATAACGCAGTGTTTGTACCGACTTTGTTATATGGCAGCGAAACCTGGGTATGCCAGAAGAAGCATAAAAGCAGGTTGAATGCAGTGGAGATGCGATCTATTCGTAAAATGTGCGGCCTTACCATGGCCGACCAAAAGCGAAACGAAGAGGTTGGCAATATGGCAGGTTTGAAAGATGACCTTGTCACAAAAATTTATAAGGGCGTGCTTCGATGGTTTGGGCACGTTGAGCGAATGAGTGAAGACCGAATGGTGAAGAAAATATATAGCGCGAAAGTTAATATTAAAAGGGGTCGAGGTAGACCGAGAATAACTTTCGAAGACCATGTGAGCAAATTGATCGAAGAAGGGAGGGTCAAGGGTACTAGGATACCTCGACGTGCATTTATGAAGAAGATGATGAATCTGAAAGAAGTGAAAGAGGTATGTAGGGACGTGACACTTGGCGATCTGTTCTCTCTGGCTACCCCGTCAGGGATTGTGCGTGAAGATAAGTAAGTAAGTAAGTAAGTAAGTAAGTAAGTAAGTAACTAAGTAAGTATGCAAGTATGCAAGTAAGTAAGTAAGTAAGTAAGTAAGTAAGTAAGTAAGTAAGTAAGTAAGTAAGTAAGTAAGTAAGTAAGTAAGTAAGTAAGTAAGTAATAAGTAAGTAAGTAACTAAGTAAGTAATTTTAAACGAAACTTATTTAGGACAACGTAAGAGGCGGTGAGCCTATCGCCGTCTTAATGTGAAAGTTGACGGTAAATATATACATTTATATTCGTATTCGTCATTATAAACGTCATATATAAACACTCGTATTCGTCATTCTTCACACAAATGTTTGCTCCTAGTGAGATTTGAACCCGCAACCCTTTGCTTTGAAGTCACTACCGACTGTGTTATCGGGTCATCACAAAACTGTAATAGATTTTTTTATTATTACAAAGTATTAAGCCACATAAAGAATATACAGGTGCTTTGGCGACTCACATAATTCAAATATGAGAAGTAAGAAAAGAAAAAGAGAGAGATGTGCTAGTGAGATATATGATGTAGTTTAATCAGCTTTTTCAAGGAATCTAAAGTTTGAGGACGTTGAAAACAAAGTGGTGGGGAGTTCCAATTTCTTGCAGCCATAACTAAAAAGGATAGATTACGCCAATGATTAACAACTAAGGTATAACGAAAACCCAGACCCGAGACAATATAGAATAAGAGGACAGAGAGAGCGTTGTTCAGAGCTACCGTCAGCATCAACGATGCTCTGATAACATATTTTGAAGGTCGTAGGTTGTTTAATTTGTCTTGTTTTTTAGATTTTCAAAAAATAAAGAAACAATTGTGAACTACTGTAACTACTTATTTGCGCGAACAACAATTGAAATAAGTCTATAATTTTATGAACTATTAAGGGTCCGTGAATAATATCCATTTTATTAAAAATCGTGTTTGTTTACATAAATGTTACATTATTTTATATTATTATTGATTTTGTTTTCCTATCTTATCTTCTAAGTGCGTAAGAGTTTGTATGTTTCTTTGTTACGCTTTCACGCCTAAAACACTAAATTAATTTCAAAAATATTTTCACCACTAGAAAACCTAATTATCAGCGAGTAATGTAAGCTATATCTTTTTAATAAAGATCCCTACGAAAATGAGAATAATATAACCCAATGTATCTAAATTTTACCTACAAAGGTCATAATTTGACGGTCGCAACAGTATTTGTAATTTTTATTAAGTTTATTCATATCACTCAGCTATTACAGCCATACCTCATAAAATGATAAAAGATTTTACCTTGATTTTTAGATATTTTTTTATGCAATTTAAACTTTAGTCTTCCTTTTTGTCTGTTACGAATTCACTAGTAAATTATTTTGTATGCAACAAGCTACTTCGGCACGTTCACTTTGTAATACAATCCCGCAGTAAATGAAAACATCCCTGTATGTCCGATGTAATCCCTTTTATTTGTCTGGACCTTGCTCCGATAAAAATACCTCTGTATTTGAATTGAGACTAAAATAAAAGGTCTTGATATTTCAAATTATTTTATAATAATAGCAATAAAAACAAAACATTTATTAATGAAAACAACATACACAGTTCGATCACTTAAACTAAGAACATTCTCGTATATTTTATCAATCAAATTATTAAATGCGGTAATCTTAAAACGTAATTATCAACTTCTAAGTATATGTACAACTTGAAAATGACGATATTCCCTAACCAAATTTTCATCGCTATTCCCAACCTACAAGGTTTCAAAAAGTTAAAACTGGGATCAATTTTAATTGTAATCATTCGCAGCCTACATACTTTTAAGTCCATATACGTGATAGTTCCTAAAATACTTTTACTCCCATTATAGATCACGATTTGTTAACTTACTTAGCAGCGTTTAATCACTTTATTTATCTTCACGCACAGTCTCTGATGGGGTAGCCAGAGAGAACAAATCCCCAAGTGGCACGATCCTTACACACGTGTTTCGTTTCTTTCAGATACATCATTTTCTTCGTACACGCGCGTCTAGGTATCCGAGTACTCTTGACCATCCCCTCTTCGAGCAATTTGCTCAAATGGTCTTCGAAAGTTAGTCTCGGCCTAACATGACCTCTTTTAATATTGACTTTCGCCCTATATATTTTCTTCACCATTCGGTCTTTCGCTCTCATTCGCTCAACGTGCCCAAACCACCGAAGCAGGCCCTTATGAATTTTAGTAATAAGGTCATCTTTCGAACCTACCATATTGGCAATCTCTTCGGTTCGTTTTCGATCGGCCATGGTAACGCCGCACGTTTTACGAATAGATTGCATCTCCCCTACATTCAACGTGCTTTTATGCATCTTCTGGCATATCCAGCTTTCGTCGCCATATATGTATCTCAGGGCGTGCATTTTTCACTACGCCTTTCTTTTGGATTAACGCAGTCAGGGCACAGTTGATCTTTTTTCCTGTAGCGACACGCCTGTCCACATTTATACCACATTTTCCATCCCGGCTAAGAGCGCTTCCCAAGTATAAGTCAAATGGATGTTAAAGTCACCACATGTTGGGAGATCGGAATTCGAATCAACTGACTCGAGTTTGATTGCCAGGTCGCAGACGCGTACCCATGGGGTTGCTTCAATAATTATGAACGATTTACATCGTTGGATTGGACATTAAGACGGCAATAGGCTCACCATGTGGGTCGAAAGGACCTATACATAATAATAAATATCTTCACGCAATTCCCGGTACAGGGGTAGACAGAGGTCTAGTCTAGACAATTTAGTCTCTTTGACCCACCTTCCACCGAAGATATTTTCGGGACATCTAATTATTTATTTATCTTTTTTATAACTTATATACCCCCTCCCGATAAAAAGACTCCATAGCCTCCATAGTCTCCATAGCCGTAGTTGGTAGTAGCTTCGAAGCTAAGGGTTACGGTTACCAATCCCGCGTGGAACAAACATTTGTGAAATGAATATCAATATTTGTACTCAAGTAATGGATGTTTAAATGTAATAAATAAATATCTTCACGCAATTCCCAATACAGGGTTAGACAGAGCTCTAGTCTATACAATCCTATAGTCCCTTCGACCCACCTTCCACCGAAGATATTTCGGAACAACGTGACAGGTGGCGAGCCCGTCGCTGTTATATGTCCAAGCCAACGATATAATTCGTACATAAATTTTTGAAAAACCCATTGGTACGAGCCTGCCACCTGGGAATCGAACTTGAGTCTCTCGACTCGAAATCCCGACCACTCAACCACTCTGCAATGTTTCAATGTACATACGAGAATTTGTCTATGTAAATTTGTTGTACCATTAGCTTGGACACTGAAATGGCGATAGGCTCACCACCTGTCACGTTGTCCCGAATAAGTTTCGGGGAGAGGTAGGTCGAAAAGCTTTTATTGTTTAGACCTCTGTAATATAATACTTAGACGTGCGTATTTGAAGAAAATAATAAGTTTGAAAGAAGCGAAAGAGATAAGGATCGTGACACTTGCTAATCTGTTATTTCTAGCTACCCTGTCAGGGACTATGCGTGAAGAAGATTTATAATACACAGTTCATATAATACACATAATACATCAACACAGTAAATTTGCTAAACGCTTCAATACATTCTTATAAAGCTCTATGCATATCGTTTAGTTTTTCTACTTCATTTTTTATCTGTGGCCAGGCTCGGGTTTTGCGAGATATTTTGTATGCTACATGCGATCCCAGTCCGGCAATCTTCCAACGCGCCAAATGAAACCATCCCGGTACGCTCGATGTAATCCCTCCATTTGTCTGGATCCCCGCCCAGATCGAAATGTGTACCTTAATCGTTGAATTGGAATTTATTTATATGTTTCACGGACGTAAAATAAATTACGGTCGGTCGCTGGCCGGTTTCTTCGGGGTTCATGATTTTTTCACGTTTAAAAAAAAAAGAAACAATTTTTTTATTTTGTTTGAGAAACTGAATTTCTACAGTTTGGAAGTGCTTAATGATGTATAACTATTATTACTAACTGAAATCTGGTTTTGTTTTTACCCGTGAATTATCATATCTTAACAACAAATTAAAAATAAATAAATAAATAATAATATCTTCACGCAATTCCCAATGGAGGGGTAGACAGAGGTCTAGTCTAGACAATTAAGTATCTTTAACCCATCTTCCACAGTAGATATTTTCGGGACAACGTGATATGTGGTGAGCCCGTCGCCGTCTTTGTGTCCAAGCCAACAATTCACTTTTTTTAAAAACCCATTAGTACGAGTTAAAAGTATGTTAAACCATTTTGTTATACCTGGTTTTTAATTGATACATACATACTAAGATAATATTCATATACACATATAAATATCCATGACTCGAGTACAAAAAAGAAGTTGTATTTATGACACAAATGGCCCCTAGCGAAATTCAAATCCACAACCCTTAGCTAAAGGCACAAGTAACAAAGATCAATCTTTGTTACTTGTGCCTTATTTAAATAATATCAATTATTGAAATCACGATTTGAGTCTTGATCACGATTATCAGCGCAATGCAAGACTAGAGCGTCTCCCGAAAGAGGTGTAATCGGTGTTAATCGGTAGTAATCGCTGATAATCCCGTAAGAGTTGTAGAGGTGTATTTGGTGTAATCGCAATGTACGGTAAGCGGATTGAGGATCGCAGTACCAGACATCTTGCATATTAGACGCTTCTGCTTGTCACCTGCATTCGTGATAATTGTCCCACCATCTAAAGGTAGGTAATTGAGTTTTCAAGGCTTTTCCCTTATTCGCTTGTTACAACACCTTACGTTATGGTATATTTTTATGCATAACCACACAGTTCACGAAACAATAGACAGCCACGTATCAATAATAAATAACAAGTGAATTTTGATATGCCACTTCACACTTATTTACTCAACTTTACGAATTTATGACATCACTAAAGATATAGTTAGTCACGATAGCCAAGTGGTTTGGTAATAGGAATTCTAGTTAAGAGACCCGAGTTAAGATCCCCAGGCTGAATGACCAATGAGATTTTTTCAAAAATTTATGCACGATTTATATCGTTGGATTGGACATAAGGACGGTGAAAGGCTTACCATCTGTCACGTTGCCTCAAATTATGTTTTCGTTGAAAAGGCTTAATTATCTAGAAATCTGTTTATCTCTGTATTGGGAATGGCGTGTAGATATTTTATTTTACTTTTTACTAAAGATACAAAAAATACAGCATATAAATTATTAACAACCACCTTTTGAAGTCGGTTTAAAAGAGACATGAACTTATAATAGCTGAAACTACTTTCCAGGAAATAACGCTTCAAACAAATTAAGCACCGCTTTGCAGGAGCGCGATGTTATCAACTATGAAAGGCATCCGTTTACGTGGAGCTTAAAGCTGCGATTACGTACCATAAAGGGGTGAATGCGTGAGCTTAAACACCTATAAGAACTATAAGGCACCTGATTATAGTTTCATTTTTTATGAAAGAATACACTCATACATTGCTCCGATTTCAGAGTAAATAGCACTTGTGTTATGAGATAAGAAACAATGCAGGTACCACAAGCACCCAGACCCGAGACTGTATTGAAAAAATAGGTTTTCTTGATTGACCCGTCCGGGGTTGAACCCGATAGCTCAGAGCCGGCGACACCTTCAAAACCGTTATTTACGCTACTCGACGACGGAGGTCGTCAAATTTATAAGCCTATTACTAATACTTCTAATTTCGATTTATGTACTATTTTTCTTTTTTGACTTTTTATTTTGCAGCATTTTTCAATACTGCCATAATCAGATGTTTAGACTTTTTTTAACCTTTAGACACACATTTCACCGTAGAGCCTGTCACCCACTAGGATTTTATAATAATATATCGCATAATTCAAATGCTTTGTGACCTCGGCCTCCTTTAATGCTTTCTTGTGAATGTTTAATACAGAATTTTATAACAAAATCAGATCATCTTACTAAGCGAAATTGCATTTAAATATTCAAAATTATCACAAGTGGTCAGTTTCAAGATAAGGACCACTAGTGTTCTCTAACGGTAAGAAAGAAATGAAGAAAAGCTTCGGAAAATGAGTAATGGCGCTCTTTTAGTTTCAGTTTCCCAGTGCAGTCGATAGATGGCAATAGTAGTACTATTTGAAAGTATAATGAACATACACATTTTTTTTAATTCACATTACATATGGATTTGCGGTAACATAGTGGTTTTATGCTTTTAGAAAACGTGTGAACCTGAGCTGGCACCATTAAAAATGTGAATATCAATTATAAATGTTGAATTTATTAGATACTCTTCAATCAAATAAAATATCGTTAGGAACCAGCATGTCTGCTTTAATTTCTCTCAAAGATTATTTGAGATATTATTTTAAGTCCGAATTCAAATATTATGTAACTATTGTAGAAGTGACCGAGGATTTAAACAGAAATGAATAAATAGAAATATCTAACTTTTAAAACAACTTGTTTTACTCAATATTACGATAATATTAAGCAATACTTACCTTGTTTAGTGTTTTTCCCTAGTCTCTTTCAGTTATTAAAACTTTTTGTGTAATAAAAGTAGCTTTATTTTTAAGGTCTATTTTTTTAATTGATTTATTTATAAACCAATTTTCATCTTTATTCAATAAAAAAATATAAACACGCAAAGACTAAATAGTATGTTACAGAATCTGTAATTGATTATATAAATATGCGTTATTCATTATTCACTAGTTATCTATTACTTTTGCTAAACGTGTATCGAACGGATCGTATTTTAATTTATCGTTAAGTGAACTTCGCTAACTGAGGGCGGAGTTTTAATTGAACGTTGCTGGGACGAACTAACTTGCAACTGAACTTTTAACGTCGTTAAGAGTTGCAAAGAACAAAAAAAACCCTCGCAAGTTGCCAAACATTTCTAAGTAAATTAATTTTACAGTTTCGTTTATTTTATTGGTTTTAATGTTAATAACAAAACTTTTCTTGACAACTAATGAAAGTCAATAGCAAATCAATTTTTAATGCGTATTTACCTGTGACGGGATAGCAGCGACTAAAATGTAAGGTGACGGGTATTGCTACCTTCATTTCGCTTGCCAAGCGTAGCGATTATGGAAAATCATCCCGTTCAGGAAAGGTCCATGTCCTGTGGTAGAGTTTAAGGGTTTATTATAAGGCAATGTAAATGGTAAATATAAATATAAGAAACTACGTACATAACATTTTTGCAATATGAGATGCTGAGTTTACTTTATGTAGTTAAAGTCTAGTTTGTATAGTCTAGTTTGATAGTCTAGTTTGTAGGGACCCAGCCTTCGAAGAAAAGGGTAGTAGTAGGTTAAGGGTAGAGGGTGCGTGTCCCACGAGAGACAAATATTTGTTACTGAATATGAATGTTTGTCATCGAGTCATGGATTTTTACACTTTTTTATGTGTATTACATGGTTAATTATTTACTAAAATGTTCATCTTTGTATATTTTACCGTGGTCTAGGACACTAAGACGGTAATAGGCTCAACTTTCACATCATCCCAAATAGGCTTCAATCAAATGTACGTTGAAATGACTCAATTATCTGTACCACTGTCAACCCCAGTATTGGGAAAATTCGTGGACGTAAAAAAAACTCTATAACAATGGATTTCCGCAAAGTGACGCCTGAGTCTATTACAAACTAATAAAAATCCTCTATATTTACATATTGAATATATGAAAAAATTATGTAGAATTTATATATTCACTCTGCAGATGAAAATATTCAAAATAAAATGTTACCTAAATGTTTCAAAATGCGCTGCCGGTTATAGTGGGAAAGTGTAATGTTTAAAACTTGCCACGTAGCCGTACCGAGTGGGCCCTCAAAAGCGCAGCGATTACGTCGAGGAGAGCTCTCAGTGTTTATTGTTTGGGCTGTTACTCCGCCCTGCGTTCATTTCGTTATTCCGCCATTGTATAGGTAGTTTTTTTTGTTTTTAGATTTAATTCTGCTCTTGAAATAAATGAAATGTAAATAAATACATAGATTGGTAACGACAACATCACATTACATTACTCTGATATCAAAGTAAATAGAAAAGAAAAAGTGGTTTTCTACATGGACCCATCCGAAAATCGAACCCGGGGCCTCGGAGAACGAAGGAGAAAGAAAACCGTACGCCACACGTCTTTGAAATTCGTCGAATTCAATATTTATATGTAGGCGCAGATGTTGCTGTGACTTAAAAGCAAAAATTTGTCGTAAGAGGCGACAAAAGGAAAAGCTGTATACAATACGTTATTATTATCTGAGGATTGAAAAATATATTTGCACTCATTGATGTATCTTTTCGGAATTCCCTTGCAGTCGTTGTGGCTTCATGATTTTTAAAATACTAATGGGACTTATTTAATTCATCGACTTTGAAATCACAACCGGGCTAAATAAGTTTATTACCATTTTCACAATACTGGGACAAGCAGAAGTCGAGGTCGCTAAAAAGTGAAAAGAGGTTTTTTCGACGACATCCGTAGACGAGTGGCGTTCTCACTGTTTTTCAGGTTCCGTTGTATAGTTCCCGGGTTCGACTCTCGGGCGGATCAATGTAGAAAATACTTTTTCTACATTTTCTCAGGTCTGAGTGTTTGTGGTACCTTCATTGTTTCTGATTTCATAACACAAGTGCTTACGCTTCGTGATCAGAGCAATGTATGTGATGTCTCTATCTGTGTGATATTATTATTAGTTTTAACTTTAAAAACGTATTTTCACATTTTAGTATGTTAAATACTAAGGAGATTAAAAGAGTTAAAACAAAGCCCACCTTTATGCGACCTAGTGAATTTATTCTAGAGTGCCAGTAGCAAGTATGCCAACTGGCTGAACAATAAGCCGCAAGAGCCTTCTGTGGCTTAATCGGTACACGTTGAACGCATTTTCAACTACCGTGCTTAGTTCTTGAGTTAATAATAGTTATTACTTTTAAATATAAATCTTTTTCAGTGTAAAATGTTTTTAGTTTTTTTTTTCATATGTGTGAGTGAACAGGTATACTTACACGCATACACACCAGTTTTCATGGTGTAGCCAGGTCTGAGATAGCAGGTTCGTTTCCTTCTTTTTCTACGTTGCCTCAAATCTAGATTTTTGTCTTTCAAATTCCATAACACAAATACTTAAGCTACTTTGGGATCAGGGGAATATATGTGATGTTTGTACACATTTTTTAAAATTTTATTATAATCGTCATATTCATCATCAAAGTTGCTCACAGCGAGATTCGAACCCGCAATCCTAAGCTATGTTAACTGGGTCACTACTAACTCGGCTATCGGGTCGTTTGAAGATGACCCCAAAAGCAGACCTACATGTATTTTTAAAAGCGCATTATATTTTATTCACCCTTCAACGTCACGGAAGCGACGTAGCGTGTTGGAGAAAGAAATACGAAGGGGACGTGAGGACCTTATTTGTCAAAGACGAGTTTACTTGTAGCGAAACGAACACAAATTCTTATTTACTCATAAGAGGATCACGATAATGTTATAAAATTTCTGCAATTGCATTTACTTTTTTCTTTCAATTGTTGTTTTTTCTTCTTTTCTTTATTTTTCTTCACGCAATTTCAACGAATGCACGATCCAGTCTTAATAACTCGACCATCCACTCTTCACCTCATCATAACGCACAGTCCCTGAGGGGTAGGCAGTGAGAACCAATCACCGAGTGTCACGATGATCATTTACTGAATCTTCATTTACTCACAACAGAGTAATAGTTACATTTTTAAATGTTTACAATTTGATGTAGCTTCATCCATGAAGTATCTTTACGGCATTCCCAATACAATTAATGTAAACAGAGGTCTCGACAATTAAGTCTTTTCGACCCACCTTCCACCGAAGAAATTTAGGGAGGTAAACGAGCAGGTGGCACACGTGATGGTAATTGATTACCGCCGCCCATGAACATCTGCAATACCGGAGGAATAGCGGATGCGTTGCCGGCCTTTGAGAAAGGTATAGGCTCTTTTCTTGAAGGTCCCTAAGTCGTATCGGTCCGGAAAAACCGCTGACGGCAGTTCATTCCACAAAGTGCAAGTGCGTGGCAGAAAATTCCGCGAAAAACGCACTCTGGTAGAATGCCAAGCATCAAGGTGGTGATGATGAAATTTTTGATTATGTCGTAAGGTGCGATGGTGAAATTCAGCGGCTCGGATTAATCCGAACAATTCCTCGGAGCACTCCGTAGTAGATCATATAGAAAACGCAAAGCTCGGGGATTCAGCCGATCGGACAGAGTATGGTCGTCGACAATTCGAGCCGCTTTTCTTTGGATACGGTCAAATGGAAGGAGCTGACACTGGGGTACCCCCGCCCAGAGATGAGAACAGTACTCCATGTGCGGCCGAACCTGCGCCTTATAAAGTTGCAAGCGGTGGGCCGGCATGAAGTACTGTCGTGCCCTACTGAGCACGCCAAGATTTTTAGAGGCCAATTTGGCCTTCCCTTCCAAATGACCGCGAAACTGAACGTTGCTCGATATGTCGACGCCAAGGATTCCGATGCTGGCTGAGGCAACTAGGGGAGTGCTCTCAAAACGAGGGTTTCTTTTTTGCGGTAAACGCGCAAACTTGTGTTTTTTTAGGAAGTGGACTAAATTTAGTCGCTTCAGTCCGAGATTTTGTCCAACAAAATCTCGAAATCAGACACAAGTTTGTTCCGGTTCTCGTCGACGTGGTCCCGAGAAATATTGGCACGACCGGTATAAAGGGCATCACCAGTGCTGTCATTTGCATAACAATGAATGTTACTAATTTGTAACAAATCATTGATATGCAGAAGAAACAGGGTTGGCGATAGCACACAGCCTTGTGGGATACCAGCGTTCACAGACTTGGAGTCCGAGCATGCACCGTCAACCACGACCTTGATGCTCCGGTCTGTGAGAAAACTAGTGACCCAATTGCAAAATTTCTCGGGTAGCCCATATGACGGAAGCTTTGAGAGAAGAAACTTTTATCCAGTTCAGTAAAAAGTGTTATTTTTTTAAAAGTCTCCATAATCCCACCCCATAACAGTTTTTTTTTACTGAACTGGAAAAAGTGGGATGGTGTGGTAGACTCGCGAATAACAAGTTCAAATACGTGTCCACGTCGCGCCATCCCACTTCTGACACCACTGTTACAGGACTGTTACGGGGTGGGATAATGGATACTTTTAAAAAAAGAACACTTCTTACTGAACTGGAAAAAAGTTTAATTATAAAAAAGTTACAAATTTGTCACGTTTTTGGAAATGTGTCCACGACGAAGTTTTAACTCCATCTGCATTTCTGTGGTCACGGAAATGCTGACGAAACATTTGATTTACGTCATTACTTGCAAATGAAGTAAACAACTGAGGCTAGGTCAGCAGTTTACTCCATACTGACCGTGCTGTAATAACAGTACCAATGGGTTTTTCAAAAACGTATCTACGAATTATATTGTTGGCTTGGACATAAAGACGACGACGGGCTCACCACCTATCACGTTGTCCCGAAAATATCTTCGGTGGAAGGTGGATCATAGGGACTTAAATGTCTAGACTGGATCTCTGTCTACCCCTGTGTTAGGAATTGCGTGAAGATTTGTATTTTATCTATTTATAAAATAGTTTAAGTTAATTTAGGTTATAAATTATCTTATTGGCATATTTTATTCAAATCCATGGAATCGTTTCTGCGTTAGTGAGTAATTAAAAAACAGATCTAGTTTACTAAATCTAGATCTAATATATTAAAATCACAATAGCCGACTTCGATGATCGGAATCCCCGAGTTTGATCCCTAAGGCTCGTACCAATGGGTTTATCAAAAACTTATGTACGATTTATGTCATTGGCTTGGACAAAAAGACGCTGACGGACTCACCACCAGTAACATTGTCCCAAAAACGTCTTCGGTGGACTCGAAAAGACTTAATTGTCGAGACGTCTGTCTACCTCTGTATTGGGAATAGCGCGAAGATATTTTAATCAAGATATAATATGTCTAATAATTGTATTGTAATGTGTATAATATAATATATGCAAAGGCTAATCACCTCCTTATAAGCACATACTATGTTCGGAGGCACACACGAACTTCGAAAATTTTATTATTAAAATTAAATTAATATATCTTCATGCAATTCCCAATACAGGGGTAGATAGAGGTCTAGTCTGGACAATTAAGTCCCCTGGACCCACCTTCCACCGAAGATATTTTCGGGACATTCGGGAATTTTTATTGTTACTGGGATAGATGTTCCACAACAGATTTTGAGCTCCTCTCTTAAAGAGTATAGTAACCTGTCATACCCAATAATGGGTAAAGGCCTTCTCTTAAATATCTTTTAAGAGATTGGACCCACTATGTCTCTGCCAACTCAGTTTAGGGCGTCTTAATTGTATAAGAAACATTATTTTATTTTTCCACAGACTTAAAGGTTTGTTGGGATAGTTTAAAATACTATAACTAAACGAGATAATCTATTTTTACGTACTTTTTATTCGATATACTTATTTTATTTAGTTTATTTCGAAAACTGTTCTTAAATATGTTTAAAATAAATCTTAGCGCCTTTCCCAATACAGCAGTAAATAGAGGTCTAGGTAATGAAATCCTTTCGACCCAACTTTCGCCGAAGATATTTTTGTACCCCCTAAAAGCTGGAAGATTTTATAATGCTCCCTTTAATATATTACTTATTTACATAATTTTTATATCTTTACTTTAGGTGTCTTATAAAAAAATATTTCGGGACACCTGGTGACTAACTTTTGCCTCTTAAAGTTTTTCTTACAACTTCATTCATAAATCAAGATAAATTTGTTTAGGAAGTAATTTGAAGAGTTCTTTTTCCATTTTTCACGGAAAGCGAATAATTTTTGAACTTATCTGCTACTCGAAAAGTTTTTAAGATGCCGATATAAAAAACAAATGAAGATATTTTTTGTCAGAAACAAATATATTACGTAGCCGGAGCCCATCTCCTGTTCTTTTTTCAGTTATTCCATTGTTTACGGTGAAGTGTGATCGAAAGGACTTCATTGTTCTGTTCTGTTCTGACCTCTGACTACTTCAGTATTGGGAAATGCGTAAAAATAAAACAATCTTCCGACTTATCTTATTTAAAACTAGTGTCCTATTTCTGAGGTACTGGGTTCGATTCCCGGACGGGTCAATGTAGAAAATATTTTTTTCAACATCGTCTCGGGTTTGGGTGTTTGGGGTGCCTTAATTGTTTCCGATTCCACAACATAAGTATTTAAGCGGCTTACTTTGGTATCAGTGCAATGTATGTGATTTTGTCCCTATCTATGAATCTATTTATTTTTATTTGTTATTACATGCATACGTATTTAAGAGTATATTTAATTCCATAATTTTGAATATCAAAATCACGATAGCCGAGTGGTTGTGTGGTCGGAATTTCGAGTCCCGAGACCCGAGGTCGATCCCCAGGTCTCCAGGCAGGCTCTTACCAATGAGTTTTTCAAAAACTTATGTATGAATTACTCGGAGATAAGAGCGTCGCCACGGATCGGTGAAGGTCGCGGTTTCGAATCCCGCCCGTGTCAGTTGGAATTTTAACTTTTTTCTCTTTAATTTAATAACATAAAAATTCAGCATAAATATGCTATAAAAATCAATGAAATTGTGTGATACTCGTGTGTTAAGCGAACTAAAGTTTACCGGCTGGTGAATTACAATCTATAGATGTAAAGCCTTTCTACCAGTGATGTTACCGAAGGCTGTGCTGGACGCAAAGCTAAAGCTTGAAGATAAATGGCTCAATTTCACGCTGGTATCCTGCAAAGTTGTAGTTCTTCTTCTGTCGATTTAACCAATTTATGTAAAGCATAAGCTGACTTTTTATTATTTTGCAATAGTGGAGTTTACGAAAGATGCAGGTTGCTTGAAACCGTTCTTAGTTGAAATCTTTGAACATCTATGTTCAGTATTTAACTTTTGATGGTTGATGTTTGCATCCGTGGTCATGATCCGCGGATGCTGAAAAGCACACAAAAAGCAAACGAGCACGGTAAATAAAAATAATTGTTAAAAACTAATTAAAAACGCGATGAAGTCCGAAAATCTTTTTATTTAAAAATGTGTAGTATTCGCTTAAATACAATAAATCTTAATAAGATAACCTCAAAATAAAATTCTAAATGTAATTTTTACTTTCATAAAGATTGTTTTTATAGCTTTTAAATTTAAAAGGAAATTCTAAATGGTTTCTAATTATCTTCCACAGAAACGCAACTGTTTGCCCATCTGCCAAGTTCCATTTACAATCCTTTATAAAAAAAAAAATATCTATAAGTCATACGAATCGTTTCTTCTCCTATATCTTTTCAAGAATCTGTCGGATTTCTTGTTAGTACGGTCTTACAGAATTAGAATTTTTATGTTGTTTTTTGCAAACATTACTTGGAAATAGTCAAACTTTTAGTTGTTTGAGTATAAACATGAAAAGAAATATTTATAGCATTAAGATATTTAAATTTTTACTAAGTAAGTCGCGATAGTCCAGTGGTTGGGTGGTCGGAATTCCGAGCCGAGAGAACCGTTTTCGATCCCCAGGTGACAGGCTCGTAGCCTGAAGTAGTATTGCGTTAAGATATTCATTAATTTTTATTTTATTTAAATTTTTGAATAAATAGGCTAAGTTATATTGCTTAAAAACAAACATTTAGGAGGCATTGTGTAATATTTTTGCCCTGTGATCACGGCGTAATAAAATAAATTTTTCATTTCATTCTTTACGTATTTGAAAGTGCGACTGGGGTACTAAAGTATTAAAAATTTATTGGCTACCGACATATAACGGAATATCTCAAAAAATAATACACAGAAACGTTCAACTGACTGATGACAGGCAGCAGCGTCTAAGGTGCAATGTCTTGCACTGTAATCGCCAATCCACTCGCATGCGTGGTGATGATAGCAAAACCTCCCTTATAGGAGACGCCATCGAGTATGTCCTGCAGTGGATTGTTATGGGCCGTCTGATCTGATGAAGGAACTCTACTCTGCTCACGTGTTCTACCTGCTTACGTGTTCTACCGATTGGCGATTGATTAATTATTTCTATAGAGAAGCGCACGTTCCCAAATTAACTTTAACATGCCGTTAAGTTAGTAAAAATAGCATTGAAAATGGTATTAAAATATACATGTAAACATACATTTGCTGTTTGGTATACTCCACGCTTGGCTAGGCGATTGACGTTTGCAATACCGTACCTGGTAGTGTACTCGCAACTTTCATGCTATTTATCTTCACCGATTTGATGACTTTTGACATATCGATCATATGTCTTATAATATTCGAGATGCCCGTATCGCCATTTGTCGATACGTTCAGACTTTGACTTGCGATGAACCATTACTGGCCGTTAAATTAGAAAGAATAGCATTACAAATCAAATCACATCATTTATATATCGACATAAGAATGTACATTCGTTTATCGATAATAATTTTTAATCTACCACTGTTTCGTATTGAGGTTCCTCTAACGAAGAAGAAACTCCGTAGGTATCCTCTTTTTTGATCAATATTTTTTTTTATATAATGTATTATACAAATGTGATGTGATATTTACTGCAAATAGCTTGGGAGTGATCACCTCATTCCCAGGGGTTACTGTCATTAATATATTCATTTATATTATAGTAACCCTTCTTATAAAGTTTTTCTTTAATAAATTTCTTAAACCTGTTAATAGGCAGGCTTAACATATAGCTTGCACATAGAGGACTGTAGCAATAAAAGTCTATTGTAGTAGATAGGGTAGGGTCACTCCTCTAGGGTAGGGTTTGATGTAAGCGCCACACTTGGCAAGAGGCGATTGCCGAGAGTGGCTTCGTGCCTTACTCGATGCTGCACGTTAAAAGTCTTCTAAATTTTTGTCTACATTTTTTGAGATTGCTATACCGACTGTCAGTAGCCAATAGTATTTTAAGGTTACCCTTAGTTTCCCCTAACAACACCTACGGAAAAAAAAGGTTGATGAAATGTTCTTCACGCACTTCCCAATACAGGGGTAGACAGAGGTCTAGTCTAGAAAATTAAGTCCCTTTGATACGCCGAAAGAAGATATTTTTGGGACAACGTGACAGGTGGTGAGCCCGTCGACGTCTTTATATCCAAGCCAACGATATAAATCGTACATAAGTTTTTGAAAAACCCATTGTTACGAGCCAGCCATGTGGGGATCGAACTTGGGTCTCTTGACACGAAGTTCCGACCACCCAACCACTCGGCTATTGTGAGTTTTTGTTGAAATGTTTAGGCCTCGAAATCCTGTCAAAATAAAAAAAAAGATTTTCGCTCATTCGAGGGTCGCGCTATCTTAACTCTTCCACATCTAATTTGCTTTGAGCTATCTTTAAAAGAATCTAAGTTACATAATGTGATTTTCACTAAGTTCGACACGAAAATATTCGAACGACTTTTTTTATCATTGTAATAAGATGTTATATCTTTAGCCAATTTCTTATTTTTTATACAGAAAAGGGAGGCAAACGAGCAAGTGACTCACGTGATGGTAAGTGGTACCGCCGCCCATGAACACCCACAATACCAGAGGCATAGCAGATGTGTTGCCAGCCTTAGAGTGCCCTCCCACCAGAATTGGGTGAGAGGGTTATGTGGGCCTTCGGTTACCTGCACTCACCAGACGAAACGCAGAAGTTTGTTAGACTTCTACTTCACGCCGGTATTCTGTGAGGTCGTGGTACTTCCCCGGTCGAGCCGGCCCATTCATCAACAACAAAAGCTGATGCGTGGCTCTACCACTGATATCCTAATACAGCTGGTTCGATAGACAGTGGTTTAGACAATGAAGTCTTTTCGATCCACTTTTCAGCGAAGATATCCAGATGCGATGAAATGTTGAAAAGTGTTTTTTAAATTGACCCGACCGGGTCTGAAAGTCTGTAGAGTTATGTATGTGGTTAATACTGCGGGAAGCACAAGATTATCTATTTATTAAATACTCGATGCACTTTAGTTAATAAATAGGTTTTGATTTAGCATCTGTCGTTTTATTATATATTTAAGTCACCAGTCTCTTCGGAGGCGTGGCTTTGTATACCAACGCTGCCGCCACGGACAGTTGCTAGATCAAGACTCTTTTATTAACGCTATAATATATTTTACAGTGTTTTATTAATTTTTTTTTAATTCTTCCCTAAGTTTCGAGTGCTTAATACTACCCAAGGTCACTGGGGACTAAGGTCTTATGACAATGACATGTATTGTTGTCATTATTCACCCTCAACTTTTATTAAAAAAAAATTCAAACAATTAAAACACGATAAAATCGGCAAAGAATTGCTTTTTTTAATATTTCACATGTAACACTCCGACCCGAGAATGTGGACAACACCCGCCAACACTTACGGCGTCATTGACGTCTACTACAGAAGCCCATTCAGAGCGCTCAAAATATTGACAGCGCTTTCAAAGCATCATGAAAAGCGCTCGAAAGAAAAGGGAGGAGACCTGATTTTACCCCACTTACCGTCGTGTAGATATCTTCAATAGAACGCACGGGAACTTTACCGAATAACTCTTTGCACTCGTAGAGACTTCCTTTCCTTTAGTAAAGTAGTGTTTTGTTACAAACTTTAACATAGGCTTCGCTTTTCAAAGGATTTGGTTTTTATTGAACTTTGCGGATTGGTATTTGTACATTGATCAGTGTCTGTAGATTACGTGGCATAATTGAAGTGATTCAACTTGTATAATAAAAAATAAATAAACATACGTAGATAATTGTTTAACTATTTAAATATGTATCTTTTGTAAGTACGTTACACCGTTCGCTAGAACTTTGCCTTAATTGTCTAGACCTCTGTCTACCCGTTGGGGATGGTGTGAAAATAGATTATTATTATATTATTAAATAGGACCAAAGGACGGCGGCAGGCTCACCACCAGATATGTTCTCCCAAATAGCTTTCGGTGAGAGTTAAGTCGAAAGAAAGACTAGACTTATATTAACCCCAATAAATGACATTTAGCTTCGATCTAAAAATATGTAGATGAAGCACTTGTATTACGTAATCAGAAACAACGAAGGAAACACAAATGCCCACTCTCCTCCAGATTCCTCTTCAGTTATCCGTCCGCGAATCGTACCCTTAGAGCTGGCGACACCTGGATAACCGTCATGCTCGACTACGGGGGACTACGGTTAAGTGATTTTAATTGGAACCAGAATACCAGTATTCAATCAAAAAGTACCAATTATTATAGATGAAATTACGAAAATATTTAAGAAAATATATATTTATATATTCTATTTTATACATTTGCATACATACAATCACGCCTCTTTCACGTAGGCGTAGGCAGAGACCACTTCTTTCCACTTGCTACGATCCTCACGTACTTGTTTCGCTTCGTCCACTTTCATTATTCCCTTCATTATCCATTTTAAAAATTCCTATTTTATTTTATATACTATACTATTTTATAATAATATACTATTCCTATTTTATAATAAAATAAGATGCTGACGGTATTTATTTAGTCTGATTTTAGCATTCATTCTTACTTCATTAAAAAAACGGATGACAATGAAAAGGTGAAAAGTATGTTTTTATGTACGATTTGTAACGTCACATTAATTATGCTTTCAAAAACAAATCAAACCAAAATATAATATATTTTCCATTACAGGAACATTAATTGCTTGTGTCCAATTGCATTATCGGTAGGTATTCTCTTTTCAAACTCGGTAGGTATTCTCTTTTACAATTTTTCAATCATATTTCAATGTTTTCAAAGCCACAAAGAATCGTCCTACACACGACAAAAAGCAAGTGCTCCGAGGAATTTTTTGGATTAATCCCAGCCGCAGAATTTCACCATCGTACCTTATCGTATTGCAAAAATTCCATCAAGACCATCTTGATACTTGGCATTCCACCACAGTGTGTTTTTCGCGGAAATTTCTGCCACGCACTTGCACTTTATGGAATGTGCTACCGTCGGCGATTTTTCCGGACCGATACGACTTAGGGAACTTCAAGAAAAGAGCCTTTCTCAAAGGCCGGCAACGCATCTCCTATGCTTATGGTATTGCGGATGTTCATGGGTGGCGGTAATCACTAACCATCACGTGAGCCACCTACTCGTTTGCCTCCCTCCTCTATAAAAAAAGCATAGAAGAAGCATATTCTAATAAAATAATAAAGAAAGAAGAAAAAGGATAGCAAGACCACCCTTCACGAGTAAGTTCACAAGCATGACGCATGTGGAATCTATCACCCTCCTCAACCAACTTAAAGCTTGCAAACAGACACGCCATACAAAGCTGCCGCAAGCGCGGCGACAAATCTTCACGCCATTCCGAATACTGGTGTAGATAGAGGTCTAGACTATTAAGTCCTTTAGACCCACCTGCCTCAGCTGTCGCCGTCCAAGCTAACGACATATAATAAAAATATATAAATAAATTTGCCATTTATTTTCTCTTACATTGCGTAGTTCTTATGCTAGAAATTATAATAATGCCAGACAAGGAACATAGTAGAACTATCCGCGTAAGAGAATGGTGCTTGAAGTAGGTTTCCTTGAAAACCTGTATTACAAGTCACCATACCCCTCCTCGGCTAGTTTCTTAATTAGCTATAATAAAATTACGCTTAGACATGTAAGTACTAAGAAAATACGATAGCGTTTGTTAACTTAAAGGAATACATGAGAGCCCATTTGCAATACTACGTTATTATGCACTCCTAGTACTTCACTGACCAATTTCTTAGTTACAAAAACATTAAATATAAAACGATATAAAAAGGTTAAAATTAATACAGACACGTCCGCACTGTACGAGAAGCGCCGAGGGAAGGGGTTACCAGCACTCACCAGACAAAACGCGGAAGTTTATTAGACTTCTACTTTACGCCGCTATTCTGTGAGGTAGTGGTACTTCGCCGGTCGAGCCGGCCCATTCATGCAACAACAAAAGCTGATGCGTGGCTGTTACCACTGTTACCACTGTTCACCCGACCGGAAAACGAACTCCAGACTCAAAGTTGGCGACACTACACAAACAAGTGTGTAACACAAGTGTGTAATTCATAATCAAGATTTAAATATATATCTTCATGCCATTCCTAATACAGAAGACATTATTGGGACAACGTAACAGGCGGTGAGCCCGTCGCCGTCTTTATAGCCAAGCCAACGATGTAATACGTATATAAGTCTTTGAAAACACCCATTGGTACGAGCCGTTAGGCTCAAACTCAAGTCTCATGATTCGAATTCCCATCACTCAATCGTTCTGCTATCGTGACTTTTTTTAAATAAAGAGTTTATTGAGAAAATATATGTGTAAGCTTCCGTTGACGTAACACGTGTCTGACAGCTGTTAAAGCTTTCTAGAGGCTCGTTAGCAGTAGTGCACATTAAAGTTGCCAACGTTTACGGTAATGACCAACTCGACGCTTATCTAGAACGTTACCTAGCTCATTAGCGTAGAAAGCTCAAAGCTCAAGTTTGCTGCCAGTAAAAGAATTCATTTCCTGCTTTGTTAGAAAAATGTTACGGATTACTACGATGTCAGATTACTGTTAAGTTTTAGATGCATAATTATTGATTTTAAGCATGCAAGCCTTGTTGAGATTCTTTTTAAAACGTAACGTGATTGCCTGATACTATAAGCAATAAAGCCCTTCAACCCAAGTTTTATCAAAGCTCATTTGGACAATCAACGGTCAAGTGTCCAATCCAATGGTGCAATAATTACACGCACATATAGGCAATAAATCGAAAAATATTCCTGTACATATTTATATAGATAAATATTCATATATACATATAAATATTACAAATATATCACTTTTTTGATTGAAAACAAATGTTTGATTCTAGTGGGATTGAAAACCCTTAAGCCTTAGCTTCGAAGATAAGATCATTAACAAATAAGCTACCGGTAATTTTAAAGAATCAACTGACACAGGCTGCTTTCGGGTCCGCGACCTTGGCATATTCTTACTTCCAAAAGCATTAGCTTTTTTTAATTTATCTTTTTCTTGCGCCTCTCAAGGACGTAATCGCTATTCGAAATGTTCCTAACTTCTAGCCCAATGTCCATAGTTTTACGGTTATGTAGGCATCAATACGATAACGCCATCTTTACATTTATGATGGATTTTTATTAATTTTTAAAGCATGTATATGGGTAAATAAGGAATTTCTAGAACAGGTGAATGAGATTTTGTACTTGGGCAGTGCTTTTAGCCGGGATGGAAGATATGACTAGGTCAACAGTGCCCTGACTGCGTTAGTCCAAAGGCAAGGCGTAGTGAAAAATGCACGCCTTGCGATATATAACGCAGTGCTGGTACCGACTTTGTTATATGGCAGCGAAACCTGGGTAAGCCAGAAGAAGCATAAAAGCAGGTTGAATGCAGTGGAGATGCGATCTCTTCGTAAAATGTGCGGCGTTACCTTGACCGACTGGAAGCGAAACGAAGAGATTCGCAAAATGGTAGGTTTGAACGATGACCTAATCACTAAAATGGATAAGGGCGTGCGTGGTTTGGGCACGTTGAGCGAATGAGCGAAGACAGAAAATATATAGCGCGAAAGTTAATATTAAAAGGGGTCGAGGTAGACCGAGAATAACTTTCGAAGACCATGTGAGCAAATTGCTCGAAGAGGGGAGGGTCAAGAGTACTCGGATAACTCGACGTACATGTATGAAGAAAATTTATGAATCTGAAAGAAGCGAAAGGAAGCGTATGAAGCGTAAGAAAGAAAGCGTATGTAAAGATCGTGACACTGGCGATCTGTTCTCTCTGGCTACCCTGTCAGAGACTGTGCGTGAAGATAAGTAAGTAAGTAAAGTAGCTTAAAGCATTTAAGCCATGCTCGGCTTTATGTTATGAAATTAATGAGACAAAATACCGTTAAGGTACTACTGTTAATACTGTAAATACTGTTTTGTAACCCAATTGCTACAAGCAATCACAAAGTTCAAGTACAGCAGTACCAGATACTTTGCACCTCAGGCGCTGCTGCCCATCACCGGTTTACCTTATTTTGGTATTATTGAGATGGTTATTCTACCTTTATCAGGAATGTCGAGAAGATATTTTATATATTTATTTTGCTTAGTCACGATAGTCGAGTTATTGGGTGGTCGGAATTTCGAGTCGAGAGACGCGAGTTCGATCCCCAGATGGCAGTACCAATAAGTTTTACAAAAACTTTTGAACGAATTTCATCGTTGGCTTGGACATAAATACGGCGCTGGGCTCACCACCTGTCACGTTGTCGCGAAAATATCTTCGGTGGAAGGTGGGTCAAAGGGACTTAATTGTTTAGACTTGACCTCTGTCTACCCCTGTATTGGGAATTGCGAGAAGATATTTTTTTTTTCTAGGAAAAGCTTGGGAGTGGTGTCCTCCTTTCCAGGGATTACTATCATTAATATTATATATATATTATAATAACCCTTCATATAAAGCTTTGTGTATCAATTTGTTAAATATGTTAATAGACAGTCTTTAGTAACTATTACATAACATTTGACGTCAAAATATTCATAGAAGAAAGTTCACAAAACAAACAAAACATTCAGTAATTGTTATTAAAATTAATATATGAACTAGTGGGACCTGCAGGCGCAATCTTGCCCTAGAACCTGTTTGAGGTACCAACACAAGAATCCTCTTGAATACACACAAAATTTGATCAAAATCGGCGAAGCCGATTTAACAGTGGTAGAGCCACGCATCAGCTTTTGTTGTTGCATGAATGGGCCGGTTTGGCCGGGGAAGTACCACGACCTCACAGAATACCGGCGTGTAGTAGAAGTCTAACAAACTTCTGCGTTTCGTCTGGTGAGTGCAGGTAACCGGTGGCCCACACACCCCCCTCCCCCAATTCTCGGGGGCACTCCAAGGTAGGCAACGCATCTGCTATGCCTCTGGTATTGCCATCACGTGAGCCACCTGCTCGTTTGCCTCCCTTTTCTATAAAAAATAAAAAAACGCCGTTTAGAATCTGTTCAGTCCTATACACAAATATTAGGGTTAATAGGATTTTTATATACAAAATATTAGATAAGCACGTTTCAAATTCCTATAATTATTAAACTATGTCGAAAAACTATTACATACTTTAAGTGATATTAACACATGTTACATTGTTCATTTTGTAGCATTATGTCGGTTGAGACAAATATTGCTATCACGTTCCTCCTATATTTCTTTAACGCTTCTGTAACGATATCTCGGTGACATTAATAGGTAAATAAATAAGTATTGGGAGATTTTATTTCTTTGTTCTCAACCCCATCTTTTTGGAAGAGTATAAATTTTAGTTTTTTCGTTTTATTAGGAGACGATGTTGTGTGTAAACGATGTAATTAATACATTTCTTTTTATTCCCATTATTTCTGCCATATTAGCCCCATGTATATTTAAGGAATAATCATTGTTAATAGACAGATGATGGAGAATTATCACCAGGAATACCGGACCAGAATGAAACACCAGTAATGGGCAACAAGGTGTCAAGGAGCCAAGGTGACGAATATATTATTTCTTTACCACTCGGCTAGTGTAACTTTGAAAGATGAGTGGTTGAGTGATCGGGATTCGAGTCGAAAGATCCGAGTTTGATCCCCAGGTGGTAGGCACAAACTAAAGAGTTTTTTTTTTAATTGTTTTGTGCTCACCATTTGGGGAGCCTACCCCCGTGGGGGTAACCCCAAAAAACTCATGTACGATTTTTATCGTTGGCTTCGGCATGAAGACGGCGACAGATTCACCACAGCTATTCCTAATACCAGAGCAGACAGAGGCCTAGACAATAAAGTCCTTTCGACCAAACTTACACTGATGCCTTTTTTTGGCATTATGTGACAGCTGGTGAGACAACGCCGTCTTTATGTTCAAGCCAACGATATGGTACATACGTTTTTTTTAAAAACCCATTGGTAACCTTGAGATCAAAATCGGGTCTCTTAACCCGACATTCGATCAGAAACCACTTGATTATCGTGAAATAAAGAGAATGAAGAGACGACGTGCTCATCACCTGTTACGTTGTCCCAGAATTGCCTTCACTTGAAGGTGGGCCGAAACGACTTAATTGCCTACCTCTGTATTGAGAATGACGTGAATATATATTTATAAGCGAATGTATGCATACACACAATAATAAACACTTCAGGTGAATTCCTTGTTTGTTTGTCTCCCTTTTTTTATAATCACGCAATTTACCACATTTGGTTCCATAGAGGTCTAAGCATGAAGTCCATTCCATTCCATTTTTTACCGAAGCTAAATATGCTTGCTTTAATGTGAGAATGTTATAAGTGGTTTAAAAATGGCGGTGAGAAATTGCGCGATTTAAAAAAAAATGTCCAAGCTATCAAAAAAATACATTGTATATATTTGTATTTACTTTAGGCAGAGTCTACTTTAGTATAGGAAATAATAAAAATTGTTAATAAAAACAGTCTCCGTCTAAAATAAAATGCGCCATAATGCGTCGCTAATATTATATCTGACAGTTTCAAACTAAACCCTTTTTGAACGCTCATTAGTCGTTGTGCATGCTTATGTTGCGTAAGCTCACCGTAATGACTAACTCACCGCTCATCTAGAAAGTTCCTAGGTCATTAGCGAAAAGAACTAAAACGTTCAAGTATATGTTTTAGATTTCACGGTGACTTTGATTGAAGTAATTTTCGAAAGATCGCAGTGAAATATATATTTTTATATTTAACGGAGTCTCTGAGCCAATGATGAATAAAATAAATATATACATAGATAATAATAAAATTTAATTTGAATTTTTTGTGCATAGATACGTACAAATATACATACATAGATAGGAAAAACATTACACATATTTCCTTGATACAAAAGTAAATAAGTTGAAGAGAAGAAAAAGTTGGTTTTCCCCTTTGACTCGTCTGAAAATCGAATCCATAACCGCAAGGAGACCGCAGACTTGATGATACATCATTTCATGGTACTCTGTGGTCCCTGATCCATAACTTTAATAGTTAGCTACTCATAATATATAGTTTTGTGAAATTTCGTATAAAAACTAGAAAAATAGTAACTACATCACTGCCGTGGGACTCATAAGAATTACTATCACGCCGTTATACATTTCTGTCACGAAATGGTAATACAGGCTCGTACCAAAGAGTTTTTTTCAATACTTATGTACGATTTATATCAGTGGTATAAAAATGGCGACAGGCTCATCACCTGCTACGACCCAAAGTAAGCTCCGGTGAAATGTAAGTCGAAAGGACTTGATTATCCGAACCTCTGGCTACACCTGTATTGAGAAATACGTGAAGATATGACACGGTCCTAAAAAATATTTACAAATATTTCTTCCTTTTCTGAAATGTTTGCTTATAAACATATTTTATTTCAAAGAGAGACATTAAGAGTAGCGAGAGAGGAAATATTGCAGAAACGTGATAACTTAATCTGTACGGATGTAGCTGACTTTCCGAGAAATGTGTAAATAATTTTTATATTTCACTTAAGCAATGCTCTTAGGGTAACTTACTTAAATTTGTATTCACACAAGGACTCCTTTTATAGCACATTACGAGCTCATAACCACTTGTAACAAATAAATCTAAGGATAAGAGACCAATTTATTGAAATGTTTGCACTTCTTTATAAAGAAACACTTCTTGAATGAATTTATATGTTTTTGCGTGTTACGTGGGACTATGTTTAATATTTAATTTGTGTTTATTTATTGTTACATTTTTTAAAAGAATTATAGCAATGTCAAATATCATTACTAGCATTCCCCGTTAACAACTCCGACTGAGCCTCATTTATCTATTTATTCTTTATTGTGAGACCTTAAAGTAAGGGCTATGAATGGGCGGACTTAATGCCTGATACCATTCTCTACCAGTTAACGCTTGTCTTGGTGAAAAGTAGATTGCACTTGCGACCCTAAGAATAAATCATTACAATTTATATGTTATGTTGCGTCTGTCTGGATTGGTTTACGACGGTAACCATAATAACGGTCCCTTACAATAATTAATCTCAACGCAATTCCTAATACAGGGTTAGACAGAGGTCTAGTCTAGACAATTAAGGCCCTTTGACGCACATTCCACCGAAGATGTTTTTAGGACAACGTGACAGGTGGTGAGCCCGTCACCATGTTTATGACCAAGCCAACGATATAATTCGTACATCAGTTTTTGAAAAAACCATAGGTACGAGCCTGCCACCTGGGGTCGAACTTGGGTTTCTTGTTTCGAAATTCCGACCACCCAACCACTCGGCTATCGTGACTTTTACAATAATTTGAACCGATTAATCGTTTGTCACATTCCAAAGGATATATATTTCATTTTTTTATAAATCAATAAAGCTTCAATGGGACCCGCCAATAATCAAATAGTTTAGAAATTAATCTCAGCTATTTACTAGCAGAAGGCTATTGGATAGGTTGATGACCTCCGAGGACGAGTGGCTACACACCGGTTTTCAAGGAGTCGCCATCTCTGAGATACCGGCTTCGATTCCTGGATGGATCCTAGTGTTTGTGGTGCCTTCCTTGTTTCCGATCACATAAAACAAATACTTCAGCTACTTACTTCGCGATCAGAGCAATGTATGTGACGTTATCCCTATCTATATATGTATATATTTAATTTTCTAAAATAATATTTTCAGACAGTTTGTTAACTTCCGTGGGTGAGTGACGTTTAGACCATTTCGTCCGATTCAACGTCGATTCTTCTCGGACAGGTCAATGTAGAAAACAGCTTTATCTGCACTTCTGATTCCATTAGACAAGTACTTCATGTGTTTACTTTGGTATTGGATTTGTCCTAATCAACTTATACGTATTTATTTATTTTTAAATATCTGAATATTGGTTGAGGAATCTTCGGTCATATTTGATTATGTCACTTCAACAGTATAATTTTCGATGGTGTTTTACTGTGGGGATCAGTAGCTGATATGACAACAATATTCATGTGCTTAAGCGTCATTTATAACCTGAGACCTCACAAGACCCTGTGATTTATTCAAAGAGACTTCTCACTTGACGCTTTCGTTTACAGAATTTCGTTGTATTTAAAAAATGTTACATTGAAAACTATGTTCATAACAAAACGTAAAAAAATACTAGGTTTTTATAAATTTAAACAGAATAAAAAAGTTTTGACTTCTAATCGTAAAAAAATATGTCACCCTAAAATATTTTCATAAAACTTGAACCCTTAGAATAACATCACCTCACTAAGGGTTCGTTCCACGAAGGAGATTGAACTTGGGCTCAGAAACTTTTCTGCAACGATAGTTATATCCAAAATAAGACTTAAGTTTTAGTTTGACAATTAGTTACGTTTCAAAAGATAGATTTAAGTAAAGTTTGGATAGACGGATTCACTGTCCCCTGTTAAAGTTTTCACGCTATTAGTATCTTCAAATATATGTATTAGAAGGTATTATTAGTACCTAGTAGATAACCGCTAGAATAGTAGCTAAATTATGAACAAAATTAGAAAAAACTAGTGGGGGTACACCCACTAGTTTTTTCTTAATCGGGAATTAGTGATTATTGGGGAAGAATATAATTTATATTACATAATGCGTTTAAAAGTTTACTATCACTAAAATACAATAACCAGTCAGTCAGTCAAAACTTTTATTATATAAAATACAGTCAAACAATATCAAATACAGTCTCCATTTTACCTCCTCCACCCCCATTTTCAACTTGCCTCGTTGTCACCAACAATCTTCGGTGAAAAGTGGATCGAAGCATGACAATTATTTACTCTATATCGCCTTTCGATTGTCCTGATAATAGTTGTAAAGTTATTGAGATGGAATAGAATATTTTTATCCTCATAGATACAGTACTTCACCTACCTGTAAATTATTTCTAGCCACTTTTCACTGTAGAATACTTGGTACAACGTGACAGGTAGAGAGCAGTAACATCATCTCAGTGTCGAAAACAACAGTAGTAGAAGAAGAGAAGAAAACAGCTGTAGAAGTATACCGTCATAGATACAAGATAAATATATGAATATTGATTTATATATATATTTATATATATATATATATATATATATATATATATATATATATATATATATATATATATATATATATATATATATATATATATATATATATATATATATATATATATATATATATATATATATATATATATATATATATATATATATATATATATATATATATATATATATATATATATATATATATATATATATATATATATATATATATATATATATATATATGTTGTAAATTCAACATCACATATCTTTGGCCCTAGTGGGATCCAATCATTACCTCCGAAGGCAAGGTCACTTCCAATTACCCTGACAGGTTAAGTATCATCTTAACATAAATATTCTTACAATAAATTCAGCGAAAATATTTTACACAAATATTCACCATCTCTATCCTCAAGAGAGCACAATTATATTTTCCTCAAGTAAAACATAATTAAACGTTATTAATAAAACGACTTCTGAAATTTACTTCCGGGGTTCATTATTTCGTACTTCACTTCGAATGTAAGCAGGAAAAAATAAAGGTCATATTTAATTTACGAAAATAGATATAAAGTGAATGTAAAGCGCTTCTAATCTCGCTTGACGGCTACGACACGGGTACGACAGTCGTGTAAACTAAGCTGCTATCAGCCGCTTCCAATAAGAAGTCACAAACAAGAAACACGATCTTTTGGGCAGGTGTCGGAGGACAAAAATCCCGCGTATCCCCTGGGGACGTCCGATATGCGTTATTGTTTGGCGGTATTAAGTCATAGGAGACCAGTTACAAATTATACCAAGACTGGACCAATGAGGCTATTGTAGTAAAAATAATCTATAAGGTGTAACACATGCACGTAAAATTTTATGGAAAGCCTCAATGGGGACTACATGTACGTACATGCCAGTAAACTTAGTTCTATGAAGTTCTGACTGATGAAAAACACTTTGAAAATGTGTGAAAATCTCTTTTAATTTAAATACCTTTGTGAATAAGTAGATTTTCTGCCCACACACGCGCTGGCCGCCCTTAAAGAGCCCGACGCCGTTTTTATACCTACGATATAAATCGTACGTTTAGTAAGTCGTAAGTATCTAGAAAAAACTCATTGGTCCGAACCTTGGGGATCGAACTCGGGTCTCTTGACTCGAAGCCCGATGAACCAACCCAACCACCCACCCAACAACCCTAGGTTATCGAAACTGTTGTGAAATCGGAAACAACGAAAACCTACTACGAACATTCAGGTCAGAGAAAATGTAGAAAATGTGTTTTTCTATAAACCGTTCGGGAATATAACTCGGGTCGGGAAAAAGCCATAAAAACCACATGTCCATGGAGGTCATCAGATGTGTCTAAAACGCATCTATAACATTTTTTAATTGAAGGTTTTGTATTGACAGGTTTATTTCCCAAGTTGCTTGTGGAGGCTGCTAATCACGGGTCTACATTTTTTTTTATTTTGTAATGGGTTCGGTTTGATTATCTATTTTTTTCTTCGTTACAAGAATATCAAAAGAAGAGAGAGAAGAGAACGTCACAGCCCGTGTGCTCATCGCCGCTATTGGGTCCAAACTAGTGGTACAACTTACTTATATAGATGCACATTTTAAAAGAAATAAAAATTCATATTAACATATAAACAGCAATAAATATTCTCCCCTTGCAAGATTCGCTCCCGCATCCTTTAGCCTCCATGGTAGGGTTACTAGTAACTTTCTAGTTATTTCTATCAGGCCCTAAAAATAAATTTTTATTTGGCGACCCGATAGACAAATACATCTTTTAGTTGTATGATTACGCGTAGTCCCTGACTATAATGACTATATAAATAAAGATGAAAATAACGAGTTTAAAAATAATAAAGAAGCCAGAAGGTGTCATAATCCTTACATACATCCCCTTTTTGCTTCTCCTAAATTCTTACATACACTTTTTGCTTCTCCTAAATTCTTACTTTTTGATACACGCCCGTCTAGGTATGCAAGTACTCTTAACTCTCTCCTCTTCGAGCAATTTGCTCACATGGTCTTCGAAAGTTAGTCTCGGTCTACCTGAACACCTTTTAATGTAAAATATCAAATAACTTTCGCGCTGTATTTTCTTCATAATTCGGTCTTTACTCATTCGCTCTAAGTGCACAAACCATTGAAGCACGCCTAATTTTTTTTAAACTAAGGCATCAATGGTAACGTGTATAGTTTTACCCTTATACACAATCTTGATTGATAAATTCAAGAGTATCGCTTATCGCTCCCCTCCTATTCCACACATAGATTCCTAACAAATTGAATCTTTCTCTGCTCGAGGCAAGACAAAAGGTCGATTCGCATTTTATTCGCCATCTGATTCCGTCGCCTTGGGGCACCCTTCATTTTCATCACCGGTAATGGGATTTCAATTACCGATACAGTGGGCGTTACACTTTTTTTGTATAGATTTGTGATAACTCATTTATTAAGACGTATTTTTGCAAAGAAATCTTGTGAATGTTGTGCGTGTTACCGTAAATATATAGACGTATGAAAGGAGAGAGAAATGAAATAACCTCTGTCTAATCATTAGTTGCACACTAAATTTTATAATATATAATATTTGTTAAATTTTTTCTTGCGGATAAGGCGTAAGAATATCACTCCTTTTTCTTACAATAAACAAAACTTACAAAAAACAAGTAGTAAGAGGCGACTAAGTCCCATAATCGACTACACTTTAACCTTAAACCTAATGTACTTAGATATGTAATTAAATTTTCCTGTGTATTTTTTTCTAGATTCTATGACGTCAGTTTTTATGATATGCTAGCAGTTCGCCCGCTTCTTCGTAAGTGTGGAATATAAATCCTGATCTGATGAATAGCTGATCTGCATACACCATCTTATCTATTTTGTTTTTCTTTAATTCACTGCGTTCTTACTGACTATAGAGGAATTAAAAGAAGGAATTTAAGGTAATTCTTACGAAATTCACTAAACAGATCTACTGATTATGTTCTTAAATGAAAAGGATGACTTGACCAAGGCGAGACCACAGCTTTGTACAATACCGATGGTAAGTAGAGACATCCTGTGCTTCTGTGTTCAGTTCTTAGGCTTCTCTTGCAATATATATGTACAATAATCACCAAACTTTACAAATACCGGGGACCTACTATCTTAGAAGTTTCCATCAGGCTGCTTAATTTTGGGCTTTCATTTCTCGATATATAGCAATTATTTGGTAACTTGGTTGGCGCATGTAGCGGATAATGTGCTGCAGGAAAAGGGTAGCTACCCGCCAGGTCGGATGATCATGATATGAGGAGGACATGTCCTCCGCCAGTGTGCGCTATGGATAATCATATATATTCGTGCAATAGCCAAGTTATTAGGTGGTCAGAATTTCCAGTCAAGAGACCCGAGTTCTATCCCCAGGTGGCAGGCTCTTAATTACGAATTATATCCTTGGCCTGGACATGAACAGCGATAAGTCAACCACCTTTAAAGTTGTCTTGAAAAATGTTTTAGGTGTATGGGAGGTGAAAGGACTTAATTGCCTAGACACTGTATACCGGTTATAGCGTGGAGATGTTTTTTATGTACGATTCGATGATGTTGTATGTACGATTGTATAACGTTGGTTTGGATATAAAGACGGTGACAGGCTTAACACCTGTCATCTTGTAACAAAATAATTTTTCGTTGAAAGGTGGGTCGAAAGATCTTAATCGTATGGACTAATTAACTAGACTATAAACTAATTCAAAATCAGTTTAGCGGAATAAGCATCAACGACGAACAAATGTGCATAATTTACATAAGAAAAAATTTATTGCACCTTTACACCTCACCGTGGACAGTAGGAACATCTTGAGTATGTATATTTTAAACAAAAACAAAAATAAAAGACAATCGAAAACTGTAGTTGGGAAATACAGACGATTTATAAGTAGGTGTGCTGTGTGGAGTACATGGAAAACAGACCACACACAGCTAAATGCAAAAGTCCATACTAGACTATAGCGCTGGTTTACAATTGGCCTGTGCGGCGAGTGATGCACGGACGTCTTCACTACCAGTAATGGACCAATAAAAGACACGTCCGTGTCAAATTGAAGAATATAAATTATACGAATATCGTAAACAAAAGAATTAGTCCATTATAACTTCACCTTTCCGTTGTATGATGACTCGTACTAAAGAGCGATCAAGCTGTATCTTTTGAATAACTCAACCCATTTCAATAATAAGTTCACCAAAATTTAGGTTGCAAAATAAGATACCGAACACTGAACCCAGAATTGAGTAGTGTAAGCGCCAACCCAGAATAAACATACAAACAGACAGATGAATTGCTAAAAAGAATTGGAAAAATTAGGATAGTGATGGGACATGGTATCGATTTCTAATGAAATTTCTTAAATTTATTTAAAAATATATAAAACAAGCAACTATTTAAAAAAAAAGACGCTATATAGTTGACATAAATGATTGTCGATGCTTGATGGAATTTCATATATAATTTGAATAACACAAATACTTGTTGCTTTTTCACTTATTGTACTGTCAAACCTGTCCAGTTTCGCCTACAAAGGCATCATTAAAGTTCTCACGTTATATATTAAAATTCACTCTTGAACTTTTCACAATATATAGGCATATAAACAGTTTTTTTAATAGCCGAAACTGGTCAAGTTTGCCAATAAAAAGAGTAGAAAAGTACAAGTGTTTGTGTCATTCCAATCCAAAGTGGTTCTGTAAAGGAAACTGTATAAAATATAATATTCATTTGTCGACTAGCAACATTTTGTCTTAATACATTGTCCTGGTATAAATTGCCTCGCCGCAAATGCCACAGAGTAATGATAAACAGCGGACCGACGGTTATACTCTGTGTGCGACTTTAAATTAAACTTAGCAACATTCCAAATTTAAACAGCCGCGGCTTTGAAAATATTTCCAAATTTCACCCCAGACTCTGTGAAAGGATTTTTAATTAAGGACATTCTGCCTAAAATTCAACTCTTTGCTTTGGTTCAACTCGTTGCTTTCAGAGGCGGTTTTGAAATTCTATGATTTTTTCAAAAATGTCACTTGACCATAGTCCCTGTTAATAGTTTAAAAATCATTTATCGATTGGCATTAATATATAATTTGTTTTTTTTTTTAAATTAGTTAATTAATTTTACATTTATCTAAACACCATTTTTTTTCATTAGGCAGGATCATTATGTTGTCGCCAAACGACTTCCAATTTTAAATTTTCTTTTTTTTCGAATGGTAAAAAGAAAATCAAGAAAATTTCTCAAATTTTACTAGCATTTTAAGTGCTAATTTGTAGTTCAGTAATTAACATATTGTTATGTCTTATACATAATTGTAAATGTCTAATATATGTAAAATATTAAAAAAAAAATTAAATTAATATATTCACACCACAGACAGAGTACCCGACTGTTAAGTCCTTTCGACCCACTTTTCACCGAAGACATTTTCGAGACTTAGTGATAGGTGGTGAGCCATTTGTATGCCCAATCCAACAATAATGCCCTTAAACAAACTGATACTTATAATAAAATTAATAAAAACAGATACTGTAGTATTCGTTTTTATTAAGAACAAAATAAAAGATACATTACAGAATTACATATAATTTACACATATCAATTTAAATACGAGAAGGTAGAAAGGAAAGTGAGGAAGATGTGTTAGAGAGCCAGGTACTTTTTGAAAGACTCACACTAAGTTTGAGGAGAAAGGTTTTGCTTGTATCGCAGGCAAAGTTTAGCTAAAAATTTCAGTATATTATATACAATTTAAAAATAAAGTACATTTCCTTAAATAATATATAGGCAGTTAAAGATTCAAAGATAAAGCACAAATTCAAGAGGGTAAGTAAAAATTGCTTAAACACAAGAATCACGTAGAGGCTCATAAGACAACTCTCATTCACTAACTCATAACATGCAAATTTAAGTGCTTCAAGTAAAAAAAACGTTCCTTAATGAAATATTCAGTAGGCCGTGAGCGAGCGAGGTTATATCAAAACTTTTCAGAAACGCCAAGGAATTATGAATTCTAGAATGGAAGTTTCACTAATTTAGTTATAATAATAGAATTTCTTACGTAGATTTTCCTGTCAAGAGAGTCGAGTTCGATCCCAAGAAGGGCAACTCGTGACAAAGAGTTTTTACAAAACTCATATACGATGAAATAAAACTTAGACATAAAGACAGTGACAGGCTCACTACAAATCACGTTTTTACAAAAATTTTGGGTTGAAAATTTAGGGTTGTTTGTATTTTTTAATGCTTTATCATAAAAAAATTTCTACAAATAAAAAAAAATGAGGATGGATTATCCTTAACATTGAGGGAGATGAAAAATAGACGTTGTCCGATTCTCAGAACTCCCCAATATGCACACAAAATTTCATGATAATCGGTCAAGCCTTTTCCGAGGAGTTTAACTACAATCTCCGCGACACAAGAATTATATATATTAGAAGATAAATGTTGTCTTAAATACTAATGTAAAAATAAAATTACATTTAAAATTTCCTACATCCTTGCCCCACATGAAAACTTGCGCACTAACTCAACCCATTCCTCAGGAGTGTCGCAAACTCGGCGGGCCCTCTGTTATCAGTTGTCATACAGTCGGACGGAGTTAAACTTAGTTTTTCTACCGGTTCATTCTGAAAAGTTGTTACGTCCTCCTTTAGTAATGGAGTCGGCGTGGATAATGGCCTCACGACTCGCTTGCTTTATTCGCTGAGATTAATACCGAGAAGAAACGCGGTTGTTTTATCATTTCTGGTCTGTACGTAAGTGCAACTTATATTTTTAAAAGTGTAAACGTTTTAATATCTTACGCTATTTCCAGTACTGGGGCAGTTCAGACAATTAAGTCCATTTGACCCTCTTCACCGAAGACTTTTTGGGATAACGTTACCAGCCTGTCGCCGTCGTCTTAACATTTTTAAATTATCGGAATTCTCAAGTCGGTATTGGTTTTCCAGTATCCCATTTATATCCAGTAAGTGTATTAGATAACCCGAGAGCCTTAGATTATTTAGTATAGACCCTGTCTTCGAAGCAGAGGGATGCGGTTTCGAGTGCAGCCATGAGCAAAGATTGGTGTGATAAATATGAATGAGTGTACTAGAGTCATAGATTTTTAAATGTATTATTTTATATATGAATATTTATATACGAATAATATACCGTTTTCCTGAACCCCAAGACGGCGATAGGTTCACCTCCTGTTGCATAACCCATAAAGGTTTCATATGAGATAATTGCCTAGACTTCCACCAGTCGCGTATATTCCCAGACCCAGTTCTTGGAAAATACGTGAAGTGTACAAGTTAAAATATGTACAAGTTAGTACGCAATCTTCCTATTATAGGTTAAGAAAAGTACTGTTTACTTTTCTTAACCTATAATAGGAAGATAGCGATTGTTTATGTTATGGTATGTTCAAACACACCTGACAGGGTAGGCAGAAAAAACAGATCGCCAAGTGCAACGATCCTTACGTAAGGTACGTTTTTATTAATTTCATCATTATACGGTAAATTTTCTGAAAAGTTTTATTATACAATAATGAATACAAGGTTCATAGTAACCCCTGGAAAGAAGTTGGTCGTTTCCAAGCTCTTTGTAAAAATCACAGTTTGTAAAAAGTTATAAAGGAAGAAAAGAAGAGATACTAACAGAGTTCATTAGAGGAATATTACATAATGTGGCAGTTTAAAGGAAAATATGATGTTTGATATCATTATACATCTTCACGCCATTCCCAATACTAGGATAGTCTAGATTATTAAGTCCTTTCGACTCACTTGTCGCCGAAGATATTTTTTGGAGCAACGTGACAGCTGTAAAAGCTAAATTTATCTTTCCAGATTAAACAATTTCCATCAAATTTGTGTAACCAATTAAAACACAAAACTATTTTTATTTACTAAGTGCAATCTCTCAATCTAACTATATCTAATGTATTACTAACTACAATTTAATAAAAAAAATCACGATAGCCAAGTGGTTCCGGTGGTAGTGATCGGGATTCCAGTCAAGGGACCCAATGAGTTTAAAAAAAAGTTAATGAACAATTAGCTGCCCTCTGTGGCTTTGCCCGCCGTTTAATATTTAACACGGAATTCTAATTATGTTTCTAAAATAAAAGTAGCCTATGTTACTCCTTATAAAATTAAGTCTGTGTTAAAGACTCAGCCGTTTCAGGGATTAGCCGGAACAATCATACAGACAGACAGACAGACAAAAATTACTTAGACATATTAAGGAGGCTCGAAACAACTTTTTTGCCTTGGCGTCTGTATACCTCACTATTAGAAATAGCGTGAAGATATTTATATAATTTTAAATACAACAATTATCACCCGCTTTAGAAACGTAACCAGGCACAGATTGGTATGATAATTTACAAAGTAATTTGCTCCAATTCCATTAAAAAGTCAATCGACGTAAATGTTGTTTAACGTATCTCCGACCGTGTCGTGGGTCTATAAATATTAATAAGTATGGATCGTTATTAATAGAGCGAGACGGGTTTCGCCTCGCTTATAATGTGTTTCTATACAAGATTGATATATAATAGGCCGAAACTAACTTTAGAAGACAAGAGCAAATTGCTTGAAGAGAGGAGGGTCAAGAGTACTCGGATACCTAGACGTGTATGAAGAAAATTATGAATTTGAGAGAAGCAAAAGAGCCTTATAAGGATAGCGTCACATCTGTTTACTCTTAACCCCGTCTGTAATAGTAATGGTTTCTTGTATTTACGCGAACACGAGACATCTTAAATAAAACGATTGTACGGATTTTATCGCGTTTTTTATAAGTTTTTAACAAACTATTTTTACTTCCCATCGTTCCCGATGTTCCCCCGTGACCACGAAATCTGTAAAGTAACCGAAACGTCGGGAAGTAAAAATACTTTGTAAAAATTGTGATAAAATCCGTAAAATCGTTCTATTTAACATTGTACATAAATTGCCCTAGTCTCAAAGTAAGTACTATCCGAAGTAAAACTTGTGTTATTGAATCAGAAACAATGAAGATACAAAAAACAAGCATATTAGAAAAAAAAAGTAAAAAAGCGATTTCTACTAATGACTAATCAATAATTGAAGGACGACGACGAGCGTAGCTGATAGTGGCCCTGCCTGCAAAGCTAAAGCTTGCGGGTTCTAATCACGTTAGATACAAACATTTGTGCCGGAGTTATGAATGTTTATATGTATATATGTTTACAGGAATATTTATCTACATAAAACATATCCATAAGTCACGATAGCCGAGTTGTTGGGTGGTCGGAATTTCGAGTCAGGAGACCCGAGTTCGATCCCCAGGTGGCAGTATCAATGAGTTTTTCAAAAACTTATGTACGAATTTCATCGTTGGCTTGGACATAAAAGGCGGCGACAGGCTCACCACCTGTCACGTTGTCCCGAAAATATCTTCGGTGGAAGGTGGGTCAAAGGGACTTAATTGTCTAGACTTGACCTCTGTCTACCCCTGTAGTGGGAATTGCGTGAAGATATTTATTTATTTTATTTATTTATAAAACATATCCATGTAAGTATTATTGTAATTTGGACGCTAATACGGCGATGGTCTCACCACCTTTCACGTTATCCCAAAATAAGCTTCAGTGAAACGTTGATCCACCTTTAGGATTTAAACGACTTAATTGTCTAGACCTCTGTCACTCTTGTCCTGAAAATGCGTTAAGATAAAAAATATTGAAGGATAACTTTAGCAAAAGGTGACTTTTACTATGCAATTTCATTGATTTTTTATACATATTTATGCTGAACTTTTATGTGATTAAATTAAAGAGAGAAAAGTTTTTAAAATTTCAACTGACACGGGCGTGATTCGAACCCGCGACCTTCGCCGATCCGTGGCAAACGGATTGGCGAAGGTCGCGGGGATTTTGACTTTTTTTTCTCTTTAATTTAATCACATATAAGGTGACTTTGTTAATAATCTGTGTGAGATGTGTATCGCGAATAATCTGTGTTTTAAATTCCGACATTGCATGATCCAATATAAAATGAAATTCGAGTTAAATTACAATACAATATTCAGAATTTATTATAATTTTAACAAACTCCAAGCCAGACGCAAAATTAGACAGAGTCCGTTGCCTTTCTTAATGCCGCGTAAATAACATGTACCGCCTCATAAATTGCCTCCAATCATACTGATCAAGATTCAATGGGTAGAACAAGAAAGAGCATATTTTTCATTCGACTGGCATGTGTGCATAATTTTGTATGACTAGACTTTTTTATCTTCGCATTATTTTCCAATTATGGGGCAGGCAGAGGTCTAGACAATGAAATCTTTACGATACACTTTTAACCGAAGTTCATGTAGGATAACGTGACAGGAGATTTATAATTACCTAAATAAATATACAGATAAATATTAACTGTATGTGAACCTTATAACATGTATAAGGTTAACATATAGTTAAGTTTATAACTTTAAAGTTTAGTTAATATAAGCCAAGTAAAGGACGTATATATGTAGAACTATATCCAGTCGCTGGATAGTGGCAAACTTTATGGTAGGGCAATGTTCAACAGTGAAACCTAGATAGCCTATCTAGGTTTCTAGGTGTAAAGAAGAATATAATGAATATACAAAGGACACAAGCACTGAGTTATAGTGATATTAATAGGAATACTAAAAATATATATATATATATATATATATATATATATATATATATATATATATATATATATATATATATATATATATATATATATATATATATATATATATATATATATATATATATATATATATATATATATATATATATATATATATATATATATATATATATATATATGATAACAAATATGAGGTCACGATAGCCGAGTGGTTCGGTGGTCAGAATATCGAGTCGAGAGACCCAAGTTCAATCCCCAGGTGGCAGTATCAATGAGTTTTTCAAAAACTTATGTACGAATTTCATCGTTGGCTTGGACATAAAGTCGGCGACAGGCTCACCACCTGTCACGTTGTCCCGAAAATATCTTCGGTGGAAGGTGGGTCAAAGGGACTTAATTGTCTAGACTATACCTATGTCTACCCCTGTATTGGGAATTGCGTGAAGATATTTATTTATTTTATTTATTTATAAAACATATCCATGTAAGTATTATTGTAATTTGGACGCTAATACGGCGATGGTCTCACCACCTTTCACGTTATCCCAAAATAAGCTTCAGTGAAACGTTGATCCACCTTTAGGACTTAAACGACTTAATTGTCTAGACCTCTGTCACTCTTGTCCTGAAAATGCGTTAAGATAAAAAATATTGAAGGATTACTTTAGCAAAAGGTGACTTTTACTATGCAATTTCATTGATTTTTTATACATATTTATGCTGAACTTTTATGTGATTAAATTAAAGAGAAAAAAATTTTAAAAATTTCAACTGACACGGGCATGATTCGAACCCGCGACCTTCGCCGATCCGTGGCAAACGGATTGGCGAAGGTCGCGGGGATTTTGACTTTTTTTTCTCTTTAATTTAATCACATATAAGGTGACTTTGTTAATAATCTGTGTGAGATGTGTATCGCGAATAATCTGTGTTTTAAATTCCGACATTACATGATCCAATATAAAATGAAATTCGAGTTAAATTACAATACAATATTCAGAATTTATTATAATTTTAACAAACTCCAAGCCAGACGCAAAATTAGACAGAGTCCGTTGCCTTTCTTAATGCCGCGTAAATAACATTTACCGCCTCATAAATTGCCTCCGATCATACTGATCAAGATTCAATGGGTAGAACAAGAAAGAGCATATTTTTCATTCGACTGGCATGTGTGCATAACTTTGTTTGACTAGACTTTTTTATCTTCGCATTATTTTCCAATTATGGGGCAGGCAGAGGTCTAGACAATGAAATCTTTCCGATGCACTTTTAACCGAAGTTCATGTAGGATAACGTGACAGGAGATTTATAATTACCTAAATAAATATTAACTGTATGTGAACCTTATAACATGTATAAGGTTAACATATAGTTAAGTTTATAACTTTAAAGTTTAGTTAATATAAGCCAAGTAAAGGACGTATATATGTAGAACTATATCCAGTCGCTGGATAGTGGCAAACTTTATGGTAGGGCAATGTTCAACAGTGAAACCTAGGTAGTCTATCTAGGTTTCTAGGTGTAAAGAAGAATATAATGAGAATATACAAAGGACACAAGCACTGAGTTATAGTGATATTAATAGGAATACTAAAAATATATATACATATATATATATATATATATATATATATATATATATATATATATATATATATATATATATATATATATATATATATATATATATATATATATATATATATATATATATATATATATATATATATATATATATATATATATATATATATATATATATATATGATAACAAATATGAGGTCACGATAGCCGAACGGTTCGGTGGTCGGAATATCGAGTCGAGAGACCCGAGTTCAATCCCCAGGTGGCTCGTACGAATGGACTTTTTCAAAAACATATGTACGAATTGTGTCGATGGCTTAGACATAAAGACAGCGATGGGCTCAAAACCTGTCACGTTGTCCCGAAAATATCTTTGGTGGAAGGTGGGTCGTTATCTAGACTATACCTATGTCTACCCCTGTATCGGGAATAGGAATACTAGTATTATTATTTATTACCTAGTATTCTTTTTTAAATATCGAAATTTTATTAATTAAATATTGTTTTATCGCTGCCTTTGCGTCCCACAAATGATATTACCATCATGGCTAAATACCAGACCAAAATTCAACGGACCGGTGGCGGGTAGGAACGTCTATGGTGCATAGTGTCCAGTACTGCAATTAACAATACACTTGTAAGGCGATAATGGCAAACCCTCCCTTATAAGACAGGCCTTATGTTCTGCAGAGGACATTTGGAGATCGTTAAGTATGTATATATGCATTCGTCACGATAGCCGAGTGGTTGAGCGATCGGAATTTTGATTCAAGAGACCGGAGTTCGATCCCAAGGTGGCAGGCTTGGACATAAAGTCGGCGACGGGCTCACTCTGTCACGTTGTCCCGAAAATATCTTCGATGGAAGGTAGGTTGAAGGGACTTATATGTCTAGACTAGACCTCTGTCTACCCCTGTATTGGGAATTGCGTGAAGATATTTATATGTATGTATATATATTTACCTTTAGTAGTTTTGCCTGGTGAGGTATGCTGACTTATATTAAGCTTACAAGACGTAGTCGATATCATGCATTAAAATATAAATGAAATCATGACTCACCGTCATTACAGCCTATCTAAGTTTCTCAGCTGAAGATAGGCCTCCGCTGATAAAGATCCTGTGCCCTCTACAACTATAGAATCTACGCAATTATCTCTAGGTCGTTTCTCCATCTCGTTTGACAATTCGTTTTCCTATACAAGGCTGCCACTCGGGAGCCTTTCCTCCCCAGTGATTGTCAGTTTCATTTTTGTCAGTGGCCTATTGCCACTCCATCATTCATTCATTCATAATGAATGAATGAATGAATATATACTTTAATGTCCACCACAAATAGGATACACAAAAGTGACAAAGGGTACAAAATTTTATGACAAGCACAATTTGGCGGCTTTATAGCTTCATAGCGATCTCTTCCAGGCAACCAATGGCGTAAAGGAAGAGATTACAACGTAGGTGGTGCAATAGCAATATACATGATAAAAATAAAAATAAAAAAGGAGATACACACAATAACCTATACATATACATACATAAACACTCATAATTATATACATACATGAATACATGCTGATCCTTACGAATATGTTGCTTACACTAATTCTGTTTTGGATGTCTTCGTTGCATTTATCAAATATTAATCTAAAATGCAATATCATTTAACGAACGTAGTTCACGTCACTGCAACATATGCTGTTATTACTGTCAAGGTGTGAATAAGGGGCGGCAGTTAGCGACAAACGACTTAACCGCGGCGTTTTGACGCCATTAACCACTTTCAAGGAATGCAGGTATAATCACATTACACAGTATAATCAATGGGCTACTTACCCTATATGGAAATGGCAATTTGATAAAATATTGTGTGGTGTCATATTTTAATTCAGGATACTTGGTACCAATGTAATAAGTCTCGTCTGCGACAAAATCGAAAGTAACGTAAATATAAAGTAAAAGTAAAGTAAAATATACTTTATCGTACATCGACAAACAAACAGTAGCATCATTATAAATAGATGGTCATGGGTACAACAGACGACCTTATCGCTAAATTTGCGATCTCTTCCAGGCAACTTTAGGACAGAGGATTCTTTAAAAGAACGTGGAAATAGTGTTATTAATTGGGAGTTATGATAGCCAAGTGGTTGGGTGATCGAAATTCCAGTCTAAAGACCCGAACTCGATGCCCAGGAGGTGTGCTCCTACCTATGAGTTGTTTTTCAAAACTTATGTACGATTTATATTGTCATAGACATAAAGACGGCGAGAGGCTCACCACCTGTCAGGCTGTTCCAATATAAGCTTTGTAAAAATGTGGCTAGAAAAGACTAAATTTTCTAGATCCTTGATTACCCTTGCATTGTGAGAAGGGTAAAGAAGTGGTATACTGAAATATAACTTGAATGAGAAAAAAGAAAAAAGTTATAGACGGCATGAAAAATATTAAGTTTATGGAGCTTCAATTTAGTTATAGTACTCTAGAATGCAATGTATATATAAATAAAAAAATATCTTCACGACATTCCCAATATAGACGGTAGACCGAGGTATATATCAAGTGGTTTTAATTTATAATATCATTGCTTTTGGGACAATTCTGCTTTAACTTCTATAATATATTTTACATGTATAACATACTTTGTAGGTAGGAAACCTTGGTAACCTTTTTGTAGATAGGTAGGTATCCCATGAAAATTCTATCGTCTGTTTCTTCTACAGTAAAAAGAATCTTATTACAAAATTATCACAGATTGTTAAAAAAAAAAAAAACAATTTACGACATTTGAAAATTTTTATTTTAAAGGATCAAGAGTCCATGCATGCAGTGGAGATGCGATCTCTTCGTAAAATGTGCGGCCTTACCATGGCCGACCGAAAGCGAAACGAAGAGATTCGCAATATGGCAGGTTTGAAAGATGACCTTGTCTCAAAAATGGATACGGGCGTGCTTCGATGGTTTGGGCACGTTGAGCGAATGAGTGAAGACCGAATGGTGAAAAAAATATATAAAATAAATCAAAACAGAAAAATTAGATCCGTATGTCGATTTACGAACACATTAAATTCTTCAATCCTTTTCCCGATCCGAAGATAAATAAGCCACTTATTTCACATCAAAGCACCGTGACGTATTCGATGGAATCGACGAAATGAAAGGAAGAAATTTGTTTGCGAGTTATGTAACTCACTAGCTTTCACCCCCGGCATTGCTCGCGTTTATATCTTTTAATAACTCTGCAAAGAACACTAAACTTGAAGTTGTTGATGAATAGTCTAGGTAGGTCAGCAGTCTAGGTAAGTTCAACTTCGATCCAGAGGTCGAGCGACGAATCAACTCGGCAGGGCGGTGTTCAGGAAACTAAATCTCCTCGTCTAGTATACATCAAAGCCAAAACAGTGCGTTTTGCCAAGTGACTTAAAATAATAATAACTGAGATATGGTCCTTTAACATATGTGACTCGACTACAAACATTCACATTTATCACATAAATATCTGCCCCAGCAGGACAAGAACCTGTCACCTTTAACTTTGATGGCAAGATCACTACCAACTAGGCTATTGGGTCTACGTGGGTCTTTTCCTTTTTTTTAAGAAGAAATAGATGTTTAACTCTAAAGCCGCAATTATCTACTTGTCACTTTCTGACTTGTATAATCTATGACAGAAGATTCTAGCTTTATTGCCTTTCATCCAGGATAAGAATCATCATCGAAAAATTAATTAACTGTAGTTTTCTAGGAAGGTTGTTCTAAAAAGCTAATTACGTAGAATGTAAAACACCTGATGAAATATAATCATATCGCTACATAAAATCTAGCCGTAAATAATATTCCGCTCAGGAGTTTTTAATTTTATTCAAAAACTGATTTCGTTTCCGTTGTATATTCTTATTTAAATATCGTAGGATTTATGTTTTAATATCTTATTTAACCTTTAAAACACCTGATGAAATATAACTCATATCGCTACATAAAATCTAGCCGTAAATAATATTCCGCTCAGGAGTTTTTTAATTTTATTCAAAAACTGATTTCGTTTCCGTTGTATATTCTTATTTAAATATCGTAGGATTTATGTTTTAATATCTTATTTAACCTTTAAAACACCTGATGAAATATAACTCATATCGCTACATAAAATCTAGCCGTAAATAATATTCCGCTCAGGAGTTTTTTAATTTTATTCAAAAACTGATTTCGTTTCCGTTGTATATTCTTATTTAAATATCGTAGGATTTATGTTTTAATATCTTATTTAACCTTTAAAACACCTGATGAAATATAACTCATATCGCTACATAAAATCTAGCCGTAAATAATATTCCGCTCAGGAGTTTTTTAATTTTATTCAAAAACTGATTTCGTTTCCGTTGTATATTCTTATTTAAATATCGTAGGATTTATGTTTTAATATCTTATTTAACCTTTAAAACACCTGATGAAATATAACTCATATCGCTACATAAAATCTAGCCGTAAATAATATTCCGCTCAGGAGTTTTTTAATTTTATTCAAAAACTGATTTCGTTTCCGTTGTATATTCTTATTTAAATATCGTAGGATTTATGTTTTAATATCTTATTTAACCTTTAAAACACCTGATGAAATATAACTCATATCGCTACATAAAATCTAGCCGTAAATAATATTCCGCTCAGGAGTTTTTTAATTTTATTCAAAAACTGATTTCGTTTCCGTTGTATATTCTTATTTAAATATCGTAGGATTTATGTTTTAATATCTTCCAGGCAACTTTAGGACAGAGGATTCTTTAAAGAACGTGGAAATAGTGTTATTAATTGGGAGTTATGATAGCCAAGTGGTTGGGTGATCGAAATTCCAGTCTCAAGACCCGAACTCGATGCCCAGGAGGTGTGCTCCTACCTATGAGTTGTTTTTCAAAACTTATGTACGATTTATATTGTCATAGACATAAAGACGGCGAGAGGCTCACCACCTGTCAGGCTGTTCCAATATAAGCTTTGTAAAATGTGGCTAGAAAAGACTAAATTTTCTAGATCCTTGACTACCCTTGCATTGTGAGAAGGGTAAAGAAGTGGTATACTGAAATATAACTTGAATGAGAAAAAGAAAAAGTTATAGACGGCATGAAAAATATTAAGTTTATGGAGCTTCAATTTAGTTATAGTATTTAGAATGCAATGTATATATAAAATAAAAATAAATAAATATCTTTACGCAATTTCCAATACAGGGGTAGACAGAGGTCTAGGCTGGACAATTAAGTCCCTTCGACCTACCTTTCACCAAAGATATTTTCGGGACAACGTGACTGGTGATGAGCTGGTCGCCGTCTTTATGTCCAAGGCAGCGATATAAGTTTTTTGAAAACCCATTGGTATGAGCCTGCCACCTGGGTATCGAACTCAGTTCTCTTGTCTCGAAATTGGGACCACCCAACCACTCGGCTATCGTGACTTCATAGGTGTGTTTGATATAATTGTCTAATTGAAAAATACAAGTCAATATACCTATTGTTATTCCTATTGATTTAGTTCTGTTTAAATCCTCTTTTACTTCTACAATAACAACATTATCGTAGAAGTAAAAGTGAATTAAGGCGAAACCAGGAATCGCACATGAGACCTCAGTTCTGGCGACATCTTGAACACCAACGTTTACGTCACTCGACCACGGAGGTCGTGAAAAATATAGAAAATAAATCAAAACAGAAAAATTAGATCCGTATGTCGATTTACGAACACATTAAATTCTTCAATCCTTTTCCCGATCCGAAGATAAATAAGCCACTTATTTCACATCAAAGCACCGTGACGTATTCGATGGAATCGACGAAATGAAAGGAAGAAATTTGTTTGCGAGTTATGTAACTCACTAGCTTTCACCCCCGGCATTGCTCGCGTTTATATCTTTTAATAACTCTGCAAAGAACACTAAACTTGAAGTTGTTGATGAATAGTCTAGGTAGGTCAGCAGTCTAGGTAAGTTCAACTTCGATCCAGAGGTCGAGCGACGAATCCAACTCGGCAGGGCGGTGTTCAGGAAACTAAATCTCCTCGTCTAGTATACATCAAAGCCAAAACAGTGCGTTTTGCCAAGTGACATAAAATAATAATAACTGAGATGTGGTCCTTTAACATATGTGACTCGACTGCAAACATTCACATTTATCACATAAATATCTGCCCCCAGCAGGACAAGAACCTGTCACCTTTAACTTTGATGGCAAGATCACTACCAACTAGGCTATTGGGTCTACGTGGGTCTACGTGGGTCTACGTGGGTCTACGTGGGTCTACGTGGGTCTACGTGGGTCTACGTGGGTCTACGTGGGTCTACGTGGGTCTACGTGGGTCTACGTGGGTCTACGTGGGTCTACGTGGGTCTACGTGGGTCTACGTGGGTCTACGTGGGTCTACGTGGGTCTACGTGGGTCTTTTCCTTTTTTTTTAAAGAAGAAGAAATAGATGTTTAACTCTAAAGCCGCAATTATCTACTTGTCACTTTCTGACTTGTATAATCTATGACAGAAGATTCTAGCTTTATTGCCTTTCATCCAGGATAAGAATCATCATCGAAAAATTAATTAACTGTAGTTTTCTAGGAAGGTTGTTCTAAAAAGCTAATTACGTAGAATGTAAAACACCTGATGAAATATAACTCATATCGCTACATAAAATCTAGCCGTAAATAATATTCCGCTCAGGAGTTTTAATTTTATTCAAAAACTGATTTCGTTTCCGTTGTATATTCTTATTTAAATATCGTAGGATTTATGTTTTAATATCTTATTTAACCTTTAAAACACCTGATGAAATATAACTCATATCGCTACATAAAATCTAGCCGTAAATAATATTCCGCTCAGGAGTTTTAATTTTATTCAAAAACTGATTTCGTTTCCGTTGTATATTCTTATTTAAATATCGTAGGATTTATGTTTTAATATCTTATTTAACCTTTAAAACACCTGATGAAATATAACTCATATCGCTACATAAAATCTAGCCGTAAATAATATTCCGCTCAGGAGTTTTAATTTTATTCAAAAACTGATTTCGTTTCCGTTGTATATTCTTATTTAAATATCGTAGGATTTATGTTTTAATATCTTATTTAACCTTTAAAACACCTGATGAAATATAACTCATATCGCTACATAAAATCTAGCCGTAAATAATATTCCGCTCAGGAGTTTTAATTTTATTCAAAAACTGATTTCGTTTCCGTTGTATATTCTTATTTAAATATCGTAGGATTTATGTTTTAATATCTTATTTAACCTTTAAAACACCTGATGAAATATATAGCGCGAAAGATCATATTAAAAGGTGTCGAGGTAGACCGAGACTAACTTTCGAAGGCCATGTGAGCAAATTGCTCGAAGAGGGGAGGGTCAAGAGTACTCGAATACCTAAACGAGCATGTGTGAAGAAGATGATGAATCTGAAAGAAGCGAAAGAAGTATGTAGGGATCGTGACACTTGGCGATCTGTTCTCTCTGGCTACCCCGTCAGGGATTGTACGTGAAAATAAATAAAAAAAGAGTCCATGCATTCATAGACATGCGCATATGAAGAAAACTATGAATTTGAAAGAGCGAAAAAGGTGGGATAGATAGAAAGAGTGGGTAAGGGTCTACTACTCCTAGCTAGCTACCCCGTCAGGGACTGTGCGTGAAGACAATAAAGTAAGTAACTTTTAATTAGTCATTCTAAATTTTAATTACAAACAGAAAAAGTTTAAAAAATTTGATACCTGAGTACGATAAAAATACTGACAGGCCAGAAACAAAGTGTGTTTGATATAAATAAAAATAAATAAATATCTTTACGCAATTTCCAATACAGGGTCCAATACAATTTCCAATAGAGGTCTAGGCTGGACAATTAAGTCCCTTCGACCCACCTTTCACCAAAGATATTGTCGGGACAACGTGAGTGGTGATGAGCTCGTCGCCGTCTTTATGTCCAAGGCAGCGATATAAGTTTTTTGAAAACCCATTGGTATGAGCCTGCCACCTGGGTATCGAACTCGGTTCTCTTGTCTCGAAATTGGGACCACCCAACCACTCGGCTATCGTGACTTCATAGGTGTGTTTGATATAATTGTCTAATTGAGAAATACAAGTCAATATACCTATTGTTATTCCTATTGATTTAGTTCTGTTTAAATCCTCTTTTACTTCTACAATAACAACATTATCGTAGAAGTAAAAGAGGATTAAGGCGAAACCAGGAATCGCACATGAGACCTCAGTTCTGGCGACATCTTGAACACCAACGTTTACGTCACTCGACCACGGAGGTCGTGAAAAATATAGAAAATAAATCAAAACAGAAAAATTAGATCCGTATGTCGATTTACGAACACATTAAATTCTTCAATCCTTTTCCCGATCCGAAGATAAATAAGCCACTTATTTCACATCAAAGCACCGTGACGTATTCGATGGAATCGACGAAATGAAAGGAAGAAATTTGTTTGCGAGTTATGTAATTCACTAGCTTTCACCCCCGGCATTGCTCGCGTTTATATTTTTTAATAACTCTGCAAAGAACACTACACTTGAAGTTGTTGATGAATAGTCTAGGTAGGTCAGCAGTCTAGGTAAGTTCAACTTCGATCCAGAGGTCGAGCGACGAATCCAACTCGGCAGGGCGGTGTTCAGGAAACTAAATCTCCTCGTCTAGTATACATCAAAGCCAAAACAGTGCGTTTTGCCAAGTGATATAAAATAATAATAACTGAGATGTGGTCCTTTAACATATGTGACTCGACTGCAAACATTCACATTTATCACATAAATATCTGCCCCCAGCAGGACAAGAACCTGTCACCTTTAACTTTGATGGCAAGATCACTACCAACTAGGCTATTGGGTCTACGTGGGTCTACGTGGGTCTTTTCCTTTTTTTAAAGAAGAAGAAATAGATGTTTAACTCTAAAGCCGCAATTATCTACTTGTCACTTTCTGACTTGTATAATCTATGACAGAAGATTCTAGCTTTATTGCCTTTCATCCAGGATAGGAATCATCATCGAAAAATTAATTAACTGTAGTTTTCTAGGAAGGTTGTTCTAAAAAGCTAATTACGTAGAATGTAAAACACCTGATGAAATATAGTTTCTATCGTTACATAAAATCTAGCCGTAAATAATATTTCGCTCAGGAGTTTTTAATTTTATTCAAAAACTGATTTCTTTTCCGTTGTATATTCTTATTTAAATATCGTAGGATTTGTGTTTTAATATCTTATTTAACCTTTAAAACACCTGATGAAATATAACTCATATCGCTACATAAAATCTAGCTGTAAATAATATTCCGCTCAGGAGTTTTAATTTTATTCAAAACTGATTTCGTTTCCGTTGTATATTCTTATTTAAATATCGTAGGATTTATGTTTTAATATCTTATTTAACCTTTAAAACACCTGATGAAATATAACTCATATCGCTACATAAAATCTAGCCGTAAATAATATTCCGCTCAGGAGTTTTTAATTTTATTCAAAACTGATTTCGTTTCCGTTGTATATTCTTATTTAAATATCGTAGGATTTATGTTTTAATATCTTATTTAACCTTTAAAACACCTGATGAAATATAATCATATCGCTACATAAAATCTAGCCGTAAATAATATTCCGCTCAGGAGTTTTTAATTTTATTCAAAAACTGATTTCGTTTCCGTTGTATATTCTTATTTAAATATCGTAGGATTTATGTTTTAATATCTTATTTAACCTTTAAAACACCTGATGAAATATAACTCATATCGCTACATAAAATCTAGCCGTAAATAATATTCCGCTCAGGAGTTTTTAATTTTATTCAAAAACTGATTTCGTTTTCGTTGTATATTCTTATTTAAATATCGTAGGATTTGTGTTTTAATATCTTATTAATATTTTAAAACCTTTATTACAAAAAATCCTTTAGAAAATTAATTAATACTAATAAAAATGAGGTTTTTATATCTTTATCTGTACTTTTATTTGTTCTTTTATCTGGTTTTTAGAAAGTTCTGAATTTAAATATATTTGTATGCTTTATTTGACATTTAGTTACATATTTTAAATTAAAATTTCTTAAAAAAACCGTGAATTATCATGATACCCGAGTCACGATAGCCGAGTGGTTGGGAGGTGGTCGGAAATTCCCAATCAAAAGACCCATTTTCGATCCCCATGTGGCAGGCTCGTACCAAAGGTTTTACGAATTACATCGTTGGCTTGAACATTGAGACGGCGACGAGTTCACCACCTGTCACGTTGTCTCAAATATATCTACGATGGAAGGTGGGTCAAAACGACTTAACTGTCGAGACCTCTGTCTGTCCCAGTATTGGGAATGGCATGAAGATATTTATTTACTTATTTTACACAGTGGCTCAATACTTTGGCATTAGACGCCTCTGCCGGTTACCAATTCGTGATGGTTCATCACGATCACAAAACTATCATCGTCTGTTATCTGTATCATAACGGCCAATCAAATCCACTGGACCTCTCCCCCATAAGGGATGGCTTAATCGCCACACTTTGCAAGTGGAACTGGACACCTCGCTATGTAGAGTCTCGAGTCTTACACGTGGGGTTCGAACTCAGGTATTCTTAACTGAAATACCAATCCCCCAACCACTCGACTATCGTGACTACTATTTTGTATAAAGTTACAGTACAGAAATGGGTAATTTATGGTCGGTGATAAAGCTGTAACCGAGAGCAACAATCACTCTCTTTTACAGAGACCATTTATCTTCATGTCTTTTAACTTAGCCATTCTGTGGTTTATTTCTGGTAGGTGCAATATGTTAGCGAAGCTATTTTTAAAATAATTACACAGTAAGTAGTTCAGTGAAAATTGTGTCGAAAATGTACTCATCGTCTAAGTTTCTGTCTACCACAGTACAGTTAAATTTGCGTGATGTTAAACAAATACAAAGATAACGGCTTGTGAAAGTACATTATATTTCATCAGCATTCTGCATTATTTATGCAGTTACGAAGAACATGCGCATTGCATTAAAATATCAAGTTACAATCATCTTTATACTTCCCAAACTGATAGACTAGTTATCAGTATCCTCCCTTCGAAGCTAAGAGTTGCAGGATTGAATCCCGCCAGAGGCAATTTACGTGATGAATATTAGAAAGTTTGCACCCGAGTTATGGATGTACATATATGTAAATGCATATATATTTATGTAAATATGTATGTATAAAATATATTGTATCATTAGCTTGTTCGTACCGTACGATGTCGTCAAATAGACTTCGGTAAAATGCGGATCGAAAGGACATAACTGTCTACTTAAAAATATATTAATTTGATGCACATCTAATACGAGTATAGTTCCCTTAAATCAAATTACAGAAGCAGGCAATAAAACTAGTGTAAAATACAGTGGTTTGTAAATAAAATGAAAATAAGTAACTTCCGTAGCGGAGGTTTTTATCTCAATTCAAAAACTCGTTTCATACACCGTACATTTCTTCATAGTCACGTTTAATTTATGCTTTCGCTTCTAGCAGCGCAATCCTCTTTGATACTGTGTAAAAAGTACTGTTTTTAGATATTTGTCTAGTTCATATACGTCACTGAAAATAATATTTTCAACACTAGAAATAATAATACTCTTACTATTTATACATACATACATACATCCTGCAGATTACAATAGGTCGTTAAGTTCTATTAAAATCCACTGCAGGACATAGGCCTCTCCCATATGCAGGATTTTCCATGATCGCCAGGCTTGGTAAGCGGATTGGCGATCGTAGCACTAGACCACTCGCACCTCAGACGCCGCGGCCCATCTTCGGTCTGTTTATTTTGACCTGATAATTTTAGCGCTGGTTGACCCGCCATCTATCGGCCATCTATCTGTTTCCTTACTGTAAAATTTCCCCTGATGAAGGACCTCCGATAGGTCCGAAACTAGTCGATACCTATATTATTACCTGCCATTGCCATTACCAAGATGAAACAAGAATATAAACGAAGGAGTTTTTAAAGTGGTATCTTTTAAATACGCAATTCCAATAATGGCCACTTACACTTTCAAGCCATTATTTTGCGAAACCCAACCGCAGTTCGACAGCCACCATGTAATTTCGTATAAAATATTTGACATCAACCGCGCTGAGAACTAAAATTAGTGTCAAAGATAAGGTTGCAATTGCGAGCATTAACTCCCCCTCTTTGGTGCGAACATTCATCTTTAGTCTGCGTATTAATTATTAGTTTGTACGGAAATCATTTTTCGTCTTTTTTATGTGATAAAATACCTGGTCCCATTTAGAGTTAAACTATTTTATTTTTATTTTTAAAGTGAAACTTCTTTATAAATGTTGTGATCTGAAACTCAACGAAACGAAAATACGTCACCTTTTTCCTTTCACTTTCAAAGGTGTAAAGTGTAATTGTTTACAAGAAATATGTCAATTAGAAACAGGGAGAGAGGAGGGGGAGGAGAGATAGATAGCGAGAGAAGAGGAATTCAAAAATCACCTACGACAAATTTTACAGTTACGTAGTTAAAAATATCAGATTATGTGGCGGTGTAATAAATAAAATGACGTTTTTATATCTCTATCTAAACACACGTAAATTACAGGGAGTCTTTGTTGGAAATAACAAATGGATTACTCGTATCTCTCTTGAAATTGGTTCCAATAAACTTGATCAAAATTCAACAGGTTGACGTGGTATGAGCAGCGTTTTCCAAGTAAACAAATTTTTATTCAAACAATCTTCGTTTTCCTATTTTGCCACGCAATTTCGTAGAAAGAAATCGAGACAATTTAGTCATTTTTTGACTCGCTGAAATTTTTCTAAATTATGAGATATAGCGTGGCAGGTGTTGAGCCTGTTACTATTTTAGTATCCAAGTCATATTACGTACACCATATTACATAGATAAATATTTACACATTACAGACATATTGGACAAAACGAATTTGTATAACACACAAACAAGTTGAGATAATTAGAAAATTATTAAAGTTTCCAAGTGAATCATTATCTATTTTTAATATTTTTCTGCCCGTAGATGTCGTTCTAGGCAACTAATGGAAAAAACTTGAAAATCGTAATGGTTTTCGACAGGTGGTAAGATAAACATTTCGAAAATTCCAGACCGAAATCCTGCAGGCCGGTGATGGGCAGCATCGTCTGCGGTGCAAGATGTGCTATTGAGAATCTTCTTTCCATGAGGCGCAGTTATAGTAAATTTACCCTGATAAGAGAGTCCTAACCTAACTGTACAGACATCTCTTACTGTGAACTATCTAGGCCGTAATATGTTACATATGTAACATAGTTTTGTAGAAACAACCTGCGTGTTTGAGTGGCGTAAATGCCGGTTTTCATAGTGTCTATGTCTATTTTCATAGTGTCGGTTTCATAGCTCTAAGGTCTCGGTTTCGATTCCCGGACGGACCAATTTAGGAAAACATTTTTTCTACATTTTTTCGTGTATATACCTTTGTTGTTTCTGATTTTTTTAAATTTGTTTTTTGGATTCACAATCTAATTTCTTAGTGCCATTAAACAGAAGTTGTTTATCTTGGCACTGCACAGTAAACTCATATTATTAATTTTAATGTTTTATATAAATGTTTACATGTTACATTTACAATCCACATACATTTTACAATTAACATTTAGAGGGTAACATGTCCCATTTTAATATCTTACTCATTACTTTTTATACAATAATAAATGAAGAAGTACCCACATTTAATATAATAAGCCCTTAGTCTCGTTTGTGTTTGTTTTACTTTTTTACCTTATTAGTGCGCAGACACACCATTAGATTCCATAACACAAGTGCTTAGTTACTTAATTTGACATCACAGCAAATTATGTGATATCCCTATATATTAAGTATTTATTATTATTATCTTACTTACTACTTAGTTTGCTATCGTGAATCGAGATTTAAGTATTTAGTAAAAGCTCACACACAATAGCCAAGCGGTTGGGTGGTCAAAATTTCGAGTCAAGAAACCCGAGTTTGATTCGCAGGTGGCAGGCTCGTATCAATGGTTTTCTTCAAAAACTTAAGTACGAATTATATCGTTGGCTTGGAAATAATACGATGGGCTAACCAGGTGGTGACATATGTGACCCGTGTCACGTCGTGCCAAAAATGATGGAAATTCGGTAGAAAATTAAATTATTGTCTAGATCTCTGTCTACCCTGTATTGGGAATTGCGGGAAGATATTTTTTCTTCATTTATTATTATTACAATTATTATAAAAATTTTACTATAGTATTACAAAAGCAACAATAAGCATAGCAAACACTAATAAAATATTAAGTAATCCACTTAAGTATAATTTTACATTACTTCTTTAATTTTGGGGCTTATTAGTCCCGAACAAACTTAAATGATGAAAGCTCTCGAAAGTTTGAACAGTCTTATGAGCACAACGATGAAATCGATTAAGACTTAAGCTTTTGTATAAGGCAATAACAGTATAAAATATTAAGTTTATTATTTATTTAAGTATGTGTATTAAGTATCAAGTGCCACGTACAGCCACCACTACCGAGTTTTTTGGTAATCGGGATTCGAACCATAAGACCAGAGTTCGATCACGAAGAGAAAAGCTTGTACCTATGAATTTTTGTTAAAACTTAAGTGCGGTGTAAGTGGGGATCGAACTCGAGTCTTATTACCCGAATTCCGGTCACTCAACCACTCCTCTATTATGGCTTCCATTGACCGTGTAAAAATACGAATATTGACTCGTACACAAACAATGAATTTATAATAAAATTAACTACATTCATCATTTTCCTGTTCCTGTCATGAATGTCTAGGACAGGTTATTAATTAATTTATACTTCGGGAGTTCTTTTAGCCGGGATGGCAGATGTGATATAGATGTTGACAGGCGTGTCGTTGCCGGGAACAAGGTCAACGGCACTCTGACTGCGTTAATCAAAAGGCAAGACGTTGTTAAAAGTGTACGCCTTGCGATACATAACGTAGTGCAATCCGACTTTGCTATATGGAAGCGAAACCGGGGTATGCCACAAGAAGCATAAAAGCAAATTGAATGTGGTGGAGAAGCAATCTCTTCCTTAAATCTCTTTCAAAAAAAAAAAAACAAGAGATTCGCAATATGGCAGGTTTGAAAGATAACTTTATCACTGATATTGATTAGGGGGTGCTTGAATGGTTTGGGCACGTTGAACGAATAAGTGAAAAACAAATGGCGAAGAAAATATATATCACAAATGTTAATATTAAAAGGTCGATGTAGTCCGAAGCTAACTTTCGAAGAGCATGTGACCAAATTGCTCGAAGAGAAGAGGGTCAAGAGACCACTCACAAGTATTCGGATACCTAGACGTGCATGTATGAAAAAAAAATGATAAACCTGAAAGAAGCGAAAGAGGTATGTATTGATTGTGAAACTTGGCGATCCATTTCTCCCGCTTCCCCGTCAGGGACTGTGTGTGAAGATAAACTACATAACAAACAAGTACATTACAAAGTTATGATAGTTGAATGGTTGAGTGGTCGGAATTCGAGTCAAGAGTTATGTACGATTTATATGGTTGGCTTGGACAAAAAGACGCCGACGGGCTCCTGTCATGTTGTCTCAAGAAAGGGTGGAAGGTGGGTCAAAATGACTTAATGGTCGTTCTTCCCCCATACTCGAAAAAGGCGTGAAGATATTTATTTATACAAAGTGATTCTTGTTCTAGTGAAATTAAAATGATGAACTGCCTTTAAAGCCTTTGGCAGGCAGGCAGCCCATCATCTACCTACCGCGCAATCTTATCAATGAAAGCTGAGTGAATCTATATATTCTTTAGCGACAATACCCCTCAAATTTGCAATCGAGTTGTGCAAAGTAATAAAAAATTATTTCCTTTCTCAATCATCTTTTTCTACAGCGAAAAGAAATAAAATTGCTACCAATTAACAAATTAGCTAATTTAATAGGCAATTTGTCCGAAAATGTTCAATTTGAAAATTAGAATATCAATAAACTGGTGCTTAATGCGGTATAAAGAAGAGACAGATCTGCTAGCCATCTGGTAGAATAGATATATTTAATGATGGTTATGAACATTGATTAAACAATGATTCACTTCAACAAATTGTGATTCTAATATCTGAACATGGAATATGGAACACGGATAAAAACGACCCAGCCTTCGAAGTTAATTTTTGTGGGGTTCGAATACCGTTATCCCGAGCGGGGCCAAATATTAATGAGTAGCGGTTTTGGTGATGCTGAATAAGAATAATTGCCCTCCAAGTAGGGTACACAAGTCATAACTTCGATAGCGTGATATAGGATGCCGATATGTTTACTGAATTGTCCGCCACTAGCGAGCTGCTACTGTGGAGGAATATGAATGTTTGTACTCCAGTAATGAATGTTTATATGTATTTCTGTATATTTATTTGTATATAGTGTACCGTTGGCTTCGAAACTAAGACGACGATAGGCTCACGGAATGTCACGCTATCACAAATAAATAAATAAATAAATAAATATCTTCACGCAATTCCCAATACAGGGGTAGACAGAGGTCAAGTCTAGACAATTAAGTCCCTTTGACCCACCTTCCACCGAAGATATTTTCGGGACAACGTGACAGGTGGTGAGCCCGTCGCCGCCTTTATGTCCAAGCCAACGATGAAGTTCGTACATATGTTTTTTTTTTGAAAAACTCATTGGTACTGCCACCTGGGGATCGAACTCGGGTCTCTCGACTCGAAAGTCCGACCACCCAACAACTCGGCTATCGTGACTTTATCATAAGGTTCTGTTAAATGTGGGTCTAAAGAACCGATATTTTCTAGACTTTTGTCTCTCCCCGTATTGGGTTGCGTGAATTTAGAACGAATGGAAATTAAATTTAGTCTGTGAGATAGCGAATTTAAATATTTCCTTTGAGTGACAATAGAAGACCTTTCTGAATAAGAGATCTTTCTGAGTGGCAGTAGAACATGTGGCAAAAGGGATGGTAAGATTTTAAAAGGTAGTAGGCCGTCTGTTATGTATATACATATATGTAAACAATATAAATATCTTCACGCATTCCCGGGGGAATAGGTCAGGGAGACATAGGTCTAGACAATTAAGTCCTTTCGACCCACCGTCCACCGAAGACATATTTTTGTACAACATGACAGGTCGCCACGTCTTTTATTTCCAAGCCAACGATATAAATCATACATACGAGTAAGTTATGAAAAACCCATTGGTCACCTGGGGATTGAATTTGGATCTAATGACTCGAATTCCGATCACCCTACCACTCAGCTATCCTAATTGACATTCAATATTAAAAAATAATAAAAATGTAATTTAATTTTTAATTTTAATCAATAATTGTATTGGTATGTATACATTTCACGTTTACGAAATCCTAAACGGAAAAATGAAGCGCAGCCCACCAAACAAACGTAAATTACCCATTACACACAAGTCCCCAGGTGATGTTTGAACGAATGAATGAACGGAGAGGCGGGAAGGTGGGCGGGCCTAATGGCCCACGTCAAGATTGCTTTGTACGATGAAACAAAACGGCGGCATTAGGCTCCGAGTGCAAATTCATCATGGACCCTTTCTTGGTTCAGTTTCTTTTATTTCCGAAAGAGGGGATTTTATTTATTGATCTTTTACAGCTATATAATATATCAGACATTGTTTATGCTGACAGGGCTGTATACTAGGATACGATTGATATATGCATGTATACTACTCGAATACTAAGTGAAAAGAATTGATGAGAAGGTTATTTTAAAAAATGAAAGATATAGAATGTGTGTCTGCGCTCGCCGCTCCGATTGCCAAGCGTGGCGATTAAGAGTAACTCCTTAATTCAAGCTTAAGTCAAGCAGAAAGCGTTTCCTCTTTACGAAATTCGCGTTTCCTCTCTTAATTTGTAGAGTTCGTAGTCTGGAGAATATTCGAATTTCTTCGATTCGAAATTCGACTGCCTACTGCGAATCTCAATGTATAAAACTTTCAAATATGCAATATTTAAATATATATGCGATATTCAATATTTGCAATATTTCAAATATGAAATAATTAACTATTGTAATTAGCTACGTTATCCGAGTGGTTGGATGATCGGAATTCGAATCAGAACGATGTCCGATCCCCGCGAGAAAGGTTTGTAAGTTTTTCGTAAATCATGAACCATTTGGCGTGAACTAACAACTTATCACATTGTCGCAAATATGCCCTAAAATGTGGGGAAAGGAATAAATCGTATAAACCTCTAACCGTGACAGTATTGGAAAAAATTTTATTTAAAAAAAAACTGTGAGAAGCCGTCGCTTCCTTAAAACATTGTCCATTTCATTTATAACTCGAAAATAATACGGTAGATGATGGATTAAATTTAATTCAATCCAAACTGGGATTTTAATATTCCATTTTAATGTAACTCACTTCAAAAGACGTTGAAAAATGGCTTGGTTCTATTATAATCACATAATGCCACTTTCTTATTGTTTTTTTTTTAAGTTTATACACTAATATTACATTAGAAAAGTGATTTTTTATCTTCTATCTCCCTCTCTCTATATATCTAATTATATCGCTTTTACAGTGAAAAGGCAATTTTTCGGAATGAAAAACATTATTTTATTTATCACTTTTAATGAACATATAAAGATAGATAGGGACACCATCACATACATTGCTCCGTTCCCAATGTAAGATGCTAAAGCACTTGTGGTATGGTAATCGGAAACAACAAAGGCACCACAAACACCCAGACCCGAGAAAATGTAGAAAAAATGGTTTTTCTACATTGACCCGACCTGGAATCGACCCCGGGGCCTCCAGATGACGACATCTTGAAAACCGGTGTTTACGCCACTCGTCCACGGAAGTCGTCAAAATAATAAAAATACTATACGAGCTATAACATATACGAATAATACACGATGGTTTAGTGGTAAGAGCTTCGCCAAGTTACACAGGTAGTAATCCCGATTGTGTCGGTTGTAAATTCATAAGTCGTATTGATTAAATAACTTAAAAACTTTTCCAATATAAATAAATAATATATATCTTCACGCCATTCCCTCTACAGAGGTAGGTAAAGGTCTAGACAATTAAGTCCTTTCGACCCACCTGGTAGTGAGCCCGTCGCCGTCTTTATGTCCAAGCCAACGATAAAAATCGTACATAATTTTTGAAAAAGGTACGATAGCCGAGTGGTAGGTTGGTCGGAATTTTGAGTCAAGAGACCCGAGTTCGATCACCAGATGGCACGCTCGTACCAATGAGTTTTTCAAAAACTTATGTACGAATTATATCGTTGGCTTGGATATAAAGACGGCGAAGGGCTCACCACCAGGTGGGTCGAAAGGACTTAGTCACGTTGTCTCGGAAATATCTTATGGAAGGTGGGTCGAGGGGACTTAATTGTCTAGACTCGACCACTATCTGTGCTAGACTAGACCCCTTTATAGGGAATTGCGGGAAGATATTTATTTTATTTGTTTGCAATTTTTGAAAGTTCACCCAAACACTTGGCTATCCTGACATTTCAACATTACTTTGATCCAAATTGCTAGAATACATCTACATGAAGGAAGTTAAATGTTTCCAAGTCGCAATTTGCTTTGAACGTTTAATTAGTGCGGGTGGTGTCCCTGGAAACCCAGAATTCGTTTCGTCGGGAAGCTTTTATGTCGTTTTTTTATTTAAACTTTAAAGAAAACGGTTTAACGTTTAATTTCCTTTATTCGTTTTAAACTTCAATTGCGGCTACTGAACTTCAATCGCTGAGAATTTCTTTGTTAAGCAAGTTTATTTATACGATACAAAGAGTTGAGGCTGATGACGAGGAAGAATTCAAAATGCTTGCTTCCAAAAATTTTTTATTTTTTATCTTCACTTAATTTCACGTAACAGTTTAAAAAGTCCCTGTGGTTTGGTGATCGGAATTGCGAGTTTGATCCGAGTTCACTCCCCAGCTAGACTCGTACCTATTCGTTTTTTCACTATATGTACGATTTTTATCGTTGGCTTTTACATAAAAATGGCTACAGGCTCACTATTTGTCACGTTGTCCCAAAATAAGCTCCTGTTCAATATGGGTCGGAAGGACTAAGTTTTCTAGGCCTCTAACTAAGGAAATTAAGATTCTTATTTTTTTAATTCTGGGGTAAACAGAAGTCTAGATAAGGAAGTGCTTTCGACTCACTTCGAAGCTCATTTGAAACAACGTGAGTATTTAGAATTTTGCACTATTAGTAGTGCATATTTATCATGAGGTGTTTGAGAGATAAAACTTACGTGCGAACGTGTAACTTGAGGCAAAATCATTATGTGTGTTAAGTGGGCTTTATCTGACGATAAGCTTTCGAACTTTATTTTAACATTAATAGTGCTCACGTATTTGAAGAGTAATATAAAAATTAAATTCTATTTAAAAAGTAAATCGAACCCATTACCTCTATCGTGCCGTGTTTTTATACAGTAAACTAATTTGTGCATGAATGAATAGAATCAATGAATGAATTAAATATACTTTTTTGTACCCCGTTAATAAATTGCGTTCGTAACTTCGTCTACGCATAATATCGAAATGCCTGTGAAATGCTTTATTTTTTTTTATACAAAAAGGGAGGCATACGAGCAGGTGGCTCACGTAATGGTAAGTGATTACCGCCGCCCATGAACACCCGCAATACCATTTCTTTTCCAGATTCCGTTATGTTTCTTTGGACTCAAAAGATTGTAAGTTTTTATTCGTGTTATAGTATTGCAGAGTCATCGGTCTCTGACTCTGCGGTCGCTCATCGTAGAGTCTACTCGCTTGATAATGCCTTGTTTTGAGGCGAAACACGTCTCGCGTTTTCGGTGGTGGTATATGTTACCTGGTTTGAGTGTAGTGGTGGTGGTGGTGCATTCAGTGGAATTAGTGCACGCATCTGTGGGAGGGAGGGTGGTGCTCTTCTTCTCTTCGGACCAGGTAACATATACCTTTTTATATTTGCGTGCTGCGAGTGCTTGAGTGTTGCGAAGTATCTTTTTCAATAACAAACTTTATTTATAATAATTTTTTAGGGCAGGATCATTTACATATTGGCTATTGAGTCACTCAGCACCTTTATTAAATTGTACAATTTTTTGCTCAAATTATTTTAGAATATTTACAACTATGTTCTGTATAATGACATGCAGCTCATTTCGGATCAGATGTCTCATCGGAGTATATGTTGCTTAGACATTCGAATGAGGGGGTGCGCTGTATTTTAATTTGAGTTACACATAAAAACATCCGACTTGAAAATCTAATACTAACAAGAGTTTTAACGTGTGGTTGGCGTTAGAACATACGAACCCTTTACTCCCGTGGGCGACTACGAGAATAGCTTTAAAAATGCAATTGACTACTGACAGATGGCAGGATAACCATCTCGAAGAAGAGCAGACCACCATTCGGTATACAGTGAATGTCAGCAGCGTCTAAGTCACGAGGTATCTGTCACTGCGCTCGCAATTCTGGTCGCAGAGCGTGGAGAGATAACAAATCCTCTTCACGGCTTATATATTCTTTATTCTTTATTCTTATTCTTTATTCTTATTCTTTATTCTTATTCTTTATTCTTATTCTTTATTCTTATTCTTTATTCTTATTCTTTATTCTTATTCTTTATTCTTATTCTTTATTCTTATTCTTTATTCTTATTCTTTATTCTTATTCTTTATTCTTATTCTTTATTCTTATTCTTTATTCTTATTCTTTATTCTTATTCTTTATTCTTATTCTTTATTCTTATTCTTTATTCTTATTCTTTATTCTTATTCTTTATTCTTATTCTTTATTCTTATTCTTTATTCTTTATTCTTTATTCTTATTCTTATTCTTATTCTTTATTCTTATTCTTTATTCTTATTCTTTTATTCTATTCTTATTCTTATTCTTTATTCTTATTCTTTATTCTTATTCTTATTCTTATTCTTATTCTTATTCTTTATTCTTATTCTTATTCTTTATTCTTATTCTCTTTATTCTTATTCTTTATTCTATTCTTTATTCTTATTCTTTATTCTTATTCTTTATTCTTATTCTTTATTCTTATTCCCTATTCTTATTCTTTATTCTTTATTCTTATTCTTTATTCTTATTCTTTATTCTTATTCTTTATTCTTATCTTTATTCTTATTCTTATTTTTATTCTTTATTCTTATTCTTTATTCTTATTCTTTTATTCATTCTTATTCTTATTCTTTATTCTATTCTTTATTCTTCTTTATTCTTATTTTTATTCTTATTTTTATTCTTTATTTTATTCTTTATTCTATTCTTATTCTTATTCTTTATTCTTTATTCTTTATTCTTATTCTTTATTCTTATTCTTTATTCTTATTCTTTATTCTTATTCTTTATTCTTATTCTTTATTCTTTATTCTTTATTCTTATTCTTGTTCTTATTCTTGTTCTTATTCTTGTTCTTATTCTTTTAAATAAGAATAAGAATAAGAATAAAGTTTATTGTTTTCCAAACGAAGTAAATATTAAGACATAATGTGATACTCTGTAGTCTTTGGTAGTTAAAAACTGTAATACAGGCTACGGTGTCTTCCCCTTTCTATATTACATAAACATGTGAAAGATACAAAAAAAAGGATAGTAAAATAAACAGAATTAAAAAAAATAACAATAATAAAAGTAATGCAAAGGAGACTGGTATAAAAGTTATGGTATTTATAGCTTATGTATATAAATCTTTGTTTATATCGACAACCTCCGTGGACGAGTGGTGTACATGCGGGTTTTATGGTGTCGCCAGCTCTAAGGTCCCGGGTTCGATTCCTGGTCGGGTCAATGTATAAAACACGTTTTCTACATACTCTCGGGTCTGGGTGCTTGTGGTACCTTCGTTGTTTTGATTCCATGGTACAAGTGCTTAAGCTGCTTACTTTAGTATCAAAGCAATATATGTAATGTTGTCCCTAGCAATCTATGCATGTATTTATTATTATTATTATACATAATTGAATAATATGGATATATTGTCCACCTTATGGTAAATGACTACGCATTGTCGTACATAGGCAACTGCAAACAATTTCTGGTAACTACAAAAAAACTAGTTCTCAGGGTTAATAGTAAATTAACCCTGAGAACTAGTTCATTCATTGGAACGAGCTCACGAACCGCAAATCGACACAGCCAAGCGAACGAACTAAGCAGGTTTTCGTTTGACCGCAGAAAAAAATAAGCGTTAACATTAAAAAAAAGTCACGATAGGCTTGTGGTTGGGCGATGGGAATTTGGGTCAAGAGACCCGAGTTCGATCCCCAGGTGAGACTCGTACCAATGGCTATTTTAAAAACTTATGTACGACGGAAGTTACTTAAAATAAAATTAATTTAAATTTGATTGGACATGAAGACTGCGTCGGACTCACCACCACCACAAAAATATTTGGGGCGGAATGAGGGTCCAAAAATCCTTTATTTATGTAGACTAGTAATTTATTTATCTATTTTATTTATTAATATTCAAAATATATACATTACAGTTGGTAGTACGCCCAGCTTCTTTAGGGGTTCGAATCCCGTTAGGGAGCAAACATAATACGGGTCATGAAATATGAATGTTCGTACTGAAGTTGGGGGTGCTCATATTCCCATCTATACATGTACCTTATGAAAAAAAATTTGTATGTGCGTTTGAATGAATGAATGAAATATGCTTTATTGTACACCAAAAACATTAAATGAACAAACGACATACAAAAATTAATTAAGGTACAATTGGCGGCCTTATCGCTTTAAAGCGATTTCTTCCAGGCAACCACGTTGCAGAGGATACAATGACCTGCGAGAAACAGGCCGTTGAATTGCCACGAAAGAAGGTGGCAAATTCTAAAGCTGTGATCAAACGGCTCTTCGCATTTTAATGCTTAATAGTTAAATAAATAAATAAGTAACATAAATATAAATGAATAGATTATTCTTTTAGTAGCATAATGTTAAAATTACAATAATGTTTAGGTATAAACATTATACCTAAGCATAATGTTTATACCTAAACATTATTGTAATAATGTTTAGGTATAAACATTTTACCTAAACATTATGATTTCATCGATATATTGTTATTGTTAACAATATATCTTCATCGATATATTGTTAACAATAACATTATATCTATGAAGATATATTGTTATTGTTGTAAACATTCAAAACATTATTGTTCTCTAATGTTTACTATTGATGTTGATATTTGTATAGTTTATATAGTTGAAATTGACACGGACGTGTCGTGTATTAGTCCATTACTAGTGGTGTGGACGTCCATACGTCACTCGCTGCACAGGCCTACTGAAACCAGCGCTATAGTCTCATATGGGTTATAGCATTTAGCTGAGTATGGTCTGTTTGCCATGTACGCCACATAGCACACCAACTTATGAGTGATTGGCCTTTGTGTGTTTCACAACAGTTGTCTTCGTTTGTCTTTTATTTTTATTTTTGTTGATTTCTGTAAAATATACACACTCATGATGTTCATTCTGTTTCATAACGGTGTGGTGTATTAGAGCAATAAATTTTTCTTTGTTTCTTTTTTTATATATCTTCACGCAATACCCAAGACAATTAAGTCCCTTTGACTCACCTTCCACCGAAGATATTTTCGGGACAACGATGCAGGTAGCGAGTCCGTCACTGTCTTTATGTGCAAGCCAACGATGTAATTCATGCATAAGTTTTTGAAAAACCCATTGGTACGAGCCGGCCCTTTGGGGATCGAACTCGGGTCTCTTGACTCGAAATTCCCACTACCCAACCACTCGGCTATCGTGACTTTTTTAATTAACTTTTTAATTGATTTTTTAACTAATCATTAAAGATTATTCAAGTAACTACATAGCCGAATCCTGTCTTGCGTCCATCGCGTAAAAGGATCACTTTAATTATACGAGCCTCAAGGCGTCCGCCGTTAAATTTAACTCTTTGTTACCATATTATTACCATCATAATAAAGCGATGCGCGAAAGTGAGAATTGCTGCGTTATAAAAACTGAGATAACAAAAAACTTGACTTTAATACTTTAAAAATAAATAAAAAATATCTTCACGCAATTCCCAACACAGGGGTAGACAGAGGTCTAGTCACACACAGGGGTAGACAATTAAGTCCCTTCGACCCACCTTCTACCGAAGATATTTTCGGGACTACGTGACAGGTGGTGAACCTGTCGCCGTCCTTATGTCCAAGCCAACGATATAATTCGTACATAAGTTTTTGAAAAACCAATTGGTACGAGCCTGCCACCTGGGAATTGAACTCGGGTATCTCGACTCGAAATTCCGACCACCCAACCACTCGGCTATCGTAACATTTTTAAAAAAAAAAAAAAAAAGTCACGACTTTAATACTTTAGCCTTACTTATAGAGAAGATTTTGAGACATCTGTATTTGGAACAGGAACTAGAGTTGGATTTCTGATCTTACACATCCGATCATACCCATAACATTTTTTAGATATGTACCCCGTGACAACACAAAATGACTAGATGCGATGTTGGCCACAATTATAAATACGTATATTGACAGGGAAAACATCACATACCTTGCACTGTTCCCATATAAGTAGCTAAAACACTTGTATTGGAATCGGAAACAGCGAAGGCATCACAAACACCCCTAGATTACTAAAGCAATCTTTAAAAGAAACAAAATATATTTTATACAATATTTTTAAGAGAACGTTATCTGTTCTTGTACGTGAGAACTTTGGCACACGAAGTACATATAAACACTATAGGATAACTATCCAAATCACCTCCTTTTTTTAACCTTCCTAATTTAAAGTAAATCCATCGAACATTTTTGCGGTAACAAACACACGGATGAAGTATATTAAAATATACACATACTTATGTATATATATGTATACCCATGTAAGACTTAGTTTGTTCCAATTCAACCTGATATATTTTTGGTCAGATATACAGGACCGTCATTTGTTCCAGGCCACTTCCTGCGTGACATCCTTCGCCGGAAACCGGAAGCTACAATGCCGCCGACTAATGGATCGAAAGAGCCTTGATAAATATCGAGGGGATATTGAAAAATTGTTTCAATGTATGCAGTAAAAGCAGTATCCTTGTCACGTGACCTCCTTTTCCAGTAGACTGCATACGCACTGAACTAATAGATTAATATTCATATTAATCTATTAGTTCAGTTGCGATAGCCGAGTGGTTGCGTGATCGGAATTCGTGTCAAGAGACCCGAGTTCCATCGGCAATTGATAGGCTCGTACAAATGGGTTTTTTTCCATTCCTTATGTACGAATTATATCGTAAGTTTGGACATATTAACCATGAGTTTTGCACCCATCACTAGATTCTCTGCTCAAACCAAAGGTAGAATGGTAGAGAATGTCTTTAGCCATTAAGCCCGCAATTTTGTAATTTTTTTTATAATGTGTGCAAATAAAGTTTAAACAAATAACTAAATAAATACGGCTGAAGATAATTTTTTCGGGATAACGTGACAGATGGTGAGCCCGTCGCCGTCTTTATGCCCAAGCAAACGATGTAATTCGTACAAAAGTTTTTTTAAAAAATCCATTGGTACGAGCCTGCCACCTGGGGATCGAACTCGCGTTTCTTGACTCGTAATTCCCACCATCCAACCACTCGACTATCTTGACTTTCTCCTCGCCTATCGAGGAAATGGGTAAACTGAACAATGGAATTAATTCATTTAAAATATTTAAATATCTCACTCAAAATTCTAGATTCAAACTCCGAAATACGCTATAGGGTCGATACATATACGGCAGTTTCATATAACATCAATAAAATATGGGTAGCAATAAGTCGTCGTGTCCTCCCAATGCCATGTTTCACTTAGGGGGCGTGGACAATCTGACGTCTAGTAAGTGGTACGCGCGAATTTATGGAGGGAGACAAATTTATCATAAATCGTGCATCTTTCTTCGCTTGGGTGGCCCATTAAAGACTTACTACAGGCTTACATTACAGTCGTTAATGATATACACACAAGATATGTGACTTCATATGCATTTCTATATCAATTATAGGGATAGAATGATTTTGGTTCATAATCATAAATTACTAAGAAGTATGAAGAAATATTATATTAAATATTTTAATAATTTCATAATTTAAAAAAATCAAAGCTCTGTGAACCTCAGTATAGGGAAAATGCGTGAACATATGATGATTACAAGAGTCACATACTTTTAAATAAGTTTGTTGCATTATTAATCACTTACTACCATGTGAGCCGCCTGCACGTTTGCTTCCCTTTTGTATAAAAAAAGTATTTTCTTCATACATACACGTCGAGGTATCCGAGTACTCATGACCCTCCCCTTTACGAGCAAGTTGCTCACGTGGTCTTCGAAAGTTAGTCTCGGTCTACCTCGACACCTTTTAGTATTAACTTTCGCGCTATATATTTTCTTCACCATTCGGTCTTCACTCATTCGCTCAACGTACTCGCCCGATCGACGCACGCCCTTATAGACTTTTGTGATAAGGTCGTCTTTTAAACCTGAGATATACATGGGGGTCATTGTAGAAGCGTGCTTTTTGCGACCCCTGCCAGCCTTTCTCAGGGCTGCAACTCTACACAGCTGCGCACCCAAGCCAACGAGGGTTAGGGCATCCCTTCAAGGCGACGCACTCCAGCTCGTCTCCGTTGGTGTGGAATGCAGCGCTCAAAGTGGCGATGGGGACAACCACATCACGCACAGCCTGACACGGCGGAAGATGGAAGATGGAGGACGGAGTGCAGAGTTGGCACGTGGAATGTTAGAGGTGATATACATATATAAATAAATAAATACATTCTTACATGTATGTTGTTGGGGACAAAACCACATACATTTTATTGATCCCAAAGTAAGCAGCTAATGCATTTGTGTTGTTTAAGCAAAATGACGAAGGTACCTGAGACAATATAGAAAAGTGGTTTTCTACATTGATCTGCCCGGGAATCGAACCCTTGGCAATACCATGAAAACCTGTGTCGCTATGTCTGGTAACTTCACTTATTCACGGACTTTGTGGTACATACATGGCCACTTATAAATCTCGAATTATCTTATAGGATCAAGAAATCGTATCATTGCTTTTTTTTCAAAATTAATGAACGATTTATATTGGACATAAAGAGGTGACAGGCTCACCACATGTCACTAAGTCTTCGGTGAAAGGTGGGTCGAAAAGACTTAATTGTCTAGACCTCTGTCAACCCCAGTAATTCTAAATGTCGTGAAGATATTTTTCTTTACTAATATAAGTACATGTATCAATACAGATATCAAGATTAAATGTATGCTATTATACAGAAATATAAAAGTTTAATGCTTTTACACAAAATGTAAATTAAATTATAATGCGAGACTCTTCGTATTTTGAGGGTCATAATTATTTATAAGCAATGTAGAGATTAATTTCTTAATTTAAAAATAAGTTATGTGGAACGGTATGGTTTAATTTTGTGTACAAAAACGGCAATAAAGTTACATTTAGCTTTATGTTACTTGATTGCCTCATGTTTGCTTGTACTTGTGACGTGTTGGTTGCCAATGATATTTCTCAATTTTTTTTTTCTAATAAAATTAGGCTGAGTTCCGTATAGATTAATAAAGAGTACCGTATAGAGATAGATCCAGAAGCAAAACTATTTACTTAACGTATTAAATTTTATTATGTCTGACGATCTCCATGGACGAATGGCGTGCACATTAGTTTTCATGGTTTCGCCAGCTCTGAGGTCCCGGGATCTATTCCCATTCGGTCAATGTAGAAAACATTTATCTAAATTTTCTAAGGTCTTCATCTTCGGTGCATCTTCGGTGTTTCCGATTCCATAAGTATTTACACTATTTATTTTGGTATTAGAGCAATGTATGTGACGGTGTCCCTATCTTTGTACGTATCTGTGTATGTGTTATATAAGTAATGTTTAATATTTATTTACTATCATTAAACCCTTAACATTAAAAATATCCTAAACCCTTAACATTAACATTCAGCGCCATTAACAAAAAACTTATCATAATGATAATCCATTTTACTTGAGCCAACACCCAAAAAGCCCGTTTCTGGTTAACAAGAGAGAAATAATTAGGCAATTTGCTGATTAACCGACTTAAGAGGCAATGTGTCCCGGAGTCCAATTAGCAAATTAAAATTAATATAAATTACCGTATTCTGTATTACCATTATTAACCTCTTCAGCAGATCTCATGTTGCTGTCCAGTAAATTAATTAATTTGGTTAATTTGAAAACGATTTAGCCATTTTATGGTCGTGGTGGTATCGGTTTAAGATTATGCCATACCCTTTATATTCGTGGATGTTGTAAGATACGACTATGAACCTTGACGATATCAGTGGCTACCGATAGATGGCGTGATAGACATCTCGAATGAATACTACAATATTTGAAGTCACTATAGCCGAGTGGATGGGTGGTCGGAATTTCGTGTCAAGAGACCCGAGTTCGATCCCCAGGTGGCAGGCTCGTACCAATGGGGTTTTTCAAAAAACTTATGTACGAATTATATCGTTGGCTTAGACATAAAGACGGCGACGGGCTCACCACCTGTCACGTTGTCCGAAAATATCTTCGGTGGAAGGCGGGTCACAGGGAGTTAATTGTCTAGACTAGACCTCTATCCACCCCTTTATTGGGAATTGCTTGAAGATATTTATTCATTTTATTTATAAATACCAGACCAAAATATGCAGATCAGTGATGGTACTATATCTAAGCGATCGCTTATCCGTTTACCGCACGTGGCGATTATGAGAGAGACATGTCCAGAAGTTATCTATTTCAGGCTGTTATATATGTATGTAATACTCACGTAATAACTATACCACAGGGCGTGTAGTGAGGGAATCAGAATTTACATCGATGAATAAATGATTTGATTTCGGCGACGGGCTCACCACCGGTCACGTTGGTCCAAAAATATATTCGGTGGAAGATGGGTCGAAATGATTTAATTTTCTAGACCTCTTTCTACCCCTTAATTGGGAATGGAGTAGACATTTTTATGTATTTATTTTTGAATTTGATTTGAACGCTACTAGTGCATTGAGACCTCATTATCTTTAAATTGAGTTAGATAACGTAAATTTAAATCTCTATTAAAATCAAGTTATGTAAATCAATTAATAGTTACCGAGGTCTCAATCCCGAGTACGTCGAATAAGTAATTTTTTGTTTCATTCGTTTTCTTCAAAAATGAAGAAAATGAGTAGAACTTATTTACCAAAGAAATTTATAATTTTTGGAATTTGAATTAATATATTATATATGCTGTAATGTATTATATTTTAGTCCTCTAAACAGTGCAAAATAATTTCTAAGTTTTTAAAAAAATGTGTCATGATAGCCGATTTTTGGTGTGATCGGAGGGACGTAAAGACGTCGACCGGCTCACCACCAGTCACGTTATCCCGAAAAAGTCTTTGGTGGAATCTGGGTCGAAGAGACTTAATTATCTAGGCTAGACCTTTGTCTATCCCTGTGTTGGGAATGGCTAGAAGATATTTCATTTTATTTTATTTTGTGAGTCAAGAGTCCTGAGTTTTAGCCTCAGAAGAAGAGGTAAGCTGTACCAATAAGTTGTTTCAAAACTTATTTGAAATTTATTTCGTTGATTTGGACATAAAGACAGCGATAGGCTTACCAGCTGTAAACGTGAAATTGGTTTAAAGAACTTAGTTGTCTGGACCTCTATCTACCCCAGAATTGAGAAGGGTATGAAGATTTTTTTATATGAGAAACCATAAAAAATTGAGACTTATTTTACAAATTAGACTTATATAAAAATTATTTAGTTCCCAATTTCTTAATGGCTTCCAATCCTATAGCAAAAAGCAATTAAATATTTAAACAATTTTAAGACGCACCTTGATTTATTAAATCAGAAATCCTGTCGCCTACTGTCGTCACGTAAAGCCTCGCCATTTCAAACTTATAGTCAAAATTAATTTATTCAATTAGGATCCACTAAAAGGCTTAATTAAAGTTGATTGTCTTACAATAGGGTAGAGTATTGACCGTTATAGATGGAAATTTTCAGATATTAAGTAGTAATGTGTTGTAGTAAATAGTATATACAAAAGGCTTCTATAATTGCGCTACACTCCAATTTTCATGACAACCCTGGTTCGATTCCGAGTCGGGTCAATGCAGAAAATACTTTCCACATTTTCTCGGGTCTGATTCTTTGTTGTTTCTGTCTCTATAACACAAATGTAAAATAACACAGTTGCTGCATACTTTAGGATCAGAGCAATGTATGTGATGCTGCCCCTATATATGTATATATTTATTATTATTATAAAAGCTACGAAAGTGGTTAGACCTCAGACTGCTCCGTAATCGAGAAACGCTTTTAGATATCATTGCGGATTCTAAATTTATCAACGTTCGCTCAACCCTATAACAGGAAGAAATGTAAACAATAATCCACGTAAATTATGCGAAAGACAAAGGTCCCCAGGTGATCGTTGTAGGAAAGGAACGGGAGGAGGGCCGGCTGGGTTAATGGCCCACGTCAAGACTGCTTTGTGCAGCGAAACAAAACGCAAACATTACCGTCTGGGTACATATTAATCATGAACCCTTTATTTCAATGGTATCTCGTTTCCTTCACCAAAATGTAATAAAACTTCGAGTCATCCTGGCGGTTAATAATTATTTCTTGTTTTTACGCGAACACTACACATTTAAAATAACGTTGGAGACTTCAGTCCGCCCGCGAACATGGATGCTGTAAAGCACAAACAACAAACGCTCGGAAATTTTAAAAAGTTTTAAAAACTATATGAATTAGTCACGATAGCCGAGTTGTTGGGTGGTCGGAATTTCGAGTCGAGAGACCCGAGTTCGATCCCCAGGTGGCAGTACCAATGAGTTTTTCAAAAACTTATGTACGAATTTCATCGTTGACTTGGACATAAAGACATCGACGGGCTCACCACCTGTCACGTTGTCCGGAAAACATCTTCGGTGGAAGGTGGGCAAAGGGACTTAATTGTCTAGACTTGACCTCTGTCTACCCCTGTATTGGGAATTGCGTGTAGATATCTTTTTATTTAATTAGGTTAATGAGAATTTTTTTCTTTTAGCTTTAGCTTAAACACTAAGACGACTTCTTGCTCACCACCTGTCAGGTAGCCCCGAATAAGCATCGATGAAAAGTGGGTCGAAAGCATTACACTGTATAACCCAGTAAGAGAAATTGAGTCAAAAAGAAAATCAAAAGATAATTATCGTATCGACGTTTACATATATATGTTACTGGTAAAATATGAATATTGAGTTGGAAGTTACAGAGATTTCTAAAAGATAGCGCCAAAGACCCTAAGTGACGTCAGAAAAAGAAAAATGTAAAATTACAAATGAAGTTTGTTACACACTAGCTTTTATATAACAGAACGCGGGTTTTAAACTCACCGGTTTGAAAAGATAGCCAGTGTAACATGTAAGATGCTATAAGCCGGCCATAAGACACTATACTCAGACCTCAAGGGTGACTTTTCATCTGTACCTTCTTGGTATTAAAGAAATAAAGTTCTGCGCTGATGTCTGTGAAGCAGAAGCTACATACTCATCAGAACTGTTGGCTTGGACATAAAGACGACGACGGAATCACCACCTGTCACGTTGTCCCAAAAATATCTTCGGTGGAAGGTTGGTCAAAAGGACTTAATTATCTAGACTTAATTATTTAATTTATTTTAACTGTTGGCTCATTTATCCTCCCTATTCTACAAACAACAATAAGCTTTAAAATTTACACTATCTCACAAAAGTCATCTATGAAATATTTTATTAGTGAATTTTAAGCGTTAGGGTGATCGACGTTGCTCCGCCACCGCAGTATTGGCTTTTCACGAACACTAAATTAAATATTTAGAGTTTGTGTATTCTACAAGCTGATACCCGCGACTTCATCCGCATTGGTTAAAATAAACAAAGTTTTCGTGTGTGCGAAAGAAAAAAAACATTAAAATCATCGTAAGCAAAAATATACCCGTCAAAAATTTAAATAGCTTTTGTCTATTTTATTTAAAAGTACAACTAAACTGTATCAGTCGCTCGCGCAAACAATGCGTTAGGCAATTTATCATAAGGCAGAGGTAGAAGGTACTTCGGCTCTTCTACGCATGCGCGCTAAAACGCTTTCCTCAATTCTCTACATAAAAATATATCTTCACGTCATTCTCAATACAGGGTAGGCGGAGAATTAGACAATTAAGTCCTTTTGAGTGAACTTCAAAAGTAAGTTTTCGAAAACATTCATTGCTACGAGCCTTACAGATCGACCTAAGGTCTCTGGGCTCAAATTCCGATCACCCAACCACTCGGCTATCGCGATTTTTTGCCCCATTTCTCTGTGACAAGAAAACAAACGTGTCTGAGCACGTAGTCCATATAAAAGACGATGTATCTTAAAACTTTAATAAGTTTATAATAAATGAAGGTAACGTAATTATTTTATTTTTAGATATAGGCCAAGTGCTACGAAATAAAAATGAATTGAAATCGATCTAGTAGTTTATCCGCGATGCGCCCAGAAATACAACACAGAACTCTTATCATTTTATTTATGTAGATATCCAGACATTCCGTTTTCTCAGTCTTACTTCAGGAAGACTTGCTTGCGTATCTGAAACGTACATATTTATACACACATACAAATATCTATGACACGAGTACATATATTTACATTCATCACACACGTTTGCCCCTAGAGGAGTTCGAATCCGCAACCCATAGCTTCGAGGGTAGAGTCACTAACAACTACGCTACCGGGTAGTTAAATTTCGACAAATATTGTTCAGCAGATATTATACTATAAGTTGGTGGTAACCCTTTACTACAAACTTGGCTGTTAAGTTAGTGTATAAATAAAAAATAAAAAAATATCTTCACGCAATTCCCAATACTGGGGTAGACAGAGGTCTAGTCTAGACAATTAAGTCCCTTCGACCCACCTTCCACCGAAGATGTTTTCGGGACAACGTGACAGGTGGTGAGCCCGTCGCCGCCTTTATGCCCAAGCCAACGATCGACTCAAACTTCCGACCACCCAGCCACTCGGCTGTCGTGAATGTATAAATAATAAATAATTAACTAAATATCTTCCCAAAACAGGGGTAGACAGGGATCTAGCCTAAAAAATTAAATCCCTTCGACCCACCTTCCACCGAAGATATTTTCTGGACAACGTGACAGGTGGTGATCCCGTCGTTGTCTTTATGTCCAAACCAACGATGAAACAAGTTATATATTAACTTGAACATAACATTTATGATAATTCAACTGATCTGAAAAAAGTAACGACAGACAACTGGTTGGACGATCGAAATTCGAGTCAAGAACCCGAGTTCGGTCCCTATGTGAAGCTCACATGGAGGTCTCTCTCTCTCGTTGTCCCAAAATTTTCTTCGGTAAAATGTGGGTCGAAAGGCCTCAATTGTCTCGACTTCTCCCTACCCTATTATATATCGTTACGCCTTTCCCAATACTGGGAATGGCGTAAGGATATATAACACCGTTAATCTGTCTGCATGCTAAATCAAATACAAATCTGTCTTAGCGTGATAGAGTAACACATTTCACACTTCCACACATTCAAATTTCACATAAATAACATCTAAAGGAAGCCTGCATAGTATATCGACGACCACCGGCCATAAGTTGCATACAAACCAGTTTTCATGGTATAGCCACTTCTGAGCTTCCAGGTTCGATTCCTATCTCTACCTAAGTAGATAGAACTATGTCTATCTCTGTATTGGGAATTCCGATAGGAATATGAAGATATTTTTGTAGTATGAGAGACGTAGTAAAAAAAAACAACATGGTTGTATAACTACTAGAATAATATCCGAAATGTCTCGAAAGAAACGGCGTACAATAAAAGTCGCAAACTAAATAAGGATAATGACGCCGCAGGAAGTGAATCTCGTCGCGCCCCTTCAGATAAACTTCCAGTACAAGCGCCGCTCAGGAACCGGATATAGTCGCCCATTCGGATGAAACCGGGTAAAGGCGTTTAGCTCTATTTAAGTTTTTTCTTAATGCGCATTTTAAATGCTTTTATAGTGATACAATTTACGTTGCATGGTTTCTAAGATCAATTGTATCTTTGAATGATTTTACGATGGAATTTGACTAATAAACACGCTTATTCTTGTATGTCAACTACTTTATTAATTATAAATTATAATTAATATACAATTTGTAAATAACTGTATACTTGGGGAGTGCGTTTAGCCGGGATGGAAGATGTTATTTAGATGTGGCCAGGCGTGTCGCTGCCGGGAACAAAGTCAATGGTGCCCTGACTGCGTTAATCAAAAGGCAAGGCGTAGTGAAAAATGCACGTCTTGCAATACATAACGCAGTGTTGGTAGCGACTTTGTTATATGGCAGCGAAACTTGGGTATGCCAGAAGAAGCATAAAAGCAGGTTGAATGCAGTGGAGATGCGATCTCTTCGTAAAATGTGCGGCCTTTCCATGGCCGACCGAAAGCTAAACGAAGAGATTCGCAATATGGCAGGTTTGAAAGATGACCTTGTCACAAAAATTGATAAGGGCGTGCTTCGATGGTTTGGCCACGTTGAGCGAATGAGTGAAGACCGAATGGTGAAGAAAATATATAGCGCGAAAGTTAACATTAAAAGGGGTCGAGGTAGACCGAGACAAACTTTCGAAGACCATGTGAGCAAATTGCTCGAAGAGGGGAGGGTCAAGAGTACTCGGCTACCTCGACGTGCATGTATGAAGATGATGATGAATCTGAAAGAAGCGAAAGAGGTATGTAGAGATCGTGACACTTGGCGATCTGTTCTCTCTGGCTACTCCGTCAGGGATTGTGCGTGAAGAATAAAAAAATTATAAGAAATTAAAAAAAGGTTTAATATAATGCTTTTAGGACACGGTGGCACGGAGCCAAGAGCGACATCATGATGCCGCAGAGGTTGCGGCTTCGATTACCACGTTCAGTTATTTTTTTTTTATTTCTTTTGAATACACAAACACGACTTACATGATTTAAAGTTTAATAAAAAATAACTAAATTAATTTTATTTTATTATCAAACAATCAAACAACATTATATACATTTTACTACATTAATAGAAAGAAATAGACTTATGTATACACTAATTAAAATCTCTGGCATATTGATATATTTCGAGGTGGTTATGCCACAAATTTTCTGTCATCTTAATGGTATTTGACGTACTTAATAGGCTCTTACCATTCTTACAGGAAAATGGGGCTGGCATATTATTACGATAAGCAGCTTTTTTAGCTTTTATCGTCTTGCATATCCTTTTACTGGAATAGTCAATCTTACTTGAGGCAACATGACAGGTGACGAATCGGTCACCGTCTTATTGTCCTATCCAACGATACAATATAGTTTAAGCTTAAAAATATTATCTTAACGCCATTCACAATATTGGGTTAGACAGAGGTCTAGACAATTAAGTACTTTATATCCGTTTTTCACTGAAGAGATTTTGGGAATTGTGGTAAGCCTGTCACCGTGTCATGTCCAAACACACTATAAATACAAGTTTTATACATAGAAATAACGGTACATAAATTAAAAAAAAACGTTCAAACTTGGGTCTCTTGACTCCAATTTCGATCACCCAACCACTCGGCTATCACGATACTTTTAATTTTACATCATACTTACACTGATAAATATCTACGCAAACATTCTTGGCGGGATTCGAACATGCAGCCTTTAGCTTTGAAGGGTTAATAACAACTAGGCTACTAGGTCATCAATTCTAATCAAAAAAGGTAAATTATTTAACATATCTAATTTCGTTATAATGAAATATAATATATAAGTAATAAATTGTTCATTGAAATAACGAATGAAATATCTGGGGTATAGTCAATTCGTTATTGTTAAATTCGAGTAAGTTTTTATTACGAGAGAAACAAATGAAGTTCTGTGTTTAAATTGGAATCGTTAATTTCATCTGACTGTGCTCTTTCTTCTGGTTATTGAACTGGGTTGATTAGGTTCTCCTGTGAATTTTTCATAAAGAATAGTTTAGTTTTAATTGAATTAACTCTATTTGTTGCTGCACTAATTTAAAAAGGAATAGGTATTGCGCAAGGAATATTGCTTATTATCTGATTAATGTGAGGGTAGGTTTGTTAAATAAATCAATATAAAAAAATATCCTCACGCCATTCCCAATACAGTGGTAGACTGAGGTGTAGTCTAGACAATTAAGTCCCTTTGACCTACCTTCCACCAAAGATATTTTCGGGACAACGTGACAGGTAGTAAGCCCATAAACATCTTTATGTCCAAGCCAACGATATAATCGTAATTTTTTTTTTTGATAAAAACCATTGATACGTGCCGGCCACCTGAGGATCGAACTCGGGTCTCCAGGCTCGAAATTCCGATCACCTAACCACTCGGCTATCGTGATAAATCAATTTGAACAAAAAATACATTTCTCTGATCAGATAATCAAAGTAAGTACCTAAAGCACTTGTGTTATGAATTCGGAAGTAAGGATGGCTCCACAAAACCCGGACCTGAAACAATATAGAAGAATTGGTTTTCTGTATCGACCCTGTAGATAACCTACATTGACCTGGGACCAGAACCAGAGATCTCAATTAGTCATGTTCTTCATATCTGGATGTAACCAAACATAAAAGATACGAATAAATAAAAATAATAACGAAATGAATGTTATAAATAATAAAATAAATAAAATATCTTCACGCAATTCCCAACACAGGGGTAGGCAGAGGTCTAGTGTAGACAATTAAGTCCATTTGACCCACCTTCCACCGAAGATATTTTCGGGACAACGTGATAGATGGTGAGGCCGTAGCCATCTTTATGTCCAAGTCAACGATGTAATTCGCACATAAGTTTTTGAAAAACTCATTGGTACTGCCACTTCGGGATTGAACTTGAGTCTCTTGAATCGAAATTCAGACCACCCAACCACTTGGCTATCGTGACTTAATGAATGTTAATTTTAAAATTGAAATGAATGTTAATTCAAACAAATAATGTTATTTAAGAGAATCTTTATAAAGTTTTTAGCTCCAAAAACAGTTTTAACTGGAGCAGAAATCTTATTTTCACGTATTATGCTCGCCTGTTTACTTTAAAATTTCTCTTGGCAATTTGAATTCGTGGTTTCTGTAGCCAAGTGGAATAACCATTACATTATGCAAATTTAAAAAAGGCGTATAAAATTCAAGGAATTTAAATATTTAAATTAAATTAAATTCACGGTAGCCGAGCGGTCGGAATTTGAGTCAGGAGACCCGAGTTCGATTCCCGGGTGGCAGGCTCGTAACAATAGGTTTTTTCTAAAACTTATGTACGATTTATACCGGTGGCTTGGTCATAAAGACGGCGACCGGCTCACCACCTGTCACGGTGTCCCAAAATATCTTCAGTGGAAGGCGGGACGAAGAAACTGAATTGTCTAGACTAGACCTCTGTATACTCCTGTGTTGAGAATGGTGCGAAGATATATTTTAAAATAAAAATGTTGTAACATTTATAAATTAATTTTATGAATGTTCAACATTTTGCATACAGGTAAAAAGGTCATTTATTATTAAAGTTATTCATTCATTATTATAAACTTTTTCGTTCGGAATCACATAAGAGATCTTAGATTTAACAGTGGTAGAGCCACGCATCAGCTTTTGTTATTGCATGAATGGGCCAGCTCGACCGGGGAAGTACCACGACCTCACAGAATACCGGCGTAAAGTAGAAGTCTAACAAACTTCTGCGTTTCGTCTGGTGAGTGCAGGTAACCGGTGGCCCATACACCCCCCTCCCCTAATTCTGGGGGAGGGAGGCACTCTAAGGGAGGCAACGCATCTGCTAAGCCTCTGGTATTGCGGGTGTTCATGGGCGGCGGTAATCACTTACCATCACGTGAGCCACATGCTCGTTTGCCTCCCTTTTTTATAAAAAAAAAAACTCGAGTCTACAGATCAGACTCCTTATAAGACTAAGCCATTTTGGATGTGTAACTGTCAAACTTACACTTTACTTACTTATTTACTTACTTACTTATTTAAAAGCGACATAACTCGACAATTTTATCACTAATTAATACTTAGTTAAATATAAATAAGGTTTTCCTTTTCTATATTATTACTGCCGGTATTATCTGCCGGTATAGAATTAGTCCACTTATTCTCTTCGAATATAAATTACCGCGGGTTCCTTTATTTTCCCGAAGTAAATGGTGGCCTATGTTTCTCGCTGATCCTCAAGAAAAATGAAAAAAATAAATAACAGTGTTCCCAGTATTGGTTCCCAATACTGGGTAGACATATGGTTTAGACAATTAAGTCCTTAACACCGAAAACATCTTTAGAACATCGACGCTGAGTCTGTCGCCGTGTTCTTGTTCAAGCTAACGATACAAAATAACAAAATAAAACAACGATATAAATCGTAAAAAAGTTTTGAAGTCAATGACCCGAGCCTGCCACCTGGAGATTGAATTCGGGTCTCTTGAATCGAATGCCGATTACCCATCACCTCGACTACCGTGACATACTAAAAAAAGACACTATAAAAAACTTAAACTAAAAAAGTAATTTACGAAAGAGAAACAAGTATCCAAACATTTACCTAACCAGACACAAATTTTTCACATTGATAAAATTAAGAAAATTATATTAGTAGTAATATCCTACGGCTATGTATTTTATCAACAGTTAATTCTGTTTGAGATATCCATAATACAATTAGTAGATGAGACTGTCTAGCAATATCTTTGTTTAACCTAAATATTTAATAGTAATGGATATTAAATAATAATGGATAATAAAACACAAGTTAGGGTTTGAAAACCTGATAAGGGCTCAAATTTTAATGACGAATATGTTTTGTATTCGACATTTTGTAAATGACATTTTGTATTCGATTTATGGATGTTTATTCTTTTATGTGTCACGATAGCCGAATGTTTGGGTGATCGGAATTCGAGTCAAGAGATCCGAGTTCAATCCCCAAGGGGCAGGCTCGTGCCAATAGGTCGGTCGAATGTGGGTCATCTTCTTCTGTGGATTGTGATTCGGTGGATTGTGGGTCGGCTGCACTTAATTATCAAGTCCTCTATCTACTTCTACATTTGGAAGGGCGTGAAGATGTATATATTTTTTATATTTTTCGTTTATGCAAATATTCATGAAAGCAAATATATATTTATGTATGTTGTTATGAGCTTGGACACAAAGGGTCGAAAGGACAAAATCCTCTAGACCTTTGTCCACTGTAGTATTGGGCGATGCGATGCGAATACATATGTAAATTATACCACAGTATAAAAAAATAATATTGAATTGTTTTTGAGTTGTTTCAAAACACGATTCCGTATATTTCTAATCGAATTAAAAGAGAAGGCGGAGGTTCTCTATTGGGTTCTGTCTAGCCAGACAACTTCAACTTAATTTTTTTTTCTTATTCAGTTTGTATTAGCACTAGTCGTTTGTCAGTGTCATTGATGAAATGAGTACAAAAAAATATTGGATTCCTCGTTTCGATTGAAACGGTCATCACTCATCTTTCTGGAAATCTTTCTTTATTTTTGATTCCTCAAACGTCCCGATAGCCAAGTTGTTAGTGACTATCCTGTTGAGCTTGTAGTTTGGGTTTTGGGTTAGTATCCTACTACGGAAAAATATTTGTGCGATGAAGATGAACATTTGTCTACGTAAATATATTTGTATAGTAGATTGTAACGTTGACTTGGACACTAAGGCAGTTAGAGGCTCACCACTAGTCATGCTGTTCGAATTAAACCCTGATTCGGAAACAAGATAGTAGTGTAGTTCGCGGGTTTGAATCACGCCTGTGACAGTTGATATCTTTTTAACTTTCTCTTTTACAAATTGATTATCATTAGTATCATTATTAGTTAATAAGTAAATAATAAGAATAGAAAAACAATAAAGTATTTATACGAATATACTGTAGATATGTACGTGAAAACGGCTTCAGACTCAGCACTTGCCACGCCCAAAAATAAGCTCCGGTGAAAAAGGGGTTGATAGGACTAAATTGTTTAAAACCTGGCTACCCCTGCATTTCAACCTAAATCATAAATAATTACTAAAAGATAATTTTTATATTAAAATCTCATGATTTAAAGTGAAATCATTAATGAGATTTTATTATAGAAATATTGTAATTACACACGCGTTACAGTACTGTTTTATAAACTTTATATCAAACTTTTTTTATTTTTTAAATTAAAAAAGTGAGCAACAGTGTCAAGCCGCAGGGGAGCCACATTAACTGGAATTAAATTTAGTCTGAAGCTCATTGCTCGGCGGAAGCTTTCATTGAGCAATTAACTTGATTAAAATTTATAAATTAACTTCAGTTGCTTGCAATGATATGAGACAGATACGGAGAAGAAAGGTAAAATATTTTTTACGAATCGATTTCATGACGACGAGCGGCGTACACACCGGTTTTCATGGTGTTGCCTGCTCTGAGTTACCGCGTTCGAGTGCCAGCGGGTCAAGCTTGAAAACCAATTGTTCCACTTTATATTCGGTCTGAGCCAACATTTAATATTTGACGATTTCGAGACTATTTTTGCAATGTTTATGGTTGATTGTTTTTATAATAATTATTTTATCTGTATTATCTTGTCTAAATATTTTCCTAATTATGTTAACAATTAATGAAATTCAAATTTGCATGTCGATTATTGTCTAAACATGTTTGATCTTGATTACACAGTTTCTAGTAAATAAACGATTGAAATGAATAGGTCCTAATATCACACTTTATTTACCGAAATTTCGTTATTTGTAACAATATGCCTTTCTTATCCATATAAGATAATCATAATAACTATTTTATATGTATATGTCTTTTTATAGAGTAACTGGGAGACCGATCTTCACTTGGTGAAATATAGATAGCGATGTTATGTATAAATAACATACACAATGAAAAAATACGTTCCGTTTTCATCAACTTAGTCCTTCCGATCCACTTCACCGAAGCTCTTGCTCCGAAAGGTGATACTTCGGTCGCCATTTTATTGTCCGCAGCAACTATACAAATAGTACAAAGTTTAAAAAATACAAACATTGGTACCAGTCTTCCTAGTGGGATCGAGCTCTTGGGTGTACCGAGAGGGATATAAATTTCTTTCCGCTTACTCCGGGAATTTAAAGAATAAAACGGTAATTTCGATATAATACCCGGACGGAGTCTTGTTTCTGAATAGTATAGACGATGGGCGATAGTTGATAGATGTTTATTTTTTTTAAGACGTAATTTACTCACCACTTGTGGTTTCGGTGAAAGCTGGTTCGATAGGATTTAATTGTCTACAGGCGATGGACTCACCATTTGTTGTGGCTTCCGTGAAAGTTGGCTCGATAGGACTTAATTTTCTAGAACTCTGTCTACACCAGTATTGGGAATATGCCTGAAAAATAAATAAAAATAAATATCTACATGCAATTCCCAATGCGGGGGTAGACAGAGGTCTAGTCTAGAGAATTAAGTCCCTTTGCCCCATCATCCACCGAAGATATTTTTGGGACAACGTGACAGATGGTGAACCCGTCGCCGTCTTCATGTCCAAGCCAACGATGTAACTCGTACATAAGTTTTTGAAATTCCATTGGTACGAGCTTGCCTCCTGGGGATCGAACTCTGGTCTCTCAATTCGAAATTTCGACCACCCAATCACTTATCTTACCGTGACTTATATATGCCTGAAGATATTTATTAATTCTTTTTCAAAGTACAAATAATAAAGAACAGGTAAGTAGTTGAACGTATCGAATGCGATCAGTACTTACTTAATATTTTCTCTAAGTACACTTAATAATTTCAGCCGGTTACACAACAGTTACGTAAAACTTCCGCCGTGCTTGTTACAAACAAACTTAATACGTTTCCAATTACAAAAGCGAGGGCAAAGGCCAACGGGAACTTCATAAAGTCCGCAGTGTAAACTTTGAGTTTGTACGTTCGAGGGACGAGCGAGTTGCTTAAATTAAAATCTGTAGTTGTTGTTGTTCTTTGTATTTCTATACGATATTGTTTTAACTTTTGCGATCCCTCACTTTTACTTATTACGATTGTTTTTTTTTATATTCACCCATTTTTACCTGCAGTGGGCTTATCAGAGGTCAAGACTATTTAATTATTTAAACTTAAATAAGATAATTATTATAAGAGAAGAAGATACACAGTTTTCCGATCACCGAATCTTATACTAGGACCAAGCGATAAGTGATGAGCCTATCGCCGTCTTATTGGCAATAGCAACGATGTAATTAAGTTTCGAAGAAATCATTGCTATGGAAATTCCAAAAACAGTGTTGCTTTAATTTTATATTCTTAAAAAATGTTTAATTAATGGTTAAATGGGAGTTGGATTCTCGTTAGGGGAAAACAAATGTGCTTATTTTCATATATACTCATATCATGGGTCGAAAGGACTTAATTGTTTAGAACTCTGTGTATCGCAATATTGGGAATGGCGTGAAGATATATTTCTATATGTGTCAGTATTGAAGTTATGCAAATTGTACCTTATCACAATTCATTTTCATAAAACAAGGCTAAACAGATTTCCAGACATTTAAGCCTTATCGACCCACTTTTCGTCAAGGCTTTTTCGGGACAATGTGACAGGTGGTGAGCCTACAGTCGATTCAAGCCAACGGCACAATCTAATAACTCACTTATGTAAATATTTAGGAGGAAAACTATTCAAATACACATATAAATATCGATGATGAGAGAACATTCACTTTCATCACACACAAATTTACCCATAGCGGGATTCGAACCCTCAATCCTTAGTTTCGAAGGTAAATCGAACTTATCACCATTATAGTCACTAAATCATAATAAAGAGATTTTATTGGGTAAAATATGCAGGGCCTCTATATTGTGGATTCGAAAGAAGTCGAGTGCATTTACATATACATTTAACAATAACAAATGAATAAAAAATACACAAATAGGAATTACATCACATAAATTGCTCTGATCCCAAAGTAAGTAGCAGAATTTCTCGTGTCATAGAATTAGAAACAGCAAAGGTACCACAAACACCTAAATTCAAACACCAAAACATAAACAATACACATAACAGCCTATATAAATAAAAATCATACCTCCAAATTTTCCATAAAATTTTCGTAGCAATTAGTAATTAAAATTGTTCAGCGCAATTTAATTAAACCGTACTAGAAATTCCAATAATTCAATAGTTCAAATTGCTAAAACGTTCTAGCAATTAATTAGTATTTTGTAGAGCTTTTCTAATGAGCGTTTTGTTATTTACTAATAATATAAGGTATTTTGTTTGTTGCGACTTTACACATATAGATTTACAATCACGCTTCCAGGATCATGGGCACGCTTGACGTGTAGAATACCCCCTATCTTCGTGTGGATGTCATAGGACACGACTGAGGGAGTAACATTGTAAATTGTAATAGCTACTCACAAAACCGTATCGCTTGGAATTCGAGTCAAGAGACCTGAGTTCGATCCCCAGATGGCAAGCTCATACCTATGGGTATTTCAAAACCTTGGTTTACATCGTTGATTTGGAAATCAAGGTAGCGACGGGCTCACCACCTGTCACGTTGTCCCAAAAGATATCTTCGGTGGAAGGTGGATCGAAAGGACTTAATTGTCAAGAGTTCTGTTTAGCCCTGTATTTGGGATGGCGTGAAGTTATTTGTCTTATTTAATTTATTTAGTAATTGAAGCGAAGCAGTGTAGATGGTGAAAGATGTCTGATTCTATCAGTACTCTTATCCTGATGAAGAAATTTGTTTCTGTCCGAAACTAGTCAGTACCTACACTGAATGTTTAGACTTAGTTAGTTAGTAGAGTAGTTGTTTTTAATTACCTAATCATTAATCAAGAAGTTTTATTAATTTTGAAAGTATGTCAAGTTTAAGAAACCAAAAAAAATTCTGTAAAAGTAGCTAACATTTTTTTGTGACTAATGCATTGCATAACTTTGAGGGAAGTTTTTAGTTACTTAAGAAACCATGTAAATTTAAATAAATATTCGTGGAAAAACTTATCAAAAGTTTTCTAATTACCGAGAATTATTTCTTAAAACACCGATAGCCGAGTGGTTGGGTGATCGGGATTTAATTGAAAAAAAACCGTGTACTAGTTCCATGAAGAAGGACCGTGAGTTTATTTTGAAAATTATGTAAAATTTGTATCTATTGTTTGGACACTAAGATGGCGAAGACTCGCATCCGATCAGTTTGTCGCAAGTAAGTTGATTTCACATTAATTTTATCACTAATAGGACGAAAGATCGGACTAAACAATGAGTCAAGAACATTTAAGATATTGGCATCATTGGCTTGGACACAACATTAGAGTCACCAGCAGTCAGGTTGTCCAAACTTTCTCTGAAAGGTGAGTTAAAAACACTGGATGCACCACGTAAAAATATCTTCACGCCTTCCCAATACAGTGTTGGACAAAGGTCTAGACAATTAAGTCCTTTCGACCCACCTTCCACCCAAGTGTGCACGATGTGATGCATATTATTCGTTCAAAATTTTCTCAAGCTGAAATCATCGGCCCTCTTAATAGAGAAGTCACGATAGCCTAGATAGTGGTTGTGTGATTGGAATTTCGAATCATGAGACGAGTTCGATCCCCAGGTGGCAGACTCATTCCAATAGGTTTTTCAAAAACTTATCTACGAATTACATCATTGGATTGGACATAAATACGGCGACGGAATCATCACCTGTCACGTAGTTCCGAAAATATTTTCGGGGGAAGGTGGGTCAAAGGGACTTAATTATCTAGACTAGACTTCTGTCTACCCCTATGTTGGGAATTGTGTGAAGATTTGTTTTTTTCTCTTAATAGAGCAATTAACTAGAATCTAATGCAGATATACCAGATACACCTCCCTGTGGTTCTCTCTACCCTTTGCAACCAAAGTTTAGACTCGTGATAACATATCTTACGAAGCACAAAGACCTACGTTAATTATTTTTTCCGACTTTTTTCCGAGGGTAGGTGCGAAACCAACAACAGCTGTTTTGGAGCTCTCGTAATTTAATTAATGTTTTAAATAAATCTTAACAGTTTTTCAAAATAATTTATTTTTGCTATAATAAGTAATAGTATCTGGATATTTTTTTATAATATCACATGTATATAAGAAAGTTATAAGCACTTACATAGTACACCCTCCCTCCATAAACTTTCATAGCACTACATTTTTGTATATAACATAAAAAGGGCAAATATTTCTGATGTGGAAAATATACAGAAAGAACTAGAAGGAAGTTTATTTCTAAAAATGGCGGAATTCGAAAGATGTTTGAATGCAGCATCCACTCCACCAAACACAACACTTGTACAGTTACGTGAAGGGTTCTGCGTTTTCAAGGATCTGGTAACTTCAATGAAAAATATTGATTAGATCGACATGAGGCATCGACGGAATGCACTCCTTTTTCATGGAATCCCTGAATCTCCAGAGTTAAATACACAGAATGAGGTACTCCAACTGATTCGTGGTAAGATGGGTCTTCCACATATCGCCGACTCTTCTCTCAAACAGTGCCATAGACTTGGTGCGAGACAGAGCGATAAAGTTAGGCCTGTTCTTGCCTATTTTCATGACCATCACAATAAAGCAGAGGTTTGGAAGGCAAAATCCAAATTGAAAGGATCCACTGTCTCAATCTGTGAATTTTTGACGACAACACGACAAGCAGTTCACAAAAATGCCCGTAAGTATTTTGGGGTTAAAAATGTTTGGAGTCATGATTCAGGAAGCTTAATTGATTATTCATATTAAGCTTCCTGAAAGTCGAAAGAAGATCTCCTCTGAAGATGAGTTGGAAGCTCTGAAGGTCAAGTTTGCTTCTGCACCGTCGTCTAATAGGGCTGTAAATAGTCCTCGTCATGAAGACAGTGTTTCAGTGAGCAAGAAGGTATCTCATTCGCAGCAAAGTCCATCCAATTATACTTGTCACCAAGAAATAGCGCGAACTAATAATCCTGCTAGAACTAATCAGAAGCAGAGTGATGACATCAAAAGAGCAAGGCGTTTCGCTTCCAAGCGATAGTCTCTTCACTCCTTAATAATCAAGGTGAAGTAATTAGAACATAATATTGACATTCTTTGTGTTTAAACTTTCACACTTTTGAATACTTGGTCTTATAACTTTATTTATTTGTTTTTAGGCTATTACTGTATTTTATTCGTAATATTTATCAAAATCTAATTATAACATCAATGTCAGTTTACTAAAGTAAATGACAGTAACAATGTCAAAATCACAATGTCAATGCCAGGTTATACGTGTATTACTCTATGGTCACAGACAATAACAGTGGCAGATTTTCTTTACTTCATTGAGACGACTATATACACTGCGTAGTACTTAACCTCGTCGTATTAAATTCGCTTTCTATTATTTTTGATATTTTTCAACAGTGTTTCGTTATTATGTTTAGTTAATTGATGCTTCCTGTATATTTTGGACATATATTTGTAGTTCTGTTTCGATATTGTTTTCGTTTTTGTTTTCTTTTTTTTATTTTCTTCATGTTCATAATTGTGTAGTGTTTATTTTTTTTTCAGTTTGGTTTATTTTAATGTAAACAGTCAACTTGAGGGTTGGTGTATTATGATTGTTTGCTATCCTTCTATAACATTTTGCATGTTTGTAGCTTACTCTTAGTTTTACATATATTCTTTTAAAGTATTTGTATTTTTATTTTCATTAATATTTATATTTATATTTTTATTTTTTATTATTATTTATATTTTTATTTTACATAATTACATTAATATATATCTTATTCCATTATGTCGGATGATGATTCCTTTTATTCCTATGACTCAGACTTGTCTTTTGTTTCTTGCGATGACCAGTTAAATGACAACGTTTCTTCTTTAAATGGTCTTTTAAATAATGTGTTCCCTTCAGCCAGTAAACTGTTGAATATTTGTCACATAAATGCACAGAGTATACCAAGTCATTATGCAGAACTCGAAACTTCATTTGCTGATACAAACTTACACGCTATTTTAATTTCTGAGAGTTGGTTGAAGCCGTGTTTACAGTCAACCATGTATCCAATACCTGGTTTCGTACTTATAAGAAATGATCGTACAAATAAAGGTGGTGGTGGAGTTGCTATTTATCTTCATAGCTCTTTACCATATAAAATATTATCAACGTCTCCATCTCCATACTCTGACTCCGATGAACACTTATTTGTGGAACTTGATGTCAAGGGCACAAGGATAGCTCTCGGAGTAGTGTATTGTCCTCCTTCTACTGATTACTTCGCCAATTTGGAAATGGCTCTCGAAAACATAGGTTCTAAGTATACACACTGCATAATCATGGGGATTTCAACACTGATATTCTGAATAATTCTTCTCGTACACAAAAACTTCACTCGATCTTAGAGTCCGTCAATCTTGGAATTTTACCTTTAAGGGCTACCCATCATAATTTCGACACTGAAGATTCTCTTTTAGATCTCATTATTACTAGTTCTTTTGATCATGTGGTTGCACATGGTCAGCTTCCAGCCCCAGGATTCTCCCGACATGACCTTATTTATGCTTCGTATAAGCTTAGACCGCCTAAACGTGGTACTTCATTTTTACACTTCCGTAACTTTACTAAGATAAACTTGGATAATTTGCACAGTGATGCGTCTCAAATTAATTTTGCCTCGCTGGCGGCTGCTTCCACGGTCGATGAAAAGGTACATGTCCTAAATAGCACGATAATTATTCTGTATGATGCCCATGCCCCGGTCCATAAGGTCAGAGTTAAACGTTTGCCAGCTCCCTGGATGACTGACGATGTGCGGAGGGCAATGGACAGGCGAAACCGAACTTTCTTGCGATTCAAGAGGTCTCGTATTGAAGAAAACTGGTTGTCTTTTAAAATGGCTAGGAACAGGCGTAACCAGATGGTACGAACTGCTAAACGCCGATACTTCCTAAACAATATAACAAAGTCTTCACCAGCTGATGTGTGGAAATTTCTCAATTCGATGGGCGTAGGTAAATCACCTATCATGGAGTATGGTCCTTCTCTTTCCCACGATGATTTGAATCTATACTTTACTGCTACTACTGCAATGGACCCTACCATCCGGGGCACAAACCATAGCATACATTGCTTCAATGCAGTCTCCACACATCCCTGTCTCTAATTTCTCTCCCGTGAATCAGGATGAGGTACGTAAGGCAGTACTGGCAATAAAATCCAGGGCCGTGGGATGCGATGAGGTTAGTAGTGTTATGATAGCCAACATCCTTGAATTTATACTTCCTGCTATCACTCACATCATTAATTTCTCCCTAGACTCTGGACAATATCCCTCTCTTTGGAGAAAGGCTTTCGTGTGACCTCTCCCCAAAGTACCTAATCCTACACTTCCTCATCATTTCTGTCCTATTTCAATATTCCCATTTCTCTCTAAAATTTTGGAAGCCTGTGTACATAAGCAAATTTCCAAATTTGTATATGAACATAACCTACTGAGTAACTTTCAGTCTGGGTTTCGTCCTGGTCATAGCACCACAACTGCACTACTTAAAATCACTGATGATATTCGTGAGGGTATGGAGAAGAAGAAAGTTACAGTTATGGTGCTTGTGGACTTTTCGAATGCTTTTAACACAGTCGACCATGATATCCTTCTTGCAATTTTTTCTAACTTTAAATTCGCTTCCACGGCATTGGAGTGGTTCTCTTCTTATCTTCGCGGACGTCAGCAATCGGTCTATATGGGACAAAAGACCTCTCAATGGGCGGGACTAGGTTGTGGCGTTCCGCAAGGCGGTATACTTTCTCCCATTATCTTCTCAATTTTTATAAATTTTATCACTTCTAATATTAATTGTTCGTACCATCTGTATGCAGACGACCTGCAGATTTATGTACAGTCTGAAGACTCCACGATGCAATTAATAAATTAAATGACTGTCTGAAAGCAGTATCAGACTGGTCCTTACGCTTTGGAGTATCTGTGAAAGCAACAAAATGCTAATCTTTGCTGGTTGGTAGTACTAAAATGCTAGCTAAAGTCGATGTTGGAAACCTACCCTTTATACGTTATAACGATGCAGTGATTCCATTTTCGGGCTCTGTTAAAAATCTTGGGCTACATATCGATAACACCTTGAACTGGGGAAAACACATAACTGAAGTTAGCCGTAAAGTAACCGCCACGCTACGAGTGCTCTATCGCCTCAAAAATCTTCTTCCATGGGAAACTAAGCTTATGCTTGTCCAGACGCTCATTTTACTAATCATTGATTATGCAGATGTGTGCTACTGTGATTTGAACAAAGATATTCTAAACAAGCTAGAGCGCCTTGTTAATAATTGTATAAGATATATTTTCAACCTTCGTAAGTATGACCATATTTCACAATACCGTTCTCGTCTTAAATGGCTTGCTATTCAACAAAGGCGAAACTCTAGAATTCTGCTTGTTCTTTTCTCAATCATAAATGATACTACTTACCCTTCGTATCTTAAGGATAAATTTCAGTTTCAATGCTCAATTCATGATCGGTGGCTGCGGTCTTCATCTAATTACAAGATGAGTATCCCGCAACACTTTACCAATTTTGTTGGTCACTCCTTTACCATTCAGGCTACATTGCTCTGGAATTCTTTGTCCGAAGACATCAAAAAAGTTACCAATAAGTCGATATTTAAAAGACTTGTACGTGAACACATTTTAACTGTCAGTTAGAATTAGTGATTGGTCATTACAGTCATAATAATGTTTTTTAAGTTTTATATATGTATGTATGTATATGTATATTTATGTATATATGTGTGTATGTATGTATATGTATATATATATATGTATATTTGTGTGTATGTATGTATATGTATATATATATTATATTTATTATTTGTATTAGTATTTTATATTGCATCTTTATTTTCGTTAGGTCCTATATTGAATTTTTCTTCCTCTGTAACCCAGTTTAAAGCACCTTAACAATATCTCTCCACGCCTCGGGTTGACTGGCAGAGAATGCGTAATGGCATTAAGTCCGCCCTTTGTATAACTTTCTTTGTGAGGTTTGCAATAAAGTGTAAATAAATAAAAAATAAATAAATAAATTATGCAGGAATCGAAGACGGTAAGCCCACATAGGTTACCAGGCCAAGGAGGTAAAATTGGAATACCGTTGTATCTAACCAGATAGACAGGAAAATAATGTGGTCTCTTCCGTGGCAGGGGCGTGTAGGAGGTACAATGCTGGTAAGTCCACGGAAGTCTGAGAAACGTCAGATACCATACCGGACCACTAACACTACCAAGTGTGGTGTTGGTGTGTCAGTTGGTAGTGGCCCTGCCTCCGAAGCTAAGGATTGCGGTTTCGAGGCCCGTTCGGGGAAAAATTTTACTGATAAATTATATTAAGTATGTCAAGTTTAAGAAACCAAAAAATCTGTAAAACTTGTACTTCATAGGTGTTTAAATGTATTATAAGAATATTTAGGTATCCAAATAAGGCTATCTGCGTAAGCATATTGCACAGCCCGCTTGGATACTTACCCGGCGTTAGGTTCACCTTTAACGCGGTCCCAAATTCGGTCTTCGGTTAAAGGTGGGTCGATAGGTTGTCTAGACTTCTGACTTTCTCATTATTCGGAAGACCTAATTATAATAAATAACAGAAACCATGGAAGTGGATATCAGATATCAGATACATGGAGTTATATCGTTACGAGCCCGACGTTACCACGGCAAACTCACAAAAAGGCTCCTACGTAACTAGTAGTTAGCCTATTGAGTATATTTCAAGGTACCCACTCTAGACAATGGGTTTTAGACTTTCACAAAACAGATAGACTGGTGGGCGGCGGAAGAGGATTGAGTGTGAGTTCACGCGCAAGTGTGCATATGATATTCGTGCGTGTATTGCGCACGCTTAAAAGTTTTTGAGAATGTGTGTGTGTGTGTGTGTGTGTGTGTGTGTGTGTGTGTGTGTGTGTATGTGTGTTTGTGTGCGTGCGTGCGTGCGTGCGTGCGAGCGTGCGTGCGAGCGTGCGTGCGAGCGTGCGTGGGTGCGTGCGTGTGCGTGTGTGTGTGAGCTTGCACGTGCGTGTTAATATATGTAAATCGTTATAATAGATCTACTTTTTTATATTCATTAAACCTAATTAAAAAAATGTTTAAAACATAGTTTCAAACATAGTTACATCGACGATAATGATGAACGCAGCCCCATCTTTGATATTTATTTGTAAAGGTACGATAAATCATATCTACTACGAAAGAGGTAAATCAGGTTGTGAATTAAATATTAAAACCCCATTTCCCCATTGTAATTTTTTTAACATTTAATACGGCAAGGATTATATTATAGATTATATTATTAGACCTATGTTCAGCAGTGGACTTCGGATAGGCTGATATGAAGATGATGACGAAGAAGGATTATATTAACAAATATTCGGTCCAGGCGTTCCAGACATTACCCTGAACAAACAGACATACCGACAGACTGACAGAGATTTATTTTTAAAAAAGATTTTTTTACGTAACTATCGTAAATACTTTCACATGTACATTAGTGAAAGCTGTTAATTTTGTCTTATAAACAGACATTTCAATACTTATAAAACCTTATTTGTGTAATGTGTAAATAGATGTAGATTTTTATTAAATATTTTCATAGAGTTAAGTTAGAAGTGTTTATATTATTCTTTATGTTAAACTTCGTTCAGGCTAGCGAAATGTAGGGACTCTAACGAATTGGAGTGACGACCCGTACTACATTCATGGGAGTTCACGATTGTTGGTAACGTGGGACTTTTCTTTGTGGAAATATACGGGAGAGGCCATGTTCATCAGTGAAATATTAATAGACAGTAAAGAAGAAAAAGAAGAGTTTATACCTAATACATACATATCAGTAGTCTGGTACTGCGATCGCCAATCCGCTTTCCAATCGTGGTCCTGCAGTGGACTTACAACAGACCGTTATACATATATGAATGTATTCGTTTCCTGTTTTGACGATCCGATAGTCTAATTGGTAGTGATCCTTGAATTTAAGGGCTGGAAGATAGAATTCAGTATGCAGGATAACATTTTTTAATGAATATGATTGTCGTAGCATTGACACTATTCGTAAGACGGATACAAGCTCAGCTCCGTGGATGAGTGGTGTACACACCGATTCAAGGTGTTGCCAGCTCTAGTCCCTGGATTCAATTCCCGGTCGGGTCAATGTAGAATACACTTTATCTACATTTTCTCGGTGTTTGTACTTTTATTTTTTCTGATTCCATATTACAAGTTCTTAAGCTGCTTACTTTGGGATTAGAGCCAGGTGTGTGATGTAGCAATGTATCTATGTATTAGAGCAATGTATCTATGTATTTAGTAATCATTCTTAATTGTATATCTAAACGCACACGATTTCCTTCGAATCCGCAATACAGTGGCCCAGCATTTTTTTTTAATATTTGAGCAATCACACACTTTAAAAAAAATTCTTTCCTGTGATTATCTATGTGGGTATAAGTTAGACAGGCTAACATTCTGGCTTGAAGTGGCCTTGTCTTCGAAACTAAGGGTTAAGCGTAAATCTTTGTTTAATAAATATGAATGTACACGCGTCATCGATTTTTATATGTGTAAATCTATGTAAGCTCACCACTTGTTACGTTTTGCCGAATAAGCTACGGTAAAAAAAGGTGGTTCAGAAGGACTTAATGGTCTATGCCTTTCAGTACATGTATTGGAAAAGGCTTAAGATATTTTAAAATATCTTCACGCCATCCACAATACAGGGGTTGACTGAGGTCTAGACAATAAAACTCCTTCTGCCTAGCATCCAGCGACCTACATTTTTGTGACAATGCAACTGGTGGTGAGCCTATCACCGTCTTTATGTCCACGTCAACGATATAAATCGTACATTAGTTTTTAAAAAAAAAACCATTGGTAAGAACTATAGCGATCGAAATCGAGTCTCCTGACTCGAATTCTGATCACCCAACCACTCGGCTATCGAGACGAAGCTGAAGCTATTTAATTATTTTTATTTTCATTTTTAACATTTTATCTTCGATTTTGCCCGACTAAAGTTTGTAGCATTTCACTTCCTCACCAGTTTATAATCTAGAACAGGTAGGAGTTTCATAAGTTTGAGTCGAGCTCGGGATAAGTTATAATGAGCAGTAGCGAGACATTCAACAAATATTGTCGTAAAGAACTTAAACAACTTGTAAACTCCATCTTTGATAAATATCATGGAGGCTTTTAATTGGAAATAAATTAATATAACTTTACAATACTTTTATTAAGTACGATACAAGTCACGATAGCCGAGTTGTTGGGTGGTCGGAATTTCGAGTCAAGAGACTCGAGTTCAATCCCCAGGTGGTAGTACCAATGAGTTTTTCAAAAACTTATGTACGAATTTCATCGTGGGCTTGGACATAAAGACGGTGACGGGCTCACCACCTGTCACGTTGTCCCGAAAATATCTTCGGTGGAAGGTGGGTCAAAGGGACTTAATTGTCTAGACTTGACCTCTGTCTACCCCTGTATTGGGAATTGCGTGAAGGTACTTTATTTTCTGTTTTTTTATTTTATTTTATTAAGTATTATACGACTGTTCATTTATTATGCGTTGCGTTTTCTGTATTTCCTGTTAATTCTTATTTTATTCATATAAATTTCTCTACAGAGATAGATAATCTCGGATGTGATGATAGTCTCGGAAAAGTTTACGGACTATAATTTTTTAGTCATATCGCTTAAAATCAATTTCTGTCCGACAAACCGATTGCAAAGGGAATAGCTACTGATAACAATTACACGAATAGGTGCAATTTTCAACTGCATACAATTTCTACATACAGTGTACTATAAAAGTGAATAAATTAATGTACGTAAATAAATGTTTGTTTGTAATTAGTATATATATGATACTGGGTATTATAGTACAGAGAAAGTTTTTTCCCTAAAAAATGGTTGTATTTTTAGTTACAACGTCTATTATAACATATATTTGGTAATAACAATTATTATAATTCATGTATTTATTTGTTGTATTGGTATTTCATAGAAAAATGTTTTTCTATAATTCAGTTTATTTATATATTGGTATGAAAGCTTATTATAGAACGCACCACCTTCTACTGATCTTAATTTTAGTTTCTCTCAGCCATAAGGTTGGAAGAGATGCTCTTTAGCGATAAGACCGCCTTATTTTGCATATGAGTCTATTAAGTTTTCTTTTTGTTGTATTTATTCCTTGTCAATGTGTGTGTTTTTTTTTGTCTATGTGTGGTGTGGCATAAATTATATACTACTACTACTACAAGTGATAACAATTCCAGCATTTTCTTTGTAAACATTTAACGTACTCAACGTAGGTGGTAAACATATTTTTAAATCCAACTAGCAAAACGTGGCTATACGTTGCTGTGGCTCTGTATGCTATCTTCATTCCATTACCAATATCGCAGGGGTAGACAGAGGTCTAGTCTAGACAATTAAGTCCCCTCCACCCACCACCGATCCCATCCACCGAAGATATGTTTGGTACTACGTGACAGGTAGTCAGTCCATCATCGTCTTTTATATCCAAGCCAAGGATATGTATCGTACATAGGTTTTTGAAAGAACCCATAAAGAATAAAGAAACCCATAAAGAATTGGTATGAGCCTGCCACCTGGAGATCGAATTGGGGACTCTCTACTCAAATCCCGATCACCCAACCACTCGGCTATCGTGACTTCAAATAAAATTATCAATGGTAAGCATAGTATGCTCTGATGGTTGCAAAAAATTAAAATTTTCAATCCAAAAGCAATAGTTACCAGGCGGTAATTATCTTCGTTTTCTGTGGCAATCGATAAAATAAATGACATATCTGTAATGTCATCATCATCACAACGAACTGTAAAAGTCCACTGCAAGATATGTGCAGTGGTAGAGCCACGCATCAACTTTTGTTGTTGCATGAATGGGCCGGTTCGACCGGGGAAGTACCACGACCTCATAGAATACCGGCATGAAGTAGAAGTTTAACAAACTTCTGCATTTCCTCTGGTGAGTGCAGGCAACCGGAGGCCCACACACCCCTCTTCCCCAAAATTCTGGGGGGAGCTCAAAGATCGGCAACGCAGGTGTTCATGGGCGGCGGTAATTATTAACCATCACGTTAGCCACCTGCTCGCTCCCTTTTCTATAGAAATAGGCATCTCCGTATGGGATGATTTGACATCGCTACACTAGGTGCTGAATGTGACCGTTCTCCTGGAATTTTATCTGTTTTTAACAAAGAGATGATGATCCCGCTATCTATTGACTGCCAACTATATTTTCAGGGCACCTAAGTTGCCTCTTACGTCACCAACGGGGAGAAAGGGAGTGATACATTCTTATTACGTTTTCCTCCACAGAAAATATAGTTTTTATTATACTTTTTAGAATATAATAAGTTACGATAGCCGAGTAGTTGGTGAGTGGTGATCGGAATTCGAGTCGAGAGACCCGAGTTCGATCCCCAGGTGGCAGGCTCGTACCAATGGGTTTTTTTAATCTATGTACAGTTCATATTGTTGGCTTGGACATAAAGACGGCGACAGGCTCACCACCTGTCACGTTGTCCCAAAATATATTCGGTGGAAGGAGGGTCGAAGGGACTTAATTGTCTAGACTAGACCTCTGTCTACCCCTGTATTGAGAATGGCGTAAATATATATATTTTTTAAGAATATACAAATTTTTCTTTGCAATGATAACTCAGGGATACACAGTACTTACGATCATTATTTGGTAAAAATGCAACGACCAGTCAATATTTCAAGTCTATTCACTGAACACTTTTCAAGTTTTGCAGCCACGAACTTAAGGATGGTGTATTTTATATAAATGTATAAATATTTTATACAATACAAAATAATTGATAGGCATAACATCAAATACATTGCTCTGATCGTAAAAAGGTAACTTAAGTACTTGTATTACGGAATCAGAAACAACGAAGATGCCACAAACAGATTTTTTGCAATGTCCCGACCGGGAATCGAACTCGGGCCCTCAAAAGGGCGGAGCCTCAACTCGGGCCCTCAAGATCACCAGACCTTGAAAACCATTACGTATGCTACTACTCCACGGATGTAGTCGATATATAAAATGGCTTTAATCAATATCAATTAAATTCTCAAAAAAATTTACAAAATAGGAAAATACCGGCGAATAAATTCTATTTTTGTTTGTCGTAGTACACATCACTTTCGTTTCACGCCACCCACCGTGATTGTGTACGTCGTCGCATGTACAAGCAAGCCAGACTTCACCAACAGCGGAGTAAAATTTCCCAAGAGGATTTACAACTGGGATAGATTTAAACATATCACTTTCGCATTCGCTCGATCCCTTTTTATTATATATTTGTCAGTATCTACCAATTTCTTTTATACTATTCTAGATACGATTCTGTCACAGTCTGTTAAATTTTGGTTTGGCATTATTCGAAATGGAGTGTAAATAATATTGCAGAAATTTTCAAGACAGACTGTCATGTCCTGAAAATTATTCTACGAATTAGATCTGGTTTCGCTTTTTATTTTTGAGGTGCGTGCTACTTTCTGAGTAGTGTTATCGATTTACCTAAATTTGATATCACAGCTTAGTTGTTTGTATTAATAATCCATAATATCCGTAACGAAGTCCGATAAAAGGCCCAGCCAAGAACCATAGACTTTTTTCGAAATTCCTTTATGATTTACACGGAGACAGGCCTGTCATCTTACCTCAAATAAACTCTAGTGTAATGTAAATCTAAAGTACTAAATTGTCTAGACCTCTGACTACCCCAATATTGGGAAATGCGTCAAGATAAATGTTCCTTTTCCTTTACTTGTAGAAAAAGAACTACACATGTAATAGACATGCTTAATAATGCTTACATCTATTTTTAATAGTCTATGATATATTATATACTCTATGGAATAGTAAGTTTGCCCATCAATGTTAATGTAAATATTTAGTCGTCATGTTTTTATTCACAATCCAAAAACATAATATATGTTAGGTACGAAGAGGTGCCTATAAAATTATACAATTATTTATAGGGTAATCATTTGTTAGAATCGTCTTTTATGAAATCGATCTTTGAATACTTAATTATTCTTCGTGTCACAAAGCATTAATAATACAAACATATTATACTCTTACAGATCAGTACTCTTACTTTAACCGGATTACTTCTTTGACTGAAAAACTCTATACTCAGTTAATACAATTGTTTATAATAGATATTATATTTATTCAACATCTTACGTCTTACTCACTGTTGCCCTTTATTGGATTTATGTTTTATTTTAATATGTATCATGGAACAAATTATAATATTTATCATTATTTAAGTATAAGTTAATGTGTATGTATATATGTATATGTATGCATATATTTTACATAATTTAAAAAGTGGGGCCGAGCGTGTTTTAATGGCACCGGCAGAATAACAGCGCTGCAGCAGTACTGCTACAGCATATTTGCTGAGTCGGATGCCATTTCGTTGCTGCAACACAGTAATACGTTCCAATTTAATTTGTAATTCATAGTTATAACTTTTATATGTACTGTTTTGTGGCAATGAATAAATCTACTTTCTTCCTTGTAACTTTCTTCTTACTTAACTAACAAATCGCAACTGTGGGTAGCATAAGGTTCTTAGTTTGAAACTCAAGCATGTGATAAGGTTTATTGTTAAAGTAAGGATAGGAGAGTGTGAGTAGCTTCATATAATATTTTAAAATAACGTTGTAGGTACGAGGGAACTTTTGATAACTTTTATACAGTTTTCCAAGTATTAGACCAAAACTCAAAACATTACTTTTAAAATTTGTTTTATTATGTAATTACCATAGTATTGTCACAATTACGGCGTGATATAAATACGAGGGAAAAAGAAATACAAAAAAATACTAATTTATACAATTGTCTCATTAATAATACAGCCTATGACCACTAAACTTTTTACCCTATTTCTTTCATTAAAAAATTTAAAAAATTGCCTTGAAAAGAAACAAAATATTTACATTTATTTTATTTATTTATCTTCACGCACAATCCCTGACCGGGTAGCCAGAAAGAACAGATCGCCAAGTGTCACGATCCCTACATACTTCTTTCGCTTCTTTCAGATTCATAATCTTCTTCTAAAAAGTCACGATAGCCGAGTTGTTGGGTGGTCGGAATTTCGAGTCAAGAGACCCGAGTTCGATACCCAGGTTTTTCAAAAAACTTATGTACGAATTTCATCGTTGGCTTGGACATAAAGGCGGCGACGGGCTCACCACCTGTCACATTGTCCCGAAAATATCTTCGGTGGAAGATGGGTCAAAGGACTTAATTGTCTAGACTTGACCTCTGTCTACCCCTGTATTGGGAATTGCGTGAAGATATTTTTTTATAATCTTCTTCATACATGCACGTCTAGGTATCCGAGTACTCTTGACCCTCCTCTCTTCGAGCAATTTGCTCACATGATCTTCGAAAGTTAGTCTCGGTCTACCTCGACACCTTTTAATATTAACTTTCGCGCTATATATTTTCTTCACCATTCGGTCTTCACTCATTCCCTCAACGTGCCCAAACCATCGAAGCACGCCTTATCCATTTTTCAGACAAGGTCATCTTTCAAACCTGCCATATTGCGAATCTCTTCGTTTCGCTTTCGGTCGGCCATGGTAAGGCCGCACATTTTACGAAGAGATCGCATCTCCACTGCATTCAACCTGCTTTTATGCTTCTTCTGGCATACCCAAGTTTCGCTGCTATATAACAAAGTCGCTACCAACACTGCGTTATGTATTTCAAGGCGTGCATTTTTCACTACGCCTTGCCTTTTGATTAACGCAGTCAGGGCACCATTGACTTTGTTCCCGGCAGCGACACGCCTGTCCACATCTAAATCACATCTTCCATCCCGGCTAAACGCACTCCCCAAGTATACAATTTCATTCACCTGTTCTAGACATTCCTGATTTACCCAAATTTCGCACTTCGTTCTTTCTTCGTCCCTTTCAAATACCAGAACCTTAGTTTTATTAGCATTTAAACGGAGACCATTAATTTCACATTCTTCTTTCATACACGTGACTAATGCCTGAAATTCTGCCTCTGATGGTGCAATAAGCACTGCATCATCAGCATATTGCAGACAATTTACTGTTGTGTCACCCAATTTCACACCCAAACAGCTATCTTTCAGCTTCTGTAAACAGCTGTCGAGATACAGTATGAACAGCCAGGAAGACATGACACAACCCTGTTTTACGCCCGTTTGGACGCTAAACATGGATGACAGGTCATGCCCTACCCGCACACAGGCTTTACAGTCACAGTAAAGTGACTGCACAGCCCTTAGTAATCGACCATCCACACCATACCCCAGCAACAGTTCCCACATTTTCTTCCTTACAACCTTACCAAATGCTTTCTCAAGATCCACAAAAGCACAGAAAATCTTCTGTTTAGCAGCCAGAAGCTTCTCCGTGATCATGCGAAGAGAAAACATTTGATCCGTGCATCCTCTTCCAGGTCTAAAGTAAATTATATAGCTCTTAGTTTTCTTAATAAAATAAATAAATTAATTAAAAAAATATCTTCACGCCTTTCTCAATACAGGGGTAGACAGAGGTCTAAACAATTAAGTCGTTTCGATCCACCTTCCACCGAAAATATTTTTGGGACAACGTGACAGATGATGAGCCCGTCGCCGTCTTAATATCCAAGCCAAAGATATAATTCGTACATAAGTTTTTAAAAAAACCCATTGGTACGAGCTTGCCACCTGGCGATCGAAATTGGGACTCTCGACTTGAATACCGATCACCCAACCACTCGGCTAAATATAATAAAAATAAATTTAGTATGAAATAAAAATTACCTAACTCCTTAGCGCTTAAGAGTGCAGGCAGTAGTTTCTATCAACAGCTTAGCATCTTTATATGATAACTCATATACTCAAACAACTTAATTCCATTACAAAAGATATGAAATTCTCAAAATGCTTATAAACTTTGTGACTTCTCTTTATTTCCTTAGGATTCCGTCAAAGATGATGATAATGGGATTAAACTGAAAGTTATTTTAAAGAAAAAAATAGATAGATAGATAGATTGATAAATAGATAGAATACTCTTTATTGCACAGCACTACATGAAATGTAATAAAACAATATTTATTTTAGATATATAAGGCTATGGTAATACAAATGGCGGTCTTATAACAAAAACTGATGTCTTCCAGGTATAAGAAACCTAAAAAGACAACCGAATTGAGAACCTCCTCTTTTTCTGAAGTCGACTGTAAGGGCTGCAAAGCTCGAAAATTTGTTGATTGAAACTTTGTATTTGTTTAAAATAGTGTTTTAGTTTTATTTTAATTTTGAAGGTAGACATATATTCACAAAGTTCGTACATAAAATACATACTGTATAAAAATATATATATATATATATATATATATATATATATATATATATATATATATATATATATATATATATATATATATATATATATATATATATATATATATATATATATATATATATATATACATATATATATATATATACATATACATACATATATAAAACTTAAAAACATTATTATGACTGTAATGACCAATCACTAATTCTAACTGACAGTTAAAAGGTGTTCACGTACGAGTCTTTTAAATATCGACTTATTGGTAACTTTTCTGATGTCTTCGGGCAAAGAATTCCAGAGCAGTGTAGCCTGAATGGTAAATATATATATATATATATATATATATATATATATATATATATATATATATATATATATATATATATATATATATATATATATATATATATATATATATATATATATATATATATATATATATATATATATATATATATATATATATATATATATATATATATATATATATATATATATATATATATATATATATATATATATATATATAAAATGCATACTTTCATGTGCATTTATTCAAAATCTGTTAATTTGGAATTACGACCAGATACTAAAATTTTATTTATATGCATACTTTTTCACTGTACATAAGAAATATATAAATACAATCAAGAAAACCTATGAAGTACTGTCTTTGCCATTTCTGCACAGAAATAAAAATAATACTCCACCACTAAGACATCCAATTTACCAAAAGCGTATCTCTTTATTACGGGAGTTTGGATTTTATGCACCCTTGACGGTTTGCTTATAGTGCATTTGTTTTACGACAGCTAGATAAGATACCACTATCTTATTACTTCAAATGAATTTTGAATATATATAAATATGTATAAGACATTTCGGGAACAACTGTTTTTTTTATTTCCATATGTATATGATAGATGTTATATAATTCTAATTTGACCGGAAAGTTATAACACCAGAAAAGATCGTATATATAAAATAAAATAAGTTTTTTAGTATTATTTATTTATCTTCACGCACAATCCCTGACGGGGTAGCCAGAGAGAACAGATCGCCAAGTGTCACGATCCCTACATACTTCTTTCGCTTCTTTCGGATTCATCATCTTCTTCATACATGCACGTCTAGGTATCCGAGTACTCTTGACCATCCCCTCTTCGAGCAATTTGCTCACATGGTCTTCGAAAGTTAGTCTCGGTCTACCTCGACACCTTTTAATATTAACTCTCGCGCTATATATTTTCTTCACCATTCGGTCTTCACTCATTCGCTCAACGTACCCAAGCCATCGAAGCACGCCCTTGTCCATTTTTTCGCACATTTTACGAAGAGATCGCATCTCCACTGCATTCAACCTGCTTTTATGCTTCCTCTGGCATACCCAGGTTTCGCTGCCATATAACAAAGTCGGTACCAACACTGCGCTATGTATTGCAAGGCGTGCACTTTTCACAACGCCTTGCCTTTTGATTAACGCAGTCAGGGCACCATTGACTTTGTTCCCGGCAGCGACACGCCTGTCCACATCTAAATCACATCTTCCATCCCGGCTCTCCCTAAGTATACAATTTCATTCACCTGTTCTAGACATTCCTGATTTACCCAAATTTTGCACTTCGTTCTTTCTTCGTCCCTTTCAAATACCAGAACCTTAGTTTTATTAGCATGCAAACGGAGACCATTAATTTCACATTCTTCTTTCATACACGTGACTAATGCCTGCAGTTCTGCCTCTGATGGTGCAATAAGTACTAAATCATCAGCATATAGCAGACAATTTACTTTTATGTCACCCAATTTCACACACAAACAGCTATCTTTCAGCTTCTGTAAACAGCTGTCGAGATACAGTATGAACAGCGACAGTATGAACTTCAGTATGAACTTCAGTATGAACTTCGAGTAAACTTTTCTTGCTAAACTGGTCAAGCTGATCGCTCGATAGCGCCCGCAGTCATAATGTGAACCTTTACCTTTATATAAAGGCACAATGACCGCGGATCGCCAATCATCCGGAACAACCCCCGTTCGCCAGCACAAATTGCACAGCAGATGAAAGCTGTCCCAGACGCGTGGCCCACTATACTTGACCATTTCAGCAGTAACTCTGTCTATTCCCGCAGCCTTACCACATTTCAAACTTCTAATCGCACATTCAATCTCTTTCATACTGATGACCTCAGTGTCATCGAGGTCCGAGTCTGGCGTACCAGTCACGGCGTCACCCCCGGATCCCTCACTAAGATCATCACACGCATACATCTCTCTATAAAATTCGCTCCATCGCTGCACGACGTCCGATTTTTCTGAGAGGACGTCAAGTTTTTTAGTAATAATAAAAATGGATTTTGGTGTCATCTATTTCTCACCCCATCAAGCTTGATCTCGCGGGCACATATTTTTATTAATGATCATAGGTAAACATAGTTACAAAATGGTAGATAACTTAATATTGTCAACTTTAATGAACAAATGTAACAATTTCAAAATATTTACTTTGTGAACAAAAAAAAATTCGAAAATATGAGCCAAGGTAGTCGACTTCATGAGATTCGAGTTCGATGCCTAGGAAGAAGGCTAGTAGTATTAAGTTTCTTCAAAGCTGATATACTAATTATAACGTAATCAGACAGCCATGGGCTTACCACCTGTCACTTAGAGCCGAAATAAGTTATTAATTTTAACAAACGAGTTAAAAGTAAAACAAATGAGTTAAAAATGAGTTGATAAATACTGTATAGATACCTGATTTCCCCATAATTGTGAATAAGTAAAGATAAAAAATATGTAGTGGCAGGTATCAAGAAAATTAGAGGCCATTTCCCGTAACAAGGTATTTCAGTTTGATACTTTTTCATGAGAATCCCGCCAGATGTCTGAAGCTACGAATAATTGATTCAGTTTCAAGTTTGTTTGTATTTTTCTTTTACGTGACCGATTTCGTAATGATTATATATTACCTAAGTAGAACTGAAATATAACTTAAAATATATATTTCAATATGAAAGCCAATGCTGACATAATAATAGAAAATAAAAGAAAATATTGTCCAGTATTTCCCCCGCACGTTAATACCCAAAGGTATTAAAGTACGCAAGAACAGGAAATGTCAGGTAACCTAACGGTGTCCGGCCATCGCCGCACGTGGGCAGGGCCATGGGAACACTTTCGCTCACATCCGCTCACACTCACTCCCTTTGGCCGCCCTAGACAGCCTCTCGTCTGGAGAGAATGCATCAACTCCCTCTTACTTCTGGCTGGACGCGACAGAACACGCGTGCTTCCATATCCACGGAAAGGAGTCCACACGGACCGCGAGTTTCAGGGCCTAGTCTTGACCGAGCACCAGCTCGCCCGTAACTTCACGGTGGATAAGCCCAACCCTAACCTACTTCTGATTGCGTGAACGTGAACACAAAAAGAGTATAATAAAACCCGATAAACGTGTACCATTCATAAAAACAACAGGTTCGCAATCGCAAACATCTCGGACGTGATCATTATCCGAATAGATTTACCTAATGCAGCAGCCTTATCGTTTCCTTTGTGCTCTTCGCTTCTACTAACGCTTCGTTGCACGCGACTTTCATTTAGAAAGACATAAGAAAAGAAAACCAGTAACAGAGTACGTGACAAAAGTGAATCTGTACGGGCAATTTTTTCAACATCATAATCATAAATAACGAAGTATTTTCACTGTATTCTCAATACAGGGTTAGAAAGAAGTCCAGACTATTAATTAATTTCGACTCACCTTTCAACGATAACTATTTTGGACAACGTGATTGTTGGTGAGCCCGTAGCCGCCTATATGTCCATGCCAATGATATGAATCGTACATAAGTTTTTGATAAAGACTAAAAGTGATTATTTTGAACTCAGATATGTATCGGCCTATTTCGCTTATTTCTTCTCAGATACTCTGCATCAATGAATGGACCGTTATCTGTAGCAATCTTTAGGGAGGCCTATGGGCGTTAAGTAGGGGAATTGTAGTGATAATGATGAGGGTCACATTCAATAAAAAACTAGCCACATTAATAATTGTGAATATTATTTTTATATCTACGTTCATTTTCACAATACTGGGGTAGACAGAGGTCAATCAGAGACAATTAAGTCTATCGACCCACCTTTCACGGAAACCTATTTAGAACAACGTGATAGGTGATGAGCCTATTGCCGTGTTCGTAAAATAAGACATTCCCAATAGAGAGGTAGATAGAGGCCTAGTCTAGAGAATCAAGTCGACCCACCTTCCACCGAAGATATTTTTGGCAAAACGTGAGAGGAGGAGCCCATCGTCGTCTTTATGTCCAAGTCAACGATATTTATCGTACGTAGGTTTTGAAAAAAAAATTACATTTGTCATTTGTACAAACCATTGGTACGAACGTGCCACTGGGGGATCGCACTCGGGTCTCTCTACTCGAATTCCTATCATCCAACCAATCGGCTATCGTGTCTCAATGGACGTGTTCGTGTTCAATATAATTACAATGTAATTACATACAAACATTAAAATTCATCACAATGAATGAAAATCGAACCAGCTTTTTCTTTTGCTACAAGTAGATTTAGTACACGAGTTAAAGTACAGTTTCAAACCGTAAATACGGAAGTGCTTGTGGGAATTTACTTCTCGTGTAAATAAGGTGTCGTCTTGTCGCAAACGTATTTGGTTCGTAAGTATATTCCAAGTCATTCTATATTACTTAACTTTTTGAAAATGGAACATCGTGTAAAAGTTCACCGGAGGAAATCTGTCTCTCCTGAAATCGCACCTTTGGCTAGCGGATTGGCGATCGCAGCAACAGATACCTGGAAATTTAGACGCAGCTGCTAGTCACCAGTCTACTGAATATAAATCTCCTATTTTTGTAGCCATCTGTCGGTAGCCAAAGCTATTTTCAAGGCTCTCCCTTAGTCTTCTCTTTCTACACCTACGGGAAGAAACGGGATGGTATATACTTATGCCGTAATCACGCAGTCCATTAGTTCACAATTCACCAAAACATAAAATGTCTATTTCACTTCTATTGAGATATCTTTTGCAATTTGTAGTAGCTATATGAGTAAAAAAAATACCAAGCAAAGTCATGCGAAATCACCGGAAATACAGTCCATTTCTCAAGAATGGGAGCTCACTTCCGGCGGATGTAAGCCCTCGAAGGAAGTTTACTGTCCACAAACAATCTGCCGAGTGCCCGTTATCGAGAAAGTTGTTTAATACGAATGCGCAATAAACATACTGTAAATTTCAAATTAAAAAAAATATATTTGTAGTAAGTAATTTTAGTTTAAAAAAAAAACAAAAATTACTTATTTAAATTACTCAAAACTGGGAAAAGAAGTTGTTCACAAATACATAACTTTTTTTTATGAATGCCAGCATGACTAACTTCCCTTACAAAAACAATACTGCATCATAAAGATATTGATGGCGTTAATTGATTTAATGCTTCATTCTTGTAAAGATTCGGACACTGTGTTAGAAGTTTGAATAACTTCTGGAAGATGCCGCTAATCCCCCGAAGAGGCGTATATACTCGTAAAAAGAGAGATTTAAAATTTCACCTGATTGATCCCCCCCTAAAAACACTAAACAAAAACAAAGCAGACCTATGACAGGCAGTAGCGTCTAAGTTAGGGGGTGCGTGGTACAGTGATGGCTAAGCTTGGTGATTGCGGTAAATCTACCTTAAATGCCAATATGCGTTAATGGATTTTAACTAAGTAAAAGTATTAAGTACTAATTAAGTAAGTAAAAAATAAATGATAACATAAATATCTTCTCGCAATTCCCAACACAGGGGTAGACAAAGGTTTAGTCTAGACAATTAAGTCCCTTCGACCCACATTCCACCGAAGATATTTTCGGAACAACGCGACAGGTGGTGAGCCCGTTGCCGTCTTTATGTCCAAGCCAATGATATAATTCGTCCATAAGTTTTTTAGAAAAGCTATTGGTACGAGCCTGTCATCTGGGGATCGAACTCGGGTCTCTTGACTCGAAATTTTGACCACCCAACCACTCGGCTATCGTAACTTAATCGACCAAGCAACCTCTAGGCTATCGTGACTTCATTTAGTAAGTAGCTAACATAGTTAGTTAAAAAACGTCATTCCCACTACTGTGGTAGACAGATGTCTAGGCAATTTCAAATCTTTCACTTAAGATATTTTTATGGGATAACGTGGCAGATCCCGTCTTTACGTCCAAGCCAACTATATAAAGACACATGTAAACAGATAAGAACAACGTCACATACATTGATCTGATCCCAAAGTAAAAGCTTAGGCACTTGTACTATGGTATCAAAAACAATGAAAGTATCACAAACACCCAGACCCAAGAAAATATAGAAAATGTGTTTTTTTCTACAATGAATGAATGAATTCAATGAATGAATTCGGAATTTCCAGTCAAGAGACCCGAGTTCGATCCCCAGGTGGCAGTACCAATGAGTCTTTTCAAAAACTTATATACGAATTGTATCGTTGGCTTGGACATAAAAGGCGGCGACGGGCTCACCACCTGTCACGTTGTCCCGAAAATATCTTCGGTGGAAGGTGGGTCAAAGGGACTTAATTGTCTTGACTAGACCGCTGTCTACCCCTGTATTGGGAATTGCGTGAAAATTTTTATTTATTTTATTTTACAATGACCCGACCGGGAATTGAACCCGGGGACCTCTGAGATGGCGCCACCATGAAATCCGGTGCGTATGCCACTCGTCCACAGGGGTCGTAGATAAATCATAAATAAGTTTTGAAAGAACCCACAGATACGAGCTTACCTCCTGGGGATCAAGATCGGGTCTCTTGACTAAAATTCCGCTCAACCAACCATTCGGCTATCGTGACTTTTTTATATATGGAACCTAATGCCACCTTTGTTTAGCACAGATCTTTTATACGTTTTATATTGATTTAACCATGATCATCAGCACGGTCTATAAGTGCAGGACATATGCATCCCCTGTAAGATAGGGTTAACCAATCGCCACGCTTGGCAAGCGGATTGGCGATCGTAGTATCAGACAATTCGCATCTTAGCTACAGCTGCACTTTGGTTTGATAGCTTTCATGATGGATATTCTGCCGGTTGTCAGGTTGACTGTGAAACAGTTTAATTAAACATGAAAAGGAAAGAATGCTATTTTCGGGGACCAAAAATCAAACCACTTTTTCTACATTTTTCCAGGGTGGATGTTTGTGTTGCCTTCGTTGTTTCCGATTCCATAACACAAGAGCTTTAGCTACTTACTTTGAGATCAGAGCAATGTTTGAGATGTTGTCCCTATCTTGAAATGTTTATGATGAAAGGTGGGTCATAAGGAATTAATGGTTTAGATCTCTGTCTACTCCAGTGTGTGCGTGAAACGATATTTTTCCATTAAAAAAAATAAACTCGCGAATATTTTGAACAAACGCTATTCACATTTCTTTTAATATTTATAGCCTTTTTAAAATAATAAAATACGAAAGGATTCGCGAATTCCTTTTCCTCGTATTTAAATAACAACTCAAATCTATGTAAGTGTAGTGATGCGAAAGGAAACAAAAACAGAAATCTATCGCTCGAAGAAAACGTAAGTCAATTTCGATACGTAATAAAAGCCAGGCAAGCGCTTCGGGGGTGCATAAAATAATACTCTCACAATGAAAAGCAAACTCCTGAGATAAATCGAACGGGAAACGATGAATTTTTATGTTTCCATTTCAATGATATACTATCTTTAATACTAGACTCGCAAATATTCGAACACTCGTGGCGACGTCCCTTTGCGTCGTGTTCACGTATTTCAAATTTATTTATAACTAGCTACCAATTTTTCGCTAATTTCTGTTTCAGATCGGTGCTGTTACATCGATTTTGATGCAGAGCGAACAAGATAAACGCAATTTGATCGAGAAAATATGAAATTTTAAGATTAAGTTTGAAAAAAATATTTAACAAAATAATGCTATTAATATTATATAATTATTCTCTTTAATTTAATAACATAAAATTTCAGCATAAATATGCTTTAAAAATCAATAAAATTGCATAATAAAAGAATACTACTTAAAATTAGCTTGATTGTCTTAAAACATACTAGTTTTAATATGTGTAATCCTAATTAATTATATGAATTGAAAGTGTCAAAGTAGTTGTATGTCGCTACTAGAGTTAAAAAACGCGAATTTCGGACTGAAGGTTTGTTCTAACATAACACGTCTTTTAAAAAAAAATACAAAAACGTTAAAAAAATTCCAGCATTATACTCGTATGTCAAACGTTGACTTGATACAATTAAATTAATTTAGCTACTTACTAAGCACTGTTACGGAACGGAAACAAAGAAGGCATCACAAATATTCAGATCCGAGAAAATGTAGAAAAATTGTTTTCTAAGCTGACCCGACCGGGGAAAGTACCCGCGACCTCAGAGATGGCTACGCCTTGAAAATCGGTGTGGACGCCAATCTTCCATGTAGGTTATCAAAAAATAATTTATGATCTTTTTAATTTAAAATTTAAATTCAGTTCTTAACATATAGTTGTTGCAAAAAGACTATCTAGATCTTATTTGGTTTTATGAATAACATCATGAATGTTATAGAACGACAGCCTAGTTGGTAATAACCCAGCCTTCGAAATTAAGGTTTGCGGGTTTTAATCCTGCTAAGGGACAAACATTTGTGTGATGATTTTTAATAAGTCACGATAGCCGAGTTGTTGGGTGGTTGGAATTCCGAGTCGAGAGACCCGAGTTCGAACCCCAGGTGGCAGTACCAATGAGTTTTTCATAAACTTATGTACGAATTTCATCGTCGGCTTGGACATTATGGCGGCGACGGGCTCACCACCTGTCACGTTGTCCCGAAAATATCTTCGGTGGAAGGTGGGTCAAAGGGACTTAATTGTCTAGACTTGACCTCTGTCTACCCCTGTATTGGGAATTGCGTGAAGATATTTATATTTATTTTATTTAATATGATTTTTACAGAGTCACGGATGTTTATATGTATACATGACTATTTGTCGATGTAAATATAAATCTATGTAAGTATATCGCATTCTTGGCATGAACGCTAAAACGGCGATACGCTCACCACCTGTCACGTTGTCCCAATTAAGATACGGTAGAAATATGGAATAGAATCTGTATTGAGAAAATGTGTGAGGAGAAATAAAATACACGCATTTTCAAATATTAGGATTTTTCTCTATTAACAAATTTATTTTATTAGACTAAATCTTTTTTACACCTTCCTAATTAGTTCCATGAAACGACTCAAGTGTCATAATAAGAGAACTTATGCAAATTAAACACTTTAATGCTAAGGTAACAGACACGCAATCTGTCTCGCGTGTATAAGCTGATCCGAAATTGAATTAAGTGGCAATTTAATTAATTAACTTTAATTTGTAAACCCACGCAATTGTTTTGAATGAATTGCGTGTTGTAAAATGATAGAGATTAGAAATTGGTTCAATCACAACAATTATTTTCGAAGAACATTGTTTAGTTATATATGTTATAAATGAATATAATTTTTAATACCAAAACCAATGTCAATGAATATAATTTACAAATTGTATTTTTTTATTTATTGCTACAAAACAGTTTATTATAAAGTATCATATTCTTTTTTATTATTATAATAATAAAAAATGTGAATAAAGTATTAACGCTAAATTAAACAGTAAATTTTCATCTTCGCATATTTACCATTACTGGAGCGGTTAGAGATCTAGAAAATATATAAACATTTTGATTCACATTTCTTTCGATTTTGTGCAGAATTTTTTGGATTTGGAGAACGTGACAGATCGCCTGTTGCCGTCTTACAATAAGTGTATATTTTTTAATTTTGGTTTTACTTTGTAATTATTTATATTGTGTTGCACCTCTATTAAATTAAATGACAATGTATATAAACATTCACCCACAATTCCCTCCCACGAGACAGGCCTATGTCCAGCATAGCCCTCTCCCGTGGGAGGGTTTTCTCTAATCGCCATGCTTGACGTGCGTGGCGATTGCAGTACCATAGACCCTGTATCTTAGACGCTGCCCGTCAAATATTTTTATCAGGTTAACCCGCATATTAAATTTTTGTGTTTCCTTTGTCTCCTATAACACCCACGAGAAGGAAGAGGGTGGCATATTCTTAACTTGTTATATATCTTCACACCATTCCTTATACAGGGGTAGACAGAGGTTTAGACTATTAACTCCTTTCGACTCACCTTCCACAGTGATAGGTGATGAACCCGTCGCTGTCTTTATGTCCAAGCCAACAATATAAATTATACGTAAGTTTTGAAAAAACCCATTGGTACTAGCCTTGGGGATTGAACTAGGATTAAATGATGAAATATATATTTCTTATCTAGATTAATCCATCAGCCATCTACTTCTCACCATAACAAAGGTTGACTGGTAGAGAATGCCACCAGGCATTAAGTCCGCCCATTGTAGCCCTTAGTATAAGGTGTAACAATAAAGAATAAATAAATAAATAAATAAATAAATAATTTGATTTTATTTCTTTATTAAAAATGGAATTCTATGTGAAAATAATGTTCAAGAAACGAGAGCTTAACTCCGTACCTTCTCTTTTCCTGGAGCTTATAATATTAGAAAAAGTGTTGTTTGAGACAGCGATTATCCCTATACATCGATAAACTCAGAAAACTTTACCACTTCCTCACTGAAGTTCCTTCATTACATAAGATCGCAGAGGATAAAAAGCCTCATAACAAGTAACGTAGCTAAGGCTTAGAGACATTGTTTTTTATACGTTAACAAAAGCAATAACGGCATACAATCTATGTACCATAAAGCTCAGTGATATATGTAAAGAAATAAATATCTTCACGCAATTCCCAATACAGGAGTAGACAGAGGTCTAGCCTAAACAATTAAGTTCTTTCGACCCACCTTCCACCGAAGATATTTCCGGAACAACGTGACAGATGGTGAGCCCGTCGCCGTCTTTATGTCAAAGCCAACGTAATTCGTACATAAGTTTTTGAAAAACCCATTAGAATGAGCCCGCCACCTGGGGATCGAACTTGGGTCTTTTGACTCTTTATTTCGACCACCCAACCACTCGGCTATCGTGACTTTTTAACGTTATTTAGAGCAAGTGATATAAAGTCGAATATACTTTATAAACTTTATTAACCTTTGCGTCAGTCAGGCGATAGTCGGATTGGTAGTTACGCTGCCGTCGAAGCTAGGGGTTGCTGGTTCGAATCTCGAACGTGACAATTGTGTGATTAATATAAATATTATTACCACTGTTATATGTGATTGTAGGTATACATGATTATTTTAATAGACATATTCGTATAAATATGTATAGTGTACCCTTAGCTTGAACTCTAAGATAGCGGTGGGCTCACCACCTGTCGGTGGGGCTGACCCCTGCAAAGAATCAAATAAATAATCTTCACGCATATTCCCCATACAGGGGTAGACTAAGACCTAGATAATGAAACCCCAAATGTAACACTGAAATTTTAAAAGGACTGGGAAAAAACTAAAAAGGTGGACAGGAAGTGGAGCTCCAAATACCTCACTATCAGAATGAAACGCACACACAAGATGCTCTTTTTGTAAAACGAAATAATTCTATTTCTCTATGCCGTTAAAAATTCACGAAATTTATATATATATATATATATATATATATATATATATATATATATATATATATATATATATATATATATATATATATATATATATATATATATATATATATATATATATATATATATATATATATATATATATATATATATATATATATATATATATATATATATATATATATATATATATAATATAACATACATTGCTCTGATCCTAAAGTAAGTAGCTTAAGGATTTGTATTATGGAATCGGAAACAGCGAAGGCACCACAAAGACACAGACCCGAAAAAAGTTTTTTTTTATAGAAAAGGGAGGCAAACGAGCAGGTGGCTCACGTTTTGGTAAGTGATTACCGCCGCCCATGAACACCCGCAATACCAGAGGCATAGCAGATGCGTTGCTTCCCTTAGAGTGCCCCCCTCCCCAGAATTGGGGAGGGGGGTGTGTGGGCCTGGTTACCTGCACTCACCAGACGAAACGCAGAAGCTTGTTAGACTTCTACTTTACACCGGTATTCTGTGAGGTCGTGGTACTTCCCCGGTCGAGCCGGCCCATTCATGCAACAACAAAAGCTGATGCGTGGCTCTACCACTGTCAAGAGATATTTTCGTCATTAAACTGTCCGAGAATTGAACAGGGAACCTCAAAGCTGTCGACTCCAAGAAAACAGGTATGTAGGCCAATTGTCCATGGTGATTGTCATTAAAATATTCATTAAAATACTTGTATTGAAACTAATATTAATAGTGCACAAACATTTACCAACAACGCAAATAAATCTCGACGTTTGCAAAATTAAAAAAGTTTTCCAAATAATCATGCGCTTTTGTGAAATGTGAAAATTATATTTTCATAGCGCTAGTCTTTATAAACTTTATATAAACAAATTATATTGAAATTAATTAAAGCAACTTTCGTCTGCGTTTTCTTGAAAAATTTTGACATTTTGTGAATTAAAATGATGATGAAAATAGATTTTCATGAAAATAAGATTTAGGAATAATTTTAAAGTGACAATTGGTGTTTGCTGTAACGTTTTTACACAATTTTATTATTCACTATCTATTTAAGAAGTTTTATGTAATTTTCAGCTTAAGTATAATCTGAATCCATATTTTAATTTCAAAATTAATTTCTTTAAATTAGAATTTACATTTTTACGCTATAATGAGTTTGACTGGATGAAACACGAAGCAGACGAGACATGACGACCCATTTACCTTATTGGTAGTGGCTCTACCTTCAAAATTATGGATTGCGGGTTTGATATCCGCTGGGGCAAACAGGTGTTTGCTTCTTTTTATATAGAAAAGGGAGGCAAACGAGCAAGTGGCTTACGTGATGGTAAGTGATTACCACCGCCCATGAACACCCGCAATACCAGAGGCATAGCAGATGCGTTGCCAGCCTTAGAGCTCTTTTATTTACCTTATTGGTAGTGGCTCTACCTTCAAAATTATGGGTTGCGGGTTTGATACCCGCTGGGGCAAACAGGTGTTTGCTTCTTTTTATATAGAAAAGGGAGGCAAACGACCAGGTGGCTTACGTGATGGTAAGTGATTACCGCCGACCATGAACACCTGCAACACCAGAGTCATAGCAGATGCGTTGCCAGCCTTAGAGCTCTTTTATTTACCTTATTAACCCTACGTAATTAAATATTATTTTTTTATATCTTCATGCAAACAGGGGTACACAGAGACACGGAGGGAGACAAAGAAAGAGTGACGGGTATTTCTATACCGAGGTAGTCACTTCCAACTAGGTTACAGGTTAGTCATATTTACTCGTAATTAGCTATAAAAAAAACCTAAAACATTTCGTATACATGTCGCAGATTTTTCATTCAAAAGGCCAAGAGTACCCTGAATCGAAGAGAATGTATGAAGGAATAATGAAAGTGGACGAAGCGAAACAGGTATGTAGGCCAATTGTCCATGGTGATTGTCATTAAAATATTCATTAAAATACTTGTATTGAAACTAATATTAATAGTGCACAAACAACGCAAATAAATCTCGACGTTTGCAAAATTAAAAAAGTTTTCCAAATAATTGGAAATTATTCATGCGCTTTTGTGAAATGTGAAAATTATATTTTCATAGCGCTAGTCTTTATAAACTTTATATAAACAAATTATATTGAAATTAATTTAAGCAACTTTCGTCTGCGTTTTCTTGAAAAAATTTGACATTTTGTGAATTAAAATGATGATGAAAATAGATTTTCATGAAAATAAGATTTAGGAATAATTTTAAAGTGACAATTGATGTTTCCTGTAACGTTTTTACACAATTTTATTATTCACTATCTATTTAAGAAGTTTTATGTAATTTTCAGCTTAAGTATAATCTGAATCCAATTTTTTACTTTCAAAATTAATTTCTTTAAATAAGAATTTACATTTTTACGCTATAATGAGTTTGACTGGATGAAACACGAAGCAGACGAGACATGACGACCCAATAACCTTATTGGTAGTGGCTCTGCCTTCAAAATTATGAATTGCGGGTTTGATATCCGCTGGGGCAAACAGGTGTTTGCTTCTTTTTATATAGAAAAGGGAGGCAAACGAGCAGGTGGCTTACGTGATGGTAAGTGATTACCGCCGCCCATAAACACCCGCAATACCAGAGGCATAGCAGATGCGTTGCCAGCCTTAGAGCTCTTTTATTTACCTTATTAACCCTACGTAATTTAATATTATTTTTTTATATCTTCATGCAAACAGGGGTACACAGAGACACGGAGGGAGACAAAGAAAGAGTGACGGGTATTTCTATATAGGTTACAGGGTCGTTAGTCATATTTACTCGTAATTAGCTATAAAAAAACCTAAAACATTTCGTATACATGTCGCAGATTTTTCATTCAAAAGGCCAGGTCAAGAGTACCCTGAATCGAAGAGAATGTATGAAGGGAATAATGAAAGTGGACGAAGCGAAACAAGTATGTAAGGATCGTAACAAGTGGAAAGAAGTGGTCTCTGTCTACCCCTACGGGAAAGAGGCGTGATTATATGATGATATGATGAGATTTTTCATTGCACCTATACAGCCTGTAAAGTCCACAAAGTAAGACATAGGCATATATTATGTACTTGTCACAGATATTTGCGGCAGAGCTAGACACTACGCCTATATATATATATATATATATATATATATATATATATATATATATATATATATATATATATATATATATATATATATATATATATATATATATATATATATATATATATATATATATATATGTATATATATATATATATACATATATATATATACATATATATATATATATATACATATATATATATATATGTATGTATTTGTTATAAAACAAGGAAAAAAGAAACACAATGTATGCGATGTTTTCTTATCTATGTTATATCTTGGTAATATCTTTGTGATCCTACATTATATTATTCTTACGCCGATACTACATGGCAATAAACTAGCAATAAATTTTCTTTACAGTGAGTGCGTGCATGTATAATATATTAAATATTATCAAAATCTGATTCAGAAAGTCACTTTTCACTGTTGTTTTCTATCGCATGCCGACGTTGTAACTACAGGGTTTGAATTTATAGTAATAATACATAATCAAAGTGCACAAAAACTCCATAAGTGACTAGAGCGCGTGTGGAAACAAAATGGATTTTATATCGGAATTACGTAACGTTTAAATAAGTAAATAATAAATATATATATATATATATATATATATATATATATATATATATATATATATATATATATATATATATATATATATATATATATATATATATATATATATATATATATATATATATATATATATATATATATATATATATATATATATATATATGTATATATATATATATATATATATATATATATATATATATATATATATATATATATATGTATGTATATATATATATATATATATATATATATATATATATATATATATATATATATATATATATATATATATATATATATATATATATATATATATATATATAATGGAAGCTTTTCTTTTAGCAGTCTCTTATAACACCTACAGAAAAAAGGGGGTGCAGCATATTCTCACGCCATTACAACATGACAGTATTATATGCATTTTGCTAAATTCTAAGTCACGATAGCCGATTATTTGGATGATCAAAATTCGATTCCAGAGGCCCGGGTTCGATCTACAGGAGGACTTTATTTGGCGTGAATATGTTTTTTCTTAATTCTAATGACAAGACAGTTGATTGAGTTAAATGTTAGCTAATTTAAATTTTTCTAAGTTGCTTTCGAGAAAAAAATGTTTGATACTTTAACAACGCATTCTAATTTTGAATTGTAAGAGCATTATTACGAACGTGGTAAAGATTTGAAAATGTACCAACGTAATAAGCGCCATCGCATGCATTGAAATACAGCAGAACGTACACTACTAAGAGAGCTTAGTGTGTAAGTCCGTACCAAACTGCATTGCGTCAGCTTAATATACTTCTGATTGGCTTTGCGTTCGCTTATGACTGCTTAGTACCTGAGTGACTGAGCTTTGCTTGGTGAAAAATTGTAGTTTTGTGCTGTTATATAGGTGTTTAGTATAATTATCTTTTTACACGGCTTTTGAAGACCTCCGGTTTGCATGGTGTCGCTTGTTCTGTGGTCACGGGGTTGTTTCCCGGATAAAGCAATGGAGAAAATAATTTTTTTCTACGTTGTCTTGGGTCGGAGCGTTTATGGTACCTTCATTGTTTCCATAACACAAGTGGTTTAGCTGCTTGCGATCAGAGCACCTCCATGACGACCTCCGTGGACGAGTGGCGTAAACACCGGTTTTCAAGGTGTCGCCATCTCGAGGTCCCGGGATCGATTCCCGGTCCGGTCAATGTAGATAAAACCATTTTTTCTGCATTATCTCGGGTCTGGTGTTTGTGGTGCCTTCGTTGTTTCCGAGTCTTATACCACAAGTACACTTTACATATATATGTATGTATTTGTTATAAAACAAGGAAAAAAAGAAACACAATGTATGCGATGTTTTCTTATCTATGTTATATCTTGGTAATATCTTTGTGGTCTTACATTATATTATTCTTACGCCGATACTACATGGCAATAAACTAGCAATAAATTTTCTTTACAGTGAGTGCGTGCATGTATAATATATTAAATATTATCAGAATCTGATTCAGAAAGTCACTTTTCACTGTTGTTTTCTATCGCATGCCGACGTTGTAACTACAGGGTTTGAATTTATAGTAATAATACATAATCAAAGTGCACAAAAAACTCCATAAGTGACTAGAGCGCGTGTGGAAACAAAATGGATTTTATATCGGAATTACGTAACGTTTAAATAAGTAAATAATAAATACGTAATAAACTGTAGCAATTTTATTTAATACATATCGTATTTAAAACTCGAAAATAAATCTTATCTAAAATGAAGAATCCCAAGTGAATAGCATATAAAATGATAGTAATGATACTCGCATATGCCTGCGAATTTTGCTATGAACTATATCATATTTCTCGTAGGATTCTTTAACTAGACACATAAACATGTTCACTGCAGGATAATAGGACTCTCCCGTTAGTTAACTACGATGGATAGCATCCATCGAGTGTTTGCAGTAAAAATTACCGCACGGTTACGCCACAAAGTTTGTGGGGACTACAGAGGAATAAACTAAAAATATATTTTTAAAGATTTTATGATTTCTAAACGAAATACCGTGAATACCGAAATAGCATGAAACCACTCCGCTATCTTTGCTTTTTTTTAAACTACGATTTTAATTAATGAGTCAGGATAGCCAAGTGGTTGGGTGGTCGGAATTTAGATTCAAGAGACCCGAGTTCGAACCCCAGGTGGCAGACTCGTACCAATGGGTTTTTCAAAAACTTAAGTACGAATTATGTCGTTGGCTTGGACATAAAGACGGCGACGGGCTCAAAATCTTCGTGGAAGAAGTGGGTCGAAGGGACTTAATTGTCTAGACTAGACCTATATCTACCCCATTGTTGCGTGAAGTGTGAAATTGCGTGAAGGTATTTTTTTAACTATATTAATATATTTTAATAAACGCAATGAAAATCAGCTTTGAGTCCCTCTAGCCCCTACACTATCAGAGACAAGCTAGAACTCGCTCTAATCGAAACAAATCCCAGAAGGCTTCATGCCGCATAATCAAGTGTAACCAGTTCTAGCTTAGCGTGCAGTCCTCAGAAAGCTACTCGGGTTCCGTGTTTCACGGTAATTGCTGACGTTAATTCAATTCCTCTTCACTTCGTACTTCAAAAGTAGTTCTTTAGTGTTCATTTCAGTGTTTGATGATTTTCATGTAATTCTATTGTAAGGTAATTGTGTAAAATTTAAGCACACATATTATGTTTGGCGGGGTAATCAGAGGTCTAGATAATCAAGTCCTTTATAGATGATTTTATTTTGAACAACGGGAACGGTGATGAGCCTATTTCCTATTTTAGTACCTTAATGTGTAATATTTATAGCATAATTTACATTGGATTCAAATGAAATTTTATGACATTCTTTTTAAAAATAACGTTGACGGGGACCAATGTCTGAAGTGCGATAAAAATCATCCACAGGAGAGGCCAATTGCCACGCATGGCAAGCGGATTTTAAAAGATTATCCAGTAGAAGTCCCCTGTTCGGTAAAGCTTAATAAATAATCCGTATAGAAATACCCATTTTGGGTTAAGGCCTTCTCTGAAATATAGGCTTTGAGAGAAATTAGAGCCAGGAACATTCGCTACGTTACTCCAATGCGGATAAGCAGACTTTACACAACTTCACCATAATATTTTTTTGTATACACGATTGTGGTCTTTATTTGCAAATACATCTTCAAATAAATTAATATTTACTTTAAATTAAAGTAAAAATAATAATTGCTTATTAGCAAAAGTGAATGATGAATCTTATGTATAAGATTCACAGGTTAAAGCGCGCTGTTTACAGTGGTGTATTCAGGATATGAAATGTATAAACAATTTTAGTGATGCCGGCCTGTTGATCGAATCTAGATCACTGGCTTCTAAAGTAACAGCCCTAACCATTAAGCTACAATGTCGCTCTACGTGAACTGCTTACCGCCATGTCGTCGCAGTGGGGCTAAATAACCGTAGCTTGAACACCCACGGTGAACCAAGAGGAACCTACATTGCCGGCCTGACTGCGGGAAATAGTCCATCTCTAAGTGGGCTTGATCTGCCTACTGCAGATGCATGTTGGTGAGCTGTATTTACGTAGTTGCCGATGATTTGCACTCCTTTACCTGCACAGCTGAGGTGGAGCCACAACGGAAGAGGAGTATCGCCTAGATCCCTATTTCCCGAGAATCTGGGGTCGCACCGCTGATACGGTCGCGGAGGGGAGAGGAGGGCTGGTATTACGATGCGCTGCTCTCCCTACACTCCGGCGTAGGATATCGGGTGGGTTGGTGCTTGTTTAACCACTCGCTTTTTTTGTACTGTCTGCAGTCTAAGTATTTGTACTACATCCATTGTTTTGTTAAGACGCTTTTGCTATTTACTTCGGGAAAAGAACTATATATGTGATGTTGTTCCTATCGATGCACTCAATTATTATTTGTCAAACAAAGACACGAAAAACAAATATCTTATCTGTTCACCAATATGACGAGTATTTGATGACACGTTACTAACATTTCGCCACAAACGTTTTCCTAATTGTACGATATTAAGTTTTTATGACCAACCCGAGAGGGCGGACGCTCAAAACGACACGCTATGAAAGGGATTTCTGTTAACGCTCATGGTGACATTGTTTTCGGAAAGTACAGTATACAAAACAGGCATGAAACGAATGCTTGGTAATATTTTTATACTCGTTTCTCGTGCTCATTTTCGTGTGTTATAGTTAGAACATACCATTCCCATTCTTTGCAGTGGTGTCAAGAGGCGGCTAAGGGCTTTAATAAGACAAAGACTGGTACATCATAAAAGGCACAGACAGATGGCTATCTCGAAAAATATCAAATCAAAAACAAATAAGCGCTGTAGACGAGTGGAGTACATACCGTCATCAAGGTGTCGCCAACCTAGAGGTCTCAGGTTCGATTCCTAGAAGAGTAAATATATAAAAACCACTTTTTCTCCCTTTTCTCGAGTTTTGGTGTTTGTGGTGCCTTCATTGTTTCTGATTCTATAACCAATTGCTTTGGCTACTGACTTTGGGATTAGAGAAATGTATGTAATATTATTTCTATCAATAATAAGTAGGATCGGTAGCAAAGGTTGAAGAAAGTGGTTATGATGAAAAAGGACTAACAATCTTATAAAAATTCTCATGGCCTGTAATTGTAAAGTGAAATATTTCGACATGATTATCCTGCCATCTTCCGTGCCCTTTACACTAAATCGCCTTCCCCTGCACTCATGGTAAGAGTGGGATAAATTCTCCCACTATATACCATGTTAAAGGTTCACACACATACACTGTCTGTAATAGCTTAATGCAAGACGTAGGCCTGTCCCGATTGGTGAAAAATTGCACTTAGACATTTATTTATGAGGCGAGGCTGTGAAAGTATTTATGTAAAACATAAAAACATCTTGTCCGTCGTGTTTTGTGTTGTTGTTTCTCGCAATATGACAAAGTATGTTTAACTTTGTCCCCAACGTTTAATAATATAAGAATATTAAGTTTTTACGACCTACCCGAGTGAAGTTGTGCTCATACAGTGCGGTTTCATATATATACAACGGTTGTAAATTTTCGTCGGGAAAAGACGCGGAAAATTTAATTTAGCACTGTCTCTGTTGTTATGAAAATTCAATTCCCATTGCATGCGGCTGTTATTTTTTTTTTCTTCACACTTTTGCTAATGCTGAGGTGGTCAGAGTATTCTACATTGGATAATGCGTATTGGTAAATATGATATCCATGGAACCAAAGGGCGGTAGCTCCAAGCTCAAGGAATTTTCTATAAAAACTATATTATAATCGTAGTTAAAATTGATAAATATTTGTTTTTAAAAGTACGCGGTATCAAAAAAAGCATATTTTTGCATTTGTTGAGTTTTTTTAATAAAAAAATTTGTAACAAAAAAATATCATTGAATGCATGCCCGAGGTGATCAACTTTCACGAACAGCCTCTTCATAAGCATTACGTATGTAGCAGTTATCACCCTCCTCCATCAGAATAAGCTGCAGATAAGAGCGCTTGTGTTTTACATCGTGCAAAATAATGTAAAAAAGTCACGATAGTCCAGTAGTTGTGTGGTCGGAATTACGAGTGGAATGACGAGTTCGATCCCCAGGTGGCAGGCTCATACCAATGGTTTTTCAAAAACTTATGTACGAATTATATTGTTGGTTTGAACATAAAGACGGTGACGGGCTCACCACCGTCACGTTGTCCCGATAATATCTTCGGTGGAAAAGATAGTTAATTGACTCAGGCGTTACTTTGCGGAAATTCATTGTAAAGTTGTTATTTAAAAAAAAAATTGCTTCGCAACCCTCCGCATGAATTTTCATGCGGAGGGTTGCGAAGTAATTTTTTAAATAACAACTCTTCGGTGGAAGTTGGGTCGAAGGGACTTAATTGTCTAGACTAGACTTCTGTCTACCCCTGTTTAGGGAATTGCGTGAATATATTTATATTTCTACTTAAAACTTTAAAAAATGTCTTCACGCTATTCCCAATACTGGGACTGACAGTAATCAACCCAAGTATGGACACTAGACACATAAGTCCTTTCGACCCACTTTCCTTACCGAAGAATTTTTTTCTAATTTATTTAGACTAGCAAAACTAGCATGTTAAAACATAGCAGTAAATTATTACAATTTATTTATGTTTATAATGACGTTAGAAAGAAAGAAATAAAGAGATTTTTTGGAATATGCAAAGTAACATTTAAAGTAATAACAGTAAACAAAAAATGTATATAGAAAAAGTACATTAAGAAAACACATGAAAATAATAATAAACACATGAAAATATGATCAACACACGCATAATATTAAAGAAAATTACAGATTATATTGGATTATTAGATTTGTCAATGGAAGCTAGCAGCGCAGCCGGAAATGTTTTAAAAATCATTGCTCATTAAACTACCTACAGTCTGTCAAAAAAGATTTATAATTCATTACGTTTTTATCTAGGCTGCCCAAACAAATCTCCTACGTAGGTGAGCAATGAATACATTTATTTATTTCACTAAAAAGAAACACAAAAGCCGACCGAAGGTTCAATCGTATTCCGTATCTATTGGCTTGTTTATTGTAACCTATCTCATTTGTGCGGACATTTCGCAGGCTTTGTAAACCAATATAGTGAGATTTATCGGTCTGCGGATGTTCGTAACTAAAATTTTGCAAAGGACATATTAGATGGAATATTCACTTTAGTATTATTTTTCTCTTTAAATAACTTAAAGAGTCACGATAGCTGAGTGATTGGGATCGGAATTTGAGCCAGGTTCGACCTGAGAGTACCTGCCACCTGGGGACCAGGACATACCAGTCTCGTTGTCCCGAATATATCTTCGTTGAAAGATGGATCATAACTACTTAATTGTCTAAAACTATATATTTTTATAATAACCTCAAAAAAAGAAATAGGTTTTCAATTCAGGTTCAACCCTTTTCGCAGTTCTCAGTTCGTAAAAATTACAAGCATGTATACGATTACCGATAGCGCACACTGGTAGAGGAGACGTCCTCCAGCGGGTAGCTACCCTTTATCTGCAGCACATCCTCTGCTACAGATATGCTATCAGTTGGATCCCAAGTCATGCTCTGATATCAAGGAAACCAAGAAAATTTCTTAAAAATTTATAAGCAAATTATGTTTCACCTACTTTGAGATATAATTCACTTAAACGCGTCAAGAGGACATCTTATAAGGGGGCTGAGCTGAGGATAGAAGCACTTTATTGGTTATAAGTTAGGCAATAGTATATGATTTTTAACAAAAACTGCCTGGAATCAGCATGGGATGATAAGAGACGACCTGTTTAAATAGTTTTCACCGACTGTTTATTTAGGTTTTCGCCTATAACTCTCAGTCTTTATCATCAGCAGCATCATCAGCGTCAATGATCATGTTTCTAAACACGTAATGCTAAGAAGGTATTTAATAATTTAATTAGATATTTTATTATAATTATATTCTGTTAAGTTAGGAGTTTCGATTATGGCATCGCCTTGTGTTACAGTGCATAGTGCTTATAACAATATTTAATTTCAATAATTAACAATTTTGGCTATACGATTTATTCCATGCTTTGTTTTGTTTTTGTAAGGTTTAAAAAAATCTTATCCATATATAAATAATAATAAATAAATATCTTCACGCAATTCCCAATACAGGGGTAGACAGCGGTCAAGTCTAGACAATTAAGTCCCTTTGACCCACCTTCCACCGAAGATATTTTCGGGATAACGTGACAGGTGGTGAGCCCGTCGCCGCCTTTATGTCCAAGCCAACGATGAAATTCGTACATAAGTTTTTGAAAAACTCATTGGTACTGCCACCTGGGTTTCGAACTCGGGTCTCTCGACTCGAAATTCCGACCACCCAACAACTCGGCTATCGTGACTTTTTTTATAACAATTTACTTGCATCTTTTTCTATACTTGACACATCTGAAATATTTTGAGTTTGATTTTGACTCAAACTCGATAGATTTCGGTTTTCACTATATTCCGATAAATTTATTGGTTCCGATAAATTTATATGAAGTAATAAAGTATATATGAATGGAGAAGCAAAAAAAAATTGTTAAAGCACATTATTCATTTTAAAAATTGCGATGTAAATAAATTCACGAAATTCAGGTGGTCGCTGAAAAATGTTTAACGAAATTGTTTCGGCACTTACGCGTTATTGGCCTGGAATCGCTATCCGGTACACATTGAAATTATTTCGTTTAATCAACACTTCGTACTTTTGTTACCGGGAATACAATTGTACATTTCAGCGATTGCGTAATAAAAGAAATTGTGTAATATATGTTTATATACCATACGAATTTGTATTGATTAATATTAAAGTTATGGCTAATTAGCCTCGGATGCCTTGTTGCTCATTTTATCACGTGTAACACAATCATAGGAAAATTATATTTCCTGTATCCGTACATGTCAACTTTTACATTATAGATATAAATATATATTAAAAATAAATTTTATTAATATGTCTGTAAAAGAAAAGTTTTAATGTACAATAAATTTTAGCGCAACTTTACGTAAGGTTCGCACAGTGCGCGCGCCGTACGCGTGCAAATTGTTGGGCGAGCAGTTCTGTTCGCTTCCAAACTACACAATGAAAGCAATATACATTTATAAAAATGTTCGTCTGGCTACTTCATGATAATGCTCATTAAGCCATCGACAATAAGAAGAAGCAAAAACAAAGTAAGCAGATAAACGAGCGGGAAGAAGTACGCAAAGCGTGTAAGGTGCACCCGCGCGTGTGGCGTAGTGGTGCCAACTTAAAATACTCCCGTTCACCTCGCGCGAGCAGCTCGCCTGGGGGAGGAGGCGCCAGATCTGGACGAACCCTTAGACATATATTCACGCCAATCTTTATGTCAAAGCCAGTGATATAAATCATACATAAGAAATTTATACTTGCGATTGTTGTCACTTGGTGACACTGTGTGTGTGTGTGTGCGTGCGTGCGTGCGTGCGTGCGTGCGTGCGTGCGTGCGTACGTGCGTGCGTTTGTGCGTGCGTGCGTGCGTGCGTGCGTGCGTGTGTGTGTGTGTGTGTGTGTGTGTGTGTGTGTGTGGTGTACAAGTCTTCAACAATGAATTTTCATTCGTTAATAAGTGTTTGAAAAAACCCTTTAGTACGAGCGTACTTGAGGATCAAACTAGGGTTTTTGCGAATTCCGATCACCCAAACACTTGGCTTCCGTGAGCCATAGCATTTATGTTATTTATAACCGGATCCCGAGCAGGTGGTAGCTACAATCCTCTCTTCCATTGAAATTAGGATGCTTTTTAATTTCAATAGTTGATGTCGATAGCAGGTTATCTCATAATGGTTTTCTTTACCTCCAAACTCGTGGTAAATTCGGCACATAAAATTACTCTTAACAATTGTAGTGGTACCGAGCCGAGCATCGAATGTGGATCATTCGCTTATAAAGCAACCATCCTTATTACTAGGCTTTAGATACTAGATAATCGCTATTGTGCTATCTTCAATCATTCCATGTTCAATTTATATTTAACTATGTTTAATCTATGTTTTGCGGAGTTCATTTCGCCAGTTACTTCTCTAATTTTTTTTGGTTCCTCTAGCGGTAGATAAAAAAATTACAATAGGTTTAGGTTTACAGAATTTATTTTTCTTACAATTATTTTATGTTAACTATATATAAACCTCTAGAGAGTTATAAGTTTGGTTTCTTAACTTTTTATGTACACCTATACATACACACATACTTGTATTTTTACACTGATTTACATAATTATTTTATTTTATACATAATTTGACAAACCTTTGGTATAACGAAAGGTATCCTAAATATTGTTAATTATTAATCAATGGATGTAATGTATCTTATATATTTTGATGAATAAATTATTTGATATAATTTCAATTAATATTAAGATGAAATTGTACATTTTTGTTTTTTCACTATAAAAACTCTGGAAGTTCTGTAACAAAAAAATGTTATCTGCGTGAATCCCGACCGATAAGCCTCACAGAATTGGTGTACAAACTCACGATTTTTCCGTCTACAAATTGGATTCGTTACGATGTATACACTATAGACACTGAACCTACATTGTATAGTCTAGATCCATTGTGTTTTTTATCCTTTTCTACTATCGATAACATCGTGTACTTATGATATTGTATTTTGTATTTTTAAGTCATAACCAAAATTTTGTATGTAGAAATGCCTCGATAACCGAGTGGGCTTCATAATCATAGATACATAGATAGAGAAAACATCACATATATTGCTCTGATCCTAAAGTAAGTAGCTTAAGCACTTATAAAAAGGAATCAGAAACAACAAACGTACCACAAACACCGGGACCCGAAAAATGTAGAAAAAGTATTTTCTACATTGACTCGAAAGTGGAATTGTACCCGGGATCTCAGAGCTGACTATGCCATGAAAACCGGTGTGTACCACTCGTCCACGGACATCGTCAATCACGGATTCGCTCAATGTAGCTGTTTCTTTTTTTGTGTAACTCTTGGATAAAAGCGGCCACAATTTGTGAAAATATAATCGATGAATTGGTTTTAAGTCAATCTATTGACCAATTTTAAGTTTTGCAGACATAAACAAACAGATATATTTGTAATACTCAAAATATTTTATCACTATGGTTGTGTTACATTCACAAATTCCAAATGCCGATAGATTGACAAGGCTTCTAATCTTAATATAGACACTTGTAAATGTTACTGACAGATATTAAGGTATTCCATTTGGGGCGAAGTTAAACGCTTCATAGGAGATGGAAAGTGACTACTATTGACGTCTATAAATACCTTTAAATATATGCATAACATGACGGTATACATAGTAGGTAGTCTCTAGGTTTCTAGGACTTTATGGCTATGTTAAGTGTTTATTTGAGTTACTTCAAAGTATGGGCAACAGACTTTAACTATTAGGTTTTATAAATTACCACTCCCGATAGCGAAGTGGATGGGAGATCGGAATTTGAGTCAAGAGACCCGAGTTCGATCTCCAGGTGGTAGGGAAAAACTTATGCACTATTTATATGGTTGTACTGGCTATAAAAACGGTGACGGGCTCACTACCTGTAACAATGTCCTAAGAATATAGTCAAACACTTGACGCCTTTAATTGGTCTCAACTCAGCTTCTAATTTTTGTATATATCTTCACGCCATTCCCAATACAGGGGTAGACAAAGGTCTAGTCTAGACAATTAAGCCCCTTCGATCCACCTTCACCGAAGATATTGTGATACAATGTGACAGGCGGTGAGCCCGTCGCCGCCTTGATATCCAAGCCAATGATATGAATATACATACATAATACATAGAATATAATACAAATTTTGAAAAAACCCATTAGTACGATCCTGCCATCTGGGGATCGAACACGGGTCTTTGACTCGAAGTTCCAACAACTCGGCTATCGTGACTTAATTTTTGAAATAAAAACAGAAAACAGAGGTGATTTTCATTGGAATACAGTGATGTCACTGAATAGATTTAAAAAAGACTGGAAACTTTAGTAATAAACGAATGTAAGTAACAAATATAACATAAGTTTGAAAATCAAGTACAAATAGAATATAATAAAAATAATAACAGAAGGAACAAAATTTTAGAGGCGCGGGCCACCGATAATCTGTCAAGACAAAATACAGAAACATAAAACAAGATGCCTTAATAATTAATAAATTAAACATAAGAAGACACTGGCATCCGGTGAGGCTGCGGTTCTGCCACAGTGGAACCGCCCATTCATAGAACAGCAAAACTACAGCTTGACTTTGCCACACTATAAAGTCTTGTAAATTCATACAATAATGTTCTAAGAACTGCTCACAAATCTCCACAATGTGAGCATGCACAAAGTTCTACCAAAAACCTGGTGCTTGAGAACGACTCAAATCCGGTGGGTTAACTTGCGTAACACGTCTAATAGTATTTCCATAAATTATACAGTGAATGCGAACAAAATTTTGAACACAATATTTTAATGCTTAATAAGATAACCACAATCACTATCGCGACTTTATCATGTTTGTCCCAGTTATAGCGGTATTGTTACAAGCACAAAACATAACTTTCCACTTCGACACCCGGCAATTATATTGGACAAAGATGCCCACACTACATTGTTGTCGGACAGGACAGAGTGTTACATTTGAGAGAGGCGCTATTGTACAATTATTTTTATGATGATAAATGATGTGTTTTATTTGGATCTACTACTGAAATAAACAAAGAAATAACATTTTAATATAACTATAAATAAAACGAGTCCCCCGTGACTACGGATACTGTAAAGTATCCGAAACGTCGGGAAGTAAAAACAGTTACTAATTAAAAACGCGATAAAATCATTTTATTTAAAATGTGTAGTATTCGTATAAATACAAGAAATCAGAAAAAAATAAATAACATATAATTAAACATCAACAGCTTAATGTTTTAAAGTGCGGACTGCGAAATACAATCGCAGGTTCGGGGTGCCACTATTGTCGTGAACCACTGTGTTGAAATGGTTAACAGAAGTACTAGTGATATTATTTAACATTACTAGTATTCTTAAAAAAAATAATGCCTGCAGACATCCGCGCATATGGCTTATATCAGTTGCGTATATAGGTTGCGCGCGTATAGCGTATATAAGGGCTTGTATAAATTCAAAGAAAAAACATGGATCACATATAAACGGATGATCATCAACGCTTTGGTAAGCCGATTGACGGTCGTAGTACCAGACACGATTTTACCTATCTATTGATTTTTTGTCTAGTATTTTTGACATGGTTATCTCATCATCTATCAGTAGTCTATTTAATTTTCAAGGCTCTTCCCTTAATTGCCTTTTACTAAGATAAGCGTATAATCACACGTCAAATAACCGCCAAACTTTCTCTAAAATAAATGAAATTTTTATAAAGTTTGTCTTCAGAACATAAACAAAACTAAAATTCTTCAATGTTAAGTAACTCGAGAAATCAAAAAAGATTTGTTTAATAAAATATGTCGCCCACACAACAACGACCATTACCCGAAATGTTATTAGCGAAATCAAAGACCGAGTGATTGTCAAATAAAGTTTGTCATAAAAGTGGCTATAAAATACTGAATTGGCATCTGTCCATCAAATACATTTAGGAGTAGATTGGTTTTCTGTTACTAAGATTTCGATAACTTTTGATATTTGATATCTTAGTTCATGAACTTAGTCTATCAAACAATAATTTGACCGTTTTTGATTGTCTTTACTTTAAAGTTCGAGTAATACAGCTATAGTGGAATAAGTAGTGTAGTAGAGTATATATATACGACCGGTTCGAAACTAGTACTAAACCAAGTAGTTTTTTTTTATATTTTATTAACACTGTCTCTTGACAGTTTTAGTAATTTAATAGATCGAGATCTAGATGATTTCCGACCCACCTTTTACCGAAGACTTTTTTTGGGACAACGTGATGGAATTACATAAATCTTGTCATAATATAAAAACGTTTTTTAAATAACCGATTGGCACGTGCCTACCTCTTCGAACTCGGGCCTGTTGACTCGAATTCCGATCACCTAACCACTCATATTCTCTATTATCTTCTATATAAGTAAGTAAGCAAATCGTGGCACAAGTTAGCAACAAATTAAAATCGCAACGTGCCATTGTTGATAATCCGATCTGGCTGGTGAGAGAATTTTTTTTCAAAATGTCATATATGATAAATTAAAGAAGCAGAAGCAAAATGTGTTTCTTTTTTTTTTAAAGAGACACTGGTGATAATTGAAATAATTAACATTCTTATTGTCATTCAAACTAGTCTTCTATGCTATACTTGAGTGGTACACTAGAGTTGCCAATTTTTAATGAACTATTTCGAGTCTATTTTGCGTTAAAAATGACTTATTTCATTAATAAAAACTTAGGAAATAGTATTTGTACCTGACAATGTTGTTGATTCCAAAATCGATTCCAAATTTGAATTAGAACATAATTTTAATTCTAAGCTCAATACATCGTTTATAACGATGCGCTATGAAAGAGACGTCGTAATTTATTCTGAACACAACACTCACAAATATTCCGTAAACTTTATTAATTCAAGCAAAGAAAATCATAACAAGAACTTGAGTTCCTTGGACAAGTGGGAGCAGTAAAGTTAAATTAGTCACAAAAATTACACGACAGAGAGTGCTATGATAAACGACGGACAAATTTTGAATCACGTAAAATTATAAACAGTCACGATAGCCGAGTGGTTCGGTGGTCGGAATTTCGAGTCGAGAGACCCGAGTTCGATCCCCAAGTGGCAGGCTCGTACCAATGAGTTTTTCAAAAACTTATGTACGAATTATATCGTTGGCTTGGACATAAAGGCGGCGACGGGCTAACCACCTGTCACGTTGTCCCGAAAATATCTTCGGTGGAAGGTGGGTCAAAGGGACTTAATTGTCTAGACTAGACCTCTGTCTACCCCTGTATTGGGAATTGCGTGAAGATATTTATATTTATTTATTTACGTAAAATTATAAGCAAATAAATAAATAAAATAAACTGCTGACGAATTAGCATACACCCATCAGTTATTTTTATACTATTTTTATAATTATATGGTGACGATAGACGATAGAATGATTGGGTGACCAGAATTCGAATCAAGAGGACCCGAATTCGATCCTTAGGCGGCAGACTCATACCAATAGTTTTTTTTTTTTCATAATTTTGTCTATGATTTATATAGATGGCTTGGATATAAATACAGCGACGGGTTCACCACCTGCCACGTGTGTTCGGTGAAAGGTGGGTTAAAAGGAGTTAAATGTCTACAACTCCGCCTACCCCAGAATTTGGAACGGCGTGAAGATATTTTCTTTGTACACGTGGATATTATCGGTTTCTTTAATTTTGTACAAAAATGTTCTTTTAATTTACCTGGCTTTTAACGAGTATCGAAGAGGACCTTTTTCTCTGTCTGTTTCTTCTCCGGTAGTGGCACCTCATAACAATCTGTCGATAAACGAATGTTTATTCTTATTTCGTTAAAAAAATATTTGGTTTGGTCTATTTTTATCAGTGGACTTTGACGGAACGAAATAATGATTATAAAAATGATGTAGCGTGTAAATGCCCACTGCTGGGTAAAGACTTACCCTCAAATATTAACATAGACATATTGGAACATTGTCCCTCACGCTGCTGCATTGCATGTTATTGAATTTTACACATCAACGAAAAAATTGTTACTTATCATTTATTAGATTTACTCCTAGTGAAGGACAATATCCTGAGATCTTCATACCAATAAGTTAAAAAGTTTGGCTGAAAATCGAGATTATTATAAAGTAGTCCTCTAACGAAGGTTTGGTTCTTAAATATACAAGAAGAAAGAAGCACAGGGCTTTAGCTGAGTGTAGTCAAGCCTCAAAAGGAGTATTACATGCCTCTTTCATCTGTGAACAGAAATTAAAAATATCTGTGACTCAAAAGTAAATCGGTCCAAAAGTCAATGGAACAAATATTTAGATCTCCAGTCAAAAGCGAATCGATTCGTTATCTAAACCGCGCACGTCTGTTGGTCCGGCCCACTCTAAATCCCTTTGAATCTGGCTATTGCGCACGCAAAACAAATCATAATCCGATTAAATTGACGCTTTGGCTGGTAAGCGAGAACGTTTGTTTATCTACCGCGTTTGCGTTACTGGCTGTTGGACCCACGTAGGTTATTTTAATATACGCTATGACATTTTTCACATCAGTTTGTAATTACTCAACTTAATTAACGATTTGTAAAAGTCTCCGGTAGCATAATTGTCACTTAGCTAGCTAATCCCCATATTGCCTATCCGCTTGCGCCATCCCCAGTTTGGATAATTTTTCAATGTGACCTCGTCACCTTTTGATTACCCCTGATTGTTTTAAGTCTTTTTCCATAGAAACTTATTGCACCGACAATAGAAATGGCGTGCTAGTATTTGTCAGTTAGCAACGGGTTGTCTTTCCGTATACCTGTAGTAACATACACTTTGCACCATAAACATCGTTGCCCATCACTAATCTGATTCCATTTTGGTCTGGTAAGTTTTTCAAGAAGATTTTCTCGCCATCTTTCGATGACCTCTGACATTTTTAATTTTTCCCCTAGGTGCATATGCACCCACGGGAAAAAGCGCGTGTTTTTTAGTTAGAGATTCCATAAAAAGGAAGACTATTTTATATAATGTCTTCCTTCTTATGTACTCCATATACTCAGTTTTTTCTACAAATATACATTTTTTTTTAAATTTTATTATTATCATTTGCAAAGACATTTTTAATACATTAAAGTAACCTTAGATTTTCACTCATTCCAATGTAAGTAACGGAACGTGTTTGCGTGACTACACTTCCATTAACTGATTCAATAGGATCGTCTGCAATTACTGGCTAGCTATTTATTGTGATTGTATATATACCTTTGTACTTTTGTGTATGCAATTATAGGATTTCTTTTTATTGATTTTTTAAAGCATATTTGTTATGCTGAACTTTTATCTGATTAAATCAAAGAGAAAAAAAACAACTGATGGGTGTAAGACACGGTGGCACGGAGGTAAGAGCGTTGCCACGGTTCGGCAGAAGTCGCTTTCGAGTCCCGCCCGTGTCAGTTGAAATTTTAAAAACATTTTTATTTTTCTGTCATTTAATGAAGTAAAAATTAATTTTAGATTACTGTTAATTAATTATTATGAATTAATTTACAGTAATGTAACTTGTGACTGACTTTACCTCTGTCTACCCCTGTATTGGGAATTGCGTGAAGATATTTATTTTTTTTTATTTTTTTTTTAATTATTATGAAGTAAATAAAAATAATAAATAAATAAATAAATATCTTCACTCAATTCTCAATACAGGGGTAGACAGAGGTCTAGTCTAGACAATTATGTCCCTTCGACCCACCTTCCACCGAAGATATTATCGGGAAAACGTGACAGGTGGTGAGCCCGTCGCCGTCTTTATGTCCAAGTCAACGACGTAATTCGTACATAAATTTTTGAAAAACCCATTGGTACGAGCCTGCCACCTGGGGATCGAACTCGGGTCTCTCGACTTGAAATTCCGGCCACTAACCACTTAACCACTAACACATTAACCACTCGGCTATCGTGACGTACTTTTTATTCAGTTCCCTTACACATCAATTTAATCGTTATAGCTTAAACGGTGACTAAGAATATTACCACAGCAGGTGGTGCAATTTTAATATTTGTTTCAGGAGTTTTATGTATTAATATTTCTTGAGAGTATTTTGCTGTGAACTACTTTTAAGAACCGGTGTTCCGTTCAGTGGTTGAAATACAATTGCAATTTTAATTAAACGAAAATTTTTACACACCATTTCCAACGCTGAGGTAGACATAGGTCTAGATAATTAAATACTTTCGATTCACATTTCTCAAACGCTTATTTGGTACAACGTGACAGATGGTGAGCCTTTTGCCATCTTATTAAAGTTTACGTACGGAAAATATTGTTAATTGATTTTTTTAAATAGATTAGACTCCAGCTTTGTCTTGGAGTAGACTGAGTACCACATTCTCACTTGAGTATGAAAATTGAATAAAGAGAATTCACGATAACCGAGTGGTTGGGTGATCGGAATTAAAATCAAGAGACCCGAGTCGATCTTCCGGTGGAACAAACAAAACTCATGTACGATTTATCGTTGGCTTGGACATAAATATGTACGGTGAAGGTCGCGAGTTCGAACACCACCATTGTCTTTCTATTTAATTCTACAGTTGTATTTGATTTGACTTTGCATAGAAAGTAGTCATGAAACTGAAACCAGCAGCTAGTCACTCATCACTAGGTGCCGTGTCTGTTCACTTTTCATTAAACTCCAATACACAAATGAAAGGATGATATCGCTCTTGAGTAAAAAAATAAAACTATACAACACTGTACCATGCGTACACAAAATACGTATCGAATGTATTCCCGTATCTATTGGTTTGTATATTGCACCGGATCCTATTTATAGGAAAAAAATCGAAAGGCTTGTAAACCAATTCTGCGAGGCTTATCATTCGGGGGCTCGTGCGGATAACGCGTTTTATAAAAACAAATATTCGGATTAGAAGTAGTCAAAGGATATATATTTTATTTCCAAATGCAAACAACTGGAATACCAACAAATTTATTATGTAGTTATACGACAAATGAAAGTTAAAGTTTAATTTGAGTTAAGTTAATTAAAGTTAAGTAATCTTAAGCCCCTCTGCCCTCTCTTTTATAAATAATAAATAAATATCTTCACGCAATTCCCAGTACAGGGGTAGACAGAGGTCTAGTCTAGACAATTATGTCCCTTTGACCACCCTTTGACAAATTTAAATAAAATGTATTAAAATTCAGTAATTGAATAACACTTATTTCATAATTTCTTACGAATATCACGAAATGAGAAAAAATAATCAGCCTTAATTTTAGCTTTATTCTTTAACAATGTCGTGTCACGCGAAGTTCCTTGCACCTTTTACGCCCACAATAATACGATTTCGGGAATGAAAAATCTTTTTTGTTTATATAATTTTACAAAAAAATTTTTTGCAAATAAATGCATACAGTTGGGCAGTTCGTTAACATTGAAAACAGTTTTAAGTTACTAATTAACATTATACATTTACAATTTCGAATATGAAGCACATATGCATGAAAATACACTGAAAACGATTTTAATTTGTACAGTGGATTCATAACAAAAACCTCATTTACTTAAATGCAGCGACGAATTAAAATACACCACATGTACAGCGTGAAAATTAAAATCGTGAAATCATTGTCGTTTACAAGGTTTGAAATCGCCTTACATTCAAGGCTTAGGTAATAATTTTGTAGAGGTAATTTAAAAATAAATATTATATACATAGATAGTGACAATATTGCATAAATAGCTCTGATACCAAATTTATTAGATATAGCACTTGTATTATGGAATCAGAAACAACGCGAGAAAATGTAGAGAAGGGGTTTTCTGTGATGTGAAATGTTTACATGACGACCCCTACGGACCAGTGACTCTGAGGTCCGGGTTCGGTTTCCGGTCGGGTCAATGTAGAAAATACTTTTTCTACATTTTCTCGGGTCTTGGTGTTTGTAGTAACTTCGTTTTTTCTGATTCCATATTACAAGTGCTTAAGCTGCTTACTTTGGGATCAGAGCAATGTATGTGACAACATGACATACATTCACATATCTGTGTATATGTGTGCATGTATAGAAAATATTTTTTATGTCTAAGTCTAATGTCTAATTTAAGCTTGTTACAAATTCTCAATGATGTCAAAAATTTCTATAAAAAAGTGGACACTGACCATTTACAGATAGCTACGTTAACATGCTCATTTTGAAATATTTTTTATATAAAGAAACTAGATTTCTGCGAATATGAAAGTTGGCAAGTGAGTTTTATTACCATCCTTTATAAAATCACATACTAGCCATTCATTATACAGACGAGTGCTACAATATAAATGACTGTATCGAAATCAATAGGTTATTGTCTGTAATTTCTCTCAGTTCACCTGGATTAGCAGCTATTGAGCCTACATTTGAATCCTAGCAACAATTCTTTAGTTTAGTAATTCATAGTAAGAATTGTGTAGTTTTCGCTTCTCACTTTTAGTAGAAATTCGTGAAGCGACGTTCTAAAACAATGTAGCAAGCAAAATACGATTCGATCTCAAAGAAAATAAACTAAGAAGAAGAAATACGTAACAAAAACCCCGTTTTCTATTCTCCTATCTTATTAGGACTATGTAGTTTGCTTAGAAGATCATTAAAATTATATAGAGCGTTAAAATTATATTAAAATTATAAGCAAATAAATAAATAAAAAAAAAATTATCTACTGACGAATTAGCATTTACTTGCGACTTTGTACTCTTATAGTTATAGTGACGATAGACGATAGAATAATTGGGTGATCAGAATTGGAATCAACAGGACCCGAATTCGATACCTAGGCGGCAGGCTCATACCAATAGATTTTTTTTTTCATAATCTTATCTACGGTTCATATAGGTGGCTAGGATATAAACACAGCGACGGGTTCACCACCAGTCACGTGTGTTCGGTGAAAGGTGGGTTAAAAGGAGTTAAATGTCTACAACTCCGCCTACCCCTACTATTGGGAATGGCGTGAAGATATTTTCTTTATACACGTGGATATTATCGGTTACTTTAATTTTGTACATAAAACGTACCTATGTTATTTTCTTTTCATTTCAGGCTTTTAATGAGTATCGAAGAGGAACTTTCTCTCTGTCTGTTTCTTCTCCGGTAGTGGCACCTCAATACGAACTATCGATAAACGAATGTTCATTCTTATTACGTAAAAAAAATTATTTGGTTTGGTCTGTTTTTATCAGTCGACTCTGACGGAACGAAAAAACGATTATAAAAATGATGTAGCTTATAAATGCCCACTGCTGGCTAAATATTTTCTCTCAAATATAAATATAGTACATAATAAAAATTAAATATCTTCACGCAATTCCCAATACAGGGGTAGACAGAGGTCTAGTCTAGACAACTAAGTCCCTTTGGCCCACCCCTTTTCCACCGAAGATATTTTCGGGACAACGTGACGATGATATGTACGATATAATTCGTACATAAGTTTTTGAAACGAGCCTGCTACCTGGGTAACGAACTCGGGTCTCTGGACTCGAAATTCCGATCACCCAACTACTCGGCTATCGTGACTAATATAGACATATTGGAAAATGAGAATGTCTGCCACGCTTTGCATGTTGATGGATTTTACATGTCAACGAAAAAACAGGTATTTATCATTTCATAGATTTACTCGTAGTGAAGGACGAAACAAGGAAGTATGTCCTGAGATCTTCTTCATACAAATAAGTTTAAATGTTGGCTGAAAATCGAGATTACTAGAAAGTAGTCCACTAACGAAGGCTTGGCTCTTAAATATTCAAGAAAAAGAAGCTCGGGGCTTTAGCTGAGCGTAGTTTTAGTCGACCCTCAAAAGGAGTGCTGCATATGAGCCTTCATATGTCAACAGAAGTCAGAAATATATGTGGCACGAAAGTAAATCGGTCGAAAAGTCAATGGAACAAAATTTTAAATGTCCAGTTAAAAGCGAATCGATTAGTTATCTAAACCGAGCACGTCTGTTGGCCCGGCCCGCTCTAAATCCCTTTGAATCTGGCTATTGCGAACGCAAAACAAATCATAATCCGATTAAATTGACGCTTTGGATGGTAAGCGAGAACAATTGTTTATCCATCGCGTTTGAGTTACTCGCTGTTGGAGCCATGTAAGGTTATTTTAATACAAGCTGTGAAATTTTTCACATCATGTTCTCATTACTCAACTTGATTAACGGTTTTTAAAAGTCTCCGGTAGCATAATTGTCACATAGCCAGCTAATCCGCTTTTGCCTATCACTTACTAAAACCAACAGATACCTCGATGCTCCATCACCAGTCTAGTTAATTCGATGACCCCTGATAACTTTAAGTCTTTTCCCACAGAAACTTACTGCACCGACAAAACAAATAGCGTGGTACTAATTGTCAGTTAGCAAGCAAATTGTCTGTCCGCATACCTACAGCAACAGATACTTTTCACCATAGATACTGTTGCCCATCATCAGTCTGATTCAATTTTAGTCTAGTAAATTTTTCGAGAAGGTTTTCTCGCCATCTTTCGACGACTTTTATGTTTGTCCCTTAGGTGCTTTTAACACCCATTGAAAAAAAAGCGAGTGTTTTGTATTCCATAAGAAGGAAGACATTATACAAAATATATATAAACATTTTTTTTCTACAAATATACAGTTTTTTTAACTGACATTATTATCATTTGCAAAAACATTGAAATACTGAAATGGAAAGTTTTACTTAAAATATTATGTGTCTCATAACGCACGTGTCAAATTAAACTTTCAAGTAAAACACTTTTAAGTAACCTTAGATATACACTCATTCCAATGTAAGTAACGGAACGTGTTTGCGTGACTACACTTCCATTAACTGATTCAATAGGATCGTCTGCAATTAGTGGCGAGCTACTTATTGTGATTGTATTTATACCTTTGTACTTTTGTGTATGCAATTATAGGATTTCTTTTTATCTCAAGAGTAAAATTTAATTACGCAATTATATTGATTTTTAAAAGCATATTTGTTATGCTGAACTTTATGTGATTAAATTAAAGAAAAAAAAGAGAAAAAAAAAACAGCCGATGCGTGTAAGACACGGTGGCGCGGAAGTAAGAGCATTGCCACGGTTCGGCAAAGGTCGCGATTTCGAATCCCGCCCGTGGCAGATATAATTTTAAAAAACATTTTTATTTATCTTTAATTTACTGAGGTAAAATTAATTTTATATTAGTATATATTAATTATTATAAAGGATTATAGGATTATAAATGATTAAAGGATTATTAATAGTCACGATAGCCGAGTGGTTGGGTGGTCGGAATTTCGAATCAAGAGACCCGAGTTCGATCCTCAAGTGGCCGTACCAATGGGATTTTCTAAAAACCTATGTACAAATTATATGGTTGGCTTGGACATAAGACGGCGACGGGCTCACCACCTGTCACGTTGTCCCGAAAATATCTTCGGTGGAAGGTGGGTCGAAAGGACTTAAATGTCTAGACTAGACCTCTGTCTACCCCTGTATTGGGAATTGCGTAAAGATATTTTTTTTATTACAAAGGATTACTTAAAAATTTAAAGCACTATTATGGCGATAGAGTCACCTTTCACGTTTATCCAGGGAAGCTTTGTAGCTAGGTAGGTCAAAAGTACTTAATTATCTAGGAATTTGCCTACCCCAGTATGGGAAATTACATGATATGTGAATATCACGTCACCGAGGTTTTTAACATCTCCTTTTTTAATAAAATTTTTAGGTTGACTTTTATACTTTGTATTAAATTTTAAAAATTAGGTTCACTAACACATCAACTAAATCTTTATAGGTTAAACGGTGACTTAGAATATTACCACAGCAGGTGGTGCAATTTTAATATTTGTTTCAGAAGTTTTATGTATTAATATTTTTTAAGTGTATTTTTCTGTGAACTACTTTTAAGTACCGGTGTTCCGTTCAGTGGTTGAAATACAATCGCAATTTTAATTAAACGTTTTTACTTACGTAAAATTTTTACACACCATTTCCAACGCTGTGGTAGACATAGTCTAGATCATATTAATTAAATTTAATAAGCGTTTGAGAAATGTGAATCGAAAGTATTTATACTTTCGATTCACATTTCTCAAACGCTTACTTGTTACAACGTGACAGATGGTGAGCCTTTTGCCATTTTATTAAAGATTACGTACGGAAATTATTATTGATTGATTTTTTAAATAGATTAGACTCCAGCTTTGTCTTGGAGTACACTGAGTACCACACTCTCACTCGATGTTTTGACCCGGTACGGAAGTTGAATAAAGAGAAGTCACGATAACCGAGTGGTTGGGTGTTCGGAATTAGAATCAAGAGACCCGAGTTCGATCTTCCGGTGGAACAAACAAAACTCATGTATGATTTATCGTTGGTTTGGACATAAACATGTACGGTGAAAGTCGCGAGTTCGAATACCACCATTGTCTTTTCTATTTAATTCTACAGATGTATTTGATTTGACTTTGCATAGACAGTAGTCATGAAACCAGCAGCAAGTCACACATCACCAGGTGCCGTGTATTATTCACTTTCCATGAAACTCCAATACAAAAATAAAAAGATGAAATCGCTCTTGTGTAAACAAATAAAACTACACAACACTGAACCATGCGTACACAAAATACGTATCGAATGTGTTCCCGTATCTATTGGTTTGTATATTGCAACGAATCCTATTTATAAGGGAAAAATCAAAAGGCTTGTAAACCAATTCTGCGAGGCTTATCATTCGGGGGCTCGTGCGGATAACGCGTTTTATAAAAACAAATATTCGGATTAGAAGAGAAGGATAGTATATTTTATTTTCAAACGCAAAAAACTGGAATACGAACAAATTTATTATGTAGTTATACGACCAACATGGGTGGGGATTATATTTAGAAACAGATGTTTCAATCTTCTCTTTATTTTAATACATCATCACGACTTCGATTTCGACTTCCTTGTTTCTTCCCATTTAGTTCGTACTTGGTACCTTGAAACTCCCTCTGAACTCCAGTTTGCTAGCTGTCTCTCAATTTTGATTACCTTAATGTAAAAAGTTAAAGAATGACGATGGATTGGATCGCAGTACCAGCACTAAAACGCTGCAGACATTACCGATCCGCTGAATATTGGTCTGGTGATATTATATTATATTTTACGAGATATTAATCACGACAACTGCCGATAGCCGCTAGATTTTTTTAGAATTTTCACTCAGTCAACTTTATTGAACTCACGAATGGAAGGCCTTCTATAGACCCCCAGGTGTATATAGTTTATATATTTTTAAACTATGACCACACGCCAAAAGTTAAGTAATCCTAAATTATAAAGTAATCCTAAACAACCTCTCCCCTCTCTATTATTACATTTAAATAATATGTAATAAAATTCAGTAATTGAATAACACATATTTTATAATTTCCTACGAATATCATAAAATGTGAAAAAAAAATCAGCCTTAATTTTCGCTTCTTTAACAGTGTCGTGTCACGCGAAGTCCTTGTACATTTCACGGCCACAATAACACGATTTCGGGGATGAAAAATGTAACATAAAGCCTCTATGCGGTACACTAATCTCTGATACTAATACGCGTCAGATTTCTGTATTTGTATAGATTTAAAATTGCAAACCGGCGTTTAAGATTCAGTATCGGTACATTTAATAACTTAATTAATTACTTAACGGCCCCTAAATGCAGCATTCTCTAACAAAGGACATCAGCCGCTCCCATAAAAAAGGATTTGCAGTAATCGACGCGCTTACCGAGCCGATTGGCGATTAATTTTGGTCTGGCATTTTTCAAAATGACTATACCGCCATTTTTCAATTGCTTTTGATATTTGAAAGGCTTTCCCCATAGTCACCTCTTACGACAACCTAAATTGTGACGCAACAATAAAATTTGTATTTACTATTTAAAAATTAATATTACAAATCATGATAGATGAGTGGTTGGGTGACCGGAATTTGAAAGACTCAAGTTCGATTCCCATTTCTGGCAGGCACGTACCAATGGGTTTTTTCAAAAGTTATGTTTTTTTTAAATACTTTATTTACAGCAACAATATTCTATTAATATTTATTAACTATAATTATCATAGATTCCTACTCCTCGGGGCGTGATACCTGGAACGCTGGCTGCATTTCCACGTTGAAGGCCTTAACAAAATAAACTTAATAACGGTGGCAGGCTCATTATCTGTCACGTCATTCCAATAAGCTTCATCGTTGTTTGTAAAAGGTGATTAAGAAAGTTAATAGTAAAGATATTTTTATATGCACTTACATTATTATAAAATATTATTTTAAAATATTATACATTTGTATGTACATATAAATAGTTGGACAGTTCGTTAGCATTGAAAACAGTTTTAAGTTACTAATTAACATTGTACATTTACAATTTCGAATATGAAGCACTTATGCATGAAAATACACTGAAAACGATTTTAATTTGTACAATGGATTCATAACAAAAACCTCATTTACTTAAATGCAGCAGCGAATGTACAGCGTGGAAATTAAAATCGTGAAATCATTGTCGTTTACAAGGTTTGAAATCGCCTTACATTCAAAGCTTAGGTAATAATTTTGTAGAGGTAATTTAAAAATAAATATTACATACATATATAGGGACAATATCGCATACATTGCTCTGATACCAAAGTTATTAGCTATAGCACTTGTATTATTGAATCAGACACAACGCGAGAAAATGTAGAGAAGGTGTTTTCTGTGATGTGAAATGTTTACATGACGACCCCCGCGGACGAGTGGCACTGAGGTGATGTATTGAAAGTATTTTTTGTAACTAATTTAAGCTTGTTAAAAATTCTTAAGAATGTCTAAAAAACGAAACACTTCTTTAAAAAGCGGACACTGACCATTTACAGATAGCTACGGTAACATTTTCATTTTCAAATATTTATTTAAATGAAAAAAAAAAAAACTAAATTCGTGCGAATATGAAAGTTGGCAAATGAGTGATATTACCATTTTGGTGTATAAAATCACATACTAGCCATTCATTAAACAGACGAGTGCTACAATATAAATGTCTGTATCGAAATCAACTGGTTATTGTCTGGAATTTCTCTCAGTTCACCTGGATTAGCAGCTATTGAGCCTACATTTGAATCCTAACAATATTTTTTTAGTTTAGTAATTCATAGTAAGAATTGTGTAGTTTTCGCTTTTCACTTTTAGTATAAATTCGTGAAGTGACTGACGTTCTAAAACAATGTAGCAAGCAAAATACGATTCGATCTCAAAGAAAATAAACTTAGAAGAGGAAATACGTAACAAAAACCCCGTTTTCTATTCTCCTATCGTATTGGGACTATGTAGTTTGCTACGATCGATTGAGTCGGTGCAACTCTCAATAATACAACGGAAAATGTTGAAAAAGCATCTTGAACGCACATTTTATTTCACAGGTAAAACACAAAGACACGTGTTATCGGAAAACTGTCAAACATTTTACCGGGATACGTATATTGAAAATGTAAATAAAAAAATTGAGCTGCTATTAGATAATTACATTGCAAAATTCCTCATGCAAAAGTAATTGGTATAGTACTCATTTAGTAATGCCTATTATATTGAAAAATGAATTGTTTGTGAAGCTGCATACAATGGTAGACATAATTTATGTTTGTATATACTTGATTGTATTGTACTTACTGTGGATTTGTGGGATAATTTAATGTTTGCGGCGTCATGCAAAAGGGTATTTAAAAGCATTAATTTAAATTTCGTATAAAAATTAACGCCAGAGAAATAATGTGTTCACATTTTAAAATTGGTTTGCGCAATTGTAGTATATGGCCAGTAGTTCATTTATAAATGTATTTTCTATTCTATTTTATTCTATTTCATTCTGTTCTGATCTGTTCTATTCTATTCTATAAATTATTTTATTATTAAAAGTGTAAATAGATAATAATGTTGCACAAAACTAGATGATTCCAGGAACACCTTAATCAGTATTTTATACATTTATTCATGATCATAAAAAATGACCATAGCCGAAAGGATGGTTGATGAAATATGTACATCTATGAACACGTTTCGGATAGGTTCGCGGATTCGAATTCTGGACTTGCCTGTTTTCTTTTGCTATCCCATTTGGTGGATGCAGTAATTGTACCATGAGAATGTTAAATGTTGCTACTCAGCAGTAGTGTTTTATTTTATTTTTAGATAAATATTTTTAAATGCAACATGCAAGCCTCGAATCCGCCGATCTTGGATACAATATTATTTCTTAAAATTAACAAATAAAATAAAAGGCACATGTAAAGGACTAATAATGGTATAAACAATAGAATATTTAATTACATAACTTTCGAAAATCGCTCTACAAATTTATTAGTTCTCAGAAGCGAAATAATTGCGACGAATCTTTAAAATATGATTTCCTTCTCATTACTATATTCCTTCAACAATTTTCCATCTTTTCGCTTCTATTCTTTTTCTAAACTGTAATGTAAAAAATAGAAAATTTATTTGTTTCAAAATGAAAACCAATAAACCTTAGTTAGATAAATATTTTTAAATGCAACATGCAAGCCTCGAATCCGCCGATCTTGGATACAATATTATTTCTTAAAATTAACAAATAAAATAAAAGGCACATGTAATGGACTTATAATGGTATAAACAATTGAATATTTAATTAATTACATAACTTTCGAAAATCGCTCTACAAATTTATTAGTTCTCAGAAGCGAAATAATTGCGACGAATCTTTAAAATATGATTTCCTTCTCATTACTCTCGAGCACAGTTTTGTCATAAAATAGACTATAAAATATCTGACACACGTCTGTCCGAAATATTCCTTCAACAATTTTCCATCTTTTCGATTCTATCCTTTTTGTAAACTGTAATATAAACAATAGAAAATTTATTTGTTTCAAAATGAAAACCAATAAACCTCAGTTATTTATGATAAAATAAAGAACAATTTGTTTTTTTTTTTTAAATAGGTACTGGTAATAATTAAACCAATTTTAATATTTTATTTATTAAATATTCCATTGTCTTTCAAACAAACTTGCTGTGTTACACTTGTGTAGTACACTAGAGTCGGCTAATGGCAAACTCGAACCAGCGTCGTCGTGTTTCGAAGTCGGCATCCATCAATCATTTCTAAGGCAAAAATTAGGAAACATTTTATATTGCTGACGAAGAAGTTGATTCCAAAAACGATTCCAAATTCAAATTAGAACATTACTTTTATTTATTAACTGCATATCTCGTTTATAACGCAGCGCTATGAAAGAGACGTCGCAAATTTATTCTGAACACAACATTCACAAATATTCCGTAAACTTTATTAATTCAAGCAAAGAAAATCATAACAAGAACTTGAGTTTCTTCCAAGAAACTTGTCCACAAGTGGGAGCAGTAAAATTAAATTAGTCACAAAAATTACACCACAGAGATTGTTATGACAAAGGACTGAAACAATTTGGAATCACTTAAAATTATAAGCCAATAAATAAAAACATAAAATAAACTACTGGCGAATTGGTATTTGCCCGCGACTTTGTACGCGTCTGACCTCATCCGCGACTTAGACCACCGCCTTCCCCGGTATTGGGAATGGCGTGAAGATATTTTGTTCTTCGTACGCGTGGATGTTATTGGTTTATTTAATTTTATGCATTAAACCTACCTATGTTATTTTCTGTTTGCTTACCTGGCACTTAATGAGTATCGAAACGGAACTTTAAGATTATCTCGCAGAAATTAACCGTTTTTATGCTTTCTTAAACTTGTGTGATACAGAGGTCTGTGCTCCAGATGATGGTGAAAAGATGGAATGACGTTCTGTATAATTTTATGGTTATGGATATCAATAGGTGCAGGTGGCTCGGAACCGTTCTCTGTTACAACCTTCGACGTAGGATTATTTTTGTATCATCTTACACAAAGATTGACCAATAAAAGAGGATATCAAAGAAGTTTCTTTCGTCTGTTTCTTCTCCATTGTTACGAACTACCTTATAACGAAATGGTGGTAGATTGATAAAACACTATCGATAAATTAATGTTTATTCTTATTTCGTAAAAAAAATTATTTTATTAGATTTGATTTATTTTTATCAGGGGACTCTGATATAATGAAAATACGATTATGAAAATAATGTAGCTTGTTAAATTCCCACTGCGGCTTTCTCTCAAAAATAAATATAGGCATGTTCGAACATGTAAATGTTCGCCACGCTGCTGCCTTGCATGCTGATGGATTTTAAACAACAACAAAAAAAATTGTTATTTATCATTTCTTAGACTTACTCGTAGTGAAGGAAAATGTCCTGAGATCTTCTTCATCTTAAATAATAAAATAAATAAATATCTTCACGCAATTCCCAATACAGGGGTAGACAGAGGTTAAGTCTAGACAATTAAGTCCCTTTGACCCACCTTCCACCGAAGATATTTTCGGGACAACGTGACAGGTGGTGAGCCCGTCGCCGCCTTCATGTCCAAGCCAACGATGAAATTCGTACATAAGTTTTTTGAAAAACTCATTGGTACTGCCACCTGGGGATCGAACTCGGGTCTCTCGACTCGAAATTCCGACCACCCAACAACTCGGCTATCGTGACTTTAAAAAATTCGAGATTATTAGAAAGTACTCAACAATGGAAGGCTTGGCTCTTAATTATACAAGAAGAAGAAGCTCGGGGCTTTAGCTGAGCGTAGTTTTAGTCGTCCCTCAAAAAGAGTGATGCACATTAGCCTCTTTCATCTAGGTAGATAGATAGATATCTTCACGCAATTCCCAATACAGGGGTAGACAGAGGTCTAGTCTAGACAATTAAGTTCCTTCGACCCACCTTTCACCGAAGATATTTACGTGACAACGTGACAGGTGGAGAGTCCGTCACAGTTTTTGAAAAACCAATTGGTACGAGCCTGCCACCAGGGGATCTAACTCGGGTCTCTCGACTTGAGATTCCGACCACCTAACCATTCGGCTATCGTGACTTATCTGTCAACAGAAATCAAAAATATCTGTGACGCGAAAGTAAATCGATCCAAAAGTCGATGGAACAAAATATTAGATCTCCAGTTAAAAGCGAATCGATTAGTTATCTAAACCGAGCACGTCTGTTGGCCCGGCCCGCTCTAAATTCCTTTGAATCTGGCTATTGCGAACGCAAAACAAATCAAATTCCGATTAAATTGACGCTTTGGCTGGTAAGCGAGAACGTTTGTTTATCCACCGCGTTTGAGTTACTCGCTGTTGGACCCACGCAGGTTATTTTAATACACGCTGTGAAATTTTTCACGTCAGGTTTTCATTACTCAAATTAATTAACGATTTGTAATAGTCTCCGGTAGCATAATTGTCACTTAAACATATATTACGCTTATTGCCTATCCGCTTACTGAAACCAACAGACGCCTCTCAGCATATATGCTGTATCATCAGTCTGGTTAATTTTTCAAGATGGTTATCTCGCCACCTTTCGAAGACTTCCTATATTATTAAGTCTTCCCATAGAAGCTTACTTCACCTATAATAAAAATTGCGTGCTAATAATTCTCAATTAGCAAGCGAATTGTCTATCCGCACATCTATACCAACAGACACTTTGCACTATAAATACTGTTGCCTATCACCAGTCTGCTTCAATTTTGGTGTAGTAAATTTTTCCAAACGGTTCTATCGCCATTTTCGATGACCTCTGACATTTTTAATTTTTGTTCCCTAGGTGCCTATAATATCTACGGGAAAAAGCGAGTGTTTTATAGTTAGAGATTCCGTAAGAAGGAAGACATTAAACAAAATATAGATTTTTTTACAAATATACAGTTTTTTTTTAATTATTTATATAATATCATTTGCAAAAACATTAACATACTGAAAATAGAACGAGTTTTACTATAAATAAATAAATATCTTCACGCAATTACCAATACATGGGGTAGACAGAGGTCTTGTCTACACAATTAAGTCCCTTTAACCCACCTTCCACCGAAGATATTTTCGGGTCAACGTGTCAGGTGGTGAGCCCGTCGCCGTCTTTATGTCCAAGGAATATCGTTGATATTCCTACATAAGTTTTTGAAAAACCCATTGGTACGAGCCAGCCACCTGGAGATCAAACTCCGGTCTTTTATTAAAAATATTATATGTCTCATATCGCACGTGACGAAGAAAACCTGTCAAGTAAAACACTTTTAAGTAACCTTAGATTTACACTCATTCCAATGTAAGTAACGCAACGTGTTTGCGAGACTACACTTCCATTAACTGATTCAATAGGATCTTCTGTAATTATTGGCTAGGTACTTATTGTGATTGTATTTATACCTATGGTGTAATAAGGTACTTTAGTGTATGCAATTATAGTATTTCTTTTTATCTCAAGAGGAAAATTTTATTTAACATTAGTGAATATAAATTATTGTATTGGATTGTTAATTTAAAATGAAGAGATGCTTTTCACGTTATATCAAAGAAACTTTGTTGAAAGGTAGGTCGAAAGTACTTAATTATCTAGGAATTTACTTACTCCAGTAACGGAAATTACATAATATGTGAACCATGATTACCAAGGACATTAGCCTCTCCATTAAAAAAAAAGATTCAGACTGAGTTTTAATCTTGATATTTTTTATTACTTTCACTAACACATCAACTTAATCGTTATAGCTTAAACGGTGACTAAGGATATTACCACAGCAGGAGGTGTAATTTTAATATTTCTTTCGGAAGTTTTATGTTTTAATATTTCCTAAGAGCATTTCGCCGTGAACGAATTTAAAGTATCGGATTCAATAGGATCGTTTTCAATTACAGGCAAGCTACTTACGAGTATGTGATTGTATTTATACCTTTAATGTAAAAAGTGTCTTCTGAGTATGGAATTACAGTATTTTTTATATGTAAATACTAAAATTTAACTTTAACGATAATAAAATTAAATTATTATACAGGATTATTTAGAAAACTTCAAAAGTATCCGATAAGCCGATAGCAGAGTTAGTAGAAACCCTACTCGAAGCTAATGGTTGCGGCTTCAAATCTCGCTATGGAAAAATATTTTTGTTATAAATATAAATGCTAGTACTCGATCAAGGAATGTTTCTATGTAATATTTATCTATGTAACCGATTTGTCACTTGCTTGAACACTATGGTGGCGAATGGCTCGCCCGTTATCACAAATAGGCTTTGTTATAAGGTAGATCGAAAGAACTTGAATGTCTAACCTTCAGTCTACCTGTATGGGACATTATATGAATGAGTGAATGAATGAAAAGTTTATATGCTAAAAATAGACGCATAAGGAATCATAAATGTTTTCTTATAGGTGGTGGAAAATCCTGCTATGTGAACGTGACGTTAGCAAGATATTGACCACTCTTTTTTAAATAAAAGATTGAGGCTGAATTTTACTCTTCATACTTTTTATTAGGTTCACTTACACATCAATTTAATAAAGTTATAGCGTAAACGGTGACTAAGGATATTACCACAGCAGGTGGTGCAATTTTAATACGTGTTTCAGGAGTTTTATGTATTAATATTACTTGAGAACATTTTGCTGTGAACTACTTTTAAGTACCGGCGTTCCGTTCAGTGGTTGAAATACAATCGCAATTTTAATTAAAGGAAAATTTTAACACACATTTTCCAAAGCTGGGGTAGACTAAGCTCTAGATAATTAAGTAATTTCGATCCACGTTTCACAAACACTTATTTGGTACAACGTGAAAGGTGGTGAGCCTATTGCCATCTTATTAAAGATTACGTACGGAAAATATTATTGATTGATTTTTTAAATAGATTCGACTCCAGCTTTGTCTTGGTGTACACTGAGTATCACAATCTTACTCTAAGTTTTGACCCAGTATGGTAGTTGAATAAAGAGAAGTCACAATAACCGAGTGGTTGGGTGATCGGAATTAGAATCAAGAGACCCGAGTTCGATCTTCCGGTGGAACAAAACTCAAGCACCATTTATCGTTGGTTTGGACATCAATATGTACGGTGAAGTTCGAACACCACCATTGTCTTTTCTATTTAATTCTACAGTTTTATTGATTTAACTTGGTATAGTCAGTCATAAAAACTCATCGCCAGTAGCCTGGTTAGTTTATTTTTTATCAAACTTGCAGCAATCTTCAATAAAGGATATCAGCCGCTCCCATAAAAAAGGATTTGCAGTAATCGACACGCTTACCGAGCCGATTGCCGATTAATTTTGGTCTGGCATTTTCAAAATGCCAGATTGTATTGGGAATACCTGTATTGTGTATACCACCATTTTTCAATTGCTTTTGATATTTGAAAGACTTTCCCCATAGTCACCTCTTACAACAACCTAAATTGTGACGTAATACAAAACAATAAAATTTGTATTTATTATTTAAAAATTAATATTACAAATCATGACGATAGCCGAGTCGCTCGGTGGTCGGAATTTCGAGTCGAGAGACCCGAGTTCGATCCCCAAGTGGCAGGCTCGTACCAATGAGTTTTTCAAAAACTTATGTACGAATTATATCGTTGGCTTGGACATAAAGGCGGCGACGGGCTCACCACCTGTCACGTTGTCCCGAAAATATCTTCGGTGGAAGGTGGGTCAAAGGGACTTAATTGTCTAAACTAGACCTCTGTCTACCCCTGTATTGGGAATTGCGTGAAGATATTTATTTATTTATTATTACAAATCATGATAGATGAGGGGTTGGGTGACCGGAATTCGAAAGACTCGAGTTCGATTCCCATTTCTGGCGGGCACGTACTAATGGGTTTATTCAAAACTTATGTTTTTTTTTAAATACTTTATTTACAGCAACAACATTCTGTTAATATTTATAATATTTATTAACTATAATTATCATAGATTCCTGCTCCTCGGGGCATGATACCTAGAACGCTGGCTGCATTTCCACGTTGAAGGGCTTAACAAAATAAACTTTCCAATGAAACTTATCTATTATGTATATCGTTGGTTTGGGCATAATAACGGCGACAAGCTCATCATCTTTCACGTCATTCCAATAAATTTCTTGTTGTTTGTAAAAGGTGATTAAGAAAGGTAATAGTAAAGATATTTTTATATGCACTTACATTTTCATAAAATAAAAAACTAAATTCGTGCGAATATGAAAGTTGGCAAATGAGTGTTGTTACCATTCTGGTGTATAAAATCACATACTAGCCATTCATTATACAGATGAGTGCTACAATATAAATGTCTGTTTCGAAGTCAACTAGTTATTGTCGGGAATTTCTCTCAGTTGACGTAATTAGTAGTTATTGAGCCTACATTTAAATCCTAACAACAATTTATTAGTTTATTTATTCATAGTAAGAATTGTGTAGTTTTCGCTTTTCACTTTTAGCAGAAATTCATGTAGCGATATTCTAAAACAATGTAGCAAACAAAATACGATCCGATCTCAAATAAAATAAACTTAGAAGAAGAAATACGTAACAATAACCCCGCTTTCTATTCTCCTATCTTATTGGGACTATGTAGTTTGTTACGATCGATTGAGTCGGTGCAACTCTCAATAATACAACGGAAAATGTTGAAAAAGCATCTTGAACGTGGGGAGCGTTCCACTCCGGCCGGATGCACACATTTTATTTCAAAGGTAAAACACAAAGACACGTGTTATCGGGATACGTATATTGAAAATGTAAATTTGAAAAAAACTGAGCTGCTATTAGATAATTACATTGCATAATTCCGCATGCAAAAGTAAATGGGATACTACTATTTTAGTAATGCCTATTATATTGAAAAATGAATTGTTTGTGAAACTGCATACGATGGTAGACATAATTTTTGTTTGTATTGTACTTACAGTGGATTTGTGGGATAATTTAATGTTTGCGGCGTCATGCCAAAGGGTATTTAAAAGCGTTAATTTAAATTTCGTATAAAAATTAACATCAGAGAAATCATGTATTCACATTTTATGATTGGAATGCACAATTGTAGTAAATGGTCAGTAGTTCAATGTTAAATTATTTTCTATTCCATTTTATTCTATTTCATTCTGTTCTGTTCCGTTCTATTCTATTTTATTCATTTTTATTCTGTTATATTCTATTCTTGGTTCCGACACACATGTACGGAAGTGAAAGTTGGGTATGGCAGAAGAAACATGAAAGCAGAGTAAATGCAGTTGAGATGAGAGCATTAAGAAGTATGTTAGGAGTTAAACTGAGCGACAGGATAAGGAATGGTGAAATAAGGAAACGTTGTGGTCTGAAAGAAGATGTAGTGACTAAAATTGAGAAAGGTATGCTGAGATGGTTTGGCCATGTCGAGAGAATGAATGAAGAACGATTGACGAAAAAAGCATATAAGGCGAGTGTGAATGGAAGTGTAGGAAGGGGAAGACCTAGGCGGACGTTTCAAGACCAAATCAGGGACGTCCTGAAAAACGGCCAGGTCAAGAGTACCCTGAATCGAAGAGAATGTATGAAGGGAATAATGAAAGTGGACGAAGCGAAACAAGTATGTAAGGATCGTAGCAAGTGGAAAGAAGTGGTCTCTACCTACCCCTACGGGAAAGAGGCGTGATGATATGTATGTATGTATGTATATTCTATTCTATTTTATTCTATTATATTCTTTAGTACATTTTCAATTCTTCAATTTTTAGTTTAAGTTTTTGATATTCACGACTCCGGTTTACCCAAATTTTTGTCAGTTTTTAAAAGTTTTGAATGAGTAACAAATAAGTCCTCCTAATCGTAAGACCTCCTAATCGTAAATGTCTATTGCAGCACAGGAATACCTGGAAACGTTTTTAGAAGAAGTAAAATATATATAGATAATAATGTTTTACAGTACTAGACGACTCCAGGAATAGATTAACCACCATTTTATTTATTTATTCATGATCACAAAAAAGTGACCATAGTCGAATCGTTGATTGATGAAATATACACATTTATGAACACGTTACGGATGGGTTCGCGGATTAGAATTCTGGACTTGCCTGTTTTTTTTTCTATTTCATTTGATTGATGCAGTGATTTTACCATAAGACTGTTAAATATCGCTACTCAGCAGTTGGGTTTTTGTATATCTTCACGCAATTTCCCAATTTAGGGGATGCAAAGGTCTAGACAATATCCTTTCGACCTACTTTTTACCGAAGCTCATTTGGAACAATGTGACTGGTGGTATACCTAACGTCGTTTTAATGTCCAAGCTAACGGTATAATGTTACGGTAATACATACCTATTTATTTACATAAATAAATATTTATCAATACATATATACGTCCGTGACTCTATTATAAACATTCATATTTCATCATACAAATGTTTGCCCCTAGCGGAATTCGAACCCGCAAACATTAGCTTCAAATTTAGAGATTCTATTACACTATTCCGTTAAGTTAGTTCAGTCAGGCTATTACTATTGCTACTATTGTATGCCGATTTTGGTGTCGGATAACACATTAAGTATTTCTTATCAGAATATTCTTTAAAATCAAGAAATGAAATAAAAAATTAATGTAAAAGACTAATAATGGTATAAACAATTGAATATTCAATTATATAAATTTCTAAATTCGCTATACAAAATTTATTCCTTCTCAGAAGCGAAATAATTGCAACGTATCCTTAAAATATGATTTCATTCAAGTACCTACCTCATTAATCTCGAGCACAGTTTTGTCATAAAATAGACAATAAAATATCTGACGGACGTCTGTCCGAAGTATTCCTTCAACAGTTTTTCAACTTTTTGCTTCATACCTATACCTATATCCTTTTTATAAACTTGAATGTGAAAATGATGGTGTTTATGATCCATAGTAATTAAATATTTTCTTCAATTTTAAAGTGTTTTGTAATGGTATCGGCGTGAAAGTATCCACCGACACCGATCATACGTTGATTTCACACATAGATAGATAGATAGGGGTTGTTCCAATATATCACATACATTGCGCTGATCCCTAAGTAAGTAGCTTAAGCTCCTGGCTTATGGCATCAAAAACAACGAAGGTGCCACACACACAAAACCCAGACCCGAGCAGAACTAGAAAAGAGTTTTTCTAAATTGACCCGCCTGGGAACCGGACCCGGGACCTCAGAGCTGGAAACACTATGAAAACCGGTGTGTACGCCAATCGTTCACGGAGATCGTCAATCTACCTAAAAATACCCATCGTTGACGGGCAACAGTATTGCTATCGACTACCTTTACGGCAGATGTCTAGGTTCTAAACAATTGGAATTTAAATTCAAATCGTTTATTTTCAAGAACATAGCTCATTTACAGGTGTTGATTATTTAATTTATATCTGTTGTAAATTATGTCCTATCAATGGGCATATCATTTTAATAGAATTATCTGTTTATATACATACAACGTCTATTATTATTTATTATATTTTCTCGTCTGGTTGGGTTTTTATACATATAAAAATTAAAATACGCCCGCCCAGTTCAGTCTCTATTCAAGTTCCTGCAGTGAACTTGAATAGAGACTGAACTGTTTGATCACTCTAATATTAGGAGTGGGGAAGTTGTTACAATAATAGACAGACGTTTATAACGCAACTAAGGTCATATGCGGAATGCCTCATGAAGACACGCCGTTGCATTTCCATGTTAATATTCCAGTAAGGTAGTGACGTGTGCTAGCTGTCGTTGATTACAGATTCCCTCTAGCATGTGAAATTCGGGTGTTGTTGGCTCTGTTTTGGTATTACTCTGTGGGTCCTGTTTAGGTTACAGATAAATCTTTATTGAGTATATTACAAGGTAGAGCTACGATCTACTGAATATTGCGAAAAGTCGATGAATGTAGGTGGCACAGGAGTGTTTTATGTGGCAATCTTTTGTGGAGGCCTATGCTCATCAGTGGGCATTAGATAAGCTGCTGTAATAGTGATATCATATAATATATTTTATACCGGGCTCCCAAAATGAAACAAATAAATAAATATACATTTATTCTTTCATTTTAGATAGGGACAACAGCCAATACTTTGCTATGATCCGAAATTAAACAGCTTAAGCACTTCTATTAGGGAATAGTAATCAACGAAGATACCAAAAACAATCAGACCCGATAAAATGTAGAGAAAGTGTTTTCAGCATTGACCAGACCGGGAATCGTACCCGTCCCGGGTCTCAAAAAATGTTTTTGGCGGTGCGTCGAAAGGACTTAATTGTCTAGACCTCTGTCTACTCTAGTAGTGGAAGATGTTTTAATATTGTATGAAAATTAATAGTAAGTAACAGTTTATCTCGTTTATAAGATTAATTATTTCTCCGTAATAAAGTATCAAATGGTAATTAATAAACCATTGTAATTGATATAGGTTCAGACCGTAAGACTAAAGATCTCTGTAATACTGACGAGGCCTAACTCACTTCTGAGTAGTAGTACTGAATAATTACTGATAATTCTGTACCTGGCTGAACAAGAGAGTATAAATAACAACATAAATATAAACAAATAGAAAATTTTCTACGTGAATGTTTATTCAATAATCCTATTTAAATAAACTTGGAATATAAAACACGATCCAACGTAGAAAATGATATAAGTCGTACATAAGTTTTATTTTAAATCTACTCGTACGAGCCTACTGTCATCGGTATCGAACTAGGGTCTCTTGACTCGAATTCTGATCGACTATTGTGGCAATATTAAAAAAAAAACGAAAACATGAAACAACTATTAGAACAAAAGCATAGCATATTATTCTACATTAAATAATAAAGCATCTAAACATACATTTTATTTTATTGTTATTTGTAAAACCTGAAGATATCTGAATATTACATATATAGTTTTCACTTATAGTCTTTGGCCAGTTGTCGAGTTTTATACAATCAAAAAGCACCTCGTTAGATAATAGGGTCACAAATCTAAACATGCATTCATACGCGCTTCTTACAAATACATACACATATATAAAGTAAACCTTATTTATATTCGCCATCAAACAGAATTTCCAATCAAAGATGGATGCTCTGTAACGTACCCAGTTATAATATCAAACATCAATAACGCAGAATGTTTACTCGTGTGAAAACGATGGTATCTCTCTCTCTACGTTATCTGTGATGTTTGTCTATTTATTTACTATAGACTAGATTCGTTCTATGTTATTTTTTAATATATAATTTTAATGCGATTTAAAAGTTAGGATAGCCAGTGGTTAGGAGATAGGCTCGTATCTATGACTTTTTCAAAATTTCCTAACTCATTTTCACAAAAATATGTCTTTGGTGGGTCGAATTGACTTAATTATCAGGACATCTGTCTACCCCAGTATTGGGAATCACATGAAGATATATTAAATTATTATTATTATTTTCTTTATTTTAAAATAACAAATAAATTGTTTAACGTTTAGAAGAGGCCTATATCCTAGAGTGAACTGTTACCGGCCAAAATGTATAGTTCACGACATGAAATGCATATATAAAGTAAACCTTATTTATATTCGCCATCAAACAGAATTTCCAATCAAAGATGGATGCTCTGTAACGTACCCAGTTATAATATCAAACATCAATAACGCAGAATGTTTACTCGTATGAAAACGATGGTATCTCTCTCTCTACGGTATCTGTGATGTTTGTCTATTTATTTACTATAGACTAGATTCGTTCTATGTTATTTTTTAATATATAATTTTAATGCGATTTAAAAGTTAGGATAGCCAGTGGTTAGGAGATAGGCTCGTATCTATGACTTTTTCAAAATTTCCTAACTCATTTTCACAAAAATATGTCTTTGGTGGGTCGAATTGACTTAATTATCAGGACATCTGTCTACCCCAGTATTGGGAATCACATGAAGATATATTAAATTATTATTATTATATTTTAATAAAATATTTAAGAGGTCTAGAATTTTTTAGTTCTTTTAAATCAAGTCATTTATATAAGTAACAAACATATCCATCGGTTGTAATTTTATAATCTACTACCGTTTTGTTGTGAGGTCCTTTAATGGAGAAGAAAGTTTCTTCTACAGATTTGGTATATCCAAAATGTTTGTCACAAACTTAAAAAACAATGAAAAATAGCATGGGAGCGATCAACTCTTTCCCAGGAATTACTATAATTAATGTATTCATGTACATTATAATGATTACTTTTGTAAAGTTTTTAATAAATTCCCTAAAACTATCAATAGGCAAGCATTGCACATTAACTGGTATTTTTGTAGATGAATAAACAATGTAGTGGGGTCTTAACGAGTTTCTTACTCTATGGTGTCCAGTAAGCCACGCATCAGGTGAGAGGTGTGTAAATTTCAAATACTCTTAATTTTTCTTTACGGGGATCGAAATTGTGACACTCGGCTATTGTGGTCACATAACATGAAATATTATTTTAATTATTAACAGTGGTAGAGCCACGCATCAGCTTTTGTTGTTGCATGAATGGGCCGTCTCGACCGGGGAAGTACCAAAAAAACCAGCGTGAAGAAGAAGTCTAACAAACTGCTGCGTTTCGTCTGGTGAGTGCAGGTAACCGGAGACCCTCACACCCCCCTACACCAATTCCGGGGGGCTCTAAGGCCAACAACGCATCTGCTATGCCTCTGGTATTGCGGGTGTTCATTGGCGGCAGTAAGTGATTATTACCATCACGTCAGCCACCTGCTCGATTGGCACCATTTCTATAAAAAAAGATGATTAATGAGAATTATGACTAAATTATGAATGAGAGTAATCGCTAAAATTTAGTATTTATTTAATTATTTTTAATTTATATTTTAATAAAATATTTAAGAGGTCTAGAATTTTTTAGTTCTTTTAAATCAAGTCATTTATATAAGTAACAAACATATCCATCGGTTGTAATTTTATAATCTACTACCGTTTTGTTGTGAGGTCCTTTAATGGAGAAGAAAGTTTCTTCTACAGATTTGGTATATCCAAAATGTTTGTCACAAACTTAAAAAAAAACGAAAACATGAAACAACTATTAGAACAAAAGCATAGCATATTATTCTACATTAAATAATAAAGCATCTAAACATACATTTTATTTTATTGTTATTTGAAAAAACAAAACCTGAAGTTATCTGAATATTACATATATAGTTTTCACTTATAGTCTTTGGCCAGTTGTCGAGTTTTATACAATCAAAAAGCACCTCGTTAGATAATAGGGTGACAAATCTAAACATGCATTCATACGCGCTTCTTACAAATACATACACATATATAAAATATAATGGTAGGTAATGATAGGTAGAAAATGTCTTCTTAGGTCCAAGATATCCTGCTGCGATCGCCAATCCGCTTGCCGACAGGCCGAGGTTGGGAATGGCGAACCCCCCCGGATGCTTTTGTCCAGCAATGAACATTTACAGACCTTTATGAAACTGATGCAGCGAATGGCTTAACCCCTTCCGGAATAAAATCACAAAAGAAATTCTTCATTATATGAAGAATAAGTAGAGCAGAGAGGATTTTGTAATTGCTTGAATTTTAATTAAGATGACCGATGGATTTATACTTTCTAGGACTCTGTCGACTCAAGTTCTGGGAAAGTGCGAGAAGACAACAAAATGTGTTAAACCATTATCATGTTTACTTTGATTATTTTAATATAGCTTCTTTTGCCAAATACAACCCCTTTAAGTTTTTTTGCGAGAAAAAGTAACATAAAACCATCACATATATTTCTATACTAAAACACATTATAATAGTTTCACCAGTCCGGGCTTGAAAGCATAATAAAGAAAAAAATACTCATTTTATCTCATTAGTTATACCACTGATTGGATGTTAAATGATAAATAAATAAATTAGTAAATAAATAAATAAATAAATAAATAAAATAGATATATAAATATATAGATAAATAAATAAATAAATATCTTTACGCAATTCCCAATACAGTGGTAGACAGAGGTCTAGTCTAGACAATTAAGTCTCTTTGACCCACCTTCCACCGAAGATATTTTTTGTATTCGACGTGTGTTCCGTACCTAATTATTATTTTCTTTATTTTAAAATAACAAATAAATTGTTTAACGTTTAGAAGAGGCCTATATCCTAGAGTGAACTGTTACCGGCCAAAATGTATAGTTCACGACATGAAATGCATATATAAAGTAAACCTTATTTATATTCGCCATCAAACAGAATTTCCAATCAAAGATGGATGCTCTGTAACGTACCCAGTTATAATATCAAACATCAGTAACGCAGAATGTTTACTCGTATGAAAACGATGGTATCTCTCTCTCTCTCTCTACGGTATCTGTGATGTTTGTCTATTTATTTACTATAGACTAGATTCGTTCTATGTTATTTTTTAATATATAATTTTAATGCGATTTAAAAGTTAGGATAGCCAGTGGTTAGGAGATAGGCTCGTATCTATGACTTTTTCAAAATTTCCTAACTCATTTTCACAAAAATATGTCTTTGGTGGGTCGAATTGACTTAATTATCAGGACATCTGTCTACCCCAGTATTGGGAATCACATGAAGATATATTAAATTATTATTATTATATTTTAATAAAATATTTAAGAGGTCTAGAATTTTTTTAGTTCTTTTAAATCAAGTCATTTATATAAGTAACAAACATATCCATCGGTTGTAATTTTATAATCTACTACCGTTTTGTTGTGAGGTCCCTTTAATGGAGAAGAAAGTTTCTTCTACAGATTTGGTATATACCAAAATGTTTGTCACAAACTTAAAAAAAACAATGAAAAATAGCATGGGAGCGATCAACTCTTTCCCAGGAATTACTATAATTAATGTATTCATGTACATTATAATGATTACTTTTGTAAAGTTTTTAATAAATTCCCTAAAACTATCAATAGGCAAGCATTGCACATTAACTGGTATTTTTGTAGATGAATAAACAATGTAGTGGGGTCTTAACGAGTTTCTTACTCTATGGTGTCCAGTAAGCCACGCATCAGGTGAGAGGTGTGTAAATTTCAAATACTCTTAATTTTTCTTTACGGGGATCGAAATTGTGACACTCGGCTATTGTGGTCACATAACATGAAATATTATTTTTAATTATTAACAGTGGTAGAGCCACGCATCAGGTGAGAGGTGTGTAAATTTCAAATACTCTTAATTTTTCTTTACGGGGATCGAAATTGTGACACTCGGCTATTGTGGTCACATAACATGAAATATTATTTTTAATTATTAACAGTGGTAGAGCCACGCATCAGGTGAGAGGTGTGTAAATTTCAAATACTCTTAATTTTTCTTTACGGGGATCGAAATTGTGACACTCGGCTATTGTGGTCACATAACATGAAATATTATTTTTAATTATTAACAGTGGTAGAGCCACGCATCAGGTGAGAGGTGTGTAAATTTCAAATACTCTTAATTTTTCTTTACGGGGATCGAAATTGTGACACTCGGCTATTGTGGTCACATAACATGAAATATTATTTTTAATTATTAACAGTGGTAGAGCCACGCATCAGGTGAGAGGTGTGTAAATTTCAAATACTCTTAATTTTTCTTTACGGGGATCGAAATTGTGACACTCGGCTATTGTGGTCACATAACATGAAATATTATTTTTAATTATTAACAGTGGTAGAGCCACGCATCAGGTGAGAGGTGTGTAAATTTCAAATACTCTTAATTTTTCTTTACGGGGATCGAAATTGTGACACTCGGCTATTGTGGTCACATAACATGAAATATTATTTTTAATTATTTTTAATTTATATTTTAATAAAATATTTAAGAGGTCTAGAATTTTTTAGTTCTTTTAAATCAAGTCATTTATATAAGTAACAAACATATCCATCGGTTGTAATTTTATAATCTACTACCGTTTTGTTGTGAGGTCCCTTTAATGGAGAAGAAAGTTTCTTCTACAGATTTGGTATATACCAAAATGTGCTCTAAGGCCAACAACGCATCTGCTATACCTCTGGTATTGCGGGTGTTCATTGGCGGCAGTAAGTGATTATTACCATCACGTCAGCCACCTGCTCGATTGGCACCATTTCTATAAAAAAGATGATTAATGAGAATTATGTCTAAATTATGAATGAGCGTAATTGCTAAAAATTAGTATTTATTTAATTATTTTTAATTTATATTTTAATAAAATATTTAAGAGGTCTAGAATTTTTTTAGTTCTTTTAAATCAAGTACATATATAAAAATATATCTTCACGCAATTCCCAATACAGGGGTAGACAGAGGTCGAGTCTAGACAATTAAGTCCCTTCGACCCACCTTTCACCGAAGATATTTTCGGGACAACGTGACAGGTGGTGAGCCCATCGCCGCCTTTATGTCCAAGCCAACGATATTCGTACATAAGTTTTTGAAAAACTCATTGGTACGAGCCTACCAACTGGGGATCGAACCCGGGTCTATTGACTCGAAATTCCGACCACCCAACCACTCGGCTATCGTGACTTTTTTTTTAAATCAAGTCATTTATATAAGTAACAAACATATCCATCGGTTGTAATTTTATAATCTACTACCGTTTTGTTGTGAGGTCCCTTTAATGGAGAAGAAAGTTTCTTCTACAGATTTGGTATATACCAAAATGTGCTCTAAGGCCAACAACGCATCTGCTATACCTCTGGTATTGCGGGTGTTCATTGGCGGCAGTAAGTGATTATTACCATCACGTCAGCCACCTGCTCGATTGGCACCATTTCTATAAAAAAAGATGATTAATGAGAATTATGACTAAATTATGAATGAGAGTAATCGCTAAAATTTAGTATTTATTTAATTATTTTTAATTTATATTTTAATACAAAACTTTTTCACATGGGATATATATATATATGTATATATATATATGTATATATATATATATATATATATATATATATATATATATATATATATATATATATATATATATATATATGTATATATATATATATATATATGTATATATATATATATATATATATACACATACATACATACATACATACATACATATTACATACATTCTTACAAACACACACACCACACGGTTACGATAGATAAACTTATACGTTAATCTATGTTTTTATGAAAGAAAAAAAAATGTTTATTCGACAACATTTGTACTATGTAAATATACTGTACTGTAGGCTTGGAGACTAAGACATTCATAGGCTTACCACCTGTCACGTTACCCAAATAGGGTTCGAAGTACCTTTTTCGCCAGCTCTAATGATCTAGAACTCATCTCAAGTGAAGATATAAAAAACATCGTATGAAACTCCCTGGGCTATTAATTTGAGGAACCACTTAACAGAAAGCTAAATGATATCGAATACTGTTCATATTTGAAGTGTAGTAACTGTGCGCTGGCATTTTCTGTTGACACACTTCTATTCCACTTATCTCTACCCATGTCACATGTTCTAATATATTTTGTGACAAAGGAAATACAATCACTTACTTATCGGTGTGTAAAAGTCCTTATTTTTAAAGCCTTATTTTACATTGCCGAGCCGTGAACGAGTGTTGAAAGATCCAGGTTTTCATGGTGTTTATAGCTCTGAGGGCTTGGGTTCGATTCCCGGACAGAACAATGTTGAAAATACTTTTTCTACATTTTCTCGGGTCTGAGTGTTTGTGGTACCTTCGTTGTTTCTAATTCCATAATACAAGTGGAAGAAAGCTAGGAACTTAGTATGGAGGCAATGCAATGTATGTGATGTTGTCCCTATCTATGTATGTGTTTAGAACTATTGAAACCTCTAAAAAGACAAAAATTCAATTTTCAGTTAGTATACATTAAATAAAATAGATTACAGTTCAATACAATACGCATAATATTACGTTAGAACACAACCAAAACAATTTAACATTACAATCTATAACAGTTTATTATTGTTAATCTTTAAATGTTTTGCAAGAAAGAACCAATTACTTACTAATCGGCCTGTAAAAGTCCACCGTTTGACATAAACCATTATATAAACTGACGAGATCTGTAGACCACTGGTGTAGACACCAATTTACATGGCGTCACCAGCTCTGAGTTCCGGGTTCAATATCCGGAGAATGCCTTCGTTGGACCTTCCGGCGAAGATTTCGACAAGAGACAAAAGGATTTAATTTTCTAGACCTCTGTCTATCCATGTATTAGGAATGGCGTGAAGATGTTTTTTTATTATTATTAACGAATATTAATTATTAAAAAAAGTTTAATATTACAATGATATTTCGGGTGAGAAAAAACTATGACTAGCTATTTAAAAAAAAGTATTACGCCCAATGTGGGGCTCGAACCAACGACCCTTAAATTAAGAGTCTCATGCTCTACCGAATGAGCTAGCCGGGCTGTACGTAGCATACTGAAATGTGCGTATATATATCCAATCAGCGTAAAAAAGTTAATTTGAAATATTTATTTTGATCTCCTACTTTTAATATGGCAGCGAGCAAATAATCATGGCAGCATAGAAAGAGTTAATGTTTCGAATTCATAAACGTATTTGTTCTTAATAAATTTCAAATTGAAATTCTAAATTCAAATTCATTCATATCTTTTACAAAATATTCTTTGACAATTATCTAAGCTAAAAGTCTCCTAAGCAAGTAATACCTTACCCAGGGGACCCCATGTGAAAAAAGTTTTGTATTAAAATAAATAAATAAATACTAATTTTTAGCAATTACTCTCATTAATAATTTAGTCATAATTCTCATTAATCATCTTTTTTTTATAGAAATGGTGCCAATCGAGCAGGTGGCTGACGTGATGGTAATAATCACTAACTGCCGCCCATGAACACACAAATCCTAGTGTTCCTTCGAAAGCGTATAGGGAGCCACTTGAGATCGTTGCGAAATTTAGAGACATGTTCATACTTTCGAAGACCAAAGATAAAACATATACACCAACCATAAATCAAAGATAAAACGTATTTGAAATTTACACAACTCTCACCTGATGCGTGGCTTACTGGACACCATAGAGTAAGAAACTCGTTAAGACCCAACTACATTGTTTATTCATCTACAAAAATACCAGTTAATGTGCAATGCTTGCCTATTGATAGTTTTAGGGAATTTATTAAAAACTTTACAAAAGTAATCATTATAATGTACATAAATACATTAATTATAGTAATTCCTGGGAATGAGTTGATGGCTCCCATGCTATTTTTCATTGTGTTCAAAATTGAACATACAACAAAACTGAGAATCTTCTCCTTTTTTTTTAGTTTGTGACAAACATTTTGGATATACCAAATCTGTAGAAGAAACTTTCTTCTCCATTAAAGGGACCTCACAACAAAACGGTAGTAGATTATAAAATTACAACCGATGGATATGTTTGTTACTTATATAAATGACTTGATTTAAAAGAACTAAAAAAATTCTAGACCTCTTAAATATTTTATTAAAATATAATAATAATAATTTAATATATCTTCATGTGATTCCCAATACTGGGGTAGACAGATGTCCCGATAATTAAGTCAATTCGACCCACCAAAGACATATTTTTGTGAAAATGAGTTAGGAAATTTTGAAAAGAGTCATAGATACGAGCCTATCACCTAGCCACTCGGCTATCCTGACTTTTTAAATCTCATTAAAATTATATATTAAAAAAATAACATAGAACGAATCTAGTCCATAGTAAATAAATAGACAAACATCACAGATACCGTAGAGAGAGAGAGAGAGATACCATCGTTTTCATACGAGTAAACATTCTGCGTTACTGATGTTTGATATTATAACTGGGTACGTTACAGAGCATCCATCTTTGATTGGAAATTCTGTTTGATGGCGAATATAAATAAGGTTTACTTTATATATGCATTTCATGTCGTGAACTATACATTTTGGCCGGTAACAGTTCACTCTAGGATATAGGCCTCTTCTAAACGTGAAACAATTTATTTGTTATTTTAAAATAAAGAAAATAATAATTAGGTACGGAAAACACGTCGAATACAAAAAATATCTTCGGTGGAAGGTGGGTCAAAGAGACTTAATTGTCTAGACTAGACCTCTGTCTACCACTGTATTGGGAATTGCGTGAAGATATTTATTTATTTATTTATCTATTTATTTATTTATTTAATTTATTTATTTATTTATTTATTTACTAATTTATTTATTTATCATTTAACATCCAATCAGTGGTATAACTAATGAGATAAAATGAGTATTTTTTTCTTTATTATGCTTTCAAGCCCGGACTGGTGAAACTATTATAATGTGTTTTAGTATAGAAATATATGTGATGGTTTTATGTTACTTTTTCTCGCAAAAAAACTTAAAGGGGTTGTATTTGGCAAAAGAAGCTATATTAAAATAATCAAAGTAAACATGATAATAGTTTAACACATTTTGTTGTCTTCTCGCACTTTCCCAGAACTTGAGTCGCCAGAGGCCTAGAAAGTATAAATCCATCGGTCATCTTAATTAAAATTCAAGCAATTACAAAATCCTCTCTGCTCTACTTATTCTTCATATAATGAAGAATTTCTTTTGTGATTTTATTCCGGGAGGGGTTAAGCCATTCGCTGCATCAGCATCATAAAGTTCTGTAAATGTTCATTGCTGTACAAAAGCATCCGGGGGGGTTCGCCATTCCCAACCTCGGCCTGTCGGCAAGCGGATTGGCGATCGCAGCAGGATATCTTGGACCTAAGAAGATATTTTCTACTTATCATTACCTACCATTATATTTTATATATGTGTATGTATTTGTAAGAAGCGCGTATGAATGCATGTTTAGATTTGTGACCCTATTATCTAACGAGGAGCTTTTTGATTGCTGGCCAAAGACTATAAGTGAAAACTATATATGTAATATTCAGATATCTTCAGGTTTTACAAATAACAATAAAATAAAATTTATGTTTAGATGCTTTATTATTTAATGTAGAATAATATGCTATGCTTTTGTCCTAATAGTTGTTTCATGTTTTCGTTTTTTTTTTAATATTGCCACAATAGTCGATCAGAATTCGAGTCAAGAGACCCTAGTTCGATACCGATGGCAGTAGGCTCGTACTAGTAGATTCAAAAAAAAAACTTATGTACGACTTATATCATTTTCTACGTTGGATCGTGTTTTATATTCCAAGTTTATTTAAATACGATTATTGAATAAACATTCACATAGAAAATTTTCTATTTATTTATATTTATGTTGCTATTTATACTGTCTTGTTCAGCCAGGTACAGAATTATTAGTTTGATATTGAATATTCAAAAGGATAGTATCAATTATTATTCAGTACTACTACTCAGAAGTGAGTTAGGTCTCGTCAGTATTACAGAGATCTTTAGCCTTAGCTTTAGGTCTGAACCTATATCAATTACAATGGTTTATTAATTACCATTTGAAACTTTATTACGGAGAAATAATTAATCTTATAAACGAGATAAACTGTTATTTACTATTAATTTTCATACAATATTAAAACATCTTCCAGTCCCACTACTAGAGTAGACAGAGGTCTAGACAATTAAGTCCTTTCGACCCACCGCCAAAAACATTTTTTGAGACCCGGGACGGGTACGATTTCCGGTCTGGTCGATGCTGAAAACACTTTCTCTACATTTTATCGGGTCTGATTGTTTTTGGTATCTTCGTTGATAGAAGTGCTTAAGCTGTTTAATTTCGGATCATAGCAAAGTATTGGCTGTTGTCCCTATCTAAAATGAAAGAATAAATGTATATTTATTTATTTGTTTCATTTTGGGAGCCCGGTATAAAATATATTATATGATATCACTATTACAGCAGCTTATCTAATGCCCACTGATGAACATAGGCCTCCACAAAAGATTGCCACATAAAACACTCCTGTGCCACCTACATTCATCGACTTTTCGCAATATTCAGTAGATCGTAGCTCTACCTTGTAATATACTCAATAAAGATTTATCTGTAACCTAAACAGGACCCACAGAGTAATACCAAAACAGAGCCAACAACACCCGAATTTCACATGCTAGAGAGAATCTGTAATCAACGACAGCTAGCACACGTCACTACCTTACTGGAATATTAACATGGAAATGCAACGGCGTGTCTTCATGAGGCATTCCGCATATGACCTTAGTTGCGTTATAAACGTCTGTCTATTATTGTAACAACTTCCCCACTCCTAATATTAGAGTGATCAAACAGTTCAGTCTCTATTCAAGTTCACTGCAGGACATAGGCCTCTCCCCTAGGTAGGATTTGCTGTGCCCTAAAATAAATATATTAAAATAAATAATAAATTATTGAACAATTATACACAATTCACTTTATTTATTTATTCATTAATTACCCGACCGGCTTCGCCTTACGCCGTATCGTTAAACAAATTAAATAATAATTCATAAGACATTCGGTTAATTAATGAATAACTAAAAAAATAATTACGTTGAATAACGAATTTTAATGCAACGCAATTTCCACCAAGCGAAAACAATCGCAAGTATAAATCAGCCTATAATTATAATTATACTTTCAAATCTCTATTTTTGTTATTAATTTATTATGAAACTATGCATTTGTGGTAATATATGCTTTACAGAATGTATTAATCATTAATTGCTCAACTGAAAGCTCATCTCTCCCCAGTCCTATAAAGAAAACCCAATGGAATGTACTGAATGTAATGAAACTTAATAAAAATAAAAAAACCTTTAAGTGCTTTACCTTAAAAAACAACTCTCTCTCTCTCTCTCTCTCACTAACGATATGGTACGAAAATGTCATAGACGACGATATTGGCAAGCTTTTATTTGGTATACGGTTAATTTTACTTCCGTTAACAATCTGTACAAAGAATAACTGCCACTTTAGGCTAGCAGATTAGCGATCACACTACCAGATATTTGTAGACGTTGCTTCTCGTTACTGGTTTATTCGTCTTAGCCTGGTTTTATTAGGGATGGTTTTCTCGGAATTGGTTGGTGGCAGCTGGCAATTTCAAGTCTTTTGTTCTCAGTAGAAAGAAAGTTAATAATAATAATAAATAAATAAATACAGGGAAAACATTACATACATTGCTCCGAACCCAATGTAAGATGCTAAAGCACTTGAGATATGGGAATCGGAAACAACGACGGCACCACAAACAACTAGACCCGAGAAAATGTAGAAAAAGTGGTTTTTCTACATTGAACCGACCGGGAATCGAACCCGGGACTACCTCGAGATGGCGACACCTCGAAAACCAATGTTTACGGCACTCGTCCACGAAGGTCGTCACAGAAAGAAAGTTAATTAAGTCTAATCAACCTACCTTCCACCAAAGCTTATTTGGGATAACGTGACAGGTGGTGACCCTATCTCCGTCTTAGTGTCCTAAATAACGGTACAATATACATAGACAAATACTCATATATGCAAATAAACATTGATGACTCGAGTGAGATGATAAACATAAATGTTTGTAAAGCGTAGATGTGGTAATAAATAAAATAAATAAAAATAAAATATAAATAAATATAGATGTGGTGAATTAAAAATAACGTGTTCTACACTTCAAGTTGTTTATTGTTTAACACTGTATACAAGATAAGGAAACACAATGCAGAAGGCAAATAATTAAGGAAACAGAGTGAAAGTAGAAAGACAAAAGCAGCAGAGATAGATATAAAAAGTAAATAATTGTAAAAGCGTAAGCGTTGCGAATATAGTAAGCATAGAAAGCCAAGACACGCGCGTAGCGCAACGAGGTATCGGGCGGACTACCGCCGGCCGCTCGCGATGACATGCACGATGCGCCGGCGCAGGTAGCAACCGGTTCTCTATGCAGTTCGCAACAAAAGATAAGAATTTTAATTACATAAAACTATGCGAAAACTGTCTGCATGTAAACAAGTATATTATTAGCAGCTTTTTAATATTATACAAGAAACAGTTTAATATGGCTTATATATAATACTAAACTATTATTAAATAAATATAACATTAATTATTAATTATAATCAAGAATATAAAACTAGAAGTGTAGTGGAGGTACGCCACATTTGTGTTTTCAATTTATCACAAAGAGACAGCGGGATTTGAACCTCCAACCCCTAGCTTCGAATGCAGTATCACTACCAACTAGGCTATCGGGTCGTCTGAGTATTGCTTTAGTGATGTTCCAATGTTGATCACACGCTTGCTCAATTCTTTTGCTATCGCCGAGACATTAATTAAGAGAAATGTAACTGCACGCAACTCAATCTTAAAGTTTAAAGCTGTTGATTCAGGAAGTTCCTATATCTTGTGGAATGTGTTGCCAGTTAAGTTTTTATGAACACTCTACCAAAAGCGTCAATAGCGTACTGTTTAAGGCTGTGGAGTACAAAGCGACAGTCGCGGGTCCCGCCATTCACCTATTGTCGTAAACCACTCCGAACACAAGTATTGCAGCTTAGTCGAAGTGGTTAATAGGAATACTGGTAGTTTTATTTGGCATTGATAGTATTGTTTATAAAAAAAAATATTGACGACCTCTGTAGACGAATGCCGCACACAACAGTTTTGTTTGGTTTTGTCAGCTCTGCTGCCGGATTCTATAGAAAACACGTCTGGATGTTACCTTCTTTTTTTCCTATTCCATAGCACGCTTTAGCTACTTACTTTGGGATCAGAGCAATGTATGTGATGCTGTCCCTGTCTACGTATGTATGTATGTAATATCATTGGCTGAGGATTGCTCGTTTGTTGACTCAGATAGATTAAAAAATGTACAGAACTGATATGTGATTTGAAACATCCCCCGGACACTCATATTCAGAAGTGAAAATAAAATATGACATAAAATGAAAACATATTGTTAAAACGCTTCAGTGTTTAAAACACGCAATTACATTGAAGCACGCACACCGGCAATTTGTTCAGTTTTTTTCTCTGTGCGTGCTCCTGAAGTAATTGTTGGTATTAATTCAACCCTACGTAACAATGTTGAGCACGCGATATTCGGTGATATTGAAGTGGATTTATTTAACTGTCCACTGATGAGCCTTCATTTAGGCTATACATTTTGGACTTATGAAATTACAAGGACGAATATATTTCTTAAAATTATCATAAATTTAATTTAAAAATAATATTTTAATATCTTCAGACAGTAGACAGACGTAGACAGACGTAGTCTAGATAATTAAGTCCCTTCCACCCACCTTCCACTGAAGATATTTTCGGGACAACGTGACAGATGGTGAGCCCGTCGCCGCCTTTATGTCTACGCCAACGATATAATTCGTACATAAGTTTTAGAAACCCATTGGTGCGAGCCTGCCACCTGGGGATCGAACTCGGGTCTCTCGACTCGAAATTCCGACCACCCAACAACTCGGCTATCGTGACTTTTTTTAATATCATAAATGGAACATTTAAAAAAATTACTAATTTTCCAGATAGATCCTAATTAAGTCCTTTCAACCCACCTCTCAATAAACGTCATTTGGTACAACGTGACAGGTGGGGAGTCTTTCGCCATCTTAGTGTCCAAGTCAATGGTACTATTGTACCGTTGACTACTTACGTACATAAATGTTGTCCTAGATAAATATTCATTTGTATTTATTTTTTTATTTAAAAATGTGTTAAAGTTGTAAGTATGTATATGCCACTCCCTTTCTTTCAGTGGGTGTCGAAAGAGGCGACTAAGCAAAAAGTCAATACACAACGCAATAATGTGGACAGATGGTGTGATAACTATCCAGAAAAATTTCTGATAAAATTTAAGCAGATGAGCAGCAATTTCCATGGTCAACCAAGCAATTTTCGAACAGCTCGCTGAGCGTGGTGATTAAGCAATTACGGAAGAAGCCTAAAGAAGGCCTCTTACAAGCAGTTATGTGAAGATATAAGATCTCTTTAATAAAGACTAGTTCTCCACATAAAACCTAGAAACCTAGTTACTAATAAACGTAATGTATATAAGTATCTGTGTAGTCTCTGCCTTTGTATGTAGCAAATAATAAAAACAAAGTATCTGTCTGTGTAATAGATTGAATCAATAAAACATTGCAGTATAACATCTTCAATCTTGTATTTAATCAAGTCTGCAAAACTCGTAAACTCCTAATAGATTTACTTCACTTAAAAGCTCCCTTTGTTTTTCCAAAACAATGTAAGGTTTGTTACATTGTCGGGAGTGGAATGTTACAGACATGAGATCAATACTTTTTTTTATTTATCTTTAAGTAACTGGGGTAGACAGGCGGAACAAACTTTTCACCGAAGCCTATTCGGGACTATATGACAATTGGTGAGACTACCGCTTTATCTCGGATGTTCTAGCCGACGATAAAAAGTGTAAATTGAAGTCTTAAAGGGGTCTTTATAGAAACGTCAAACCGTAGGATTTGCGTGAAAAATTTCGATAGGATCAGCGCACGTCTGCCACGTTATTCGTAGCCATAATTATACCGTAAGAAAGATCAAGGTTCGCGTCTGCCGCCATAGTAGTTCTGGGTTGTCAGTTGAGCTTCGTCTGATTTTCTTAGTATAACACTTGATGCAAAGCTTCAATTGGTCCCCCATATATCCCAACTTGCGAGTAGGTTCAGCTCTGCAGCATTAGCTGCAAGAAAAATAAGGTTCTTAACTGATATACAAACGGCTAGACTTGTTTATTTCAGTTGCAGAATTTCACCATCGTACCTCTGAATTTCACCATAGTACCTTACGGCATAGTCAAAAATTCCATCAAAACCACCTAGATGCTTGGCATTCCGACACAGTTAATTTTTCGCGGAATTTTCTGCCACGCACTTGCACTTTATATAATATGCTGCCGTCAGCGGTTTTCCCGGACCGATACGACTTAGGGACCTTCAAGAAAAGAACCTATACCTTTCTCAAAGGCCGGCAACGCATCTGCTATTCCTCTGGTATTGCAGGTGTTCATGGGCGGCATCATCTGCTATGGGGTCATGCAGCTGACATAGAAACAGTATTTGTTTTACAAAAGAGGGCATTACGAGCTATATATTGTCTAAATTCCAGAGTTTAGAGAGAAATTTAAAGAAATTAATATTTTAACACTGGCCTCTCAATTTATGTATGAAAATTTAATGTATGTGCATAAAAATATTAACACCTTTAGTAAGATTTCTGATGTGCATAGGAACTAGGAACAAACACAAGTTTGTAACACCGGTTACTAGACTCCATAGAGTAAGTAACTCGTTTATGGGGCAGTGTATACCCTTCTACAACAAAATACCGGTAAATGTGCAAAGCCTCTCTTTTGATAGGTTTAAGAAGTTTATTAAAGAAAAACTTTATAAGAAGGGTTATTACAATATAAATGAATATATTAATGACAGTAACCCCGAGGAATGATGTAATCGCTCCCAAGCTATTACTAGAAAATATCACATCACATTGTATTATATTGTAAAAATAATATTGCCCAAAATAGAGGATACCTACTGAGTTTCTTTCGCCTGTTTCTTCACCGTTAGAGGAACCTCATTACGAAACGGTGGTAGATAAAAAATGACCATCGATAAACGAATTTTTGTGTCGATAAATAAATGATTTAATTTGATTGACAACGCTTCAATAAAGTTTACAAAACAGGTGCACCGTGTGTCTGCCTATGGGGTTGATTGTCACAGTCATCCTGTATCAATATCCTGCATCCTGTAGGCAGACATCGAAGGCTTCGACTGTTGTAGAAATAAATTTTTCAAGCTGTTTTTCTCATTAAAGTATCAATGTATAAGCACACAACGCAGTGACCTAGGACCTTAATTGATTGGACTACGTCAGTTCAGACTGGTAAATAATAATAAATAAATAAATATCTTCACACAATTCCCAAAACAGAGGTAGACAGAGGTCTATTCTAGACCATTAAGTCTCTTTGACCCACCTTCCACCGATGATATTTTCGGGACAACGTGACAGGTGGCGAGCCCTTCGCCGTCTTTATGTACAATACAAAGATATAATTCGTAGATAAGTTTTTGAAAAACCTATTGGTACGATCCTGCCACCGGGGAATGAGCGGGTCTCCTGAATCGAAATTCCGACCACCGAACCACTTGGCCATCGTGACTTTAGACTTTCAGACTGATGTAAACTACAATCCAGCTCGATGTGAACAACATGCAAATCATGTACCGAAACGCTCGCCGGCTCCGTAATTCTACCTATTTAGTTTTCTAACAAATAATAAAATGGAACCGTACGTCAAATAATTTAAAGGCAAATTTTTGATACGTTAATGTAATTTTCATAAGAATAGCTAATTTAAAAATACACCCTATGTTACTCGTTAATACATATTCGATTATTAAAGAAATACATAATATATGTTCACGCCATTCACAATACAGAGCTCGAAACGATTACGTTTTTTCGGCCCACCTTCCAATGAAGACAGTTTTTGGGACAAAGGTGGAGAGTCCGTCACCGCTTTTATGTCCAAGTAATGACATAATTCATACTTAAATTTTGAGAAACAAACAAAACCATTGGTCCCGAGCCTGTCACCTCGGGAACGAATTCGAGCCTTGACTCGAATCCCGATCACCCAACCACTGTGTATCGTGACCTTTTAGACTCCAAAGCGCAAAACACAAACAAACAAAATTACTTTTACTATTACTTATTTATAATATTACTTAGGATATACTGCTAACTATTCATCTCGAAGCTACAGTAAGCTGAATTATTATTATGCATATATTACGCGGGGCGGTTTTAATAGTAAATCTATCTTGGAGACACATTTTGTGACATTGACAAACAGAGAACCCATCTCTTAATGTCGGTCCCCGAGCGTCCGCTCAATTCCGCAATCCAGACCCCCCAGTTCCACTGGCAACGTTGTAATTCTATTCAGTAATAAATTAACATTTAGAACGACCGGAAGTGGCTCTCGTTTGCTTAAGTAATTCCATCGTTTTCCTTAATTTTATCTTTGATTCGCTGCCTATAAATACTGTTATGACGTTTCTTATGTTCCTTCCTGTTTCTTTGAATATTTTTATTTTTTTTCAGGAATACTTAATTAATAATACGAGCGGATATTCTTGTTGGTACAAATACTACCGTAGATGCTACAGGTTGCGAATTCGAATCTCACAAGTGTTGAAATATTATGTGAAATATCATAACTGTCTACTTTAAATATTTATAAAGTGAAAGAATAATCCCGCTTGTTACGGCTGACCGCGCGGACCTCTGTTGGTTGGGAGAGAATTGCCAGCGCTGTAGGTCGCCCTGCAGAATTACGCTGAGCCTCAACTGTTTTGCTGTTTTTTGCTTATTCTTTCTCTCGTTAGAAGTCACGATAGCCGAGTGGTTAGGTGGTTGGAAGTCCGATCCTTAGGTGGCAGGTACCAATGGGTTTTTTTTTAAACTTACGTACGAATTATATCGTTGGCTTGGACATAAAGACGGTGACGGGCTCACCACCTGTCACGTTGCCCCGAAAATATCTTCGGTGGAAGGTAGGTCAAAGGGACTTAATTTTCTAGACTAGACTCAGTCTACCCCTGTATTGGGAATTGCGTGAAGATATTTATTTATTTGTCTTTATTTCATTAGTTTTGAAATGTACGTGATGTGTATGGTTTTAGCGAACAAGGATCTCTCTCTCTCTCTCTCTTTCATATGACTCCAGTATGAAGTCATGGATGATTATATGAATATTGTTAAGATGTCGTCATCTCTGAGGTCCTGAGTTCGATTCCCGAACGGGTCAAAGTGGAAAAAATGTTTTTACTAACTTCGTTGGTCCGATTCTATAGCACAAGTACTTTAGCTGCTTACTTTGGAGTCGGTAAAATATATATAATGTTGCACCTATCTGTGTATGTATTTATTTACGTAAAAATGATATGTAATTACCGCTGTCTTGCTATATACTAAGACGGCAACAGGCTCACCACCTGTCACAATATTCTCAACTATCCATAAAACAGGGTTCCTTGAAAAAGAAGGGGCTTTATTGTAAAGGCTTCTGTCTATCTTAGTATAGGTAATATGTATGTTATGAAATTATGGACGTTTTAAAATGGAAAATATTTAAAATACATCTCGAATGCCAAGAGCACTTCACATCGAGTCGACACTCCAGCCGTGTCAATGGGGCGCTACTCAGATATCTGTATAAAAAGCCTTAACTTAAAGCCTTTATAGAAATAATTTTTAAAGAGGTATGCGATGGACGATAATTAAGAATGTGGCTTACTTAACAACCGTATAATTCTACAGCAGGATATACGTCACGGCAGGTAAAACAATTTGACATAGGCAGCTCGCTTGACAAGCGGATTAGCGAACGCTGTACCAAACACCTCTCACTTGTGATTGGCAATTGAAATTAACGTCACGGTAATCGGAGTTCGAATCAAGGGACCCAAGTTCTATCCCCAAAGCACGTACCAATAGGTTTTTCAAAAAGTAAAGAAGGCGATGGGCTCTCCATCTGAAACGTTGCCTCAAAAAATGGTTTTGGTGAAAGTGGAGTCGAAAGGACCTAATTGTCTAGACTAATATTGAAAATGGGATCTGGAACCGGTCTAATTAATAAAAAAAATACAAATATAATTATTATATTTGTATTTTTAGTTTACTTTATTTTTTCATTTTTACTTAATTTTAGCGTTAATATTTTTTTTCACTCATTGTTAATTTTCTCTTCCATTTACTATGATCGTGGTGAATTATGTGCAATCAATGTTTCTTTCTTTCTTTATTTCTAATTCATATGCAAAAATTAGCTTATATATGAATCTGACTATGTGTTTTGCCTTGGAAGAGTGGCAAAGGCACCGGTTTTCATTGTGTCGTCAGCTCGCGCATTTGATTTTCGAACTGGTCGAAGTAGAAAACAGCTTTTTCTACGTTGTGTAGGATTTAAGTGTTTGTAATACCTTAGTTGTTTCCGATTGCATAACACAAATGCTGTAGCTACTTACTTTGTTATCACAGCAATTTATGTGTTGTTGTCACCATCTACCAAAAAAAAAATTTCTTCGCGCCATTCCCAATGCAAGGGTCGACAGAGGTCTAGACAATTAAGTCTTTTCGACCCACCTTCCACCAAAGATATTTCTGAGACAATGTGACAGGTGGAGAGCCCATCGCCGTCTTAATGTCCAAGCTAGCGATATAATTCATACATAAGTTTTTTGAAAAAACCCATTGGTACGATCTGGGGATCGAACGTGGGTCTTTTGACTCAATTATGACCAACCGACCACTCGGCTATCGTGACACTTATCTTCGTATGTATTTATTTATCTGTGGTATCACAGCTCTTTGAAAGACCAACGCTAGTTTCATGGTTTGTCAGTTCCGTAACAAGTACTAGACTGCAATAATGAGATACTAGAGAGGCCTTTCATTTCATTTACACACAACATGTTGTGTTGAGGGAGCATAATACGTTTCTGCCTTTTAAGTTAGAAACACGATGTAGCCATGAAAAGTCATAACATAATGACATAGCATTGTAAGACTGCTGTTAGACCTATGTATGTCATTAAAATAATATATACTCGTCACTATCATAATAATTTACCAAAAATAAAAACTAAACAGTAATAAGGTTGTTATTTAAAAAATTACTTCGCAACCCTCCGCATGAAAATATAAAAAGGAATTGGATTGAAGGACTCCTTTTTATATTTTCATGCGGAGGGTTGCGAAGTAATTTTTTAAATAACAACTTTACAATGAATTTCCGCAAAGTAACGCCTGAGTCAAATAACTATCCTAAACAGTAATAAATTGTACATCTGTATTTCTCTCGTGACTTTCTTTTACTTTCGCTTAATTGACACATATTATATACGTTTATACATTTTTTTTTTCAATTCTAACAAATAAGTATTATAGAAATTAGTAAAGCCGTTGTAGATAAATTATAAATTAGATAAATTCATTTTTGCTCTTCGACGCGTGAAGGCAACTGTCTCTAAAAACGTTGCCTTATTTTTATACCACGGTTATATATCTTCTATTTTACGATATGGTTTAATAATTTGGGGTAATTCAACAGATATTGATAAAGTATTTAAAGTACAGAAAAAATGTGTCCGAATAATATATGGTGCAGAATTCGTAGAACACTGTAAGCCTCTATTGAAAGTGCTCAAAATTATACCGTTACCGTGTTTATATGTATATATATATATATATATATATATATATATATATATATATATATATATATATATATATATATATATATATATATATATATATATATATATATATATATATATATATATATATATATATATATATATATATATATATATATATATATATATATATATATATATATATATATATATATATATATATATATATATATATATAGCAGGTATCCAAATAAATTATATATACCTAAACATAGGTTGCACTTGCTTTGCAATAATACATTTTGCATGGCATTAAAAATTTATAATAAAATTCCCGACAGTATAAAAACCAGAATAAAAAAAATTATTAATATTAAGAACATTATGTAATTACAGCCATTAAAATACATAAAGTGGAGATGTTTCCATGTAATTGGTTTTAATTGTTCTGTGTGGATTTTTTAACTTATTTGTTCTTTTTTAATTTATAATTGACATGACAATCGGATATCAGCTCTCAGTGTTATGAATAATTATTTTTTTTTACTTTAATTTTTAAGAGTATTTGACATATTTAAAATAATTAAATTTAATCTATTTTTTGTATGATGTACTACCATCTTAACATGCGTCCTGCAATATTTATTATTTATTTATCCTTTATCGTAAGAAAAGAAAGACAAAGAAAAACAAAGGTTCTTTTATTTATAAATAATAATTAAACTATAATTCACATGTTACTGTGCCATCAAAATCTTATTTCTTATTTAATTGTAATTTTTTAAGTGTAATTTAATTTTGTAATGAATTGTATAATCATTGTTATCAATAATTTCTTATAAATATAGTTAATGTACAATAAATGAATAACATTAAACTGATGACATCTTGTAATAACAATAATTGATGACATACTGACAATTCTATTAAATTTTGCATGCCCATTGCGGTAGAACATATAGATATAAATCAAATTATCAACACCTGTAAATGTGCAAAAACCTGTACTATGTTCTTGCAAATAAATAATTTGAATTTGAATTTGAATTCAGATTTATAAGTAGTGTGTACAATAAACGCAAACACACGCACACACTCACACACTGTGTATGTGTGTGTGTGTGTGTGTCTATGGAAGTTTGAGTTGTAGATGTCTGCTGTAGATGCGAGGAGGCCTTGTGATAGCGTGTGACCGGCGATAGCCGCATTGTGCGTGTTTGCTTCTTAGCGACACAGCGCGTACGGTGGTTTTTTTTATAGAAAAGGGAAGCAAACGAGCAGGTGGCTCACGTGATGGAAAGTGATTACCACCGCCCATGAACACTTGCAATACCAGAGGCATAACAGATGCGTTGCCGGCCTTAGAGTGCCTCCCCAGAATTCGGGGAGGGGGGTGTGTGGGCCTCCGGTTACCTGGACTCACCAGACGAAACGCAGAAGTTTGTTAGATTTCTACTTTACGCCGGTATTCTGTGAGTTCGTGGTACATCCCCGGTCGAGCCGGCCCATTCATACAACAACAAAAGCTGATGCGTGGCTCTACCACTGTAAAAGAAACCCTTATCACTATGGTGGTGTCCTGCGTCTCGGTTTGACTCAAATCTCAGTAGTTTTGTCCAAGCCGGGTCCCTTGATGACGGGGCTGCAGGCTGTCTGAGCTCCATGAATTTTGTTTTACAACATATTTGAAACTCTCAGTAAATTTCCCACCATTTAGATATATGAAGGCAACTTGCTGGTGGGTGAGACAAACTCGATCGAAATGCATTATTCTCAAAGTCAGTTACACTGAACCTATCTGATGGCTAAATTAATATATATCTTCCTGATGGCAAATTATAATTATGAAGACTATGGCTAGATCTGCCTTTCACGATGGTTGGTGGAGAATATGCATTTACCTCATGCGGATGATAGCTGGAGGGAGGAGACTCTCAAGGCTGCGGCCGAAAGCCGCTCAATGTGGCAACCATACCCTTGATGGAAGAGAAGTAGTCTCACAACTCGCTCTGCGTGACCGTATGATTGGTGGTGATGCCAAAATGAACACTAGCATTGCGTCTGCAGTCGAGGTGCTCCGGCGAGGTGGTGGCGCTTATAGAGGGCTTATTTACACACTACCATGGGCCAAGCCTTCTATTACTGGGTCGCCAGTTTAGCAATGGATTGTGGTCCTTACCCCTTAACTTCACGTCGTTCTTGCATGGCGCTCACAGCATACGGCGATGGTGAGTTTGTTGTCATGGGATCCGTATGCCTTTCCCACATTTTACACCCTTAGAAAGATTTTGAAGTCATGATAGCCGAGTGGTTGGGTGGTCGGAATTTCGAGTCAAGAGACCCGAGTTCGATCCTCAAGTGGCCGTACCAATTGGTTATTCTAAAAACCTATGTACAAATTATATCTTTGGCTTGGACATAAAGATGGCGACGGGCTCGCTCCTGTCACGTTGTCCTGAAAATATATTCAGTGGAAGGTGGGTCGAAGGTACTTAAATGTCTAGACTAAACCTCTGTCTACCACTGTATTCGGAATTGCGTTAAGATATTTTTTTTTATTTTTTTAGAAAGATGTGGGGGAGCGAAGACTTTGTATCGGGTATTAAATAAACTTATGTGAACCCTTTTCATGCGAGTAATTTATAAATAATATTGTAAACCCTATACAAGAGATAAAAAGTCACGATAGCCGAGTGATTGGGTGGCCGGAATTTCGAGTCAAGAGACCCGAGTTCGATCCCCACGTGGCAGGCACGTACCAATAGGTTTTCAAAAACTTACGTACGAATATCGTTGGCTTGGACATAAAGATGGCGACGGGCTCGCTCCTGTCACGTTGTCTTGAAAATATATTCAGTGGAAGGTGGGTCAGAGGGGCTTAATTATTTAGACTAGACCTCTGTCTACCACTGTATTCGGAATTGCGTTAAGATATTTTTATATATTTAATTATTGATGAAAGACGAAACGTTACAAATGGTAGACAGAGTTCCAGACAATTACGTCATTTCGACTCACCTTCCACCGAGGATCGGGTGACAGGTGGTGAGCCGTTGTCTTTATGTCCAAGTCAATCGTACACAAGTTTTTTGGAAAAACTCATTGGTACCAGCCTCCCAACTGGGGATCAAACTCAAGTCTCTTGAATCAAGTTCAAATCACTCAAACATTCGGCTATTGTGATTTTCAGTAAAATTGTATCAAAATTGTATTTTAATTAAAAAATGTATTTAAATGAATACCGCCATTATTATGAATGCCCGGTATGAATAAATACGATTCTCAGTATATTGTAATGGTCCGTGCACAAGGCCATGATATTCGGAATTGTACGATAGTAATTAGCATTAAAAACTGCTTTCGACGCTAACGATATTCCCAACTGTTTCACATCTGCTATTGCGATAAGTGCTTTAAAATATTAAAGAGAAGTGTATTGTGATTTTATTGTACAATTATTCGTCAACAGATGGCGCTATTACTGTAACTTAATACTCGTATTACTTGACCATAAAATGTGTCGATACAGTAGACACTTCTTGTCGGGTTTGGAACATCAAATTTGTGTTCTTCAATTTATCGATTTCTTTTCGCATGTCGTATACATAACTTGGCGCATAACTTGGCGCATTTAGTTAACTAGTTATAAACTAATAAACTATTTAATAAATAAAATAAAAATATTTTCAAGCCAATCCCAATACTGTGGTAGACAGAGGTCTAGACATTTAATTTCTTTCGACCCACCTTCCAACGATATAAATCGTAAATAAATTTTGATAAAACACATTGATACCTGGAGATTGAACTCAGTTTCCTGACTCGAATTCCGATCACCCAACCGCTCGGTTATCGCTACTGTTCAACAACAACAAAATAATTAGCTAAATGCGACAACGAGGTAAATTGCATGAATAAATAGCTTTTATTCAACACTGCAACATTCAACGAGTCTATATTTTCTAATTTGAATGTATATTAGAAACAGTTTAATATTGTGGAAACGTGTAACGGATGTTTCTACTTAGATAGTCTCCTCTTCACACTAATAAACTAATAAACTATTTAATAAATAAAATAAAAATATTTTCAAGCCAATCCCAATACTGTGGTAGACAGAGGTCTAGACAATTACGTCATTTCGACTCACCTTCCACCGAGGATCGGGTGACAGGTGGTGAGCCGTTGTCTTTATGTCCAAGTCAATCGTACACAAGTTTTTTGAAAAACTCATTGGTACCAACCTCCCAACTGGGGATCAAACTCAAGTCTCTTGAATCAAGTTCAAATCACTCAAACATTCGGCTATTAGCGACTTTCAACTCAGAATAATATCAAAATTGTATTTTAATTAAAAATGTATTTAAATGAATACCGCCATTATTATGAATGCCGGTATGAATAAATACGATTCTCAGTATATTGTAATGGTCCGTGCACAAGGCCATGATATTCGGATTTGTACGATAGTAATTAGCATTAAAAACTGCTTTCGACGCTAACGATATTCCCAACTGTTTCTCTGCTATTGCGATAAGTGCTTTAAAATATTAAGAAGTGTATTGTGATTTTATTGTACAATTATTCGTCAACAGATGGCGCTATTACTGTAACTTAATACTCGTATTACTTGACCATAAAATGTGTCATTGGTACTTCTTGTCGAGTTTGGAACATCAAATTTGTGTTCTTCAATTTATCGATTTCTTTTCGCATGTCGTATACATAACTTGGCGCATAACTTGGCGCATTTAGTTAACTAGTTATAAACTAATAAACTATTTAATAAATAAAATAAAAATATTTTCAAGCCAATCCCAATACTGTGGTAGACAGAGGTCTAGACATTTAATTTCTTTCGACCCACCTTCCAACGATATAAATCGTAAATAAATTTTGATAAAACACATTGATACCTGGAGATTGAACTCAGTTTCCTGACTCGAATTCGATCACCCAACCGCTCGGTTATCGCTACTGTTCAACAACAACAAAAGCTGATGCGAGGCTCTACCACTGTAAAAGAAACCCTTATCACTATGGTGGTGTCCTGCGTCTCGGTTTGACTCAAATCTCAGTAGTTTTGTCCAAGCCGGGTCCCTTGATGACGGGGCTGCAGGCTGTCTGAGCTCCATGAATTTTGTTTTACAACATATTTGAAACTCTCAGTAAATTTCCCACCATTTAGATATATGAAGGCAACTTGCTGGTGGGTGAGACAAACTCGATCGAAATGCATTATTCTCAAAGTCAGTTACACTGAACCTATCTGATGGCTAAATTAATATATATCTTCCTGATGGCAAATTATAATTATGAAGACTATGGCTAGATCTGCCTTTCACGATGGTTGGTGGAGAATATGCATTTACCTCATGCGGATGATAGCTGGAGGGAGGAGACTCCCAAGGCTGCGGCCGAAAGCCGCTCAATGTGGCAACCATACCCTTGATGGATGAGAAGTAGTCTCACAACTCGCTCTGCGTGACCGTATGATTGGTGGTGATGCCAAAATGAACACTAGCATTGCGTCTGCAGTCGAGGTGCTCCGGCGAGGTGGTGGCGCTTATAGAGGGCTTATTTACACACTACCATGGGCCAAGCCTTCTATTACTGGGTCGCCAGTTTAGCAATGGATTGTGGTCCTTACCCCCTTAACTTCACGTCGTTCTTGCATGGCGCTCACAGCATACGGCGATGGTGAGTTTGTTGTCATGGGATCCGTATGCCTTTCCCACATTTTACACCCTTAGAAGATTTTGAAGTCATGATAGCCGAGTGGTTGGGTGGTCAGATTTCGAGTCAAGAGACCCGAGTTCGATCCCCAGGTGGCAGGCACGTACCAATAGGTTTTCAAAACTTACGTACGAATATCGTTGGCTTGGACATAAAGACGGCGACGGGCTTACCATCTGTCACGTTGTCCAGAAAATATCTTCGGTGGAAGGTGGGTCGAAGGTACTTAAATGTCTAGACTAAACCTCTGTCTACCACTGTATTCGGAATTGCGTTAAGATATTTTTTTTTATTTTTTTAGAAAGATGTGGGGGAGCGAAGACTTTGTATCGGGTATTAAATAAACTTATGTGAACCCTTTTCATGCGAGTAATTTATAAATAATATTGTAAACCCTATACAAGAGATAAAAAGTCACGATAGCCGAGTGATTGGGTGGCCGGAATTTCGAGTCAAGAGACCCGAGTTCGATCCCCAGGTGGCAGGCACGTACCAATAGGTTTTTCAAAAACGTACGTACGAATATCGTTGGCTTGGACATAAAGACGGCGACGGGCTTACCATCTGTCACGTTGTCCAGAAAATATCTTCGGTGGAAGGTGGGTCAGAGGGGCTTAATTATTTAGACTAGACCTCTGTCTACCCCAGTATTGGGAATTGCGTGAAGATATTTTTTATATATTTAATTATTGATGAAAGACGAAACGTTACAAAGGGTAGACAGAGTTCCAGACAATTACGTCATTTCGACTCACCTTCCACCGAGGATCGAGGTGACAGGTGGTGAGCCGTTGTCTTTATGTCCAAGTCAATCGTACACAAGTTTTTTGAAAAAACTCATTGGTACCAGCCTCCCAACTGGGGATCAAACTCAAGTCTCTTGAATCAAGTTCAAATCACTCAAACATTCGGCTATTGTGATTTTCAGTAAAATTGTATCAAAATTGTATTTTAATTAAAAATGTATTTAAATGAATACCGCCATTATTATGAATGCCCGGTATGAATAAATACGATTCTCAGTATATTGTAATGGTCCGTGCACAAGGCCATGATATTCGGAATTGTACGATAGTAATTAGCATTAAAAACTGCTTTCGACGCTAACGATATTCCCAACTGTTTCACATCTGCTATTGCGATAAGTGCTTTAAAATATTAAAGAGAAGTGTATTGTGATTTTATTGTACAATTATTCGTCAACAGATGGCGCTATTACTGTAACTTAATACTCGTATTACGTGACCATAAAAATGTGTCGATACAGTAGACACTTCTTGTCGGGTTTGGAACATCAAATTTGTGTTCTTCAATTTATCGATTTCTTTTCGCATGTCGTATACATAACTTGGCGCATAACTTGGCGCATTTAGTTAACTAGTTATAAACTAATAAACTATTTAATAAATAAAATAAAAATATTTTCAAGCCAATCCCAATACTGTGGTAGACAGAGGTCTAGACATTTAATTTCTTTCGACCCACCTTCCAACGATATAAATCGTAAATAAATTTTGATAAAACACATTGATACCTGGAGATTGAACTCGGATTTCCTGACTCGAATTCCGATCACCCAACCGCTCGGTTATCGCTACTGTTCAACAACAACAAAATAATTAGCTAAATGCGACAACGAGGTAAAATTGCATGAATAAATAGCTTTTATTCAACACTGCAACATTCAACGAGTCTATATTTTCTAATTTGAATGTATATTAGAAACAGTTTAATATTGTGAAACGTGTAACGGATGTTTCTACTTAGATAGTCTCCTCTTCACACTAATAAACTAAATAAAACATTCTAATAACACGACAAAAAATAAACACTTTTTCTGATATGTTTGAAGGCGGTGCCAACTACATGTATAATGGCTGTAAAATTACCACTACATAATATAGGCAATACCAGTAAGTGAGTATTTAATAAATGCTGCGCCGCTTTTGGCAATCGTACTAATTGAAATAACATACATAAATAATATAAATATCTTCAAGCATAGTCCCTGACGGGGAGCCAGAAAAAATAGATCTCTTTCGATGTCTCGATAGTCGAGTGGTTGGGTGGTCGGAGTGCGAGTCAAGGGACCCAAGTTCAGTCCCCAAGGCCTGTCCAATGGGTTTTTTTCAAAAACCTATGTACGAATAACATCGCTTGCTTAGACATAACGACGGCGACGGGCTCACAACCAGTCACGTTGTCACAAAAATATCTTCGGTGGAAGGTGGGTTGAAAAGAATTAACTATCTAGACCTCTGTTTAGCTCTGTATTGGGAATGGCGTGAAGGTATTTTTTTTATCTTTTCCTTTATACAGGTAGATCTAGCTATCTGAGTGCTCTAGAACCTCCCCTCTTCGAGCAATTGTCTCACGTGATGGTCGATTGATCTTCTGAGACTGAACAGGACACAAACGGTTAGTGCTTGCGAATTTCAGTTCATCAAGCAGTATTGTTCACGAAACATTGTAACTTCTTCTAGTACGTTGTAACTTTTATCGTAAAATTGTGGGACATTAAATAACTCTTGAAAACTACGATTTAAATTTTAATAAAATACGTTTATTTTAATTTACGTTATTATATTGCTTTAAGGCCTTGTGGTGTTAGCGTCTTCTTGTACTGGTGTAAGAATATTTGTTAACATTTTTACTTACACAGTTCCTTTTAACCCAAAGAGCTTAATATAAACGTGCTAGTGTCTTCGTTGTTTCCGATTCACATACTTCAAGTGCTTTAGCTTCTTACATTGGGATCGGAGCAATGTATGTGATATTGTCCCTATCTATATGAGTATTTATTTATTAATTATTTATTTAAATAAATTATTATCTTCATTCGATTACAGAATAACTTAATTATTTATTCAATTTATAAGGGATTATGAACATTGGTCCATTTCGTTGGCTATGTCATATATACATTAAAACATCTACAGCTCGAGTAGTCACATTCATTTTCATAGCACAAATATTTGCTCTTAGCGGGTTTGAACGCGCAACCCTTAGTTTCAAAGGGAGGGTCACTGTCAAGTAGTCTATCCTGAAATCATTATAACACTATAACTTGTATACCTCTATTATGCCATTTTTATCATTTTAAAGCATATAAGTTAAATCAAATATTTACATATATAAGGGATTATGAACATTGAGGGATGTTCAAGACCTCAGTCCCACCGTAAGTACGGATGCTGTAAAGCATCCGAAACGTCGGGGAATAAATAATTTGTAAAAACTAATTAAAAAACGCGATAAAATCCGAAAATAGTTTTATTTTAAATGTGTAATATTCGCGTAAATACAAGAAATCATTATTTATTTATTACATTCCTCTATCTAACATAGTCCAATGTATTTCGAAGCTACCGTACTATTATTGTTATTACTGTACTTAAATAAATATTCATATAATGATTTCGCTACAATGTAAGAAAACAAATTTCTAGAACAAGTTTATATACACCATTAAGAAAAATTACAGCTACTATTAATGAATACCTATATTTTACTATAATACTGGAACTTTTTCTATAAATAAATAACATCAAGAAATGAAGAAAAAAGAACAAAAAGTGATTTTATAAATTATCCGTCCGATAAACTAACTCGGCTCTTTCAAGCTACGCTGGTCATAACTAACAGCAAATTTTACTTCGGATAGACTTTTGAACCTAAAATTTTTTCTAAATATTTGTTACTAACTAGCCATAAGATGAAAAAATTAAAAACAAAAGTTTAAAAAACATCATATGAGTATATTCCATTTAAATATTTATTTTAACCCACCAAGATATCAGACGCGCTCATGCTTGCAAGATGAAATTGCTTCCAACTATTATGAGCTATTACAAACACTTGCAACAGAGCACTAAAACTTTGGAGCAAGCAATTTATGCACTCCGTTTTACACACCAGGGATCTGAGTACTCATTTAATATTTCCCTAGAAAGTTTTGCCAAAATATGAATATCTTTATCACTCACAACATAATAAAAACCGGCTTTAACTATAATTATTTTTTTAATTATTGCAACTTAGCACTGATATATAAATATCTAAATATAAATATATAATATTCACTGATATATAATATATAAATATTAGTTACTATTTTATTACATGTTTAGTTATATTATTTAGCCCTTTAGTTTTATTATTGTTTTGTATGTGTATATAATGTGTGTATTTATACTTTTAATTATTGCCCGTTAATTTATAATATAAGTTGTATGGTATGTAACTTACGTAGGTGTCCCTTCAGTTAGCACTTTAACTAAATAAGAAATATGCGGCGTTCGTTACGCCAATGACGAGGTTATTTGGCTGAAAATCAGCGCTGAGCGGAAATTTTCTTGCTTAGCATATGCTGAGCCAACCCCTTTTTGGCACAATTTTATTTTTCAATTTTTTATTTGGTTATGCTTGTTATTATTTTTACTTGTGCTGAATAAATGTTTTTTCATTCATTGATGATTTCCCGCGACATGCGTAAATTCTGGCATATTTTATAACGCTGTTAAGAGACTATGAGTCTATAAAATTTAAAATTTCAACAGATGATAATAAATTAGAATAGTTGCTATAAAGAATACTATTTACAATCAATTAACTTCTTTTTGTATTTGAAGGCCTTTCTTTGAGTCGCCAGCTTTTTTATTGGATGTGACAGACGCTTTTTCAACCCCGAAAACTAAGATGGAATGCTACATAGCTCTTTATTAAATTGGCTCTCTATACAATGCTTACTTCTTGCTGGCGACAGCATTATGTAAGAGTATATGATGCAGACGATTCCTAAGTAGACAGAGAGAATACCATCTACCATGAGTATACCACGAGATGATATACCATGAGTATAAAAGCTGGCATATTCAAGTATGGCATAGTTAAAGGAAGTGTTTTGCCCTGTTATTTAATTGAAAAGATAACTTTTATATTTATAAAAAAAGACAACTAAATGGGTATGTATTTTGTATACAAGCACGAGGTGTTTGCACAATTTGTCATTTTAGAGCACTAGAACTAGCATACCTAGTACCTTGTAATGATCGGCAACAGTCTAGATGTGATATCGACTACTTTACTGTGTTCAAATGCAATGTGTCCGAAGTGCTTGAAACGGGTTCGATAGATGTTTAAATGTTTTTATACTTTTTACAGTTAACTTGTACATTTTATGAATTCTATATTATTTGTAACCTGTTGTTATCTAAATTGATTATTTTATTTTTTAACATCGTTTAATTCACTATTTTTTGTAAGAGAAGTAATAAAATAAGTTTTTTTGGCGAATAAAACTTTCTTCCTTTCCTATAAATTATTATAATTCCCTATTACATAATTATAATAAAGGTTCACGCTGTACAATACCATATAAAATAATTTTTCATTGCTGATGTGTTAATAGGGTTGGTATTTCTCGATAAAAATGTAAAGCAACTTATAATAGTGATGTACAATAAAGAGCATAAATAAAAATGAAATAAATACCATTCTATTTTAATAATATCGATGTCACTATAACTCGAATTCTGTGTTATGTCGTGTTAGACTAAAAAGTAAACAATGAAAGCTCAGTTAACATCCGGTAGAGCCAGCAACTACCGGATGTCGGTACAAGTGCTTGCGTAATTAGAAAGAGCTTTTCCTTTATTTGTGAGAAGTTTCGTTTTATACGTTAGCGATGCTTTCTGTCTTTGAAATGAAAAGGCCTTTATTTATTTTGTTAATTACATATGTCCATAATAACCTAGTTGGTTGTTACTGTGCATTCGAAGCTATGCGTTATGGGTTCGAATCCCGCTTAATAACAAAGTTGTTAAGAAAGTTAATAAGAAATTGTTAAGAAAACATTAACTTTTTTCACTTCAACTTACTTAAGACGTGAAAAATGTAATAATTGGGAGCCAGTTATTACATTAGTAGTTTAGTACTTAGTTGGGTGATGGCAAATAAAATTGGAACATCCGAGTTCGATCCCCAGGATCTGTAACTACAATGATATGTATTGTTAGCGTGGAAACTAAGAGGGCGAAACTTTTTTAAATATGATTCAACAACAAACATTCATATTCATGACATGAATGTGTACCCCTAGCGGATTCGAACCCAAAACCTTCGTAGACAGGGTTACTACCAACTCTGCAATTGGGTCGTGGTATTAATTATAATTAATAAGGTATATTGGTTTTCATTTTTTTTTAAGTCACGATTTAAGTCAGGATAGCCGAGTTGTTGGGTGGTCAGAATTTCGAGTCGAAAGACCCGAGTTCGATCCCCAGGTGGCAGTACCAATGAGTTTTTCAAAAACTTATGTACGAATTTCATCGTTGGCTTGGACATAAAGACGGCGACGGGCTCACCACCTGTCACGTTGTCCCGAAAATATCTTCGGTGGAAGGTGGGTCAAAGAGACTTAATTGTCTAGACTTGAACTCTGTCTACCCCTGTATTGGGAATTGCGTGAAGATATTTTTTTTATATTTTTATTTGAAAAGCTTTATACCGTTCGGTAATGGAACCATCGGCGGCATCACTTGATTTGTAATGTGCATAAATATTCATCAGTGGCATGGATACAATACGGTGTCAGAAATTATGCCGTCGGCTCGGGCGAGCTTCATTCAAATTCGTTATGCGTATCATTGCAGCCTGATGCTCATTTCCATAAAATGAAATTCGAAAAATATATTTTCACGACTACTCAATAGCTTTGTAGTGAACTTGCCTTCGAAGCTAAGGGTTGCGGGTTCGGATCCCGGTAGGAAAACATATTTGTGTAATGAATATAAATGTGTGTGCTCGAGTAATGAATACTATGAATATTTATAATATATGTAAATAAATAATAAATAAATACATATAAATATCTTCACGCAATTTCCAATACAGGGGTAGACAGATTGTCTAGTCTAGACAATTAAGTCCCTTTGACCCACCTTCCACCGAAGATATTTTCGGGACAACGTGACAGGTGGTGAGCCCGTCGCTGTCGTTATGTCCAAGCCAACGACATAGTTCGTACATAAGTTTTTTAAAAAACCCTTTTGTATTGGTACGAGCCAGCCACCTGGGGATCGAACTCGGGTCTATGGACTTGAAATTCCGACCACCCAACCACTCGGATATCATGAATTATATACCAAAATTGGAAATATTTACGAAGAAAAAAATATAAATCCATTTTGTGCAAAACCAGTTCACTTTAATTAAACAACAATGAAGTTACCTCAATATTTGTATCTAAGATTGTTGATAGAAAGGCATCTTTTGAAAGTGAATTAACTCCTAACTACACTTAAGATGAAACTTCTTCGGCGTTTGTTCAATAGGTATTCAACTTGATGTAATCGGAATCATAATCTAAATTGAAGTAGTTTTGCTATGAAGCAAATGATAAGCTACAATGTGCCAGTAGTTGGGTGATTGGAATACTAATCAAACCCTAGTCTAATCTAGACTTCTCTGAGTAGAAGAGCTCAATCATGATTGGTCTATATCGTAAGAATATACCAACTCATTTCTTCCTGTGATACCCATCAAAGGCCGCTATGAGAGAAGTCTTTCTGAAAAAAAAAATTAAAATAATATATTGTCTTATTGTATTGACTTTCTTATAAAATCTTAATCTTAAATAAGTCTTTAACGACTAGGCTTATAATATAATAAAAATATTTCGAAAACGATCCCCAAAATCTTCGAAAAACTAAAAATTTTAATTTCAACCTTGGTTTGAAACTGGAGATGGATAGTATAGGATTATAACAATATCTGAAAGTACGATACCAAATTAAACAAATCTGTTGAAGGCAGCGGTAGCAGTGTATTCTAATGGAAGAGTGGACATTTTGGACTAATGAAATAAAGGAACTATTAAATTGATACTACTAATAAATTAAATTTTATATCACATTTATTAGTTACTAGGAATAGCTAAGTAGTTTTAAGAATTAATAACATTCAAAACGTATCTGGCAACTTTTCTATAGAGCACGTAGAGCACTTCGCAGAGTATTTTATTATCACCTGAAAACAAAACACAATTGATTAATCATGAATGTTTTCCACCAACCTTCTGATTTCATAACACTAAGTGTTATGAAATCAGAATTAACGAAGGTACCACAAACACCAAACCCGAGAAAATGTAGCAAAAGTGTTTTCTACATTAACCCGATCGGTAATTGGACCTGGGACCTCAGAGCTGGGTGCCTGTATGTAAGCCACTTATCGAAACTATTGTACATGAAAGTTAAAGAGTATTAAAAATAAAAGCAAAGTCACGATAGCCTTATATAAAAACTTATGTACGAATTATACAATGATATAATTAAGTTACTAACTAGCTTAGACATAAAGAATTTAAAAAAATTAAATATCTTCACGCAATTCCCAATACAGGGGTAGACAGAGGTCTAGTCTAGACAATTATGTCCCTTCAACCCACCTTCCACCGAAGATATTTTCGGGACAACGTGACAGGTGGTGAGCCTGTCGCCGCCTTTATGGCCAATCCCACGATGTAATTCGTACATAAGTTGTTGGAAAACCCATTGGTACGAGCCTGCCACCTGGGGATCGAACTCGGGTCTCTTGACTCCAAATTCCGACCACCCAACCACTCGGCTATCGTGTATTGGAAATTGCGTGAAGATATTTATTTATTTATTTTATAACTCTATAAAGGTTTCCAGTAAAGTGATTCCAATATTTGCGTATATGTACTTTACCAAGCGTTTAAAAATAAGGGATATTATTAAAAGTCCAATACTTCTGTCCGAGTATAGACCTTGACCGATTTCCCGTACGTTATATCAAAACAAGCATATTATTTAGCAAATAACGACAAACCTTGTCGACAATATGGAGAAGTATTTGCAGAGTACTTTTGATAGGAAACAACTGACCATCATAAAAATGCTAATGCTAAGTAAACAGTAACCACGCCGTCGAGCACCTACGTCAGTTAACTGAATCCAGTCCATGTATTTTTATTTTCTTTTTCCTCACAATACGTCAAGTCATTATAGGAAAACAATATACAGCGGAGAGTTGGGTTTACTGTTATTTCAGCTTGCCTTTTAATTATATTCACCAGTGTGCGAATCGTAAAATTTGAGAGTACATCAAAAAAATTCGTAACTTCTCTAACGAAGAAAATTATTTATTGAATAAAAAAACTGTTAAGTGCCTTAAGTAAAATAAACTGGCAATTTTTATGCCTTTTTATTATAATTAGTATTATATTCACGCATTGATCAATTTTAGGGTTTTTTTGATTTGTAAATGGCGTGGGTTGAGTCGAGCAAGATATTTAACAGCCTTAGAATACTATAAAAACGAGTATAAATTGCCTATTTGTAATATTTCTTTTTTATAATTAGTATTATCCACATGCATTACCCAATATTTGGGTAGACAAATATTTACAGTTTTTGGTCTGGGTGTGGGTTAATCGTTTTTTGAGTTTGGCCTTGCAGAGAGGTTAGGAGATCAGCTTCCAAATCAGATGACTCGACTTTGATTTCGAACTCGGACCCTAAGTATTTCGAATACTCTACTAATGATTACTCTCGTATTAAAAATTCGAAAACAAGTAATTTACGTAACAAATCTCAATTTGGTACTGTCGGGACTTGTTTAATCCTCACTTTACAGTCGCGATGAGGAGATTTACGTAACTTATATATTTTTAACTGACGTCTATGTATTCTCATAATATACACAAGTTCCAAATATACAGTTAATTATGTTCTAGCTAAAGCTTTATCTACAACTCAAATATACTCGTATTAAGAGTAGATATATCTATGAAGCGTTAATTTTCGGAATTTTCTTTCAATGAATTCTTTTGTTTACTTTTTTATAATAATTATAATATATCTTCACGCAATTCCCAATACAGGGGTAGACAGAGGTCTAGTCTAGACATTTAAGTTCTTTCGACCCACCATCCAACGAAGATATTTTCAGGATAACGTGACAGATGGTGAGCCCGTCGCTTAGGTAGGTTTTAAGAAAAACCCATTGGTACGGCCACTTGAGGATCGAACTCGGTTCTCTTGACTCGAAATTCCGATCACTCAACCACTCGGCTATCGTGACTCGTTTACTTTTTTACCATTTTTAATAAAAAAATACTATAGAATATTTATAGCGACAACATCATCTACATTGCCCTAATCCCAAATTAAGTAGCTTAACATACTTAAGCTACGAAATAAAAAACAACGACGTTGCCACAAACATCTTGTACACAAACACACTGTACAAAAAGTGGTTTTCTAGATTGACCCGTTAGGAATCGAACTCGGGACCTTAGAGCTGGCGACACCATGAAAACCGGTATGTATGCCACTCATCCACGTCATCGTTTTTACAATGATTAATCTTAGAGTCTAATAGCTCGAAAATTTACTTATTTTTACATAAATACTATATTTATGTGATCTATTGATTCTGAAGGCTACTGTCTATTCATGTTATGTGGCAATTTGTGGTAGCCTAGTGGTTGGAGCGCATACGCAAGTTATTCAGATTTCGAACGGCGCTCGCAATAGTGCAGGTCGCTATGGCTGAAATCAGGTTTGATCCTCAGGCCCAGACCAGCACAACTACAATTGTTGAGACTAATTTTGATTGCTAAGTTTACTATAAGCTCGGTGGTGAAGAAAACCGTCATTAGGAAACCTGCTCGTCTGAAGAATGACAATAAAAATAATAATTTCGAGGTCAACTGGAGTAGCGTGGCGGACGGGAACGTCCGCCACGCTACTCCAGTTACTCCTGGGCTAGGTTACTATCTTACTTTTTCGTCTTTAAAAATTTGGTTTAAAAATTACCCTAAAGATGAAGAAGACCTATGTTTTCTATAGAAAAATATCTCAAGCGCATAAAAATAATATTTTTCACACCATTCTCAATACAGGGTAGACACTTAAGGCCTTTCGACCCACCTTTAATTGAAGACGTTTTTTGGGATGACGTAATAAGTGATGAGCCAGTCGCTATCTTCATGTCCAAGCCAACGTTATAAATCGAAGATAAGTTTTTGCGAAAAAACCCATTGGTACAAGCCTACTACTCAACTGGTGACTTCAACTCAAAACATATGACTGTTTCAAGATTGATATTTTTTTATCTCGATATTATAAATATGATGATTGATATTGAATCAGCAGAAGTCACGATAACCGAGTGGTTAGGTGATCGGAGTTCGATCCCCAGGTAGTAGGCACGTATCAATGTGTTTTTCAAAAATTTATTACTTATTTTTTATCGCTTGCTTGCGTCAGGCACATTTCGTTCGTGTCACGTTTTCCCAAAAGATATCTTCAGTGAGAGGTGGGTCGAAATGACTTAATTGTCTAGACATTTATCAACCTCAGTATTGGGAATGGCTTGAAGATATTTATATTTACTATCAGCAGGAATTTCGGAGTTATGAGGAATTTAATTCGCAGGCGACATCGTGGAAAGTAAGTACGTCATAAATTGCAGCAAATTTTTTTACAAAGTCAAAGCTCATATAAAGCTAAATGAAGTTTGTAATAAAAGACGTATTGAAAACTTGACCGACGTCTGACAAGAGTAAAAGCATCGGTTGATGTTCGCTTTTATGTGAATCGTAACTATTTGCTTCAGGTGGATATTACCCAAAGGTCTGTACTTACGTTTAATAAAGTTTTGGTAAAGTGTAACAAATTTAGCTGAGAGGTTATTATAAAATTGTATTGACGATGCCGCATGCTAAACCTTTAGCAAAGATTGCCTTATTTTTTTATTAGAAGTTTCATAACTGACTTATTGTAATAGATCCTAAGCAATAATTACAGAAGAAGTTCATGGCCTAATTTTAACAGGCGTTATGTATGTATTTTTAAATTATATCAAATTTTTATTTTTTTGTTTTTGGATTTGGCATGACAAAATAAATAAATACATCCATAGAAAAATACATGTATAGATTGGGGCAACATCATATTCATTGTTCCGATCGCAATGTAAAAAAATAAAATAATAAATAAATAAATATCTTCACGCAATTCCCAATACAGGGGTAGACAGAAATTTAGTTTAGACATTTTTAAGTCCCTTGGACCCACCTTCCACCGAAGATATTTTCGGGACAACGGGACCGGTGGTGAGCTCGTCGCCGTCTTTATGTCCAAGCCAACGATATAATTCGTACATAAGTTTTAGAAAAACCCATTGGTACGGCCACGTGGGGATCGAAATCAGGTCTCTTGACTCGAAATTCCGACCACCCAACCTCTAGGCTATAATCAATCGCAATGTAAGAAGCTAAAAAACTTGAGGTATGGGAATCGGAAAAAGTGGATTTTTTATATTTACCCGTCCGGGAATCTTACCCGGGACCTTGAGATGGCGACACCTTGAAAAGCGGTTTTTACGCCACTCGTCCACGGAGATCGTCGAATTATAAAATAAGTATAATTAATAAATGAATAGGTAGAAGTATTCTTGTCTCATTGAAACTTCTTTTAAGACTACGTTCAATGTTTATAGTCTACGAGTAGTAAATATATTGATTAGATGAAGATTCAACGCGAGATAAGCCATCATATAACAGCCGGTGGGAAAAGCACTCTTTACTAAAGTCCTACCACTGGAAAGATTTATCTCTTAGTTCGTTTGTTGTGGGGGCACATGGTATCACATTATATTTTCATGGGAAACTGCAAATGTTTGTTTGACGTAGGTAAATCGTCGAATTTTAGGTAGGTAATATTAGAAATCGGATCACATATTCGTGGGCTTTAAATTTATTATGAGCCCTGTCTTAAGATGAGGTTTAGTAAGTTCGTGGTCATTTCATCATTTGATAACATCTGTGGAGGAGTGGCGTACAAACCGGTTTTTATGGTGTCGTCAGCTCTGAGGTCCCGGAGTCGATTCCTGGGTTAATGTAGAAAACACTTTTTCTACATTTTCTTAGGTCTGGGTGTTTGCTGTACCTTCATTACTTCTGATTTTCCGCTTTGCCAACTAGGTTACGATACCACGAATAACACCACCCAAAACAGTAAAAAAATGTGTTTCTATGTATTGACCCGACCGCGAATTGAACAAGGGAGCTCATGGCTGGTGAGACTTTGAAAACCGGTGTGTACACAACTTATCCAGCAAGGTCGTCAAATTAAAATGCAAGATAAATTTTTTAAAACAAATGAAAACGCACTGACCTCATACAGTTTTAATGATTACATAAAATTTTATACAGATAATAAATGTCAGAGTTACAATAAATTTGAGGAAACAGATTATAAAATTTCACTTTAACTTTGACAGTTCACGTGTGTTAAAATTTACTATAGCGATAATTCGTGGCCCGTCGGGATATCGAAAATACAATAAAACTTTATAATGAGACAATTTTATAAATTTGTCCGAACGAATGCGACATATTGTGTTGTAATACTGAATTTATTACCGTTCGAAACTGATTCACTGACTTATTGTTACTAATTGTATCTGATTTCACATGCCGGACCGATATGGGAAATAAAATACTTTAAAGAGGCGTCAGTTTTTTTCCGTAGCGTTATGTTTATGCTCTCTTAGCAGTTAACAACGAAAATTATCTTTATTCTGGGATTAACTGTCCGTTTTTTTTTACATTATTCACCAAGACATTTGTTGGGACAACGTGACAGGTGAGCCTGAGTTCATAAGAAAAAAAAATATCTACAAATTCAGATTAAATATATATATTATTAATTATAATATTATATTATGTAAGATTCAATATACGCGAATATTATCTCTCGGTTAAGAAGAACTGATCACACTATTGATCACAGCTAAAATAGCTGTAATCAACACCGAGATTATATTCTAAAAGAACCAAAAAAGAAAACTACACCCTATTCTTAATACTGGAGTAGACACTGGTGCTGGCAATAAGTCCTCGTTCCTATCCAAAAGTCAATAATTTCAATAATGTTTACTGTAATTGAAAAAAAGCGAATTACGGATTTTATCGCGTATCCGAAAATCGTTTTATTTTAGATGTGTAGTGTGCGCATAAGTACGAGAAATCATTAATTTGTCTTATGCGCACGCGCAGGTCGAGTTGCCATAAGGGTCAGATTGAAAACCTGTGTCAAGTTATCGCGAGTATATGGGTTCAATCCATTTTGTGCTGCAGTACAAATTTCCTTTCGTGGCTCATATTAGTTTCAGAAAGAAAGAAACATTTATTGCATATAACATACACCACGAACATTTATTAACAATCTTAGAGACTTTTTATCTAAGATTATTATACGTTTCTATATTTTTTAATGCATTTGTTTAAAAGGTGTAAAATTAAGCCGTGAATTACTCTAGAAGACCGTGTGAGCAAATTGCCGAAGATGCCTTTCCTTATGTCAAGAATACTCGGATACCTAGAGATGCTTGTAGGAAGAAAATGATGAATCTGAAAAAGGGGAAAGAGATACGCAAGGATCGTGAAACTTGGCGATCTGTTCGTTCTTTCTTTCCTTGTAATGAATAGTATATATGAATATAATATAAATATATTTTTTTGCGTGTGCTTGGACTCAGACGGCGATAGGCTCACGACCTGTCTCGTAGTCGCAAATAGGTTTCGATGACAGATGAATCGAAAAGGACTTTTGGTAATTTGACGATTGTCTTAATTTTCTATACGTAAATATATTTTTCAGGAATGGTTCTTTGAGCATAGACTAAAGAGATATCAGTTATTTATGTTTAACCATCGCTACGGGAACTGTTACATTTTTATCAACTTTAACGACGGCTCCATAAAATTGGTTAACATAAATTCAACGTTGTCTCGTACGTCATAAAATCAGAGAGCGTTCCCGAATCAATGGGGGGCGTTATAAAAATCGACCTCTTTGTACATAACTGATGTTGTTTGTAGCGCACCCATTCAATATTGTTCCTAGTTACCGGATGATAGGTGATTATTGCTTGAGAATCTTTTTGTTATCGATGAAATAAAGTAAAATTAGCATAAATATTGTATAAAAAGTTACAATTACATTTTATGGTTCGCATCTTCTAACTTGAATATTAACCTTACTATCGTCTAAAGCAGATATCGTCTATAGAGATATAATGAGCAGTTCAAAATAGAATGTATAATGTAGTAACGTTCTGAACATAATATATTTAACGTCTTCAACGTCTAGTTGGTAGTGGGCCTGTCTGTCAAACCTGATGGGGACAAATTTGTGAGATTAATATGAAATTATTATTTAATACTAATATTTTTTATCTTCATGCAATAATAATAATCTGTATTAAATATCTTTAACAAATTTATTAAAATTAAGATTTCAGGATGTAAGACACATTTTATAATCGAAACTTTATGCAAATTTCGATTTCCCATACCACGTTAGTGCTCACACTTCTGCCTACCCCAGCAGATATAACTTCGGCACACTTTTCACCGAAGAATATTGCTATACATTTATAGTATACATTTGGATCAGGTCTATTTGTAGAATTCTGTAATAAAACAAAACATTCTTTATTATTCCTACCCCGATAGGAAAAGACTAGAGAACTAATATAAGACTGCATGTAAGTCCGTCATAAAACATAAATATATAACTAAATTATATTTTGATCATTGTTAGTACAGAACAGTATATGAAATAAATATAACTGAGTAACCTAATACGCTTTTATACTGCGCTCGAAAGGATTAAAAGCCATTAATATTATTACAGATCGTATATTTGTTTGGTGTTTTCAATTATAAATCATAGGATACATTTGTTAGGGATAGCATTAATTAGGAATCAAATATGTCCTTTATGTTACTTCAGATTATAAAGACATATTTACATGCTTATATGTATGATTATCTAAGTAAATATATGTCTATATTAATATACTAAAAAAAAATAATATCTTCACGCAATTCCCAACACAGGGGTAGACAGAGGTCAAGTCTAGACAATTAAGTCCCTTTGACCCACCTTCCACCGAAGATATTTTTGGGACAACGTGACAGGTGGTGAGCCCATCGCCGCCTTTATGTCCAAGCCAACGATGAAATTCGTACATAAGTTTTTGAAAAACTCATTGGTACTGCCACCTGGGGATCGAACTCGGGTCTCTCGACTCGAAATTCCGACCACCCAACAACTCGGCTATCGTGACTTCTTGTCTTATATTAATATACTGTATCATTTATTTGGATACTAAGACGGCGATAGGCTCACCACATGTCTCCTTATTCCAAATAGGCTTCGGTAAACGTGCTAAAAGGTCTAATTGTATAGATCTCTATTTATCCCAGTATGAATGAATATGCGTGAGAATTAATATAAGCGTCATCATCACAACGGTTTATAAAAGAGGACTGCAGGACTTGGTCTTCTCCCGCAAGGTAAGGTTTTGCCATAGTCGCCACCCTTGGCAAGCAGATTGGCGAGCACAGTACCAGATACCTTGCACATTAGACGTTGATGTGCATCAGATGCCACTGAAATGTTCTGGTGTTTTTCGAGATGATTGTCCCTCCATCAGACGGGCTAATTTAATTTCGCAGGCTTTATATAGAGGATGACAGCCCCTGGACCGACAGGCGTGGCGACACTTCATTAATCAATTTTATCATATGGAAAACGATTTCAAAAATTCTCTTTTTTCCTTTCTTTCCTTTCCATTGGTTCCAGTTGGGGACATTTTCACCACGACATGACCCGAAGATGAATTTTCATAGATATCAAGGAAAATCCTAAAGTTGTGTAAGCATCTTGTATATTTCACCTCTATTCTATTGGAATTCAGTTGTTTTCGTCTAGGGGACACCATTTAACGATGCTGAACCTAATGATAGACGTCTCTAATGATAGAATAATAAATATCACCGGTTGGTTAATAGTAGTCTTTCACTTTCACTCATTAACTTCATTATCATTTTTATCAAAACCGCCTACCTAACTTAATGATATGTGCCTCCCGAGTTTGGACCATCAAAATAACTAACAATTATTAAACTTATATGCACTTATTATTTGAAAAGTTATAACCCCATGGTGGTGTCACTGCCGTCAAGTCACAATCTGATGCTGGAATACCGACGAAATCAATGAAAATCCTCAAATTTTATCGGCACTTTGATTATCACAGGGTTTTTCTGTATATATCAGCTGTTTGCGTCATCAAGGCTACTGAGGTGGTAACAAATTCCCTCGCGGTTATTAGTTAGATAAATATAAGTACTATTTTGACATCTATCCACACATTGGAAGCTCGCTATTGGCGGAAAATTCGGGACTCTACATCGCGGTATCGAATTTGTTACTATTGAAAGTGTATGTACGAGTACCGATAGTGCACTGACAGGGGAGACGACTTCTTCAGGTCTCACAACTTGACGGGTAGCTACCATCTTTCAGCAGCACCTCACCAGGGTCGGGGTCTCGAGTGTAGCGGACATTGGAGACCCTGACATGATCTTACCGCTTGCCGACGGTGACCACTGAAAAACTACGCAGCGAGTTTACCAACATCAATTTCATCTTCGAGGTCACAGCACTGGGCTACAGCTCAACGTGCTTCCTAGTCTTCTCAGCCAGTAAGGATCATCGCCATCGGCCCTCCTTCTCTTACTACTATAATAAAAGCGAATGTTTGGATGGACGGTTGTTTGTTACACAATAATTTCAAAACAGCTATATGAGTCTAACTGAAATTGTGCTATGAGATAAATTATAAATAAAATAAATACCATCACGCTGTTCCCCAATACTGGAGTAGATAATTAAGTCCTTTCAATCCACTTTTTATCGAAGACATTTTTTGCGACAGCGTGACCTGTCACGCTGTTGAAGTCCGATCACCCAACTACTCGACTATCATAACTAGATAGTGAAATAAATAATGAAATAGATAGTGAAATGAAGTCTGGAATAACACATAAGCTAATTTATTTCCCAAAAAATTGTACGGCTCCGGTGAGTAAGATCTGAAACATTATTTATTAGATAGATAAGTTCGAGTGAGACCGGTAATTCATAAAATCCATCAGGAAATTCGGGATACAGGGTGAACAAAGTTGTGGGCAGAAACTAGTCTGATATTATCGAAATTACTACATAACATTTCACTAACTGTACTCTCTGGTAACCCCAAAGGAGACAAACGTAAATTAATGTGTTTTTCAATTTAGATGGTTAATATTTTTTTCATTCCATAATACAATTAATTTCAAATGAGAATTAATTTCGAATAATACCAAAAACCACTGGCAAGTTGGATGAAGCCTTTGTTAACAATATTATGTAAAGGTGATTATACTACAAAGACAACGTAATTGGAAATGTCGGATTCCAGGAATCCGTTTCTTTAGCTGACAACACAAATTGATAAAGCAACCTCTTTATTACAAATAAATGTAACGAAAATAAATGAAAATGTTTTAATTAATTTCTGTAATGCCCTTTTTTTATTATTGGAATTAACATTTCATTTTTATTTTTATATTCTAGAAACAGATGATTAAATTTGGTTGTAAAACAATGAACCCTTTTAAGGTCACGTGTCATTTGATCCAGTAATGGCTGGCGACACATTGAAAACCGGGGTGAACGCTGCTCGTTCACGCAGTTCCTAAAATTTAAGGGATATTCTAACTACTTGCAGTCCTGTTATTAGATTCTGTCCACAACTTAGTCCGTTTAATATATCGTAATTCTTGCGTAATCCCTTTTGGTATTTTCAGGAAGGACCAGTAGATTTATTTCTTTACATTAGAATCTAGGTACATCGACAATGAGGATCCCTTGGAAATTGTTAAATTTTATACTTATGAAATGAGAGTACTGCAGAATTTTGTAAACATTTTGTCCCAATAATAAGACGGGTTTTATAGATTAAAAATCTTCACGCAATTCCCAATATAGAGGTCAGGTCTAGTCTAGACAATTATGTCCCTTCGACCCACCTTCCACCTAAGATATTTTCGGGACAACGTGACAGGTGGTGAGCCCGTCGCCGCCTTTATGTGCAAGCCAACGATATAATTCGTAAATAAGTTTTTGAAAAACCTCCTTTAATGTTTCCAGTATAAGATCTGGTAAAGTGTCCAGAAAAAATATTAAATATTCCCTCTGTCTATTCTATTGTTTGAACTATGCCCATGAGCTTTTTTTTTTGTTTATAAATTATTAACTTTCGCTAGACTCGAGAGAAAGAGAGAGAGAGAGAGAGAGAGATAAAAAGAAGAGCACACTGGTGCTGCTACTTCCTTATACTGGTCGTGCTATTCTGTTACGATTAATAATTTTGTATAAAAAATATTTTCCTTATTCCTGTACCCGCTTTTCTGATAAGATATTATTATGAAAAAGATTTCTTATTATATTCATTAATATATACACAAATCAATGATTTTTTAGTTTTATCAGTTTTGATATAGGTACTGAAGAATGGTAAATATCGGACTTTTTATTAATATTAATATTATTAATTATTATTAATATTAAAAACATAATTATTAATATCTTCACGCAATTCCCAATACCGAAGTAGACAGAGGACTAGTCTGAACAATTATGTCCCTTCGACTCACCTTCCACCGAAGATATTTTCTGGACAACGTGACAGATGGTGAGCCCGTCGTCGCCTTTATGTCCAAGCCAACGATATAATTCGTACATAAGCTTTTGATAAACCCATGGGTACGAGCCTGCCACCTGGGGATCGAACTCGGGTCTCTCAACTCGAAATTCCGACCACCCAACCACTCGGCTATCGTGACTTTTACTAAATATCAGACTGCTCTTTAATATATACATGGTACAGCCAGAAAACGATGATAAAAAAGAAAGGAAAATTTAAATTCATCGCTAGAACCAATACCTTACTAATGCATACATTAAAATAATAAAATTACTTTGTTTTTTTTTTTTTTTCATTTGTTATTGCACATCAACCAAACAGCTACTGAGTTGCTCCAACTACATCGCTCTTATTCTGTTCAATAATTGCAAGATCATAGAACTAGAAGGTTTAGTAATTTTATGGGTAGATTAAAATCGATCGACCGAATCGTTTTTTTTTTCATTCTTCCATTAATTATTTGACTTTACGATTTACATTACGAGTGGTCTGAGCATCCAAGCAACGCTTTAATTAAATGTTGAATTAAATAATAAGGAAACTGATTTTTTAAAATATTCGCGGATTTATGTAATACTAGGTTAGTTAGAGGTCTTGACAATTTCAGTTTTAGATCTATATTCTATGATATGTCCAGGTTTTACTAGAGCTAACTTGGCTTATCTCTTAAAATGCTTTATGCAGTGTGCTGATGCGCCTGACGTGATCCTATCTATTAGTCCAAGCCAATGATACATACACGGCATAAGTTTCAAATAAACTCATTGGTGAAGTACGAGTCTATGGTCCTTCGTTACGGTGATCGAACTTGGGTCTCCAGATACGAATTACAATCGCTCAATTACTAATCTATTGTGATACATAAAAAATTGGTTTTGAAATAAAACGATGTTTATAAATGCTCGACATTGTATTTGGAAACATTTACAAGAAACAATCTTTCATTTTTTTAACTAAGTATATCAACAGTAGTCATTCATTACCCATACTTTGTATAGGTGTGTCGGCAATTGACATATAGCCCATAATCGTTTAATAATGTACAATACTTAGCACCTTTAGATCTAAATTAGACTAGATTTTTATCATAGAATTCTGTATTTACATTTTTTACAATATATACAATTAATAATTTAAAATAAAATATATCTCATCAAAATAATTTTGCTATCTAAATTTGAGACTATTCTTGAATTCGTTTTCGTCCAAAAACTTTTTACACTAAAATATTCATAAATTGATGGCAAATCATAAATTCAAAACTACAAAATTCCAGATCCAGGTATCTAAGTGATACTTTAGGATAATCATTACTGCTATCTTTGTCTTTAACTTAAATACAGCTCCGTATTTTATACATACTTGAACCTATAAATTGAATGGCAAATATGCGAATAAATTTGTTTTGCTTGGTTAAATAGCTTATTCAAATATGGATTGTATTATTGGTTTTATTTATTTAACTCCGCTAAATGTTCCACAAAAATGTTACCACATATATGTACAATGTAATGGATAAACGGTTACAAAATGACATACAAAATGTATAACTCAATTTATCGACTGCTTCGAGACTTAAAATTCTCATTTGTATAAAAGGGGCTCAAAATTAGATATGCTTAATTCAGAAACAGTTTTGATATTTTTGTCAGAACTAGATAAGCTGATATGCCACTTTTAAACATTGTCTTGATGATATTGACATTTATTTAATTTCGTAATTCTCTATTGTTTTAATAATAACATACTCACATTGTAATAAATTTTGAATTTGAATTACTATTTTTCAAAGTTATCCTCTGAGCTAATTAAAACTTTATATCAAATTTAAAAATTTTAGTAAATTTATGTTACCACTGAAATTGTTCCAAAAGCTGAGAGAAAAAACCATCATTGTGGTATTCCTACAAAATTCAAATAACCATCTAATCATCTGTCACCGGTAGACAAATTACTTACCACATGTGGTGTAATATTACTATTTATAAAGAATGCATACAAACAGCATATGATAAGTAACATAAATACTAAATAAACACACTCTAACCGTGTTTGAATTATAAAACGAGGATAATTCTAGAGAACGTTTGATCTTTTACAATTTGAACCGAATCGAAAATGGATTATAATAACAATTCTCGGAAATGCGCCGCAAACTCCGACACCTCAAAGCAAACAGCTTACAATGATAATGGGACACCAAACGGCGTTGAATAAAGAAGCTATAAACATATGTAATAAGATTCAAACTCGTTGTTTGAGTCAACGAATGAGCAAGTCAACAGTCGTAACTCGAGCGGGGTTCTTCTGAATGCCAGCGATCAAGGAACGCTCCAACTGTAGGGGAATAGATCCCGGCGCTAACTGGAGATAAATGTTGTCATTCGATTTAATGACACTTCGCGTGTGGCCGCGAGGGCGTTACGTCTCGCCTAGGCAACGATTGTTACACAGCTCGTATCTATCATCTATATTTTTAAAGAACTTGTAACAGCTATTACGAGTCCGTCCGTGCGCTCTATTCAACAAATTTCCTTAAATCTTTGTGATAGATAAAAGAAATGATACGCAAATAAGGGAAACGTAAAATGATTTGATAGAATCATTTCAGAAACATTGTGTTGTTATATTATTTTGAAATATTCATATGACATATATTATTACCAATTTAAATAATGTCTCAAAATATAAAGTGTATCTCCAGCGTAGCTATTTATTAAAGTCACATAAGTGTTCGTTCTTTATTAGTAGAAATATTTATATCTCGTGGCCACAAATGAAAATTTCTTTTATATCAGTCGACAAATGTTACCACGGAACATTTACTTCGGGATTCCTGGTATCAATCAAACTAACGTCTGTTACAGTTGTTACATTCCACGCCGAAGTGGTAACTGCAGTGTAAACTGTCGGCTAAGTATTCAAAGAGGACTAAGTAGGTGTTATTTCCGTTCAGTTTGAATTGAGCTGTCAAGTTGTAATCACACATAAACACCCAGTTCAAAGGACTACGAACACATTGCACATGCCCCGTAAATTTAGGCAAGTGCTGAAAGAAAACATTGGATAATGTATCTTAGAGTATGTTTATAAATAGTCACAAATGTGCTTGATCTATCTGTGAATTTAGTTGGTATTAAAAACAGCATCTACTACTGGCAATAAATAAAGACATTGATGACATTTAAAAAATAAAAAAGAAATTGTTTATTTTAGATCAAAAATTGAGCAATGTTTATTTGTTTTTTAAATTCCAAATATTATTAACTCAAATTCCGTGGTAAAGTTCACAGGTATTCAAGCAAAATTTTCACTTACATTACTTATAGATAACACGTACACAAATAAGTAAAAAGTCTTTTATATACAAAAGTATAAACTATGAAAGGAACACAGTCAGTTCTTATTTGTATTGGATTATGTACATCGGAGGGGATTTATTTGTTGGAAGTACTGTAAGGAATTTGAGTGTATTGTCTTTTGTGTTTTGGAAAATACTTGAATATTCACTATATTCAAACCATATTTCAATACTGACAATCCCGCTAGCCCATTCTGTGTTCTGTGACGAAAATTCTACTGGATCTTTGGAGTTCTTTTTTATACAAATCCCAAGTTTTTTAGTATAATTAAAAATTAGATACTCTGATTGATAGAATTAAAATAAATGATGATTTGCTTTTGTTATCTGTTGCTTTTTTAGTCCCAACACAGCTGTAGAATTTACGCCATACAATTCTCCTTTCGAAGTGATTCCTTAAAAAATCTATTAAGATCAAACACAAATCAAATATTTCGATAAATTATTTAAAAATCCCAAAATATCTTTGCGGTACTTCCAATGTATGTATTTATATACAGCTTTCTTGCACGCGGTGCGAGGTGGTGACCACTTCCGGCCGCAGGCGGTGTGCCGTCAGCGATGACGTCACGGCGGTGGTCGCTCCCGGGCTACAGGCTGTAACGCCCTTGTTCGCACGCCCTAAGCTATGGTAAGACTGGAAGCGAACAACATTTCTAAGCGATATTGTTAATTATAAATAAAAAAAAAAAATATCTTCACGCAATTCCCAATACAGGGGTAGACAGAGGTCAAGTCTAGACAATTAAGTCCCTTTGACCCACCTTCCACCGAAGATATTTTCGGGACAACGTGACAGGCGGTGAGCCCGTCGCCATCTTTATGTCCAAGCCAACGATGAAATTCGTACATAAGTTTTTGAAAAACTCATTGGTACTGCCACCTGGGGATCGAACTCGGGTCCCTCGACTCGAAATTCCGACCACCCAACAACTCGGCTATCGTGACTACTCGGATATCGTGATATTGTTAATTGAATCTTATATTTTTATAGGGTTAACGAGAATTTCGAAGTAACAAGCTATTCGATGAGAGCGACTAGAGTATTTAACGAGGCTAAACGGCAGGCCTATGTGGAATAAAGAAACGAATTATGGGGAAAGCTGCACTCGATGTTTCACTGCATGATACAATTCGTAATGTAGACATCCGCAGCACAAAAAATACCCCATTCCTAATGTTGGAGTAGACAGAGGTCTAAACAATTAAGTCCTTTCGACCCACCTTTCACCGAAGATATTTTTTAGGACAACATAATAGGCGTTGAGCCTATCTCTCCGTCTCAGTGTCCGAGCCAATAGTACAATATACTCACAAATATATACCTTTAAATAGATAAACATGCACATATACATAAGATTCATGACTGGGGTACAATAACACCATCACGAAAACGATTGTCCCTAGTGATTCAAGCTCGCAACCCGTAGCTTCAAAGTCAGAGTCTCCAAACTAGGCTATAGGGTCATTAAATAAGAAAATTAGTAAAACTATACTTACACTAGTTAATGGTATTTTGTAATCTTTTTTTCTTATCTCTGAGTAAAATCCGCCGCCGTCTGGCTCGGACCGTACGTCGTCGTTTGGTTTGCAGATCTTGCTGGCGGACGGTGGTCGCTGCAGGCTCATATAGCCGTTTGACACTGGCCTGCGTTCTAAATATTAAAAATAATGTCGTATAATATGATAATGATAATAAATATCTTTACGCAATTCCCAAAACAGGGGTAGACAGAGGTAGTCTAGACAATAAAGCCCCTTCGACCCACTGAAGATATTTTCGGGATATGTGACAGGTGGTGAGCCCGTCGCCGTCTTTATGTTCACGCCAACAATATAATTCGTACATAGGTTTTTGAAAAATCCATTGGTACGAGCCTGTCACCTAGGGATCGAACTCGGGTCTCTCGACTCGAATATCCAACCACCCAACCACTCGGCTATCGCGACTTTTTAAATTGAAATAATGTTATAAGATAACTAAAACTCAAAAATATAATAAGCTCGTGCTAAAGGTTTTTAGAACTGGCCGGTTAAGAAACACAAGCTATTAATTGGCAATGAAAACCCTTTTAAATTTGGATTATAGAATTATTTGGTGTTTTAAAGTGATATATTGCATTCCTGTGTCATTTATTTAGTGAATATGTGGCAATTTTGGTCCAGGATATAGTACGACTTTCGTTGTGGTTTTCTTCAATAACAAAGCCATGATAGACTTCAGTTGGAATTTAGTAAGGAAGCCCTTTTCTGAGGGCGGGAAGGTAATTTCACGATATTTGTGCGGGAAGATGGGAGGAGAGTAACTGCAGGCTGTTTGTTAACTGTTTGCCTGTTGTCTTGGAATATGTTCGGTAGCAGCGCCCTCGAAGCACGGTCCAGTGTTTTTAAATTTTCTGAGGACTTTCAGTGCGACCCACGTATTATATGAAATTATTTACAATAACAGTCCAATGATTTGGTATTTGGTGTTCGAGTTAAGACTGAACTCAAATAGTAGGCTCGTACCAATAGAGAAACAAAACTTATGTATGATTTATTTATTATATGACTTGAAAAACAGCGGCAGCCTCACCTTCTCAACATTGTTCCAAAAAATTTCTTCGGTAAAACGTGGGTCGAAGTCGAAGTCTGTACCTCTGTCTACCTCAGAGTTGAGAATGGTGTGAAGATTTTTTTACACCTCCATTGTCATTCATCATGGAAAGTTATTTTTTTATCATAAGAATAGTAGTAACCACTCACCATATAGGCTGGGTATGATGTCTGGGTCTGCATCGTCTCCTTCCCGTGAATCTGGTGACCGCAGTAGCGGTCCCCGCGCCTCGCTAGGACTCGACTGTGGCGCTGTCTCCTGTTTCACAGGCGTTGGACAGTGACCCGTGCGGTCAGCGTACATCGCTTCACTGTGAAAAGGTCATTGATCATTCATGACCTTACTCATGACCTCATTGTGTGGTGATATCAAGGACCACACATACGAAGCTCTGGATATTAAACATCGTACATAGTGCTATCAAAGTTATCTGACTCGAAACATATGTATTAAGTAATACCTACACTTCTACGTATCGACGATAACATATCTAAGTTTACCACTGGACATATACATATGTTTCCATTTCTTACGTTTACATTCTAAGTCACGATAGCCGAGTGGTTGGGTGGTCGGAATTTCGAGTCAATAGACCCGAGTTCGATCCCCAGTTGGTAGGCTCGTACCAATGAGTTTTTCAAAAACTTATGTACGAATATCGTTGGCTTGGACATAAAGGCGGCGATGGGCTCACCACCTGTCACGTTGTCCCGAAAATATCTTCGGTGAAAGGTGGGTCGAAGGGACTTAATTGTCTAGACTCGACCTCTGTCTACCCCTGTATTGGGAATTGCGTGAAGATATTTATATATTTATTTATCCATTTCTTCGAAAGCTTCTAAAATGGAGTGGCTCGATTACTTTTATGGTAAAACATTGAGACAATTGCAACTGCATTGGGCATTACAAATAAGTTAGCATAATGCTATACAAGATTTCTAGCAGCTTGTAATTTAGAGATAATTTAGAAAGAAACATTTATTTATGAAATACAGCATATAAAATAAAATACTTGATACATTACAATAGATTGCACTGCATAAAAATAACACACAAATAAAGGCAATTGTAGAGGAATTATTTCAGTTTTTTGACGGAATTCTATTTCTTGTACAATTTAAAAATGCAATCACTACAATCCTCGTGAGAGCTTTTTTCTTTTTTAGTAGTAAAATAAATAAAATAAAATGAATAAATAAATATCTTCATGCAATTCCCAATACAGGGGTAGACAAAGGTCTCGTCTAGACAATTAAGTCCCTTCGACCTTCCACCTAACCTTCCTTCCACCGAACATATTTTCGGGACAACGTGACAGATGGTGAGCCAGACGCCGTCTTCACGTCCAAGCCAACGACATAATTCGTACATAGGTTTTTGAAAAACCCATTGGTATGAGCCTGCCACCTGGTGATCGAACTCGGGTCTCTCGACTCGTAATTCCGACCACCCAACCACTCGGCTATCGTGACTTTTAGTAGTAAAAAAACAAACTGCATTCAGAACACACATCGAGGAACTGGTATATTTTGTTGGGCAAACTAGGTGGCAGCGGTTATATTTGATATATCCATAAAACTATAGAAGAGACAGGTGTCTCACCAGCTTTTATATATCACCAGCCTTTACATAAAGTTTTGGCATACGTTCACCTCACTAGAAAAAAAGCTATAAGGTGCCTCTTCTTCAATTTGGTATTCTGCTTGGAAGTGGTCCTGCCCCTTGTTGAGCTGGCCTATTCATGCAATAGCAGAAGCTTGGCTTTACTTGGTAGATACTATCTTCTGTTATATGAAGGTTTTCTTTCAAATATTCTAGAATGGCCGAAGTGGAAGGAAGGAACTCACTTCCAGGGCGACTCAACGAACTTCACATGTTTTCTAAGTTATTATTTTCTCTCTCTTCCTTTCGCTTTCTTAATTTCGTTTTCTTATTGTCATTAACTTGCCATTAAATTGCCATTGTAATTACATTTTCAAGTTCCTGTTTTATAAAGTAATAAACAGTTCCTTCCAACTATTCAGAAATAATTGTAAACTCCGAAAGTAAACCACGAAAAAGATAGGTAATCTATTAATTAATATTTACACGGCTTTGTTTTCATAAAAATAAAGCAGATTCAATTTCGCATGCGAACGCATAACACGATTAATTGAAAAGTTTTATCATTGGAACATAAAACATGCATAGCTGATGAAATTAATTCGTTTAAAAAATGTGTAATACGTTAAAGCCTGATTAATAATTCTTTTTAAAAAAAATATACATATACCTGATCAATTAAAAAAAATTAACAGAATAGCAATGTACAAAATGATGTGTCTGAAATGAAAACCGCTACAAGAAAATTACAGCTATCACGAAACTTGAATTACCTCAATGGAGCGTGCTTCGCAGGTAGGTGGCGATGACGGCTGGCATGTCGGCGATACAGCACGGCTAATATACCGCACACCGTTGCCGCAACTAGTGCTGACATTGCAGCTATCGATGCGAGAACGGGCGACATCCCTAATGCGTTGCTCTCTCCTACGAAGAAAGAGACGTATGATATATTGCAGCAAGTGTAACTGCGACAGATAATATTGAGATCCAGGCATATAGGGTACTTATTACGAGATCGTTTAAACTTAAGAAAGTAATAAATATATATAACTTTTTAAATTTATATCTTGCTAATAATATTTTTTATGGTGTGTGCAATAAAGTGTATAAATAAATAATGTGAGACGTAGATATTTCATAACTTACGCTGCAGCGTAATTCGCGACATAATACAAGAAATGAGTCAAGCTAGCCGAGTGGTTTAGTAATTGGAATTCGAATCAGGAGACTCAAGTTTGTTCCCCGGAGAGAGGAGCTTTTTTAAAAGTCACGTACGAATTTTATCGTTGCTAAGATAATTAGACGACGACAGGCTCATCACATGTCACGTTGTTATACTAAAATTATGTGAAATATGAGTCGAAACGATTTTAAATGTTCTAGACCTCTGATCACCCGGCTTTGGAAAAAACGAAATAAAATCTTTCGTATTTAACATCATAATTTCTGATAACAAAATAATAACACAATAACGTATCTCGGAAAATAAACGAGCAAGAGTCGAAAGTACTTCGTGATATTTAGTGTTGCCATTTTAAAGATTAATCTTGCGTTTAGTCACTGTCATCGATATTAAACTTGCCAATTAATATCAAGTAAGGTCAACTTAATTGCCAAACGCTCCTGTTCAAGAGTTAATGATAAATGGAAGTTAAATATTTGTTACATTGTTTTTATTGTAGACGATAAATATACAGATAATATAATAGTTACAGAGATAAATCTAAATATAAATTTATAAGAAATAAATACATACAAAGATAGAGACGATATCATATCAATTGCTCAATTTATATCAATTTCTCTATAGTAGCTATACTTAAGACAATGTAAGAAAAGTAGTTTTCCACATTGATCGAACCCGGGACCGCAGAGCTGACGACGATAAACGTATAAGTATGTAACCATAAACGTATAAGTATGTAAGTATATTGTACCTTTAGCTTGGACATTAAAACTGCGATAAGCTCTTCACCGGTCAAGTTTCCCTAAGCTTCAGTGGAAAGTGGTTCAAAAGGAATTCAAGGTCTAGCAACAATAGGAACTATTCAACTATTCTAGTATAGAAAATTGTGAAGATAATTATTTTTTATATGAAATGCATGTCTATAAAGTAAGAGACCGGTCTATTGATATAAACAACCTATAATACGATTGGTTGGGTGATCGGAATTCGAGTCACGAGACCCCGAGTTCGATCCTCAAGGCTCGTACCAATGGGTTTTTTTTAAAAACTAAGAAGATTATTTTTTGAATATAATACAATTATCTTGTAAACGAAAACTATTTGCATTTGATGTTTAGATATAATTTTTAAAGACATTTTCTTTTAACCATAGAAAACCTCAAGCAATTGATCGTTTTTTTTTAAGATTAACCATGTTTTATTAATATGCAAATTTTATACGTCGCGGGGTCGCTAATTGAGAATAGCCCGGTAACAGTCCGAGCATATGTTATTTTGGAACATAAATTTTAATAACACCGTATTCCGCAGTGCGAAGACTGTTTATAATTTTATTATAGAATGCCAGCATAAAGTAAATGATAAAAATCCTACCGCCTGCTACTGCTTCTATAATACAAATTAGTTCCAACTTCCAGACTGACAGACAGAATTTTTATGTAACTTAATAATATAATTTTTGTTGAGCCCATTGATTCGTTATACTTTTACGGCTAAGTCGATAAACTGATTAAAAAGTAATTTGCTGTAGTGCTAGCTTGAATCCTGAGGATTATTTTTACTTTACAATTATATTAATAAAAATATATAAAAAAAAATAAAAAAAAATAAAAAAAGTAAAAAAAATATCTTCACGCAATTCCCAATACAGGGGTAGACAGAGGTCAAATCTAGACAATTAAGTCCCTTTGACCCACCTTCCACCGAAGACATTTCCACCGTGACAGGTGGTGAGCCCGTCGCCGCCTTTATGTCCAAGCCAACGATGAAATTCGTACACGAATTTCGTAAACGAAACGAACACGGCTATCGTGACTTATATTAATATTAGAAATATTACTATTATTTATATTACTATTATTAATTATACTATATTAATGTTATAAATGTGTAAGTTTGCATTTACGGAGGTTTGTTTGCAGGACGATATGGATTTGCACTGAATTTTGGTAGCAGCTACTTTATGACCTGAATTGACATATGGGTTCAAAAATTTTCCTTTTATGTGCGTTGTTGGATAATCTCAAAACAAATATGAAACAAGTTGACTTAAAATGTCTTTTTGTGTTATCATTGAGGACGGTAAATGTTTTAAGAAATGTTTATTTTTTCATCTTTAATGTAGAAAATGTTAGTAAGTAGACATAAATTAGGGAACCCCACATCAAACAAGGTGACGGTGGTGGTCTAGACGATCCTGATGATGGTGATAATGAGAATAACATGCGTAGCTCTGCTACCAAGACGGTCGAAATAAATAAACGCCTAAGAGCAGTTTAGAAAAATGATGTATTATTGCTTTACTCCTAACTATTGAAGACTGCAGCAATTTCATCATCTCTAGATAATGATAGCTTAACGTCGTCAAAATTTCACACGAAAAGAGGTGAAATACTCAAAATGTTCGTCATTAAATCCAGAGTTGGTGACAATGGGACTAGCTTAAAATAAAAAAGCAAGAGTATACTTTTTTATTTAGACGCAAAAATAATTTCCGAAATTAATTCAAATGTCACGTTACGAGGTAAAACACACAAAAACATAAAGTCCAATTGAGAACCTCTTCCTTTTTGAGGTCGGTTAACAATTTCAATTCAAATGTAGTAATTGCAATTTTCTTGTTTGTGTAATAAATATTTTATCAGTGGCAACTTAAGCCAGTCCCGAGTCACGTTTTAACAGGCAGTTACATTTCACCTGCAAATGTTTTTCAACGATATGCAAAAAGGACTTAATGCAGTGTCAAAGAATAAATATTCGCAAAATTTAAACTTTTAACAGAAAGTGCCTGTTTTAAATTGGAATTTATAAACGAGACACGCTAAGTGAATAAGTTTTCTTTCTTTCAGTATGAAGGTGCTTGGAATTTCTGGTGTTGTGATTATAAGCAGGAATGAGAAAAGTTTTGGAAAATTGTGGGACAAATAAAACAGTACCAATGAAGTAACGGGGTAACAGGGTAGGTACATAAGAGGTAGATAATAGACGATCTAGAAAAAGATGTGTTTTTATGTTCGTGTAAAGACTTGATTATGTAATAGATAACTTAGAGCGGCAATAGCCTAATGGTTTAGGGTGCTGACTGCGAAACATGACGTCGCAGGTTCCGGGCCCCGCCATTCGACTATTGACGTAAACCAACTCCAGACACAAGCATTGCAGCTTAATTGGAGTGGTTAACAGGAATACTAGTAATGTTATTCGGCATTGCTAGTATTCTTTTAAAAAAAAAAAAACTTTAGACGAGAGTATATAATTTCAGGCCGACGCCATTAAAATTGTTTAAATCAATTTGAAGTCCTGAATTTACCGCAAACTTGGCGATGAAGGAAAAATTGTGAGGTAATATACCCGTCAGAGAAATAATAAAAAAGAATATTATTTCGAAGAAATGTGCAGTCTAGTCTAGGGAAACGTTCTGACGAAACTCTTCTGTCTATATTAAATATTTGAGAGAAGGCTATTGCCCAGCAGTGGGCATTTACAAGCAGCTATTTTGTTCACATATATTAAAAATTAAGCTGTGTATATCATCATCAAGACTTATGCCTTTTATTAATGTATTTATTATAAATAAAATAAAAAAAAATATCTTCACGCAATTCCCAATACAGGGGTAGACAGAGGTCAAGTCTAGACAATTAAGTCCCTTTGACCCACCTTCCACCGAAGACATTTTCGGGACAACGTGACAGGTGGTGAGCCCGTCGCCGCCTTTATGTCCAAGCCAACGATGAAATTCGTACATAAGTTTTGAAAAACTCATTGGTACTGCCACCTGGGATCGAACTCGGGTCTATTGACTCGAAATTCCGACCACCCAACAACTCGGCTATCGTGACTTATATTAATATTAGAAATATTACTATTATTAATTATACTATATTAATATTAGAAATATTACTATTATTAATTATACTATATTAATGTTATAAAATGTGTAAGTTTGCATTTACGGAGGTTTGTTTGCAGGACGATATGGATTTGCACTGAATTTTGGTAGCAGCTACTTTATGACCTGAATTGACATATGGGTTCAAAAATTTTCCTTTTATGTGCGTTGTTGGATAATCTCAAAACAAATATGAAACAAGTTGACTTAAAATGTCTTTTTGTGTTATCATTGAGGACGGAAAATGTTTTAAGAAATGTTTATTTTTCATCTTTAATGTAGAAAATGTTAGTAAGTAGACATAAATTAGGGAACCCCACATCAAACAAGGTGACGGTGGTGGTCTAGACGATCCTGATGATGGTGATAATGAGAATAACATGCGTAGCTCTGCTACCAAGACGGTCGAAATAAATAAACGCCTAAGAGCAGTTTAGAAAAATGATGTATTATTGCTTTACTCCTAACTATTGAAGACTGCAGCAATTTCATCATCTCTAGATAATGATAGCTTAACGTCGTCAAAATTTCACACGAAAAGAGGTGAAATACTCAAAATGTTCGTCATTAAATCCAGAGTTGGTGACAATGGGACTAGCTTAAAATAAAAAAGCAAGAGTATACTTTTTTATTTAGACGCAAAAATAATTTCCGAAATTAATTCAAATGTCACGTTACGAGGTAAAAACACACAAAAACATAAAGTCCAATTGAGAACCTCTTCCTTTTTGAGGTCGGTTAACAATTTCAATTCAAATGTAGTAATTGCAATTTTCTTGTTTGTGTAATAAATATTTTATCAGTGGCAACAAGCCAGTCCCGAGTCACGTTTTAACAGGCAGTTACATTTCACCTGCAAATGTTTTCAACGATATGCAAAAGGACTTAATGCAGTGTCAAAGAATAAATGTTCGCAAAATTTAAACTTTTAACAGAAAGTGCCTGTTTTAAATTGGAATTTATAAACGAAGTTTTCTTTCTTTCAGTATGAAGGTGCTTGGAATTTCTGGTGTTGTGATTATAAGCAGGAATGAGAAAAGTTTTGGAAAATTGTGGGACAAATAAAACAGTACCAATGAAGTAACGGGGTAACAGGGTAGGTACATAAGAGGTAGATAATAGACGATCTAGAAAAGATGTGTTTTTATGTTCGTGTAAAGACTTGATTATGTAATAGATAACTTTAGACGAGAGTATATAATTTCAGGCCGACGCCATTAAAATTGTTTAAATCAATTTGAAGTCCTGAATTTACAGCAAACTTGGCGATGAAGGAAAAATTGTGAGGTAATATACCCGTCAGAGAAATAATAAAAAGAATATTATTTCGAAGAAATGTGCAGTCTAGTCTAGGAAACGTTCTGACGAAACTCTTCTGTCTATATTAAATATTTGAGAGAAGGCTATTGCCCAACAGTGGGCATTTACAAGCAACTACTTTGTTCACATATATTAAAAATGACTCATAATAAGCTGTGGATATCATCATCAAGACTTATGCCTTTTATTAATGTATTTATTATAAATAAAATAAAAAAAATATCTTCACGCAATTCCCAATACAGGGGTAGACAGAGGTCGAGTCTAGACAATTAAGTCCCTTCGACCCACCTTTCACCGAAGCTATTTTCGGGACAACGTGACAGGTGGTGAGCCCGTCGCCGCCTTTATGTCCAAGCCAACGATATTCGTACATAAGTTTTTGAAAAACCCATTGGTACGAGCCTACCAACTGGGGATCGAACTCGGGTCTATTGACTCGAAATTCCGACCAATCAACCACTCGGCTTATTATTGACACTATGTATTTATTATAATTATTATAATCATTTTAAGCTTACGGACGGCGACGGGCTCACCACCTGTCACGTTGTCCCGAAAATATCTTCGGTGGAAGGTAGGTCCAAGGGTCTTTAATGTCTCGACCAGACCTCTGTCTACCCCTGTATTGGGAATTGCGTGGAGATATTTATTTATTTATTTATTTATTTAAATACTTAAAACCGTTGAGAAGGTAAGAGTTCATGCATCCTAATTTTATAAATTTTTATGATGGAAATACGACGAAATTGATGAAATGAAATGAATGAAAAAACTATGGTGATAAATCAAAACAATGCAGAAAGAATCTGAAAAGAAAAATAAACAAAGCGCTAGAATGACATACGAGATCATTCAAAAACCTAAATACAGACGCATTTGAATGTAAATACACTAGAGATTGTTGAATAGAAACAAAATTACACTGGAACACTACGAACTCATTTCCATGCGAATATTTTACTTAAATCCGAGACCTGGAAACACCCGAAGTGTTTGCAAATTGCACACTTTAAGGAGAACGTACATAATGACACCGTTTTGATGCATTATGTTATTCTTTCCGACTCAAAGTTACGCGGAATGAAGCCGTTGGTTATGTTGGAGCGCACAACTTAGCGTGACTTGGTCTCGCAAATTACTAGTCGGCATTTATCGCAATATTAATCTTTAAGAAAGAATAAAGATTTTAGTCGTAAACAAAACTTGTGTTAAAGGTCACCCGATGTCGAAACGTATTTTGTTAACTATATTAATAATCTTTTTTATTTTTTTTATCTCCTCACGCATAGTCTCTGACGGCCAGAGAGAATAGATCGCGAAGTGTCACGATCCCTGGGCTCATGTTCTGCTTATTTAAAATTTACAATATTTGTTGAACACGTACGTTTAGGTACCCAAGTACTCTTGAACCTTTGAGCCTTCGATGTCTTTGCACAAATGGTCTTCGAAAGATAGGATAAATTGTTATTAAAAAAAATAATATCGCCAAATATTTTTGGTCACCATTCAATACTAAAATACGCAGAAATCGTGTGCGTATAGCATAAAAAAATGTTTGATGCACATTTATTTTTTATTTATTTATTTATTTATTTACTTGTTTATTTATTTATTTAATTATCTATCTATTTATTTATTTATTTATTTATTTATTTATTTATGTATTTATTTATTTATTCATTTATTTCAAGTGTATTATCAATTATGGGTGATCACAGCTTATGATATACAAATAACCAACTTATACATATTAAAAAAAATGAAATAAAAACGGCTTACATTATAATACAAGTAAAAATAACCCGTAGAAGAAACAAAACTCCAAATACAGTGAGTCTGCTGCTGTCGTATATCTAAGAATAAGGAGACGTTTTAAAATAATTGTTATTATTTTTTATTTTGAGAATCTTCTTATTTTTTATTATTTGTTCTTCAGATAAATACTGTGATAAACTATAAATAATAAATAAATAAATATCTTAACGCAATTCCCTAATACAGAGGTAGACAGAGGTCTATTCTAGACAATTAAGTCCCTTTGACCCACCTTCCACCTAAGATATTTTCGGGATAACGTGACAGGTGGTGAGCCCGTCGCCGCCTTTATGTCCAAGCCAACTATGTAATTCGTAAATAAGTTTTTGAAAAACTCATTGGTACTGCCACCTGGGGATCGAACTCGGGTCTCTTGACTCAAAATTCCGACCAATCAACCACTCGGCCATCGTGACTTATGATAAACTACACTTAAATTTGTAAAATTCATCATGTAGAAATAAATATAGGTAATATCGTGAAAGGTATCACAAACCCATACGAATGGTCTTGTGTTGAGGTCAAACCGAATGAAAAACATTTATCACTCACCAGTATATTTGGCCTGTCCCCGAAGAGTAACTGTTTCAATAGTAGACACGTCGCTCCGACCTTTGGCATTGACCGCATACAAGTCGATCCTGTAACTCACGCCCGGCGGCAGACCGCGCACCTCGAAATATGGAGGCGTTCGGTTCGTGGACACATTGTAACGGACCTATTGGGAATAAATTGTTATTTCAAAAATGTATAAATAAACTGAAAAGGACAACATTACACAGATTGCTTCAATCCCAAAGTAACTAACAATCACTTTTGCTATGGGATCGGAAACAATGAAGGTGTCACAAAAGACCATTAAGTATGCTATTATGCTTACAGCTTGCCCCATTAAGTATGCTATTATGCTAACAGATATTACTATGCCAATATCATAAATTGGGAAATTTGAATCCGGAAAGTCAAAATTCGATTCGTAGTTGAGAGACAAGTACCAAGAGTTTTTCGAAACTTACATTCGATTTGTTTCTTTGTTTTAATCACTACACAATAGACGACACACGCTTGCCACTTGCCACGTTGATCCAAATAAATTGATGACCTCCGTGGACGAATGGCGTTAACACCGGTATTCAAGGTGTCGCCATCTCGAGGTTCCGGGTTCGATTCCCGGCCGGGGCAATGCACAAAAACCACTTTTTCTACATTTTCTCTGGTTTGGGTATTTTGTGGTGCCTTCATTGCTTCCGATTCCCATATCACAAGTGCATTTAGCATCTTACATTGGGATCGGAGCAATGTATGTGATGTTGTCCCTATCTATATATGTATATATGTATCTAATTTTCCGTGAAATTTGGGTCGAAGAGACTAAACTACACTTGTTAAGATCTGTTTAAATTGTGAAGATATAAAAAGAAAGGGAAAAAATTATATTACTGTTAAAGGTGGGTCGAAAAGAGGAGGTGACTAAGGAGGTTAGACCTGTCCAAATTGTGAAAGACAAAATAAAGTAGAAAAAAAACTAATGTAACATTACACAAAGTTAGAAAAGCAATTTGGCAATTTCCGTATTGCGTTATGCTAACAACACAAACCAACTTACCGTTAGGGAAGGCAATTCGAGGAGCTCCATTAGGAAGGTTTGCGGCAAACCCCCGTCGAAGTTCTCTACGCATTCAACGTACAAAGAATCAAGACTTTGGTTTGCCACTGAACAATTCTGAAGTTGGAATGGGCGACCTGATTTGATGAAAAAAAAAACATATTTTTTTTTTATTCTTTGTCAAACTTCTTTAACGTTTTATTTTGTACATAATGTTTGAATAGTACGGCGATAGGCTCACGTTATTCCAAATAAGCGCTGTTGAAAAGTGGATCGAATGAAACGAATCGTGGATAAAAATGGGTAAAAAAAAGTCTACAAATTCTGCCTATCCCAGTTTCGGGAAATTCCGTAAAGAAAAAAATTTTTTACGGAAAGATTCTTAATAAATAGTTGCGTGTTATTCCATGACAACTAAATTAACTGTGATATTAATCTAATTTCTTAAGTCAATCTAAAGCACTTAAACATTGCAGTAGAAACTTGTAATTTAAATCGAGTGACATAATTTAGAATTTATTATCCTAAACCTAAGACTACGCGTCAGTAGCCTAACGGTTTAGGATGCGGACTGTGAAAAATAACGTCGTATTTGATTATTGTCGCGCCTGCCCCGGTATTTCATTATTGTAGTGAACCACTCCAGGCGCAAACATTGGAGCTTAGTAGGAGAAGTAATATTATTTGGAATACCTAATACTTAAAAACAGAATGGATGTCCTGCTAGGATGTCCTATGATGTCCTAGGCTACTATTAGAAAGTGTAAAAGATTTCACTTTGTCTCCATGCTATTCTCGAATTTTCTCACCATTTATTCTAACAATCTGTGATATTTCCATTAATTTAGCATTGGAGTTTGAATAGTAATAAAGTCAAGCGTACTTTTTCTATGAATTGCTAATAAACTTAAGTTATTGTTCAGGAAAATGTAAATTCATTTATAAAAATAAAAATTTTTATATATTGAATTTTGATAATTACCAGCAACTACTAACTGGAAGAGGCAAGGCACCTTTTGCTGCCCAATCGCATTTTCCCCAAAGCATGCCAGAGTGCCGTATTCCATGTCTGTAGTTGGAGTGTAGTTTAACGTTGAAGTGTTGCCGTGGCTACTGTATAATCTGTACACAAATAAAAAATATGTATTCACAGGTAATTAAAAAATAATTGCTTGAAAGAATTATAAACTATTTAAGAAACTCATGGGAGGCTTTCATATGAAAAGGAATTATTTAATCTCCCTAATTTGATTCTTCAATTTAAGGTGGTTTTATCTAATTTATAAAACAACTTTCATAGCTTGTACTTTTCTGTAGCTTGACCAGCCAACTTTAACATACTTTGCTGTAAGTCTAAATCAAAATCGCTCATAAATAGTCTCAGGCTAAGGTTTGGTTTTGGCGAAATATATGAAGTATTTCTTACCGATTACTAAGAGTATTGCCTATAGTATATAGCTTTGGTTAAATATCTTAGCAGAACACAACACAGAGCAGAGTATAAAGTGCAGTATATTTATTAATGCGATCAATATTCCGTTTTACAAGCGTGACGATTTACTGCATGCATCTGTGCGAGGGAGGGTGGTGCACTACTAATAACCTTATAATATGAATTTCCGCAAAGTAACGTCAGAGTCTATGAACTGTTTCATAGATATATTGGAAGTCATCAACCCGATATTCTTATACGTTAAAGTATATCAGTAGCTGTATAAGAATTAAACTGGGTCTAATTTATAAGCAGTATAAATTTTTACATACCTTGGCGGTATTTCAGTCTGTTCGCCGGAGTTATTAAACGTCCAATGGAAGGAGACTAAAGCTGGATTGGCGTCTACCGCGCAATGCAGCGATACTGTCTCGTGTTTCAGAGCACCGTACAGCTCATTGTCCTTCCTCTCAACACAGACGGGAGCATCTGTTCGGGAAATGAATTCACGTCGAATAAGATATTAAATTTTCTTAATAATTCTATGGCGTGATTTCAAAGGAATCTTTAAAATAGATTTTGCTATAGATGAAGTTATGTAACGAGGGTTTTGATTAATTTTATTGTTATTACTTGACGTGTCAAAATACAAAGTCATTTTATGTATTATTACTCTTAATTTAGTAATTTTAGTAAAAATGTTTTTCAAGAATAGAAAAATAGATGAAAAGAAAAATTCATGTTTTCATAGCAAAAGGAATTGTCTTCAACTTTGGCTCAAATACTTGAAAAGGTGGTAGGCTACTTCTCGCAGAGTCTTCCGCTAATTACAACTAGATATATATTTCAAAAAGTATGTAAATACAAATTATTCAAAATATAGATTAGATTAAAACTGTGTTCATGTTTTCCAAATTCTGGGTTGGTCATTTTAATATTCTGAAAACAATTTTCACCCAGTATATTTTAACAACTTGACAGGTGTATGACACTGTTGCCGTCTTAGTGTCCAAGTCTACGTTACAAATCATACGTAAGTTTGTAAAAAAATAAATTATACGAGTTGTCATCCTGAGGATCTCCTGAGGATCTGAACTCGGGTATCCTAATTCGGAATCTGTTGACCCAAGCCTCTAGGCTATCGCAGCTGATAATACCCGTCATTGTTCTAAAACTAACTGACACTATTAGCTGGCTTCAAAAAGTCATGAATAATAAATGTCTTCGAACAATATCAAAACAATTTTATACAGCGCACTAACTAAACTCGGAACTATTCGAAACAACAACTACAACTCCAATAAAGCCATTCAATGTTAACAATACGACGTTTAACAAGGCATCGTTATAAAACTAGATAGCAACTTTAGTAAGGTCGTTACAATTGAAGAAGTGTTTAAGTTTTGTAAAATAACAGAATAAACTATCGATTAGTTCAGATTGATAAGTGAAAATAGCTAAATCACGATAGCCACGATGATGAAAGTCACAATAGCTGAATGGTCGCGGGTCTCTTGACTTGAGTTCTATACCGAGATGGCAGGCTCGTACCAATGGGTTTTTAAAAAACTTATGTACGAATTATATCGTTGGCATGGACATAAAGACGGCGACGGGCTCACCACCTGTCACGTTGGCCTAAAACACATCTTCGGTGGAAGGTGCAATAAAAGGACTTCATTGTCTAGACAAGACTTCTGTCTACCCCTGTATTTGGAATGTCACGATAATGTCACGATAGCCGAGGGGTTGGGTGATCGGAATTTCGAGTCAAGAGACCCGAGTTCGATCCCCAGGTGGCAGGCTCGTACCAATGGGTTTTTCAAAAACTTATGTACGAATTATATCGTTGGCTTGGACATAATGACGGCGACGGGCTCACCACCTGTCACGTTGTCCCGAAAATATCTTCGGTGGAAGGTGGGTCGAAGGCACTTTATTGTCTAAACTAGACCTCTGTCTACCCCTGTATTGGGAATTGCGTGAAGATATTTATATATTTATTTATCTAATCCTGTATTATCTAATCAAATAATCAATTTCAATTCAAAAGATTCTGGAAACGTTCACAAGCACGGCAAAGTTATGGGGTAATATTGTGGGTAATAGCGCAAACATGCTGTAAAAATATGGTACATATATTTGTAGTACCATATTATAATATCACACAAGTGCATGTAAACAATTTAAAGGAATGAATACATTGCTAGTAAATAAATACATAAGTACATTACAAAATACCACAAACAGTCAGACAAAAGACAATAAAAAATGGTTTTCTATATTGTCTAGTCCGGGAACGATACTCCGGACCTCAGAACTGGCAACAACTTGGACACCGATGTGTCCTTGACCACGAATGTCACGTCAAATAGATTATAAATGTAGCTTTGGTTAAACCCCAAGAAGCTTTGGTTAAACCCCAATTTTATAAATAGCTCGAACAAGATAATTACTCTGTGCTGGCAGTTTAATGAGAAAATTAATGTCTCCAGGGACATCGGATTTACCGACATTGTAAGTTTCTAAACCGCTCACAAGGTAAATTGCATTTCCTGTTATCTAGGCAACACTGCTGTAATTCGCTTTAAATTGTAACGGCTACTTCATTTGTACTTTTAAATACATTGCATAGATATATTGGCTATTGAAAATAAGTTAAAATAAAATAAATTACATTTTACTACCTACCTTTTTTCATTTATTTGAAATATAAAAAAAAATCGTAAAATCCTTACAAAATAGCCTCGCAAGGCTTGCCTTAGTGACGGTTGGTCGTTCACATACAGTTCTTTCAATTTTTTTTTTTTAATTCTTGGATAAAGTTTTAGGAATATAAAATATGTTTGTACTCGAGCCATCAAGGTTTATATGCTTATATAAATATTTTATCTATGTAAATATATTTTACATACACATTGTCAGTCACATTGTCAACATAGATAATAGATACATATATTAAATTAACAATAAAGATAACCTTATAACATTGCTAATGGTTACAAATGGAATGTAATATTCTATGAAACACGACAATATTAAGCAAGTCAACATGCTTTATAGAATTGCATACGTAATTTCGAAATAACACCTATCTATTCCGAATATACTTTGGTAAAACAATCTATAAGCAATGGGTATATTAATGAAACTCTCCTATCATCCGTACAACCATAGACAAAAACAAAGTGCCTCAAAAACTTGAGTCGGTCGCATTAATTTCCTAAATTAATAAGTTTCAAATCGTCCCTTAAGTTGTGTAAATTATATGACATTTCTAGTTATAAATTTAGATAGTTTAACCGCTTAAGTTATTCCGGCAATAAATGCTTTTATTTGTCACGGAGTGTCTCGTCTGTCCGCTTTAAAATTTTATTGCATTATGTGCGATGCGCCGTTGGGTGTTGAAGTGAGGTTGCGACATAACTCTAACTTAGCGAGGGTGGCAGTGGATCCGTGCAATATCCGGTAATGCTCTTCCCAACGCTAAACGGTACTTTGTGGTAGTGTTATAGGACTTCCGTAACAGCCTAGTATTTATTAGAATCACTTTCGAAATTTCAATAAGATTCGGAATATCCTAGCGTGGAAAGGTTTAACGGAAAACTTCGCACTGCAGTTTTAAGTTTTTAAAGTGTTATCCGCTAAAAAGTTGCAGAAATATTGAAATAAGTTTCAGAACGATAACCCATATTGTAGAGTTATTTATTCAAAATAATTATTTTTCTTGGGATCAATCTAATATTTTTATAATGGCCTATGGACCCCTTTACATAACGGCCTGTAAAAGTCCGCCGCCGGATACAGGCCTCCTCCGCAAAGGAGTGTTTGCACGAAAGCCGAGAGGTTGGGTTTCGCGATACGAGTCAAGAGACCTGAGTTCGATTCCCAGGTGATAGGATCGTACCAATGTTTTTTTTTAAACTTATGTCTGATTCATATTATTGGCTTAGACATACGGGCGGTGACATGCTTGACCACCTGTCACGTTGTTCAACAGTGTTCGGTGAAAGGTCAAAACGACTTATTTGTCTAGGCTACTGTCTACTCCTGTACTAGTCATGGCATGTAGATTTTTTTGAGTTGTTATTATAAATGATATTACTTACATCTGACTTGTAAGGAAACAGGATTGCTAGTGCCTTTGCCCTCGCTATTAGCAGCCATACATGTGTAGTCACCAGCTGCGGATCTTGTCACGCTCTGCAGCACCAGACTTTGAGCACTCAGTATCACGCCAGATGCTTCGTTGTGAAAGATTTCAGTATTCTGTTGGATTATAGATTATGTTACAAAATGATAATGTTGTATAAGAACTATTTTTTGTCTCTTATGTTGTATAAGATTAGATTTCAACTGTTAGTAGTGATTAAATTGTTATATTTTTAAGTAGACGTACTTTCATAATTTTCGATACTTATTATTAAAATATAATTTTATTTAAGTTTCGCTATTTTCAAAGTAGATTGTGTTTGTTATTAAATAGATCTAATGTATAAAATATTTAGAGTTGAACCTTGTAATTTATTGTTTAACATTTTTTTTGTTAAATCATTTTTGTAAGTAGCTTATAGCAGTGTTTTAACATAGACATATATAACATTTTAAAGTGCACTGTAGTTAACTATTGAACTCATTCTTTTCATTATAAATTTGCAGTTCATAATTATTGTAAGCCAAGGTTAATTATTAGTATTTGCTTAATAGTTACTAGGCATTAGGACTTTATTTATTTTTTGGAACTAAAGTAAACATTGCTTTATATGTTTTTTTTTCATGTGGCAACCCTGTCAATGAGTTCTGTTAAATTTTGCTCCTTAATTTAAATTTAATTAAAATTAATAATAGTTTTAATCTACCTCGATTTCATATATCTTTGAAAAGCCTAATAATCAATTAATATTGTGACAATCAAGTTTTTCATAAAATTACTGTGTTGAAGTTGATAAGCTAAAGGTAACGAACTTTTTTGTAATTATTGTCACCCCTTTGTGTGCTTATTTTTATTTTATTTAATTACATATTACTTACATAATATTACATATTACTTTCATAATATTACATATTACTTACATAATATCTATTGTTAAAATTGTTGTTGCCTCTGTGGTTTCGTTAAAGTTGTTTTCCTAATAATTCTATCTGAGATCGAAGGCAATAGCTGTAACATTTGATCTTGCTTACTCTGCTACTTGTTAATTATTTTGAGTTTCTTTTATTATATAAAAAAATATATTTAAATGAATACTCGCAATGCCAAGGCACGTCAGGTGGAAAACCAACTCCAACACGTGCTTCATGAACTTAAGGCAAGCAGGGAGCAGTGTGAACAATTACTTAAAGAAAGGGAGGATAATGAAAAAGAAATAATAGAAATTGTTAATAAAAATAGCCAACTAAAAACTGAAATGTCTCAATTGCATTTGGAATATTTAAATTTATTAAGAGAAAAAGACCAGTTGCAGCGAACAGTTGATGAGTTTGATCAGTGTGGAAGGGAGTATGAGGAAACTCTCACGCTCAATTCTGCACTGAAATCGCAACTAAATGAGGCTAGTAACCAAATAGCACAGCTTAACTGTGAAATAAACAACTTAAAGGCCTCTCAGACTCAGAGCCTGTTCGATGAACTGATTAATTGTAAAGATTTCTTGTACCACCAAAAGCCACACATCCACAGTAATTGACTTAACTGGTGATGATTCTGTTGCATTAAGCCCAACAAGAATTCCATGCAGCAGAAATAGGTTCAAGAAGTATATAAAAATTAATAAATATATTAGTATGGTAAAAATTAATAAAATGCAAAATTTATGCCAAAAATTATACCAAATTGTGTAAAGAAAAACATCTCAATATTCAATTGAGGTGGATAATATTAGGACTGGCTATGAAGCTGACATAGAGGGTCTAAATTCTGAAATTTCAGGGTTATATAACTCTCTCAATATTATATCAAATAAATATAAATCGGCCCAGAAGGAGATTTCTGAGCACATATTGGCTATGGAAGGGCTGGTTAAATTATGTGAGCATAATGAGCGGCGCTTTGAGTCTTTGTCAAAATGCTGTGAGTGTCAGCGCTCAATGCCAGTTCTTTCAGGGTTGGTATGTGACTCTGTTGTCAGTCATAATGGCTCCTCTGGTAATGCTGATCTCTATAGCAGGTCCATAGCTAAAAATTTTAATTTTAAACAAGATGAAATTAAAAATGAAAATAATATTATTGTTTATAGTGATGAATTAGGAAAAAATATTGGTACATTGTTAAATACTAGCTTTAAGGGACAAATTACAAATTATTGTATGCCAGGAGCATCATTGAATGATATAATGAAAAAAGTTATCTCAAGTACTTTCTGTCCTAATTCTATTTTAGTACTGTTGATAGGGAGAAGGGGCAATCTTAACAAAAGACAAATGTTAAAATACTATTTAAATAGTATTTAAATAGCCTAAATGTCAATAAAATTGTCCTGTTCACATTGCCATATTTAAAGGATTTGCCACATGAAAACAAAATAAGATTTGACATAAACATTCAATTAAATAATTTATTGTGTAATAATTGTTAACATTTGACATGTCAAAATAATAACATTGATAAATTCCATTTAATTGATACTAACATTCTTATTAAGAATTCTTTAATAAAAGATTTCCTATCCAAATATAACACAAGATTCATAGCAGATGCGCTATGCTATTTTTTACATTTTACCTCAGCCAAGAATTTGGCTAAACCAACATCTGCTTTTATTGAGCAGCTTAATATGACAAGTAATTCGGAATCTGTTTCAAGTACTTTAAATTAAATAATAAGACAATAGAGGAAATCTCTTGCAATAATAACATTTATCAAAAGAATTTTAAAGAGAATAGTATAATTTTACAACATAGTTTATTTAATAAAAGTTGTATTAACCTGGTGCATCAACATATTAAAGGATTTTTAGGTAAAGATTTAGAAATTGAATTTTTTTTAAATAGTAATGATGTTGATATATTACGTGTCACTGAACATTGGTTAAAAAATGATAACTTTGTGTTTAACTTCGGTAGGCACCAGGTTGTTAGTTCTTTCAATAGAGAAAAAGCTTTATGTGGTGTCTCTTTCATACTATTGAGTAAGTCCTTGTCATTTAAGGAATGTAAAGACATTGTGAGCCTCTCTGTTGAGAGAACTATAGAAATGGCTTGAGTTGAGCTTGAGCATCTCATTGTTGTTGTCATATACTGACCACCCTGCGCCTTATATGAGTGTTGTGAAAGAATTATGGAAGAAGCTTTACTTAAACTTCATAAACAGAATAAATCGGTAGTCATATGTGGAGACTTTTAAGGATTATGTTAGAAACTATTCAAAATTTTTTAAAAAAGTCTGTTTTGCTTGCTTCTAATAAAGTAAAAATGACTTGGAATATTATTGATAGTGAAACGGGGAAGAATATGTCACGAAGGTCTGACTACCAACTTAATATTGACAATAAATTTATAAATACTAATCATGAGGTAGCTAAAGTTTTTGAGACTTTTTTTTAGTGAAATTCCAATTTTGACTACACAGTCGTTTAATTCTTCTTCTGTTGTTGCCGAGACGTCACTGAAGGAATATGTAAGAGCTTACACCACAACCTTTAAGTTTGAGGCTGTTAGTTCTAAAGATATTGTCAGGATGTTTAACACTATTGAATGTAAGAAAACGGCGGATCTATGGGGAATGTCCGTTGAAGTAATTGCTTCTATAATAGATTTGATTGCACCTCATTTGTCCATAATATTAAAGAGTAGTATAGAGTCTGATGTATTTCCTGATCTCATGAAGCAAAGTAAAGTAATACCTTTATTTAAATCTGGTAGTACTTCGGACCCCACTAACTTTAGACCTATTTTGGTACTACCAACACTTAGTAAAATTTTTGAAAAAAATATTCTTGTGAAGCACCGGTTAACACCGGGTACTAGACTCCATAGAGTAAGTAACTCGTTCATAGGGCGGTGTATACGCTTCTACAACAAAGTCCCGATAAATATGCAAAGCCTGTCTATTAACAGGTTTAAGAAATTTATTAAAGAAAAGCTTTATAGGAAGGGTTATTATAATATAAATGAATATATTAATATAGTAATATAATAAAATATATTAATATATATAGAATATATTAATATTTATTATAATATTTATTATAAAAGACAGTAACCCCTGGGAATGAGGTGATCGCTCCCAAGCTATTTCTAGTAAATATCATATTATATTTGTATAATGCATTATATTGTTAAAAATATTGACCAAAAAAGAGGATACCTACGGAGTTTCTTTCGCCTGTTTATTCTCCGTTACAGGAACCTCATTACGTAACGGTGGTAGATTAAAAATGACGATCGATAAACGAATGTATGTTCTTATGTCGATGAATAAATGATTTGATTTAATTTGATTTGATCACTATGGATTCTGAAAATATTTTATATTTTGATAAAAGAAGCTGGTTGCGTTGTGAAATTATACAGTTTACTGATGAAGTGTAATGTTGCTAATAATGTTACCAATTTACAATTTAATAAAGGTATCAATTTTGTTTATAAATATTTTGACAATACTTGGAATGTGTCTTTATTTTATATATTTTTTTATATAGAAGAGGGAGGCAAACGAGCAGGTGGCACACGTGATGGTAAATGATTATCGCCGCCCATGAACATCTGCAATACCGGAGGAATAGCAGATGCGTTACCGGCCTTTGGGAAAGGTGTGGGCCTCCGGTTACCTGCACTCACCAGACGAAACGCAGAAGTTTTTTAAACTTCTACTTCACGCCGGTGTTCTGCGAGGTCGTGGCACTTCTCCGGTCGAGCCGGCCCATGCATGCAACAACAAAAGCTGATGCGTGGCTCTACCACTGTTAAAGCTATACTAGCAATGCCTAACATTACTATGGTATCTGTCAACTACTCCAACTAAGCTACAATGCTTGTGTCTAGAGTGGTTCACGACAGAAGTCAATTGGCGGGCTCGAACTTTCGACATTATATTTCGCAGTCTTCATTCTAAACGATAAGGCTATTGACACTTTCACTCCAAGTTTACCACAACATTATCTGGCGTAGGTTCGTTTTTAACTCTGACAAAATACAGTTATACACTGTGTAAGCTGTATGAACATATGTGTTGTTAGGATATATGACAACAATATATTAAAAGAGATGACGTTATGAACGAGCCATACGAATGAGTGAAAGTTGAATTGAGCGTTTAATCGAAAAGTGGCAAAAGATGGAGGGATATAGAGAGAGGGAGTGTAATCGTGAAGACGCAGTACGGTTGTCGTGTGTAGAACGAATTGTTACAGAATTTAAATTTTATATAATACCATCTCAAAACCTATTATCTTAGTAAAAGTTAAAGCTTAGTTAAATTAAAGAATGATTTTCTAAAGACCGTTTTTTAAATCTTATGTACAATTTATTTCGATTGCTTAGACATAAAGGCAACAACTGGCACCTATCATGTTATCACACAAAAGTTTTCGATCGAAGGTCGGTCGAAACCACTTAATTGTCTAAACCTCTGTCCACCTTAGTATTGAGAATGGCGTGATAATCACACAAAAGTTTTCGATCGAAGGTCGGTCGAAACCACTTAATTGTCTAAACCTCTGTCCACCTTAGTATTGAGAATGGCGTGATAATCACACAAAAGTTTTCGATCGAAGGTCGGTCGAAACCACTTAATTGTCTAAACCTCTGTCCACCTTAGTATTGAGAATGGCGTGATAATCACACAAAAGTTTTCGATCGAAGGTCGGTCGAAACCACTTAATTGTCTAAACCTCTGTCCACCTTAGTATTGAGAATGGCGTGATAATTTTTTTCCTTCTTATCTAAATACCACATACGTGTCTCGTAGTGGACGTTTACAGGGCGTTAAGCAAATGAGAACGTTTTATTTAAGTTAAATATATGTGAAATATAATTCATTTGCAGGTGAAGCATTAAACGCTTACAAAGCAAAAACGGAAGCAGAAATTAACGAGTTTCTGCGATTCCGAGAAACACTAGCGGAATATATTTAACTATTCGTAGCTCGCTTCAGATATTCCAACTTCGAGACACTGCAGTCGTAAGTAACACAGACACCTTAGTTAGCCTTAAATTAAATGAACAGCTGGCATTCGATGAAATAGATATGGAAGACGTAGCGAAGAGAATATACGAGTATACTCCATGTGCTTCTGTGTAAGTGTTATTTATTTATACAGGTTGTATGCAACGTAACAATATTAAGTTTGATTTAATATCGTAAGCGCTATTTACAATATAAATAAAAATCTTCCAGCATATTCCTAGTAATGGTTTAGACATTGGTCTTGACAATTAAGTCCTTTTGACCCATCTTTAAAAAAATGTCTTCACGCAATTTCCAATACAGGGGTAGACTAGTCTAGACAATTAAGTCCCTTCGACCCACCTTCCACCGAAGATATTTACGGTTCAGATTTTTACCTATCTTTCAATGAAGCCTATTTAGGACAACATGACTGGTGGAACATGTCGCCGTCTAAATGTCTATACCAACGGTATAACATACGAGACACGACTCTAACGGGAAGAATGAAAGTGGTATATTCTTGCGCTAATACGACACGGTAACATTATTACTTCATGTATCTTCGCGCCATTCCTAATACAGAGCAGACAGAGGTCTAGACAATGAAGTCCCTTCGACGCAACTTCCACCGTAGACGTTTTTGGGATAACGTGATAGGTGGTGAGCCCTTCGCTATCTTTATGTGGAAGCCAACGTTATAAAAAAAAATTTTTTTAGGCTATTCCCAATACAGGGGTAGACAGAGGTCAAGTCTAGACAATTAAGTCCCTATGACCCACCTTCCACCGAAGATATTTTCGGGACAACGTGACAGGTGGTGAGCCCGTCGCCGCATTTATGTCCAAGCCAACGATGAAATTCGTACATAAGTTTTTGAAAAACTCATTGGTACTGCCACCTGGGGATCGAACTCGGGTCTCTCGACTCGAAATTCCGACCACCCAACAACTCGGCTATCGTGAGTTAAATAAATGGTACAAGGAGCCTTGGAGATTCGAACTCGGGTGTCTTGACTCGAATTCCGGTCACCCAGTCACACGGTTGTCGTGAATATTATATCATCTATTTACATATATTGTGTTTATTAATATATATGCATATAGCATTATAGAATGTAGATAATAGTTTATTGTGAATAGTTGAAACCAAATGAATCATTTAATTGGCTGAAATTATTTGTATAATTTCAGTTTAATATGGCCGTTTGAAATGGGTCTAATGGACAGAATACGAATTGTTAACACCTTTGAATGAAATTTCAATAAAATTTAGGTATGAGCCCCTCAAAGGATTTCCATATTATTTGATTAAACTTGACGTTTCAGAAAAAATATTTTTTTTAAAGTTAATATATTTCAATAGAAATTAATTTGATATATTAACGTAATTTTAACATGGTATTTTTATTTAAATAATTATCATATTATCCATTTAGATACAAATATTACATGTATGTCTACATTTTTCTGTATATAAACAATATGTTAACGCAAACAAAATACCTAAATTTTCGGAATAGAATAACGCACGAGAGTACTTTTTTTTAGCTAATAATAGCTTATAAATAAAAAAATATATCTTCACGCCAGTCCCAAAACTGAGGTAGATAGACGTCCAGGCAATCAAGATTTTTTGGGGCAACGTGTCAGGGTGTGGACCTGTCGCCATCTTTATGACCAAGCCAACGATATGAATCATACATAAATTTTGAAAAAAATCCCATTGGTACTGATTTAATACTTGTAAAAAGATTTATATTAAAGATTAAAATTTTACTGTAACGGTTAATTAAAACCTATAATAAAAAATATTAAACCTACACTATTTTACATATGTCACGATAGCCGAGTGGTTGGGTGGTCGGAATTTCTAGTCAAGAGAACCGAGTTCGATCCCCAAGTGGCAGGCTCGTAACAACGGGTTTTTCAAAAACTTATGTACGAATTATATCGTTGGCTTGGACATAAAGACGGCGACGGCCTCACCACCTGTCACGTTATCCCGAAAATATCTTCGGTGGAAGGTGGGTCAAAGGGACTTAATTGTCTAGACTAGATCTCTATCTACCCCTGTATGGGGAATTGCGTGAAGATATTTTATTTTTGTTTTTACTATTTTTTCTATTTGTCTATAATTATTTTGTAATAACTCACGTCGTGAAACCAAACTAAACGATGGGTCTTCGGATTCGCCTTTACTGTACATTCGAAGTAAACGTCGTCCCCTTCTTTTATCTCGTTAGGGTTCAAATTGGATCCCATCTTGAGATCGACGATAGGAACATCTGTAACAAAGTCATTTGATTAAAATGTATTATCCTTTCAGAGTTGAATAGATTGTTCATTTATACATCCCGATAAATTGAAATTGTACTTAATTTAGCATTTTTAACATAACTTGGATACATTTCTAAATTAATGAAATTATAGCTTTAGTATTAAGTGCTTAATACTAACTGAGGGTTAAAAAAACTAATCTAAATAGATATTTATTAAAAATGTCATGATAGCCGATTGGTAAGGTGATCGGAATTGGAGTCAAGAGACCAGAGTTAGAAAACGAATCTCGTAATTATGATGTCTTTTTTTTTTCAAAATTTATGCAGTATATCCAATATGGGCAATAGCGTGAAGACATTAATTTTATAGACATTAACACATTATTTTTTTTTATATCGTAATATGGTTACAAAGATGTTACCATAAAATTATCCTGTGACACTCTGCATCCAAAAATAATAAACGGCATGTGTAATATGGTCCAAAGATAAAACGAGCACCACCCCCAACCCACTGATGCGTTCACTAATCGTAGTTTGTTTTTGAAAAATCGAGCCTGCCACCTCGGGATCGAACTCGGGTCTCTAGACACGAATTCGGATCTCCCAACCACTCGGCTATCGTGATTATCTAATTGTAAGAAATATTTGCACTGTACTAGAAACAAATAGTCAGATAGAAAAAAATTGAAGATAAGTTATGTATATAAACACCGTGGATGAAAATAATTTATGTATTATAAATACCGTAACTATTTTAGCCGTAATCCAGAAAGGACATTTAATTAAAATTTATGCTACAATATAAAATTAAGAAAGAACAAATTATTAATATCACAGAGTTGTAGGATTATCTCCAGTAGAGTAAGAAAACTTTGGCCTCGTTATTCATACCTCAACGTGTCAACTTCAGCGATTCATTTTATTAAAAAAAATCCCGAAAGTGTCTAACTCCATCCTGAATTTAGAACAGCGAAAAATTCCTTCAACTTTCCTATAATTAAAAGAGTAACTTTTTATCAGTCGCTGGGGATATTAAAATGGCCCTTAATAATAAAGTTCAACGTGAAACGGCTTAAACCTTAAGGCTTAAGAATATGGTCAATCCTTTTCTTCCCGTGGGTGTCGTAAGAGGCGACTAAGGGAAACAGTCTTCAATATCGTTATAGCAACCGAAAGATGGCGGGATAACCACTATTAAAAATATCAGACCAACATAATCAGAGTAAAGATGGGCAGCAGCGTCTGAGGTGCGAGTGATTTGGTGCTGCAATCGCCTATCCGCTTTCCTGGCGTGGCGATTATAGCAAATCCTTCTACGCGAGAGTTCTACGTCCTGCATAGAACTTTAACAGGCCGTTATGTATGTATGTATGTATTATAATTTGTTTAATTGCAAATTATTTGAGAAATCGATAACTTATGAAAATAGTATAAGAATTTAAAAGTCAAATTATGTCAATTTACACTAAATTTTGCATAATACCACCAGTATTTTGTTTAAGGATTTTTAAATTGAAATGCCAAATATAAGGAATGTCTAAAACAGGTGAATGAGATTGTATACTTGGGCAGTGCGTTTAGCCGGGATGGAAGATGTGATTTAGATGTGGACAGGCGAGTCGCTGCCGGAAACAAGGTCAACAGTGCGTTGACTGCCTTGCGATACATAACGCAGTGCTGGTACCGACTTTGTTATATGGCAGCGAAAACTGGGTATGCAAGAAGAAGCAAGTTCTTTTGGTAAAATATGCGGCGACAGCTTGGCTGAAAGCGAAACGAAAAGATTCGCAATTTGGCAGGTTCGAAAGATGACCTTATGACTAAAATTGATAAGGGCGTGCTTCGATGATTTGGGCACGCACGAGTGAATGAGTGAAGAGCGAATGGTTAAGAAAATATATAGCGCGAAAGTTAATATTAAAAGTTCGATTAAGTTGGTCGTAGCGTGAGCTGTTGTACAGTAGTTATTCGCATTATAAAAATCAAAGGTGGTGATATTTTGAATATTTATACAAGAATAAATGGGAAGTGTATTAGTGTACTAGTGACTTACGTAATGTATTTGTGAATATAAAGTGAAATTATGGTGTAATTTGAAGATATAAATCAGCGTTAAGTTGAAATTACCCTCTAACAACAAATAAACTGTTGAATCATTTCAATTACATCGTACTATGATAATACACTCATAATTTTTAACTAAGACAAATAAGAAATAATGGCTAAGTGAAGTAAACACTTTATCCGTTCCAAAGTATACGACGAAGCGGTGGTTCGATTCCAAAAATTGTATTCTCTTTTTGACATTTTGTTTTTTTTTAAATATTTAATCCGTTAGTTTTTTTTAGAATATTATTTTTATTAATTTCATGTACATCTAAATTTTTTTTTATATAATTTTGGATTACATTTAGACATTTCGGTCAAAATGGCAAAATGTGGGGGCTGCGGTAAATTTTTAGGTACAACAGGACCTGATGCAATATCTTGTAGCCGTTGCGAATCGGTTTATCATCGCGAGTGTGTGCGTCTTACCCGTTCAGGAAAAGCTCCTCGGGATTGGGCGTGCCCTTTATGCTCATCGAAATCACCTCGAAGTGACAACACAAATACCCCTATAAAAGGGATAGATAATACAGATAATACACAGATATCAGGAGGTGGGGAGGGCAAAGATACTGCAATAGTGCCACGAAGCGCACAAAATGACTCTGCTATACTACAAGCAATTGAGTCTGCTGTAGCAAATCAATTTCACGTCTACTTTGAAAAAAGATTTGCAGAGGTTACACAGGATCTCTCATTGCTTCGGGAAATCAAAGACACAGTGGCTTTCTTGAGTAGGGACTACGAAGACATAAAAAGCCAACTTATCTCCAGCAAAGAGCAATCCAAAGAATTAGAAAACGAAAATAAAAGTTTAAAGTTAACTGTACAGGATTTATCCGTCAGACTTTCTCAAGTAGAACAACATATGCGACAGAATAATATTGAAATAACTGGATTACCGGAAAGTAGAACAGAAAACTTAATAAGCACAGTCGTACAACTGAGCAAATTTGTATCTTCTAAAGTTACGGAAAACGATATTTTGACAGCAGTATGAACTAGAAAATTTGATCCAAAAAGTACCCGACCCAGAGCAGTAGTAGTAAAACTAGGAAACACTAAAGTACGGGACGAATTGCTTGCTTCGGTTTTAAAATTTAATAAAGCAAACTCTGAGAATAAGTTAAATACGCAACATCTGGGCTGCGGTGGTAAAAAAAGTGCAGTGTTTATTTCTGAGCATTTATCTCCTGCAAACAAGGCAATTCACGCGGCAACACGAAAAGCTGCACGAGAAAAGTGTTACAAATATGTCTGGGTCCGTGATGGACGAACCCTCGTCCGTAAACATGATGGTATACCAACAAAAGAAATCCGAACCCTCAAGGCAGTCAATTTGCTCTAATAAAAACAGTTAACAACCCCAAGGCAACTGTATAATCCCTATTATTAATTCTATTAAGATTTATTACCAAAATTTCCGTGGGATGCGCACTAAGTAACGAAATGTAGGTTTATCTGTACTTGTAAACAAATACGACATTATTGTTGCTACAGAAACTTGGCTCAACGGAACCATTAATGACGGAGAAGTACTAAGCTCTTACTACAACATTCATCGTAGAGATAGATGCTCGACTTCGCTGGCTGGCAAAGAAGGTGGCGGAGTGCTTATTGCCGTATCTAAATCATTAATTTCAGTACGTGTGAATAAATGGTAAAGTGACGTGGAGGACATCTGGATATGTTTTAAAGCATGTGTTGCTGAAGAAACTAAGTCTATTAATCTTGGGGTGGTGTACCTCCTGTAACACAAAGAACTTTGAGTAACTTCATGAATAATGTATCAAAGGTAATTGAAGAGTCTGCAAATCCAACCGTTCTTCTTGGTGATTTTAATCTCGGATTTATAGAGTGGAAGGAAAGTATAACAAAAGAACAAGGGAAATATGGATTAACACCACAAAACTACCACAACTGCCTCGGATACACATTGATAGACTTCATGTCGATAAACAATTTAATACAGTATAATGGCGTAACAAATTGTAACAATAAAATCTTAGACTTAGTTTTATGCACTTCTAACACAGGCCATTGTTTTGTTGAAAAATATCTTGATCCTATTTCAAAAATCGATGAGCATCACCCTCCTATTGATATCTCTTTACAGTATTTAAAACAGGAAATGTTAAATCAAAAAAGCACAGTCAAGCTAAATGTTTTCAAAGCAGACTATGAGGCTGTGAATATTAAATTAAAAGATATCAATTGGGATGCGATATTTCAAAATGTAGGAAGTAATGTCAATGCTATGATAACTTTATTTTATGAACATTTGCGATCAGTCATACATTTAACAATTCCTAAGTCAATGCCAAAAAGTTCTAAATATCCGGTTTGGTTCTCTAAATCCTTAATTAAGGCAATACGCGAAAAAGAGAAAATCAGGCATCGTTTTAAATTATTTAAAAATCCGCGGGATGAACTAGAGTTTAAAATTCTTAGTAAAAGAGTGCATGCACGTGTAAATAAAAGTTATAAAAATTACGTTTCACAAATAGAACATAATGTTCAGTACAATCCAAAATGGTTTTGGTCTTTTATGAAATCAAAAAAAGCATCTACTTCTTCAATACCATCTGTGATGAATTTGGATAACAAACTAGCTTCAACGGGGGATGACATCTGTAATATGTTCGCTACTCATTTCTTCTCCAACTTTGTACCTTAAACAAATGGGTCGATGTCAAAAGATATTGATCAATGTTTATATCCCCAAAACTCTTTAAGCCGTACAGTTTTTAATGAAAGAGACATAATTAAGATTATTAAAAATATGAACCTAGTAAAGCTTGTGGGCCAGATGGCATACCTCCAGTATTTATAATGAGATGTGCAAAATATCTTGCATTACCTCTTAAAAAATGTTTAACTTGTCATTATTAACAGGAACATTTCCAGATGAGTGGAAGCTTGCTCATGTAGTACCGCTACTCAAAAAGGGAGTCGCAACCGACGTTAGAAATTATCGTCCTGTGTCTCTACTTTCATCTTTTGCAAAGATATTTGAGTCATTGGTAGCGCCAATACTGACGACACATCTCAATGTCATAATAACACCACAGCAGCATGGGTTTTGTTCTAAAAAATTTACGGTGAGTAATCTAGCACTTTATGTTAACAATTTGTGCAATTCATTAGATGCTAAATTACAAGTGGATGCACTCTATGCATACTATGCACTATGCATTTGACAAAGTAGACCATGGTATTTTGCTTCGAAAGTTATCAACATTTGGAGTGCATGGACTATTTTATAAGTGGCTTCAATCGTATTTAACTGAACGAAAGCAAAGGGTAGTTACTGGTGGTTATAAGTCGAATTACTATGTTGCCCCATCTGGTGTGCCTCAGGGCTCTCATCTGGGACCAATATTATTTCTAGCATTTGTTAATGATATAGTTGACGTTATCAAATATAGTACTTGTTCTTTGTTTGCCGATGATCTAAAATTGTATAAAAGTGTTCAGAGTTTAGACGATGTAAAAGAGCTACAAAGTGATTTAAACTCGGTATATTCATGGTGTAAGGCTAATAAAATGGTCTTAAATGTTCAAAAGTGTTATCATATAAAGTTTACCAAAAATGCAAGAGTATTGCCTTCCAGTTATAAGTTGCATGATGTTGTTCTTAAGGAAGTTAATTCTTTTCGTGATCTAGGTGTTCAGATAGACTCTAAAATATCTTTCAGAGAACATATAGATAACATTGCTGGCAAAGCAAATAAATGTCTCGGATTTATAAAGAGATCGTGTAAGAATTTCCGGTCAATATTACCTTTAAAAATACTCTATAACCAAATAGGTGAAGCGTATTCAAGCGTACTTCTTACATATGCAGAAGTACGCTTGAATACGCTTCACCTATTTGGAATCCTATGTATCAGTGTCACATTTCTCGTATCGAGCGTATTCAAAAAAATTTTACTAAATGTCTTGCAAATAAAAGTCAATCCGTATCTCGTTTCGTAAGTTACCCTCAAAGGTTAGAACATTTTAAAATGAAGTCCTTGGAACATCGTAGAACTACGGCAGACTTAATGCTTTTGCATAAAATTCTGAATGGAAATCTGTTAGTTCCTGAATTACTCAGTGAAGTAAATATTGCTGTTCCACGCAGGAGTAGCCTCAGGGCTGTTAGAACAAAAAAGGTGTTGAGACTTAATCGCTATCGCACTAATGTAGGCAAGAACTCACTTCTTAACAGAATATCTACAACATACAATAATATTGCATCGGTAAACCATAGCCTTGACATCTTTCACAACACCACCAAACAGTTTTGCAACTATATTAATTTCAATGATTACTAAAATAGAAAATAATAAGTGTATACATGTGTGTAAGTGTTTATATTATTTACGAGTATGTATATGTGTGTGAGTGCATGTATATATGTGTATATATATGTATGCACATATATGTCTCAAGAAATGTTTTCTAGCTATATCTTTTAAATATAATATAATAGCTTTAGTTTTTAAATTAGTCTTGAAGTATTGTAACGTTCTTTTTTTTAAATTTCATTTTAGTCTTTGCATTATCATTATTATTTTACTTTCAACCAAACTTTTTAAAATTATTTTAATATTGTCAGTTATTCATAAACCTTTTTACATTCACGAAGAGAGGAATTTGTCACCTGGTGCAAATGTTGTGTACGTCTGTTATTGATATGTTCATATGATCTTTTGAGTTGTATATGTATTTTTAAGTGAAATGTTCTGTGAACATGTTTTTGGTGTACCAATAAACAATAAAAAAAAAGAAAAAGGGGTCGAGGTAGGCCGAGACTAATTTTCGAAGACCATGAGAGCAAATTGCTCGAAGAGGGGAGGGTTTAGAGTACTCGGATACCTCGTCGTGCATGTATGAAGAAGATAATGAATCTGAGAGAAGCGAAAGAGGTATGTAAGGATCGTGACACTTGGCGATCTGTACACTGGCTACCCATCAGAGTCCGAGTCCATCAAAAATCCTAAAAGTACGGGCGGGAAACGAAACTGCGACCTCTGCCGGACCGTGGCATGCTCTTACCTCTGAGCTATTGTATCCGTTTTAATTGTTTGTTTGAATTTTTCATTATCTTAATAACGATAAAATGCAGCATGAGTCACATGCTTTAACATTAAATAAAAATTGCATCATAAAAACACACAATATTAAAAATAAACTGTTAAATGAGATTAAACTGAAATTTTAAACTCTGTAGACAGTGTTCAATTCATTGTCAATTTTATACTTACAGTGCACGTTCAACCTCCACTTATCCTCGATGGCTGAATCAGGTATGTGTTTGTTTTCAGCTCGGCACGTCAAATATTTGCCGTCGTCTTCTACGCTAGGCACCAGACTTAGCACGCTGAGTGTTTCGTTGTTTTCCGAAAACTGCAAGGTGGCACACGTTTTATTGGGTACACGTGAAATGTTTGCAATTTTTGAACTGTTTCCTAATTTTTTTTATATATATAATAATAATAAAATAATAAATAATAAATATCTTCACGCAATTCCCAATACAGGGGTACACAGTGGTCAAGTCTAGACAATTAAGTCCCTTTGACCCACCTTCCACCGAAGATATTTTCGGGACAACGTGACAGGTGGTGAGCCCGTCGCCGCCTTTATGTCCAAGCCAACGATGAAGTTCGTACATATGTTTTTGAAAAACTCATTGGTACTGCCACCTGGGGATCGAACTCGGGTCTCTCGACTCGAAAGTCCGACCACCCAACAACTCGGCTATCGTGACTTTTTTTTATATGGAACTGTTATAGCAATTAATAGTTTTAATTTTTGTGTAGATAGTTATTTCGTTACAATAAATATCTCATCGTCATCATTATCATTATTAAAGCCTACTTCTGAACATAGGCCTCCCTAAAGATTTCACATAAGAGCGATCCCTTGCCACCTGCATCCATCAACTCTTCACAATATTCTGCTGCGTTTTCCGCGTGCCTGATCATATTAAAGGACCATCATCAAATCAACTCAGTCTGACAATGGACGTCGTAGAAGGCGTCTAATGGTCATGAAGAAGCTAAACAACTATATTACTTACCGTATGGTTACGGCATAAGAAAACCTTTAATCCCATCTCTTCCTATGGGTGTCGTAAAAACCGACAGTGGTATAACTTTTTCAAGAGTTGTTCCGCAGCACCTTCTTGTGTGAGAATATTGAAAGAAAAACTGCGGTTGTCAATTCGTTCGCCAAGTATGGCAAAAAAAAATTACCAAACCAAATAATATAGTTTTATTAATTGACATACGTCACAGCATTTGAAGATACCACCACTTATCTTCCAGTGGGTGTCGTAAATGGCGGCTAAGAAACAAGCCTTGAAAATTCAATTGGCTTTTCGAAAAGATTCGAATCAATAAAATGAAATTGATACAAAAAATAATGAAATTTATAAGAAAACAAAAACAAAAGACAGCGCGCTGAAAGAAGCCGCAGTAATGACCTAATATAATTCGCAAAAACATTACCAAAACAATGAAGGACTCAAGTCATTATGCAGAGACAGCGGAAAAAGTTAAAAGGAATCTATTAATTAAGGCACAATGGAGACGTCTAGATATACAAAAGACTGAGAGGGCTCACGTTTTTCGCCATTCGCTTGAGCTGTCTATTATTCTTCCACCAAGTGACGGACGCCTCAGGGCGGGAGCCGGTCGTCTTGCATTCCACTTCGTACCTTTTATCCGCGGACACTTGTTTATCTTTCGTCAATATTGTCACTGTTATCGGTTTCACTAGAACATAAAGAAACATCTTACTTATTCCGTGTATTAAAGCACCGCTAAGTAGTGTAAAAAAGTCACGATAGATAATTGGTTGGGTTATCGGCGTTTGAGTGAAGAGACCCGAGTTCGATTCCCTGGTGGTGGGTTCTTATCAATGGGTTTTTTCAAAATTTACGTACGATTTATATATTTGGACATAAAAATGGCAAAAGGTTCAACACCTGTCATGTTGTCACGTTGTTCCAAAAATGTCTGAAAGTTGGGTCGAAAGCATTTAATTGTCTAGACCTCTGACTACCCCAGTATAGACAACAGCGTGAAGTTAATTTTTTACATGGGATACATTCGGATCAAAGCAATAGATGTGATCAAGGCAATAGATGTGATGTTGTCCATAGGGACCACCTATGGACAACATCACATCTATTGCCTTGATCTAGTAGCTAAAGTACTTGTGTTATGGATTCGGAAACAACGAAGGCACCACAAACACCTAATCCGGAGAACATGTAGAAAAAAGTAGTCTATATTAAACGGTGCCTGGGAAATAAAAACGTTGACACGGTACGGCAGAGCTCGTGGGTTAGTATCCCGGCCACGTCAGTTGAATTTTTAAAATTTTCTTTTTAATTTAATAAGTAGCTTTTATATTTCCCTGTCCGAAAATCGAACCTCAGGACCTCGGAGTCGACGACATAATGAAAACCAGTATTTACGCCACTCGTCCACGGAGGTCTTCAAAAATAAAGCTTTAACACACAATTGATCATACTCTTTTGTTACGTGCCAGTTACTATGACATTAAATGCTGTAAATTAGTTTATTATTCCTCACTTTGCATGCTATTAATGTTCCGGGTCACAAATTTGAATACTAATTAAGTGCATGTAGTGTGTGTTAGTTTTATAATTGCTTCCGTTAGCTAAAAGCACTTAATTTTCTATAACATTTCAACGTTGAAAAGTGTTGCGTTACTTGAATATCGTCCTACTTAGTATATAATCTGTGTATTGTTTTTAAATTATATTCTTTACGTGTATAATTTTAAATTTGTATAAAAAATAATATTTCTCAATATTTATTAACATTTTCCAATGCAATTGATTTATTTTTAAAACATATAATTGATATGTAGCGTCATATTCCAAATGATTTATTTTATAAAGAATATGACATGAGTATGTCAAATAACATTATTAATATTCATGTTAACGACTCCAACTAAGCTGCAATGTTTGTGTCTGGAGTGGTTTAATATAATAGACGTATAGTGGGTCCGAACCTGCGACGTTATGTTGTCAGAATCCTAAATCAATAGGCCATTACGCTTGGAAAAATACGATTAAATATTTCAAACATTTCCTAAATAAAGGCGTAATTGTTTTAAATAATTTGTCACAAGAAAATGATGTAACTTAATAATCACAAAACTTAGTAACACAACATTAAGACAAAGCAAAGTAAAGCAAACTTACAATTGATATCCAAGATGAGAACTTTAGTTTCAGGTGGAGCTAGATTAGTATTCGAGGCTTGGCAAAGAAGTCTCGCATTCAAATGCTGTCGCCCGACATTTGGGAACGTCAGTGTGTTGACAGTTACTCCATCGGAGCGTTGCTCGAAGGAGTCGTCTATAACGACGTTTTCCAGGTACCACGTAACTCTTGGCCTTGGCACGCCTGCAAATAAATTTATAATTAACAAACAGGATTAAGTGAAAACTGTGTGTGAAAACTTAATTTTCTAGATCTATTTTTATCTTCTCGGTTTATGTGTTGGGAAATAACGCGAAGGTTAAAAAGTATAAAATACAAACTCCCAAAGTAAATAGATATAAAATACAAGCTCTGATCCCAAAGTAAATAGCTTAAACACTTGTGTTATATAATTAGAAACAACGGAGCTACCACAGACAATGACAGCCACATATTGTTTTCCTTTTTGTTAATATTTTGTATTTTTTTATTTTGTGCGTTAAATAAAAAAAAACATCATCTATCAAAACAATATAATTCCGGCTTCATTCTTGACCGATGAAATTCACTTTTTTAAACAATAATGCGTTCTATTTATAAAATCCATTCCAGGCGTCGAAATTGTCAGTTGAGACAATGGACGGGTCATAAATGATAACCAAACAAAGCCCGTGGGCGGTAATGGTGTTCGAATTTTGACGTTCCATCAACAGCGACATGGTCATCCGACGACATTATTAGTTAATGATGATATGTATTTGATTTTCTGCATATATACACGAAAACTACGTATTACTACTTTCATAGTATAAATATATAAAAAAGATCTTAACGTCATTACCAATACTGGAGTAAATAGAATAAACAAATAAATATAAATATCTTCACGCAATTCCCAATACAGGGGTAGACAGAGGTCTAGTCTAGACATATAAGTCCCTTCGACCCACCTTTCACCGTAGTAATTTGTTGGGACACTGTGACTGGTGGTGAGCCTGTAGCAGTCTTTATGTCCAAGATTCGATACAACAATATAAATCGTACATAAGCTTTGGACATTAAAATATCTTCGGTGAAAGGTGAAACTTCAGGATATAGTTTTCATGACTTCTGTTGACCTCTTTATGCGCTATAATTAGGAATAGCGTGAAGATATCAAAATTGTACATTTTAAAGTAATTATTACATAGGATTTCTTTACATAATTTAATGCACATTTCCTCACAGATTTATCTAATTTAGTAACTTCGAATTTTACTGAGATGCTTGGTAGACGCGACTAGGGGACAAGCCTTAAGCTTCCAAATAGGGTAGTGTTTTCTTAAATTAATACCTTACAATAACTACATAGGTATTTAGGTACACTGACAAGATGGCCTAGTGGAGTGGCATTTGAATTCGCATCATGAGCTCAGGTTCGATCCCAATTAAGGAGGCTACCACAAATGAGTTTTCAAAATTTAAGTGCGATATGATGCTTGGATATTGCGGCGGCGACAGTTCACTATCAGACAAATAATCTCTGGTGAAATGGGAACTGACTAAATACATACATAGATAGAGACAACATCACATACATTGCTCTGATCTCAAAGTAAGAAGCTTAAACACTTGTATTATGGAATCGGAGACAATGAAAGTACCGCAAATACCAAGACCCAAGAAAATTTAGAAAGTGTTTTCTATATAGACCCGACCGGAAATAGAAAACGGACATCCGAGCTGAAGTCCAAGATGTCGCGTTACCCTTATATCTTTGATCATCCCATTTTAATGTAGCAATATCTGTTATATTGCATATATACAGACGAATCGAACCCGGGACCCCGAGATGGCGACAACTTGAAAGCCGATGTTTACGCCTCGGCCACGGGTAGTCGTCATATATAACGGCCCTTAATAGTCTATCTCATAAAAGAGGGTTTGGCACACTGTCACACTGTTTTTGTGAAGATAATCCCGCCTGATTTCAGCTTAGAGTTTTTTTTTAGAATTTTTCCTACAACACCTATGGGTAGAAATGGATTCTTATGCCAATACCCAACGGCATATTTAACATACCGGTTGAACTTAAACAGTTAATATGAGAATTTATATAGTTTTATATTCATATTTGTATTCATATTTTCCCGATTTATTTTTCCAGTATGTCTATTTTATATTTCTTCAAGGTTTTCTAATTAGTTTTAATTACGTCTATAAATGTGTTAATTTTCGCTTTAATGTTTATATAGCTTAAATAAATCAATCAATCCACGCTATTCCCAATACTGGGGTAGAGAGAGGTCTAGACAATTAAGTCCCTTCGCTGAACCATCTTTCACTGAATCCACCTTTCACTGAAGATTTTTTTGGATCAACGTGATAGGTGTTGAGCCTGTCACCGTATTCATATCCAAGCCGACGGTATAAATCACACAAAAATTTTTTACCACCTGGGGATGCCCTTGACTCGAATTCTGTCGTGACTTTTATAAATTATTGTAGAAATAAAATTTACTTTACTAAATAAAAACACCCTTATTCATTTTAGTTAATAAAATATAGATCGTCCCAAAACTCGACTCGATATACACTTAGCCGTGTGTCAATCAATAGCCCAAACACTAATCGTGGAAAGTAAAAAATGATCCATCACGGTATCTGATGGGAAATGGGAAATCGTTACAAAGATTGATGGTTGTACTTACGTAGACTTTTTGAGGTTTGTAAGCAATAATAAACGATTTGAGGGCGCTCGAAAATAACAACTATGTTGACTCCTTTTTTGTCAGTGGTTCTTTGTTTTAAAAAAAAATACTAGCATTGTGAAATAACTTTATTAGTGTTCCTGTTAACCACTCAAACTACGCTGCAATGCGACTGGAGTTGATTTACGACAATAGTCGAAAGGCGGGCCCGAACCTACGACGTTATGTTTCACAGTCCACACCCTTAACCTTTAGGCTTTTGCCACATTTTTAGTTTAATTGCTTTTAATTTTAATTTTCAAAAAGGCTTACGTTTAAGATATTTCGACACGACTTAACTGAATAGACCTTTGTCTACCCAAATAATGAGAATGTGCGTTTAGATATTTATTTATTTCATTGGTTATGCAACTTACGAATCACGCTAGGGATAAAACATTTGTGTTATGAAAAACGGTCTACACAAATACATCTGCAGGATGTAGGTTAAAAGAGATCTCTCGGTCTAGGTCTCTCCTTTAAAAGAGATCTGCCCTAATCTCGACGCATGGCATGCTGATTGGCGATCGCAGTACCAGACTTTCACTGTAGATGCTGCTTACTGTCACCAGTCTACTCAATTTTAGTCTGCAATTTTTCTTAATGTTTATTCCGCCTTCAGTGCCATTTCCTGGGCGTTCCACAGCCACGTCTTACGACACCAACGGGAAGAAAAGTTGTGGTGGGGTGGTGCGGTGGTGGTATTCCTGTACCAATACTATACGACTACTAGATTTAAATTTCTTTGAAATTCTCCAAGATTTTAGAGAAGGTAGGATGATCGTTTCCTAAAAACAAATCAAGATTTTTTTTCTGTATATTTATTGTTTACTTTAGACATTATAGTTGCGAAATCTTCTTTAAGTTTTACGAAACAGTTATTCATTGTCCTAGGACAGTTTGTTTGTCATAAGTCACGATAGCTGAGTGGGTGAGTGATCGGATATTCGAGATAGGAGACCCGAGTTCGATCCTCAAGTGGCCGGCTCGTACCAATGGTGTTTAAAAAAAAAAAAACATATATGAATATTACGTTGGCTTAGACATAAAGCGGTGACGGGTTCGCATCCTGTCCTGTTGTCCAGAAAATATCTTCGGTGGAAGGTGGGTCGAAGGGACTTAATTTTGTAGACTACACCATAGTCTACCACTGTGTTGGGAACGGCGCGAAGATATTATTTTAGCAAAGTCACAAAAATTGAATGACTATATGTAATAAAACAGAATTCCATTTCCGCGTAGAATATTCAAAAACTATAAAGCGGATTTTAATACAGTTTTCAGTTACCGACGGAATGATTTCTGTTAAGTCACGATAGCCGAGTTGTTGGGTGGTCGGAATTTCGAGTCGAGAGACCCGAGTTCGTACCCCAAGTGGCAGTACCAATGAGTTTTCAAAAACTTATGTACGAATCTCATCATTGGCTTGGACATAAAACACGGCGACGGGCTCACCGCCTGTCACGTTGTCCCGAAAAATATCTTCGGTGGAAGGCGGGTCAAAGGGACTTAATTGTCTAGACTTGGCCTCTGTCTACCTCTGTATTGGGAATTGCGTGAAGACGGAATGATTTCTAAGGAAGATTTAAGTGGTTGTAAACTGACGATGATTGTTCCTATATTTTATTTTAATATAACACACGCGTTTGACGCAACAGTCCGATGCGACACTAGGGGAGAAAAAAATATACTCCTGTTTGCTTGTTTATATTTTGCAACGAACATCAACCAATGATTAAACAAAATTCATTCATTCAAAACCAATGATCAAAACATCAACCAATGTTCTCCAGTCGACGCTTTGACACTTACGAACATAGGTATGCATATACTTATATAAAATGCAGGCAAATAAAGTAACGACTTATTTTATTTATTTGATTTTTCTTCTTTTTATTTTAGTTACATTTTCAGTTTTCATTTTAGTTTGAAGTAGATATATATAGGAAGGTACATTATGACCTTTACGGTATTACAACAAAGCATACAACATATTAAAAAGTCCTAAGCAATAGTCGCTTTAAATAAGCAATTCATCGCAGCTTGGCAAGTCATGCTAAACATTTAAAAATGAATTACTCCTAAGTGTTAGTTAAATTGTTTCTGACAGTGTTAATGTACGACGCTATAATTTAATGACAGAAATATTTTGATGGATTTTTAATACTGTTCGATTTGTCAATGGCTCATGACACTTGTCAACTTGACGAAGTTGAGCGTGGCAGATTCGAATTCCACCACTGGCATATATTTGAATGACGGATATTTAAAAAAGTAATCCTAGTTAAAAACTGGCTTCAGGCCATCAAACAGCCCGAAACTTTCGAGTAAAACGTATAAACTATCTTATGATTATGACCCCCTGGGGAGTCCGTTTCTACACAGTAATGTAGTCTATTTGGTATAGTAAGAGCTACATTAATTCTTCTCTACTACCTTACGCGTAGCCATTGCCTACTTCGAATGATGATAATCCGGCTGAAATGCCCGCGGTTGCTCATAATCCTAAGTCCACAGCGACTAGTGCGATTTCTATGTCAGGCCCCCAGCGGCCAGTGCCATGTCACAATCCAGGTCTGACAGCGACCAGTTCGATGTGTATAAATTATCTTTTTTTTTTTCGTTTTTAATAACTTTGTCATCAGAACTTCGGTATACAAATAATGTTAAATATTAAACGATCTATCTGAATTTCAAATCTATCCGCACATTACTTTTTAACTTTTACGGTCACAAACATAGGTATGTTGTTTTATATATTTAAAAATATGGTTCAACGAAGTTACGGAGAAAACCGCTTGAAGACAGAAGTTTAGTATGTGTATTATTTCAATATATTGCTATCAAAGTGAAAATATGCTACAATTTTCAGAACATGAGTAGTCAACTCTGTATCTACTTCTTTTTTTCTCTTTTTTTGAAGCTACTAAAAGGCACCAATGTCGTGTTGTATAGAGTGAGAGAGAGAAAAAGAGTATAGCTACTGAGTAAAGATTATATTAAACGTGGAGTAAACATCGCGTTATCATTATCATATCAATTTATGAATCTGGGCTGCGTCGAAGGGACCTAATTATCTGTCTATCCCACTAGCGGGAAAATTCGTTAAGATAAAAAAAATGCATTTCGGACTCGCTGCCTGGTTATTTTTTTCATAAAATCTCAAGATAAAATTAGATCACATATATATTTACACTGAACATTAACAAGCCGTCTTGGCCTGTTAATGTTCTAAGGGAAGACTCATCATAATCGCCATCTTCGGCAAGCGGATAAGCGATTGCAGAACCAGACATCTTGAACCGTAGACGCTGCTGCCCGTTACTGGCTGGTGATCTGGTGTTTGATTATTCTCTCAGTAGCTAATGGTATTTTTAAAGAATAACCTTAGTCGCTTTTTCCGACACCTACAGAAATAAATTTGCGCTGAATTCTGACGATGATATCACACGTATGACCCCCTTTAATTAGTTCGTTGCAGTTGGACTCAGGTGCTACCAATATAAACAACCTCCTTGGACGATTAGCGTTCTCACCGATATTCATGCGGACGCCAGGTCTGAGGTACCGGGTTCGATTTCCGGTCGGCTCATTGTATAAAACACTTATTCAACATTTTATCGGATCTGGCTGTTTGTGTTACCGTCGTTGTTTCCGATTCATAACAAGCTTAAGTTGATTAAGAATCAGAGCAATTTATTTGATGGTGTCCCCATCTATGTGTATCTGGTTTCATGCTATATAAAAATGTATGTTTTACGAGTAAGCAAAATTGAAGCAGTTGTAAAAACATTAAAGTCTATAAAGAATAGTTCGTGTTTAGTTCTCATGGCAATAAACTGCTGTGTGATGCGTGAATAACCAATGGAAGGAAACTCGTGGGGTCGTTAAAAATTTACTAACCTCCTTCCACTTCGCAAATGAGCAAAACATTGGCTCCTTCGTTGTAAGGCTCGACTAGTTTAGTTCTGTCTCTCCTTTTTGCGTCGTAAATCGTCGGACGACTTGGGGGAACTGTGGGAAAGATGTAACACGTATACTTTTATGTTCAGACATAATAAATACCACTCTGAATGTTTACTTTTCTACTTTTTTTTTAATGTGGCAACAACAACTATTTCTTATCAGTCAGTACATAATTATTTAAGTTGCTCGTGTTACTTAGAAAAATTATGAAGCGGGAAGTGGGGGAGTGGTTACATCATTATTTTAGTTAGTCGTGTAACTGACAAAATTTCTGAAACGTGAGTGTTATTATTATATGTGAATATTACCATACATATCGTTAAAACTAAGCATTATTTTCTTTAACAATAATTTCGCATCTGAAGACGTTAAGCACCTTAAAATATTCGAGGAACGAAAATTAATATTCCGCTAATATTTCTGAATCCATACTAGAAGTTATTACTTACTTATGACACTAAAATTAACTTTTAAGTTTCTCGTAGGTGAATTCTTGAAGTCGACTCTGCATCTGTAAACTCCTGCGTCGACCGCCGCAACATTGTCTATCATGAGTACAGCTGGTGTCGCACCTCCACGAAAAAAGGCACGGTTCCCGAACACAGTTGGTGACGACCAAAGCTTCGGCTGGTTATACGACCGACCACGGATGTCGTAACTGCAAACAAAAGATACGATTTACGTATCGGAAATGGTATCAATGAATGACATATGACGAACACTGTGAACGAGTGGCCTACACACCGGTTAGTTCTGAGGTCACGGGTTCGTTTCTGGGTGGGGTCAAAGTGGTAAACACTTTTTTTTACATTTTCTCAGGTTTTGCTGTTTGCTACCTTCGTTATTTCCATAACACAAGTGCTCTTAGCTACTTAACTTGGGATGAGAGTAATGTATGTGGTGTTGTCCATAGTTCTATATCGGGCTGTAAAAGTCAACTGTAGTGACATCTCCTACTAAAGAGAGTCTGCCTTTATCACGCTTGGGAGATGGATATGTGATAGCAGAACTATCCACATTACACCTTGGATAATGCTGCCCGTAGCTACGGCTGGTTCGGGGTTTCTTTTGCCATCATTTGTCGGTTACTAATGGAATTTAATGCCTTTTCGACTAGTTTTACCGCCCACGGAAAGAAATAATATATTCTTACAAAATAACCCCAAAATAACATTAAAATAGTATTAAAACGGCAAAGTCAGTCGAGTTGTGGAGTGATTGGAAATTGTTGCGAGTTTTATCAAAGTTATGTACGATTTGAGTAGTTATCTTGGATACTTAACCAGCAATAATTTCACCTCCGGTCGCGTATAAAATACGCGAGAAGGAGTGGTATATTCTTATATATTAGACGAAATTACGCAATGTGAGGTTTTATTTTTATTAAGACGGCAGTTTTAAGACATTATTTACAACGGCTAGCTTTAAGCCGTCGAAGAAATCGAATTCTATCTTATCTATTTTATATTATCGATAAAAATATATATCTGGAAAAGTATGTTGTCTGTCACATAGTCCCAAATAATCTAAGGTGTAATATGAAAGGTGGAACGAAATGAATTAATTATCCAGACCTCTGCCCATCCAAAATCTGGGAAAAAGTTTGAAGATAAAAAAGTTTCAACAGTCACGCATCAGCTTTTGTTGCATGCATGTATGAATGGGCCGGCTCGACCGGGGAAGTACCACGACCTCACAGAATACCGGCGTAAAGAAGAAGTCTAACAAACTTCTGCGTTTCGTCTGGTGAGTGCAGGTAACCGGAGGCTCCCATACCCCCCTACCCCAATTTGGGGGGGGGGGCACTCTAAGGCCGGCAACGCATCTGCTATGCCTCTGGTATTGCGGGTGTTTATAGGCGGCGGGAATCACTTACCATCACCTGAGCCGCCAGCTCGTTTGCCGGCCTTTTCTATAAAAAAAGCGAATCGACGCTATGTTGCGGTGGCGTTCAGTGACAATAAAATCCGAGTAAACGTTTATCAAACGCAATGCGAAGCGGAGCTTTTAAAGTGAAATTTCTTCGGCCGCGTAAAAGTCAAAATGTAAAAGCGATAATTTTGTGCAACAATACTATTTCGACACAGTAATTAAATTATTGTGTTCAGGTATTTATTGTTTAAAAATTCATAAACGGATTAGACATATATGTATTATGGATTATTTATTTTATTAACCCTACCTTCGCAGCTAGGGGTGAAATCGAATCCCGCTATGGGCAAGTACTCGTGTGACAAATATGAATATTTAAATGTTAATGTAAATCTATTTAAGTATACATTTGTTGTAAAGTGCATGCCACCGGTGCCAGAAGTTCCGGCACTCCTCGCACTGCTGCCACCGACCGCAAGCCTGTGTGCGCTGCGGCGAAGAGCACCCAGCAAGAGACTGCCCAAGGCCAAAAGAAGAGCCACCAACGTGCGCAAACTGCGGGCAAGCGCACACAGCCAATAACTCGTCTTGCCCAGTGTATAGGAGGGAGCTCCGAAACAGGAAGACGGGCACGGCGAGTCAAACCAGACCACCGGCGGCACAGCGAAGAGCAGTGGAGGCAGCGCCGAGCCAGCCGAACCTAATGGCACCGGCAAACGACTTCAAGCCAAAGAAGGCGCCATCCGGTGTCACTACGGGGACAACTGTCCCCAAAAAGAAGAAGCCAAAGAAAAAAGAGGCCACAGTGACCCCTGGCCAGTTTTCTAAACCGGCAGGCAATGAAGCCAAGCAAGCACAGAAAAGCGAGAGAACCGTCACCGCGATGGCAGCCCTCTCCGTGCTTCAGGACGTGCTGCAAGCCCTGAGCTCCGGCGCCGACCCAGTACCGGTGATCACAAGAGGCATAGCCAAACTTCTGCAGACCGATGGCTGAACTTGCGGAGACAAGGATCATCCACTGAATGCCAATGGGTGACACCCAGAGTCACACTCCTAAAGCAGCTGCTGAAGGACCAGAAACCCGACTTTGTGCTGGTGTCGGAAACACACCTTCGGCCCCAAGATAGCTTGAAGATCCCTCATTACTGGACTTACCGCCAAGACGAAGCCACGCCAACGCGCGCGTATCGGGGACTGGCAATACTGGTGAAGCGCAACGTCGTACACCAGCCGATTCCACCAGTGAGGCTGCAAGGCATGTACGCCTTAGGAATCGACGCACATATAGGCACAAGCGTCTATAGAATTTTCGCAGCATACAAGCCCCCGAATGAAAGGCTCGAGGTAGGGGAAATTAGGAAACTCCTGGACAACCCCTACCCAACAATCATCGCAGGAGATCTAAATTGCAGCCACACAGGGTGGAACTCCACCAAGATCTGCCCGAACGGGCGAAAACTCTTCGACGACGCCGAAAGCGGAGGCTATCGCGTCTACGGCCCGGAGACCCCGACCAGGTACCCGACCTGCGAGCACCACACGGCGGAGGTCTTAGACGTGATGGTCACCCACCGTATTGCCGTCTCCCCAACACAGGAAGTCCTATTGGACGACCTTGGGTCAGATCACCTTCCGGTCTTGGCTGTCCTGGCGGTAACACCCAAGGACACTTTGGCACCAGCACCGACCAGGAGGAGGATCCAATGGGGAAAATTCCAGCAGCTGCTCGAGGAAAACACGAAGACCATGTCCATTGGCACGGAGAAAGAAGTGGAGATCCTTTGTAATCTTTTGCAGGAAGCCGCTCAAGACGCCCTCGAAAAGGCCACCACCAATTCAGCAGCAAGGACAGCTCAGGACACGCTGCCTGCCAAAGTATCTTCTCTACTAGAGAAGAAGAGGCGCATGAGGAGAGAATGGCAGCGCACGCGATGCCCTACCCTGAAGACCTCCCTGAACGAGCTAACGGCGAGGGTTAGGGAGGCCATCCAACAACACTCCGCCGAGAGCTGGTCTAACCACGTCGACAGAATGGAAGGGGACTGGCCGGCGATCCATAAACTCTGCCGACAGCTCTCCGGCGCGAAAGAACCTATCAGACCCCTGAAGCACAAGGATGGCACCCTACGCTTCAAAGCAGAAGACCGGGCGGAAATCTTCGCGGATCACCTCGAAGAACAGTTTCGGCCCTTTCCGTCCTCAGATCAGAGCCACACGATGTCAGTGGAGGAACACCTTCGAGCCTACCTGGACAGGCCGGTGGACGAAGCAGAAGACTCAAACTGGGAAGCCATCTCTCCAGGGCAGGTGGGGCGCATGATACGCCAGACCAGCATCAAGAAGGCCCCAGGCGCGGACGGCGTGACGAACGCCGCGCTGAGACACTTTCCACCGAAGACCATCGCAGCCTACGCGCGACTGTTCAACGGCATCCTGCGCACAGGGCACTTCCCAAAAGCGTGGAAGCTGGGGCGCATAATCATGCTCCCAAACCGAGAAAGAACTGCCTGGAGGCGTCGAGCTACCGGCCCATCTCGCTTCTGCCCAGCATCTCGAAGGCGTTCGAAAAGATAATACTACAAAGAATCCAGCCGTACCTGAAACTGAGGACTGAACAGTTTGGCTTTAGGGCCGAACATTCGACCACTCTCCAGCTCGCCCGAGTCATGCACTATGCCACGGTCGGTCGAAACAAACACGAGTCTACAGCCGCCGTATTTCTCGATATGGAGAAGGCTTTCGACCGGGTATGGCATAGTGGTCTTCTGCTGAAGCTAGCAAGAAAGGAAATCCTCGCCGCTACATAAAGGTGGTGGCCTCCTTCCTACAGGACAGAACGTTCCAGGTGGCCATACAAGGAGCACTGTCCCAACCCCGATAAATAGCAGCAGGAGTCCCGCAGGGCAGTTGCCTGTCGCCAGCGTGTTATGCCGTCTTCACCGACGACATACCGAATCCGGACCACTCCTGCTTGCGCTGTACGCTGACGACGCGGCGTACCTAAAAGATCTATGAGTGCAGTGGCAAAGCTACAGAAAACCTTGGATCTACTTCCCAAATGGCTCGCCGACTGGAGACTGACGGTGAATGTCGCTAAAACACAGGCCATCCTGCTGGGACACAAATTCAGACTGCCACCTGGACTGAAGTTCATGGGACAGGACATACCTTGGTCGAGCACGGTCAAATACCTGGGCGTGACAATCGACCGCAAACTCAGCCTCGTCCACCACGTCAGAGAAACAGTGGCTAAGGCCAGATCCGCCAGAACTCTCCTGGGACCGGTATTCAGGTCCCGCTTACCAACAAAGACCAAACTTGGAATATACAAGCTGTACGTGCGCACCAGACTGACTTACGCCGCGCCGGCATGGTTCGCACTGATCAGCGACTCATCGAGAAAGCAGCTAATACAGCAAGAAGACTCCACCCTGCGAGCCATTGTCGGCGCACCTTGGTGCGTACGAAATGCCACCATCAGACGGGACCTGAAGCTCGAAACATTGGAGGAGTTTGTAAGACGCCTCGCCTCAACTATGTTCGAGCGTGCAGACGCCTCCAAGCTGGCCCACCTGAGGAACATCGCCCCGCTGCACGCTCGACCCCCTGAGGGCAAGGCGCTCCCCAGGGAGCTAGCGGCGTAGGCGAAGGACGAGACGAGTTCTGCGAACACACAGAAAACCCGGACGGTACATGTCACGCCCAGCGTTCATATCAACAGCATGACCACCCAATGGGAAGAAGTCCGGGGGCCAGCCATCGGAGGGCCCCGTACGGAAACCCAGCGGGAGGATCTTGACGGTGCTCGACCGCTCGAGGGCGGTCATGGAAGCCATCGGTCTGCAAGGACCAAACCCAAGGACCCACCCATATTGATGGGTGACGAACGGAAACCACTGAGGGAGGCTATGCCTCGGACAGTTACCCCGACTTTGTCGGTGAAGAAAACCACGACTCAAAGTTAGCTTGGATACTACACCTATGTCGTTGTCTCAAATAAGCTCCGGTAAAAAGTCTCTTGTCTATCTATTCCATTATGATATATATAAGAAGATACAAAAAGTAAACGGATTACGACATTCTACAGTTAAAGAATTGATAGAATAATAATTTATAGAAATATTAAAAATTGCTTGCAGATATTTTAAATCGCCATCATTTACCACGTAACGGTGCTAAGTTATTTTCAATGTCGTTAAAAACCTTGAAATAATATACTGCAGAACTGGCTCATTAATATCCGAATGATTTACCATAACTAGCACTCTTTGCAAAAGAATGGATAGTAGTAACAGTAGTGATGTGCATATTATTATTCTGACATTTTTCTCATTGCATTACTGAGGGTTCCGTTTCGAAAAGCCATCTACTTCTCTTTCCTTCTCTTTATTTTACTTCTTTTTCTTTGCATAGATATCCATAGGATGGAAAGGGATGACAGATAGAATACACGCACTTTTCTTTGTCACTCACCTATAAAGCGGTTCTCCATCAGACTCTTTGAACCACAGCACCATGACAACTGCGTCGTCTGAGTGCAGTGGCTGAATGTCGCATGGTAACGATGCCTTCTTCCCAAGCACACCCTGGACGTCGGATGTTGGCACTGCAAAGAATGTAATACTTGATTATTTCATCATTAACTATTTATGTATATAAAAATATATTCACGCCATTCCCATTACTGGATTAGACAGAGGTCAAGACGATTAAGTCCTTTCGACCCTCCTTTTACTGTAGATGGTTTATGGGAGAACGTAATGGAAGGTAAGCCCGTCACCGTCTTTATATCCAAGCTAACGATGTAAATTGTACATAAGTTTTGCAAAAACCATTCGTATGAGCTTACCACTGGGGATCGAACTCGGGTATGTTAACCCATCAGGTATTTCATTTTTATCTCGAAATTCGATCAACTAAATACTCGGCTATCGTGACACATCTTAACATACGACATCTTAACATACGTCAATTAAAACTGCGTGCTCCACAAACTGTAGTCGTGAAGCGAGCACACAGAAAAAATACACAGACATGTCATTGAAAGAAGTATTTGCTTCCTTCTGCTCGAAATAAGTGTTTGCCAAATTCGAAGCCGACGACTTAAATCGTCTCGGAAAATATTTATGAACAAGTCTTTTGAAGTTTTACGTACTGTAGACCAACATTCGTGTTTAGAAAAGGAAACTGCTAGAGACCGTCCGTGACCGGTTGCTTTATAGTGAAATAACAAGGAAATTTGTGTCGTGTTGCCGTGTTCGATTGACCTATGTAATGGCAGCAAATTGTTTATAGAAAGGCGAAGTTTTATTATAAGTGCTCACTCTTATCGCGAATCATGATTCATTGCTTATTTCGGTGCCGAATTTAATCGCGCGTATGCATGGAAATTCCTAAATCGAACTTCTGTATTCTGTATATATTTTTTATTAATTAATTTTTTCTTATATATCTTTAACCGGCTACACACAATACTGGCCTTTGTATCATTTAGTTTTTTTTTTTAATTACAACCATCGCACATTAAAAATTCATAATTTGATACATTATCACGATTGCCGTGTGGTCGGGTGATTGAAATTCGAGTCAATAGACCCGAGTTCCATTCCTAGGTAGTGCCAATGAGTTTTTAAAAATTTGTGTAAATTATTTAATTATTTAATTATTCGAAGGGCTCTTGTTTCCATAAATATTCCATCGGTTTTAGAGCCTTGTGGAATATTTAGGGAGGATGGTAAGAGACCCGACGGCTTGACTTTAGTCCCTTGGGAGAGAGGCAAAGCTCTTGTGTGGGACGCAACTTGCGTCGATACATTAGCGGCCTCTCATATCAAGGGTACTTCGATAAGGGCCGGGACGGCATCAGAGGCAGCTGAATCGGGTAAATGGCGTAAATATGAGTCTTTGAAAGGAGACTATATATTTGTTCCATTTGCCGTAGAGACAATCGGTCCGTGGGGTCCCCGCGCGATGCAGTTTCTAAAGGAATTGTATCCGCGACTTATCGTTGCCGCTGGTGACAAGAGGGCTGGTTCTTTTCTCGCTCAACGGTTAAGTCTAGCCATTCAACGTGGAAATGCAGCCAGCGTTCTTGGTACCATGCCACGAGGAGTAAGGCTCTACGATTATAATAGTTTTTAGGTAATAAGTATTGTAAATATTAACATAATTTTTTCTGTAAATAAATATTTATGTAAATTATTTAATATACTATAAAATAATTTTACTATTTTTTAAAGACTTGTGCAAAAACAATTCACATCGTTGCTTTGGACATAAAGACGGCGACAGTATCACCACCACTTGTCATGTTGTCCCAATAACTGCCTGTTGATAGTTCGCCTTAGCATTTTAAACTTTTTTTGTCAATTCTAACTCATTGATATTATTATTCCACGAAACTGAAGCAAATATATGTTATGCTATCACAGTAGAATTTAAGAGAAACCTGTCTGTGAAAATACTATAGATCTCTGAACCTACCTATAAGGTATACGGGCGTAAAGGTAATTTTTATATCATTTGCAGCACCATATATTTTTTTTATAGCAACATCAGCTTTTCTCAAGAATTCATTCCACTATCACCTGATTACATACGAAAAACAGATCCCGGGTGTAGTTTACATCCCCAAATGAAGGCTATTAGAATCCTAATGATATCTTCTAAGGCATGTAAGTACGAATATTGCTGCATTCATGTTACCTTCACTGATGTCCATAAAGTTTTATTGAGTTACGTGTCCAATCGTATTCGATTTAGATGTGTAAAGATCTTCAATATCACACTTAAAAAGTCTCTATCTTAAGTGCTTTTGTTAGAAATTACTTTAGCATTAGGGCTACACCTGAAAAGTACCACACATTTTAGTATTACATCAGAGGCTTTAAATGCTTGATAGTTTATAGACGCAGGTGTACTTTGCGGTAATACATAATTATAAAGAAGTAATCCAATTGTACAATTCCACATGCATAAATAAATAATATATGTTACCTGGTCTAAAGAGAAGTAGAGTACTACTCTCTCTCCTACATATACGTGCACTAACTTAACTCGAATGGTCGAAAGGACTTGAACTCTGAACTTCTACCTATCCCCGTATGGGATATTACGTAATGTTAAAAAACGTACCTTAATGGAAATGAGGACTACCATATTTATAAGTAGAATTATATAGAACATAGAATAAAAGTAATTTAGTATATAAGTTCTTATAAATCCAGCTATCGTCTAGGAACACAGTCTCATCAAAATCTATCCAAATCGTTTCAAGTAATTCCCGTAACAGACGGGAAAGATAAATAACGAAATTAAAATTTTTTTTTTCGTGTTCGTATATAATTTCATATGCATTAAATAAAAATCTATTATTTTCAAATTTCAAACAGACACGTTACATATACAACTACGTTATAGTTACAGTTACGTTACGTTACATATAAATCCGACATCGTTATTACAATTAAAATGCACGTCAGATCATCGAGCTTAAAGAACCACGTGTTGTTTTTTTACATTATAATATGACGAATAGCAAAAACGTGTTAATGGAAAAAGCTATAATGTAAAAACCAAGCGGACATAAATCGGAAATTGGATAACATTACGTGACTTTTACTTCCAGATGAAACCACAATGGGGGTCCATTGAGAACGCACTCACGTTCCGATATTGGCTCATGGTGTGTAATTTTCTCAATTTAACCATAAACTGAATTTCAATAACTTTAAAACATTCGTTTATTACATATGGTTACTGTGATACATATTCTATAAATATTTCTGTACTTGTTTCACTTAAATAATCATTTTCTATTTTTTTTGTAATATATAATAATAGATTTGTTTCAGAATTTAGTTAAGATAGAAATTGTTTAAAATTTTCAATGATTAAGAGACAAATAAAAGGCCAGAGGATCACTGCAAGCCGTATGATGATGCTCAAAGTTGCTCAGCTTGTTATGGAATGGGCTATGCTCGGTGTTTCTTTGCGTAGTGACTCTGAATGAATCTATTACACAGCAGAACATGGGTAACTGACATAGCACGCTGGAGTAGCAATGCGCAGGCCACATAGCTCGCAGAACTGACAACCGTTGGAGGGAGAAAGTAAGGTAATCGAGTGGCAACATCGTAGAGGCAAAACAAGCGAGCAATTTAGCGACAACTTGCCTGCTTTCTTATCGTGAGTATATACCAAATAAAGCAAAAGCTTTCATAATATGATTGATTATCAGATGGCCATCTCTAAAAATACTCGACCAAAATGCCTGCTGCATTTTGGTCGAGTATTTTTAGAGATCAAATACGGGCATCAGCGTCTACGGAGCAATTAGAAATTATATTTCACTGTTATATAGCAATTTGAAATTATATATATTCTTTTTATATTATGCGCTCCCAAATATGCACCGATTTTGTTCTTTACAATCCAGTTCTTCCAAAGGTTTCTCTGGAATAAATAACTTTTAGCAATAAGACCCCCCATTGTTTTACCTCTTAGATAGAATTTTGGCAATTATTATCACTTTGGTTTTCAATGAAGAATATTCTATATATATCCAACCTACACCAAAAGGTTTAGTTACAAAGGAAAATCTATTTTGTACAATAAATTTGAAATTCAAACCAATACCCAGAGTTCTATTCATAGTTACCCCACCATCAAATTCACGACTTTGGTAATGATTTATATATAAAAATGCTTTTGAAATAAGTGGAAATTTATCAAGATATTTCGCGTAAAGGAAACTATGAGACTAACGATACCTTGGCTCGCACTGAAAGGTAATAATCATAAAGGAAAATTGCCCTTCGCCTTTACTTCCTGCGTCGTTCTTATGTTAATCAGGCACTTATTGCACCTGATATATTCGTTGTTGTAAACTAAATTACTCTATTTTCATAACAAAGCTGATTCTTGCTGAATCGACACGTAAATATTAGGCCTTTGAGTTCGTCGCATGATTTCCACATTCTATAACTGAGATTCTCAGTTACACCAAAAAAATTAGAAGTATTACATGTTGTACTGCCCCATCTATAACACTGTTTTGTCCTCAGTTATTTAAAGATTATCCCATAGATATCATGGAATTGCGATGGGTCCAAAATCTAACAATATTTAACAGTTAATTTAAAAAAAAAAAAAAAAAATATTTGGTGAAAAGTGTGTGATGAAAAAGGTTTATAAGCTGTTTAATAGAAAATTGTCTCTCGATAGATTTACACATAAACGCTAACACTTACATTCATACAGCATTCTATGAAACAGATCGACTCGATGTAGTACAGGATCATTTATACAAAATTATAATGTGTCAATTAAATTAAATTGTGATAGATGAACATGCTGAAGCACTAACGAGAATATCTGAAAGAATTTATCAAATAAAACAATCAAATTAACTTATAAAATTCTTATTTTCAATTATGTATTATCTAGTGAGTAGTTTCATCTACAAAGCATGAGAGATTTTTATTACACTTATTAATTTTAGATCATCATAACGGCCTGTAAATTCTACAGCAGGACAAAGGACTCTTCCATACGGAAGGGTTTGGCGTAATCGCTATATTTTTCGAGATGGTTAAATATATATAAATTATATATTAATAAATGATAATAACAAATATATACATACATACTTAGATAGTGACAACAACACGTCCATTGCTCTAATACCAAAGACAGTAGCTTAACCACATGAGCCATGGAATCAGAAACAACGAAGGTATATTGACCCGACCGGGTATCGAAACCAGGACCATTGAGCTGGCAACAAAATGAAAACCGGTGTACGTCACTTATCCATCCACATATTATTTTTTACAACTTCAGTTTCGTAAAGTAAGTAAAGCTGAAGTGTTTGCAAAAATATTAATATGTTTTTTCTTAAAGGGATAAAATGAATTGATTTTTTGGATTATTTAAAATCAGATACTAATAAAAATAGTTGAGCTTGTGAGCATTTCTATGGTTACTTTAATCAAGTAATTCCAACAAGACGAATTAGGATGAGAGTAAAATATTAATTATTTGTAATCGGATTAGGAAAAAGGGAAGCTGGATTTGAAACTTCTCGCCAAATTACAAATTTCGTTGTTGGAATTATAATCTCGCGGGAAATTTTAATATAATTTTTTTTATTTTCATGTCAAGGAAAAATTAAGGAGAAGTAACATTAATGGTAGTTAAATTTGCATCAGTATTTATAAATTCAATTCTTATTAAATATTAGTGGATATATTTTTAAAATAATTTCCCGACCATATTTACTCTGTACGTCTATTTGACAAAGAACATACAGCGTTCAAATACTCTTTGACAATAGACTATATATAATTAGAACTTAATGGTTACATTATCTTTGAAAATTTTGACGATATCTGTAGACGACTAGCGTACACATTGGTTTTTCATGATGTCGCTAGCTTAAGGTCCCGTATTCGATTCCCGGACGAGTTGATAAGGTAAACCACTTTTCTACACTGTCTTGGGTCTGGGTGTTTGTGGTACCTTCGTCGTTTCTGATTCCATAACACAAATGCTTTAGCAACGTACTTTGGGACGAGTAGTTCATGAAATTCCTCCATTATAATTTTAAACTCTTTTGACTTTAAAATTTTGCATTGATTAATATTTTATCTTGCCATATGGTTGCGCCTGAAGAATGTACCCCTCCCTCTCTTTCCGTGAGAGTCACAAGTGGGAAGCAGAGGAAAATCCTAAGTTAGAAGTTGCGCGTTTAATTCCTAAACATGTTTCTGATGAATACGAATATTTCTAGTAGACTCAAGTCTTGGACGTATGTATGTATTTATAAATACTTATCTTCGTAAATATAAATATATGTATAAAAATACTGTACCCTTAGTTTGAACTTGGACATTAAGACGGCGATAGGCTCAACAACTGTCACGTTGTCCCAAATGAGCTTCGGTGAAAAGAGGGTCGAAAGGACATTGTCTAGATCCTAGTATAGGAAATAGCGTGAAGATATAAAAAAAATATCTTCACGCAATTCCCAATACAGGGGTAAACAGAGGTCAAGTCTAGACAATTAAGTCCCTTTAACCCACCTTCCACCGAAGATATTTTCGGGACAACGTGACAGGTGGTGAGCCAGTCGCCGCCTTTATGTCCAAGCCAACGATGAAATTCGCACATAAGTTTTTGAAAAACTCATTGGTACTGCCACCTGGGGATCGAACTCGGGTCTCTCGACTCGAAATTCCGACCACCCATCAACTCGGCTATCGTGACGTGAAGATATAAGAAAATATTATTAAAAAAAAATTATTATTAAGTCAAAATTTATGAAATCAACAGTTCATTTAGATTATATATTTAGATCAACAAAGAAAATTTACCTCTTAGAAAACTATGCTAAATAAAATAACCAATTTTTTTGAATCTTTGTCTACATGTACACCCTTTTCAGATTCTTCATAATGTTCTAAAGAAAAATTTAACCGGTACACACCAGTTATTACAGTGATATTTGGTAGAAGAAGAAGAAGAAAGCAGGAAAGAGTCTGATACAGATCCAGATGTCTCCTACAGAGAAGTTCACAGCATTTTCAAGTATACTCTGCTTATTCATAAAGAATCTATCTAGCTATAATTTCTAGTCGTTTCTGTCATGCTCATGGATAATCCTTATGTGATAAGTGACCTGTAACTAATTGAATTCTGCGATGTCACGCCACAACACTTTATGTATCCATACTGAAATTCGTTAATATGCCTTTGTATTCAATAAGATTATGCAGCTGAAACGAATTCTCAAAAAGTCGCGATAGCTGAGTGATTGGTGATCGGAATTCGAGTCGTGAGACCAAGTTCGATCCTCAGGTACGATTATATCGATAGCTTGGACATAGAGACAATTGGTAAGCCTGCCGTCGGCTTACCACTTATCATGATAAACAAAAAATTGTCAGCGGTGAAATGAATCTAAAGGACTAAATTGTCTGGTAACTCTGTCTACTCCTGTATTGGGAATAACGTGAATATTTTTTTAAATTAATCTTTACTAGTTTTTATCTAAATTTATTTATAAATTGGATGAGTGACGGCGATATTTTAAAACATAAATAATTAATGAATGTATGATAATGCTTTTATTGTACCCCACAAACAACAAATAGAAATAAGAAAAGAAACTATAATCTTAGGTAGATAGTAAAGTTTGGCGATGTTAGTGCTGCATAGCGATCTCTTCCAGACTCCCAAAGGCGTAAAGAGAATAAATTTTAAAACTAAGTTTGGTATTGCTATATAAATATAACACATGGATAGGGACAACATCACATACTTTCTTCCAATCACAAAGTATAAAACACTTGTGGAATATACCACAAACACCGTAAACCGAGACAATGTACAAAAAGTGATTTTCTACGTAGACCCATCCGGGAACCGAACTCGGGACCTCATAGCCGGCGGTACCATGGAAACCGGTCCGGCAACTTGTGGTCAAGTTATTTTTTATTATATTTTAGAATACTAGATTTAAATATATATAAATTAGTTGAAATATGAATATGATTTAAATTTACATTTTAATTTAACAAAAGTACCAATGGGATTTTTGAAAAAACTTATATACGATTTATATCGTTGGTTTAGATATAAAAAGATGGCGACGGTCTCACCACCTGTCACGTTGTCGAAAGTTGTTGGGTCGAAAGGACTTAATTGTCAAGGCCTCTGTCTACCCCTGTACGACGTGAAGACATTATTTAATTTAACATACTTGACGACAATAATAAAATAAAATGTCTGTCTATGCGAAGCCGAACTTAAATAGGTAGGTACAACACTAAATTATACAAAATAATCACGAAAACAATTCTCCTAATATCAAGTTACCCTCCGAAGGTGTAACCACAATTGAAATCAAACTTGGGAGTTGACTTTGAGACTCATTGTTGAATTTGTTCTTGTTTTGACAAAGACTGGGCTCATGTTTCCGACGCCGGATAAATATCGCCCCGAATTGACTTTCCTCGGTATTTTAGATCTTTTGACCCCAACTAGGTTTTTGTAATTTGATGACTCGTTATCAATTTGTTTTGACAACCATACCGTTTATAATTGTTTGACATTTTCGAGTAGTTTTATTTATATTTTGACCCAAATTTCCCATTCCTAGGCGGAGGTCTAGACAATGAAGTCCATTTCGACAACGTGATAGGTAGTGAGTCTATCGCCGTCTTAATGTCCAAGCGATCATTACAATATAATTACCTACGTATATTACCTTACCTACGTACGTATATAATTACCTACGTATATATATATATATATATATATATATATATATATATATATATATATATATATATATATATATATATATATATATATATATATATATATATATATATATATATATATATATATATATATATATATATATATATATATATCGCACTTAGTCGTTAAATGATAAAAAAAAAGGCATGAGAATTCATTTAAAATTGTCATGAATACGATCATAATATTCTCTAATTTCAAGTAGATTAAGTACAGACAAAATCGATTGGATTTTTTTTCTTTGTTT